>CM061065.1:198078408-200478408 GCA_030762895.1 Sophora flavescens
TCATCTCTCTAGCTCGAGATTCATACTCCAAAGAAGAACTCATCATGTTGAATGATTCACGCTCAACCTGTGAACCAAAGCTGAACCTGAAAGATGAGTGAACTGATTGAGGGTCAGCACTTGCCAGCACTTCTGCTCCACACTCACCACCAGACTCAGCCAGCAGCAATGCATTGTTGTGCTTCAAAGATATGTTTTGCTACGACAAGAAGCAGGAATACATGCAAAAACAAATTCCCCAGATTATCTTTCTCAGAAAGGTTCTGAATTTGAGGTTGTTGTAGTTAGAGGGGTCATGTGAAACTGCAGAGGATGCGTGTGGAGAAGTGTCTGGGGCATTGGAGTCAGTGCAGGTTCCTTGGCAGAAAGCCATCATGAACAAGATCCTAAGAACAGCACAGAAAAACAGAAAAACGAAAAAGGTAGAGACAGTTGAAAGAAGGAAAGTGTTAAGAAAAGGAACAAAAGAAGTTAAATGCTGCTTTGGTTGTATAGCAAAAAGTTTAGGAGAGAGGAGAGAGTATATAAGTTGGTGGTGAGAACTAAAAGGGGGGAGAGGAGAATGTTGTTAAGCATAAAGTAGTTGGAACTCCTGAAGAAAGTGGCCTAAAGGGATGAACAATTCATGCTAAACAAGAAAAAAAAAAAATTAAATATTTTTATATAATTAAATATATTACTTTTTTATTTAACATTTTCCTTATTTAATAGTAAGAGTGTTAAATTTGAAGGATAAGACTTTGATGTGATTATCAAGATCAACCTCACATTAATTTTTTTTTTTTATAAATGCACCATGGGTATATAAATTTGTGTTTAATTGTTATATAATGATAGTATAAAAATTCTTTTAAGATATGGAGCTTGCTAGGAGTTCTTAGCAGTGATTTGGCTGTGGCTTCCACACCCGGTTTTGTTTCTTTTTAAGTTTTCTTTGTTGTTGGGTTTAGGCCTAGTTGTTCATTAAAAGAATATATGCTTTTAAGATATGAATAACTTTTAAACTAGTTAATATAATAGTCAAATAAATTTATTGACGTGGCGGTTTATGAGTGGATGTGTAAAAAAGTTTTACAATGTTGTTGTATAGCAATTAAATTTAATTTATAGTTAAATTGTGTGCATTAAATGGTTAATAGGTTATTTAACATATGCATTCTTAGTTAATAATTAATTTATTAACTATCCAATATATATAATTAATTATGAAATTATATATTATTAATTAAATATAAAATAATATAAAAATAGTTTGAAATTATAGTCTTTGTATTTTGTTTTTAATAAAGGATTTCTTCGACTTTTTTATAAGATGTGGCAGATAGGTATGAAATTAATATGGCGGTGCTTGGTTTTTATGCAAAATTGGAAGATAGTGATCGAGATTTTATCTTCTTTGCTAAATTAAGAGAAAATAAGAAGAGGAAAACATAGTGTGATGTAACAGGGCAGAATAAGAAAATGAGAATGCTGATACCAAAAAAATGCTGATGTAATGTCCTAACATACATTCTGAGTTCTTTAAATTGGATTTGGAACATCAAAGCAAAATCAAATTGAATATCAGACTGGGTATTTCTGTTGGTCCTAAAAAGTACCTAAAACACACACGCACACGTGCACACACACATGAACACACATAAAACATCTTTTTGAGTTAATCAAATAAAACATATAAATGTGATTGTGAGAAAAACTTACAGTCAGCGATGGTGGTTAGGTAAAACTCTTTCCAAAATAGTGACTTCATGATTCGAATCCTGATCTTGCAGGTAAAATTCGTTTGAAGACGCAATTCACTTTATTGTGACCAACCATCATTAGTTGCATAATAAAAATCAAAATAATGATCATACACAATATATGCCATATTGTGAATCATTTAGTTATTTATGTTACATACACAATATATGCCATGGTGTTATATAAACAATACATGCCATACTGTGAATTCATATCTTTTATCTAATTTTTATCTTTTAGTTATTGTGAATTCTATTTTAATTTTTACGTATAAATTTTTATCTTTACATAAATATATATGATAAATGTGATCTTCATAGTGACTATGGATGGTATTTTTAACCGTACCCGTGGATACCGCGGATAAAATCCATGTAGTGCAGGCGGATAGTTAAGCGGGTGCCCGCGGGTAAAATAAGCGTGTAATTTCAATACCGGTTTATAAGCGGGCGGGGCGGATATCACACTATCCGCGGCGCGGATCTGTCCAGTTACTTATATTATTAAAATGCCCTTTATTATATATATGTAGTAATTGCTAAATGTATTTGATTACTTTTGTTAGAAACTTTTGTAATTGGATAATGCTTTGATGCTTTCTTAACATCAATTTGTTTGAACATGGTTATTTTAAATTGAATTTACGTATATTTTAGCAATTTTTCAAGCAAAAAGAGTATATATTTTTAAGAAAAAAATAGTGCGGATACCCGCAAGCCGCGGATATCCACGAAGCTCCGTTGGACACCTTAGAAAGATACCGTGTGAATAGCGGGCGAGGAACCAGTGCGGTTTTCCGGGAGATCTACGGAGGCGGGGAGTACTACCCGCCTCGCCCATGGGTGCCATCCCTAATAGTAACGTGTAAGAAAAAGAATTATATGTCATAGTGCGATCTCAACCATTGGCCATGGAAACTTTGTGGCACAATGGCATGACAAAACGCTTGTAGGCCTTCTACTCTTCTGGTACCGTTGGGTTGGTTGGTTACTTGTTTGCAGTCAAAGAAAGAGCAAGTACTGCACATCATCATGAAGCAGTGTGGTGCTTTTTTGAATTGGATTTCTTTTAAAAATTATTTATCGGTTTAGAGTTGTTAAAACAATTTATCAATAGGGATTCTTTTGAACCACGTGACATATTTTTTCTTCATTACGGCGGGTCAAAGCGCGGTCTACCAGTATTAAAAAAGCAAAAGACAATTGATAGCAATAATAAGAGGTATAAAAAAATAATAGCAATAACAATTTACACCAATAAATATTCATTAATTATTACAGCAGTAAAAAAAATTTTACCTTGTAATAGCATTAATGTCATCGTTACTCCTATACTTATAGTATAATTTTTTTATGAGTCTTCCTTTAAAATTGCTGGTAACTTTCTTTTAATTCTTACAAGGTAATTTTTTTTTAGTGCTGTAATAATTGATGAATATTTATTGGTGTAAATTATTATTGCTATTATTTTTTTATGACTCTTGTGATATTATTTGCTACTTGTTATTAGGGGATTTTTTTTAATGCCTCTTGTTGTTTTAAATAGATATTTTAGCATTAATATCATCGTTACTCTCTATACTTATAGTATAATTTTTTTTTATGTGAGTGTTCCATCCGAATTGCGATTATTTTTCTTTTAATTCTTATAAGGTAATTTTTTTTTACTACTATAATAATTGATGAATATTTATTGGTGTAAATTGTTATTGCTGTTATTTTTTATGACTCTTGTGATATTATTTGCTACTTGTTATTAGGGATTTTTTTTATTGCCTCTTATTGTTTTAAATAGATACTTTAGCATTAATGTCATCGTTATTCCTTATACTTATAGTATAATTTTTTTTGTAGCAGTGTTCCTTCTAAATTGCAGGTAACTTTCTTATAATTCTTACAAGGTAAAATTTTTTTTACTTTTGTAATAATTGATGAATATTTATTGGTGTAAATTGTTATTCTTTATTATTTTTTTATGACTCTTGTGATATTATTCGCTATTAGTTATTAGGGGACTTTTTTTATTGCATCTTGTTGTTTTAAATAGATACTTTATCATTAATGTCATCGTTACTCCCTATACTTATAGTATAATTTTTTTGTAACAGTGTTCCTTCTAAATTGCAGGTAACTTTCTTTTAAGTCTTACAAGGTAATTTTTTACTACTGTAATAATTGATTAATATTTATTGGTGTAAATTGTTATTGCTATTATTTTTTATTCCTCTTGTGATATTATTTGCTACTTGTCATTTTTATTTGCTACTTGATCTTGATAAATAGTTTTAAAAGAAACCTATTTCGGTCAAAAAGCCATTTAAAACAACAAGAGGTAATAAAAAAATCTCATAATAACAAGTAGCAAATAATATCACAAGAGTCATAGAAAAATAATATCAATAATAATTTACCCAATAAATATTCATCATTATTATAGTAGTAAAAAAATTACCTTGTAAATTAAAAGAAAAATAAGCTGCAATTGGGAAGAACACTACTAAAAAATTATCCTATAAGTATAGGGAGTAACGATGATATTAATGCTAAAATATCTATTTAAAACAAAAGAAAACGGCAAAAAAATCACGTAATAACAAGTAGCAAATAATATCACAAAGTCATAAAAAAATAATAGCGATAACAATTTACACCGATAAATATTCATCAAATATTACGATAGTAAAAAATTTACCTTGTAAGAATTAAAAGAAAGTTACAGGCAATTTTAAAGGAACATTGCTAAAAAAATAATATTATAAGTATAGAGAACGATAACATTAATGTCTATTACAATGTAAAAATTTTTTACTCTGTAATAATTGATGAATATTTATTTGTGTAAATTGTTATTGCTATTATTTTTTATACCTCTTGCTATTGCTATCAATTATCTTTTTTTTAATACTGGTAGGTGCCAGTCTGACTGGCACCTTTGACTCTGAAGGTGCTAGTCTGACTGGCAAAGGACTGACGCTTTTGATTCGTCAGAGTGGAAAAAAAAATATGTCACGAGTCCAAAAAAATCCCTCATTGATAAATAGTTTGAAGCAATGCTAACTGGTTAGTAGTTTCTAAAAAAAATCCAGTTTGGTCAAAAGCCGAAGATGTGGCATGACACGTGGAGTAAGAGTCGGTATCCAAATGAAACTTACACGATAGGATTATTAATTTATTATTATGGAAAAGATGGACTATGGACCGCCAATTGATCTCCAACCATGTTTGCCAATATTTTTTGGGAAATAATCGGAAATGATTCACACAATTTAATTTTTTAAAAGATAAATATAATATTTTTATCTATCGATTTCAAAACATGACGATGTATTCTTAAAATTATTAGTCGAGTTCAAAAAAAAATTATTTGTTGATAAAACTGTAGATAATTCTTAAAACACTAAATTAATATAAAATAATCTTCTAGATATCAAATTTGTGATTTACTTAAAAAATACAATTTTTTTAGGTGAATGAGTAAAGGAGAAAAAACAAACAAGAAAAGGAGGAAAGGAAAAACAGCAGCTATCTAGGACTGAAAACTCCCGGTTCTCTTTCAGCGGCAGGCAGCCTACAAGAGGGCGTGGGCTTAAAGAAAGTGATTTATATTCGGATATTTTTATTTTGAAAATAAATTTGATATAAAATCTAGTATGATTTGAGGTTAAAAATCGCGTTTGGGGCGTAAAGCTACAAATTCTAGCTCAAGTTAGAATTGATTTAAAAGTCAAAATCGATTATAGTCAAGAATACAAAAATATATCAAAATCAATTTTTATCTCCGAAATTACTTTTGCCTCTCACAAATTAAAGGTGAATCCAAACATACATTAAGTTCTCTTCCAGCTTTTTTATTTTATTTTTCCTTTTCGCTTTTGATCTCCACCTAATTGGTACAACACCATTCTTTGAAATAACTTTTGAAAATAATACATTTTGCCGTGTGATATTTTTCTTGAATTATCGTTATTGTTCTTGTACATAATTACTTTTAATAAGAATATTGTTTTGGGATGACCACACAAGTTGTGGGCGTGCCGGAGTGGTTATCGGGCATGACTAGAAATCATGTGGGCTTTGCCCGCGCAGGTTCGAATCCTGCCGCTCACGTATTCATTCTTTATAATTTTGAAAATCCTTTATATTTTGAGTTTTTTTTTTAATGTAAGGCAAATGCTAATGGAACTAGAAATAGAAAGTTTGTATTGAAAAATGGTGTATTCAATAATTTGAAAATTTTAAAATACAATTTTCAATAACAATTTTCTAACTTTGGATTCCTTAACCAATATACATTGGTTAATAAAACTCTTTGTAAACTAATCACAAATCGTATGAAAATCATTTTGGTTCAGCTTATTTTAGTGATAGGTGTGAAGTTTTAGACAAACATATTTAATGAGTGTAAATTTATGATTAATTTACAATATGAAAAATACAAAAAGGAGTAATTGTGTTATTTAAGGGTTCTTTGCTTTGTTTGGTTTTTGGGTTTATTTTCCTATTTTCATCAATAATTGAAAAAGTGATATTTTCTTTTTATTCTATTTTTGTTGTCAAAGATTTCTATAAGTAACAATGAAAATAATGCAAAAAATGAAAACAAGAAAGTTAAAACAAAGTAAATAAGCCATTTTTGTTTGTTTTGAGTTTCTTGTTTTCATTTTATGCTTTAAAATTAATCGTAAAAATCTCACTTTGTTGTATTATATTTTCTGTTTTAAAAACTTGTATAAAAAACAATGAAAACAACACTCGTGGCATATTTCTTTCTTACCTTCCATGGGAATTAATTTTTAGAGTTTTATTAACAAATTTTATTTTTGGACATCTTTTATTTTTAAAAATAATTTTTTATCTTTTGTATCATACATGAAAAACATTTAGGCAAATGTTAATATAAAAAAAATCAAGTTTTCATGTATAGGAAAAGATATACTTAATTTTTTTAATGAATGAATATTATTATTACCTTTTTTGGATTATTTAAACATTTGTCTTGAGGTACTCCTTCTAAATACTCAAACTTTTAATCTTATAACACGAGCAATGGTAACACTTTGTTTGACTTATGAAAGAAAGCGAGAGGAAAAATAGGGCAATGATAGAAAAATGGTAGAAAATTATATAATTGTTTAGTCGTTTTGTAGTTGAGAAAATGAAATAAAATAAAACTATTTTTTCTTTTGTTTGATATGTAATAGGTGAGAGAAATGAAAAAACATATATATATATATATATATATATATATATATATATATATATATATATATATATAAAATAACATGAATACCGTTAATTAAAAAAAAAAGATGTAATAAGATAAAAAAATATTTATGTGCCATAATTTTTTTTTGTTTTCCTTTTCTTATTAACCAAATAAAAATATATTTTCCTCCATTTTTTTTTATTTCCCATTTCCTTCGAAATAAACATATGGTACTTGGCCAGGAGGTGGCAAGCTCGGCCGCCGAGCTCGGAAACCCAACTAATTAACGATAACACTTATCTAGAACTCAACTAACAACCTCATTTCAGATAAGGGATAAGCCTTCTCGGATAAGGAGGAGGTTGGAGTTTGGCTAAAGAGATAAGTGATAAGAAGATATAAACTCGATCCTAGAAAGAAGGATCGGATGACTCCTCTATAAAAGGAGGAAGAACCTAAGAGGAGGATACTTTTGCTAACCTTGGTGATCTCCTTAAAGCGTATTAGAGGTGCCAGCCGAACCAAGAGACGAAGGAAGAGTCCTTGCCCACTGGTGCACATCGGATACAAGATTAAGGGATTGACTCACCACTTGGCCAAGGGTTCAACTCAGAACTACGTTTGGCTTTGATTCTCATTGGGATACGTGGGGCCAGGAACACAAGTATTAAGTCAATCTATAATCTAAAACAACCCCTACATCCATCCTTGGTCAACGTTCTCACGGCTAGATCGGCAAGTCGGATCTCAACAAACATTTGGCGCCCACGGTGGGGCTAGGTAAAACTTTTCCCAGACCATATACTCAACCACCACGCAACGGCTGACACAGGCAGCTGGAGCGGCGGAGCGCGGAGGCGGGCCGTGGAGGCGCAGCCGCTATAGGCCTCTACCTTTGACCTCCAACATAGAGCTCGGAAAAGTACCTCCACTGAACTCTCGCCTAAAAAGGTCAAAAACGTAAAAGGTGTGAAGCTCCCTATCACTCCTGCCAACCACAACCTCTCGGTCTCACTCCAGATCTCGTAATCTCTTCTCAGATGTGTTGCCTTCGCTTCAGAAAGGCGGATCCATGCTCACGCCAAACTAGATCGCATGCCGCACTAGGTCGCGCGCCGGATCTGCAAGGAGAGAGCCTCCACTTCCACCTTGCATTCGGCGACCACCACACACCATCTCGGTGACATGAGGTCAACACCCGGACCATCGGTTCCTTCCACCGATTACTCATGCAATCATGCCGTCATTGGCAACCCAGGTCCATACCCCTACGCAACATTAAAACAGAAGGTAGAGAAAATGGTGCACAAATATTCAGCATTCTCAGAAGGCATGGAAATATTGAAAAGGGATGATTGTGACTGTGTGAGTGGCAGAGTTGAATCATCAAGACATTATTGGGTCTGGATTTGTATATCCACGAAGCATGCCAAGTGTTCGGCTGAAATTCCCAGGTGACATTGTTCCTTTATTTTTAGACTCGCATGGAATAAATCACTTTCTTCTGTGAAAATATTTCTTGATTTATAATGACAGAAATAAGATAGATGCAATATAGAATGAACATAAAAGACTCTCTTGGCCCCAAAATAATTGTCTTAGCGTAAGGAATACCTCGCCCCTGGCTGAAAATTTTAGACATAGGGGACAAATTCTTTGTTAAAATTGAATTTTTTGAGAAGATGAAAGTGGAAGCTGAGCCATAATGGAGGAATGAGTAGATCACGGGAAAAGAAAAATGAAAGTTTTTTCTACAAAGGTTCCCAAAGGTGACATCTCAAGATCCAGGTGATATTGTTCTCTTTCTTTCTCTTTTACTTAATGCACAATTTGATGCCCAGAGCCTATGTGTGTGACGAAAACCCGTAAACAATAGGCCATGTTTAGCAAAATACTTAAGCTACTTGAATGAAAGTATCTTAAAGAGCTTAAGTGTTAGCGTGTATATTGAACGTACCCTAGTAGATTTACTGATTTAAAAGTCAAATACTGCGAAATAATATCCTAGTTTATCTTGGATCCGCAAAGCATGATATAAAGAAGTATATTTAATTTTTTCTTATATAAAAAAAGGGGGCAGAGCTTGGGATGATATTCTCAGTTGAGTCATCTTAGTCTTCCTCGAGTCGAGGAGTCCTGCTTTGATGCATTGAGAAGCATTCGTCGCTCCCTTGAGAATGAGTATGACGAATTAATGTGGTTCGGTCTTGACAGTAACATGCCAAGTTGTGCATAAGGTAGCTACACATAGATCCAAGGTTCACACTAATGTTTTCGGTGTCTACTTGTTGACGTCACTATGTGCAGCACACCCCGGAGTGACTCAGAACTCCGCCGGTGAGGGCGATGGAGTTTCACGGTCCCGAAGTATGGAGAACGATGATGGCGGAGAACAGAAGAAGGTATCTTAGAAAGCTCGACCACCATATCTTGGCCTCGAATAACTGAAGATGGTACCTTAGATAGCTCGTCCACCGCAACTTGGCCTCGGAAAGCGGAAGAAGGTACCTCGGAGAGCTCGGTAGTCGGTCACCACCCAGTTGATCTTAGAGAGCCCGACAATAGCAGCTCGACACAGGTGAACTCAGCCATGGCAGGGTCGGCCTCATTGAAAGTTGGTCATTACAAACCCAACGCCCTTCACTCGATCTTCGACCTCCACGAGCAGACTTTTCCTTCATCAAGTGAAGAGCTTGGGCCTGCCGTGAGGCCACTCACAGGATCTACCGCCATGGCGAGATCAACTCTATTTCTTGATAGTATCAAATTGTTTCTATAAAGCCTTGCTAATTCAAGAAGCAAGAAATATCAATTTTTGAGAAGGAAAGCAATGCACTTCAAGGGAGGAGTGTTTCCCACTGCTGCGCATGTTATTGGTGATACCACCAAACGCGGTTTGTGCATCTTCTAACACCCCTGCCGCATCCAAATCACGCCACCAATATTACGGTCCAATTCCAGGGATGGCGGCACCGCCACATTCTAAAAAGAGAAAAGGACAAACAACCTAAAAAGGTTGACCAGGCCAAAAGCAGAGGTCTTCGAGTCGAGCGTCCAGAACCTACAATGGTAACCATAACCTAAAAGGTAATAAAAACCTAAGGAGGTAAACAAAAACCTAAAAAGACAAAACAAAGTCCTAAAGAGGTTGACCAAGCTGAAATTGACCGAGCCAAAGTTGAAATGCCGAACCTAAAAAGGTGAAACAAAGTCCTAAAGAGGTTGACCGCGCTGAAATCGATCAAGGTAAATTCGAAATGCCGAACCTAAAAAGGTAAAACAAAGTCCTAAAGAGGTTGACCGCACTGAAATCGACCAAGTTAAAGTCGAAATGCCGAACCTAAAAAGGCGAAACAAAGACCTAAAAGAGGTTGATCGAGCTGAAATGGACCAGAGCTAGAGTCGAAATACATAACCTAAAAAGGTGAAACAAAGACCTAAAGAGGTTGATCGAGCTAAAATCGGCCAGGAGCTAAAGTCGAAATGTCGGGCCTAAAAGGTAAATAAAGAACCTAAAAAGGTTGATCGAGCAAAAGGTAAATAAAGAACCTAAAAAGGTTGATCGAGCTAAAATCGATCGAGCTAAAGTCGAAATGTAGGGCCTAAAAGGTAAACAAAGAACCTTAAAAGGTTGATCGACCTAAAATCGACATAGCTAAAGTCGAAATGCTTTGGACCTAAAAAGGAAAACAAAGAACCTAAAAAGGTTGGCCAGAGCTATAATCGAAATGCACGTTGAAGTGGCCGAACAGAACTAAAATCGAAAGGTCGAACCTAAAAAGGTACACAAGAAAAACCTGAAATAGTTAATTACGATAGGCCGATTTCAAAAAAGCTCACTAGGCCAAATTAAAACTCCAAGCATAAAAGCGAGTAAAAATTTAGGAAAGTTAACCAGAGTAAATCCAAATCTTTGGGTTAAGGCAAAGCCTGGGATAATGTTCCGAAGCATGAAGTATTTATCATTCATAGAGAGAAAAATACATAGGGCATAACCAAGAGTACAAAATATCTTAAAAATTTGCTAAGTTACTCATGGGCATTCCCATGAGCAAAGACTCCATCAAGGTTGAAACCAATAATGTCTTCAGCTTGCGGAAGAGCAACCGAGGATGGCTCGAGCACGATCACTTCAGTTCCTCTGTTTTCCTCCTCTCCCACAACCTGCTCTTCATTATTCTCCTCTTCATCATCATCGAGCTTGGACAAAGGAACCATAACGCTATCCTTATTAAAATCCTTGTCCACACCGGCACTCGAAAGATCAGAATCGGGAAGAAAGCGTTGGATTTGTTTTTATACACGCGAGAACCAGGAAACACGTTCCTTAATAATCTGGGCTTTAACTTCCTTCAACTCAGTGAAGCTTGCAATTAGCCTTTTTCTCGGCAGAGAGAGCTGCAAGATTGTCAAGGAAAGTTTTAAAGCCTTGGCGAGCCCTACGAAAGTCAATCCTTTCATTTTCTCTTTAGAGAGCTCGGATTGAGGAGAGGAGTTGGTCTTCTCAAGCTCGACATTTGAGTTTTCAATTACCCAATTATCCGATCCTGCTCTTCACACTTTACCACGACTTTTTCAAGCTCATCCCAGTGCACAAAGTTCGGGCAACTTCGACCTTCATGCTTTTCATTTTCTTCACATTATTAGAAAGCTCGTGGCTCGAAAAATGGGTAACTAAGGAGACTCGGAGAGCATAAGCGATCGCGGCTTTCTTGCTCGCGTCGGGGCCCTATTCGAAAAGCCGAGTATATGCTAACTTAAGAACATGAGAATCCACTAAAAGGTCCGAGTTAAAATCGTCTAGCCAAGAACAAAGGGCATAAGCCAAAAATGTCGAGGTCGAGCATTGCTCCCGCTCACTGAAAAACCAAGTTGAGGTTGAGCAATGCTCCCTCCCTCGCACTAAAAAGCCTTGGCCGAGCACAACACATTAAATCTGAGATAATGTCCATGATAGATCATGCATGTTAGAGATCTAAGATTTGAAGGAAATTAGGTAGTGTTCGACCAAATAAGGCAGAATCCCAAGTAAGACTTGGCTCGCACAAAAATCCGGCGAGTGCTTTCGGCCAAATAAGCCGATAACCCAAGAAAGACTTAGTTCTACAAAAAACAAATTTCCGAGCAATGCTCCCGCGAATCATAATCCAAAGTCTTTGGCACCAAAAAGCGTGTTAAGATATGCGGGTTGACATTTAAGCTCTTTCGCTTATTTCAAGCTCAGAGCTTGGGGGGCTTATGGGATAAAAGAATGATATTTTCTTATCCTACACCAAGCTCGGAAATTACGGAGGAAGGATATCTCTTAGTCAACGACTCAATTGTTATTATGAAGGACTTGTATACAACTATTTTCTCATACAAGTGGGAAGATCTATTAGGAAAGCTTGTTATGAGGCACACCTTCAAAATCATATAAATAATGATATTCAAGGTCAAGCTTTAAGTTAGTAGGTATTTCAAAACCCACCGGATGAAAGGTTAAGAGCTACTCGGATGAAATGTTAAGAGCTCTCATTATAAAAAGCTTCAAAGACCAAGCTACACTCGGAAAAAGGGTAGTCGAGTTCAAACTCTCAAGATAAGCATCTTGAGTGCATCAAAGATTTCTGTTGAAATAGAAGCCCGAGGTAAAAATCTAATGGCCGAGTTTGAGCTTGACTTTCCAAAAGGTAGGTTTGAGGACTGAATCATTGATAAGTCGGACTACAAGCATCTAAACTTAAAGGCAAGATTGAAATATAAATCTGTTTAGAACATGTTCTTATTATATCTATTACTACCTATGAGCTTATAGTCAAGATCAAGTTACATTACACTCAACTAAGTCCAAGAAAGAAAAACTTGGTTTTAGAAGCCCAGGATGGACAAGGTAAAAGGTTCAATGCCAAAGTATGACTAAGCTCGGCAATATAGAAACTTCGATAGACTCTTTCGATTTTTCAAAGCTCGAGCACAGGGGACTTGTGTGTATCGGACGAGATCTTCATCATGGTCACTTGAGCCTACCACCCTAAAGTATTAGCCGAGAGTCAAAGCTCGGCCACCAAACCCAAATAATCAAAGTGAGAATTATTAGACTCGTTAGGCAGAGCACACTAAACTCAAGTGTTAGCCGATGTATAAAGATCGATAATAGAACTCAGGCAAACAAGGGGAGAAGGCTTACACAATAAATCATAGGCTCTCAGAGGTAAATATTAAAGACAAGCTCGACTTATATCATGAAAGATTTTACTCTCTTAAGAGCTCAAAGTGGGGGCCTCGTATCTTGTCGAGGTGTGAAGCTCGGTCCACAGAGCTTAAGCATCCGATCCGCCAAGAATGGAAAAGATAAGATTAAGTTGAGACTTATCCCAAACAACCTTATCTGGTTATAAGAGATAAGCCTTATCGAATAAGGAGATGGTATATCTCGAAGTCGGTTTAAGGGACAAGAGATAAGAACATAATCTCTAAGAGAACAAATCGGGGGACCCTATTATAAAGAGGGTAAGACTCCAAAAGAAAGACTCACTTTGGCTAAGAGTGAATAGAGAACTACGTTAGCTTTGATTCCCTTCGGGATACGTAGGACCAGAATATAACATTCCGTCAAGCTATAATCTAAAAGAGCACGAGTATAAATTCTTGATTATTAAGCTCACCTATCAAAGACCGTCAAACTCAAAGCGTTGGCCGAGGTGTAAAGATCGGCTATCGAATCGTGGAAAAAATGGGGAAGAAGTTTTATTTAATAAATCTTGAAGTCTCCAAAAATGATTCTAAGGCCAAGCTCGGCTTTGTCATGAAAACTTTTACGCTCTTTCGATCTCAAAGCTTGGAGGGCTTGTGTCTTGACCGAGGTGGCAAGCTTGGCGCCGAGCTCGGAAACCCAACTAATTAACGATAACACTTATCTAGAACTCAACTAACAACCTCATCTCAGATAAGGAATAAGCCTTGTCAGATAAGGAGGAGGTTGGAGTTTGGCTAAAGAGATAAGTGATAAGAAGAGATAAACCCGATCCTAGAAAGGAGGATCGGATGACTCCTCTATAAAAGGAGGAAGAACCCTAAGAGGAAGATACTTTTGATAACCTTGGTGATCTCCCTTAAAGCGTATTAGAGGTGCCGGCCGAACCAAGAGATGAAGGAAGAGTCCTTGCCCGCTGGTGCACATCGGATACAAGATTAAGGGATTGACTCATCACTTGGCCAAGGGTTGAACTCATAACTACGTCTGGCTTTGATTCCCATTGGGATGCGTAGGACCGGAACACAAGTATTACGTCAAGCTATAATCTAAAACAACCCCTACATCCATCCTTGGTCAACGTTTTACGGCTAGATCCGACAAGTCGGATCTCAGCAGGAACACCTAGCATAAATGTCAAATCCTGAAATAATGATAGTGTGATGATGGATTGAGATTTGTTGTTCCGTTTTTCTGTGTCAAATCCCATCTCATTTAATTAAATTGTGATAAGTATATATATATATATATATATATATATATATATATATATATATATATAATTTTTTATAAGTATTATAAAAGATAGTTATATTTATTTTTTTTAGACAAACCAAATCACTTCATTTCACTAGCAATAATAAAGGAAATAAAATGTGGAATAAGCTGGAAATTTTGGGGTCTAAGCATAGAAGGAGCTTCCTTTACTAGGCAGTGGACAACTCCATTGGCTTGCCTCCTAGTAAACCTCATACTAAGGTTTGTAGATAGAGATAAAAACCTAGAGCAATCTTTAATGATAAAACCAAACTCAAAAATCTACCCTAGGCTTATTAATGGAGTCAACAAATTTTTTACAATCTGATTCAATAACCACATTACTAAAGCCAAGATCATTAATCCACTGTAGAGCATGGAGGACCCCCAAGCCTCACCATCAAGGACATGCATACAAGGGGAGCTCCACAAGGTTTTGGCCGCAACAAACTCCCCATTCTCATTCCTTAAGCACAAGCCCCACCCAGTTAAGCCGTTGCCATCATAAAAAGACGCATCTACATTGCACTTAAGGTAACCAGTTGGTGGGGCATTCCATGTATGATCAGCAGCTAATACTGGACTATTCAAGCCTTCCCCATGCAATGTATGTGCTGCCTTCCAGTCATCCAGGAAAGAAGACGCCTTATTGCACATGTGGCGGGTCGAGTGATTCTCATTTTCTCAGAGTTTAGCGTTACTAGAGAGCCAGATACTCCAAATGGATGATGCAAAAAGATATCAATTTGGTATTGAGTATTTTCATATTCGAGACCGGCACCCAGCAACACACAAAAAAAGAGTATTTTTATTATCATGTGATGATACTTTTAAATGTGGCTTTATACAAGTTGGGTCTCGCCAACGAATGTTTTAAGGGCATTGTTTAAGAATACAAACAAAGTAATTATATATTGAAAAACTAAGTATATTTCTTTTCAGTAAGTTGATTACATTATTTTAGGTTTTTTAAATAACTAGTATTCTGACCCGTGCGTTGCTAGGTAAGTTTCTTTGAAATAACTAATAAGAAATAAATTTCAAGAAGTAAACCTATTGGATCAGACGGTAATGAATCATAATTGTCCGGAATAGTTCTTCTCAAGTTGCAACATAAATGAAATAAAATGATAATCAACAACATTAATACAAAAAAGAATTATAGGGATTACAACAATTTCAGATCATTTGATATAACTTCAAAATATTGACATTATAAGATTGCTTCTGATAATGTTGTCATATGCCTATAAATCTGCAAAAAAGAAGGTAGTAAAAAAAATAGATGAATGATGATAAGTACACCTTATTTAGGTGGCACGCATTACATAAGTACATAAGTATAAATCAAAGGTTGTGAAGTTTACCCGGGCTTTAGCATTGGATGTTATGGCTCATAAAAGCAAGTTGGGAAACTTGGATTGCATGAACCTAAATTCCACCAAAAAATACTGTGAAGAAGATTTAGAATATTAGTAAATGTATCAGACATCATATGAAGAATGAAAGTTTGAAATTGGTACTGGTACGTGGCTACAAGAACATGTAATACATACTTGCATTGCAATAAGATGTGAAAGTTTGATAGCTGACCTGTTATGTGTTGCCGTGACCTAAACAAAGATCATCGAATAAATTGCTTCCATGATTATATAACTTGACTGTGGACATTTTCTCTTAATAGCCATATAGATGCAAAACTGGCTTCAAAATACCTATATTTACACATGGAATCAACAACTCTGGATAATGTATTAAAATAATTATTGAAGATTGCACTTGTCAATAACGGACATGGTTTTGTTCATTGATAATTTGGAATTCGTGATCTAAATGGAATTTAGATTCAAACATGCAAATTAGTTCCAAAAAAAAAATGTGTGCATGCTATTTTGTCCCCTAATGTAAGTAACATTATATAAACTTTGTACATGTGAGGAACATTAGGATGAGTAGTGGTAGAAGTTAATGTTGTTACCCAATATCATAGTGTTCCTATAGGTTCAAGCTCTGAAACCCCAGGAAGCTTTTGTTGGCTATTTTCAGTTGGAACAACCCTCTTGAGAAGGTTGAGAGGGGTGAATTCATCTATTAACTTGGTCAAATCGCAGCCTTCCTTTTCATCACACTGGGAGTCATTAACAACAGCACAGGAGAACTTCCCAATCAGATTCTGTAAATAGAAAAACAAAATTTTAGAGTAAGAATGAAATTAAAAAATAAAAAATATTACATAAATGTGTTCACAACTTTACAAAAATTTACAGTATACCTCTGCAAGTCCAATTGAGCACTCAACCATTTTTTCCTTTCCCTTTCCATTACCCAGGAAATGACCATCAGAATTGACATCCTAATATAATTTTAAGATAACAAATCAATTAGGTCAGAAATAAATATAAAATAAACCACCAATTAGGTAAGACAAAACTAAAACTAAAGACCACCAATTGACATTAAACACCATCAATGTACTTACAACAGATTTCATGAGATCATTGAATTTGTTGATAATAGTTACATCACTGCATATCTTCTTCACTCGAAATGATTGATCAAATTTTGAGTTGGTTGCATTCTTAAACTCCACTTTGAACTGGTAAGTCTTGTCCACCAAATCATAAATCTCCTTAGGAATGGTCCCAGCATGTGCACTCTATAACAAAGTCAATGTATTAAGAAATAATAATTAATAATGATAAATATATGTTTATAAGGATGGATATTGTTCAACCTTCTCATGTTCTTCAACCAGATCTGCACATGATTTGTTGAGAAGAAGTGCGATATCACGGTCAAAGATGACAAAAGTTGTTGAATTAGTGTCATCAATAACCACTTACTTTGATACAAGTATCTACAAACATTATGTTTTCTTTAAACAAAAAGGAGGATAAATTAAGAACACTATCATATTATGCATATAAATTGATTACCTTGGAATAACCTTTATGACATGCTTGTTGCACTTCTCACAAAAGAACATTTTGGAATGCGGATACACTCCCTTAGTGCAAACACAGGCAGTGTCCACCAATCATCAGTATCAATAATATGTTTCACTGTGGCAAGAACCACAAAGTTTGATTCCTGCATTAACATTTAAAAAGGAAGTTATTTTTAAGCAAAGGAATAGTAAGAAATTATTTTTAAAAAAATGAAACTTTGTTTTAACCTGTTTGCAATCTTTCAGACCCTCAATGGATTTCCTAGGTGTTATTTCAATAAAATCTTGTGAAATACCAACAGTGGCATTTTCAATCAGTTGACTTAATGTTTGGGTTGGGGATTCCAGGTTATCATGCATCCTTAAGTGCAAACAATCAACACAAGTTAATAAGTTATAACTTATACAACTCATATTAACTAATAACAACTAATACAACTGATAAGTAAGGAAATGAGAATGTGATAAACAATCAAAGTTAACCTCTGTCTAAGTTGGTCAGCCTCTTCACAAACAGGATTGAAGATCAACTTAGTGCAACCCATCTGATTTTGAATATGATTCTTGTCGCATGAATGATAGAAATATCAATGTTATTGAAAGCCAACATATAACCACGGGCGAGAAACGAGTTATATACGGGTTTAATATCTTTGTATACCTTAGAAAGTCTTAACTTTTCCAAGTGAATAACTACAACAGACATTTTGGAAATCTCCGGAAAGTTGGGAAAGTATTGAGCTCATCAACATAATTCCCAAACAGTACTTGAATCCTATGACTATTAAAAAAACAACACGAAAAGAAGAACATCAAAAGAAGAAAAACATAAAACACAACAAAGAACAATAATTATGAAAAAAAAATTAGTCAATGTAATTGTTACCCATCATCCTCAACAGAAATGACATTAAGCTCGGTTTTGGTGCCATTCTCCTCATACTCCCTTTCAGTTCCAACACCAGTCAGCAAGCCAATAACATCTATAACAGAAGAGGAGAGATAAGGATAAGAATAACAATTAACAAATAAACAAAAAAAAAAAGCAACAATAGAGAAACACAGAATCTAAAAGAATGAAACATTACCCACTAAATAATCAGTATTATAACCACCTCTAGTAATCTGCGAAATAGGAACAAAATCATAGATATTTGTCCCCACAAGACCATTGTCCAGCTGAACAACCCTAGTTGTAATCTGGAAATTCAGCTTGTAATTATGGTGGGTGGTTACGTAACTCCCCCATTTGCGACAACTCCAAAGCGTTGGAAACAATAAAGCAGAACCCTCATTTAACTCATTACGAAACCTATAGATAAGAGTCTTCCCTACTGAAGCATGAATCCTATCACTTTGAAACAAAATGCAACATTGAGAAAATGTTAATAGGGGAATCGTTTGAAAACCAATATTTAACAAAATGATAAGAAACAGAACAGAAAGAAATAGTTTATTAACAACCTTATCATCCATCAAGACCATCTCCATGAAAAGAGGGAGTCTTTGCCTACTAAAATCAGGCACCATCCAGAGGTGTATGACCCTAGCAATGATTATCCAACTCTCCTTCTCACGAGAGATCTAAGAGATTGAGTTAAACATGGTAGACTTCTCAGAGTTTGAGTTACACTTGCTAGACATATCAGTTTAAGACAAAGTAATGGTGTTTTTTTTATCTCTCAAACTGTGCATGGGAAAGCAACCAAAGAACACAATCTAAAGAGGATCCAAAATGAAGGCAAAGATCAGTAAAAATAATTGTTTAACATTAAAAATGAATAAAAATAATAAGAATAATTTAAAACAATAGTGGACAATGACATTACAGAAATAGTGTATGAAGGAGGAGAAAGCCAGGCTGTTTTTGAGAGGGGAGATTAGTGTTAGGCGAGGTCCTGCCATCAAAGGCGTGGTCTCCAAAACCCTATTTCGTCAAAGAGAGGAAAAATTAGACAAACCCTGATACAAAGTAATAAATAGGACGAAAAATGAATAAAAATAAACATAATATAAACCCTAACATGTGATCTTTGGAGCTCGAGAAAGTGAAAGGAGAAAGAAATAGTTGATATCTTATTCTAGCAGAGATTTGAGATTCACAAAAAGGAAAAAATAGACGATGACAATAGAGGAAAATGAAATTTGAAATTTGAAATTCAAGCGCGAGTTTGAGGAATGAACTGACCTGAGCATATAGATGCAGGAGATCCACTGTTCGAGGATGCCTCTGGTGTGAGCGGGGACTCGCATAGAACAGACCAAAAGTGAAGGGAGGCCAAAGAGAAAAGATAAAACTTTCACAATAAGGGTGTTGTTGAAAAACATCAGTAGAGATTATGATGCTTAACTTGTCAGATTTACAAGAGGGAAATAACTGTTTTGGAAGCCAGCTGCTGCCTTGAAGAAAAGAAAGAAGGACGAGATAGTGGTATGGTATATTGCTTGGTACCGTATTGTAGGAAGAAAATCAGGAAATGAACCCCACTTTTTCAAACAAAAAGAACCCCACTCTCTTAGCTTTGCACCGAGAAAAGTGGTATTGGAGAGAGTTATGTAAATGGAAAGGTGTTGATTGTTTTAATAATTTACAAAGGGACCATCAACACTTTAAACAATCCTTTAAGCCGAGAAAATGGTAATGGAGACGGAGAAAAAGTAAATGAAAAGGGGCTCATTTGTTTCCATAATTTACAAAATTGCCATCAATACTTTCAAACACGGTTAAATTAATATTTTGGTATCTATATATAATACGAATTTTTGATTTGGTTCCTATATATAAAAGATTATTTAAATGGTCCATATATATATATATATATATATATATATATATATATATATATACAGAAAGTCTCCATTTGATCCCTATATGTTACCCGTTTGGTCCCTATACTAGCAAAAAATTATCAAGTCAATCCCTAAAATTTTGTACGACATGAACAAAATGAAGACTTTTTATACGTATAGGAATATTTTAATAGTTTTTTATATATAGAAATCAAATAAAGAATTTCTGTCACGTATAATGACCAAAATATTATTTTAACCTTAAAACAATAAAACCGAAAATTGTTGAGAGATAATGAATTTTTTAATAGTGGGATAAGCTCAAACATGCTGTATTAGGGATCGTTTTTTGTCTTTATGTGATTTTTCAAAATCACTCTAAATGAATGACACGTGTACAATATTACTACAACAGTAACCTTGGATGCTTAAAAAAAAAAAAACAGTAACCTTAGAGTGTGTTTGGGAAAACTGGAAAAAAAATATTATGCTGATAATCTGTTTTCAAATAATCGATTATTATGATAATCGATTATAATCATAATCTATTTTCGTTTGGGTATGTTTACTGAAAAGCTATTTTAAGATAATCTATTTTGTTTGGGTGATGTAAAAATAATCACTTGTTGATAGTAAATTACCAAAAAGGGTATGAAGCCAGGCGCCAATGCATGTTGAAGTGAACCACCCAGTAGCCGCAAGATGAGGGGAAGCTAGCGCCCATATTGTAAGTGGAGAGGAAAGTGGCGCCCAGCCGTGGTATTTTGGAAAAAAGTGGCGCTCATTGTTGTGACAAAAAAACAGCGTTTATGAGGATGAAAACTGATTGTGATGAAGCTTATTATAAAACAGCGTTTTACATCATTTTTCAGCGTTTTTAAAATTTAATTTTTTTACCCAAACATGAGTTGATTAATACAAAACAGCTTTTTACTCCTAAAACAGCTGTTTTTTAACTAAAAACTATGTTCCCAAACACACTCTTAATCTGTACATAATTTAGATGCAAACTTACCATTTTAGATTCTTAAAAAAAAAAAAAAACTATTAATACACTCCACACCAGTTTTATTGTGTTGAAAGAAACACTCCTCACCATTTTGAGTTTTTGACATACAAATTTATCCGCTTAACCCACCAGTTAAGTTATAAATAAGTGTTGCTCCACCAATTCCTAATCCAATGAAAGAAGAAAGCAAATAGTATCAACCAAACCCTACCTACCCACCCACCCTCCCTATTCATCTATATCTACCCTCCACTCCGCCGCTACCTCGACCGCTCCTTCTTGCAAAGGTGCGATCTCTCTGACAGGCACAGCCTTTGGTTTCGCTTCTGTTTTTCTGTTTCTCTTTATAACTGCGTTTCTGTTCATTTTTATGTTAATTTCTACTACTCTTCCAATAATCAAAATGACCTAGTTTTCTCCTTTAAACTCTTGGCCTTGGGTTATGATTTTATCTGGTTTGATTATTTACATCCAAATCGATGTTATAACTGCGTTTCTGTTCATTTATATGTTAATTTCTACAAATTGATCTTTATAACAGCCTTTGGTTTGATCATTTAGATGGTATTTTCCTTACCCTTATTATGTATATGTTTTGTTTGCACATATAAATATTTGATAACGTGATGATTGATATTCATACGTGGCATATGAATATGTATGGACACTCTTGAAGGAATCTATAAAGACCAAGTTTCTATTGAAAAATTAAATATTTTATTTTTTTAAATATTAAATATACAAATTTTCAATGAAAACTGGTTTTTTTATTTTTTTAAAAAAGGACACTGTTACCATTGCCCTTATATTTATCTTGTTCGTTTTTAAATCCCGGATCTATGTTGACTTTGCACGTATAAAAAAGATCTCTAATTTCGTGATTGCTCTGGTTTTTTCAGAACACTTGATCATGGACCAAAGTCATTTACAAGAGCTTACTCAATGGTCAGCCATGACACTCATTAAAGGTGTTACTCATTCCACCCACCCACACAGTTGACCTAAAAGGTCAAACATAACACTTTCCCTGTATATCAAATTATCAATGAAGGACATCTATGTGGTCCAAAGTTTAGGTCAAATTTGTGGTGGATGAAATGTGTTAACACTTCTGAAGCCGAGCAGGAAGTAGCAAGAGTTTGCTCTGGAGTGACTATAAAAGGTTAAGATGAAGGGTGCAAAAGTCTTGTTTATGAGGTATGTTGTAACCAAGATGTTAATATCAATATCTGCAAGTGCAGCTTCACATTGACCCAGTTGTGAACTGTTAACTAATTTTGAACCAAGGTAGGTTGCTTATTCATGGTACCTCTGACTTTCTAGCTCTTTCATTCAGGTTGCAATGTTTGTTACTAATATCTTATTATCTTCCTAAAGTTTAGATACTGAACTTTGCTATACATTCTTAGGCTTGTTTTATGCTAACTTCATACCTGGTTGATAGAAATTTTGTTATCCACTTTTATGGTATCAAATGTTTTATGTTGATAAGATACTGTCTTGTGTTTGTCTAGGATTGTTGGATTTGTGTTTGTTTTGTATGGTGTGATCAAACTTATTACAGCAAAATCCTTACATCCTATTTTTGTCCATTTTGAATTAAAAGTTGTGTCTTCACCCTCCTATTGAGAGTGCGGCTGTTTTGCATTCAAAGAATTTATTTTGTTTCTTGCCCATATATGACTTACAAATCATGTCTTTTGTGTTGAAGAACTAATATTTTTAATTTTTAATTTTAGCTTTGTGTTGTAGAACTGTCAGCTTTGACAATGTTTAGAGCGGGTTAAATGTGGACTATTTTTTGAGCTTACTCTACTTGTTCTAGATTTTCCACTTTTGAAGTTGTTGAATTATGCAGAACCAGCCATATTTCATGGCTAATTAATTTGTTTTTAAGGAGTATTCGTTATCCTCCCTTAGATGTTGTTTCTCTCATTACTCTCTAATAAACTTTCTTCGTCTAGGAAGATAAAAGGTATTGTCTAATGATTTTCGCGGCCTGTCAGTCCTAACCAGTGTATGTGTTTGCCAAGATGAACCTTGTCTATTTGTGTAAATTTTCTATCAGAAAATATAATTCATTTCTGCAAGTTATTTTATTGTTGGATATCTTTCTTGTAAATGATAGAGAAGCTTAATTGAAAATCGTCATGCAAACCTATCACTGAGCTTTTAATTTTCAGGAAGGTAATAGTTTCTGTGCTTCCTTTTCTTGCTTTGTTGTGTGTAGGTTAGGTTTGAAACTAATCCTGTAGTAATCATTCTTAAATCTATGGGCTTAGGAAAACTCTCATACTATAAGTATCTGCTGCTGATATCTGATGTCATCAATAACATAGACAAAATAATAAAAAACTAGTGAATAGCATAATTCTTAATGATGCTTTAGTTGGGATTTCTTGATTCATATTTTGGCTTGGTCTTGAATTATCAGTCATTACTATCTTTCGTTGAAGAATCTTTACAAGACCTTTTGATGTTGTTATAATCTTCCAGAATATTTGATTTTGATAATCTATCCTGAATGAATATGCCACTAAGCTGGATCTAGAAAGACCTACATACAACATTGTTGACTAAGAATCTCTTTTCGTAACTTCTTTGGCCTTCGACGTTGCAAGATGCACTGGTGATGCAGCTAGAAAGAAAAAGGAAATTGAGCAATTAGAAGGTCGTTCTGTTATTCTTTCAATTTTGGGTATCCTATTGTGCAACATATTTTTAATAGATTTTAGGTTTTGTGTAGTTTCCTACTAAATTGGCATTTGTGGTAGGTAATTACTAATTCTGGCTCAGAACAATGCCCTTTCATATGATCAAGTCAAAATCTAAATTTTATGATGCAATAAAAGTAAAAGGTTTGCAACGTATTTTGTTGTTCTTTTGCTGCTTTTGAGCCATCATCAATAGGATGAAACCTGGTTGCAGCAACACACTCGGAAGCTTGGTGGCTTCAGAAGGAGGATTCTTGTTTTGGCATCTGAACTTCTTGTCACGAGGAAAGCGTTACAGAACACTCTGCAATATAGCTAAATAATTTTTTGTTCATACACAAATTAACAATTTTTGTTGTAAAAAAAAACTGAAAAAAACTGAAATTAAATACATCAAAGGAGGTAAAAGAGACACTACTTAAAATATTAGAAATGAGATATTATGAAAACATGATAGTCCAACCGTGACTTGTATCTTTGTTAGGATCCTTTAAATTGGGTTGTTAAAAACTTAAAATCCTTGTTCAGGGGCTTGTTTTTTTTTTTTATCATCCTTGTTAAAATATTCTGGGCTTTTAATTTTTATTGAGAATGAACAGATTATATCTCCTAAGCCTCAGCTGGCACGAGATACTGACCCATTGTCCAGTTGTAAAGAAAAAGAAAAAAACTTTGTAAAAACGGTTAGATAATTTTTGAATTTGCATTAATGAAATGTTAACACCATTTGTGTAATGGAATGAGGGTGTAGTTCCCAGGAAGTGTTAATTTTCCTTGCATTTTATCGGAAATTAAACAAAACCATATATTTTTTTTCTTCATCAATTCTCCAGGAACTTCTTCCATGCAGATATAGCAATTTTGATATTGGAACAAACAATCATGTTTTATTTAAAAAAAAAAAAAACAACTAAAGCATGGAAAGCTTCTTTTAACTAGTTAATTTATGCTGTGTGTGTATATTACTTTTGATTCAAGTCATAATTTGCAGTTAGATGCAACTTCTAACTGAATGGTCTTAAATTAAAACAAACCAAATTAGCATTTGGATTGTTTTTTGTGTCTCCAAATTTGCGTAGTTCTTACCCTTCTTTCGGTTTTACTTGTACTTTGTATTTGGAAGTGCAGTCCATCTTTAAATTAGAATTTGAGTTACGTAACGAGAAATGAGCCGAAATTTTGTGGTGAAAATTGTGTTCTGGAATGACATGTAAAATTTGTTTGCGTATACTAAATTTAACTTATTTTATGAGATTCTTTGATAAAATTTTCTAGTTAAATACTAACAATTTTAACGTGACCTAAGTATGATTCCCGCAAACTAGCAGGAATATGAGACCACCACGTTACAAGCTTTGAACGGAAAATGGTCGCAAGTTTAATTATTCAAACTATTGTGTGCTAAGGTTCAAAATTTTCCATGTAGCTTCCCCTGCTTATTTGCCAATCTTACAATGAAAATTAGGAATCAAGATTGAAGAGAATAAATAAAGGAACAATAAGAAAGTTCAATAACTAGTCCAGACAGCTGCACAGAAAGTTAATTAACATATGGTATAAAATAAAATATAAGTCCACGTGCTTAAGTAATAGAAGGGAAGCATGTAAGAAGCTATCCCAAGTAGCTCCAGCTTCATTAAAGTGAGACTAACCAAACTGGGAATCAAAGAGACGTGGGTTTGGCGAAGGATCCGGCGACCCTTATGCTGTGTTTCTTATCTTCTCATTATTCACTTCTGCCAGCTAACAATCCCAATATGAAGATTTTTTTTTTTTTGACTGAATCCCAATACGAAGATTTGTTAAACATTTAACTAACATATTGGAAGTTCGTAAACACTCATATTTTAGGGGTATTGTATAAAGGATTTAATTTATATGCATTGTTAATATAAATTGTTACGTCATTAAATTGTTTTTTAACTCTTATCATAACAATCTTAAAGGTTACATATAATATGATTTGTGATTGGTTTATATTGTAAAAGATTTTATAATGGCCGTGTATCAAAATTAAACTCTTATATAAAATAGTTATATCATGATTAACTTGATTACATAAAATGGTTATTATACTAATTAAAGTAATATGCAATTAACCATATATATTATTTTACATCACTTGGGGTTAAGGGTATGATTGAATCCTCCATATGTATTAGACTTTGATCTCTTGTTTCCCCATACTTAAGATTTCAGTTAAGTACTATAAGTATTCTTCCCATCTCCATCAATATAAAATGGCAGTTGGTTATGTTTGTAAGAGCACAAGTTATCAACTTGAAGAAGCAGAATCTTTGATTAACAACCTCATGCAAGGTAGTGATTCTTTGCTTAACTTTCAGCACAGTTGGATGGCCTCTAATGAGAACAATTTGCACCAAGGTTACTATAACCAATTGAATCATGTTAGTCCTAGAGGCACCACAGATCTGGGCCTGATGCAGGATTTTAGTTGCTTTCAAACTGCTAGTGCCTATAGCACAATTGTCAGTAGTGCAAAAGAGAAGCAACATGGTGAAAGTTCATGTGGGTGGCTATATTCTGAAGAGTCAGCAGCACTAGAATCAGTCTTGAAGAAGCGCTCTTCTATGGTATTGCTTCCTCAATTATACCAAAACCCCTCCATTTTTTTAATATTTGGAAAGATTATTTTAGAGTAGAAATTGCTTTTTTTTCATATAAGCTCTCTGATAAAGATTTATACTATAAGTTGTTTTATGTACAAAATAAACCAATCTAAACTAACACTAGTGTCTTTAGAGTTTAGAGCACTTTCTGAAAGTAGAAGAGGTCAAATTTATGTTTACAGGGAGAGAACATGCAAGCTGCTAAGAAGCCATGCACAACTGCAAGTAAAACAGCAAAACCAAAGTCAAGCCAATCCAAGGATCCTCTAAGTGTTGCTGCCAAGGTTTGCTTCAAACATAAGTTAACATATGTTTTGATATGTACAAAGTTTTGATTGCAAATTAAGAAAACTTAAAATATGAGATTCAATGTTGATAGAATGTTTGTATCACAGAATAGAAGAGAGAGAATAAGTGAGAGGCTTAAGATACTACAAGAACTGATACCCAACGGATCCAAGGTGAGTTTTTTTTACTGTCATGAAAAGTCGCTTTCTTTGTACTTCTTTGGTAGCAATAACTGGGAAGATTATCATGTATTGCAAAGTTGAACTGCTTCAATCCAACCAAACTCTGTAGAATTTTATTTATTAGAATTATGATTTAATTCCTATTTTGAATTTTGCAGGTTGATTTGGTTACAATGTTGGAGAAAGCGATTAGTTATGTGAAGTTTCTTCAGCTGCAAGTGAAGGTGGGACTAGAACACAATACATTAATTTTCTTCTTCTGCTTAATATATAGTTTTTTTTTTGTCACATGTAATTCTCTATGTATGTTCAAATCTTCATTTACCTCACTTGTGACATCTTTGTTCACTACTTGGTGATGGAGCAGGTGTTGGCAGCTGATGAATTTTGGCCTGTCCAAGGTGGAAAATCTCCTGACATTTCTCAAGTAAGACAAGCCATTGATGCCATTCTTTCATCCCAAAGATGAATTGAAGATCATGGATCCAAGAAATAAAAATGTGATCATAAATCAAGCACAACTTTGCAGAAGAGGAAAAACCTTGTTCTGGAAGTTGATCGTTCTGAAGGGCATTTTACAAATTCAGAATGCATGACCCTTTCTAATTTATTTTATTAACTTCTAAATCAAGATCTATAAGAGAAATTAAATATCGTTTAATTTTAGTAGTGTATGTGTATTTATGCTGTACTTTTCTCTGTACTAGTAATGAAGGAAGTGTTCTAATACTACTCTGTTGACAATAATATATTGTATAATAATATTTTATGTTCAGTTTATTATTAAGAAAGCTATAAAATCATATGATGTTCTTTGACTTTTCCCTCTCAATTGAGTGAGCTGGAGCTGTTACCAATGAACTGATGAAGTAGCTATGCACAAGAAACATCTTTGAAGTTAGGGTACTTAACATGCTGTCTAAGATATATAAGTTGGTAATTGGCAAATAGAATATAAATATGTCCTATTAGTAAGAATAACAAAATTTATCATTGTTATGAGATTAATACTTATAATTAGTCAAATGACTAATCCATTGATGACTTTATAGCCCCTACCCAAGTGCTTGAGATCACACGGATAAGTAAAACACACGGCAACAGGGTGCGGGTCAGGCTTTGGTTAGTTTGAATTGATGTCAGGTTCAAAATTTGAAACTGTAAACACATTATTCAAGTTTCACTATTGATTACCTATAAGACAGCCTCAGCTCCTATTGATTTTCATTCAAATTCAAACTTGATCAGCTAACTTTTCAATTTTTGGTTATAGGAATAGGAGGTATGTACATAATCTTTTGAATTCTATAGGCAATTAGTCTTCCACTCCAATCCATATAGATTTGAATTCTCTAATTTTCAATAGGGATAATGTCTTGTTATTCACAAATTTGATTGCAAAAGGACGACCCACCACTAATATAACCTGTACAGGGGTCTTTTGCTCACGAGCAGTTTGTGATTGTATGTCTTATTCCTCACACTCGCCACATCCTTTGCTATCCACAACTTTCCTCTAGCTATCAATGTTATCACAATTTTGGCTACAAAAAGGAACCCTCAATGCTCAGTAAAGGATCTAGATTTCATCTTAAGTCCTGGTGAGTCAAGAACCAAAGCTTAGCATTAACTGTTTGGATCCAATTGCAAGCTATGAAACTTGAGTCCCACACTTGGGTTAGCTAGTTTTTGTGGTGTTGTTCTCCCAAGGTTCCTATCAATTAACAACAATGCATTTTCTTTTTTATTATATTTTTTAGCATTCACATCATTGAAGCATAATAGCAAGTAGCAACAGTAAAATCCTAAACACAGATTTAAAATCTTCTAACAGTCTTTTCTCTCTATATTGGCTAACCCCTCATGATAATTTCCATCTTCAACCCCTCATGCCTTTGATAACCCAATAGGAATTTGACAAGAATTTCTAGGTAGTTCAACCCATATGCACGTATATATCATCTTGATGAGCATGCATGCACATACAAGTCTCCTTATAACAGCTGTTTTGTGCTTTACTTTGTCAAGCAACTAATTGAGAGAATCATATATCTAATCTATACCATAATATAAATAAATCTGGCTAATATCGCTACAGTACCTGCTACAGGATTTTTTTTAATTTTTTAAATGTCATTACCGGTGGATTTATTTTGAAAATTGAAATATTAGAAAACATCATTATAGTTTCTAGAACATTCTCGGTACATTTCTTTAGCCCTGCTAGATTGTATTTCTTAAAGTGGTTGATTTTTAAAATGCTTATAATGACCTCACTACACTATCATAATCTCTCTTGTAGGTTCACTGCATATGTGTGGTAGCAGATATTGTTCTAGCAGATAATGTCTCGTGGTGTGGTGCTTCTTGTGCAATAGTTCATGCAAGGAAATTAGTCAATATAAGTTCTGTTGTTTTTGAAGGCAATAAACTGTCCAAGATAATAAAGTATGGATCTTGCTTGCAAAAGATTATGTTATTGTCCTTTGCCCGAATATCCATCACAATGATCGATCCTTTACACTTTTAGATACTAAAATAAATTAAATTACACTAATATAAAATATTTAACTTTGTCGTACTCGTGCTTAGCACGGGTCTCTAGCTAGTAGAGATTCAATAATAATTTATTATCTGTGACCATTGTTACTTTCTATTCAATAACTTTTTTTTTTTTGGTTTTGTTGATCAGTGTCCTAAGGTGTCGTTTGGTATTTCGAATGTTTTATTCCTAGAAAAATTATGTCTTCCAGTGAAAAAAAAAAAGAAGAATGTTAAATTATGTCTTCTTTTTTTTTTTTTTACCTGAAAATGATTGTGAAAATATTAAGGACCAATGATGTCCATGAAAACCTAACACAAATGTTATGAGAAGTGGATTTCGTCCTTTAAAGTGAGCATACAGTAAAGTAAATAATTTCTAAGAAAATCAAGGATTTATATTCTAATATATCCATGATTTATTATGTATATGTACTTAATATCAATCTTTGATTTTCTCATCAACGTTTGATACTACTTACTTTACTCTCTCAAGTGAATTGCTCATTTTGGAGGAGTTGAATCCATGAGAAGCATCCTCAACCATATATAATCTATTCTAGATCGACAACTTGGATCCAAGTCTGGGATAGAGATTAGCTGTCTTATTTTGGTGTACCATATCTTGTCTCCACCAATCAAAGGTTTCCATGTATTCTATCTTTTTAATATTACATAAAATTTTAACATATGTGCCAACATTTGATTGGTGGGAACATGATATGATACACCAAAATGGAACAGGTACTCTCCATCCCCAAGCCTCACACGAATGATGCGGAATTTACCTCAGGGTCACGAGCAGTTTGATCCTTGTAATTGTCCTCATAAATCATGTCTTTCATGGCTCGTAATAGCATTTAATCATTTTAAGACTAATTATGATCGAGAGTCATAAGATAGTCAAGATGATTTGGAATGTAAGACAAAAGTGTTTGGAGATATAAGATTCAAAGTTCGAATCTCACTCCTTACTAATATAATAACAAACTAACATCTGCCTTTAAAGAAACACTAGTTATGACTATTAACACTAATAATAACATTTAAATCCAACTTACATGTATGATCAGGTAAGGCCCTCGACATTATTTTCCTTCTTACACTTACAAGTACTTGGGTGTTGGAATGCTCCTTGCAGGTACACTCCCTTATCCACCATGAGAGCTCCCGCACAAGGAGGAAATTGACCTTAACAGCTTTGGTGAGACAGGTTTGTTGCCCTTAAAACCGATCACACAACAATCATAATTGAGGTTTTATTTTTTGGTACAAACATTTCTAGGCGATATCGTAACAATAATAGAAAAATGTATGTAAAAATTGTTATCTCAATCTATTGTCCAGATATATACCTTATCGTATAAGACACGAAAAAGAAAGTGATCTAAATCAACTTACTTTGTGGAAAAAAATCTTGAATAATTGTAAGAGTTATTGTTAGATAATTAAATCGAGCACAATATAAGACCAATTTGAAAACCTCCTAAAGTTATAAAGGTTGACTTGAATTTTGACTCATCAAGAAAGTAGAGTTTGAACTGTATACATAAGCTTGTAGTGTTTGAATTGGATTTGAAGTGTTTTACTTAGGAATTAAGAAAAAATATATTATTTTATTGAAAGAGTTTGCCTATAAATAAACATTAGTAGTATCTTGTAAAATTCAACCAAAGTATAAGAGAATATAAGAGTGATTCTCTTTCCTTCTTTATGTCATATCGAGTGAATGGAATAGAAGTTATCTTCCTCTCCTTATGTGATAAGTGTGTGTTTTGAGAGAAAACTTATCGTGGGATGTGTGTTATTGATATCAAATTGGTATCAGAGCTAGAGAGCTTAGTAGTGAGTGTCAAAAATATTTTGAGTGTGTGAGGAATAAGAGAGTTCTCACCCACTTCTTTTAGTTCATATACTTTGAGAGAGAGATGGCAAACAATTACAATATTGTGTGGTCTGGTCCCAAACTAGATGGGAAACTTGATTTCGGTTACGGGGAGATTTTGATGTCAACGCATCTAAGGACTCACAATATTTGGACCTTTGTTGAACCGAGATTATAAGAAGGAGGTGATGCAACATCCAACACCATATCAAAATCTACACTTATATATTATTTTATTCTCCCCAAAATCAACACTCAACACCTAAAACATACCCCCCCCCCCCCCGGTGTCCCAGAAGGTGTTCATTTATCATTTGTCTATTGTAATATGATATATCCTCACTTTTAGCTACCTACTTGGTGTAACATCCCAAAAAATGATTAATGTGATAGTGATGAATTTTAATTATGACTTGTGATAAACTGATAATATTACTAAGATGTTATATTGATTGTTAACAAAACTAGTCAATAAATTACTTCTAATGTAATTTTCAAACAGCGAGATCCAAAAAATTATGAACAAACTTTTCAATATCTAAAATCTACATGAGAAAAATAAAAGGCACGAATAATTTTTCAATTTTTGTATCTCTTTGATGCGCTTTGTATATGAGTTCTCGTTTCAATATACTTTTGGTTTATAAAAAAAATCAATTTTTATATTTTTAATTCTTTTCCAGAGTACAAGTTATAATTATTTTGCTTTGCTTTGTCAATATTGTTAATTTCGTAATGTTTGGATTGCATTCTTATTTTCTTAAGTTCACATTGTGCAGTCAGTTTCAGCTGGAGAAATAGAATTCGAATGTAGTGGCACTGCATTTTAAATTCCCAAACGGGACTGCTACACTTTTGGCGTTTTTGTTTTATCATTTTACCACCTGGATTTATATTTCAGTTATCAGGTATATATCCAAAACAAATTCCCTATTGTTTTTTATCTTTATAACTGAATCTATCTAAAATCCATCACATAGAAATTTAAACTAACGTACGTTCCCAGTGAGATAGATAGTATTTATCTGTGTCAAACAAACTGCATGCCACCCTGAGACATTAACATCAATATGGCCCCCAAAGCAGAAGGCATTGAAGAAGAAATTTCAAGTATGGAAGAAGGTGTTAATGTTATCCCCTCCACGTCCAACACCAATGCCATGCATCGTTGTTGTCCATCAAACTATGTTGTAACCATGATACAGAAGGTGATCGCAGAAGTCATTGGCACATACTTTGTGGTATTTGCGGGGTGTGGTGCTGTAGCAGTGAATAAGATCTATGGCTCTGTCACATTTCCAGGCGTTTGTATCACATGGGGCCTCATTGTAATGGTCATGATTTACTCTCTTGCTCATGTCTCTGGAGCTCACTTCAATCCTGCAGTTACCATTACTTTGGCCATCTTTCGCCGGATCAGTTTTAAAGAGGCGCCACTCTACATTATAGCTCAGTTGCTTGGGTCGGTACTCGCCAGTGGCACATTGGCCCTAATGTTTGATGTCACACCTAAAGCTTATTTTGGAACGGTTCCAGTTGGATCTAATGCCCAGTCTTTGCTTGTTGAAATCATCATCACCTTTCTCTTGATGTTTGTCATCTCTGCCGTTTCCACAGATGACAGAGCGGTATGCACTGATATAGTTAATATGATTTTTTTATATTATGCATGCCACCTTGTAAATGTTGAAATTAAAAATAGAAATGTCACGTTGAAAGTTTAAAAGTTACTCTTTTCAATACAGCATTTCTATTTTTTTTTTAATTCCTTAACAAATACAAGGTTGCGTAAGTTAAAAACCACAGTTTATATATAAGACAAATTAATGCTTTTCATTTTCGTGTTGATTTGTATGAACCTTGGATTCTAAGAAGCTTTAATTTTGTTTGGCTTAATTGATTGGCAGGTAGGTCAGTTGACAGGAGTTGCAGTTGGAATGACTATAATGTTGAATGTATTTGTTGCTGGGTAATTAGTTATCGTTTATGTGTTTTAGTATTGATTTTTGACATGACTAACAATTAATGATCTATGAGGGGTGGTGATTAGGATTTCTGATTAAAATTAAAATTGCATTTGCATGCAGGCCTGTATCAGGAGCATCCATGAACCCAGCAAGAAGTATTGGTCCTGCACTTATCAAACATGTGTACACAGGGTTATGGGTTTACGTAGTTGGTCCAATTATTGGAGCCATTGCAGGAGCCTTTGTTTATAACTTTCTTCGAGCCCCAGACGAGCCACTTTGATCATACTTAGCCTTAACATGGAGGAGCAGTGAATAAAGTGACATAACTGTATGTTGATTTAGCGTAGCTGAATTATTTTTTCTTTCTTTGTTTTCATTTCCCATTTTTAAGTTGGAACTTGAATAAATAACTTGGTTGATTATTTGGCATATTGCTGAGCAAGATGAAGTGGACTGTTGTTGATGAATGACCTTTTTTTCCAATTAAAGTCTATAATGCATGTGAAATAATATCTACATTGCAGAGTAACGTTGGTGATGGTTCTGATTAACAATTGTGATAATGTTTATAAATGTAAATAAAATAGTTGGTAATATATGTAACATGATAGTTAAAAAAAAAGAAAAAGAAAAGGTGGTGAATGATATCTAGCTACTTGAGTAATATTTGGCTTTTAGCTTAAACTTAAAACATTGAAGCTGGATTAGGATTTGTTGTCCAATCTCTATCTCAATTATATCACAGACCAAACAGCATTGCATTTAGAATCAGTTCACCAATAAGTTTATAGGCATAATAGGAAACACAAAAAGCAATGAAACTAAAACAAAATGAATATGAATAAATTGACAAAGTCTGGACAAGACTAAGTAAGAGAAATAAATCATTTAAAATATTCATTATTGAACTTTTAAATCAGCATCATGAAGTCATCCAAATATCATGGTGACTAACAGTGCCTCCAAAACAACCAGAAGCAGCAACCCCACAACTCTGTTTTGAGCGGCAGAGTAATAGTTTGCATCCGCTGGCACACCCGTTATATATATGAACCTTGGCGGTGGGGGTGTTGGTGGTGGCGGCGATGGTGGTGGTGGTGGTGGTAGAGGAGGCGGTGGAAGGTTCTCGTGACATCCACACTTGATTTCAGTATCTGTTGGCTGAGAAACCACTGGCTGGTCTAACTTGTTAGAAGATGTGCTGGCTTCAACTAGAGACGAAAATGAAATGCTAAAAAAGAACAACACTAATGTAAGTTTTTTAGGACTCCAAATCTGAGTTGAAGACACCATTGTGTGATTAGGCAAGGCAAGGTATAGAAAAAAGAGCTTGTATGTGTAGGAGTTGGTGATGTTCTTAGCTTTTACGTTTACTGCAAGAATAGTGTACCAAAAAATGCATGCGGAAACTTGATTTAATTGTTTGTGTACAAAAGTTTAGTGAGAAACCAGAACTTCTAATAGGGGTTAATTTTGTGTGCAACTACGTTTTTTATACCCACCAGCAAGTAGCAATATATGGGGTTCTTTTATTCCCTTCACTCCTTCGCTTCAGATGGCGTGTAAGAATATTCTTGCCTTTTGCATGAGGTATGGTGATGACTGATGAGACACTAACACACACACTCCTCCCTATTTTAGGTTAGGAAAATGAATTTTGAACAGAAAAAATGGACACAAATACGGTGTCCCTCTGTTTATATTGTATATTTTTTAAATGTGTGTATATAAGAAATAAAAAGTAAGTGAGAGATAGAGATAAATATATACAGTGTCACGTACAATATTAAAAATTTGTGTTCAAATATCATAGTTGTTTATACTATTTAACTACCAGGGCTGTTGCATAAGATGATCAGACATCAAAGTGTACACCAGCCTGTGCATTAAACAATATTATGTAAAGAAAAATTAATGAATTACAGCAATAATTTAAATTAGAATAGTTATCTAATATACTTGAACGGATAGAAAAGTGAAAAATAAATTATGTCTTCCAATGATTAATTCTCCTATGTTAATTTGAGGGTGTTGCAGGAAAAGAAAATACTAAAGATTATTAAATTACAACTTTTAGTTGATAGTTACAAATAAGAGTTTAATATAATTTCAGGTCTTTTTATTTATTTATTTTGGTAACAAATCCAAATCTTTCTTATTAGTTCTTCTCCTTGTTATATATATATATATATATATATATATATATATATATATATATATATATTTATTTATTTATTTATTTATTGTTGTGGTTTCAACAAGCTGAAACAAATCAAACAGAGCACAGCAGTACAAAAAACACAGCAACGCAAAGTAATGAACAAAATTACAGAACCAAGAAACCAGCAGAGAGAAGGGAGGGAAAGAATCACACCAAGATTTATGTGGTTCAGTCGGTGGGGCTTACATCCACGAGGAGAGAGCAAAGGTATTTTACTATGATTGAACCGAGTTACAAGATCATCAAGCTAATCCCAAAAGAGTTCTACCCTTGGCCCTTGTTTACACCCTATAAAGAAAACAGATTCAAGATCCCAAGCCTGTTCACTCTAATGCTCATCAACTCTTGATCTTTCTCACTCACTCGATACACAAGTTTATAGAATTATACAAGTATGACACTATCTCAATTTCAATCTCTGAATCCATAAGCTAGGCCTATGTTTATATAGAGAAAAAATCTTCAGCTCCAAGCCTGCTCGAGCTCTTGACCATCCAAAACTGTTGCAACAGAAATCAGTTATGATTGCAACTGTCATAACTGATTTTTCCCTCCAATGGATGATTTAGCTTGTAATCGAATTTTTGAGACACCAGACTAACAATTCTCCACCTTGTCTCTAAATCCATTCAATCATAGTTCCATAGCTTTGCTCTCGATCTCACCAACCTTCATCTTCTTACTGAAAACCAATCAAGTCCAAGCTATGCTTGAACTTCGATAAAGGTAGGGACTTGGTTAAGGCATCGGCTGGATTGTCCTCTGTTGAAACCTTCTCAACAAGGATTTCCTTTGCCTCAATTACATCCCTTATAAAATGAAGCTTGATATCAATATGTTTAGATTTTTCATGGTACACTTGATGTTTAGAGAGATGGATAGCACTTTGACTATCACAGAAAATTGTGACACAGCTTTGTGACACTCCAAGTTCACCAATGATTCCCTTTAGCCATATTGCTTCCTTTACCCCTTCTATGAGTGCTATGAATTCTGCTTGTGTAGTTGATAAGGCCACCACTGATTGCAGAACTGATCTCCAACTGATGGCAATACTAAATATAGTGAAAACATACCCTGACAGAGATTTTTGAGTGTCAATGTTTCCAGCATAGTCTGAATCCACGTAGCCTTTTATCACATCCTTAGTAAGAGTGCTTCTTCTTCTGAACAAAAGTCCAGAGTTTAAAGTACCATTTAAATACCTTAGTATCCACTTCATGGCTTTCCAATGGGTTAGTCCAGGGTTTGCCATGAACCTGCTTACCACATTTACAGCATAAGCCAAATCTGGTCTGCAACACACCATTCCATACATGATGCTGCCAACAGCATTTGCATATGGAATTGATGTCATCTTTTGCCTTTCTTCTTCTGTTTTAAGCCCTTGCTGCACTGACAATTTGTCAAGTTGTCCTAATGGTGTTCCAACTGACTTAGACTCATGCATTCTGTATCTTCTAATTACCTTTTGCATGTATCCTTGCTGAGACAGCAATAGCTCTCCAGTCTTTCTGTTTCTGGTGATATCCATGCCAAGAATCCTCTTAGTATTCAGTTGGTCCTTTATCCTTTTAATTTCTGACTTTTTAGAGCTTGCAAGAAGTATATCATCTACATAGAGGAGTAAGTAGATGATCACTTCTTCATTCTCTTTGAAGGTGTATACACAGCTATCATAGCTGCTTCTCTGGAAATTCATCTTCACCGTGAAGTCATCAAATCTCTTATTCCATTGCCTAGGACTTCGTTTTAGGCCATATAGAGATTTCTTCAATAAGCGTACCTTGTCTTTGCACTTGTCAAAACCCTCAGGTTGATGCATATATATTGTTTCCTCTAAATTTCCATGAAGGAATTCAGTTTTGACATCTAGCTGTTCTAGATCCAGATCAAATTGGGTAACCAGGGCAAGTAGGATCCTTATTGAGCAGTGTTTGACTACAGGAGAAAAGATTTCATTATAGTCAATTCCCTCAATTTGAGAGAACCCTTTTGCCACAAGTCTTGCCTTGAATCTAGACTTGTTTGTATCCTGAGTATCTTCCTTCATTTTGAAGATCCATTTGCAGCCTACTATCCTTTTGCCTTTTGGTGGATCAACTAGAGTCCAAGTCTTGTTTTGTTCAAGGGATTTCATCTCTTCTTCCATTGCCTTCCACCATTCTGCACTGTTTCTACTTGTTACAACTTCTGTGAAGTTACTTGGTTCATTTGCTTGAGCTTCCTCTCCAATGCTTAGAGCATAGCATATAAGATCTGCTTGACCAAATCTCCTTGGGGGAACTATATTTCTTCTTGCTCTATCTCTGACCAAATTATAATCATTTGCCACTGGTTGAGTTTGTTGCTGCTCTGGTTCTGTTTCATCTTGAGCAGGTTGAGTCATGGCTCTGCTTGTGGAAAGCTCCACCTCAACTTGAGTATTATCTGATGCATCTTCAGGTGTAATTGGTGACTGATCCTTTGTTAGCATGGCCATCCTAGTCTCATCAAAGACTACATCTCTACTGATTATACACTTAGGTTCACCATGTTCTAATCTCCACAATTTGTATCCTTTTATGCCAGTAGGATAACCAATGAACACACACCTAATTGCCCTTGCTCCAAGTTTATCCTGTTTAACATGAGCAAAGGCCAATGAACCGAATATTCTCAAGTTTGAGTAGTCTGCAGGTCTGCCTCTCCACATTTCTACAGGGGTTTTGAACCCTATTGCAGAAGTTGGACTCCTATTAATGAGATATGTTGCAGTTACAGCAGCATCACCCCAAAAGCTCTTTGTAAGTCCGGCACTTAATAGCATGCATCTCACTCTTTCCATGATTGTTCTATTCATCCTCTCTGCCGAACCATTTCTTTGTGGAGTTCCTGCAACTGTCTGTGCCTTTGGATACCGCACTCCTGCAGAATTTATCAAATTGCTCTGAAAGGTATTCCAGGCCATTGTCAGTCCTCAAATATTTCAATTTGGCACCTGTTTTAGTTTCTATTTGAGTGTATCAGTCCTTGAATTTTTCAAACGTATCACTCTTGTTTTTAAGTATGTAGATCCAAACCCTTCTAGAGTAATCATCAATAATAGACAGAAAGTAGGAGCCCCCTCCATGAGTCATAGTTCTAGCAGGCCCCCATAAATCTGAGTGAGGATATTCAAATCTAGATTTTGTAGTGTGCTGACCAATATTGAAACTGACTCTATGTGCTTTGCCCAAAATACAGTGATCACAGAAGTCTAGTTTTCTTACATCATCATTATTTAGAAGATTTTGTTTGCTTAATTCTTTCAGTCCTTTTTCACTAATATGGCCAAGCCTCATATGCCACAATTTAGTCTTATCATTAAGGGTATGACTACCAACTGCATCCTGAGCAATGATAATAGAGCCATCTAAAATGTATAAGCCATTTCTTTTATTACCTCTAACTATAACCTTGCTGTTTTTGAAAATTTTAAGCATGCCATGTTCAATACTGGTTATGAGACCTAGGCTATCAAACATACTAATTGAGAGCAAGTTTCTTTTAAGCTCTGGTACATAGCTGACACCAGAGACAATTATCTCTTTCCCATTGAACATTTTCAGTCTGATTGAGCCTTGACCTTGAACTCTGCATGGTTTATTGTTTCCCAATAAGACCACTCCTTCATCTTGTAGGGTTAAGGACTCAAAATAGTCCTTTCTTGGACACAAATGGTAGGTGCATCCAGAGTCAAACACCCAATCCTTTTCTGATCCTGTATTTGCCAGCACCAAGGCTTCTGCTGACTCATATCCAGAAGATTCATACCCTGATGACACAATGGCAGCATCACCTGACGACTGAGATGACTTTGGTCCTTTATTCTTCCTCTCAGGGCACTCCTTTTTGAAGTGACCTTTCTTGTGGCAGTGGAAACATTTGTATTTGGACTTGTCTTGGTTTCTTGATTTTGATCTGTGCTTGCCTTGATTTCTAGCTATTCCTTCTTTCATGTCTGCCTCTTATTATATTCAAACTTTCTGCATTTCCTTCTGCCTTGGCTTCTTGCTTCCTTTGAAATTCCTTTGTCCTTATGGATGATTGCACCTCATCAAGAGTAATTGTTTGATCTCTACCAAACAGAATTGCATCCATGAAGTGTTCATAGGAGCTTGGTAAAGCACTCAGCAGAATTAGTGCTTTGTCTTCATCATCCATTGTTACTTCAAGATTCTCAAGATCATCAAGAATCTTGTTATAGTCTGCAATCTGCTCTGCTTTCTGGTCTGTCTTCACTCATCTTGAATGAGAAGAGTTGTTGCTTCGAGAACAATCGATTTGCCACGAGACTTGGTCATGTAGAGAGACTCAAGTTTGAGCCAAAGTGCAGCTGCAGTAGGCTCTCTTGCAACCTCTCTGAGAGGTTTGTCTCCAAGGCATAGGATAATTATGCTCCTTGCCTTATCGATCAGCTCCTTCCTTTCTGCTGCAGTGAGTGTTATTGGAAGTGTAGCTTCTCCCTTTAGAGTATCTCCTAGACCTTGTTGCACAAAAACAACTTGCATCTTTATTCTCCATAGGCCAAAGTCATTTGATCCAGAGAATTTTTCTATATTAAACTTGGTTGATCCCATGCTGAAATCTTTCTTGCTTCACCTTGTTCCAATCTTCCCCACAGACGGCGCCACTTGTTGTGGTTTCAACAAGCTGAAACAAATGAAACAGAGCGCAGCAGTACAAAAAACACAGCAATGCAAAGTAATGAACAAAATTACAGAACCAAGAAACCAACAGAGAGAAGGAAGGGAAAGAATCACACCAAGATTTACGTGGTTCAGCCGGTGGGGCTTACATCCACGGGGAGAGAGCAAAGGTATTTTACTATGATTGAACCGAGTTACAAGATCATCAAGCTAATCCCAAAAGAGTTCTACCCTTGGCCCTTGTTTACACCCTATAAAGAAAACAGATTCAAGATCCCAAGCCTATTCACTCTAACGCTCATCAACTCTTGATCTTTTTCACTCGCTCGATACACAAGTTTATAGAATTATACAAGTATGGCACTAGGGGTGGCAAAATGATCCATTTGTCCACCATCCATCCAGTCCATCCATGAGAAAATCCATCCAATCCATCCATTTATAAAAAAATATATATAAATGGATTGAATGGATTGGATTATTTTTTTAGTGGATGGTTTATGATCCATCCAATATTTTTTAAAATCCATTGGACCAACAATCAAAAATGTAATGGATCAACTTTTATCAATTCCAAAACCAATTTGTTTTTTTCATATTATTTTTTACCAAATAAAAAAACATCCATTTGTAACAAAAAAAAAACTCCATCTAATTTTCTCTTCCGTTCCCTATTATTTTTTCTTCACTATTTTTTATTTTATTTATCTGCTTTTTTTTTCTTTTTTTATTAAATTAAGTATTAACTAATTAATTGTTCTCAAGCATCGGTTGTAGTCCACGTTATCATGTACGTTTTCTTTTTTTGTTGCCTTTTTTTTGCCGAGAAACTTAAAAGAAAAGTATTAACTAATTGAAAGCACAGAAAGTCGTAACAAGTTTCATAAAACAATGTCATAGAACGTTGTGGCAAGAGAGGATGAAAGAGGAACAAAAACATCTATTCCCCATTTACAGTTCGTGTCAAAATACAACAGGCTTTTATTACGAATAAAAATCGACGCTCACAAGAAGAAAGTTAAAACAAGCAGCACACCACCGTCTCTATATGAAAGTGATGAAACACTGTATGATACAGCCTAAAATTTTAGTGGATGGATTGGATATCCATCCATGAAAAGTTGTTAATGGATGGATCGGATGAATTTTATTTAATGGATCATGGATGGATTGGATTTTTTTAATGAATTTTTAATGGATTGTTTTTAATCCATCCATTAAGATTCGAATAAAAATTTATCTCATCCATCCATTTGCCACCCTTATATGGCACTATCTCAATTTCAATCTCTGAATTCATAAGCTAGGCCTATGTTTATATAGAGAAAAAATCTTCAGCTCCAAGCCTGCTCGAGTTCTTGACCATCTAAAACTGTTGCAACAGAAATCAGTTATGATTGCAACTGTCATAACTGATTTTTCCCTCCAATTGATGCTTTAGCTTGTAACTGAATTTTGAGACACCAACTAAAACACACACACAGATATATATATATATATATATATATCAAAGAACATAATGCCTCCTTCACTTTGCATAAATAAAGTGCAAAGCTGGCAATATTCTTCTCCTTACCATAACCAGTATTGGCATCTTCATTGATGTAGCTTGCACTTATCCTAGAAGTATCTCATAATTATGGTATTTTCTTTTCATCCTTTTTACTATGAACCTGACAACTATTGAACAGCAGGGGAACACAATAGCCTTTTAGCAAGGTTGAATTATTTATTTGAAGACTTCTGAAATCCTTGGCTCGTCTAGTAATTAATCTACATGCACAAAAAGATAAAAGAGACAGTTGTGTTTAATTTGTGGTGGAGATCGAGCTAAAAACTTTATTTAATGTAAAGATTAAGAAAATTGTTAGTTATCCAAAATTAACATTTGATGCCCATATTCTTCCTCTGATTAATCAAGGGCGTTTGCTTAGATTATCTGTGTTTCTCTCATTATGCAATACAATACTCGAGGTTTTTTATATCATAACTTCTGTAAGTTTTGTCAATTTATATAATTGTATACAATTATTAATATTTGAGACATTTAATCGTGTAAATTCTCTTTGTTTTACATTTTTTCTTGAAGACAATCTGGCGCATGGAAGCAAAAGATTGTCTTGGGATTATAAATTAAGAAAGGAATCATATACCCGGGAAGGGGATTAAAGAAGTGCACATCATACTTTTTTTCTTGGACGCGACGAATCAATCCTTTTGCACCTCTAGCAAATTCTTGGCCTTTTTGTAGTTGTATGTCAGACATTCAAGTAAGGTGCATTTTATGGTGCACCTTGTTAAAAGTGGGTACACCCATGTACCCTAAAAGTAAGTCATCTGCACCATTCATCTTACATTATTGACCATGTTTGTTATCATACACTTGCATCAGATTCATCTAGAGACAAATCAAAGGTGCACTGTGAGCAGGGAAGCAAAAACTATTTGTCATATCCGAAAATTATATTAGACCTTGATAATCCGACCAATTTTGGCATTTTTAATTTCTGAAATTTTAGCCCACATTAACAAGGGGCTAGAAAATTTTTCTAATTATGAATCGAAAATAGATCAAGTGGGTAATGCTTAATTACAATTATGAATCCGTCATTATGCTTGCTCTACGACTCTAGTTTGAGGCAAAGCTCTCCCACAATAAGATTGTCTATGTCAAGATCCTTAGAAGATTTACATAAATATTTTATATAAATTAATACTAAGAAATTAGCATAAATAAAATTTTACATTAATATTAATAATATAATAATATACATGTTAGTCTACCACTAAGTAATCTCTCATAATTGATAAAAAAAAAAGGTAACAAAACGAACTAGAATTGTTTCACTTCTTTTTCTTTATCTTTTTTATTATTCATATCGTCTAGCATTTTACATATAAAATAATCGTTATATAGTCATTGGCATAGCTAAATCTGCGAACTTAGCACAAAAATAAAGGCATAAAACAATGAAACAAAAACACGCGTCAATTAGCTTGTACCGAGTAAAGACACGTAGCGACAAATGTCTTCGACTTATGACACGTAGATCAGGGGATAAACCGTCCAATCATAGACACATGAAATCCAGGATACCCCTCCTACTAAGAAATATATAATAACAACCAAGGGTCAGAGGTTGCATATAATCAGGTTGCGGATTGCACTTCTTCGATTCAATTTCACAAAATATTGATAATCAAACTTCTCTAGTGCCACCGTTTTCATTTTAGTATTGAGGGCAAGATGGTTGGAATAGGGGTTCCAATTTGCGTTCAATGTGGCACCACCAGCAACCCTTGCCGGTGCAAGGTGGTAGGGCCAACGCTCGGGTTCCTTGCGTTTGCGGCAGCGGCGGTTGTGGAGTGGCCGGTGGGTGCTCTCGTCTATTGCTTCCGTCACATGAAGGGTCGCAAAATCATGGCTCATCCCGCCACCGTGGTCTACCCTTCCGTCACTAATGCCATTCCCATCTAAGTTCAATTTTCATACTCTGTTTTATTCCCTTTTTATGCATGATATTTTCGTCTTTATTAGTTTTTATTTTTTAGTTACCTAAACTGGAATAGTGCACAACTCCTCCATTTCAAATAGGATGAAGTTTTTTTTTTTTTTTTGGGTGGAGGCCATATGCTGTGTGCTATTTCGTTTGCTTACATTCCTCAACGATGTAATAATTCATGCATATATATATAGCACCACTGAAGTAGCTAGATTCCCTCGCCTTAAGATCTTATTAATTTGTATAATGACTATTTGAGTATTGACCATTAACTAATGACATATTATGTTCACACATTTGGCATAATCTTTGTTTTTCTTGTTACAAAATGACTGGATATCATTCACCAAAAAAATGACTGATATGATCCATTCAAAATTTAGAGATCTTATACAACAATTATTTTTCGAAAAAATTAGAGAGAGAAAGATGGAAACCTCCTAGATAGTCTCTTGACTCTCTTCCTTAACATGAGAGAAGGTTTGTCTTGTAAGAGGGATCGATAGACGCAATTATATATGAAGTGAACAGAAACGCCAGTAACATCTCTTTATTATGGGGAAGAATTTTTTTCAACACTCCAGTGAATTCATTTTTTCAAGTTTTTGTGTGTGTGTGTGTGTTTGAGTGTGATTTTTAAGGTAGTTAACCATAGACATTTTTAATGATAAATTTATGTTTGGCCGAAACAAATCTTACGGGGCATACAGATTGATATCTCCCTAATCAAGATGACAGGGATATAAATGCAGTATTCCTCAACAATAAACAATAAATTTGTTCAATTGAATTTATTTGTATAACATATTTTAAAAAATGAAAAATAATAAGAAAGATTTTGAGATGCTCCCGTCTCGTACTTAATATTATTAACCAGTAGGCAGTGGATACGAGTAAATGAAATTTAATTAAACAAGTGGAACTACCATCTGAATATATTTCTACTTAGAGAAGAGTCCTTGGATGGTGATTGATAATACTTTGGTACTTCAATTATTAGTCAAGTGCGACTTTATATACTTGATTTTCTATTATTATAATATAAATTTTCTATTTTTTTATTGATATAAATTTGATCCTTCTATTGATTGTTCGTCTTTTTTTTCAATGATCAACAAATTAGAAGGATCGTTACTCTAAGTGCATAGAACTTCTGGTCGAGCTTTTTTTATTTTGTCTCTCTGTTTCAACATAATTCAATGGTTTCTTTATATTATTTATCGATTTTATGTTTCCTTTACGAGATTGTTTTTATGTTTCACTATCGTGTCCTGTCATAGAGGTTTACCCAGATTTTCTATGTGTTTAAAATAGTGGTTTCACATTATTGATCATTGAAATTTTGATAGAAATTGGATGAAATGACTGAATTCGTAACACTAAAAAAATAAGGGGATCAAATGTGCTAAAAAAATTATAAGAACTAAAATCGCAAATGACCAATAATAACTACGGGATCAAAATTATAATTAAGCTTAATTAAGTTGAAAGTTAGATTAAATGTTCAATTTAGTCCAAAAAAAATCATGAGGACACTTTTGATCCTTGAAAAAAATAAAAGAAATTATGCACGAGAGCATCATGGCTGCGAATTTAGAAATTTGTTGAAGGAGAATGAGAGGAGAAAACGTGAGAAAAGGAAGAAGAAAAACACATGTCTAAATGAAAGCAGAAAAACGTTGTAGAATGAAGGAGAGAATTATGGAGAAAGTAGAAGAAGAAATCAAGTTTTATAAGAAAAGTAGTTATAATATTATAATAATAGAAATAAAAATAATACAATGGTTATACATAATAATAATTAAAGTTAATATTTTTGAAAATAATTAATATTATGATATAGCAGTCAACGTGACTTATTATTATAATAATAATAATAATAATAATTATTATTATTATTATTATTATTATTAATAATAAGTTGAAGTGGGGGTCTGTTAACCACATGAGTAATTAATAGAGTGCTAATAAAGGAAGAGACTAAAATCAAAAGTTTTAAATTTATAGATATCAAAACCTACGAAAAAAAGTACAAAAATGAAAACTGAGTCCAAAAAGTTCATTAAAGCTTAATTTAAATACTTTTTTTTACAAAAGAAAAATTAAGCAATCTCATTAATGGAGAACGCAATACATTCGATAACATCATCACGAATTTGGAGAATAGTAATATATGTAGCCACTCCTAACAAAGAGTGAGCAACTACATGCACTTTCCTCCTATCAAACTCTACCAAAGAGTTGTTAACATAAGATGATAAAAGACTCATACAATTTGAAATAACAGCCATATAATTAGCTTGGTCCTCTTGAAGGAGACCTAGGACTTCCTCTTTTTGCACCTAGAGTCTCGGAGAGTAACGATAAAATTTAGTTTTGAAGAAATATCCTCCCTTATCACGTAAATTGTTACCGAAGTTGATGCTTCGAGCTACCTGCAAGAAAGGCTCAATGCACTGCCAATTGTCTTCGACTTTATTTGCATAAACTAAAAAAACCAAAATTAAAAAAAGAAAATTGAAGTTGACACAGGGAAACACAAGAAGGGGGGTGAATTGTGTTTCTTAACAGATTTTCGAAAAAGTCTTTTCTCAAACACTTTTACAAGCAAAACAATAGAAATAACACACAAGCAGGAAAGCGTTTTTGAATAGTTAACAAACTTAGATTCAAAACCCCACAGTTAGTATAACCAAAAGCTGTAAAATATAAGGGTTAAAAGAATCACACAAGTATTTTATCCTGGTTCACTCTCTTCCAACCAAGAGCTACGTCTAGTCCCTTCTACCTGAAGGTTTTATCTACTGTTCTCTAAATAGGTTACAAGTATTCAACACATCTTCAAGCTACAAGTATTCTTTCTCTACCAAGCCTCTTCAGGTTATAACTCTAACAAAGAGATTAACTGATTTGATCTAAGAAACTCACTATGTGTGAGGATTTGAAAGTTTAAGATCAACAATGTTTACAAATTCAACAGAGTTTTTGCACTTATGATATCAGAGCTTGTATGTGTCAATGCATATGTCTCTGCGTATGTGTGTGTCTATTTTCTTCTTAAAATTCTTGAAGTATATAAAGCTGAAGTGCTTCTCTATCTTGATTTTCTTCAACGGTCTTCAAATTGTACCCGTTTAGACATAGCATTAAATGCTTGAATCCGTTGAGACTGATAACTTGATACGCTTCTTGGAGAAGTGCTTTTGATTATCAGAGGAATGCTCAAAGTAATTTGTCACACTACTCTGTTGTACCAAATGTTGCTTTCTGACTTTCCATCTTTGTACTTGACTTGATCTTTACAACAATGTAGTTGACAGAGTACAAAGGTTTATGGTTTCGATGGTACGAAGTTCTTTTATCCAAGAGATAAAGATTCTAAACAATAGAAGCAGTAAGGGTTAAAAGACATATTCTTTGAATTAAATAAGCAATCATTTGAAATAAATACACTTAAGCTTAGAGGGGTTCACGTTTTAAAATTAGTGGACGTGCATGCCATTGGACGTGCATGATTAACTTATCAGTGAGACGAGCTCGTCTATTGATAATGCGTCTACAGACTTTTCGTCTAGTTCCGAGAGTTTGGATGTGCTATACTTAAGAGCTCGTCTGCTGACGTGGCATCTAGTGAAACTACTCCGTCTATCAAGTCTTTGGACTTGTTATATTTTAAAGTCTCGTCTACTTGATTTTTCTTTAGACTTAGTAACGTGTCTTCCTAAGTTAATTTTAAGACATTGTCTGTTCTTATTTTAACGATCTCGTCTACCATAAAGCTAAATACACGGAATTTTACCAAGAGTTATAGACTGGTCTAGAGGATTGAAATAGAATATGATAGATTCCATACTTTAAATTATAAGTTTCTCTGACTCGTATAGATCAAGTAACCCCTGCATACTTATAACAAACAAGTTTGATCTTTGATAACACTTTGCCATACAAATTTAACATTTTTGTTAACACCAAAACTTAAGAGATTATTTTAATCCAAAACCACTTTGGTTCTAACAAAAACGACAAAAACGCGTCCGGTAAATAACACCAAACAAGATATTTGTGGATAGAAACCGCACACACAAGTTACCCATGCCTCGCGAGTTCTAACTAAGGATACTTATGGCTTCTGGCAGGGCCCGGGAACCAGAACATGCCAATAAAAATGGAGAGAAATGGAGAGAAACAATTCCTTCATCTTCTTCAACCAGCAACGATAGACTCTCACAAATGAAGAGAAAAACATAACTCTCACAAACGAAGAGAAAAATATAATACTCCTTAAATAACAGGAGAAGATGAATACGAGTGACCTCTCCTGCATGCTTGTTGGAACAAGAAGCTCACAATGCTTCACACACTCACACTAACACAATAGAGAAATTGAGAGAGAATAGAGAGAGAAGATAGAGAGAAATTTATTAACACTTTCACACTCTAATTCACATTCACTTCACTTATGCACACTTGCACTTTCTCTCTACATTTACACTATAGCACTAAGTCTATTTATAGACTTACACATACACTAACTAACTCTCCTAATAACTCTCTAACTAATCACTTTAGTTACAACAAACTAATCACATCTTAACAAACTCCTAACAACTAACTAGTTCTATTTGAATTACTTCCAACACTCCCCGTAATTCAAATATTCCACTTACACTATTTTTATTATTACACTAAACTTGCATTTTTTATAATGCACATTTTTATTATCACTAACACACACATATATCCTCCTGGGTCCCATATCAATCTCATATTAGCCCATTTTCTGTCATTGTAACACGTTTGGGCTTGACCCATTAACACAAAATCTTCTCCCACTTTCTGAAATGCACATTGATGAACTTCAAGAACTTGGGCTTGGCCCATTAGGTCAAAATCTGGACCTAATTTTCGAAATTCCAATTTTGCTCCTTGTGTCATCTCCTTCTCCCACACGATAGCAACCCTCAGCCACTTCACCTTCCTTACACGACACCATTCCAGCTCGTTGGACAACACCTTTCCAGCCACCATGAGCGGATGCGTTTTCAGAGGCTGTGTCCTCTCTGACTTTGTGTCTCTGACCGCCACAAACGGGTGCGTTTTCGGAGGCTTCGCCCTCTCTGATGTCGCCGCTGCAAGTGCTTCGTCAACCTTCGCTTGAGCTTCCTGGTCCGGTGGTTCACTTGCCCTGTTCGAGACCCAACACTCCGTCTTCACGGCGAGCGGATGCACGTTCGCCTCATCGCCGGCGGCGACGCTTGCAGTTTCTGTGGCGGAAGGATCTCTTCACCCACCGGTCGAATATCACTCTCAGCCTGTCTCGATGGTGGTTTAACTGGCGATTCCGACGGATTGGACGGTGGCGAATATGGTGGTTCTGGCGGCATCTCCGCCTTCGTCTCCCACTCTCGGCTCTCCAACTCCTCCCTACCCGCATGGGTTCCTTCGACTTCGACCACTCTATAAGACTCTCTGTTCATGGAGGAACTCGACGCCGCCGACCCTGTCCTTTCTGGTGTGCCACCTCCTTCCTTGGCTCCAAGGGTTCCAGCTTCGACCTCTGTTCGTCGTTCATCTTCGCCCTTCTCACTTGCTCTAGCAATCTTGACATTTGTCTCCAGCTCCGGCACCACCGTCTCGACCACCGTCTCCGGCGACTGCGATTTCTCACACCCTGTTCTCTCTGGTGTGCCACCTTCTTCCTTAGCCGCAACAAGCACCTCTGATTCCAGAGTGTACCGCTGAGGAGCAAGAGAAGTTTCAACACTCAGCTCTTCTCGATCTCTGTCTCCTTCTTCTTGAACGCTTCTCTCTGTTTCCACCAACTCAGCATCACTTGCATTGTTGTGCACCAAATGCCCAATTTCTTGGGTTTGCTGGCTTGCTGTCATCACTGTTCTTGCCTTCTTTGCAGCACCATGGACTCTGTGCAAGATATCCCAGGCTTCTTTTGCATTCGTGGCTGAAGCAATCTTCCCAAGATTCACATCATTCACACATTGATGAAGAATCAAGAGAGCTTTGTAGTCTCTCTTTTTGGAAGCACTATCTTCCACACCTTCAACACCTTCTTGCACCACCTCAAGCACCTCATAGAAATTGAAAATGTTCTCCATCTTCACCACCCATTGATGAAAGTTCTTGCCATCAAGAATTGGTAATGGGATTGATAAATCCCCACTCACAATCTCTTCAATTTCTACCTCCATGGAAAGACCCTCACAAGTCCCTAATCTTGTAGCTCTGATACCATTTGTTGGAACAAGAAGCTCACAATGCTTCACACACTCACACTAACACAATAGAGAAATTGAGAGAGAATAGAGAGAGAAGATAGAGAGAAATTTATTAACACTTTCACACTCTAATTCACATTCACTTCACTTATGCACACTTGCACTTTCTCTCTACATTTACACTATAGCACTAAGTCTATTTATAGACTTACACATACACTAACTAACTCTCCTAATAACTCTCTAACTAATCACTTTAGTTACAACAAACTAATCACATCTTAACAAACTCCTAACAACTAACTAGTTCTATTTGAATTACTTCCAACAATGCTAGCTTAATTTAAATTATAATCATTTGTTGTTATACGTTATTTAAATCGTTACCTTTTAAAATTCAATGTTATAAAATTTATAATTTTCCATATGATATTTTTAAAAATTAAATGATAACATATTAAATAAATATTAAAGTAAAAAACTCGAGCAAATAACGGAATATTTGTTAGTTAAACTATGAATTTTCAATCTGACAATTAAACCTTTAAATAATGAGAAGTATTGCAATAAAAAATTATTTAATACATTAGAAATTTTTAAAAAAATCGTTTAACTATCATTTCAAATATGATTTTTAACTAGCAAATCCATTTATTGCATTCAATTTTTACTTAGAATATTTATATCATTTCAAATATAATTTTTTCTTTCCTCTCACTTTCTACACAATAATCAAGAGGACAATTTATCAACAAAAAAAATAATAATCAAGAGGACAAAAAATCATAGTTTAACTAGCAAATATTCCATTATCTGCTCCAGTTTTTTTACTTTAATATTCATTTAAAGAAAGGGGAGAGAAAGAGGGAAAAGAGTAGAAAATGAGTTATTGTTTAGTTGCTTGGTATGAGATAAAATATAAGTAAAGAAAAAAAAAAAACTTTCTCTCCTATTGATTATTGTGTAGAAAGTGAGAGGAAAGAAAAAAAAAACAAATTTGAAATGATATAAATAACCTAAGTAAAAATTGAATGTAATAAATAAACCGGCCGTTTGTCACACCTTTTTTCCCTCCACTTTTTTTTTCTTCCAAAGTGAGAGGAAGCACTTTTCATGGGGTACCATATAAATTTTTCTTTTCTTCCCTTTCTTAATACAACTGAAGTACAACAGTAGTGTTATTTGAACATCCTATTTGGGACACCTCCAGTGACACATTGGTTAATCACGTGCAAATATTTGGTTAATTCAGTTCATTATCTGGTTAATGGGTCATATGAAGCTTATTTTCCCTAACCATGTAAATATTTGATTAATCATATGCAAATATCTGGTTAATTCAGTTCTTTATATGATTAATGGGTTTTCATGAATTAACCAAATATTTGCACGTGATTAGCCAAACCAAGGTGTCGCTGGAGGCGTCCCAAATGGGTGTTCAAAAAACATTTCTCGAAGTACAAAACAATGGGGAAACTTGTTTTTCTTCTCTTTTCCTTTATGTTTTTTTCCTTCCCTTTACTTTCCTTCTCATCCAAACATAGTATAATTGATCAATGTTTGTTGATCTAAGTGATAAGAAACTTGGTTCCCTTTAAGTAAGGTCTTAAGTTTGATATTCGTGAATGAAAAGAAGAAAAAAAACACCAAAAAATCTTTATCTACTTAAATAAGTCTTTTCGATTCGACTCAAATTAATCAGAGACCATTATGATTTCCGGGGTAGCTAGAGGGTGTTAGGCCAAAAACATATGTAATTGACATCTTGATTGGAATAACTACCACTATTCAATTTTTCTTTCTAACACTAAAATAATAAATGTACCCACCAGGACCGACCACATGGGAAGTTGCTAAAGTACAGTTTTAGACCCCAAAATAAATTCTAATTTTTTAAGATTTTGGGCCTCAAAAAAAATTCTCAAACTCAAAATATATTAAAATATATTTTATTTGTATTTATTTTATTATTTACAATATACATTTTGTCCCTCTCTTAAGTATGGTTGCATGTACGCACAACAAATATTTATATCAATCATAATAATTTTATTTTAAAAATATAAAAAAAAACAATAAAAATAAAATTTAAATATAATATTATTTTTACTAATTTTAAAAAATTCTTACTAAACATTTGCTTTGGGTCTCTATCGACCTTGGTACCCACTAATTAAAAGTCGTAGCTGCCCCAGTCTCCACTGATCTATGCCAAATCACCTTCACACATCTATTTGTGGCCCAATGAATATAAGCCCCACGTTATCCAGAACACAACAGTTCCTCCAAACACAGGCTTACAAAATTGAGTTGCCACTTGCCACACACCAACACCATTCACCCCTTCAAGTCCATGAAAGTCAAAGGACCACATCGTGCATATACTAGCAACTGTGAACCTTTGAAATCAATCAAGCGCGGCGGTTGAATTAATAAGCACCATATAAATACTAGCCGAAACAACTGTTCAAAAGGTGCGGGCAATTAACAACAAAAAATTAATTGGTCATAAATGAATGAAACACTAATGATCAACCTTCTACTCCCTCCGTTATTTTTCTTTGATAAATTAAGGTTTTTATACACATACTAAGAAAGCATTAATTTTTTATATTTATACCAAATATCCTTATTTATAGTATCATTAATTAATTATAAATTTGAACTGCATTTACTATCTACTTTTACTACTTTTAAATACCATGGAAGGTATTGACAATTGAGAGTTCTGGGTCTTAAATTGGAATGGAAGCCTCTCCAGTTTTTTTCCTTCCCATTCAAAGCAAGCAACATCATGCTATTAGAACAAAGGTCAAAGAAATAAAAGTATAATAAATAAACTAATTAAGCTGTTAAATTGACCAGTGACTACGGGTCGTTTGGTTTAGATTTTGATAGAATTGATTTTGGAGAATTGATTTTAGAAGAATTGATTTTGAAAAATGGAGTTTGAAAAAATTGATTTGTGTTTGGGAATGATATTTTAAAAGTGGGTTTAGAAGAACTGTTTTTGTTTAGATGATAAAGTAAAATCACTTTTGAGGTGTAAATATGTAGAATTTTATGGGTCCTACGTCTAGAATCAATTATTTTCAACGGAAAAGCTAGAAATTTTTGCTTCCATAAAACTCCGTTTTGACCCACCAGGAATCAATTATTTTCAATAGAGTTTCGTAAACAAACGCATAAATAGTAAATAAATTTCACAAAATTGAGTTTGGGAGGCCGAAACTCCGTTTCCTAACCTACCCAAACAGGCACTAAATGACGTTTACAAAGGGCCCCAAAACCCAAATGCTAACAAAACGACGACCTAAGTCTACCAGTCTAAGTCAAGTAAACCCTTTGGACAAACAAGGCCCATTTCCACACCACTCGCACGATGCTACATCAGCCACCACCGGTTAGTATTGGGGATTTTATATATGATAATAATATGATGGATTTTGGTAAGGAAGGAAGGAAACTTTCCACAAACTAAGTGATATATGGACATATTTTAAACAAATTACAGTGAAATTAAGATATTATAGAATATAGAATGGCTTGCTGAAAACATTTATGTATAAATTTGTACTATTCATTTTAGTATTCCCACTGTATTCAAAATTTCGGGAGCCATATCAACGAGGGTTTGTTATGTTATGATAACTATGTCACATCCATATGACTAATCTTCATCGAAGGATCTGAATGGCATTGAAGGATTGTTCAATCCCAATCAAATCAAGAATCGAACCCCTAATTACTTGTTTAAGAAGTCAGGATTCGTTACTGTTCGGACCAATCATATGTTACGAGTGGCATATTTACTTTATTTAATTATTATTTCATATTAATAATAATATAAATTAAATTTTCGCTTTAATTGTTTAATGTTGAATTAATTGAGTTGATGCCTTGAAATATGTGAGATAATTCTCACGTATTTATCTTGACTGAATATTTTCCGTTTGGTGATTCAAGCAGCCCCTTTGAATATTAAGACGTGTAATAACTCTTAAACCACATATATAGTACAAATTGTTTTTCTTCTGTGTGTGTCAAACCATCCTATCCCACTCTTCAATATTCATGTCTAAGTAATACTTTGATTTGTCACCATGGCAAGGCCTCTTCTAACCTCTCCTATACACAATCTTCCATTCTCAATCTCATCCATGCACATCACCCTTTTCTTTGTTCTGCTTTCAGTGTTGTCTGTGTTTTCTGTCATCAGTTTTCTCTGTGGTACCAGGAAAATGAAGAGGTATATGACAGGAACGGAGGAAGCAAGTGCAACAACAAGGTCCAAGGAAAGCAAGTTTGTTTCCAAGCTGAACAGCAACCTTAGCAACAGAGCACTTTCCATGGTGAAGATGCTGTCTTGGAGGAAAGTGCGGGCAGAAGAAGAGGAGGAGGAGGAGGGTGATTATAGTGACCAAGATGAAGAAGCCCTCTGGAGGAAAAACATCTTGATGGGAGAACGGTGTCGTCCTATTGATTTTTCAGGGAAAATTGTGTATGATTCTGAGGGGAACGTGATTTCTGGTTTGTCTCACAAAAATGAGCATCATCAGCAGTACTAGGGTGTCTTGAATCAAAACTCCTTTACAACAATTTGTCCAGGTTTTGCACAGGTTGTGGATTTTGATGTGTTGGACACATAATAAACCTAGCAGTTTTTTTTTTTTTTTCTTTCTAATTGTAGAAACTTTTGTGAAAGGACTTTGCTGTGGATTCTAAAACAGGTTGTGGAATTTGCAGTGTCAGAGATGTATAAGAATTTAGTGACTTTTGATGAAACAGATAAAGGGTTTTCTTTATTGATTTCTTTAGTTTAATGGTTTCTAGTTGGGACACTTCTAATCACTGATAGATTTAGTTACCGCAATTCTATAATCAGTTACTGATAAATCTATTGCCCAGCTCCCAAGTTCCCAACTGAGTTACAGTTCCAATTGAAGCATGAGATTGTATTGTGTGAGGTATCGAGGAAGAGAGAAATAGACAGAATTTTTTATAGGTTCAGTCAAGTGAATTTTCTTTTATAATATCATGCCTATCTCTTTGTTTTACTTGACCACTTAACAATAAAAAATAAAAAAAATGAGAGGACCCATTATCACTTTGTGGCGAGTGAACTGTGAATTTGAAAGTACCCCTGCTTCTTTTTCTGTAGTTTTCAATTTTTTCACTTCGTGAATTGGTTGATTTTTTTTTTTCCTTCCCTTTTTGGGCTCTCATAACTTTAGGAAAGTGTTTACTATGCTCCACTTTTAAAAGTAGTGTACTAATGAAGAGTGATGTACCATTTCCATTTAGGTAACTTGTAATAGCATTTTACCGGGTCTCCTAACCGGTTGTTTTTTAATATAACCATATTTTATTGAAGTTGTTACTAGGGGTGATCAAAAATGTCTGATCCGCCCGAAACCGACCAACCCATTGTGATTTTTCATGCAACGGTCGGGTTTAATCGTAAGGAGATGATTATCATTTTCTGGCAGCTTTAATGCGTCAAAGTACGCTCTTTTTTAAGGTCCGGGATGGAAACCAAGGTATCCCACGGTCGAAAACAGTAAGACTAATTCCCGAAGATGTATGATATCGGTTAAGGAGAAACTTTACCATTTACAGTTTCTAAAATTTTATAATGGGTGAGGTTATTAGCATTTTTAGTTACTTATTTACATTTCTCATTTATCAATCATGATTTTGTAAGATAAGAAATTAAAATTAGGATTTTTTTTTATTATTATCGAAATTAAAATTAGGATTGGTTAGTAGAGAATATGGATAGACAATTTAAAATATTACAACTAACTTTGGTGACATTATTCCCAATCTCAAAAATCTCATAAAATGGAAAAAAGATTAATCACGAGATATGGTTCATCTATCAACCTGAGTCTTGTGTGAAATAAACTTTACATACAGCATAGGAATTTGAATTTTATTGAAAACACTAGAGATCACTTCAAAAGATGCTATAGAATTAGTTCTACGCTAGGAAATGCGTGGGGAGCTTAGTGGGGCGAAATGTGGAAATGTTTGGCATGGCTAAGGTGGAGGTCTTTATTGGGCTGGGGAAGTCAAATCCATAACAAAAATCAAAAAAAAAAAAACAAGAAGACGTTAATATGATATCTCAAACAACTAAATAATCTATGCATGAATACATACTCATTTTAAAATAAACTCAATTTTATAACACTTTTTTAAATTCCTTTTAGGATTTAATTGATATATACTGACAGTGTAAATTTTTTTTATATTGTCAACCAATCAAAACTTGATATATCATTTCCGAAGATGTATGATATCGGTTATGGGTTAATGAAAGAGCAGAAAATAGGGAATATCATAATGAAAGGCGGGAGGAGGATAATACTGTCCGAGGTGTAATAAACACTATTTCAGGTGGATTTGCGGGAGGAGGCACAACGAGTTCAGCTCGGAGAAAACACCTGCGGGCTATTCGGTCAGAACCTCGGTGAGTCGGGCAAACCCCCGAGGATTTCCCCACCGATTATTTTCTCCGATGAAGACTTCTTGGGTGTGGATCCTAATCAGGACGACCCAATGATAATCACAGTGCAATTGGCCAACTTCTCGATCAAGAGAACTCTCGTTGACCAGGGGAGCTCGGCTGATATCCTATATTATTCAACATTTCAGAAGCTCGGGATCCCAGAAAAATCTATTCAGTCATACGACAGTAAACTCGTCGGCTTTCTTTGGGGAACAGGTGGATACCCGAGGATACATAGACCTCCTACCTACTTTTGGAGATGGCAAAACGTCCAAAACTATTTTGGTCAGGTACGTGTTGGTTAATGCAGTAACATCGTACAATATCTTGATCGGCAGACCATCCTTGAACGAGTTGGGAGCCGTGGTCTCTACTCCCCACCTCACTATGAAGTTCCCTTCCAACTCGGGAGACATAATTGCTATCCGGGCTGATAAAAAAATGGCCAGACAATGCTATGCCGATAGTTTGCGTGTAAGCAAACTCAAACCTACACCTGCAGAAACACTAGACAGAGGAAAAGACAAGTCTGTAAATTCAGTTAGTTCTGTTGAACTAGACCCGAGGATTGACATGCAAGAACAACGGCCACAACCCATTGAAGAGTTGGAGAAGTTCCAGCTTGGATCACAGCCCGATCAGTGCACTAAGCTAGGCAGTCAACTTGAGCTGAATTTAAAAGAAAAAATAAAGGGGTACTCCGCAGCAACGCCGATTTGTTCGCCTGGACAACATCAGACATGCCGGGGATTGACCCCGATTTCTTATGCCACAAACTGGCAATCTGTCCTGAGGCAAAACCGGTGGCTCAGAGGAAAAGGAGACTTGGCAAGGAAAGGAGAAAAGTTGTGGAAGAAGAAACAGCAAAGTTGGTCAAAGCCAACTTCATTCAAGAAATAGAATACACTACTTGGCTGGCCAATGTGGTTCTGGTCAAAAAAGCAAACGGCAAGTGGCGCATGTGCACCGATTATACAGACTTAAACAAAGCTTGTTCAAAGGACTCTTATCCTTTACCAAGTATTGACAGGTTGGTAGATGGTGCTTCCGGGTACAGAATTTTGAGCTTCTTGGATGCATACTCGGGGTACAATCAGAAACGAATGTATCCCCAGACGAGGAGAAAACAACTTTCATAACCGAAGGCTCAAACTATTGTTACCGGGTGATGCCATTCGGATTGAAAAATACTGGAGCAGCCTATCAAAGGCTCATGGACAAAGTGTTTAAAAAACAGATCGGGAGGAATATGAAGGTTTATGTGGATGATATGGTCGTAAAATCCGATGACCACAACAACCACCCGAAGGATTTGGAGGAAATTTTTCATCAGTTAAGAAAGTACAATATGAGACTGAATCCAGAAAAGTGTGTTTTTGGTGTCCAAGGTGGAAAATTCCTAGGATTTATGTTGACACACCGAGGAATCGAGGCCAATCCGGACAAATGCCGAGCTGTGATTGAGATGCGAAGCCCACAAAATGTTAAAGAAGTACAGCGACTTGCAGGGCGACTGGCATCATTATCTCGGTTTCTCCCCAAATCTGCAGAAAAAGCTGGGCCTTTCTTTAAGTTATTGAAGAAACCTCAAACTTTCACGTGGACTGTGGAATGCGAAAAGACCTTTCTTGACTTAAAGACCTTTCTGTCTTCACTGCCAATATTAACTCGACCTATTCCGGGGAAAGAGTTGTATTTGTACTTGTCGGCCACCGAGTACGCCATCAGTGCAGTCATTGTTCAAGAAGTAGAGAAAATGCAAATGCCGGTGTATTTTATCAGCAGAATTCTCCATGACGCTGAAACCCGGTATCAAGTCATAGAAAAGCTAGTTTTAGCCCTTGTAACTGCAGCTCGGCGATTGCGTCCATATTTCCAGAGTCACCAGGTGATTGTCAAAACTGATCACCCTATTAAGCAAATTCTCAAAAAACCTAAATTGACAGACCGCATGATTGCTTGGTCGGTGGAATTATCCGAGTTTGGCCTCAAGTACGAGCTGAGAGGTCCCCTGAAAGCTCAATGTATCTCTGACTTCGTAGCCGAGCTCAATCCGCTACCGATAACCGAAGATTTATGGTGGAATTTATATGTGGATGGATCCTCGAATGTCAAAGGCAGTGGAGCCGGGGTAATACTGGAAGGTCCGGGAGAGCTAATCCTAGAGCAGTCGTTAAAGTTTGAGTTCAAAACTTCAAACAACCAAGCTGAATACGAAGCCTTGATAGCAGGGTTGATGCTGGCTAGGGAAATGGGAGCAAAAGCTGTTAGATGCCGAAGTGATTCATGATGTCGCGTAAGTCAACGCGCGCGTGCGATTCCGGCAAGTGTACCGGATTGCCGTCAAGTAATAAAAGATATCGAACCCACAGAGACCGTGTTCTCGAATCGCAATTGGTTTTCGAATTAAGTGAATCTGGACTTTGTAAAGGGTTTTGAAAAATGTTTGAATTTGAAATTGAAATGATAAACAAACAGAAAACAAATGTTTTTGGGGTTTTGGATCTAAATGGATTCCTAGGGATTTGGGTTACCTTTGAGGTTGTTTATGTTGCTAATCTGATTTACCTTTGTTTATTACTGAAATCGCCTTGAAGGCGAGTTTATCCTCTAATAGCTTAAGCTCCCTCTCGGGTTACAAAAGCCGTGCCCAATTGACCCGACCCCTACTCTCGTGGTAGTCGATCCCAGATTGGACCCTTTGCGTTCCGTGACAACTCGTTGCTCCTCGAGGGACGGCTTCTAACTCTCGTGATTTCAGTCCCAAGTCTGACTTCTATAGGTCCGACACCCAAGTTCACCGCTAGGTTCCTCCTTGAAATGTCTCAGTCATGCAAATAACCTAAGTTCACCGCTAGGTTCCTCCTTGGATCATTCACATCTCACAAACCAGTGGCTGCCGGGCTTTACGAGTGAAACACCCTAGAAATCCTAAGTTCACCGCTAGGTTCCTCCTTAGAACGTCTACGTCACGCAAATAAACGGTTGCCGAAATTTATGAGTGATTAACACACTAGAAATCAGATCTAAAGCAAATCGTAATTAACAAAGAGTTTACATCAAATTTACATCATAAACAAACTTGGGCAGAGCCCTAATCCCTAGAAACTATGCTACTACTCCAGTCTTGCCATGGAGATGACAAGCTGGGTTGACAACATAATAGAAAAATCAGAAAAGAGAAGAGAGGAGAAGAAGAGAGATCTAAGCCTAGAGTCCTAGTTGTTATGGATGATCCCCCCTTGTGTGATGTCCCCTGTATCTGATGCCTTGGTCCATATTTATAGAAATGGGGAAGTTAGAGTCCCAAACCAACTCAAAATCTGATCTATTTCGGTTTCTTCAGGTCCAAGTAATGCGCGTCACGGCCGTGATGGCCATCACGGCCAGGCCGTGACGGTCTCTGCTTCTGGAAGTTGTGCAAAATCCGGTCATTCGCGACGCGAATATACTGCTCGCGACGCGAGCCTGCTTTTGGCCCGTGAAGAATTTCACGGCTGGGCCGTGATGTGCTCGACTTGTGGTGGTTTTGGGTCACGGCCGTGATGGCTATCACGGCCAGGCCGTGATGAGACTCGACTTGACCTTTCTTCATTTTCAGTTTTGCTCGCTCATGGCCGTGATGGGCATCACGGCTAGGCCGTGATGGGCTCTGTTTGGCTTATTTTCTTCAGTTTTAAAGCTCCATCTTCATCCAAACTTCATCATGGTTGATCTTGAGCAATTTACCCTTGATATCTGCAAAACAACACACGAAAACCGCCTTACCCGTTCCAAAGGAAAATTAACCTAAAATCTAATAAAAATATGCCTAAACTACATGAAAATGCATGCAAAATGATGGACAAAGATGAGGTGGAATCACACTCATCAAATCACCCCAAGCTTAAAACTTTGCTTGTCCTCAAGCAATTACTCAGGCCATAAGATATAAATCATTCAGAGCATGGATAGTGAACTAAGAACCCTAGAAGCTAATCCAAGTAATAGGCATTTTTAATAAGCACTCAAGAGATAATCAAGTTCAAGTCCAATTAGAAGCTTAGGTTCTTCAAGTTCATGTTCTCACTGATTTGGGCACTCATCTCACCTCACTCAAGTGTTTTAGGGTTTATTGACAATTCACTCAATTTCCTCAAGGAAAGTATTTTACCATAGGCTTGACTATTAACCAAATCTCTACTTTATTTATGAAAACACTTAAGAATCAAGAGGTCTTTTCCTTTGGTTGTAATGTGGCCATGGGATTTATTGTAAGGTGGGAAAATCAAGGAAAGGGAATTTCAAGAAGGCTAGACAGATTATCAAACATTACAAAGCATGACACCTTCTAAAATACCCCTTTTTGGGCTTTGGTTTACTTTTCCACCTTTCTTCCTTCATTTAATTTTTTTTTTCTTTCTTTTCATTTCTCACTTTCTTTGTCATCCCCTTCTCCATTTTTTTTTTCTGTTTATTTCATTTTTATTTGTTTGGAGAAGGGGAGATTTATAGCTCAAGAGAAATCACTTTCTAGCTTTTTCTTCCCATACTTTTTCCAACTACCAATTACCCTTTTTGTAAAACTTTAAAAGGTGCCATACCAAGCATTATTTATCAAATTAATTCATGGTACCAAGAAAAGTATTTTATCTTTAGGCTCAAAATTGGGCAACTAAGGGGTAGTATTTATCATTCAAAGCTCGGGAGGCCGGAAAAATACCTAGTGCCTCAATCATTTCCAAAAAATGTTTTCAGAAATTTTTAAGTTTTGAAATGGTTTCAAGTCAAATTCTAGAAAATACAATCCAAGAGGAATTAAATCACTCTATCACGAGAAATGGGGTAGATTTAGTGAATACCCCTTTTGGCTCAAAATCTTACATTTAGTAGTTCAAAAATCAGTGAGGTACACAAGTTTAAGGAACCACATGCTAATTATCAACTATCAAATGACTATCTCAAGAAATTTCATTTTTAGCCATTTCACAAGAATAATGAAAAATTGGGTTCAAAATTCACTCTCTCAATTCATTTGGCTCCAAGTTCTCACAATCGGATGCATGTTCTAAGTGAGGGGCAATCTAGAGAATGTGATCATACCAATCCATGCCTATGAGAATGCAATATGAATGCAACAATGCAAATGCAAAAATAAATACCCCTACCCCAAGCTTGATTACTTACATTGTTTCCAATGTAAATAATCAAGTCGGAGAGAGGAGAAAAATGGAACAACTTACCGAGTCGGTAGCGGGTGTTGGCTTCACATTCCAGTCAAAACTTGGGTGGAAATTTTATCACGGCCGTGAGGCTCATCACGGCTAGGCCGTGATCAATTCTGTCCTCAGGAGTTGCCCTGTCACGGCCGTGATATACATCACGGCTAGGCCGTGATGCTCTCTGACCTTGGCATCCTACTCATCACGCCCGTGATGGTTGTCACGGCTAGGCCGTGATCCTTTCTGTGCTCTTGTTTAGTTCATCACGGCTGTGACCCTTTGTCACGGCCGGGCGTGATGGCCCTCGACTTTATCTTTTTTATGCTCTTCTTCTCTTTCTCAACCTGAAAACACTAGACAAACCTATTAATGATATTTTTGCCTCTTGATCTTCTCAAATTATTCAAGAGGTTAAATCAAAAACAAAAGGAAAAAGGGAAAGAAAACTTGGGTTGCCTCCCAAGAAGCGCTTATTTATGGTCTTAAGCTTGACCATACTTCCTCAAGTCAACCGGGGTCGGCTGGGCGTAGAAGTGCAGGCACACTTCTCTTCCATGGAGCTCCTTCAAATAGCTGTTTCTGCTCATACGGCCAGTAACGCTTCCGCTTTGCTCTTTTCTCTCGGAGTTTCCTAGCCTTCCTTCCTCCTGGCGGAAGTTTTGTTTCTGCATGGACAGCAACTCCAACTCCATCACTGCTGGGTGCATCATTAGCCTTGCATATCTTCGGAGTTGCTTCCATGTTAAGTTCTTTCTCTACCGCTGGAGTCTTTACATCAATTCTGCACACATGGCTCTCAAAAGGAGGGTTGTTACAAGAGTTAGTCAACTGAAAATTTACCCTACCTTCCTCTACATTTAGAGAGAGTTTGCCATTCCTTACGTCTATTAATACTCCAGCGGTTGCCAAGAATGGCCTTCCTAAAATGATGGGGAATTTAGAATTCCCTTTCATGTCCAATACCAGGAAGTCGGTAGGGATGAGAATTTTCCCTACCTTTACAGGAACATTCTCTAGTATGCCTAGAGGAGTCCTAGTTGAGCCATCCGCAATTTGTAAGGGGAATTTGAATGGTCTCAACTCTTTGCTTCCCAACCTTTCCATGATAGTGAGGGACATCAAGCTCGTGCTAGCCCCTAAGTCACATAAGGCTGGGTTTATTTGCACTTGTTCAATCGAGCAAGCGATGGAGAAACTACCTGGGTCTTTCAGTTTAGTAGGCATTTTAATCTCTACATCTACTTGCTTTTTCCTTACCAACCTTTGTGGGAAAGGTATCGGGGGTTTGTACGGTGGTGGAGGGACATATTTCGGTTCTGGCTCTTCCTTTTCGCTCGTGTCCTCCTCCGGTTCCACGTCCATTTCAGCTACCCCCACCCCAAGCTTATCATCCCTCAAGTGTATGACATTGCAATGCTCATTGGGATTTGCTTCGGGTTGCCCCGGGAATGTACCCTTAGGTCTCGAGTACGTGCTGGCTTGTTGGGCAATCTGGTTTTCTAGCATCTTGTTATGAGTTGCTAAGTTGTCTACCTTAGATGCTAGATCCTTTATTGCCTCACTCACTGCCCTTCCTTGTTGTCTAAACTCCTCATTCTGTTTTGTCTGAGTTTCGACAAAACTTTCAAATAAAGTCTCGAGTTTAGATCTTTGTACCTGAGGATACCCCGGTGCTGCTCTCTTATTACCTTGACCCTCTTGGAACTCATGATTAAGCGTGTTGCTGTAGTTACCGTAGGAGAGGTAAGGGTTGTTTCTTCTTTGGTTGTAGGGATTTGGGGGAGCATAGTTGGGCAGCTTCAGGTTCGTATCGTAGTAGTTGTTACAAGAGTTCACTTGCTCACCCGAGCCTAGGATCCATGTGGGCATCCCATCATGTCATGTCCCTGCATTCCACAAATCTCACAAACAAGGTTAGTAGCACCTAATGCACTCACATTAGCTCTTTCAAGCCGATCAAAACGTTTATTAAGTGAGTCTATCTTTGACATAATAAGATCTGTGCTGTTTACCTCAAACTTACCCCCCGAAATCTTGTTCGGGTTATTACCTCTTTCGGATCCCCATTGGTGGTAGTTGGTGGCGACATTCTCGATGATGTTGAATGCCTCAGTGAGAGGCCTATTCATAAACGCTCCACCAGCTGCAGAATCTAGTGACACCTTCGAAGAGTAGTCTAATCCGTTATAGAAGGTGTGCACTATTAACCACCTCTCGAGTCCGTGATGTGGGCACGACTCCAGCAGTCCCTTGTATCGATCCCAAGCTTCTGATAATGATTCTCCGTCTTTCCGGAAGAAGCGGTGATACTGGGTTCTTATGTAGGCCGTCTTGGATGGAGGGAAGAATTTCTCCAAGAACGCCTGCTCCAATTGGTCCCAAGTAGTCAAAGTGTTAGCGGGGATTTGCTTAAGCCAGGCCTTCGCCTTTCCAGTGAGAGATGAGGGGAACAATCTCAAACGCACAACATCGACTGAGGCTCCATTAATCCGGATTGCATCGGTGAACTCTAAGAATGTTTCTATATGATCGGTCGGGTCCTCCGAAGGCAATCCTCCGAATTGATGTTGCCTAATCATGTTGATTAGCATAGGTGGTATGGTATAGTTTTCCGCCTCAATCTCTGGCCTTGCAATCCCAGTTCGCAAGCCTCTCGCATTTGGGGCTGCGTAGTCCTTCAAAGGCTTTGTATCCGGTTGATTCGCCATGAGTGGAACGGGACTCAACCTTTCTCCCTCTCTTTGTAGTCTTCTACGTCTGTGGAAGGTCCTCTCGATCTCCGGATCAATCTCAGTAAGGCTCCCAAGACTTAGGGATCTTTGCATACAACACACAGAGAGATGGATACAATAGAAGGAAAAGAATTTTTTTGATTTCTGTTTTTTTTTTTTTTAAATTTCAGAAATAAAAATCAAACAAAAAGAAAAGGTCCAGAAAAATCAATTCAAAATTTGAATTGAGATTCGAAATGGCACAGTCCCCGGCAACGGCGCCAAAAACTTGATGTCGCGTAAGTCAACGCGCGCGTGCGATTCCGGCAAGTGTACCGGATTGCCGTCAAGTAATAAAAGATATCGAACCCACAGAGACTGTGTTCTCGAATCGCAATTGGTTTTCGAATTGAGTGAATCTGGACTTTGTAAAGGGTTTTGAAAAATGTTTGAATTTGAAATTGAAATGATAAACAAACAGAAAACAAATGTTTTTGGGGTTTTGGATCTAAATGGATTCCTAGGGATTTGGGTTACCTTTGAGGTTGTTTATGTTGCTAATCTGATTTACCTTTGTTGATTACTGAAATCGCCTTGAAGGCGAGTTTATCCTCTAATAGCTTAAGCTCCCTCTCGGGTTACAAAAGCCGTGCCCAATTGACCCGACCCCTACTCTCGTGGTAGTCGATCCCAGATTGGACCCTTTGCGTTCCGTGACAACTCGTTGCTCCTCGAGGGACGGCTTCTAACTCTCGTGATTTCAGTCCCAAGTCTGACTTCTATAGGTCCGACACCCAAGTTCACCGCTAGGTTCCTCCTTGAAATGTCTCAGTCATGCAAATAACCTAAGTTCACCGCTAGGTTCCTCCTTGGATCATTCACATCTCACAAACCAGTGGCTGCCGGGCTTTACGAGTGAAACACCCTAGAAATCCTAAGTTCACCGCTAGGTTCCTCCTTAGAACGTCTACGTCACGCAAATAAACGGTTGCCGAAATTTATGAGTGATTAACACACTAGAAATCAGATCTAAAGCAAATCGTAATTAACAAAGAGTTTACATCAAATTTACATCATAAACAAACTTGGGCAGAGCCCTAATCCCTAGAAACTATGCTACTACTCCAGTCTTGCCATGGAGATGACAAGCTGGGTTGACAACATAATAGAAAAATCAGAAAAGAGAAGAGAGGAGAAGAAGAGAGATCTAAGCCTAGAGTCCTAGTTGTTATGGATGATCCCCCCTTGTGTGATGTCCCCTGTATCTGATGCCTTGGTCCATATTTATAGAAATGGGGAAGTTAGAGTCCCAAACCAACTCAAAATCTGATCTATTTCGGTTTCTTCAGGTCCAAGTAATGCGCGTCACGGCCGTGATGGCCATCACGGCCAGGCCGTGACGGTCCCCGCTTCCGGAAGTTGTGCAAAATCCGGTCATTCGCGACGCGAATATACTGCTTCGCGACGCGAGCCTCTGTTTTGGCCCGTGAAGAATTTCCACTTTGGGCCGTGATGTGCTCGACTTGTGGTGGTTTTGGGTCACGGCCGTGATGGCTATCACGCCGGCCGTGATGCACTCGACTTCACCTTTCTTCTTTCTTCTTTTTCAGTTTTGCTCGATCATGGCCGTGATGGGCATCACGGCTAGGCCGTGATGGGCATCACGGCTAGGCCGTGATGGGCATCACGGCTAGGCCGTGATGGGCATCACGGCTAGGCCGTGATGGGCTCTGTTTGGCTTATTTTCTTCAGTTTTAAAGCTCCATCTTCATCCAAACTTCATCATGGTTGATCTTGAGCAATTTACCCTTGATATCTGCAAAACAACACACGAAAACCGCCTTACCCGTTCCAAAGGAAAATTAACCTAAAATCTAATAAAAATATGCCTAAACTACATGAAAATGCATGCAAAATGATGGACAAAGATGAGGTGGAATCACACTCATCAATTCACAGCTAGTCACATGACAAATCTCTAGAGAATACCAAACAAAAGAGCCTCAACTTACCAGGTATTTATGTAAAGTAAATCAGCTAATTCCCAACTTTGAGAAATTCACTATTGAACACATTCCCAGAGAAGAAAATACTCGGGCCGATCTACTGTCAAAATTGGCCAGCACGAATAGGCCAGGCCAGCATAGGACGGTTATTATAGAAACTCTCAATGAACCGAGTATTACGCTTGGAGAGGTGATGGCTAACGAACCAGTTGAACGGGAATGGATGACACCCATATGGGAATATTTATCCTCAGATACTCTGCCCCCAGCACGCCGAGGCCAGAAAGACCAGGCTCAGAGCAAGTCATTTTGCTATTATTTCTGGAGAGTTGTATAAAAGGGGATTCTCGGTACCGATGTTAAAGTGTCTGACCAAAGCCCAATAAAAATATGTAATGGAAGAGGTTCACAGAGGAATCTGTGGTTTTCACTGCGGGGGAAGATCAATGGCCTCCAAGGTAGTCCGAGCAGGGTACTATTGGCCTACCATCCGAGCAGATTGCATCGAGTGGGTGAAAGAATGTGATGAATGTCAAAGATTTGCCAATGTAAGTCGTACCCCGCCCGAAGAACTTCACACATTAAACTCGCCTTGGCCCTTTGCTATGTGGGGGATGGATATACTTGGACCATTCCCCATAGCCAAAGGTCAAGTCAAATTTCTCTTGGTAGTGGTGGACTACTTTACAAAATGGATTGAAGCAGAACCTTTGGCGAAAATTATTGCCGAGAAGCTACAAAAGTTTGTGTGGAAAAACCTCGTCTGCAGGCACGGAATTCCCTTCGCAATTATCACCGATAATGGAAGGCAGTTTATAGATATGACATTGCGAGAATTCTATGTCAATCTCGGTGTTAAACACCACGTCACATCGGTGGAACATCCCCAAACCAATGGGCAAGCCGAGGCAGCCAACAAAGTCATTCTCAGAGAGCTGAAGAAGAGAGTGGGAAAAGCCAAAGGAGCTTGGGCAGAAGAGTTGTCGAGTATTCTTTGGGCCTACCATTGCACGCCACAATCCACTACTCAAGAAACACCCTTCAGGCTGACATACGGAACAGACGCCATGATCCTAGTTGAGGTCGGTGAGCCGTCTTTTAGGCGAATGCAACATGAGCAGAATGAGAATGAAAGCAACTTAAGGGTCGAACTTGACTTGGTCGAGGAGATCATAGAGGAGGCTAAAATCAGAGAGGAAGCCTGCAAACGAAGAGCTGCTCGGAGGTATAATTCAAAGCTAAAACTGAGAAGTTTCGTGTACGGGGACTTGGTGCTAAGAATGCAAGGAGAAGCAAGAAGAGATCATACAGAAGGCAAGCTAGCAGCGAATTGGGGAGGACCGTTCCGAGTAGTAGAAAGCTTGGGAAACGGAGCATACAGATTAGAAGAATTGACAGGGAAACCTATCCCGAGAACTTGGAATGCTTCCCATTTGAAATTTTACTACAGTTGATGTATATAGTCTGGTGATGTACTCTTTTTCCTACCTCGGTATTTTTTCCCAAAAAAGGGTTTTGACCGAGAAGGTTTTAACGAGGCTCATCGCAGACTTTTTTATCCAATAAAGAATTTATTATGAACATTGGTCCATTTTCTTATTCTGTCGATGTGTTTACTATTATTTTGCGAATATTTAAATTAAGGCCGAGTACGAGCCGTTAAATTGTTAAGGCCAAGTTTGAGCCTAAAGGCGGAGTTCGAGCCATTTAAATTGTTAAGGCCAAGTTTGAGCCTAAAGTCCGAGTTCGAGCCATTTAAATTGTTAAGGCCAAGTTTGAGCCTAAAGGTCGAGTTCGAGCCATTTGAATTGTTAAGGCCGAGTTCGTGCCTAAAGGCCGAGTTCGAGCCATTTAAATTGTAAAGGCCGAGTTTGAGCCATTTAAATTATTAAGGCCGAGTTCGAACCATTTAAATTATAAAGGCCGAGTTCGAGCCATTTAAATTGTTAAGGCCGAGTTCGAGCCTAAAGGTCGAGTTCGAGCCATTTAAATTGTAAAGACCGAGTTCGAGCCATTTAAATTATTAAGGCCGAGTTCGAGCCATTTAAATTATTAAGGCCGAGTACGAGCCATTAAATTGTTAAGGCCAAGTTTGAGCCTAAAAGCCGAGTTCGAGCCATTTAAATTATTAAAGTCGAGTTCGAGCCTAAAGACCCAGTTCGAGCCTTGAAATTGTTAAGAGAAATCGAAAACAAGCATCAATTAAAATAGAACAAAGTTCGAATCTAAAGGCCAAATATGAGCCATGATTTTATTATGGAAACCGAGTACAGTGCTGAAATTGAAAATAAGGCTGAGCCGACCTCAAAATACTCGGAACTAGAGCAAGACCAAGTGGATTGAACATTCTGGGCCAAGGAGTGGGAACCCAGGTATTGCTAGTAGTCCCCCCACTCGGATGCCCCGATGGGCGAAGTAATCACTTTCCCCCCGAGAAAGCTGTATGGTGAGGCACTCGGCCAGCTTCGGGAGAAGATGGGTGCTACCCCTTTCTCCACTCCCGCAGAACGATATTCTCCCAGTTAACATCCTTTTTAAAGGATTAGATCACGAAAGGGTTCGGGATCCCATCTCCCAATTACACCCTTTTTGGCAGCTTTAAAGCTCCAAAAAGGATGTTAACTGGGAGAGAGGAACGTAAACCCCTAGCAATATTATGAAAGGAATTACTCGGGTCAAAAGAGAATGAACTTTGCTGGTTGAAAAGATAAAGAATGAAGAAGTGAAGCAAACAAACAACCCTATTTATAGGGAGGAAGAGGCGTTGGAAAAGGGAAATATGCGCTGGGAAAAGGTTTATTGAAAAAATAAATCTTGAAACTCAGCAAGAAGCAATAATTGCATGAACCCGTTGGGATTTCCAAGGCGCATAACGTGTGAACACATATATGACACGTGAATCATGCATTTCACGTTTGACAATAACTATTCGTTTTTTATGCGACTAACGAAATACCTCGGCCTTAGTCGAAGTCTCGTTCAAACAGCCGAGCAAGCAATACAAACAACGTCGGAATATAGAAATACTCCGGTCTCACTCAAAGTATTCGAAGAGTATCTCGGTCGAACAAATGCTATAAAAGTAAGAGGAAGTCATCAAAATACTGGAAGAGTTTTTCATTAGGTTAACAAGGATTACAAGGGGAAAACCCATTACAAGGGTATGAAAAACAAAAATGCAGTCACTCGTCCCTATGACTATCTTCAGTGTCGATGTGATCCTCGGGAGAATCTCCCCCCCCCCCCCCCCCGTCCACCTCTTCTTCCTCTTCGGGAATGATATGAACAAGTTCCCCATTTTGCACCTCTTTGTGTACATCGGCACCCGAGATATCAACCCCCGGAGCGAGAATTTGCACTTGAGCGATGGCCTTTGCGAAACCTGCCCGATGCTCCTCAAGGATGCAATCGATGGCCTCTTTCAAATCCTCCTGAATCTCCAGCTGGGCCTTGGTCTCGGCATTCAAGTCGGCTTTGAGTTGTTCAATTACAACTCGAGCCTCCTTGATCTCCTCTTTAGCAAGAGCTTTATCCTCCTCAGCTAATTTTGCTTGAGAGTTCAACTCGGAGTTCCGACCATTAAGCTCGGCAATGGTAGTACTCAGGAGATTGTTGGCTTGGGCCAGCTCATCGCACTCCGTGGAAATCCGGGCAAAATCCTCCTTCAGCTTCTCAATCGAAGCAAACTCAGCCTCCAAGTGCTGAGACTTTCTCTTAGTCTCTGTCAATTCTCGGCTACAGAAACGGGCTAGAGCAGCAGCTCGGAGACAGTAAACTGAGAGGGCCTCCATACTAGACCGAGCCCCATGCTTCTTAATCAAGCGGAGATCGGCAGGCTTCAGGAAATTCGAGTCAAAGGAAGGGAAGGGGTTGAAGTCCTCGCCCCAGAGAGACGAGGTTCCTGCTTTCAAAGAAGTATTATACCACTTCACGTCGGCAGAAAGAGGAAGTTGCTGCTCTCGCCCCGTAGTTCCTGTCTCATGAGTGGTAGGACGTTGGGGACTCAAGCGAGGAGGGGATGAATCTTCGGCGTCAATTACCATCTCCACCCTTTTTCGTTTATGAGGGGCGGATGATGAATCCCCCTTAGCAGTGGCCTTAGCAGCAGCCGAAGGAACTCTTTTCTTTTTCTTCTCGATCGCTGAGGGACCCTCCTTCGAGGAAGATTTCAAAAGCTTAGAGAAGTCGAATTTCCCCATGATAACTGCTGAAAAGAAAAGCTGTTAGTACAGTAACACATACAAAAAAGATTTAAAAACTAAAAAGCCGAACACTTACTTTTAAATTCGGCTCTCGGAGTGGATGAAATGGGGAGTTTCAGAAGACGTCCACAATGGAGAGGCCAAGGAAGTTTTTCTAAGATATCTATATCCCGTTTATCCTCGGCAGGAAGGGATTCGTATTCAAAACCAACGAATTTGGTAGGGGATGATTGCCAGTACAAAGGAAACCTGGCACATCCGTCTTCATCAAAAAAGAAGGAAAGGTGAGAGCATGAGGGGCGAACTTGGAAGAAGCCGACTTTGAAGTCTTTATACGATGATGTGTATAAACTAATCAACCCTCTTCGGTTCAGCCCATTGAGGGAAATCCACCCAGTTTTATCACCAAATCTGGTTTGGTAAAAGTACAGAAATTTGGGAGTAGTGGGCTCCATCCCGATGTATTTACACAGAATTTGAAAGGCTTTTAAAAAAGCCCAACTGCTGGGATGAAGCTGAGTAGGTCCGACATTCATGGTTCTCAGAACGTCACACTCAAACTCCGTTAAAGGAAGAGACACGTGACACGGACTCGGCAAGTGTACCGGTTCGTTGCAAGTAATAAAACGGTAAGACCGGATATCGTTCTCAGGGATCGTGGACAATTACCACTTCGCAAATTTGACTACTATCTAGGCGATCGAATTTTAGAGTGAAGGTTGTTCTAACATCTAGCAAACAAACAAGAAGAAAATATTTTTGTTCTTTTTGGATTTTTCTCAAACAGTTAATGTGAAAACAGAGAGATGAATAACAATGAGATAGGATTGCTAGGGTTAGACTAAGCTAATCCTCCCTTGATTGTTATGAAATGATAACTAACACAGTTCCTACTTCACTTATGACAATCGAATCTTTTCTAATATACTCAAGCCTAATGTCTTAGGTGCATTGAGCCTAAAATCCCAAATTAAACCCTAATGTCTTAGGTGGATTAATAAGAGAAATTGCATTAAGAACAAGATTCATAAGATTGCAAGTAGCCAACACCTATGTCTAGATTCTTGGACTACTTGGCATATAATTCATGAGCATGCTTTAACATCAACCTTTCAATTGTCTATTAAAGCAACTAATCATTCCTAAGATGATCAAGCCTAGGAAAGCATTAAGCATAGAATTATATACTCATAAAGAAGAAGGAAACTGTATTAAAATAAAATCATTTTTACAACCAAGTTCAGATAGCAACAGTCTAACCCCAACAAAAGGGGAGTTTAGCTACACATAATTGAAAATAAAACAAAAGGAATAATTACAGAGATGAACAAAGGAGAAAGCTCCATGGAATGATGCACAGCAGCCACAGCAGCAGAGGATTTCTTTAGGGTTTTCTCAATATCTTTCTTCTGTTCTGCTCAGTTCTTTTATTACTCGTGGCCGGTCACGGCCGTGATAGCCATCACGGCCAGGCCGTGACGGGTTATGTCTCTTCCAGTCCTGGCCAAACTACTCTTTCGCGAGGCGAGTACTTATTTCGCGACGCGAGCCGACTTTTGATGCCCGTGATCCCCATCACGGCCAGGCCGTGATCGTCTCTGACTTTTGGAGGTTTCTGAGTCACGGCCGTGATATACATCACGGCTAGGCCGTGATCGTCTCTGACTTTTGCTGGTTTTGGGTCACGGCCGTGATAGCCATCACGGCCAGGCCGTGACAGATTCTGACTTTTGGCCCCCTTCTTCTTCAGTTTTTCAGGCCTTCTCTTCATCTCAGCTTCCTCATGGCTAAAACTTGGGCATTTAATCAAAAATCCCTGCAAAACAACACACAATACCACCTTATCCGTTCCAAATGAAAAACTAAACAAAATCCAACTAAAATGGCCTAACTAAATGCAAATGCATGCAGAAATGTACATGGAAAATGAGGTGAAATCACACTCATCAAATCACCCCAAGCTTAAGATGTTGCTTGTCCTCAAGCAAAAACCAAGGCCATAAGATGAAAACAACCAGGACAATGATAGTGAACTAGGAACCCGAGTAAAATGATCCAAGCAACATGCAGTCAATTATTTCAGCAAGAGACAATCAATTCAAGTCCAATTAGGGGCTTAGTTTCCCTAGACTCACATTCTCACTAATTCGGGCACTCTATCTCACTTGCAGCTCACCCCAAGCTTGTTCATTTGCTTGGCTCTCTTTCTTGCCTCACTCACTCAAGTGTTAAGGGAATATGACATTTCACTCCATTTTCCTCAAAGAATGATTCCTACCATAAGCTTGACTATCAACCAAATCTTCACTTTATTAATGAAAAACATCTAAGAATCAAGAGGTCTTATTCTTTGGTGTAATGGGGCCATGGGATCAATTTTCAGGTGGGGATTTCAAGAACAGGAAATTTCAAAAGGCAATACAAACAACCAAGCATTGCAAGGCACGACCTTCTAAAATACCTTTCTTTGGGTTTCAGTTTACTCTTCCACCATTCTTTCATTTTTTTCTTTTTCTTTTTACTTCTCATTCCTTTTTGTCATCCCCTTCCCCATTTTTATTTCTTTTTCTCTTTTTTTTTTTTTTTAAAAAAGGGGAGATTTTGCAATTCAAGAGAAGTAAAATTTTTAGATTCTTTTTTTTTCTTTTCATCATCCCAAACTTTCAACTACATTTTCCAACCCATTTTTGCACAGTACTTTAGAAGGTCCCTCATAAGTATATTTAACACAACATTTCAGGGAACCAAGAAAAGCATGTTATTCATTCAGGCTCAAAATTGGGCAACTAAGGGTAGCATTTACACATTCAAAGCTCAGAAGGCCGGAAAAAATACCTATTGCCTCAATCATTTTCAAAAATGTTTCCAAAAATTTTCTAGTTTCGAAATGGTTTCAAGTCAAGTTCTAGAGAAAAACAATCCAAGAGGAAAACACTCTACACAAAGAACGGGGGCAGATTTAGTGAGTACCCCCTAATGGCTCAAAAGCTCACATTCATCAGTTCAAGAACCAGTGAGAACACAAATCCATAGAAACACATGCTAATCATCAACTATCCAAGAACATCTCAAGCATATTTAATGAAGCCATATCACAAGAATATAAAATCAGGGTCCAAAAATTCACTATCACAGACAAATTGGCACTTAGCTCTCACAATCAGGTGCTCAATCTAAGCAGGGGGCAATTAATTCATGTGATCATGCAAGACTAGAGCCTATATGAATGCAATATTTACAATGCAAGCTAAAAGATTACCCCTACCCCAAGCTTAAAGACTTACATTGTCCTCAATGTAAATAATTAAGTTTAGAGAGGGGAGAGAATTGGAACAACTCACCAAAGTGGTAGTGGTGCTGAATCACATGCTTTCTGGTTTTGTTTCCTTCTGCCCTTCTTCTTATCCTTCCTTCAAAATCTGGAATCACTCAACAAACTATTAACAAACCTCTTGAGCTTCTCAAATTATTCAAGAGGGGAAATCAAAAACAAAAGAGAAGATGAAAATAAAATGAAAAAATAAAAATTGGGTTGCCTCCCAATAAGCGCTTCTTTAACGTCACTAGCTTGACGAGTAGATACTTCCTTCAATTAACCGGGATCTGCTGGACATAGAATTGCAAGAGCACTTTTCTTCCATGATACTCCTGTCAAGAGCTGATTTTTATTAAAAGGCCAACAATTGTGCTTCTGCTTTGCCTTTTTCCCTCTGGGTCTCTTGCCCTTTTTCTTACTCCTTCCTGGTGGAGGTTCTGTTTTCACAAGATGAGCAGGACCAACTTCCTCACCAACTGATGCATCATTTGTTTTGCATAGCTTTAGATTTGCTTTCATGTTGGGCTTTTCCTTCTTCTCTGGAATAGAGGGGTGGTGTTGATGTGCAATGACTTCCTTATCTACTGTGTCCACCACTTCCATGCGGAAACATTCATCTTCCTTGCTCGTGCGATGCATAGCTTCCAATACATTGAAAGTTACTTCCTCTTTTTGCACTCTGAATTTCAACTGGCCTTTTTCCACATCTATCAAAGCCCGACCAGTTGCCAGAAAAGGTCTCCCTAGTATGAGTGGAACTTCAGCATCCTCCTCCATGTCTAAAACCACAAAGTCTGCTGGGAAGATTAATTTATCCACCTTCACCAACAAATCCTCCACAACACCATAGGGATATGTAATGGAGCGGTCTGCCAGTTGAAGAGAAATTCCTGTTGGTTTTACCTCACCAATTCCCAGCTTTTTGAAAATGGACAACGGCATAAGGTTGACACTTGCGCCTAGATCGCACAATGCTCTCCTAATGTTCACATGACCAATAATGCATGGGATAGTGAAACTGCCCGGGTCCTTCATCTTTACTGGTAGCTTCCTCTGAATTATGGCACTGCACTCTTCAGTAAGCATCACTGTCTCCTCCTTCCACCTTCTTTTGTTTGTAAGGATCTCTTTCATGAATTTTGCGTAGGAAGGCATCTTTGTAGAGCTTGAAAGAAACGGGATGTTGATTTGTAGCTTTTTGAATATATCCAGGAACTTAGAAAACTGCTGGTCTTTTGCCTCCTTCTTCAACCGTTGGGGGTACGGGATTCTAAAATATGGGGGCAGCTCTTTGGGATTATCAACCTCTTCCAGAATCTGTCTTTTAGTCTTCTTCTTCGCAAATTCTTCATCAACCAATTTCTCCTTCTGCGGTTTTTCAGCTTCTACACCGGTAGGAATAGAGGTAGTATCTTGGGAATTTCTGGGTTCTTCATTGTTTACCTCTTCAAACCGTACCTTATCATCTCTAGCTCCTCTTGCCTCTTCTTCTCCTTCTCTTTCTTGTGGATTTAACACTCTCCCACTTCTTGTGATAATTGCCATGCAACCTTCCTTCGGATTCTTCTCTGTATCTCCTGGGAATTGTCCTTGAGGTCTTTCTGCCATTTGCTTTGCCAACTGTCCTATCTGGTGCTCAAGATTTTTGATGGAGGCATTTTGATTCTTCATAGTCTCTTGAGTGGCTTGCATGAACTGGCCTAGAATGCTCTCGAATTTGCTGGAACTCTCTTGAGGAGGCTGTGCTTGAGAACTCGAACTTTGCCCTTGTCTCCAACCAAAGTTAGGATGGCTGCGCCACCCCGGATTGTAGGTGTTGGAATAAGGATCATTTCTAGGCCCTTGGTTGCCCATATAATTTACCTCTTCTTGTCCCGAACTTCCAACCACATTGATCTCACAGTTTCCATTTGCATGGTTGCCTCCACAGAAATCACACACTGAGGCACCTTGAACTTGAACAGCTTGTAGTTGAGAATTCTGCAGTTGAACCGACCCCAATTGCTTGGTAAGAATAGCCATTTGTGCCTTGAGAGCGCCAATTTCATCCAGCTCTAGAACACCTCTCTTGACCATTGACCGAGAACTAGGCATTTGATAGTCATTGTTAGCCATGTTCTCAATCAAGTCCTTTGCTTCTTCGGGCGTCTTCTGACTCAATGTCCCTCCTGCAGCCGCTTCAATCATACTCCTTGAATTCCTGTTGAGCCCATTAACAAAAGTTGCGACCTGCTGCCATGTCTCTAGTTCATGATTTGGACAAGCTGTGAGTAAAGACTTGAACCTCTCCCAGGCTTCATATAGTGACTCACCATCCCTCTGTGCAAAGGCATTGATCTCTGACCTCAGCTTAATCATTCTTGACGGAGGGAAGAATCGAGATAAAAACTTGCTGACTAATTCGTTCCAGGTGATGATGCTTCCATGAGGATGAGATTGAAGCCACGCCTTGGCTCTATCCCTCAAAGAGAAAGGGAAAAGCCTTAACCGAATGGCCTCATCGGAAGCTCCATTTAACTTGATGGTGTCACACAGCTCAATGAAGGTACCAATGTGAGCATGAGGATCTTCACTCTCCAACCCTCCAAATTGGTTTTGCTGCACAAGGTGGAGGAGTGAGGCCTTGATTTCGAAATTATTGCAGGTCACTGCAGGTCTCACAATCGGAGTCCCACATCTATCAACTCTAGGGGAAGTGTAGTCCCCCATTGTTCTCCTTGGTGCATTCTCTTTTGCCATGGTGACAGCTGCTATTTCAATTTGTGGTTCTTGCACACTGGGTAACTCAACTTGCTGCTCTTGTCTACTAGAAGATGCTCTTTCTCTGTTCTGTCTTGCCTTGGTTTTCTTTCTATTCCTTCTGCAGAGTCTCTCGATCTCAGGTTCGAATTGGAGTTCACCTGGGTCGATTGTACCTCGCATACACTGAACAAACGGAGTAGCACAGAACAAAGCGAAAAACAAGACTTGCGCAGAAATTCACAAGCAGAGATACGAGACAATAAGAACGAAAACAACACAAGAGGAAAACGATAAAAAAAAAGAAAGTGCCTAAATTAGGAGTCCCCTTTGGTACTCGTGATATTGGCACACCGATCCCGAAGAACGGCGCCAAAAACTTGACACGGACTCGGCAAGTGTACCGGTTCGTTGCAAGTAATAAAACGGTAAGACCGGATATCGTTCTCAGGGATCGTGGACAATTACCACTTCGCAAATTTGACTACTATCTAGGCGATCGAATTTTAGAGTGAAGGTTGTTCTAACATCTAGCAAACAAACAAGAAGAAAATATTTTTGTTCTTTTTGGATTTTTCTCAAACAGTTAATGTGAAAACAGAGAGATGAATAACAATGAGATAGGATTGCTAGGGTTAGACTAAGCTAATCCTCCCTTGATTGTTATGAAATGATAACTAACACAGTTCCTACTTCACTTATGACAATCAAATCTTTTCTAATATACTCAAGCCTAATGTCTTAGGTGCATTGAGCCTAAAATCCCAAATTAAACCCTAATGTCTTAGGTGGATTAATAAGAGAAATTGCATTAAGAACAAGATTCATAAGATTGCAAGTAGCCAACACCTATGTCTAGATTCTTGGACTACTTGGCATATAATTCATGAGCATGCTTTAACATCAACCTTTCAATTGTCTATTAAAGCAACTAATCATTCCTAAGATGATCAAGCCTAGGAAAGCATTAAGCATAGAATTATATACTCATAAAGAAGAAGGAAACTGTATTAAAATCAAATCATTTTTACAACCAAGTTCAGATAGCAACAGTCTAACCCCAACAAAAGGGGAGTTTAGCTACACATAATTGAAAATAAAACAAAAGGAATAATTACAGAGATGAACAAAGGAGAAAGCTCCATGGAATGATGCACAGCAGCCACAGCAGCAGAGGATTTCTTTAGGGTTTTCTCAATATCTTTCTTCTGTTCTGCTCAGTTCTTTTATTACTCGTGGCCGGTCACGACCGTGATAGCCATCACGGCCAGGCCGTGACGGGTTCTGTCTCTTCCAGTTCTGGCCAAACTACTCTTTCGCGAGGCGAGTACTTATTTCGCGACGCGAGCCGACTTTTGATGCCCGTGATCCCCATCACGGCCAGGCCGTGATCGTCTCTGACTTTTGGAGGTTTCTGAGTCACGGCCGTGATATACATCACGGCTAGGCCGTGATCGTCTCTGACTTTTGCTGGTTTTGGGTCACGGCCGTGATAGCCATCACGGCCAGGCCGTGACAGATTCTGACTTTTGGCCCCCTTCTTCTTCAGTTTTTCAGGCCTTCTCTTCATCTCAGCTTCCTCATGGCTAAAACTTGGGCATTTAATCAAAAATCCCTGCAAAACAACACACAATACCACCTTATCCGTTCCAAATGAAAAACTAAACAAAATCCAACTAAAATGGCCTAACTAAATGCAAATGCATGCAGAAATGTACATGGAAAATGAGGTGAAATCACACTCATCAACACGTGCAGCTGAGAAAATAGTGTTTTATACATTTATGTAAAAAAGGGCTCAGAAGGATGAGCCCGGAGGAAAACATACTCGGTACCCGAGCATGGAGAACAAATAAACTCGGATTCGTCTCCGGACGTCGAGATAGTAATCTGGGACCGAAGACGAGCAATTGAATCTGAAGATTGATACTTGGGAAAATAAACCCCAACTTCGCCCTTAACCCAGGTGTACCCAGGGAGGGTAATATCGGGAACAGGGTCTTTTGGAACCCTTTGTCGTCGTTTGCGTGCGGCGGGTTTGGAAATTTGGGGGGAGAACCATACCTAGAAGAATCAGAAGAACACGACCCAGAAGAACACGACCCGGAGGAGGACGGCCTTACCTGACCGACGTTTAGTTCCTGTGAAGGAACAAAAGAAGTGGAAGGAGAACCCCCAATGGGGGAAACCTCGCGTTCCACCAGAGGTGAAGTGTTCGACTCAGTGGACTCGGATGAACTCATGACCGGAACCTAGAAATAAACTTAGAAATACGAAAGAGGGAAGAAGGCTGGGCGTACCTGAAGAGCGAAGGGCAGAAAAACGATTACAGAAACTTGAAAGACAGAGATGAAGAGCGGAGGAAGGTAGTGGGCAAGGGGGAATAAGGTGGAGTTAGAGGAGATATTTATAGCTGCTACGGTTGATGATGAGATACGATCGACGGTCCGCGTTCCTTTAAATAAAAATGAAAAAGGGGCGCAAATTTTAATTTTCCCCCTCATTAAATGAGCGCAGAACTCTAGGGTTACTCACCCATAACGTTCAACAGAAGATTGAAGGGAAATGATAACTTTCTTTGACAAAGGGGGGAGAAGGAAGGGTCAGTTGAAATGACAGTTTGAAATACGGAAGGAGGAAAGTCCACGTGGCCGAAGCATAAGCTCGGTTTTATACTTGTCAGCTCTTTCACTTATTTAAGCTTAGAGCTCGGGGGGCTTGTGTACTGGCCGAAAAGATAAGGTCGATGACTTGTTAATAAACTAGATTGACCGAGCTTACTCTTGTAAATGGGCCTTGACCCGAACTCCTCCAAAGCCGAGGATTCGTTAATACACTTATCAGCCGAGAATAAATACTCGGCTCTATCCCATAATAGACACGGGTGAAGACACCTCGGTCCCGTGCAATCCAGTCACAACTGACTGAGTCAAATATCTCGCTGGTCCAAATATCCCTCCGTATTAACTCTGAGCCTTATCCTTATCTTTATCTAGTTATGATAACAATACGATCCTATCAGATAGGATCTCAATAACAGTCCACCTCAAACTGTTATACCTAAAAATCTCTATAAATAGGAGATCAACCCCCTCACTTAGAACTACGTTTGTTTTGATTCCCATTTGGATACGTAGGAGCAAAATTCCGATTCTATCAAGCTATTCCAAAAACACTCCCATAAGAGTTTCTCCGGACGAGTATCTCTCACTTGAGATATTTGGACGGAACACTATCCAAATGTACCCTACTATACCCTTGAACTTGACCCTTTGAACCGGATATTTAAACATTCAATAGCTTCTTTAACAGTAAATAAGATACGTAGTTTTAAACCTAGATGAGTCCTTCTTAGTTCTTACATAACCAGAAACAGACACATTAATTGGGGTCTGCTATAGGTCAAGCAATGATGCACAAATTCGACACAACACTTACGATCCGTTTGGTTTAGATTTTGATGAATTGATTATGAATGAATTGATTTTGAAAAAATTGATTTGTGTTTGGTAATGATGTTTCAAAAATAAGTTTAAAAGAATGATTTGCGTTTGGATGATAAAAGTAAAATCATTTTTGATGTGTAAATATAAAGAATCTTGTGGGTCCCACATCCAGAGTCAATTCTACTCAACAGAAAAACTAGAAATTCTTGCTTCCACCAAAATCAATTCTACCCACACAGGAGTCAATTATTTTCAACAAAATTCAATAACCAAACACATGAATAGTACTCAAATTTGATTTTTAACAGTGTAAACGGAATTTTGACCCCAAAAGTTTGCAACTGCAAACCAAACAAGTACCGAAAATTCTAATCTTAGCACTATAGTATAAATGTATGCATGTATGTACATATCTCTATCTATGTACATGCTCTCAAATAATGAAACAGGCTACAGATTTTAGAACATATAATGACTATGCTTCACAAACACCAAAGCAGAACGGTGATGCTGCTTCTGCTTTGGATTTTGGTCACCGCTAGCTTCTACTTAAATAACTCAAAAAATGAAGTACTAGTACTATTGAGCAGCTGCTTCTATACGAATTTCTCCACTTTCTTCCACTGGGCTAAAACTCACTCGTTTCTGCAAAAATCATAGGTATCAAGAAAAGACATTAACATAATTCCCTGAAAGAATCACATATTAATATAAAGAATTGCTAATTAGAGAATGAAAGGGATTTCTCGGAAACTACAAATATCATTATTTAGACCGAGTTTGAAAAATTCCATTTTCCCCTCCTAAACTTGGGTATTTGAATACATGCACCCAATTAAGTTGTCTTCGATAAGTTATTTTATAAGCTAAAACTTCTCTAAAATGAGCAAGATTGTAATATGAAAAAGTAAGAATATATATCCTTAATTAATTAAAGCATGTTAAAATCTTAATATACGTTAATCAATCAAGAACAGATAAACCTTCACTTTCTTAATTTATAATTTAGCTCACTTTAAGGAAGTTTTGTCCTATTTTATAGGTGCCATACTGCCACAACAAGTTTTCGAAGATTCCACTTAGTGAGCGCACATGTAATAATGCTACAGAAATTGGGAATTATTCTCTGGATCAAGTTGCTTACACGTTAAATACTGAAATAGTCTGACATTTGATAAAATTGGTAATTGTTGTTCTCATGCAGCGAGTTAGTCAAAGGGTTTGCCTTTTGCATTTTATTAAATTAAAAGCCAAAACATGCTAATATTTGTTTAAAACATTCAAACATGGAAAGCATCAATTACTTGGGTACGGAAGATATTTCAGATAAGCAAGATTACAGATTTCAACCGGAGCTTCCTCGGCAATGGGGTATGGTATGTAAAATTTTCACATGACAAATATATCCTTTAAAAAGAAATAAATATAAACATTTTTAAATCGGGTTCCACAAATTTTAGGAAGGTTCTGATGTTAAAATCTATCTTTTCATATGAGATGATCCCGTTCTCAAAAAATTTGACGCCAAACCTTATTACTAGCTAGTTAACTGCGCCAACTTTGCTAAATCATATATTTTATATATCAAATTAGACACGAAACTACAATACGATATTAGGTGAGGGGATCCTCTCCAATGATACGAGGTTGGCTATTCAACCATATTGTTTTTCCAAAGACCCGACTTAATATTACATTTGATTTCCATTTCTCCGATTACTCTACCTGTTTCAAAGTTCCTTCCTGATTTTAAGGCGAGTCATGCAGAGAGTTCAAGAAACCTCATAAACAAAGTGAACACAAACAAGGTTACAAAAATCAAATATCAACTAAATCACTTTTATCCCTTATTTACACTGTCATAAACATCTTTCATTCCAAGACACATACAAGGTTACAAACATACCATACTTTAAAAAAGTCAAAACAAAAATTACAATCTGATTTTCTTTCTCTACCTATATCTTTCACCTTAACATCAGCAAGGTTAATCAATGACTATACTTTCTGTCACAAAATTGATTAATAATCGATTTAAAAATAACGTTTTAGTCTCTATATAATCAATCTAACAAGTTCACTAAGTCGTGTCGAGTTTAGAACTTATTTGGACTCATGAATAACTTATGCAAAAAGTTATAATACACGTCCTATGCTATTTTTAGATTATTAATTTTTTTTATAAAATAACGATTTAATTAAATTGTTTATCAAACACGTCCTAAATATATTTACCAAAATAATCAAGTAATCAAATATAAAAATTGTTAAATAAAATTAATACATTTATTATATTAGAAACTCAAAAAAAAAATACTTCTTTTTTTTTTTCAATATTTTCTATTCAGTTGTGATTTCTTTAGGTGATTGACGCTTTCATTTATTAAACCATACTTTATTTATACTCTCATAAAAATTTAATTTAAATTATAAATAGAGTTTAATTTGTATGCACTGTCGGTGTAAAGATTTTTATACTGACAACCGATAAAAAATCATGGAATTAGCATAAGAATCAAACATTAATAATGATGTATCAATTTCTAACTGATTGACAGTGCAAAAAAAAATTACACTGTCAATGTATACTAATTAAATCCTTATAAATAATACCATATAATGTTAGTATCAAATATATGAAGGGGTAATTGAGACTTAAAAGGCTCGTTTGGTGGTCAGGATATGATATGGGTGGGTAGGATAAGAGAGCAGTATAGGAGTAAGATAGGATATGAGCATGATAAGTTGTTATCATATCCGACGTTTGGTATCTGCCAGACAACCAACTGGACAACAATATAATTTTAGGATAAATTTTAAAATTTTCGTTTTTATTCTAAATTTTTTCATAATTCCCATATTTTAGTTTTTTTATAGTTTTTATTTTTAAAAATTATATAAAAAGTCAAAATTATCCTTATAATAAAATTACATATAATTTTTAATTTTTTAAAAATATAACTTAAATTAGTTTTTTTTTATAATTTTACATATGCATTTAGTTTTTAAATTATTAGATTTATTTGTTATATTTTTCAGTTTTTAAAATAATATAAAATAATAAAATTAGTCTTGTGAGAAAATAAATTTTAAAATAAATTATTAATATTTTTTATTTTCAATATTTTATTACACTTTTTTATAACCATATTATATTTTATTATACTTTAAATTGTTATTTATTATATTTTAATTATTTTATATAAAATATTTTATATTTTATTATACTTTAAATTAGACGATCCTATCCTGTTGAGTTATAACACAAATCTCCCATCAGGATGGAATTTTATTTAGATGATAGGATTTAATAGGAAGCTGGATTGACTTATCCTTTGATTCACAAAATAATACCGTATATGAAATTTTATCTTATCTTATTTCTCTCATCCGGGACGAGTTCAAAGAGTACCAGTAATCTCAACGCATTTGTTGTGATGAATTATTTAAATTTAATAAAAACAAACACAGAATATCCGCAACAAAAAAAGGACCGTGTCTACGCAACCACAGCTAGCCATTGTTTCACGCATGTCGACATCGTCATTAGCCAAAGCCTTAATTAACGCTCGTGAGTCGGGAATCCGAACGGCCAAACACATCACGCGGAATTAAGTTCAAGCAATTTTCAAAGATTCGAGAATGTAACAAACATTATTATAAAACAATAAAATAAACCAAGATATTCATATTGCAACAAAAAACAAATAAATAAACGAAGATATTAATAATAATAATAATCATAGAAAATACATACCCCTCGTGGCTTGTTATTATGTTGGTGGACCCCATTCTCGCCACCTTCCTCCACCGCAGCACTGCCGTCATTGGTTCCCATATACAAACTTAAAATCTTCTCGGCCACCTCAGCGCCGTCGTGGCTCTCCTCCATCAATTTATCCAACTGGGCCTTGGGAAGCCTCATCTTGACTCTCATGGGCCCACGGTCCATCATGGATGGTGGCTGCTTCACGAGGGTGAGGTCCGAAACGGAGCGTTTCGAGAGCACCAAGAGGTCGAGCCTATCCTTAGCGTTCATGCCACGGATACCACTAGATCGCACCCTCCTTGGCAGTGCCGCTTTACGATCCTCCTCTTCGGGATTAATCTTCGGTAACTCAACGAGGAAGTAGATTTTCTTGGGCTTCAATTCCTGGTGAGGTTCAAGTGGCTTGGCCCGAAGCCCAAAATGTTTCACAGCTTGAGAATCCAGGAGAACGTGACCGGGGTGGTCCTTCACGACGTCGTTTGCTATGGCCGGAGTCTTCACCTTGAACGTCTCTCCGTCTATTTTCATCACCTTGGCTTTTTTACTCCTTCCCATAGTGTTTCCCATCGTTTCGTAGCTTCACTTGTTCTCTCTAATTTGGTTGATTTGGGTGGCTCAAGGTACGTGTTTATGGCTTTTATGGAGAGTAATAGGTTGACAAAATCAAATTTTGACGGTGCGATGAATCGGCTTTTCACGTGATGCAAAAACTGTTTGTGAATCTGTGGAAATTTGCTATGAAGGTTCCTTAAAAAATTGATGAGGGATATGTGTGTGTGGTAAAGTAGTGGGAAAACTTTGATTCCATGGGGCCAAACTTTACTTTTGTGTTGGTTAAACAATAGTTGTGGGGTACGAACAACCCAACCTTCTTCGATCTTTTGCTGTGGCTAGCATTTTATTCTTTTCATATGTGTTTTGTCTACGTGTCTTAGAAAAAGATGCTTATGATATAGATCACGATGAATTCCAACCCGTGCAACCTTACGTATTAAAAAAATAGAAATGTTTGATTAAAAGTGGTATATTTAATTTTTTGAAAATTTAATTTTTTTTTAAAATATAATATTTTTATTTTTTAACATGCATATGATTATACAGGTTAGAAAAATTGTTCATGAATATCTTGAAAAGGAAAATAAATGAATATTTTATTTAATTTTCTTTTATAACCGTAAGCGAACTAGATGGTACGAATTTGCTTGAGCCTGTTCTAGTTCCCTTCTATTTGCGGCATTTAGATAGTGACTCAAATAATTTACGTGTAAGTAATATTAATTAGATGATATGATTATGAACACAACCACACACATGACACAACACAATGAATTAAATTAATTTCTACAGAGTGTGTGAGTTTTATCATGTTGATAATGATCCTTAGACATAAATTTTGATACCATATATACATATCATATAGTTGATAAAGTGTTTTTAAATTAATAAAATATATTATGAATGAAAATAAAACAATGAATAAGTGTAACAGAATATTTTATTATATTTTTATGTACAAATATCTTTTATATCAGACAATAAAATCTCTTTAAAATGGATAAGGCCATCAGGAGTCCTTTTATACTTTTGCCACTCCTTTATGTCATTTCAAAACAATAGATATCTGTGTCAAAGAGGCTCACACCTTAGGTCTGATGGCTCTCTCCAACGTGGCAAAATTATTGCGTTCATATCTAATGGGTCCCCTAATACTATTTTAACTAATTTTTAATTTTCTTTTTCCACAATAAGCAAAAATTTTGGTGAGTTAACATCAAAGCTCATTAGGGTTAGAGCGGAACTCATAATTCAAACAGAAACATTTATAAATAACCCACGAACAAATTCTTTATATCGATATTGAGATTTTCTTTTTGATTTTGCAGAATATACTCCTTCACATAGATAAGAGATTAAGTGGGAATCCCTCCATGATTAATTTTGAATTTTATGATTTAATTTGGATGTATTATTAGATTTTGTAGATTTAAAACTAGTGGATAAACCGGCGGATAGCGGATAAAAGCAGAGATAAGCTACGGTGGATAAAGCTAACTAATAGCGGATAACGGATAAAGATAGCGGATCAGATTTGAAGTATTTGACAAAACTAATGGTTGCACTATATGATGAATATAAAATGACATAAAAGTACATGCTTGTATGTTATTTTATATAAATTATATATATTATTTAAATTATTTATTTTAAAATAACTGTTCTTGTCGAGGTCCGACTTGTCGGAATCTCGTCGTAAAACGTTTAACCAAGAGTGAACAATGGGGGTTGTTTTAGATTACGGCTTGACAGAATATTGTATTCCGGTCCTACGTATCCCGATGGGAATCAAAGCCGGATGTAGTTCTAGGTTCAATCATTGGCCATACGGTGATCTCTATCCCTTAATCTTGTATCTGATGAATACCAGCGAACAAGGACTCTTCAATAGTCTCTTGGTCAAGCTAGTTTCTCTAATACGCTTAAGGGAGAGTTACCCAGGTCAGTGAAAAGTGAGTCTCTCTCTTGGGTTATCCTTCTTTTATAATAGGATCCTCATATCTTTAAGAGATATGGATATATTTCCTTTTATCTCTGAAATCTTCTTTGAGATGTAATTTCTTTAATTTAAGGGATATTATCTCTTTTAACTGGATAAGGTTATTTGAGATAATATCAGGATTGGTAAATATAATATCAGTATCTTAAATTGATCTCTTAACCAGATAAGGCTATTTGAGATAATATCAGGATTATTAAAGATAATATCAATATCTTATCCGTAATATCAGGATTGGATCGGGTATCCAAGCTCGGTGGTCGAGTTCCTCGGCTAGTACACAAGCCCCCCAAGCTTTGAGCTAGTAAAGCGTAAAAGTTTTCATAACTTTGGCCGAGCTTGGCCTTTTAGAAACCTTATTTAGAGAGTCTAAGTTTTATGGTGTAGGTTCTCTCCCCCTTTTTACCATAATCTTAATGACCGATCTTGTACCTCGACCAATCGTTCATCCTCAGTGACCTAGCTTAGGAACTCGGTCTCTTCTTTAGCCTTTCGAGTTGGCGAGGTAATTGGTCAAGCTTCATACTTCGGTATATATATATATCCCTTAACTCGGTGAACACCTCGGGCGGCCGAGCTTCACGCTTCGAGCTACCGAGCTCTACACCTCGGCTAGTGTACACAAGTCCCTCAAGCTTTGAGTTGAATGCGTGGAAGCTTTTTGTAGGAGCCGAGCCTAGCCGAGACGGAGCTAATCATCTGAGTTTCGTACTGTGACCATATTTTCTCGGTTCCCGAGATCAAAAAGAGACGTTGCCCCTTGTTATTAAGGCAAAGTTGACTTGTGCCGCGTGGCTTTTATGGCATCATTTCCGAGGTCTGCGCTGTAGCTGCGTGCTCATACTTTTACTTGATGACAACGCATATTCCGACGTTCTGCCACGTGTTTCCTTTCCATTAGTGTACCGAATCTGCGAAGACTTGAAGAGACGTTTCTATTCTCTCGCACGCCAACAACCATCATCAATTCGCCAAAAGGAACGTTCCATTTCTTTCTTAGACGTTGCCCTTTTTCTATAAATTGAGCGAGCCCCTGGCACAGGGTTTCACCTTCCTTGAGCCTTTAGATTTTCTTCTCTCTCGAGTCCGTTCTAGTCCAAGCTTTCACACTCCCTTCCTATTCGAGGTACGTCATTCTCATCTCTTTTTTCCAGTTTGATTTCTGATTTTTCATTCATGGAGACTTCATACGAGGTATCCCATAATGCCTTTTCTGGGGTTCAGATCGTAGAGCCCGAAATCAGTCCGATTGGGGGCTCTCCTCATCCTTCTCTATCTTCCTCTCATGGTGGGGGCGGTGCTAATGGGGCCTCCTCCTCTTCTGATGAGAGCAGCTCCACTGCTCCTATTGCCATACCCATCTCCAACCGTCATAAGCGTACCAATAGGATGCCTAGAGTCCCATACCCAGATATCACTATACCTGGGTATTTCTAGGTAAGGCCGGATGCGGGAGCCTTTCATTCAAACTTTAGGGATTCTGAATCCATCTTGTCCATGAAAAACAAAGTTTCTTCTTCTAGTGGCACTGTAGAGTGTTTGCCGTGTTCTGAGAGTGAACACGTCTTCCTTCGTGCTGTTCCAGATTAACCTTTTTTCACATACGTGTAAAAAACCATGTTTGAGCAGATTGGAGTTACCTTGTCGTTTACCCAATTTGAGTGTGATGTTTTGAAGATTATGAATGTTGCCTCGACTCAACTCCACCCAAACAGCTGGGCCTTTTTAAAGGCTTTCCAAATTCTTTGCGGGCAGATAGGAATGGTGGCTACTGCTCCTATATTCCTCTACTTTTATAAAGTCAGGTTTGAAGATCGGGTTGGTTGGATCTCCCTTAGAGGGGCTGAGTGGGGAGGCATCATTGGGCTCTACAAGAGTTCATACAAAATTTTCAAGTCGGACTTCTTCAAAGTCCGACCTACCGTAGGGAATGAGTCTCTATTTTATGACTCGGATGGAATCTCCAAATTCCCTCTTTACTAGCAACCTCATCCCACTAAGTTTTCCTGCTATGATGTTGGCTGCATGACAACTCAAGAAAGAACTGATGTTGAGCTCCTCAAGCTCTATCCTCGGTCATTGCCTTGTGGGAAACTTTTATTGCTTCCTAAATCGTCAACTCGGCAAGCCGATTTTGACTGTAAGTAGCTTTTTAGTGCGCTATTTTACTTACCTTGAACCATACTTGTTTCTGACAGATTTCCCATTTTCAGTGATAATGGGGAAGTTCAATTATAAAGATTTGATGAAGAAGTCGGCTAACCAAGCTGCTGGTGGGTCCTTTCCGGTTGCCGAAGCTAAGGGGAAGAAGAAGAAGATTACTGATGCTGCCGACCCGACCACACGCCCCTCCAAAAGGACTTAGGAAGATTTTCAGTCAGAGGTTCCAGGGAGAAGTCCTTCTCCGCTACTGGTTTTTGAAGAAACTCCCGCGGTCGAGAGGAGGTCGGGCAAGGTTCCTGTGGTGGCCGATCTTACTTCGGTCACCAAATGGTACAACGGAAACTGCAACACGGGCTTCGACTCTCTTTGGGGTAGCGAGTTTAACCCCTGTTCGCTCATCGACGGCCAGGTGCTCAAACCCGCTGATGCCCGTCTTTTGCTGGAGCAAGGGCCTGGTAAAAGCATGGAAGCTGCTGCTGCCTATGCTCTTCGGAAAGCTTCGATTACCCGCTTCTTGAGTTACCAGTTCTCAGAGAACGTCAAGAAGATGGAGGTGATGAAGGCCGATGCCGTCCGTGCCCTGAAAGAAAGGGATGAGTTGGCTCAAGCTGTGGCCAAGTGCGAGGAGCAAGCTCAGGTCATCGGTCGGCTGAAGGCCCAAAAGGCGGAGCTGAAAAAAGGCAAGACCGTCCTTCTGACAGAGCTAGATACAGAAAAAGCCGCGCGACTGAATCTTCATAAGGTCGCAGAGGGACTTCAAGCCAAGAAGTGGGCTAGTTTTGAGCTGCGAAAGTCGCTAGAGGCCGAGAAGGAGGTCAATCTCAGGCTCCGGTCTGATCTGGCTGAAGCCGAGGATTCCTTTATGAAGGAGCACGTTAATGGTTTCTCACGAGCCGTGAAGCAGCTTACGCGTTTCAACCCAAATGCTGACTTCTCCCGTGCTGACGTGGACAAGGATTTTAACAGAGACGGAATTCTAGTTCCGTTTTCTGAGCTGGAGGATGAAGTAGAGGCAGCGCAAGAAGAAGAGGCTGAACGGGGAGCGGTCGAAGAGGAAGCCGATGGTGAAGGGGGAATGGGCTTATCCGACCAATCTTCTCCTATTCCTCCTAGTGCCGAGGATGAGCTCAACTCTATTCCTGTTGAACTCGTTGCTCATGGGGATGCCCATGAGTAGCCTAGGAAAAAGTTCTCGGGGCAATGCTCTTTTATTTTGAATTCTTATGTACTCTGGGCTTTGCCCCTTATTATTAATGGAATCACGTGCTAGCTTACGAGTTACTTTTTACTTAGAAAATGCTTGTAACTATTTCTCTAAGTTAGTGCTCATTTTTTATAGTTTTAGCGTGTTACGCGATTTACTCGAATATTTGGAGCTCGAAACACATGTAGGTTCTTACTTACCTTCTTAGGCATTGGTTGCCTTTTTAGGTTTTAGCCATTCCACCTTGGTTTGGTCGATCTAGGCTCGGACTACCTCTTCAGGTTTTAAGTTTTTGTTTACCTTTATAGGCTCGGCATTTCGACCTCAATTTGGTCGATTTTAGCTCGGTCAACCCTTTTAGGTTTTTAGTTGTTGTTTACCTTTATAGGCTCGGAATTTCGACCTCAACTCGGTCGATTTTAGCTCGGTCAACCTCTTTAGGTTCATAGCTGTTATTTACCTTTATAGGCTCGACATTTTGACCTCAACTCGGTAGATTTTTAGCTCGATCAACCTTTTTAGGTTTGTTGTTTACCTTTATAGGCTCGGCATTTCGACCTCAACTCGGTCGATTTTAGCTCGGTCAGTCTTTTTAGGTTTGTAGTTGTTGTCTACCTTTATAGGCTCGGCATTTCAACCTCAACTCGGTCGATTTTAGCTCGGTCAGCCTTTTTAGGTTTGTAGTTGTTGTACCTTTATAGGCTCGGCATTTCGACCTCAACTCGGTCGATTTTAGCTCGGTCAGCCTCTTTAGGTTTTGAGTTACTTTCATAAATAAATTTTTAACCATACCATTATTTTTTCTTAATAGCGCAAATGAAAATGATTCTATTTATTTATTTTTCTAGGTGTACCTCATTAAAACCCTCCCGGCCAAAACCTCGTGGGAAAAAGACCGGGATAGGAAAAAGAGTGCATCACCTACTTACATAACCTTAACTAAAATAAAACTTAAGGTGAGAAGTGTTCCATGTTCTTAGAACAGTCTTTCCTGACAAATTTTCTAGCCTATAGGCACCATTTCCCAGATTTTCAACTATTTTGAATGGGCCAGACCAGTTCGCTGTGAGCTTACCCTCTCTGGGGTCTTTTCTCACGTCGTTTTGAAGTATCAACACTAAGTCACCTTGCACAAATTCCCTTGGCTGCAACCTCGAGTTGTACTTCCGAGTTGCTTTTTGCTTGCATAGCTCTTCTCTGATTTTCGCCTCATCTCGGACTTCTTCAACCATGTCAAGCTCAACTCGGAGTTCTTTTTCGTTCTTACTTTGGTCATGATGCTGCCTTCGGAAAGAGAGTTCGCCGAGCTCAACTGGAATCACTGCATTGGTTCCGTAGGTTAGCTTAAACGGCGTCTCACCAGTTGAAGACTGCGGTGAGCAATGGTAAGCCCGTAGGATGCTTGGTAATTGTTCACCCCAAGCCCCTTTTGATTGGCCTAACCATCTTTCGAGCTCGTTTAAAATGGCTTTGTTGGCTGTCTCTGCTTGTCCATTTGTTTGTGGATGCTCAACCGAGGTCACTTTATGTTTAATTCCGATGTTGGAGTTGAACTCTTTAAGCTCTTTATCGATGAATTGCTTTCCATTGTCTGTGATAATTGCATAAGGGAGGTCGTGCCTGCATATGATGTTTTTCCATACAAAACTCTGAACCTTTTTAGCAGTTATCGTAACTAATGGTTCTGCTTCAATCCACTTGGTGAAGTAGTCTACTCCTACCAGCAAGAACTTGACTTGACCTTTGGCAACTGGGAAAGGACCGACTATATCCATCCCCCACATAGTAAAGGGCCACGACGAGAACATGAAATGAAGCTATTCTCTTGTAGCTCGTGCTATATTGGCGAACTTCTGACAGGGCTCACACCTATTAGTCCAAGTAGCACAATCTAGTCTCATGGTCGATCGGTAAAACCCCGCTCGCAGGACCCGAGCTGCCAGAGATCGGTCACCTGAATGCATTCCATAGATTCCTCGGTGCATCTCATCCATTACGTACTCGGATTGCTTCTTTGCTAGGTACTTTAGTAATGGCGTGGAGAGTCCTCTTTCTATCAGCTCGCTAGTCTCGGATGGTGTAATGGCAAGATTTAAGACGAATTCTCCTCGCCTCCTTAGGGTCACTGAGCAATTTGTCCGAGGCTAAATATTCCCAAATCGGTGTCATCCAGCCACGATCATAGTGCTCGGTCGTTATTACTTCGACATTTTTTATGCTCGGTTCGAGAAGGTTTTCCTGAATGAAAGTTCTTAGCTGGCCAACTTTCTTGGTGCTAGCCAACTTGGACAACAGATCTGCCCTGGAATTTTCTTCCCGAGGTATATGCTTAATAGTAAAATTATCAAATTCAGAAACTAGGCTATTAACCTTGCAGAGATACCTGGTTAGTTGGGGATTCTTTGTTTGATAATCACCCGAGACATGTCCTGTTACAAGCTGTGAGTCACTTCGGCATTTTAATTCTTGGACTCTAACTTCTTTAGCTAGCATCAGTCCTACAATAAGGGCTTCATATTCTGCTTGGTTGTTTGAAGTAGTAAACCCAAACTTTAAAGATTGTTCCAGGATTAGATCATCAGGCCCTTCGAGAATTATTCCAGCTCCGCTTCCCTTCAAGTTAGATGATCCATCAACATATAGAAGCCAGATGAAGGATTCAGACCTCGACTTAGAAGAGAGCTCGGCAATGAAGTCGGAGAGGCATTGTGCTTTCATCGGCCCCCTCGGCTCATATTGCAAACCGAATTCCGACAATTCTACTGACCAAGCTATCATTCGTCTGTCTAGATCGGGTTTCCTGAGCACCTACTTTATTGGATGATCAGTTTTGACTATAACTTGGTGCGACTGGAAATAAGGTCGAAACCTCCGAGCTGCCATAACTAAGGCGAGGGCTAGTTTTTCAATTACTTGATATCATGTTTCTGCGTCTTTTAGGATTCTACTCACATAATACGCCGGCATCTGTTGTTCTTCCTCTTCTTGGATGATTACTGAACTGATTTCATAATCGTTGACAGATAGATACAAGTACAGATCTTTGCCGAGCTGAGGCCGAGTGAGGATCGGGGGAGAGTCTAGAAAGAGTTTCAGATCTTCAAAGGCTTTCTCACACTCCTCAGTCCAGATGAACTCTTTTGGTTTTTTCAAAAGCTGGAAGAAGGGTCTTGCCTTTTCTACGAACTTCGGGAGAAAGCGGGATAGAGAAGCTAATCGGCCAGCTAACCGCTGAATTTCTTTCACATTCTGAGGACTCCGCATTTCCATAACAATTTTGCACTTATCTGGATTAGCTTCAATCCTTCTGTGTGTTAGCATATATCCTAAAAACTTTCCTCCTTGTACACCAAAAGAGCATTTTTCTGGATTTAACCTCATGTTGTATTTTCTGAGCTGATTGAAAATTTCTTCAAGGTCGGCTGAGTGTTGCCCTAGGTCATCGGATTTTACCACCATATCATCAACATATACTTCTAGGTTCTTTCCAATTTGGTTGACAAAAACTTTGTCCATAAGCCTTTGATATGTTGCACCAGCATTTTATAAACCGAAAGGCATTACCCGATAGTAGTAGTTTGCCCCATCAGTCATAAATGCCATATTTTCTTCATCGGGTGGATACATCCTGATCTGGTTATAACCTGAGTATGCGTCCAAAAAGGACAAAACATTGTACCCTGAGGCCCCGTCTACCAGTCTGTCAATGTTGGGAAGAGGATAAGAATCCTTTGGGCACGCCTTGTTGAGATCGATGTAGCCGGTGCACATTCTCCATTTACCGTTGGCCTTTCTAACTAACACCACGTTGGCTAGCCAAGTAGTGTATTTCACCTCTCTGATGAATTTTGCTTTGACCAGTTTGGCAGTCTCCTCGGCTACTGCTTGGCGCCTTTCTTCGCCAAGTTTTCTTTTTCTCTGAGCTACAGGCTTGGCTTCAGGACATATAGATAGCTTATGGCAAATGAAATTGGGGTCTATACCAGGCATATCCGATGTCTTCCAAGCAAACAAATCAGCATTCTTTCTTAAGACCGCTTGAATCCTTTGTTTGAGCGAGGGGTCGAGCTGACTGCCGACTTTGGTGCACTGTTCAGCTTGGGCTCCCAACTGGAACCTTTATAAAGACTCTGTTGGTTCGGCTCTGGACTCATACATCTCCATCCTTGGGTCAAGTTCAAACATGCTGACCGAGTTGGTTGACGTTACCGAACTGACCGAGCTTACCACTTCTGCTTTATCATCCTCGGCCTTCTTTGCTATATCTTGATTTCGGGTAACCTTTAGGCTATCCACATAGCATTGCCTGACTATCCTTTGGTCAACTTGTACTGCGACTATATCTACGGACTCGACTGGGAATTTCATTGTCAGGTGTGGGGTAGAGACAATCGCTCCAAGTTCATTCAACGTCGGTCTTCCAATAAAGATGTTGTACGACGTACTGGCATCCACAATAACGTACCTGAATGATACGGATTTGGAGAGTCTTCCTTCTCCAAACGTTGTTAAGAGGTCTATGTAACCTCGGGTTTTTACTTGCTCCCCGGCGAACCCTACTAGCTTGTCTTCCTGCTCTTTAATCAGCTTTTCTGGAATTCCAAGTTTCTTGAAGGTCGCCAGGTATAAAATATCAGTCGAGCTCCCCTGATCAATAAGTGTTCGTTTGACCCAGAAGTTGGCTAATTCGACTGTTATCACCATTTGGTCATCTTGATTTGGATCTAGTCCTTGGAAATCATCATCCGAGAAAGTTATTGGAGATCTTGTCCTCGTAGGTTTTCCAGACACCGTGTTTACAGATCGGATGGCTTTTACATGACGCTGCCGAGCTGAACTCGTTGTTCCTCCACCTGCAAATCCTCATGAGATTGTATTGATGACCCCTCTGACTCCTCCTTCTGATTCTTCATTAAGAGTCCTCTGATTATTCAACCGATCTTCGTTCTGATTATTTCCTTACAGGTTTGCATCTCGGTTACGATTGTCATAACCGTGTCTCCGTCGTCGTCGACTAGCTCGTCCGCCTCCATTATCATCTCGGCGAACGAACCGGTCAAGACGACCTGCCCGTACCAAGTCCTCAATTTTTTCCTGGGTTGCTCTGCAGTCTTCAGTGGAGTGACCATAGTTTTGATGCCATTTGCATTCTTTACTTCTGTGTGCATTGGCCGGCGTTTTGGATGGTCGAGGTAAGGTGAGTAACTCGGCGTTGCACACCTCTTGGAGAATGGTTGCCTGAGATCGTTCAACGACGTATAAGACTGGTACCTGGGTTGCCTCTCCGAGAATCCTCTTTCATGGGTCTTTTGGGCCCTTTGTGGATTAGCGTCCCTATCTCTTTCTTTGCTCGGAACCGAGTTCTTGTCTTCAAAACCTCTTTCCCTCCTTTTGAATTCTACCATCTCTTCCGAGTTCATGAAACCTGTAGCTTTTTCTTGTAACTATCTCTTAGTGGTTTTCGAGATAAATACTCAAAGAATGGCCCCGGCTTCAGACCGCCCATGAGGTGTGAAGACAGAGTTCCGAGCTCATATTGGGAATTAAAATTTGTTTGGCACTAAAACGAGCCATATAATCTCTGAGTGATTCATTCCTTTCTTGTTTAAAATTCACCCGCGAGACCGAGTGCCTTTTATGCTTTCGGCTCGCTGCGAACTGTGCAATGAACTTAGTTACAAGCACATCAAAGGAATTAATTGACCGAGGTGGTAGATTCGTAAGCCAGGTTAAGGCAGGGTCTTGCAAAGTGGTCGGAAAAACTTTGCACATGACGGCTTCCGAATCGGTCATCAGGTAAACAGAAGAAACAAACGATTCTACGTGCTCGGTTGGGTCAATGGTGCCATTGAATTTATCGATGTTAAGGGGCTTAAAATGTCTAGGCATGATTACCTCATCGATGTCATCCGTGAACAGCAACCTCGGACATCGGTCTGTTACCCTTTCTTTTTGGATAGTCCTTTTTGCACGAGACTTAGCTTCTGGAGACTCTGGCGAGGTTTGGTCTTGGACGGTCGGTTAGTATCATGAGGAGAAGGTACGTAGGATGGACCCTTTTGGCTAGCCTCGGGTGAGGATTGCTCTTCCTCGGAAGGTGCCACTGATCTTTCTCTTTTTTGAGTTCTTAGAAGCCTTTGGTTCTGAGCACGTATCTCCTCATTCTCCTTCTGCAACTACCTTAACCGTGCCATAACCTCTCCCAGCCGAGGGTTATCTTCATCGATGGGAGGGGGAGGGTGATTGTCATGGTTTTGGTTCGTGTTCGAAGCCTCATGATCTTCATGATTCATGCTGTTCGCCCCTCCCCTCGGGCCATTCCATGTAGTCACCATCAAGCTTTCTTATGGAACCAGGGAAAGTTTTTCCCCGGCCCCACGGTGGGCGCCAAATGTTCCTGCCGAGATCCGACTTGCCGGAATCTCGCCGTAAAACGTTTAAACAAGAGTGAACAATGGGGGTTGTTTTAGATTATGGCTTGACAGAATATTGTATTCCGGTCCTACGTATCCCGATGGGAATCAAAGCCAGACGTAGTTCTAGGTTCAACCCTTGGCCATACGGTGATCTCTATCCCTTAATCTTGTATCTGATGAATACCAGCGAACAAGGACTCTTCAATAGTCTCTTGGTCAAGCTAGTTTCTCTAATACGCTTAAGGGAGAGCCACCCGGGTCAGTGAAAAGTGAGTCTTTCTCTTGGGTTCTCCTCCTTTTATAATAGGATCCCCATATCTTTAAGAGATCTGGATATATTTCCTTTTATCTCTTAAATATTCTTTGAGATGCGATTTCCTTAATTTAAGGGATATTATCTCTTTTAACCGGATAAGGTTATTTGAGATAATATCAGGATTGATAAAGATAATATCAGTATCTTAAATTGATCTCTTAACCGGATAAGGTTATTTGAGATAATATCAGGATCATTAAAGATAATATCAATATCTTATCCGTAATATCAGGATTGGATCGGGTATCCAAGCTCGGTGACCGGATTTTGCTCTTCGGCCAGTACAATAACTATCAGTTTAAAAAAAATTGGAAAAGCGGAGAGAGGGCTAGCTACTGTGGGAAAAGTAGATTAGGGAATAAAAAACATTATAAGCTAATTTTAGAAACGAATATCAAATATAGCTACTTTTTTATTCACTATAAGTTATCTGCTATAGGTTAGATTTGACATATCAAACAGTCTCTTAATATAAAAAAATTAATAATATAAGTCAATTATAAATTATTATATGCTTAAAATATTTTTTCATATCACAATTACTTCAAAAATCACCTATATAAAAATAGTACTGAGAAATTTTCCCTATCAATATATCAAAATTAAACTTTGAAATCTATAATAAATTTATTTAAAATTATTGATTGAGGTATTTTTCGAAATAAACATTGGGTATATTTTAACAATGTGCAATTATTTCTTCTCATACGTGGACTTTCCAAAATTATGCTCATGCCTCCTGTTTTTAGTTTCTTCAATTATTTCCCCTTCTCTTTTCCTTTTAATTTGCCTCTCTTGGTAATACTTAGAGAGGAAGCTTGTTTAAGGAGAAAATTTAACATTTTGATGCTTTAATATTAAAATATTTGATTTATGTGATAAGTACAATTTTCAATTATTAAATCTTTAATATTTTAAAGCATTATGTAATAAATATTTCAAGCTAATTAAACAACAATAACTTTGGACAAAAGAAAGTTTGATGGTTGGGTTTGGGAACCGGATCCTACAGGAATTTTCTCTACAAAATCAGCATATCAGTTCCTTCATGGTCAAGAGAGGGTGGAAGAGGTTCAGCTTCACAGAGAAGCTGTTGTGGAAATCAAGGTGCCACCGTGCCACACAAAGTGTTAGTGTTCTGCTGGCAGACAGTTCTGGGGAAGATTGCAACGAAGAATAATCTGCTAAAAAGAGGTATCGATCTTCCTATTGGGGAAAGGTGTTCAGATGGATAGATGCTCCTGTAATGCATGCAGGGACTATATATCAAAGAGCATTTCCTCCTTTTTAGAGGTAGTCTCAAAGGAAAAAACAGGAAATTAAATGGGATGATTATATGGCTTTCAGTGGTATGGACAGTTTGGCTAGATAGTGTTCAAAAATACAGGGGTGGATGTGGTAAGAATGATTGAAGTGGTGTGTCTGTTTTGCTGGTGTGATGAATGGGGTAGAGTACTCGTGTAAGGTGGGGAAAAACTTTGTATCAATAACGGTTTGGGAGCAGGATTGTACAATTAGCTGGCTTTTATAGCTGATCTGTGTCTTTTGGTTCCAAGTGTAAGTGGGTGTTCACTCCTAGCGCTCAACATATATAATACACTTTTTTTATTATCAAAAAAAAAAAATAAAAAATAAAATATCTCTTTACCAAGATATAGCTGCTGCGACTAACATTTGTAATGTCACTGCTAAGTGCCTGTTTGGTTTGGGTTGCTAACCAATTATCGCACCCAAACCTCGGTTGTTACACAGTAACGGGAGTGTTTGGGTATAAAATTCAGTTTAAATTAACTGATTTTTAAGTGGGTAGAATTGATTTTAGTGAAATCAAGAATTTTTAGCTTTTTAGTTGAAAATAAATGATTTTGGATGTAGGACTTATAAAATTCTAGATATTTACATCTCAAAAGTGATTTTACTTTATCATCCAAATAAAATCAATTCTTCTAAATCTACTTTTAAAATATTATTACCAAACATAGATAATTTTCTTAATCTTTATTTTTCAAAATTAATAACATAATCAATTCTATCAAAATCTAAAAGAAACTTACACTAGATTAATCAACTAACATTAGTGAAAACCATTGACCTTTGCCCGGTTGACAACCAAGTCCTCTCAAGTCTCGAAGACCTCCAAGTGTAGGAAAATATCTAAATTAATTTCGGAAAACAACAACAATTACTATAATATCTATACTTACAATTAGATGTGAAAAGTCTTCTAGTTAGCAACTACCAGCTACTTCAAGAGAATTGGCCGCATGAAACAAAATGTAAGATGCATGTTTGAGTAATAGTCTATATAACCCGAAGTAAATTAATGGTGACTTTCAATTGTTTGATTAAATGCTTTAAGTAAATGCTAAATATTATAAACTATAGATATGCAAACAACACCCCTAAGAAAATTAAAGGGGATGCAGTACTCAAAGTTTTCAGTACAATTTTCCTTCTACTATTTTTCATAAAGTCCTTTTCAGCCAAAAAAAAAAGACATTGAATTATAGCTATTTCAAGATTAGAAGATCCATGTTTCACCAAACTTTAATTACCAACTTTAGTTCACTTCAACAAAGTGGGTTCAGATGCAGTTTGGAGCAACCACAACCTAACCTTTGAGATTCCTTATACTTCACGTGGTGAAAAATAATGATATGAAAAAAATTTAGGAAAATAGAAAATAAAGATAATGTGTGAATAATAAAGGGGACATGACATTATTTGAGAGGAGCATAACAAAGAACATAGAAAATAAAGATGAAAAGAATGTATAAAAAAAGAAGAAGATGAATAATAATAACAATAATAATAAAGAGAGAGAGGTGACTAAATGCGGGAAGGAGGACAGCTAGAATTTTTTTTGAAACCTATCGTAATTATGATATTTGGCTTTTCAATTGATTCATAAAATATTCTCACAAACTTAGATAATTTTAATCCATTATGAGAATAATCTTTATTCGATGTTTAGTCACGATTACAATTAATATCAGGAGGAAAGATAGATACGAAAGATGGTAGATTACAACATCTTCGTTATGAAACAAAAAAATTATATGACCCGGAAAGTACAATCCCGGACGAGCCCAGAAGAGCAATAAGTAATAACAGTGCAAGAAGTGTGGGGCCTACCCTGGGATATATAGCACATCTCTATTTTTATATCAAATTACTTAATAATCTGGATTAAAAGTGAGTTGATATAAAAATGCTTTTATGTTGTTTACCCACAAAAAATGTTCTAATCTTGGATCTTCGTTATCATGTTTGAATTCTTTATAAATTATTTTGGGTGGTTCTGCATGGTCAATATTTTGGGTGAAGCTGATTATGGGGGGTTCTGCATGGTCCCTGCATATTTTGGGTGAATGGGGAGCTCTCTGCGTGGTTCATATTTTGGGTTTCTTGCCGATAAGGATGCGCTCAGAGAAGAGGAGTGGGTTCTGTATAATATCATGTTCTTCTTATCGGGTCGGGAAACTTACTGCTAGCGGATGTAGCAAGGGGTTACTTTTGTTAACTAATTATGTTAATTGCTTGATCTTTCTCTATTGCACAAAAAAATCCCCTTTTTGCACAATCAGAGGGAGTTATGCTCGAATCATTGCTTGAATTTCATGACAAAACTTCGCAAAATATATGATAAATAATATGCTTGGACAAACGTGCATAGCCCGTTAATTATTATCAAGGTTTTAAATAAAGATCTGCGATCGCGATCTGGACCAGAAGGTTTTGGTTTTAAATATCTCTAAAATTGAAACGTAACCATAATTGCAGTCACATCGACATCGATCTTGTTTTCCTGCAATTGCGTACTGTACTAGTCGAGGAGTAAAATCCAACCACCGAGCTTGGATACCCGATCCAACCAGGGCAGGAATGATAAAATATCGATATTGTCCTTATTAATCCTGATATTATCTCAAACAACCTTATCCGATTAAAAGAGATAATATCTCTTAAATTAAGGGATAAGATATTGATATTATCCTTAAATGATTAACATTATCTCAAAAAACCTTAACCGGTTAAGAGATCAATTTAAGATATTATCCTAATCAATCATGATATTATCTCATATAACCTTATCCGGTTAAAAGAGATAATATCCCTTAAATTAAGGAAATCACATCTCAAAAAAGATTTAAGAGATAAAAGGAGATAAATCCGGATCTCAAAAGGAGGTGGGGATCCTATTGTAAAAGGAGAAGAACCCAAGAGAGAGACTCACTTTTCACTGAACCCCGGTGACTCTCCCTTAAGCGTGTCAGAGAAACTAGCTCGACCAAGAGACTATTGAAGAGTCCTTGCTAGCTGGTATTCATCGGATACAAGATTAGGGGATCGAGATCACCGTATAGCCAAGGGTTGAACCTAGAACTACGTCTGGCTTTGATTCCCATTGGGATACGTAGGACCGGAATACAACATTCTGTCAAGCCATAATCTAAAACAACCCCTATTGTTCACTCTTGGTCCGACGTTCTACGACGAGATTCCGGTAAGTCGGATCTCGGCAGGAACATTTGGCGCCCACCGTGGGGCCGAGGAAAAACTTTCCCCGGTTCCACAAGAAATCTTGATGGTGACTACACGGAATGGTCCGCGGGGAAGGGCGAACAACATGAACCATGAAGATCATGAGGCCTCGAACACGAACCAAAACCACGTCAATCATCCTCCCCCTCCCGTCAATGAAGAAATGAAGATAACCCTCGGCTGGGAGAGGTTATGGCACAGCTAAGGCAGCTGCGGAAGGAGAACAAGGAGATATGTGCGCAGAATCAAAGGCTTTTGAGAACTCGGAAAAGAGAGAGATCAATGACACCTTCCGATGAAGAGCAATCCTCACCCGAGGCTAGCCAAAAGGATCCATCCTACGTACCTTCTCCTCGGGAAGCTAACCGACCATCCAAGACCAAACCTCCCCCAATGGCTTCAGAGGCTAAATCTCGTACAGAAAGGACCATCCAAAAAGAAAGGGTAACAGACCGACGACCGAGGTTGCCGTTCACGGATGACATCGATGAGGTAACCATGCCTAGACACTTTAAGCTCCTTAACATCGATAAATTCAATGTCACCACTGACCCAACTGAGCACATGGAATCCTTTATTTCTTCTGTTTACTTGGTGACCGATTCGGAAGCTGTCTTGTACAAAGTTTTTCCAACCACTTTGCAAGGCCCAGCCTTAACCTGGCTAACGAATCTACCACCTCGGTCAATTGATTCCTTTGATGTGCTTGTAACTAAGTTCACCGCACAATTCGCAGCAAGCCGAAGGCATAAAAGACACTCGGTCTCGCTGGTAAATTTTAAACAAGAAAGGAATGAATCACTCAGAGATTATATGGCTCGTTTTAATGCTAAACAAATCTTAATTCCCAACATGAGCTCGGAACTCTGCCTTCACACCGTCATGGGTGGTCTGAAGCCAGGGTCATTCTTTGAGTATTTATCCCGAAAACCACCGAGAGATTTTGAAGAGTTGCAGGAAAAAGCTACAGGTTTCATGAAATCGGAAGAGATGGTAGAATTCAAAAGGAGAGAAAGAGGTTTCGAAGACAAGAGCTCGGTCTCGAACAAAGAGAGAAACAGGGGGGCTGATCCACAAAGGGCCCAAAAGACCAATGAAAGGGGATTCTCGGAGAGGCAACCCAGGTACCAGTCTTATACGCCGTTAAATCGATCTCGGGCAACCATCCTTCAGGAGGTGTGCAACGCCGAGTTACTCACCTTACCTCGACCGTCCAGAACACCGGCCAATGCTGACAGAAGCAAAGAATGTATGTGGCATCAAAACTATGGTCACTCCACTGAAGACTGTAGAACAACCTAGGAAAAAATTGAGGACTTGGTACGATCAGGTCGTCTTGATCGTTTCGTCCGTCGAGATGATAATGGAGGCGGCGGACGGGCGGTCGAAAACAGAGAGACGCGGTTATGACAACCGTAACCCAGATGCAAACCTGCAAGGAAACAATCAGGGGGGAGACCAGTTAAATAATCAAAGGGCTCCTAATGAAGAATCAGAAGGAGGGGTCAGAGGGATCATCAATACAATCTCGGGAGGATTCGCAGGAGGAGGAACGACGAGCTCAGCTCGGCGGTGTCATGTAAAAGCCCTCCGATCCGTCAACATGGTGTCCGGAAAGCCTACAAGGACAAGACCTCCAATAACTTTTCACGGATGATGATTTCCAGGGGTGGATCCAAATCAAGATGACCTAATGGTGATAACAGTCGAACTAGTCAACTTCTCGGTCAAACGAACACTTATTGACTAGGGGAGCTCGGCCGATATTCTCATGCACTGGCAACCTTCAGGAAACTTGGAATTCCAGAAAAGCTGATAAAAGAGCAGGAAGACAAGCTGGTAGGGTTCGCCGGGGAGCAAGTCAAAACCCGAGGTTACATATACCTCTTAACAACGTTTGGAGAAGGAAGACTCTCCAAATCCGTATCGATCAGTGCGTTATTGTAGATGCCAGCACGTCGTATAACATCCTTATTGGAAGACCGACGTTGAATGAACTCGGAGCGATTGTCTCTACCCCACACCTGACAATGAAATTCCCAGCCGAATTCGGAGATATAATCGTAGTCCGGGCTGACCAAAGGCTAGCCAGGTAATGGTATGTTGATAGCCTAAAGGTTACCCGAAACCAGGATATCACAAAGAATGTCGAGGATGATAAAGCAGAGGTGGTAAGCTCGGTCAGTTCGGTAACTTCAGCCAGCTCGGTCAGCATGTTTGAACTGGACCCAAGGACGGAGATGTATGAGTCCAGAGCCGAACCAACAGAATCAATAGAAAGGTTCCAGTTGGGAGCCCAAGCTGAACAATGCACCCAAGTCGGCAGTCAGCTCGACCACTCGCTAAAACAAAGGCTTCATGCGGTCCTAAGAAAGAATGCCGATCTGTTTGCTTGGAAGACATCGGATATGCCTGGTATAGACCCCAATTTTATGTGCCATAAGCTATCCATATGTCCCGAAGCCAAGCCTGTAGCTCAGAGAAAAAGGAAACTTGGCGAGGAAAGGCGCCGAGCAGTAGTTGAGGAGACTTCCAAACTGGTCAAAGCAAATTTCATCAGAGAGGTGAAATACACTACTTGGCTAGCCAACGTGGTGTTAGTTAGAAAGGCCAATGGTAAATGGAGAATGTGCACCGACTACACCGATCTCAACAAGACATGCCCAAAAGATTCTTATCCTCTTCCCAACATTGACAGACTGGTGGACGGGGCCTCAGGGTACAAAGTTTTGTCTTTTTTGGACGCATACTCAGGTTATAACCAAATCAGGATGTATCCACCCGATGAAGAAAAAATGACATTTATGGCTGATGGGGCAAACTACTACTATCGGGTAATGCCTTTCGGCTTAAAAAATGCTGGTGCAATATATCAAAGGCTTATGGACAAAGTTTTCGTCAACCAAATCGGAAAGAACTTAGAAGTATATGTTGATGATATGGTGGTAAAATCCGATGACCCAAGGCAACACCCAGCCGACCTCGAAGAAATTTTCAGCCAGCTCAGAAAATACAACATGAGGTTAAATCCAGAAAAATGCTCCTTTGGTGTACAAGGAGGAAAGTTCTTAGGATATATGCTAACACACAGGGGGATCGAGGCTAACCCGGATAAATGCAAAGCCGTTATGGAAATGCGGAGTCCTCGAAATGTGAAAGAAATTCAGAGGTTAGCCGACCGATTAGCCTCTCTATCCCGCTTTCTCCCGAAGTTTGCAGAAAAGGCAAGACCCTTCTTCCAGCTCTTGAAAAAACCAAAAGATTTCATCTGGACTGAAGAGTGTGAGAAGGCCTTTGAAGATCTGAAACTCTTCCTATCCTCTCCCCCAATCCTCACTCGACCTCAGCTCGACAAAGATCTGTACTTGTACCTATCTGTCAACGATTATGCAATAAGTGCAGTGATCATCCAGGAATAGGAAGAGCAACAGATGCTGGTGTATTATGTTAGTAGAATCCTGAAAGACGTAGAAACTCGATATCAAATAATTGAGAAACTATCCCTCGCCCTAGTTATGGCATCTCGGAGGTTACGACCTTATTTCCAGTCGCCCCAAGTGATAGTCAAAACTGATCATCCAATAAAGCAAGTGCTCAGGAAACCCGATCTAGCCGGACGAATGATAGGCTGGTCAGTAGAATTGTCGGAATTCGGTTTGCAACATGAGCCGAGGGGTCCGATGAATGCACAATGCCTCTCCCACTTCATTGCCGAGCTCTCTTCTAAGCCGAGATCGCAATCCTTCGTCTGGCTCCTATATGTTGACGGATCATCTAACTTGAAGGGAAGCGGGGCTGGAATAATTCTCGAAGGGCCTGATGATCTAATCCTAGAACAATCCTTAAAGTTTGGGTTTACTGCTTCAAATAACCAAGCAGAATATGAAGCCCTTATTGCACGACTGATGCTAGCTAAAGAAGTTGGGGTCCGAGAATTAAAATGCCGAAGTGACTCACAGCTTGTAACAGGACAAGTCTCGGGAGATTATCAAACAAAGGATCCCCAACTAACCAGATATCTCTGCAAGGTTAATAGCCTAGTTTCGGAATTTGATATTTTCACTATTGAGCATATACCTCGGGAGGAAAATTTCAGGGCAGATCTGTTGTCTAAGGTTGCTAGCACCAAGAAAGCTGGCCAGCTAAGAACTTTCATTCAGGAAAACCTCCTCGAACCGAGCATAAAAAGTGCCGAAGTAATAATGACCGAGCACTGTGATCGTGACTGGATGACACCGATTTGGGAATATCTAGCCTCTGACAAATTGCCCACTGACCCTAAGGAGGCGAGGCGAATTTGTCTAAAATCTTGCCATTACACCATCCGAGACGGCGAGCTATATAGAAGAGGATTCTCCATGCCATTACTGAAGTGCCTGGCAAAGGAGCAGTCCGAGTACGTAATGGATGAGATGCACCGAGGAATCTGTGGGATGCATGTTGTTACGCCGGCAAGTGTACCGGGTCGTCGCAAGTAATAAAAACACGGTAAGAATTTACCGAGGTCGAACACAAGGATTGGGCTACCAATTCTACCAATTCGCGTGAGATTCAATCGGTTGGTTAAGTAACAGGAAGTGGTTGGAGAGAAACTAGGATCACAATTCAATTTAACAAATCAAATCAAATAAAGATATGGTGATGAAATCTGGAATTAAAAACATCTAAGGTTTCGAATCCACCTACCCAATCATGCATAATACCCAAGTGATGATATTCTCCTCCCTAAGTTCAATTTTAATGTCAACCGGGACCCCCCCAATTTCTCCTATATCCACTTCCGTGCTCAATAGGACGTATTCGACGATTGGATTAATTACTTACTAGGTCTCATAATCCTAATCTCGAATTCTATAAATTCTTGTTCCCTATAGGTTGCACCGATCTCCTACTCACTCTCGTACAATACTCGACCGATGATCCCAATTCAAGTTCTAAAACGCGAATCGCCGCTAGGCCTCAACACGTTTAACTAGTCGATCACGCTAGCATATAATCAACACAATGAAAACAGAATTGGAAAACAATAATTGAATTAAAGGAGGGAGAGTTACATTACATGAACACTATGCCGCCATGGGTGGCTTCATCGATCCCTTAGACAAGAGGATTAGTTCCTCATGTCCGTAGCAACAACACACGTACAATCGGAATTCATCCTAGAAGTAAGAAATAAAAGAAGAGAAGGGGAGACGCAGCTCCAGAATAAGGATTCTAAACTATCGCTGAAAAGTTCTGATGCCAAAGGGTCCTCTAATTCTGTTCTGCAGTGCCTTATTTATAGGGAGGCCACGCGTCACGGTCGTGATGGTCATCACGGCCAGGCCGTGACGGCTAGCTTGTTTTTGGCGCTTGCAGGATTCAAACCCTCGCGACGCGAAGGATGTCTCGTGACGCGAGCCTTCTTGTCACCGCCCGTGATGTGAATCACGGCTAAGCCGTGATCGGTCTCGACTTGTGTGGGTTTTTGGTCACGGCCGTGATATACATCACGGCTAGGCCGTGATGGTCTCTGACTTTTGTGGATTTTTGGTCACGGCCGTGATACACATCACGGCTAGGCCGTGATGGTCTCTGACTTCCAAGTCTTCATTATTCGCGAGGCGAGAATCCTGTTCGCGGGGCGAGACCTCCAAAAGTGCTTTTTCATTGCTTCTTGACTTTCCTTGATTCTCAGAGCTTCACTTATTTACCTGAAAACACCAAAAGCAACCAAAAGCATAATTCTATCCAAAATAAGCTAAAAACTACACAAAAGACGCAATCGAGTCAAAGTCCAACTTAGGAACAAAACAAGGCAAATTTGGGCGAAAACGAGAGTGAACTCGACAGATTGGCACATAAACCCTAGTTCATCTAGTCATAAAACTAGATAAGCCAGAGGCTTATCAAAACACCCCAAACTTAAACCTTGCTTGTCCCCAAGCAAGCTAAAACTCAAAAAGGACTCAAGACTTGGCAAACCTGAAGGATCTAATCAATTTCGCACAAATTTCATGCACTCAAAATAGTTTTTCTTCTTTGATTCCCCCCTTTTTCATCAATGTAATCCCCACATTCATCTACTTTAAACAATTGAGAATTTATCATTCATGCCATCATTACTCTAAGTTGAGGCTCAAAGATACACACAAAGGAAGATCACCTATTTCAAACAATTGCCTTCCTCACAAGGGCATTTAGTATTTCACTCATTCGCTCAAGTTTGTCTAGGCTATCAACTTTTCACTCACTTTCACATTCTAAGAGCACTTCCCATGAATTTGATTTTCATCTCAAAAATGGTTCCCACGAAAACATGTATGCAACATCAGAAGGTCTTTTAAAGGTTGTAATGAGGCCTGGCTCAAGGTAAGATATTCAAAGTATAGAGGCTAAGTCCCTAGGATCACTGAGAGCATGAAACTAATATCACAACAATTGAATTCACTCTCATATTATTCTCTTCCTTGCAATTGGTGGCTACACACCTCTTCCTTTTTATATTTATTTTTCTTTGCCCTTTTTGGCACATATTCAATGCTTTTCATCACCCATTTTCTTTTTTCTTTTTTTTTTCTCAAGCCTTCGGCCCTTACTTCCATTTTTCTTTTTCTCAACTATGATTCGTGAACTTGTAGCCACCCCAAACTTAGTTCCACAACAACACTCACAAAGCTAAAATTCCATACTCTCCTAAATCCTAGGATAGGGGAAAATCATGGTTTTTCTGAGTTAATGGCTTGTAATGTAAGGTCATCAAGAACAATAGGCTTCAAGGCTCAATGTGGCTAACTAGGGTTCATTCATCAAGGTTGGTTCAATTATGGCCAAGTAGTTAATTCAAAGAAAATTGCCTAAATCATTTGATGCAACACATAAACATGCAAACCATGAAGAGATTCAAGCAAATTCGGGAAAGTGCAACCTAAAAGTGATTCACACAGTCAAAAACAAAGTTGGAGGCTCAAATCCTCACCTGGACATTTTACAAATTGTTTGACCGAGATACGATTCCTAGTGTGTGCACCCCCTCACCCCAAACTTATCATAAATCAAGTAATCACAATAAATCTCAAAGTTCAATTTTCAATTTTTAAGTGGGGATCAACTTTTCTATTATTAGAACCTAGGGGGAAATCATCAATGGTCAATATAATTCATGCAATCAATTTATGCTCAATTTAATCAAAATCCAACAAGCTTGCCGATACAACATTCATACAACAACTCTTGATCTTCTCAAATTATTCAAGAGTGACAACAAAAACAAAAACAAAAAAGAAAAAGAAAACAAAAGTTAAGAGAGGAGAGGGATACCTAGCTTGGGTTGCCTCCCAAGTAGCGCTTGTTTATCGTCCCGAGCCTGACTCAAGTCACCCCAGAGGGTTACTCCGGAGGAAGAAACTGCTTGCCATGCCCTGCCTCAATCCGTTTCCTGTAGGCTCTTACCCTTTCATATGCTCGCATGCTGTTCCCGGACAACTCATTTAAGTCCAGCATCCTTCTATAATCAGCACGAACTCTCCACCCCGTGATGGTCCTTTTTGAGATCAACTCATTGTCTGTACTGACCACCACGGTTGTGCCACCCTTCAATTCCGGTGCCTTACCATTCTTTTTCATGCCTTTGTTGATGAGCTCTTCCTTTGCACATTCATCCCTTGGGGAACTCGGTAAGGCTTCCATATCTTTCAACCACTCGAGGTAGACCTCATCCCCCAAAGGGTCTTTTTTCTTACCATCATCATCATGGGATTTTACCAACACTTGAGCAAGTGAAGAACCATGGGCCTCTCTAGTTGCCTTTGCCTTAACAGTTGGATCTACCATATCCACTCTATACACTTCCGTCCTCTCTGCAGGGTGCTTCATTGTTTCGAAAAGATTGAAGACTACCTCCTCATCTTGCACCCTTAGAGTGAGTTTCCCTTTTCGCACATCTATCAAGGCACCCCCAGTGGCCAAGAAGGGCCTACCCAATATGAGAGGGATCTCGGCGTCTTCTTCCATATCAAGCACTACAAAGTCCGCCGGAAATATAAGCTTGTCCACCTTCACTAACAAGTCCTCGACCACTCCATAAGGATATTTTATAGAGCGATCGGCTAGTTGGAGCGACATCCGTGTATCCTTGAATTCCTTGATCCCCAACCTCTTCATCATAGAGAGGGGCATCAAGTTGATGCTTGCCCCTAGATCACATAACGCCTTTCCTACAGTCATCTCCCCAATGGTGCATGGTATAGAAAAAGAACCGGGATCCTTCAACTTTGGAGGCAGTTTTCTCTGAAGAATGGCACTACACTCCTCGGTCAAAGCAACCGTTTCCTCATCCACTATTCTCCGCTTCTTGGTGAGAGGATCCTTCATAAACCGGGCATATGATGACATCTGTTCCAAGGCTTCCGCAAATGGAATGTTAATCTGAAGTTTTCGGAAGACATCAAGGAATTTGTTGAACTGCTTATCCTGTTGAGGCTTTTTCAATCTTTCAGGATACGGTACCTTCATGTAGGGCGGGAGGTCTTGGGGTTCAACCCACTTCTTCTTTCGGAACTCTTCATCTACAAGTTTCAGCCTTCCCCCTTGCTCTTGTGCCTTGTCACTTACCAACTCTTCTTTCTCAGGTTGCTCTTCCTCAACATGTAGTTGTTCCGGGGCCTTGTCATCCTGAGAACTAGTTGCACCCCTGTTAGGTTCCAACACCCTTCCGCTTCTAGTAGATATGACATTGCATTGTCCCTTGGGGTTGTTCTCGGTATCACCCCGGGAAAGTGCCGGGAGACGCTCATTAAGTTGCCTTGCGAGCCGAGCAACCTGCGTCTCTAGATTGTGAATTGACGCCCTCAGATGCGTTGCCAACTTGTCAACTGTCACAGTCACCTTCTCAAAAGCTGTGTTTGTATCAATTGACATCTTCGCAACTGCCGCGCTCATCTTCTCAAAGGCCAGCTCCCACGGTTGTCTTCCACCATCTGATATTTGCAACTGATTAGGCCCCGGAAGAGCCTGCTGAGTATTGCGCTGATGAATTCCAATGTTCGGTCTCAGACCCTGTTGAGGTTGTTGCCAATTCTGTTGAGGATGTTGTTGACCGGCTAGACCACCATTAACATCACTCCAAGCAAATCCCGGATGGTCTCTTCTCATGTAGCCCCTATTCGATTCCCGATTGTTCCTCTGATAGTTGTTCTGGGGCACAGTGTCATAGAAGTTGTGGCATGAGTCCACATGTTCCTGAGAGAAATTTAGCGGGCAAATCTGAGTGTCATGATCTCCATTACAATTTGCACAACCCAGAGGCATTCCCTCGTGTATCGCATTAACCCTCTTGTTCCCAGACAAAGCCTCATTCTGCATCTTCAAAAGTCTGTTTTGCTCTAAAATGGCTTCCATTGTCCCAGAACTGATTCCACTTGAGGTCTCCCTACCACGGTTGTAATCATTATATGACATCTTCTCTAACAATGTCCATCCATCCTCCGCTAATAAATAAGAGAAAGAACCGCCAGCTGCGGCATCACAGTTCATCTGATAGCGTCCCCTCAACCCATTAAAGAAATGCTGAACTTTGGAAACCGGGTCAAAGAACGCTGAGGGACATCTTCTCAATAACCCATTGTACCTCTCCCACGCTTCATTGTAAGTTTCATCCTCCGTCTGCCTGAATGATGTGACGGCTATTCTTGCTTGTGCCGCTTCTTCGAGGAGGAAAATATTTGGTTAGGAACTTCGTGCCATCTGCTCCCAAGTTCGATCTTTGTTCCTATCCAAACTGTCAACCCAATCGCGAGCGACATCCCTAAGAGAAAGAGGGAAAAGCCGCAAGCGAAACTCATCCTGAGAGACTCCCCTGGTCTTCTACAAGTCACAAGCTTCAAGGAAGCGAGTGATGTGTCTATGAGGGTCCTGTTTGCCACTCCCATCAAACTGATTCTCCCGGATCTGGAATGTGACACATGCTTCAACTCTGAAGGAGTCTGTGTTCAGGTTGCCCCTCACAATAGAAGAGTCACAATCACCCAAGCTGGGTAGATCGTACTCGAAGAGAGGCTTGTAACGAGGAGGAGGAGGAGGATTTTCTTCGGCCATTATCTCTATTTTAATTGCTTCCAGCCTCTTCCTTTCTCTGGCTTTTTTTCTTAATTGCCTCTCGGTCCTGGTGATCTCTGAATCGAATAGCAAGTCCTCTTGTGAAAGGGTACCTCGCATACAAAAACACGGCAAGACCAAGTGGAATCAAAGAAGTAGAGAAATAATAATAACGAAATAACAGAAAAATAAAAATCAACTTAACCAATCAACAAAATTTCCTAAAAATTAGGAAAACTGGCTGTGCCAATCCCCGGCAACGGCGCCAAAAACTTGTTACGCCGGCAAGTGTACCGGGTCGTCGCAAGTAATAAAAACACGGTAAGAATTTACCGAGGTCGAACACAAGGATTGGGCTACCAATTCTACCAATTCGCGAGAGATTCAATCGGTTGGTTAAGTAACAGGAAGTGGTTGGAGAGAAACTAGGATCACAATTCAATTTAACAAATCAAATCAAATAAAGATATGGTGATGAAATCTGGAATTAAAAACATCTAAGGTTTCGAATCCACCTACCCAATCATGCATAATACCCAAGTGATGATATTCTCCTCCCTAAGTTCAATTTTAATGTCAACCGGGACCCCCCAATTTCTCCTATATCCACTTCCGTGCTCAATAGGACGTATTCGACGATTGGATTAATTACTTACTAGGTCTCATAATCCTAATCTCGAATTCTATTAATTCTTGTTCCCTATAGGTTGCACCGATCTCCTACTCACTCTCGTGCAATACTCGACCGATGATCCCAATTCAAGTTCTAAAACGCGAATCGCCGCTAGGCCTCAATACGTTTAACTAGTCGATCACGCTAGCATATAATCGACACAATGAAAACAGAATTGGAAAACAATAATTGAATTAAAGGAGGGAGAGTTACATTACATGAACACTATGCCGCCATGGGTGGCTTCATCGATCCCTTAGACAAGAGGATTAGTTCCTCATGTCCGTAGCAACGACACACGTACAATCGGAATTCATCCTAGAAGTAAGAAATAAAAGAAGAGAAGGGGAGACGCAGCTCCAGAATAAGGATTCTAAACTATCTCTGAAAAGTTCTGATGCCAAAGGGTCCTCTAATTCTGTTCTGCAGTGCCTTATTTATAGGGAGGCCACGCGTCACGGCCGTGACGGCTTCTGTTTCTGGCGCTTCTGTGGGATTCAAACCCTCGCGACGCGAAGGATGTCTCGCGACGCGAGCCTTCTTGTCACGGCCCGTGATGTGAATCACGGCTAAGCCGTGACGGTCTCTGACTTGTGTGGGTTTTTGGTCACGGCCGTGATATACATCACGGATAGGCCGTGATGGTCTCTGACTTTTGTGGATTTTTGGTCACGACCGTGATACACATCACGGCTAGGCCGTGATGGTCTCTGACTTCCAAGTCTTCATTATTCGCGAGGCGAGAATCCTGTTCGCGGGGCGAGACCTCCAAAAGTGCTTTTTCCCGCTGCTTCTTGACTTTCCTTGATTATCAGAGCTTCACTTATTTACCTGAAAACACCAAAAGCAACCAAAAGCATAATTCTATCCAAAATAAGCTAAAAACTACACAAAAGACGCAAAACGAGTCAAAGTCCAACTTAGGAACAAAACAAGGCAAATTTGGGTGAAAACGAGAGTGAACTCGACAGATTGGCACATAAACCCTAGTTCATCTAGTCATAAAACTAGATAAGCCAGAGGCTTATCAATGCACTCAGGTGGCCGATCTCTGGCAGCTCGGGTCTGTGAGCGGGGTTTCTTGGCCAACCATGAGACTGGATTGTGCTACTTGGACTAACAGGTGTGAGCCCTGCCAGAAGTTCGCCAACATAGCACGTGTTCCAGGAGAAGAGCTCCATTCCATTTTTTCGCCATGGCCATTTACTATGTGGGGGATGGACATAGTCGGTCCCTTCCCGATTGCCAAAGGTCAAATCAAGTTCTTGCTGGTAGGTGTAGAATACTTCACCAAGTGGATCGAAGCAGAACCATTGGCCACGATAACTGCTAAAAAGGTTCAGAGCTTTGTATGGAAAAACATCATATGCAGGCATGGCCTCCCTTACGCAATTATCACAGATAACGGAAAGCAGTTCACCGATAAAGAGCTCAGAGAGTTCTACTCCAACCTCGGAGTTAAACATAAAGTGACCTCGGTTGAGCACCCACAAACGAATGGACAAGTAGAGGCAGTCAATAAAGTCATTGTAAACGAGCACAAAAGAAAGTCAGGCCAATCAAAAGGGGCTTGGGTTGGACAATTACCAAGCATCCTATGGGCTTATCATTGCTCACCGCAATCTTCAACCGGTGAAACGCCGTTCAAGCTAACCTACGGAACCGATGCAATGATTCCAGTTGAGCCCGACGAACTCTCTTTCCGGAGGCAGCACCATGACCAAAGTAAGAACGAAGAAGAACTCCAAGTTGAGCTTGACATGGTTGAAGAAGTCCGAGACGAGGCGAAAATCAGAGACGAGCTATGCAAGCAAAAAGCAAATCGGAAGTACAACTCAAGGTTGCGGCCGAGGGAATTTGTGCAAGGTGACTTAGTGCTGAGATTGCAAAACGACACGAGAAAAGACCCCAGAGAGGGTAAACTCGCAGTGAACTGGTGTGGCTCATTCAGGATAGTTGAAAATCTGGTAAATGGTGCCTACAGGCTAGAAGAATTGTCAGGAAAGACTGTTCCAAGAACATGGAACACTTTCCACCTAAAGTTTTATTTTAGTTAAGGTTATAGGTGATGCACTCTTTTTCCTATCTCGGTCTTTTTCCCACGAGGTTTTGGCCAAGAGGGTTTTAATGAGGCACATCCGGAAAAATAAATAAATAGAATCATCTTCAGTTGCGCTATTAGGCAAGAATACTGTTTTAATTAACAATTTATTTATAAAAAAAGCTAAAAACCTAAAGAGTCTGTCCGAGCTAAAATCGACCGAGTTGAGGTCGAAATGCCGAGCCTATAAAGCTAAAAACAACTAAAAACCTAAAGAGGTTGTCCGAGCTAAAATCGACCGAGTTGAGGTCGAAATACCGAGCCTATAAAGGCTAAGAACAACTAAAAACCTAAAGAGGTTGTCCGAGCTAAAATCGACCAAGTTGAGGTCAAAATGCTGAGCTTACAAAGGTAAGGAACTACTAAAAACCTAAAAAGGCTATCTGAGCTAAAATCGACCGAGTTGAGGTCGAAATGCCGAGCCTATAAAGGTAAACAACAACTTAAAAACCTGATGTGGTGGTCAGAGACAAGATCGACCAAACCAGGGCAAAACCCAAAGTACATAAGAATCCAAATTAAAAAAGCATTGCCTAGGAACTTTTTCCTAGGTTACTCACGGGCATCCCCATGAACAACTGGAACAGAGTTGGGCTCATACTCGGTGCTCGGGGGAATAGGAGAAGGTTGGTCGGGTACGCTTATTCCCCCTTCACCATCAGCTTCCTCTTCGATCCCTTCTCCGTCAGCCTCCTCTTCTTGAGTTGCCTCTGCCTCATCCTCCAGCTCGAAAAACGGAACCAGGATGCCATCACTGTTGAAATCCTTGTCGACGTTAGCATTGGAAAAATCGGCATTTGGATTAAAATGTTGAAGCTGCTTCACGGCTCGGGTGAAGCCATTAACGTTCTCCTTCATAATAGAAACCTCGGCCTCAGCCAGATCAGAACGAAGCCTCAGATTGTCCTCCTTCTCGGTCTCAAGCAAGTTCCGCAACTCAAGACTGGCCTCCCTCTCAGCTTGAAGTCCTTCAGCGATCTTCTGAAGATTCAACCGCTGGGCTTTTTCTGGATCCAGCTCGGTCAGAATGACGGTCTTGTCTTTTTCCAGCTCAGTCTTTTGGGCCTTCAGCTGACCGATGACCCGAGCTTGCTCCTCACATTTGGCCACGGCCTGAGCAAGCTCGTCCCTCACCCTCAAGGCTCGAGCTGCCTCGGCCCTCATTACCTCTATCTTCTTGACATTATCAATAACCTGTTGGCTCCAGAAGCGAGTGATTGAGGCGATCCGGAGAGCATAGGCAGCAGCCGCCTCCATACTCTCCTCAGGCCCTTGCTCCAACAAGAGCCGAGCATCAGAAGGTTTCAGTACTTGGCCATCAATCAGGCCTGCAGGGTCAAACTCATTCCCCCAGAGCGAGCTGATCCCCGGGTTGCAGTTCCCATTGTACCATTTGGTGTCCGAAGTAAGATCGGTCACCATGGGAGCATTGCCCAACCTCTTAGCAGCAGTAGGAGTTTCTTCAATCATCAGCAGGGGGGAATGACTTCTAATCGGGACCTCGGACATCATGTCTTCCCGAGTCCTCTTCGGAGGGCGAGTGTTCAGATCAGAAGCTTCAGCAACCTTCTTTTTCTTCCCCTTGAGATTTGAAGCTATAGCTGATCCGCCAGCTGCTTGATTAGCCGACTTCTTCATCAGGGCCTTATAGTTGAACTTCCCCATTATCACTACAAAAAGGAAATTGGTCAAATAAAATAAATATGCTACAGGATAAGTTACCACTTGTCAACAAAAAGCTACTTACATTCAAAATCAGCTTGCCGAGTGGAAGAGGCATTCAGCTTTAAAAGCCTTCCACAAGGCAATGACCGAGGATACAGTTTCAGGACCTCGACATCGGCTCGCTCCTGAGAGGTCATACAGTCGAGGTCATAGCCAAAAAATTTGGAAGGGTGTGGTTGCCAGTAGAAAGGAAATTTAGGGTTCCCGGTCGAGTCAAAAAATACAGACTCATTACCCTCCAGAGGTCGGACTTTGAAGAAATCCGACTTGAAGAACTTATACGAGCTCTTATAGAGCCCGATGATCCCCCTCTTCTCAATCCCACTCAGAGAGATCCAGCCAACTCGGTCCCCAAACCGAACTCGGTAAAGGTAAAGAAACTTAGGAGCGGTAGCCCCTATCCCTATCTGGCCACACCGAATTTGGAAGGCTCTCAGAAATGCCCAACTATTCGGGTGAAGCTGGGTAGGAGCAGCGTTCATAACTCGCAAGACTTCGCATTCGAATGGGGTGAAGGGAATGGAAACTCCAACTTGTTCAAAAAAGGTCCTGTATACATATATAAAGTGTGGCTCAGATGAAGAGGGGCAAAGGAAAACATGATCATCCTCGGTACAAGGAAGGCACTCTACGATGCCTCGTTTAGCAGTAACCTTGTTTTTTATAGCTTCAAGGGAGTTAAAGTCCCTGAAGTTAGAATAAAATGCAGCAACATCGGGTTTTATCCAGAAATACCCAGGAATGGTAATATATGGGTTGGGAACCCTGGGCATCCTAGAAGCACGTTTGCGGCGCTTGGGGGCAATGATAGCGTCTGGAGTGACAGAGCTCCTCCCGTCAGAAGAAGAAGGAGAAGAAGAACCCTTGTCACCTCCATCACCATGAGAAGGAGAGGGGGAGTGATAAGGAGAGCCCCCAATCCGATTGATTTCGGGCTCGATAATCTGAACCCAGGAAGAGGCATTCTGGGATACCTCAAATGAAGTCTCCATAGATAAAAAACACCAGAAATCAAACTGGAATAAAATCTAAGGGAGCGTGAAAGAAATGAGAAGGACGTACCTCGAATAGGAAGGGAGTATGAAAGCTTGGACTAGAAAGGACTCAAGAGAATAAAATATAGGGCTCAAGGAAGGTGAAACCCCGTCCCAGGGGATCGTTCCAATTTATAGAAAAAAGGGCAACGTCCTTTCGACGAATTAATGATGGTTGTTAGCGTGCGAGAGAAGGGAAACGTCCCTTCAAGTCTGACTGAATTCGGCACACTAATGGAAAGGAAACACGTGGCAGAAGCGTCGGGATGTACGCTGCCATCAAGTAAAAAGATGAGCACGCAGCTACAGCGCAGGCCTCGGAAATGAGGCCATAGAAGCCACGCGTCACAAGTCAGCTTTAAAGGGCAACGTCTCTTTTCATCTCGGGAACTGAGAAAATTGGGCCACGGTACGAAACTAAGCCGACTATCCCTGTCTTGGCTAGGCTCGGCTCCTTTAAAGAAAGCTACCACACATTTAGCTCAAAGCTTGGGGGGCTAGTATATGGGCCGAGGTGTAAATGAAGCTCGGTCACCCGAGGTGTTCACCGAGGAAAAAGATATATATATATACACCGACGCGTGAAGCTCGGCCAATTACCTCGCTAAACCAAAAGGCTAGAGAAAAAGACCGAGTTCCTAGGCTCGGTCACCGAGGACGAATGATTGGTCGAGGAAGAAGATCGGTCATTAAGATGATGGTAAAAAGGAAGGGAGAACCTACACCATAAAACCATGACTCTCCAAATAAGTTTTCTGAAAGGCCAAGCTCGTCTAAAGTCATGAAAACTTTTACGCTTTATTAGCTCAATGCTTGGGGGGACTTGTGTACTGACCGAGGAGTAAAACCCGGCCGCCGAGCTTGGATACCCGATCCAACCAGGGCAGGAAGGATAAAATATCGATATTGTCCTTATTAATCAAACAACCTTATCCGGTTAAAAGAGATAATATCCCTTAAATTAAGGGATAAGATATTGATATTATCCTTAAATGATCCTAACATTATCTCAAAAAACCTTAATCGGTTAAGAGATCAATTTAAGATATTATCCTAATCAATCCTGATATTATCTCATATAACATTATCCGGTTAAAAGAGATAATATCCCTTAAATTAAGGAAATCACATCTCAAAGAAGATTTAAGAGATAAAATGAGATAAATCCGGATCACAAAAGGAGGTGAGGTTCCTATTATAAAAGGAGAAGAACCCAAGAGAGAGACTCACTTTTCACTGAACCCCGGTGACTCTCCCTTAAGCGTGTCAGAGAAACTAGCTCGACCAAGAGACTATTGAAGAGTCCTTGCTCACTGGTATTCATCGGATACAAGATTAGGGGATCGAGATCACCGTATGGCCAAGGGTTGAACCAAGAACTACGTCTGACTTTGATTCCCATTGGGATACGTAGGACCGGAATACAACATTCTGTCAAGCCATAATCTAAAACAACCCACATTGTTCACTCTTGGTCCGACGTTCTACAACGAGATTCCGGTAAGTCGGATCTCGACAGGAACACGTACGGTTACGAAAAACACAACTTAGTAACCGCAATTTTAAACATTAACTATTATATTTTATTGAGAATGATGTAATGAAATCGGTAACATATGGGTATCAGTTCTATAAAACCTCCAAGGATGGCGGTTCAATTCATTCGTTTGAACTTTGAATATGTCGATGCGTCAGTCAGCAGATTTTCAGAAGTTTAGTGAGATTTCCATTAATAATTTGGGTCAATATATTTGACAATAGTAATCTATATTGATATGACGATTTGTTTAACCATATCATGCAACAGGCAAAAAGACCTTCTTTGTAGCATGCAACATAAACATGTTGACTGGGGCATATAAGAATTCAGGAGTTTGTGGTCGTGGTCCAACTGAAGTTGTTATTAAGGACGTTCTTTTCTTATCCTCTATTAATAGTCGAAGAATGCTGCCATTTGCACCCTTTTTTTTCTCCTCACATCTTGTAATTTTTTTTGTAATTTTTCTTTCCAAAAATGTCCTTTTTGTCTTTTTAGTGCATTCAGGTGGATACTTTTCAGAAATTATTTTCCAAAAACAGTCCAGAAATTAAATTCCAGACATTCAAAATGTTTCTCCAAAAATTAAAAAAATTCACTCTCCGAAAACGTATTTTCGGAAAAGCTCCGAAATTTAAAATCTAGAAAATAGATTCTCGAAGGCGAATATTTGAAAATTCCTAAATTGATTTAACCTAAAATTAATTTAAAAAGTATCATATTAGTGTTGGTTGATAAACTGGAGCCGCATGCAAAAGGCAAGAGAAGATAGAGTGTGCGCTAACTGGTTCTAACTAGAACCGTTGTTTGATTCGTCCACCCCATATAATAAAGATTAGCGACCATACAATAAATATATTTTATGAGAATAAAAAAAAACAATAACAAATAACTAAAAAGATAAATAAAAAAAATAAAATATATGAAGAAATTCGCCCACCCCCCACATATTTGATAGCCTCTCCTTAATCCTGCTGTGAAACAAGCTATTATTGCAAAAATTGGTGAATAGAGCCAACTATCATTAAGAATCTCATCTTTGGACCAAAAACAAGCAAAGGGCGGAATAGCACAAAGAGAAAGTGTACCTATTAAAAAAGTAGTTTTTGTAATCAACAAGAAGAAGAACCATTTTTGTTGCTTGTTCTTCACTCTCCACCACCACTAACCCTATTCCTATACGCTGCTCCATGAAGTCGTATCGCTTGTCACAGCTTAATCACTTTGAGGTTCAGAGCCTCTAGACCCAACCCCGCATTGATTTCTCTTCCATTTTCACCCTGGTCGGTAATGGGTTTTCTCTATTTTTGCTTTTTATTCACTCTTTCTAATTGGGGATTTGTTTTTCGGGAAAGTTCCGTATTTTATTTTTGGAAGGTAGAATTCAGTTTCCGGATTTTAAATTTCGGAGCTTTTCAAGAAATATGTTTTCGAAAAGTGTAATTTTTTAACTTTCGGAATAACACTTTGAATATTCGGAATTTAATTTTTGAACGGTTGCATCCGTCTGAACTATTAAAGAGACAAAAATGATATTTTTAGAAAAAAAATTACAAAAAAAATTGCAAGGAACAAAAAGCAGATACAAATAGCAGCCCCCATAGTCGAATCCATATCAAGTTGCATGGAAGTTCACCCTCTCAACCCCATCAATTAGGCCTCAAATGGATAAGGTCAGAACGACCACTTTACGCTTTGGAATGAGCCCAAGTCACAAACAAGGTCGGCCACAAGCAATAAAATTCAAAAGCGATCATATGTTTTGGTTTGGAAGCCTTTAAATTGGGGACTGCGTAAAAATTTCATGGAGTCCGTGATCTGCGTTACACCCTTTCAATTCTGGATAAACTTTGAAGAATTCATTTAAATATGTTAATTAAAATACTGATTTAACGTGATTTAATGTCACAAATAATATATTTAACAATTTTAGTGTTTTAACGTGATTTGTTAATTAGATTATATATATGTGTTTGATTTCACAATTGAAAATATTAAAATTACGTTCATCCCTTACAAAACATAATTTTTTTTATGTAATTACTAAACATAATTTTAGTACAAAAATAATTAATATAAAAATTGATTTTGAGAGCTCAAACGTGATTCTCGAGCTCTCCAAATCAAAACCAAACTGTTCAAAATAGACTTCTACATAGAATCAGCATCTAGAAGGAATAGCCATCAACTTTAGAGGGAAAAAAAAAATGTTGGTCAAATGCTCAAATATCACGAGTTTTAAGTTTTAACTGCGTGTTATACTTGTTAAAAAAAAAACTGCGTGTTATACTGTTGTTGTAGATTCACTTGGAATTTAATTTGTAAAGATGTATTATCACAAACATTCACACTTCCTCAACTACACATAATCCTTGATTTCAATGCCAAAATACTATCATGCGTACCATAATTGTGCACAACTCCTTTGTGGATGGCTACGTTGCATAGGTACGGATACTGTACCGGTCATCGATACGGATATGGATACGAGATATGATACTTTTTAAAAAATTAAGGTATGGGTACATCAATAAAAAATATTTAAAAACAATATATATATATATATATGTGTGTGTGTGTTTTACATGATTAAACATGACAAAATTGTATAAAAGATAAGCATAAATACAACAACAACGATAATAATACAACAAAGATGCAGATTTGGAATGAAAAAAAACATGAATAAGAGAATAGAACTGGTACTGAATTGCTTGATAGATTACATTGTCAATCATTTGAATTTATAATAATAATCTCCGTACAAAATAAATCTCTTTGTTAAAAAACTGAGATGCAGAACAGAGAACAGAGAACAGAAATGCAAGTGCAGCAGATGTGATGCGTGCACAGCAAGAAAGAGAAAAACAAAAGTATCTGAAAGAAGCAAAAACAAACAGAAGATTATCGTGGTTCAGGGCAATTAAGGTCCCCTACATCCACACTGTAGCCAATCTTTATTCCTTCCCAATGATCACAAATCGCACAAATAAAAAACTGCAGCAAGGCTTCTAGGGAGATTTTCACAAAAACAGTCTCACCTCACTTGCACACACACTCAGAGTTTGATCACAATTGAACCTAAAGAATCTAACTACAAAATTACACCAGCTGAGACTTATATACACCTATACACACTCAACTTCCTGAGTATGGTTGTGGAGATTAACAACCTCTAACTAACAACTGAAACTAACCAACTTTAGTTACAAGTATAGGTATCACACAGCTATAGCTTTTACAATGATTTACTGTTACAAGGCAAGAGTCTTCACTAACTAACCATTGTTGATCCATCTTCATAACAATCTCCACCTTGGATCTTCAATGTTAGGACCAGCAAGCTCTTCTTCTTCATACGAGTCTCTAATAGAGACTTCAAGTGTCACAAGTTCCAATGTTCACTAAGTTTAAACAATGAGTAAACTTTGAACATGGAACTACTTTTGTCAAGGCATGTCTCGCAGGATTGTTTTCTCCAGCCACTTTCCTTACTTCAACTTCACCTTGTGCTATGATGTCTCGGATGTAATGCATCCTAATGTCAATATGCTTTGTCCTCTCATGAAAAACTTGGTTTTTAGAGAGACAAATTGCACTTTGACTGTCACACCATACTTCAACAGACCAGCCTTTCCTTCGAGCTCATGAGCAAGACCTTTAAGCCATATGGCTTCCTTTATAGCTCAATGGGAGAGCTATATATTCAGCCTCGATTGTAGATAGAGCCACAACTGGTTGCAGATTTGCCTTCCAACTTATGACACTTCCATACAAAGTGAATAGGTATCCGGTTAAGGACCTTCTTTTGTCAAGGTCACCGCATAATCAGCATCAACATAGCCTGTCAGACCATTTGTTCTTTCTGTCTTTCTTCCATAAATCAGGCCAACAGACTTCGAACCATTTAGATATCTAAAGATCCATTTTACTGCTGTCCAGTGCTGTTTTCCAGGATTTGCCATGAATCTACTTACAATGCTAGAATGAGTATGCTAAGTCTGGTCTTGTATGCACCATAGCATACATAAGAGAACCCGTAGCATTTGAGTAGGGAATTCTGCTCATATCTTTGATCTCATCTTCTGTTTTTGGAGATTGAGTGATTGAGATTTGAAATGTCCAGCAATAGGTGTTGATACAGGTTTTGAATCAAGCATATTGAACCTTCTTAGAAGTTTCTGCACATAGATTGACTGAGATAGATATAACAGACCTTCACTTCTTTTTCTGATAATATCCATTCCCAGTATTCTCCTTGCAGCCCCCAAATCCTTCATTTCGAACTCAGTTAAAGCAGATTCTTCAACTCTTTGATGGCTTTCATATCTGCACTTGCAATCAACATGTCATCTACATAGAGCAACAAGTAGATGAAACAATCGAGCTTAACTTCAACTTTCAAATAGACACAGCTGTCATAGGAGCTTCTCTTTGAAACCATTTGACATTACAAAAGAATCAAATCTTTTGTACCACTTGTCTCTGGGGACTGTTTTAGTCCATACAAAGATTTCTTCAAGCAAACATACCATCTCCTCTTTCCTTTTACCTCATATCCTTCAAAGGTTGATTCATATAGATTGTTTCTTCTAGGTTTCCATGTAAAAAGGCTGTTTTTACATCCATTTGCTCCAATTCGAGGTTGTGAACTGCAACTAGTGCCAAGATGATTCGAATGCTTGTATGCTTCACAACCGGAGAAAAAATCTCATTATAGTCTATTCCTTCTCTTTGTGTGAAACCCCTAGCTACAAGCCTTGCTTTGTACCGTAGCTATCCATTCCTCGCTTCTTCTCGGTTTCCTTTTGAAAATCCATTTGCACCCTACAACTTTCTGTTTTGCTGGCTTTTCAACAAGTTTCCAAGTATCATTCTTCATTAAAGAGTCAAACTCATCTTGCATTGCTGATCTCCACCGATCACCGTCGGTTCTGAAACGCATCTTTGTAAGAAATTGGTTCCGAGCCTTGATCATCAATTTCTATACTCAAAGCATAGGCTATGAGATCAAGCATAACCAAATCTTTCGAGAGCTTTAATTTGCCTCCTTTGTCTGCTCTCTCACCAGATTGTATGAGGTATCAGCAGTTCAGGAATTGAAGAAGTCATAGGTTCCCGATGAGATGTTTCACTACTGTCCTCTCGCTGGACTCTTTGTTTCGCAAGTTTCTCCACCTCCAACCCGATTCCCCGATCATACTGTCTGTTCGCTCGGTTTGAGCACCATTCTGAATTGAATTAGACTTTGCTGATCATCCGCTATCATGTCTTCTTCTCTAAACAAGACATCCCCTGCTGATAATTGATTTGTGACCTGCAGGATCTAGCAACCACACTTTATATCCCTTCACTCCTTCCGGATAGCCTAAGAAGATTCCCTTCTTAGCTCTAGGTTCAAGTTTGCCTTGATTAGAATGAACATATGCAGTGCATCCAAAGATCCTTAAGTTCTCATAGCTTGGAGCTTTTCCTGTCCATTTTTCCTCTGGTGTTTTGAACTCAATTGCACTTGAAGGGCACCTGTTTATTAGGTAGCATGCTGTATTCACAGCCTCTCCCCAAAAATCCTTTGCCAATTTTGCATTGGACAACATACATCTCACCCTCTCCAAAATGGTCCTATTCATCCTTTCAAAGCAAGACCATTTTCTTTGAGGGGTTAATCTAAACGATCTTGTGTCTTCTTATTCCATTGTCTTTGCAAAATTCATTGAATTCCTCACTTAAGTATTCAAGGCCATTATCAGTTCTGAGCAGCTTCACATGCCTACCAGTTTGATTCTCAACAAGCAATTTCCATTGTTTGAAACACTTGAAAGCCTGATTCTTATGTTTCAACAGATAGGTCCACACTTTCCTAGACCAATCATCAATGAAAGTTATGAAATATTTTGCTCCTCCTAATGAAGGTACCCTGGCTGGCCCCCAAATATCAGAATGTACATAATCTAGGATACCCTGAGTTGTATGAGTTGCATTATTGAAACTAACTCTCTTTTGTTTTCCATATACACAATGTTCACAAAAGCTTAGCTTCTGATAATTCCCATTTCCAATCAATCCTTGTTTATGTAGTTCTTCTAGCCCTTTCTCACTAACATGACCTAATCTATAATGCCAAAGCTTGGTAGCATTCAGATCAGAAATAGAGACTAGGCCACTGAGTTCAAGATGGTATTACCTTGCAATTTGTAAAGGCCATTCTCGCCTTGTACCCTTCATTACTAGTAATGAGCCTTTGAATACCTTTAAAGTTCCAGCTTCTCCTTTGAATGAGCATCCAGAATGATCTAGCATTCCCAAAGAGAGTAGGTTCCTTTTGAGCTCAGGAACATGCCTCACATCAGGGAGCAGCTGTACAGATCCATCTTGCAGCTTCAACTTAACAGTTCCAATGCCAATGACATTACATGCCATATTGTTTCCCATGAGAACCTTCCCTCCATCTATTTCCTTATAGGAGCTGAACCATTCCAGATTGGGTGTCATATGGAATGAGCAACCCGAATCTATAATCCATTGCTCACTGTGCTTTTCAGTTGAAATGGAGAGAACTTCAAAGACTTTCATATCCATCACCAAGACACCGCTATGTCGATTCATCATTGTATTTGCCATTGTTCTTCTTCTTCCTTTCAGGGCATTCTTTTCGAAATGGCCCTCTTTCTTGCAATAGTAGCAGGCCTTCTTGTTCCTTGATTTGGACCTCCTCTTGTTCTTGCTCTTTGAATCCCTCCTTTCGGATCTTCCTCTAGCCATCAATGCCTCAGGGTCTCCACCTTCACCTTTATTCTCTGTTATCTTTTTCTTTAATTCTCGAGAATTCAAGGTTGCTTTAACCTCCTCCAAGGTGAGTGAATCTTTCCCAAACAGCATGGTATCCACCAGATTTTCAAAGGATGGTGGAAGGGAACATAGTAGCATTACTGCTTGATCCTCCTCTTCTATCCTCACATCTACACTTTTCAGATCAAGAACTGCCTTTGTGAACAAAGAAACATGTTCTTTGATAGAAGAACCTTCTTCCATCTTCAGCTGATGCAGTCTTTTCTTCAGGTACAACTTGTTGGTTAGGGATTTGGTCATATACAGGCTCTCAAGTTTCAGCCAAATCCTCGCTGCAGATTTTTCTTCACTACCTCTCGAAGGACCTCATCACCAAGAGAAAGAATGATTGTGCTATGAGCTTTACTGAGCAAATCTTTCTTTTCTTTGTCCGACATGCTGTAGGTGGAAGTTTATAGGCTCCTTGTAGTGCATCGTCAAGCCCTTGATGAACAAGAAGAGCTTTCATCTTGATCCTCAACAAGCTGAAATCATTTTCCCCTGTGAACTTCTCCACATCAAATCTTGTTCACATCGTAGAATCCCTCCAAGAACTTGGCTCTTGATGCCAATTGTTAAAAACCGAGATGCGAGCAGAGAACAGAGAATGAAATGCAAGTGCAAAGAGATGTGATGCGTGCACAAAGAAGAAAGAGAAAAACAAAAGTATCTGAAAGAAGCAAAAACAAACAGAAGATTATCGTGGTTCAGGGCAATTAAGGTCCCCTACATCCACACTGTAGCCAATCTTTATTCCTTCCCAATGATCACAACTGCACAGCGAAAAAACTGCAGCAAGGCTTCTAGGGAGATTTTCACAAAAACAGTCTCACCTCACTTGCACACACACTCAGAGTTTGATCACAATTGAACCTAAAGAATCTAACTACAAAATTACACCAGCTGAGACTTAAATACACCTATACACACTCAACTTCCTGAGTATGGTTGTGGAGATTAACAACCTCTAACTAACAACTGAAACTAACCAACTTTAGTTACAAGTATAGGTATCACACAGCTATAGCTTTTACAACAGATTTCTGTTACAAGGCAAGAGTCTTCACTAACTAACCATTGTTGATCCATCTTCATAACACTCTTGATTATAAAAATCGATTATCTATTTACTTTTTTTATAAGCCAAGAATTTTTATTAAAAAACTTTCTATTTGTAACACAAGGTGTGCTACAAATTAGAGAATAAAAGCAGAGTGTACATCTTGAGGGATACAACCAAAACCAAAGCAACAACAAATACAAACAACACAAACTGAAAATATACAGAGGGAAACGAGGAAGGGACTATTTACACAACGAAAAATATGAAAACATTATTTATATAACAAAATATAGGAAAAGAATCTACTATGAAATAGGGACAATATCAACATTATAAAAAAAGAATAGGAAAAAAGCTTCTTTTAATTTTTTTTTACTAAACAAAAGTGTAGGGGAGCCGGTACTATAAAAAAAGTACCACCAATACCCAAACCGAGCATCCAAATTTTTTTGTTTGAATTTTTTTCGGGTACATGTCCGGTACGTACCCACGAGTACCCAACGAGTATCGGGTACCGATACGATACCCGGTACGGATACGGTATCATTTTTGGAGTACACATGCTTCATAGGTGGATAGTAGAGGTGGGTATTTGGACTCGGGTCCGCGGACAAAAATTAAATCCGCGTCGCACACGGACTTTGACACCCTAAAATACGAGTCCAAAAAATGCGGGCTTTTTGGGTTCGGTCCGCTTTGCTGGCTTAACGGACTCGGTCCGCGGATTCACGGACCCGCCCGCGGACGGAGCCGTTTAAAAAAATACCGCTGTCGGGCCAACAAAAAAAGCTGAAACCCAAAACTAACCCATCTAACCCTAAACTAACCCTACTCAGTAACCCATCTAACCCAAAACTAACCCATCTCACTCACCCATCTCTAACCCTAAACTACTCACAACTCAGTACTCACGCAGGCACGCAACCACCGTCACTGTACTCACTCCTCACTCCTCAGTCCTTCTCTTCTCACTTCTCAACGCATCACCCTTCTACAGCGTCTCGCTTCTCTTCTCACTTTTCACTGGTAGCTGGTTGAGTTTGCTGGCCTGCTCAGCTTCTCGATCTCCCTTCTCAACGTCTTCGCTGTTAGCTGGTCGGAGTTCGCACTTGTCTTCTCACTTCTGGCTAGTCGGAGTTCACACTTCTATTCGCAGGTTAGTGGTTACATTTATCTTCTTCAGTTGTTTGTTTGTTAGATTTTGTAGATCCTTTCTTGTTCTTCCTTCTCCTTTCACCGTGATACTCAGCAAAAACCTATCATAGTTCATCGTGATACACTGATACTCTTGAATGTTAAAAAATTTAATCAAGTATGAATTGTGGTTAGATAACGATGGCTCTAGAAAGATCATATTTCATTAATCAGTTTTTGATGGCTCTAGAAAGATCATGTTTCATGAGTCCACTCTCTGTAGAACCATGATTGTTTTGATATTTATTCTTTGATTTTAAATCTTTATTTTGTTTCAATTTGCCATTTTCAGTGATACTTTTTTGCTGAAGTTATTGTAATTGTAATGGATTTCTCTGCATCTGCCATAATTGAAACTGAAATTGATAATATGGCTGAAATTGAACCTGAAAGAGTAGACCTAATTAGTGATCAGGATAATGATGGAGATGGAGATGGATTAAATGAACCTAAAATACCAAAAAAGAGGGCTAGAAAGCAAGGATCTGATGTCTGGGATTTTTTTGACAAACTGCCTTTGGGAAGTGATGGGAAGGAAAGGAGTGAATGCAAGGCATGTAAGAAAGCCTTGGTTAGTGGTGGTAATAAATACGGAACTTCAACTTTACAACGTCATAGACTCACTTGTGAGAAGATTCCAAAAGGATTTGTTAACACCGAGGTTGGTAAACTTATGCTTGATCATAACGGAAAATTAAAAAGTAGAAAAGTTGATTTTAAAGTTGTACGTGAGATGATTTCCATGGCTATCATAGAACATGACCTTCCATTCTCTTTTGTGGAATATAGGAGGGTTAGAGAACTATTTAAATATTTGAATCCTAAAGCTAAGGTTCCCTCTAGACGTGCTGCCACAAATGATGTCATTAATATGTATGAGGCTGAAAAGGAAAAAATGAAAGATGTGCTATCCAAAGTTCCAAGTAGAATAAACTTGACATCTGATGTATGGACTTCTTGTACCACTAAGGGCTACATTTCATTGACTTCCCATTTTGTGGATGAAAATTGGAAGCTTAACAGCAAAATTCTAAATTTTTCTCATTTCCCCCCTCCACATTTCGGCCGTGAATTGGCCAAAACTGTTTATGGTTTCTTGGAAGAGTGGAGGATTGAGAAGAAAATATTTTCATTGACTTTGGATAATGCATCTTCTTGTGGTAGCATGCAAGGGTTGTTGAAAGATAGACTTCTTATGCAAAGTGATGGCTTGTTATGTGGTGGTGATTTTTTTCACATTCGATGTTGTGGTCATATCCTAAACATTATAGTTCAAGATGTGTTGAAAGTTGCTAGTGAGGCTATACATAAGATTAGAGAGAGCATCAAGTATGTAAAGGGGTCGGAGGGAAGAATGATTACATTTAAAAGTTATGTTAAAAGACTTGGTAAGATTGATACCAAGATGGGTCTTCGTTTGGATGTCTCTACTAGGTGGAACTCCACCTTTATGATGCTTGAAAGTGCTCTTGCATATCGTCGTGATTTTGAAGATCTTGCTTTTGAGGATAGGAACTATAAGTATTACCCTACTAATGAAGAATGGTCTAGAGGAGATAAACTTTGTGAATTTTTACGTCCATTCTATGTGATCACAAATTTGATGTCCGGTTCCTCTTATCCGACATCTAACTTGTATTTCTTTCATGTGTGGAGGATTGAATGTTTGTTGCTTGAAAATAAGACAAGTGAAGATGAGGTGATTAGGGATATGACAACTTCGATGCAAGGGAAGTTTGACAAATATTAGAGTGATTATAGTGTTGTGCTTGCATATGGAACCGTTCTTGATCCTTGCTATAAGTTCTCATTTTTGGAGTTTTGCTATTCTCAACTTGGTGTTGATTCAATTTCTTGTCAAGCAAAGTTGAAAGTTGTCAAGCATAAGTTGTATACTCTATTTTATGAGTATGTCAAAGGGTCCTTCAAAGAGACACCTCCCAATAAAAGTTCACTACAAGATAAGCAATGTCTTCCAACTAGTAGTAGTGGATTTGCTAATATGGACTCATACAATTGGCTATTTTGAGTGTAAGTATATTTCTTTCTTTTATTTATTCATTATTCATTATTTTTTATGTTTAATTTCTCATTCTTTATTTGTTGTTACATGAAAATAATGTAGAAGTATGTCTCGTTTGAGAATCAAAATAAGAAGGATGTAGGTAAGTCTGAATTGGATACTTATTTGGAGGAGCAAAACCTTTCCTCAACATACCATCCAAATCTTGATATTTTGCAATATTGGAAGGACAACATGTATAGGTTTTCGAATCTTGCTTTGATGGCTAGTGATATCTTAAGCATTCAAATAACAACCGTGGCATCGGAATCAACATTCAGTATTGGTTCTCGTGTTCTCAACAAATTTCGAAGTTCTCTCCTTCCCAAAAATGTGCAAGCCTTGATATGCACTAGAAATTGGTTGTTAGGGTTTGAAGTGGAAGGTAAATATACAATGAATTTATGTATAGAAATAGAATGTCTTCCATTTAATTATGTTTTGCTTTTTAAACATAATCTTACTTATGAATTATGACTTGTGAATTGTAGGAAAAGAAGAAGATGAAGATGATTTGATTGATGCAAAGGAGGAGCATGCTAAATTAAAGGGAAAGACTAAAGTTGTTATTGATGTTTGATGTCAACATGTAGCTTTAATTTCAAACTTGTAATATTGTTGTTTTTGTTCCTTATTTTGCATTTCAATTTCGTTGGTATTTTGCATCAAACTTGTGTTTTTGTTAAGCTTGCAGGAACTTGTTAGAAGCCATCTTTGTTTCCCCTAATGAAACATGGTTTGTTTACCCTGAATCTGTCTATAACAATTTTCTTTCTTGTCATGTAGTACACTTGATTTTATGACTATTGATGTTAGACAGCATAATTTATCTTGCATGGTATTGTCATTGGGAACTCTTGTTGATGTTTGTTTTGAATTCTTCCATACATGTGTCAAGGGCATGGAAAGGTCCCCATATTTTGGATATAGAGAGACAGTTCTAAAACTGCTACTAACTTCATTAGCTTCTTTTGTGTTAAAGAATTGAGGGAGCCTTAAAAAATCTGGTTTACTAATGGTTTTTTTTTTTGGGGTTACAAGTATGGTTATTTTATTTATAGGGGTTTATCTTCATGACCCAACAACAATTCTTGCAGCTATTGATCCTTCACTTGTAACTTACATGGAGGGTATTGTTAGAGTCCAACCCAGTGGTATAACAATTAAGAAGGGGACTCACAATACTGTATGATAAACAGAAAAGTGTATAATAACAAGGGGACTCACACTATCAATAATCACTTGTAATATTTTCTTTTTTTGCCATATAAAAAAAAGTGTAGAGTCCGCGGACAGTCCGTTTAGTCCGCGGACTATGCGGACTGGACTTGGACTCTATTTTTCAGAGTCCATTTTTCATGCGGACTATAAAGTCTGATCCGTTTAAATGCGGACTTATGCGGACCGGACTTAAACGGACCGGACTGGTCCGTTTACCCACCTCTATTGGATAGAGATCACCCGTTTCAAAAAGGTGTTTTGTTCTCTCTCTCATCCAATCTAAGTGGATGAAACGGGGAATGAGACACCATTTAGAGATAAATGGTTTCTATCCCTCCTTTGCAAACACGTGTCCGTGTACGTAGCACAAGTGAAGTGTGTGACGTGTGAGTTGTGATCATTCATGGCACTTTCGTAGGTTGAAGTTTATGTAAACTAACAATTACCCAGGTGATATTCATTCAAAATTCAATTAGTTCTTTAATTTTAGAAAGAAACATCAATTTAATTTCTGAATTGGTAACTCTAGTAAACAGGGTTATCACAATCCAAATTTAAAAGACCAATATTAATGTTGTTTTTTATAATTGAGATTAAGTGAAGCAAACCCAACTGAGTTAAGTCGTTTTGTTCTGGAATTGAGCCGCGTTTGGGTAAACAACTTAACTAAACACTTATTACATAAGACCTTATTACATGAGAGTTTATGTCATAAGCGCTTAAATTCAACAAGTCATGTGCGTTTGGATGCACACTTTGAAAAACACTTATACAAAATTAAGGCGTTTGGATACATTACTATATAAGCGCTTATAAACATTTTAAAATTTTTTAAAATAATTTGTCTTATTAAATTACAATAAAAATGTAAATTTAACAAATAATTTGAAGTACTGGTTTTTTTTTTTATGTTAGTCTCAAAACACATAAATAATGACAAATATTTTAGATGTTAATTTAAAAAATAATATCATGATGAAGTTAGGCCAGCAACCACCGGATTCGTCCAGCCACCGCTGCAACCACCGCATTCGTCCAGCCACCGCTGCAACCACCGGATCCGTCCAGCAGCAGCTGCGAGCCCCCACCTCCCGAGACCCATCACAGATTCGCGACGCAACTCCACACGGACCACCGCAAGTCAGGCCGCCTCCACCGTACAGATCGAACCTCCTCTGTTCCTTCGCTGTCGCACCACGCATCGATTCAAAACCACCTCACTCCGCAATTCCCCATGCGCACTACCGTCATAGTCATCAGTCACCGCTGGTACCTTGACGCACAACCGTCTTGCTCCTCCACCACTGTTCGCCATCGTTGAGCACCACCAGATCTGCTTACAGTTGTCGTGACCCAGTATTGATGGCGCATGGCAGGTGGCGGCGGCGGTCGCACTGCTAAGGTCCCTCTGTCACTGCCTATAATACGAAGAAGAAGAAGGGGCATATGAAATTGTTTGAGACTGGAATGAACAGAGAATAGAGAGATTGAAGAAAGAAAGAAAGAAAGAAAAAAGAAAAAGGCTATCAGTGAGTATCGAGGGGTGAAAAACACGGAGCTTGTGTTGCATAAGCTCCTTTTAAAAATACACATAAGCTTCTCCCAGTAACTTATGAAAATAAGCCCAAAACTTCTTATGAGATGACATAAGATATTTTTATAAGCAATGCCAAACACCCTACATAAGAACTTATGTCATAAGATAAGTTAAAAGGAGCTTAAATAAGCTCTTCCAAACACCATCTTAGTGTCACATTCTCCTTCTCCAAACAATATAAATCATCATAATATATATCTCAAACGACAGAAATACCTTGAAAAGAAATTCAGACCATTTCCCATTTTCACCTACCACATAGTGACATAGGTAACTCTGAAGGTAGATGCCCCAACATGCATGTGCTTATGGAAGGATAAGATATTTGTACCAGCTGAAATCTCACACTTGAATGTCTATTAACCCTTACCTTGTTGAAAAATCCTTCCCACCAAATTGTAGGAAACATGAATTTGACACGTTAAGTCATTAACTGTACTTTACTTCATTTAGCACATGATAGAGTATGTCATATTCAACCCTTCTTAGACGGTGGAGAGAGTGATCACCGGTGATGCTAATACTAAATACTTTGAATAAAATATTTATTTGTTGAAAAAAAAATGAATTTGACACATTAACCAAAATTGGCCATTCATTTTAAAAGTGATAATTTGATTCTGTGACTATGATGAATGATACTATGAAAAGCTCATCCAAATTGCTTTCTATTTGTTTTAAGACGCTAGAGCTAGACCACTTGAAGTTTGGTTCTACGACAAAGAGGTTGGTGTAACTTAACTACTAAGGTCATCAATTTTGTCTACGAAGATGTGATCAGTAGTTCATTCGGATATAGAAGCTTGTGTCATATTAATCATTGTCCTATATATCTGTTCTCCTGTATACTCCCTCGGCTCCATATTATAAAAAAATAAACCTTAAAACATACAAATCAAAGAAATTCATTGAAATAAGTTAGTTATAATTAATATTTATATAAATTTACAAAAATATCCCTTCTAATCTTAATTAATATTCCACTTATATGGAAAGTTGATACTATATTGTAAATATAAATAATATAATAAATGATGGTAAAATTGAAAATTAGCATTTAATATGTATCAAAATTGATGTATGTTTCTTATATTTTGGACAAAAAAAAAATCCATTTATTTCTTATAACAAGAATCGAAGGGAGTATTTGGTCCGAGTCACCTAACAGTACTAGTTAAAGCACCTCATATTCCCCTGCCCCTATAATTTCCAATTCCTATTATATTCTAATGACGTAGAAGCATCAACATATATGCATATGGGTAAAATGAAATTGTTTGGATCGATGATCTGGTCGACAAATCATGGAGTCAATTCCTGCGAGGGATAATGTAAACCTATATAGACAACAAAATGGTGAGAGCAATTTCTCAAAGAATCCCTACCAATATATAGATGACAAATCCGGTAGCATGTGACTTTGCCGGGGTCACTCTTATTGGACTGGTCATTGTCTCCAGTTGTTTGGGTAACTCATTGATTGAAGAGTGATGGCTTACCGTAACCATAAAACCTTGTATAGGTTGAACTAATAAATTAATATTTATCTGATTATAATTAACCCCTTGAGTTTCTTATATAAAATATAAGTAATCGTTGATATTATAAAAATAGTGTTCATAAAATGCATATATAGAAACAGATCCCGTGTACCTGTTGATTAAAAAAAATATCAAAAGAGAAAAGTTATCAAATGGTTCTAGCTCTACTTTTTTTTTTTGGCACAAATTAAATCAGTTAAGTTTAGAGTTCGTTAGTTCTTTTTCTTCCCAATGCTATTCTAAAAACAACCATACCTAAAAGGCCCATTTACAGAATCTACATCTGACATCTTTTGCACGGTGGGTCTCCCGGTAGTTGTGCAACCACCACTCTTAGAATATGATTTACTGGTAAACTGAATGGAAATTGCAAGGACTAATTCGGACTTTAATTGGAAAACTTACATTGAGTGTTTGATTTATTTATGAAAAATGCTAATGAGAATCTTTGATATTGATTAAGGAATAAAAAAATATAAATTTATATAAAAATTGATATATTTATTACATTGAAAAATGTTATATTTATATTTTCAATACAAATTTTAATTTTTTTTATGACACTCGTTAACAAGATCATTAACTAATTAATTTGTTTTATTGATATAGCAATACACTAAGAAAAAGAGTACTCCAAATTCCGATTCTTAATAAACCTCGATCGAATCCGGTACATCAACTTTTGCCCACGTTATAGCCTTACAAATTATTGTACGACCAGCTTGCATGAACATCCATGAACCGGATTTAGGTCTTCTCTGCAAATATATAAGAGCACCATGCATCGGTGCAAAATGCAGGGTGCTTAAGTAGAGTTGAGATGTTGTGCTTATTTTTTGAGGGCGATTCTGTGGGTGTTTAACAAGGACCTCAAAATTGTAGAGTGTTTGCACAAGCTATTACCGGTGGTTAAGTTAACAAAAGGCAGTTAGAGTTAGTTAGGTTGATTATACAACTGTTAGTTAGGTAGTTAGAGTTAGTTAGGCTAATTATACAACTGTTAGTTAGTTAGCAGATAGCTTTCCTTTTCTTTCAGTTTTGTATATAAGCTACTGTGATAGCTCCTTGTAAAGATAGATTCATTCATTGTTGAAATCAAAAATGAGAATCAAGTTTTTCTCCACTTTCTCTATGCTACTCTGACCTTAATATGGTATCCGATTTTCTTCTTGATTCTTGACTCATCTTCTCCATTCTCGATCTTCTTTCTTTCTTTCTGCTTCTTCAATGGCGCATCCTAATTACTCTGATTTCGCCACAAATCCCTCAAATCCCTATTACATGCATCCTAATGAAAACCCCTCCCTCATTCTTGTTACTCATTTGCTAGAAAGCAAGAATTATCAAATTTGGGCTTGAGCAATGAAGATAGCCCCAATTTTGAAGAACAAACTGAAATTTGTTGATGGCAGTCTCGATCCTCCTCCAGTTGCGGATATTCTCTATGAACCATGGACACGTTGTAACAATATGGTTATGTCCTGGCTCCAAAAATCGATTTCTGAAAGTATCCACAAATCCATTATTTGGTGTAATCGTGCCTCTCTTAAATGGAAAACCCTCCACAAACGCTTTGCTCAGGGAGACATCTTCAGAATTGATGAACTTAAAGAGAGTCTTTATCAATGCAAGTAAGGTAATCTTGATATCTCCAATTACTTAACTGAATTGACTACTATATGGGAAGAAATTGATAACTTTCGACCAATTAGGGATTGCAATTGTGCAATTCCATGTTCTTGTGGTGCTGTGACTGATGTAAAGAAATATAAAGATCGAGATAAGGTAATTAGATTTCTTCGGGGGCTGAATGAGCAATATGCTCATGTTAAATCTAACATCATGATTATGGATATCCTCTACCTGAGTTGGATAAAGCTTTCTCCTTAGTTATCCAACAAGAAAGACAGCTTAACACCCCCAACAATCTTGATGTATCTGTTGAACAACAATCTTTGGTTATGCAAGTACAGCAATCCACTCCAAGGACCCAACATGGAAACAATCAGAATTTTATTAGAGGTTCTTCTAATACTAGAGGCAGAGGCAATGGCAGAGGCAATTATGGGGGAGGTCGTGGCTATTCTCAAGGATCTAATCGGGTTTGTACTCATTGTGGTAAACAAAACCACACAATTGATACATGTTTTCTTCTCCATGGGTATCCACCTGGTTACCAACCTCAAGGAGGCAGGGGTGCTGTTAATCTTGCCCCAAATTCTGATGCTGACCAGAATCTATTTCAGGATAATGACCCTGCTAATGATCCTCCTGCCACTCCTTCCATAAATCTCATTCAAGAGCAATACCAGCAGATTTTGCAGCTCTTACAAAAATAAGAAATGCAAGCTTCATCTTCAGTCAACTCTGCCATTTCCCATCCTACGGCCCTCAATTCCACTTCCCCTCCTCTTGTTGGTAAGCATTCTTCCCTTTGGGTTATAGACACAGGTGCAACAGACCACATTACTCATTCCCTTGTCAATTTCACTTCTTTTTATTCTATTAAACCTTTCTATATGTCTCTTCCTAATGGACAACGAATTAACAAATGCAACTACTGCAGGCACTGTCCAGTTATCTGACTCCATCATTCTCCATAATGTTTACTACATTCCTCGATTTGCTGTGAATCTCATTTCTGTAACCAAACTTCTTCTTTCACAACATTGTCATATTGTCTTTTATCCTGATCATTGCTCTCTTTTACAGAATTCCAACCAGAGGATGATTGGTATAGCTAATAATAATGGAGGACTGTATGTGCTAGAAGCTTCCCCATCGGGTTCCTTCAATATTTATGGTTCTGTTTGTAATTCCATATCACACAAAACTGATTCTGTTTCTATTTGGCACACTAGACTAGGCCACATTTCAGATAATATACACAAATGTATCTCTCTACAGTATCCATAATTCATTTCATACAAGAATATCACATCTCCTTGTGATATTTGTCATTTTGCCAAACAAAGGAAACTTCCTTATCCCAATAGTCATTCAAAATCTAATAAGATTTTTGATTTGCTGCATGCTGATATATGGGCCCCCTATGCTACACCATCAATTTCTGGTCACCAATATTTTCTAACTCTTTAATGATTATAGTAGATTTACTTGGGTGATCTTAATGAAATTCAAAACTGAAACTAGGCAGCATCTCTCCAATTTCATTTCCTTTATTGAAACACAATTTGGTACAAAACTTAAATGTCTTAGAAGTGATAATGGCAATGAATTTCTCTCATGACTGATTTTTACCATGCCAAAGGTATCATTCACCAGAGATCATGTGTTGAATACCCTCAACAAAATGGCATTGTTGAAAGGAAACATCAACACATCCTCAATGTTGCTCGTGCCCTCTCCTTTCAAGCCCACCTTCCTACCAATTTTTGGCATTTTTCTATCCAACATGTTGTTCACTTAATCAACAGGATCCCATCACCCCTTTTGAAAAATAAATCTCCTTATGAACTTCTCCACCAACAATCTCCAACCTTACTTCACTTAAAGGCCTTTGGTTGCCTTGCTTATGCTTCTACCTTGCAAAGTCACAGAACCAAGTTCCAATCCAGTGCTAGAAAAACTGTTCTTCTAGGCTATAGATAAGGCACCAAAGGATACCTTTTATATGACGTTCACTCTCATGATTTCCTTGTATCAAGAAATGTTATCTTTTATGAAAACGTCTTCCCCTTCTTTAACACATCTCCAGCTCCTTCCTCAACCACCATTCCATATGTCTCTCTTGATAATTCAGACCTTGCACCCACTTATGACACCACTCCTGTTCTTATTCACAATAATGCTCCTGTTCAGAACAACACTGAACCTATTTCATCTCCAATTCCTTCTCCTACTATTCCCATCCCTGATCCAATCCAAGCACCCCCTCCACTACCTAATGTTGTTCCTATTCGCCAATCAAACAGAACTAGAAGCAAACCCCCCTATTTATCTTGAAGCCTATCACTGCAGTCTCCTTACTTCTTCTATGCCCGAATCATCCTTAGGTAATTCTCTCTACCCTTTATATTCTGTCTTAGATTATAAACATTGCACTCCATCATACAAATCCTTTTGTCTTAGTGCTTCCTCTACCGTTGAACCTAAGTCCTATTCCCAAGCTTGTAAGTTTGATTGTTGGAAGGATGCTATGAAAGCTGAATTGGATGCTCTAGCAGCCACAAACACTTGGTCCATTGTTGATTTACCTCTAGGCAAGATTCCCATTGGTTGTAAATGGGTCTATGAAGTGAAATATCATGCAGATGGTTCCCTTGAGAGGCATAAAGCACGCTTGGTAGCAAAAGGCTACACCCAAATAGAAGGGGTTGATTACTTTGACACCTTCTCATCCGTTGCCAAATTGTCTACTGTGAGAACTTTGCTTGCCTTAGCTGCCATCAAAGGATGGTTTCTTGAACAACTTGATGTCAATAATGCTTTCTTGCATGGAGATCTTAATGAGGAGGTGTACATGTCTCTACCACCTGGTGTTAAAGTTCAGAATTCTAATCCAGGATCTACCCAAGTGTGCAAACTGCACAAATCTCTTTATGGCCTCAAGCAGGCCAGCACACAATGGTATTCAAAATTGTCCACAGCACTTGAGTCCTTGGGCTATATGCATTCTTCAGCTGATCACTCTCTCTTCACCAAGTCCAATGGCACTCACTTCACTTCCCTTCTAGTATATGTTGATGACATTGTCCTTGTTGGAAATGAACTTGCTGAAATTCGACATGTTAAGTCCTACCTTGATCACAACTTCCACATCAAAGACCTTGGCCCTCTTCGCTTCTTTCTTGGGCAAGAAATTGCTAGCTCCAAGAGTGGCATTCTGATCAACCAGCGCAAATGCACCCTTGAACTTCTTGAGGACAGCAACCACCTTGCAGTCAGGCCCTCATCCACTCCCTATGACTCTTCTCTCAAATTACATGACTCAGATTCTGCACTATATTCTGATGAGTCTGCTTATCGAAGACTAATAGGGAGACTCCTCTACTTGACTACCACACGGCCGGATATTGCTTTTGTTGTCCAACAACTCAGTCAATTTGTATCTAAACCCAAGGAAGTTCATTACCAAGCTGCAACCAGAATTCTGAGATACCTGAAAGCATCTCCAGGTAAAGGATTGTTCTATCCCACTTCTTTAGTCATCAACTTATCTGGCTTTGCAGACTCAGATTAGGTCAGCTGGCCCACCACCAGGAAATCAGTTTCGGGCTACTGTGTCTTCCTTGGATCCTTATTGATTTCATGGAAGTCCAAGAAACAGTCTACAGTCTCCAGATCTAGCTCCGAAGCTGAATATAGGGCCTTAGTCTTACTTGTGAACTTCAATGGCTGAAATACTTGTTCCAAGACTTGCACATATCCTTTACCAAGACTGCCTCAGTGTACTGTGATAACAAATCGACCATCTATTTAGCACACAATCCAACTTTCCACAAAAGGGCAAAACATATTGAAATCGATTGCCATGTCATTCGTGAGAAAATTCAAAATGGGCTCATTCATCTATTGCCGGTTCCATCTCTGCTCAGCTCGCAGATGTGCTTACTAAGCCTTTACTTTCTCCCTCATTTGCATCTCTTATATCTAAGCTTGGCCTCTGTGATGTACATAGTCCAGCTTGTGGGGGAGTATTACCGGTGGTTAAGTTAACAAAAGGCAGTTAGAGTTAGTTAGGCTAATTATACAACTGTTAGTTAGGCAGTTAGAGTTAGTTAGGCTAATTATACAACTGTTAGTTAGTTAGCAGATAGCTTTTCTTTTCTTTCAGTTTTGTATATAAACTAATGTGATTTGTAAAGATAGATTCATTCATTGTTGAAATAAAAAATGAGAATCATGTTTCTCTCCACTTTCTTTGTGCTACTCTGACCTTAATACAAACACTCGTTGCTCGTGTTTTTTCTTCTGACGTTTGTTTTTTTTATTATTAAAATATGTTGAATTGTAATATCGCATTGATGAAATGTAAGGATATTGGATCACTGGTGGGATCCATTTAAGAAAATTTTAGAAGTTGGTGGTGATGTTTAAGTTATAAAAAGTAAAAATAAGGTATTTGTAATGATGAAATCCATGTAAGGATATTGGATCACTGGTGGGGTAGTGGGATGCAAATGCTCTACAGGACACTTCTTTACCATGTACATACATGAAATAACTTAATTTTAAGTCTTCCGATCACTCAGATTTCTTTGTCATATATAAGCTATATATAGATGAAATTAATAAGACATATATATCTCATAGAGATCACGGAAAAAAAAATCATCTCTCCTATACTGCATCCCTCAAATTAATTTGGTTACAGAAGCAGTAAATGATCACATTCTTCAACCAAACCTTCTCCTATTATAATTTCATATTTGGCACTTATATTCATAAGGGACACCGTTCGAGAAGTATATATACTAACAATTAAGATCTATAACCATGTCCCTTCTCTTAGTGGACTCAGAATTTGGTGTAGGTTTGTCTTCGACAACAGCAAGGCCAGGCGAAGGTAAAGCAATGGTTAGGTCAAGATTCAAGTGGGATGACGAAACCGTAGCTATTTCATCTTCATGACAACATTTTGAGAACGAAGCCCCATCATGATTATTCGCAGAACCACGGGGTTTGAAGAAAGGAGGGGCTGCATGATCATTGTTCATGGACACAGATGATGAAGCACCAGCAGCAGAAAGTGGGTGGACACGGGGAGGAGGAAAGCTTTGGTGTAGCTTATGGTTGTTTGGATCGATTCCCATCTTTATTAGCTTTCTGCGGATGTGAGAATTCCAGTAGTTCTTGACCTCATTGTCTGTGCGTCCGGGCAGCCTTCCAGCTATAAGTGACCACCTAATATATCCATATATCCAAGTACATTAAACTCATGGTCATTAGATTGTATAACAAACTTCTTTAAATTAAGTAAAATTGTAAAGTAGGAAAATAAGAATGAATCTGTCCTTGATTAGTTAAAATGTACTGAAATCCTAACCTGATCTATTTCAGCTAATCAATGATCTATTTACTTGAGAGGGGTGGGGTAGTTCATCTGGTTTGATCAGTTAATCATATAAGTTGAAGAAATTAGAAGAATAGAGTTTAAACCCTGATAAAGATGAAAAAATAACATAACAATTAACATAGGCCACTAATAAATGTTTGTTAGGTGTCACTTCTCTTCAATTTGCTGATTATTTAGAATCATGGAATGGTATATGTAGAAAATTATTGAGAAGAATTAGATGATAAAAAGGCGTACAAATAAGATGATGGGATAGGAAGTGATGCTTGTTTATCTATTAACATTCCCTTCTTATATAATATGGTCAAGGAGATGAGTAATTAAGAGGTTGAAAGAGAAAGTAAGGTACCGGTTGCCAAGGAGGGCATGGAGTTTGATGATGAGATCTTCTTCATCTTGGCCAAAGACTCCACGTTTGATATCTGGTCTCAAGTAGTTTAACCATCTTAGCCTACAGCTTTTGCCACAACGATGCAACCCTGATATATGAATGATGGTAATGATATATAAACCAACATGTTGGGTGTACTAGTGCATATATATAATCTAATAAGGAATGAAATGGTGGAATCAATTGCAAGAAGGAATGAAGTGCCTTATTGTATGAGACGAGATGATTAACTAACTAACTAACTAACCAGCAGCCTTGGGAATGGAACGCCAACATCCTTCACCATGAACTCGGATGTAATCAATGAGCTTTTGGTCTTCTTGCTTGGACCAAGCACCTTTGTTGGTGCTTTCTTTGTCACAACAATGTTTTCTCATAGTTATAATTTTTGTTCTCTAAAAGCTCCCTCTTTGTGTGGTTTTTGTGTTTGTGGCAAACAAAATGCTAAAAACAATGTGTAGGTAGAAGAGACTACAGAGAGAGAGAGAGATTGGGAATCCCTTGCAAAAGACACAAGATTGGGTACGTAGCTAGATATATACTTGTGAAGGAAGGGTTGACTTGGACTGGTGGGTTTGCCTGTGTTGTTTGTAGTTTTTTCTGATAGGATAAGGTCATTTGCCCTTTACCCTTTGGTGTGTAACGAGCGTTCCATTGCTTACTGTTAAGTAAATGTCATTTTCAAACGTGATAACTTGTGAGATGGTGGTTTATGGTTCAAATTCAGTTTTGACGGATGCAATGAATGGTGTTGATAGAATGTGTCAGAAAAATTTAGAGGAAGAGAAGTGAGATGAGATATAATATAATATTAAACATGCATGCAAGAATGAGAAACAAGTGAAATATTTTGAGTGTACTTTCTTAAGCATGTATGTGATGAAAGACTGAATCCTATACAACAAGCATTATTATTTGAATAATAGGCCCGGTCAATGTTTTGTGATGACTGACAGTTTTATTCATAAAATATGCTTAGTTTATTAACAAACTATCATGTATTATGAGAAATTGTTCGAATAGGTACGTTGTTCTAAATTAGATTCTTAATTCTCATTGCTTGGCAAATAATGATCTTGTGTAATGGGCACCTAATAACTGTTCTAAAACGAACTTAGAGTTGAGTTTGATGAACCAAAAACTTCCTCCAATTTGGAGTAAAATAAGTGTGATGATTTCAAGCATAAAGTAAAAATGTCTTTTACAATAGCGTTTTCAATTCATTTATACATCAAAAGTTGTATATAATTTAATATCGATCAACGATGTAGAAATTATGTAAAAAATGTGATGTACATGGATATTTTCCTTTCTATAAGTACTGCTTATGTATGTAGGAAAAAGTTAAAAACAAATTTCAATAGGTCTCACTTTACTTTCAATTAAGTATATATGATTATGTCATTTTCTCTTGATTTTATACTTCTCTCGAAGAGCGTAGTATATGTAAGAAACAACCATGCACCATGTAAGTTGGGACGAAAGCCAGGTTGGAAAGAGTGCATTGAAAGCATGCAATACCGAAGGAACAGCTATTGGAAAGCAATATCCATGTGATGCATATGAAAGTGAAACAAAGGACTGGTGGTTGGGAGCATCTGTGATGACTGATGAGATACAATGTAGGGCGTTCAATGCATTATTAGATATGATACCTAAATATTTTAGATATTGTTTTAAGTATTTTTCAATTACATGCCAATCGTAATGATAAAGTTATCTCACATACTGCTGATACTACAAAAAAAAAAAAAACGAAACTAATAGTTTTTTTTACAGCAAAAACTAATATAATAATGAGAGTATAAGAAGTATTATAACCCATATACAACTACAGAAAAAATAATCCCTAGGCAATTAATTTACCTGCCTCTGTAAAATATGAAAATATGTGAACTTTGGAATGAAGTATCTATATATAGAAAGTAATGTCCACCTAAACATTTCTCCTCATTTTCTCCATGTGCAATTAATTGTTTGAGCTGTACAACAACTTAACTCACATTGAATTCATGATTTCAACTTATGATGTGTCAAGCTGTCAGATAAATTAGGGAAGTGAGGAATGGTTATGGAAGGATCGAACTTCCCCTACCATGAATACTAGCTATTATCCCATATTGACTCTCTGAATATTCGAATTTACTTACAGCAACAAAGTATTGTGTCCAAGAAAGTGAGAAACCCTCATCCGTGTCTTTGGCAAGAAAGGAAATATCGGTTCAAGATTGTCCACAGTTAGAGAACTGTAGACCATTTCAACCACGAAAAATGTGACAGTGCAATTGCCAAAAACAAATTATGAACATAAATGTATGAAGAGTCGGAATGAGAAATGCAGTGCATGCAATTTCTTTTTTAAACGTTGAGTATCCAGTTCCAGAAATATCAGTTAGAATCTGTTCCCTTCAATAAAAAAGAAATTTTAAAGTAAAAATGAAGCATTGCATTTCCATACGTGCTATTCCAATCTATATATATAATATATTTACGAATAATCTCAAAGAGCAGACTCCCAAATGTTAATCTTTGGAACAACTCCTCAACCCTCTAATTTTTCGCTTAGGTGTCGTCCTCACATTCATTTGCACACAAACCATTATGGTGACTCCAATCAGAATCAATTTGAAAGCGAAATAATGATATTAATGACCCGTGTCTTCAAGGAAGTAATTAGTAAAAAATTTCATTAATGAAATCAGTTTTTGTTGAAATTTGAAGGAAACAATATATGATTCAAACTAATAATGAAAACAAATTTGAAAATTGAAAATAATAATATCATAATCAAATAAATCTCACATTAACGCATGACATTAATTGGGATAATTAATATGATTGAATTTAATATCAATCTTATTGGAGATATAGTTAGTTGGAGATATGGTTAGTTTTTTTTTCACCATTTTTTTTAAAGGAATCTTTTCTTGTTTTTTTTGCACCCTTCTTAGGGCCTCTTGAATTTTCTTTGAAACACAGTTGTTGGGTTTTCCTCACCGATCTTTGAAATACTGGTGTTGGATTTTCCTCACCGTTGTTTGAATATGAATCTCCTGTGTTGCTCGACATCTTGAAAACATAGAATGGATGAATTGATAGAATGGATGAATTGATTACAAAGAGATCAAGCCTTTATATAGGCTAATGATCTAGCAACTAACTATCAACTAACTAACCATAAATCTAGCAACTAACTATCAACTAACTAACCATATCTCCAACTAACTATATCTCCGATAAATCTCATTTAAATGATACGTAATATTCTCATTATATACTATTTTAAATACAATTTCAAATCGTTCTCCTTAATGGAAATTTAAGCGTGTTTCTCTTTCAGCACAATTACCATAAATTTGATGGTGATTGCTTTTATATAAATGATTGTAGCATAAAAAAAATGTATAATCACTTTTGTATTCCTCAATTTTTGTATGATTTTGACAATTTGAATGTTTAAGTTTTTTGTTTTTCTTTCACTTCTTTCATTGCTTTTTTTTTGTTTCAGATGTTTGTTAGTGACAACACATTGAGGAATTTGTGCCTCATCCTCACTTATAACACTTTATGGTATAATTTCTTTCTCATCATTTTAATTTATATTATCATTCTCACTAGATCCGTTAATTTTAGCTTCATTAATTTCTTGGGTTTGTTTCTCCTCAAGTACATTTAACTATGTATTCGTGACATACAACCATGAATTTAATTGCAACAACGTCCAAGATAATGCTTTAAGATCTTCAATGGCTGAAAATGAAACGGGGTGAAGAATATTGTTCCAAGGTTTGATTTTCCCTCATTTTCTTTCAATCCAATTTATACAACTACTTGAGGATTTTCTTTAATAATTTCACTCAAGAACCCTTCATATTTCATGTTAGAGATTAACACTAAATTTTTTTTATGCTCATTTCTGGATTTCTTTTTACAATGGTATGAAGAACTTGATCATTTGCAGGATATGTCAAGAGAGCTTTAGCAATGTCATCATAGGTTAATTTTCAGGGTCCGTGCTTATGTTAATTCACTACAAAAAAAAAAGGTCATTTAGCGACCGAAAATAGTGACCGAATTTGTTGGTTGCTGTTTGCGACCGAAATGGCGACCGATTGTAGGATCTAAATCAAACACTGATTAGAGTTGATACTGCGACCGAAATAGCGACCGAAATAGAGCGCAGCAGAGTTATCGGTCTCTATTTCGGCAAAATAAAGGAAAGTAAAAGCCAAAATTGCTGATTTTTTAGCGACCGAACTGGCGACCGAGTTAAATGCAACGATTAAATTTTATCTATATTTGCGACCGATATTAAATCGGTCGCTAAATGACGCGCAAAAAAATAAAATAGAGCGTGTTAGCGACCGGATTTTAAATCGGTCGCTAAATTTATGAATTCAAATATCAACTTAACCCATTTAGAGACCGATTTAGCGACCGGATTATTCGGTCGCTTAAAATGAAATCCCTAAAACGCAAGTCGGCCTTCCTAAACTCTTCTCACCCGTATTCCTTCTCTTTCCAAGTCTGCCTTCTTTTTCTTCAAAACACAACACATTTTTTTTCTTCTTTTCTCCATAACCCCAACCTCATCTCCCTCCACTTTGCTTGAACAAACTACAACCGCCGCCCCTACACGACCACGACGGCCACCACCGCACAGCAATTCGAAGCCGCTGCTCGACGACGCAGTAGAGGAGTCGCGTACCGCCTGTTCTGCGCCTAGGCCGAGCTCAACCGCGCGAATCACGCCTCCACCACGATTTCCACCATGTGGGTTGCTTCCAAGCTTCTTCTTCTTCCCTTGTGTTGATGTGTCTTCTTTCTCTCTTTGTTTTACAGAAAACCGCCCCTGCCGCCGCTGTCACAGCCGTGCGCCGCCGCCATTAGCACCACCACAAGCTCATCTTCTTTATTGGGTGAGTGGTTTCCTCACTTCTTTGGTTCATTTTCAAGAAACCCCAAGTTTTCCCCAAACTCAAACCCTAACTTTAATTTCAGAGTTTGAATTTTGAAATTAATTGGTATTTTATGAAATTGGGATTATGATTAAGTGTTCCCTTAAATCAATTTTATCAGTCCCTTGTTTAATTGATTTTTCTCAATTTTCACCTTGAGCCTAAAGACCCCCAAATCTGTTTTGACTTAAATCAATGAGATTTTTTAAGAAATTAATTATGCTATTAAGGTATAATTATAGTGTAATTGTTGAGAAATTAATTTGGCGATTTGTCTGGCTGTTTCTATGTTTGGATCGACTCTATGGGTTGTCGTTAGTGCTCGTATTTGCTTAGAAGAGACTGAAATTACTCTCTGGGGACTTTGACTGCATAACTGACAAGTAGCTGGATATTGCTGAACATCTTTCAGGTGGGGGAAAGAACCAATCTACCGTCGGAATGGTTAAGTAGTGTATAAATATAATAATTGTGTAGGGCGACCTAAACCCTACTAGTGGTCGAATAATCGACAAGACCAAAATCATATTGAATGCTTTTCTGAAAAATCAATGATGATTTGGGAATTGTGGATTTATCGATGTTAAGTTATTTATAAAGTATTTTGAGGTTGATTGACTTTATTATTGGATTGCTATGTTGTGCTGGTGGTGATAAATTACTTTGTGATATTTGAATATTTATGATTGTCTGTGTTATGCATGATCTGTCTGGATTATTTCTATGCTTAGTTGACTTTAAGTGAGGATATGTGTTGTTCGGAGATAATTGTTTGGGTGAGAATGAATTGACTTAGAGTTGCCCAGCCTAAACTAGTTATTTAAAGATGAGTGGTGACATAGAACATGTGTTGAGGTTTTGGTGGAAGGCTAAGGCACTAGGTGGTTATTAATGTGGGTTGGTGAGGTTCGTGTATTGGTATTGTTGTTTGTGATCGTGTGTTGGGAACATGCGAGGTTGGAGTATCCGATCATGGACAAACTTAATGATGATGGATTAGACGAGACTCCCTATGAGCCGGATGCCGGAGCTCGAGTCTTGACCCATGGTGATTAGGGTCAAGGTAGTATATGGCCAGTGCGTCTTGTGAGGCGTTTTAGATGTTTTCAGTTGTTTAGTATTTTTGTCTAAGTCTATGCCTGTGAGGGCTCCTACCGAGAGGATACCCTCAACAATGTTTTGGTAATGTAATAGATAAACATGGGGGTATTTATATATTTTAACCTTGCGAATATTTTATGTTATTAATGAAAACTGAGTATGTGCATGACAAACCAATTTGGGATTACTGTATCTATTTATCTCCTAAGTCTTTATCACGACTGGAGTTTGTGTATTTATTTTTCCGCTCATGGCAGTTGATATAAGACCAGAGACCAATTATGGTTGGATAAAGTTTTGAAGTTATAAACTGTCTATCAGGTATTTTTCCGACGCCATACAAATCTCCGATTTTTTAAAGGGGACATTTCGAAAATGAATTATGAAAATCTCTAACTCTAAACGTGCGATTAATGAATTAATTAATAAGGTTTTAAGCTAATAAAACACCGGGGCACAACGGGGTGTCTCATTGATGACCATCCTTACTAGGTTATCTAGGCATTTCCAGTAGAAAAGTCATCTCTATGACCATCCTTCAAAACGACGTAAAAGCATCTGCTTTCCTGAAAACTATTATGTTTTCTAATCTGTAAAGTTGCATGTGAAGTTGCATTTCTTTGTTCTATTTTAACATGCTAGTATGCTACATGGATCTTTCCATCTTTTCTTATTATCACTTGATAAAGTTTAGACATATGACTTGTTTTCCTTATTATTTTATCAGAAAATGGATCCGACTAAATGTTTTGAGACAATCATCCATATAGACCAGGTACAGTATCTCATCAACTTAAGAATAACGATCGGATTCACGTAATGATGGTTAAGGCATAAACTAACCATTACTAAATTGTTCTTGTGTATTTGCAGGATTTGATTTCAATCCCGCGATCATTCTACCGCCGTTGGGGAAGAGGAATACCGCGTGTTGTGACTATTGAAGACAAATGCAGAAATCTGTTCAATGGGAATATAGTAATCCATGAGGATCGCCCATATTTTGCAACAGACACAAATTATATCAGGGAGTTGTATTTGTTATCCACTGGTGTATCGGCAAAGTTTAAGTACCTTGGGGGTTCTCGCTTCTACATGTTCATCCCTTTGGAAGATTGTTGAGTTTTGGTATTTTGAATAGTACTTATTATTGTGTGTGTGTGTTTTTATGTTTTGATCGTTAATTAGTACATTATTAAACTTTTTTTTTATAAACAATTATTAAACTTGCGTTAATTAATGTATGTGTTTTCTTGATCATATTGACTGTGGTGTTTTGGATCGTTAGTACATCATGTTTATGTTTTCTATTTATTCAAAAAAAAATATTGGTGTATTTTGTTTATATCAGAAATTAAAAATCAATGGAGTAATAGTTGAAAAACAAAATTTGGTCGGTAAGATTAAGTTACAGAAAAAATTTTATAAAAAAAAAATTCAAAATTTGCGATCGAAATAGCGACCGAATATCAGTCATCAAATTCGGTTATCTGAGCATGCGACCAACTATACGGCGACCGAAATATCGGTCACAAATTTGCGACCGAAATACAAATTCGGTCGCTAAACATTTAGCCACCAGGATTTCTGCTACCCACTTAATTCGGTCGCTACACAATATAGCAACCGAATTATCATGTTTAACGACCGAAATCTTTGGTCGCTAAATAGGTTTTTTTTTTTTTAGTGATTTTCGTGGGCTATCCTTATGTTTGAATTATTAGTAAAAATTACACTTTAGTATAGTTTAAGCATTATTTTTGGGATTCATTGTTTCAGTAATTTTAATATTAATATAATACTTTCTTATTTATTTTTATCTTATCATGTAAATTTTTTTTTTTTAATCAACTGAAGATTTTCGTATATCTACGTAAATCTAAATTTTATTTTTCCTAATTAAACTATATTTAATTATATGATACAAAAATCACATTCATATGATTTTTTTTTTATCTTCTCCTTACAAATTTAAAGCTGCCAAATCTTAATAACTTTTTGCAAATCAATATTATTTTCATATTTATTAATATATTTCACAGGGATGAATATATTTTTTTTGTGAGCCACAAGGATGAATATTTTTTTTGGGTACATCGAGATGAATATTTAGTTGAAAGCAATAAATAAATTTAAAACTTACGAGGAAATTTTCCTTCAAATTAAACACGGGACGAATATTTTACATAAAATCATACCAACAAATGATTTGCTATGATAGAATTATACTCTATTATTTTAGTATTTTTTTTACATAATTATGTTAGTACTTTTTTATTGGAAAAATTAATAACTTAATATTTTCTAGTTCATTGTTATAATAATTTAGTATAAGTATATTTCTTTCTCAGTCGTTATCTTCTCACCAAATGAATTCTTTGAAGGTTTTCTTTTTATTTCGTGATAGAAAACCAAATTAAATTCATATATATATATATATATATATATATATATATATATATATATATATATATATTTTGTTGAAAATTTTAAATTTAAAAGCTAAATAAGTTTAGACAAATAATTATTCCTTTCTTTCTTATTATCTTCTCATCCGACTAATTGTTCAAGTTCCATTTCATCTAAACAAATCTATTTTTTCACTAATTAATTTTGATTTAATTACATGACAAAAAAAAGTAATGTAAAATTTATTCTGATTGTTTTTTGCCTTCTCCGTATAAATTTAAATTTTTTTTTGGTAAACCCGGTATAACCAAATTTGTTTGAAAAAATATTCTAGACAAATTATTATTTCTTTAGTATTTATTATCCTCTCACCTAACTAAATTATTAAAGATTATTTATATGTGCCTAAAAAAAAGATTCTTTATATGAATAAATTTGAATTTTCTTTTATAAATTAATTTCTACCTATAAATCGGTTAATCTAGAAATAACAAAACATGAAGAGAATAATAAGAGATAATTAATTTACCAAATTAATTCAGATTTAATTACATGATACAAAATCAAATAAAATTAATATGTTCGTTTTTTCAACCTCTCCTTATAAATTCAGAAATTAAAATCTTAATAATTTTTAGGCAACACATTATTCCTTATCAATTATCATCTCACCTAATTAATTTATTGAAGATTTTTAAATTTTTTAACTTGAGCAATTGATTTTTTTTATACCAATTAATATCTATATAAATTGATCAATATAAAAATTATAGATAAAACATAACACATTTTTTTTACGGACAAAACATAAAAATTATAGATAAAACATAACACATGGTAATGAGTATTTACATGAAAATAATAAGGAAAATTTACACCTAGGGATAAAGTACATGCAATACACGACGATGAATATTTTACATGAAATCACATTCACATATAAATTGTTAGAGAAAAATTTATACTTTACTATAATTATAGTATTTTGTTAATTTATTGTCATAAATAAAAAAATGATAACCTAAAAGCAAAAATATACCACGAAGAACAATTTAAACAAATCATATTTCCATGTAAAGAAATAATCTTAAAATTTAAATATATTAATATCTATTCTCTCATCTCAACCATAATTCATATTTATGTTTTCCCTATTTTAGTTTAGGGTTCATGATAGACAATAGTAATTAGTAAATTAAAAATTACTACGTTTTGTGATCCGTGGTTAAAATAAAATAGTTATAATTTTATAATTTTTGAGACATAATTTCAAATTACAAATAATATAAAAAATATTCAAAAGTCAACCTATATCTTATATATGGCACGGATTCCTATACTAGTTAATTAAAGTAATAAAAAAAGTGGTCCTAGTTGACTCAATATTTTTCCCAGCTCGATAACAACCAATAATTGTTACCACCTAGCTTAGAAGTTATTTAAGGAAACTATCTCCAATACAACATTGGTTTAGTTTGATCAAGTCATCAGCGTCAAGATTGCTTGCACCTCTATTTAAGCTGGATGTTTGATAGCTTTGACCGGTCTGGCTATGGTCATCGTGATTCAGATTTTTCATTTCTTCTCCCCACACCCCACCCTTTTTTGCCCCTGATCAATTTCAAGAGAAAAATGCTATTTTTGCAATAAAATGAGATAAGAGTACACTGCTCTAACCCGATGTGGATCCCAATCTCAGCCCAAATTGGGCCTAATTTTTAGAAGACGGTCCTAACCCAGTTAATTTCGGACTAGGTCGTGTTGGGTCTTAAACATCTCTCGTGATTTTGGCTATCATATGAAACAAAAAATTTCACAGTAATAAGTGATCGCAACTATAAACTTGGGAAAAATAAAACAGAATATAATAATCAACAGGATATGTTAGCAACAACAGCACCAATCCTGGTCCCCAAGCTCTATTAATACGTGACCTACTGCCACAACTGGAGGAGTCAACCATAAATGATCTACATTTGAGTATATTTTGGCTCTTTTGAGTTGAGAGAACTCTGCCACAGTAATAATAAGATTACGGCATAAACTGCAGCCATAACTTCCAATGGTATTCAATTTAGTCTAAAAGTTATAATTTTACGGACAAAATTTAGGTATACTTCCATAATTACTTGTGGTGTTGTTTTCCATTGAGAAGAATATGTGTAACAACACCTTATCAATGAAAATCTGTCACACATGCCCTATTCTTATTGAAAAACAAGACCACAAGCACCTAAAAATGGCACATAGGTTTTGTCCTAATTTTAAAACCACCAAGCATCAAAGTAAATCTGGCATTTGATTTGGGCAAAGAAATATCAATTGCCCTCATTCCAAAGCAACCATCCCCAGCAAAGTTTCTAGGAAAAGAATCAAGAAAGGAACTTCCACAGCAGGATAAAAAAGTTACACAGATGAAAAATATGCATGGATGCGGAACACATTATCATCAAGAGTATCTAAAAAATAATCATCTTCAGTACCCAGGGGAAAAAAGTATCTAAATTCATAATGGTAAAGTATTACTTAAGTGAATAAGTGTCATAACAATACAGTACATCACAAACAAGCAAGCTAAACTCTATTCCCAACACTAAACAACAATTTGATATTGACCCTAGACCCCAGAGGTTGTACTTGTCCCCTCTTTTGATGAAAGAAAGGATCAAATCTGCCATGAGTATCATGCTTACTAACAATTGTTTACACAAGTATCACCACAATTAAGCATGAGTATCATGCTAAAATTAGGGAGTTGGAATGGAATAATGGATTCAGTGCCCATTTGAGACCCCTTAAAAAAATATTAAAGAGACCAGCCAACCACCAAAATCAGCACTTTAGTATAAACCAAAAAGACAGGTGCTTTTGCATTACTCTCTAAAATTTACAATACTAATGACTTAGATTTCTCTATTTTGGTCAATATGCTTATTCCTCTATTCCATTCTAACAAATCTTGAGCAGGCTTCCACATACAGCATCAACAAAACTAATGCGATGTTGACAGTACCTTAATCATCAATCAAAGATAAAAGGAGAACATCAACCACTTGCACAGTAATAACCCATGAATTTAGCAACCGAAACACAAACAGTCTAAAAAATGTAGAAATAAATATTAAACAAGCACTTCAGTTTTAAATTACAACCACTGAGAAGTTACTTTTGACATCTTTTCAGCAAGTTATATATCCAATATCTCTTAAAATCATAGAAATATGTTAAGTATGACCACGAACCCTTCGCCCAAAAATTAGACATTTCATTCAAAAATATGATACAATTGCAAAAGATCAGAATGAAGCAGCTTACATATTGAGTATTAACAACTGAAATTGTATGATCCTAGGAAGGGACGTTCCCACTGCTGCAACTGCAGATAAAGGTGTTACAAGTTACAAAGAAGAATCCATGTTATTAAAACAAAAGCACATTCTATATAAATTCGGATGGCGAATTAGCATCAGGTTTAACATCTCCCAAACCAGCAGCATGGTGCAGGACCTGAGGAGGCAATGCCCCCAACCCCGCACCACCCAATCCATCAGTTCCAGAACCAAAAAACTGAGAAAAAAGTCTGGCCATGATCCCAAGAATCTGCATTTGGTTCTGGCAAGCATCAACCTGCATCTGCATGATCTGCCTCTCATGTTCAACCTGCATAGCCACCATCCTCTCCTTCCATTCCATCATCTCCTCTTCCATCCTCTCCTCCGCTCGTTTCCTCCTCCTCCGTTCCTCCTCCAGCTCCCTCTCCGCCCTCGCCCTCTTCTCCGCCTCAAACCGCAACCGCCTCTCTCCCAATTCCAATTCCAAATCAAAATCAAACTCCGTTCCTCTCCTCTTCTCAATCTCAACCTCAATCTTCTCCTTCCGAAACTCCCTCTCCCTCCTCCTCTCTTCTCTCTTCACCACAGCATCCCTGAGTTCCAGAATCGAACCGAGAGCATCTGAATCCTCCTCATCCTCGTCATCATCTGAATCCTCATCATCAAATTGAAACCCTAAATCATCACGAGAATTGTGTAGTTGTTGTTTCTTGTTGTTGTTATGAGGATTTTGATGGAGGTGGACATCGCCGAAGACGTGCTTGTAAGCGAGGAAATTCTCCCAGTGGATGGTGCCGTCGTTCCAGTTGAAGTGGTGAGGGGAGACGCGGATCTTCTGCTTGACGCCGAGGTACTGGTGGCGCATGTTCTGGACCTTGATGGAGACATCGCGCCACGACCACTTGAAAGGGAAGGTGGTTGGGTCGCGGAGGTTGTGGACGGCGTTGACGTGATCGGCGATGGGCTTGAACTTCTTCTCGCGGGTCTTGAGCTTGGGGAGGGTGCCGGAACGGAGGAGGTCGGAGTATTTGGATAGAAGGGTTTGCTCCTCCGCTTCCGACCATTTCTTTCGCTTCATTAGATTAGTTAGCTGGTTGCCCTCACCTGACCTGACCTGCACAACTGATTCAACTTGCAGTCATCAGAGTCCACACTGTTTTCTTTGCGAGGAACACTCACTGCCGCACTCACAGCTTGTTTATTAATAATTTGATACTTATATATAATAAATTATTAAAATGATCTTTATATATATAAAAAGTTTCTATTTGATCCCTATACATTACCTGTTTAATTCCTATACGAGTAAAAAATTAGAATTCGTTTCACGTATAAAGACCAAAATATTACTTTAATCTTATTATTTTATTATTTTTACTAGTGTAGTTATAAGTGCAGGTAATTCTTATAATATGTTTTTTTAATATTTAATTTTAAATTATTTAAATATAAAAACAATTAATATAATATATTAAAAATTATGAACTAATTATTATTATTTATTATCTATTAATATTATTTATTTTTATAACATTTTTTGGTGATATTATTTTTATCTTTACTCGATATATTTTCAGTGAGAATTGAATTTAAATAATAACTATATTTTTTTGTAAAAAAAATATCAACTTTATTATTTAGATGATAAATAAATATATAGATATTTAAATTTCATTTTAAAATCTGTATATATATTTAGCTTTTATTTAATGTTTGTTTTAGATTTAATTTTATATTGAGTTAATAATTTTAAATTTCTTTTACAGAATAACACCCTATCTGATATCGGGCCTTAACTTTATTTAAGCTTAATACAAAGTTAGCCATATGGTAATATAATTTGAAGTAAAGACTCATATTGGGTGTTACGGATATAAAAAAATTACAACAACAATAATTAATTTTTACACCAAATTTTTTTTTTACTTATACCCTAACAACGTTAAAAGTCATTCATATCATAATTGTTGATTGGTTGCAATGTAAAAAACTTTACACTATTAATATATAGCAGTTAAACTCTTTATTTATACAAATAATAAAGAGTTTAACTGCTATATATTAATAGTTATAATATTTAATAGTTATAATATTTAAATAAAAATAATAATAAAGTCATTTTATTTAATGGAGTAGGAGATTTAATGATCATACAAAAAACGTAAAGATCAAAATTCTGATTATAAGCCAATTAATTGACATAACATGTAATTGTCCGTTACCTATTATATTTGTATTAATATATCATCTTTTACTTGCGGCTTTTGTTTCCTATATTTAACCACCCCTCCCAACAAAAATAAAAAGTAAAATAAGGAAAAAGATAAAAGGCTTTGTACTGATTAAAGTCAGAGAAGCTTATGCTCATGATTTCAATCTCAAAACATCAGAAGGCAAAGTAATGTTGATTTGATTATTGAGCACTATTCCTATTAATGATTTATCAAATAGTCAATATAAAAAGTATTTATAAACTAAGTTAAGGATAAAATCTTCCATATAAAGTTATGTTTATTTGAGAATATTTTCGAAAATCTTGTATAAAGTTATGTTAGTTGAAGATAATTATTATGGTATGAATGAATGATATAGTATGAGTTTTCTTTAATAAAAGGTTCAGGAGGTATGTCATTGTGGAAGAGTTTTCCTCTCCTAAAATTATTTGTACTGGTACTATATTTTGCTTGTAAACTTGCATTGGACCCTTATTTATTGGTCTGGGAACTTGAAATGGAAAGCTCATGACCCTATTACGGTGCTAATATGCAAAATTTTCCTGGTTCGGTATTGAGGGACATTTAAGGATTAGGAAACTTATATATTGAAGTATTTCCTTCACAGGGTATATAAAGGCAAGAAGTATAAGTTGTTAATTTGCATTTTGGGAATTTATTTTAAACTGTGTAGTATTGATTTGCTAATATTGCAATATAGAGAACTTAGATCTATTTTTTTCTACATCAAAATTCCTAGACTGCACCATGAAGTAGCATTCTAAGAATGCTTGCTCTGTTTGTGAACTGGAATAAGGTTTCAAGTTTTAACATGTTTATATAACGAGTAGTTAAGGAAAAGATCCCCCTGTGCACCGTATGGCAACATGATGTTGCATATTATATTCCTTTTCTTAGGCACTTCCACGTGAGGCAGTGAATTGATGCAGAAAAAGATAATCCATTTTGCCATGCTTTCTTCAACCTATTGTTTAAAGCATTTACAAGTATATAAGCTTTATGCTTTATTTTAGTTTAAACATTATTGATGCAAAATAAATGTTAATATTAATTTTCAAGGAAGTAGCAGCAAGTGCATGTTTGGGCATAAGGCACGTCATGCCTTTGAGAACTCCTCCATCGAGTAGTGAAAGTAATACTAGAATTGATGTTAAATGAATGTATATTAACCACTTAGTTTGGTTCCAAAACAGGGTGTGATATGTGTCAATATGGGGCATGAAATAATTGTTGGCTGGACTCTACACTATTTTACAGTAGGAATCCAATATCAAATATATATATATATATATATATATATATATATATATATATATATATATATATATATAATTACAGTTGTTTTATAAAAGTAAATAAATAAATTAGAAGATGGGTTGCTTTATAGATTGAGAAGTAATACTAAGAAATGATTTATTTAATTTTGACCTTGAATTAGGATGAACAACTTGGATGATTTAATAATGAATGTATGATTTGGGGTAGTATAGTTTTGATAAATGTATAGGAGTTGGTTTAGTGCAAAAGTAAAGATCTTTTTTTGTTCTTTTTCGGATTGGTGCATAGATTCTATAAAGTGTATTGAACGGGTGTGACTTATGCACCTGTTCCTTTTACATTGTTGATCTGTGTTTTCTTGTATATGGATTCTGACTCTAGTACTCTTACTAATATACTTTTTGCTTTTTCAAAAAAAAAAAACATGAAAGGTGTACGCTATTATTTTCTCTTTGGGAATGTTAATGAAATTTGTAATCACTAATGATATTATCTATAGTTTAGTAATGGTGGCTTTGTCGCGACCGTCCCGTCCGGGGGCGGCGAAAAAGGGAGATAAAAGACAGAGGAGTAGCCATTAAAATTTTTATTGGGAAAATCTTAGAAAACCCAATTATTTAAAGGTAAACTGGTCTAAAAAAGAGTGAGAGATGAGTCCGGGAGTCGGTTACGAGTAGGGAAGGTATTAGCACCCCACATCGCCCGTTTTAAAAAACAGTACCTCAAGTTAATTGTGCAAAAACATTTTAACAACCTTTTAAATATTTATTTTACCCAAAAATTATTTACAGGAAAGTATTATTTTAATTTTTAATATTTTAAATTTATTCATTTTTATATTTTAAAATTTATTGTTTATTAAAAAAAACTAAATGAGGTTGAACACGGCACATGAGTCCACAGGGTAACCTCAAATCTAAGGGACTGAACATGGCACCGTGTCCATAGAGCATCCCTAAAAATAGAAATTTAATTATTTTGATTAATTATTTTAACATAAAAAAGGACACAAAAAAGGGAAATTTTAGTTTTGCCTTGACAAGATGATTTATCTTGCTCCTACGTACTCCTGGGTGCGATGGGAAACTCAAAACCACGTAGTTCTTTAGAAAAAAATTTGATTGGTTGGTCGATTTTTAATTTTTTGATAAAGATTTGATTTTTTTTGTTTTAAAAAAGGGATTTTATTTTAAAATAAATTCACCTTTACACAGAGTCCAAGATAGCAGTGCTATACGATAAACCCTTACAATTCATACGCCACTTGAGGATGAAAAAATCATACACCAACATCGTAGATTGTTGCATGAATTAAAAAGAGATTTTTTTATTTTTTACAAAAAATGTTGGATAAAATTTGTTAACAGAGCAAAGTGAAAATATTTAATTATTCTTAATAAAAGGGAATTCATTTTTGCACAGGGTTCAAGATAACAGTGTTATAGGATAAACCCTTATAATTCTTACAACACTTGAGGATGAAAAATCATATATCAACATTGTAGATCGTTGCGTGAATTCAAAAGGATATATTTTTATTTTTTGTTTGTCCCCCTTTTTAAAAAAGATTTGTTTTATTTTTTTATTTCTTTGTACTTCCCTTTTTTAAAAAAGAGTTTTTTTTTAATCCAAAAAAAGCAACCTGAAATTTTTTTTTTGAAATTTCCTTTAAAATTCATTTTTATTCAAAACCTGACCCTAACCCAATAAGAGACAGCTCCTCTCTAAGCCCAAATCTGAATAGCTTCTACCCCTTTTTTTATTGGAAAGAAAACATTTTTTATGAGCATATATTTGGCCCATACAGTACACCCATACCCCACAAAGACCCATTTGGCTTTATCAAATCAGAACTTTAAGTTAAAAGAAAAAGAGAATAAAAACCTTTTAAGAAACGTAATAAAAGACCAGAGAAAACAAGGAACGAGGATAAACCAAAATGAAGGAGGTGCAGCTTGGTGACCCAGGCAGTGACTGAACGACGTAGTGACGATGGCCGGTCGTGGAGGCAGCGCGGTGAACGGCGGAGCAAAGTGGGGTTGTGACGGTTCAAGGCGGCGTTGAGGTGTGGGTCACGGATGCGGCTCTGCGTAATCAGGGACGGGTTTGTGGTGGCTGAGGTGGAGAGCGGCAGTGGAGGGGCGTTCAGGGTGACGGCACACAGTGCTGGGCGGATCTGTGTTTGACTGTGTGTGGCGGCGCTGTAGCAGATCTGGGGCAGATTCGGGGCGATCGCGGGCGGCTCCGACGGTTCAGGAACGGGCGACGTGACTGGTTGAGGTGGTGGCTCGGTTGATGGTGTCTGAGTTGTGGGGAGATGAAGGAGGAAGGTGAAGTGAGAGGGAGAAAGATGAAGGTGGAAGGATGAAGGTGAGTGTGTGTGTGTGTAGTTTTTTTTTTGTTTTTTTTTTTGTTTTGTTATTGTTGTCTGTTTTTCAGAATGGGGAGGAAAATGGGAGAAAATCAACTGCTGATAATATTGGTTTGAACCTCTTTTTCGGTCCCCCTCCCTTTGGTCACTGTTCAATGCAATATATAGCACAAGAATGAAGAAGATGACAAATCTTCCTGTTAGGCCAGCTGGTGTGGGTACAAGTAGTGAGGAGCAAATCAGTCTTTGCTCCACCACCTTGCAGGGGCAGCCATGGTGCAAGGGTAGTACACCACCATTTTTAGAAAAAGTTAGAAGAAGACAAAGAGGGACCAAGAAAACAAAATCTGGTCCATACTTGAAAGGGCAAACTGAAAGCTGGCCATTTTTCAAAATTTTTTACTTTTTATTATTTTTTATTTTAACAAATCGGAATAAATAAATAAAAAAACAATTTTAGTTGGGCTTGGATAATGGGCTCAAAAGATAACTTGGAACAAAAAACGAAAATGGGCTCCATTTGATGATGCAATAGGCCAAGAAATTTTTATTTTTTTGCAAAGTTTTTTTTTCTATTATTTTCTTCAAAACATTAATTAAAACATCCGGACAAAATTAGGTGTTCACAGCTGCCCCTCTTTACTTGTTTCTTATTAGTAGGTATAACCGTAGTTAACCTATTATCATTATAAGAAACGGGTGAAGACATGAACTCCAATTTTGACCGGGGTCTGCTGACAAGTAAAAAGGTAGCATAATTAAAAAGAGCTTGCGGGATGGATTGCCCATAGAAGCTCGAATAGAAAGATAAAAGAGCTTACAGGGTATGGTACCCGCCGAAGCTTGAAAAAAGATAGAAAACTTGCGGAGTCGATTATCCGCTGAAGCTTGAAATTAAAAGGTTAAAAGCTTACGGAGTCGGTTATCCGCTGAAGCTTGAAAGGAAAGGTAAAAAGCTTGTGGAGTCGGTTATCCACTGAAGCTTGAAAGGTAAGGTAAAAAAGCTTGTGGAGTCGGTTATCCACTGAAGCTTGACAGAAAATAAAAAAGCATGCGGAGTCGGTTATCCGCTGAAGCTTGAAAAGAAATGTTAAAAGCTTACGGAGCCGGTTGTTCCCTGAAGCTTGACAGAAAAGGTAAAAAAGCTTGCGGAGTCGGGTATCCGCTGAAGCTTGACAGAAAAATAAAAAGCATATGGAGTCGGGTATCCGCCGAAGCTTGAAAAGAAACGTTAAAAGCTTACGGAGTCGGTTGTCCGCTGAAGCTTGACAGAAAAGGTAAAAAAGCTTGCGGAGTCGGGTATCCGCTGAAGGTTGATAGAAAAATAAAAAGCATGCGGAGTCGGGTATCCGCTGAAGGTTGATAGAAAAATAAAAAGCATGCGGAGTCGGGTATCCGCTGAAGGTTGACAAAAAAATAAAAAGCATGCGGAGTCGGGTATCCAGTGAAGCTTGAAAGGAAAAGTGAAAAGCTTGCGAAGTCGGTTATCCGCTGAAGCTTGAAAGGAAAGGTAAAAAGCTACGATGTTTGTGCAATTTAACTGGGTTTTGTGCTCACAAGAGATAAACAATTGCAATGTATGATGCCAGAAATGTCCTATATGTCTGATGAAAACCTCAAATGATTTCAATGCAACACAAGGAAATCTCGTAACACATTACTATTTTAATTTTTCATCGCTTAGGTGGTTTTTGTTATCACCCTTGACCCCTTAAAGTGTTGATCACAGACAAGCTCTGAGATGAACTAAAACAAGTCTTGTCTTCACGGAGAATAAAGGCTAAGCACTTTTGAAAGGGTACGCTTCCTTTGCAATGATTGTCCCCGTGCTTCTTGTTAGTAGACCACGGTGTCCTTTGTCGGGAGATCATCTTGTTCTTTACGAACTTTTGAGACTTTCAAAGAAATTCTAAATGCTTTTGAAGACATCAATACATGTTTCACATTTCAGTATATACTTATCATGATGAATGCACACACACAATTAAAAAAAGTTAAGAGAAAGAGAATTGGGAGTCAATGCCATTATATTTGGACTGAAAAGGGATACAAAGCAGATGTTACAATGGAGTATAGAATTGCAAAAAGGTTGTGGAGTGGAAACACATCTCCTCAAGTGACATATCTTTCCATGACTAGTGTTAGTATCTCTCATACCATATCAACTGCTTACTAATCAACATCTGAGAATGCTATCTGCCCCAGTCTTCATGCATCTAGCCCACTGATTGCCCCAATTCATCGGCTTGACGACACTTCCATTGTTTTTTTTTAACCCTAACTTTTGCCTAGACAGCCTTTTCAGGTTTTCAGTCTAGCAGGTTGCTCTAACTTTTGCCTAGACTGTCTTTTCAGATTTTCAGCCTAGCGAGCTTTTTTTTTTCACTTTTTTTTTCTTGGGAAGTGCGTTCAAGCATAATATTTTTTTACTGCATTTGAATTTACAGGGAGTGGAAGATCTTCCCCATCCATCCTGGTGAGAAGGCTCCTCCCAAGAAGGTCTTTTTCACAACGTAAGGTCCTTTGTAGTTCGGCGTCCACTTCCCACGATGATCCTTTTGGATTGGTAGGATCTTTTTGAGCACTAGATCACCCTCACGAAACTGCCGCGGGCGTACCTTCTTCTCATAAGCTCTCATCAACCTTCTTTGGTACCGTGACACAATGCTGCTAATCTCTTCTCTTCAATGAGATTCAATTGGTCGAGTCGGTCCTGAATCCACTCAGCTTCTTCCAGTTTTGCTTCTCTCAGTACCCTTAATGAGGGGATCTCTACTTCAATCGGGAGCACTGCCTCCATCCCATATACCAGAGAATACGGCGTTGCCCCTGTCGAGGTGCGAATAGAGGTTCGGTAGCCGTGCAAAGCAAAAGGTAACATCTCGTGCCAATCCTTATACGTCACCACCATCTTTTGGACAATCTTCTTGATATTTTTATTAGCGGCCTCAACTGCTCCGTTCATCTTTGGGCGATACGGGGAGGAATTGTGATACTTTATCTTGAAGTTTCCACACATCTCTTTCATCATCTTGTTGTTCAAGTTAGTCGCATTATCAGTGATAATCTCACTTGGCAACCCATAACGACAAATTAATTCTCTTTTTACAAATTTGATCACGACATTCCTGGTTACATTGGCATATGATGCAGCCTCAACCTACTTTGTGAAATAATCAATGGCAACAAGAATGAAGCGATGCCCATTCGAGGCTTTTGGTTTGATTGGACCGATCACATCCATTCCCCACATTGAGAATGGCCAGGGTGCCGTCATGACATTCAAGGGAGCTGGCGGCGCATGAACCCTATCAGTATATATTTGACACTTATGGCACCTCTTCGCATAATTAAAGCAATCTGCTTCCATTGTCAACCAGTATTGGCCAGCCCTCAAGATTTTCCTTACCATTGCATGACCGCTCACGTGTGTTCCAAAAGGTCCTTCATGTACCTCCTCAATTATCCGTTTAGCTTCGTTTGCGTCAACGCACCTCAACAGCACCATGTCATGGTTTCTTTTGTAAAGAATTCCTCCATCTAAATAGAAACCCATTGCAAGTCTTCTTAGAGTTATTTTGTCATTTTCTGAAGCGCCCGGAGGGTATTCCCTTCTTTGGATGAAGGATTTGATGTCATGGTACCACGATTTTTTATCAGACTCTTCCTCTATCACTTGACAATATGCAGGATGATCACGACTTTCCATTTTGATGAGTGGTAGGTTCCTCTCGTCATTTACTTTGAACATCGAGGACAAGGTAGACAGTGCGTCAACTAATTAGTTATCTTCTCGGGGAATATGATGAAATGTGACTTCATCAAACTGCTCAATCAAACCTTTGATGTAATCATGGTACGGGATTAACTTGGCATCTCGGGTTTCCCATTCCCCTCTTAGCTGGTGGATGACTAATGCAGAGTCCCCATATACCTCCAGTATCCTTGCCTTTGATTCTATTGCTACCAGGATCCCAAGCGCACAAGCTTCATATTCGACTATATTGTTTGTACAATCAAAGTAGAGCCTTGCAGTGACAGGGAAATAATCATTTTCCGTTGAGATTAGTATTGCCCCAATTCCATGTCCCAATGCATTAGAAGCTCCGTCAAATAACAAGGTCCACTTTTCTTTTTCTGGTGATTGCTCGCGATCAAACAAAACCATTATATCTTCATCTGGGAAATCGCATTGCATCGATCCATAATCTTCTACTGGCTGATTGGCTAGATATTCTGCAAGAGCACTCCCTTTTATTGCTTTTTGGGTGACATAGACAATGTCATATTCTGATAGTAGGACTTGCCAACGAGCAATTCTTCCGGTCAGAGCAGGCTTATCAAAGATATACTTGATTGGATCCATTTTGGACACCAACCAGGTAGTGTAACACAACATATGATGCCTCAAACGGCGAGCTGCCCAAGCCAAAGCAGAGCAAGTGCGTTCGAGCAGTGAGTAGTTGGCTTCATAACTAGTGAATTTCTTACTTAGATAATAGATGGCAGGTTCCTTCCTTCCTGACTCATCGTGTTGCCCCAACACGCAACCCATCGATTCATCTAGCACAGTCAAATACATGATGAGAGGTCTTCCCGGCACTGGGGGAACCAACATCGGAGGCTCCTGTAGGTATTGTTTGATTTTATCAAAGGCTTTTTGACAATCTTCATTCCATGTTACTGCCTGATTTTTGCGTAGCAATTTAAAGATTGGTTCACATGTCGCGATCAATTGGGAGATGAACCGGGCAATGTAGTTCAATCTTACTAAAAACCCACGAACTTCTTTCTCCGTTCGAGGTGCTGGCATATCGATGATTGGTCGAACTTTTTCAGGATCAACCTCTATTACTCTTTGACTAACAATGAACCCCAGAAGCTTACCTGATTTCACTCCAAAAGTGCATTTGGCTGGATTCAGTCGGAGCTTAAACTTTCTTAACCGCTCAAAAAGTTTCTGCAGATTATCAACATGGTCATCTTCGGATCTGGACTTGGAGATCATGTCATCTACATAAACTTCTATCTCCTTATGCATCATGTCATGGAATAAAGCCACCATAGCCCGCTGATATGTTGCCCCAGCATTTTTCAAGCCAAAGGGCATAACTTTGTAGCAAAAGGTTCCTCATAAAGTGACAAATGTAGTTTTCTCCATATCTTCAGGTGTCGTCTTGATCTGATTATATCCTGAGAATCCATCCATGAAAGAGAATAATGCATGTTGGGCAGTATTATCTACAAGAACATCATTGTGAGGCAGAGGAAAGTCATCTTTTGGGCTAGCTCTATTTAGATCTCGATAGTCGACACACATTCGAACCTTTCCATCTTTCTTGGGAACAGGAACGATGTTAGCAACCCATTGAGGGTACTTTACAACCTCTAGGAAACCTGCATCCAGCTGCTTCTTGACCTCCTCCTTGATCTTTAAAGACATTTCCGCTTTCATCCTTCGTAGCTTTTGCTTTACTGGAGGACACTCCGGCTTTAATGGCAGTTTGTGTTCTGCTACACTAGGGTCTAACCCTGGCATGTCTTGGTATGACCATGCGAAAACATCCTTATAATCCATCAACAACTTGATCATCCTACTTCGTTCCTTTTCTTTTAGGGAAAGGCCAATATTGACCTCTTTTTTATCATCTTCGGTTCCCAAATTGATTAGTTCGCTCGGCTCTTAATGGGGCCGAATTTCCCTGGCTTCTTGCTCTACCAACCTCAACAGCTCAGGAGGGACTTCCCCATCATCATCAACAACCTCATCAGCATGATCAATAGGATAGTCAAAATTGTATGCTGAGTTATTAACACTGTCATTTTCAAGAGAGTCATTTCTAGATCTGCATTTTGATGGTTATCAGGGAAAGATGAATGAATAAAGGTTAAAGATGGGAAACTGCATTTATTGGTGAGGAACGACGAATAAAAGCGAAAGTAAAAAAAATTAAAAGGGATAAGAACATAAAGATATTGAATGCGTGCATTTATTGATAAGTCATACTGAAACAGAAACAAGTAAGCCCATTACAACAAAAATCCTAAAGCCTCGGGCAGAGCTAAAGGATAAGCTTTACAGAATTACTTTGAAAAAAACTCTATGGTCCTGGGGAACTCAATGACCTCCCAATTGTTGAGCTCTGTATCCGGAGGGCATGGATACACCAAATTGACACCATGATCGGCGAGATAATCATCTTCAACAACTGCTGCTTGGTCCAGGAAGGCGAACCCTACACTTCGGAAGCTCTGTCGAATGTCACAGATGGGAACCCTTTCAGTCTCGTATTCACGATTTTCCAGCCCAGCCAACCTCTTTATTTTCTTCTCTTCTACAACCCTCATCTTGTCGGCCTCGGTGGGTTTATATCCCAACCCAAACCTGTCCTTGTTCTCGGTGAGCATGAGGATGTCAGTGACACCTTGGCTATTCTTCCCCAAACCGCTTCCAAGTTGGTATCCTCCTTCGAGCATGACCCTAGCCATCATAATGGACGCTTTAGATGACTGAGGTTTCAAGAGTGGAACATTATCCCCAACATAAGTGGCATTGGCAATTTCAAGCGATTGGAAAGCGATCTCGAGAGCTTCTTCGGTAGCTTCAATGTAAGGGGTTGTTGATGGCTTACTCACTGAACGCGCTGTCGCCACGCGCCAAAAAGAACGAGCGTTTACAAAATAATGTATATAGGGAAGCGACAACTCGAGTATCGTCTCTCAAGGACTCTTAGGTGTCGTTATTATTAACAGAAAATCAAAAGTTAGTTTTGGGGGTTTTGGATAATTGAAATAAAAAAACAAAATAAAAACAGAGTAAGAAAACAAAGCAGTTAAAATATTATCAAATAAACTAAAGAACGATTAACCTACTGTTCTCGGTTTCCCACTATCATTGGTTCATATAAATCCAAGCCCTAAGCAGAATCTAATCCCCTCTCGGTTGTAGCAACAATTTACAAGCAAAACCACTACTACATATATATGTCCCTATTCCCGAATTAAGCAAACGGGGTGAAGCACTCATGAACTAAGCGAACATGATTGAACGCACTCGAATTAAGCAAACGCGATTATATATAGGAACATAACATCACCGAAATAAATCAATACAACACTATACATTCCTGAATTAAGCAAACAGAAACATATAGCATCGTATTGAAAAGAGAAAAGCAAGTGAAAACAGGAATTACAGAACCTCAAATGTAAATGGAAACCAATCCCAGTAGATTAATCAAGGAGACTAGCTCTCCATTACAGAAATAAACACAAAAGAAAAGAAGTAAACTACTGAACTACAACTACTGACTAACTAAAACTAGCCAGCCACCATCCTAGCCTTCAGTTCTGTCTAAAACAGACTTATATACAAGTTTCTGGAATCAGCTTTCTCGCGAGGCGAAGCCTCTCTCGCGACGCGGAAATTGTGAACAGTCTGCAACCTTTGGTATTCCCGCGAGGCGAACACACCTTCGCGAGGCGAGAATTGGAAGGGTCTTCTTATTACGCCCGTTATGAACATCAGGGGCCAACCGTGATGCTTTCTGACTTCCAGGCTCGCGAGGCGAATGTATGCTCCCGAGGCGAGATTCTTCTACTTCAAAACTGCCACAGCCGTGATCTTCAACACGGGTAAACCGTGATAGTCTCTGACTTCCAAGGTTGGATTACTCGCGAGGCGAGATATTCTTCGCGGGGCGAACCAGGTTTATTCCTTTTTATTAACCTGAAAACAGAAAACAGCATAAGTACTTTATTTAACTCTAAATCAACTAAATTAACCTAAAAATACTTTACAGACTCAAAATACTACTTAAGGACAATCAAGTCTAATTTGGGTGAAAATAAGATAAAATAAGCACAAAGCCATGGTCTTTATTAGTTATAAAACCAGTCAACCAGAGGCTCATCACTCACTAACATATCCTCCTCTCCAGAAACAATTATCAACTTGCTATCGACAATGAACTTCACTTTCTGGTGCAGTGTGGAAGGTACAACCCCAGACGAATGGATCCATGGTCGTCCCATGAGACAACTGTAAGTTGGCGTAATGTCCATTACTTGGAAGAGTATTTCAAAGGTGCAAGGGCCAATCTGAATGGGCAATTCAATTTCTCCCATAACTTCCCTTCGGGTGCCATCGAAAGCTCTTACAATCATTGCGCTTGGCTTCATGTGAGTTCCATCGAAAGGCAACTTTGCCAGTGTTGACTTTGGCATTACATTCAAAGAAGAACCATTATCAATGAGAACCCTAGCCATGACATGATCTCGACACTTCACCGAGATGTGTAACGCCTTGTTGTGCCCCATTCCTTCATCAGTAAAAGTGATATAATTATTAGCAACGATGTTACCCACGATGTTATCAAGCTTATCAATTGTGATGTCATGAGAGACATGAGCTTGATTCAGCACCTTCATCAGTACTCTCCTATGTGGCTCAGAATTCAACAACAAAGACAAGAGAGATATCCGAGCTGGAGTTTTATTCAATTGATCCACAACCTTGTATTCACTCTGCTTGATGAACTTCAAAAATTCATCGACTTTTTCATCAGATACCTCCTTTTTATTATCACCCCCTTTGGTATCCTTTTCGTCCGGTGTTCCTTCCACCTTCTCTTTCCCCTTGCGATCTTTTTCTTCCTTTTCTGTTCCCTCCCTTCGCAATACCTCTGGAGTATAAATGCGACCACTCCTAGTCATTTCACCAATTCCCGAAATGTTGGTAACCACAGTGGTCCCGTTGGGAGGACTTTGTTGAACATGCCTATCATATTTCCATGGTACCACTTTGGTGTCCTTGTAAGGGAAAGGACCTGGGACTCGAATGACAACTGGTGTTGGCCCACTCGAAACCGGCATAGGCTCCTTCTCGTATAGTGTATCACCACTGGCTTCGGAGCGACTTGCTCAGGAACCGGTTGAGGATTAATCACAACAGTAAAAGGAGTTATCTTAACTGGAGTTGGGGAAATTGTAGATTCAGCGACCATGTTAATGCCATACTCATTCGGTTCACAACCAATTAGGATAATCTTCATATCTATTAACTGTTGCACAACCTGTCGAAATTCTGCACAGTCTTCAATTGAACGCTCCATATTCTCGTCGAAGTCACACCTAATCTCTTCATCAAGAGTCTTCTCTTCAACAAATGAGGTTTACACCAATCCATGTTTTTGCATCTCCCTTAAAATAACTCTCATGGGAGTTCTGACATCAGCCACTTGACTCTTAAGAGTAGGTTCCATAAAGCTATCAATGGCATTGACTCCCGAACCCCCATGATTTGGCATAGGACCTTGTGCCCCATTCGGAGCATCTTTCTGAAAGCTCAACCACTTAGCATCAATAATATCTTGTACCTTAAATTTGAAAGCCCTGCAGTTGTCAGTGGAATGACCTATTGCCCCCGCATGATACTCACATTTAGCATTTGGGTCAAACCACTTCGGATAAGGAGGCCCCAATGGTTTCATTGGGATAGGAGTCAACACATATTTACTTATGAGCTGATGCAGTAGCTCAGTGTAGGTCATGGGTATCGGGTCGAAATGTACTGGCTTTCTTTCCGAGTTATACGGTGGTCTTGTTTGGCTGGTGGTTGGGTTTGGACCTAAGGGTTGGACAATTTGAGGTGGAATGGTAGGGTGTGTTTGAGGCTGAGAAGGGTATGATGGTCGGTAAGGAGCCATCTGTTGAGGATTTGGAAATTGTGAGGTGGCAGCGATGTATGGCTGGTTGGCTTGGTGATATGGAGCGTATTGGGCTTGGAAGGTGGGTGTTTGGTTTGGTCTATATTGGTTTGGTTTCTTTTGTTCAAAGGTTACTGCGTGCGCTTCTCCTTCCTTCTTTTTCACAAACGGAGCTCTTTTCTGGCCGTTCATTACTGAAGTCTCAGTGATCTTGTCATTCCTCATTCCACTTTCAATTCTCTCACCGATGATGACCATGTCAGAAAAGTTTGATGACACACTCCCAAACATCCTATCATAGAAGGCCGACTGGAGTGTATCAATGAACATTGCCACAATTTCTTTCTCGGTCAATGGAGGCTCCACCTAAGCAGCCAGTTCCCTCCATCGTTGTGCATACTCCTTGAAAGTCTCTGTGTTTCTCTTTGCCATATTTTGGAGTTGCATCCTATCGGGAGCCATGTCAATATTGTACTTGTATTACTTCAGGAATGCATCTGCTAGATCCTTGAAGGATCGGACGTGGGCCCGTTCGAGATGCGTGTACCAATTTGAAGCTGCCTCAGTTAAAATGTCTTGGAAGAAGTGAATCAAGATTTTATCATCTTGAGCGTATGATGCCATCTTCCTTACATACATGGTCAAATGGTTTTTGGGACAAGTGGTTCCCCGATATCTGTCGAAATCGGGTACCTTAAACTTGGGTGGAATTACAACATTTGGCACCGGACAAAGTTCCGAAGCATCCCGCAGACCATAACTATTTACTCCTTCAATGGCCCGTAGCCTTTCTTCTAGCACTTCCAACTTTTCTTTAGATTGGAAATTCCCTCCTGACTGATTCACTAGAGTTTCACCGTACATATTCTGAGGGAAGGAGTATGGCATGTCGGAGGATCCGAAGTTTGGCGTCATTTGAGTCCCCTGGGGTCCATAATGTAGGGTGTATTGTGGATTTTTTTTGATTGGCAGAAAGTGTCACCATCGGGGTGTTACCATCTGTAGGGTTGACAGTTTGTGTTTGTGGCATTTCGACAACATCAGTGGGGGTTTGTGTCTGAGTGATATGCTTGGAGTTTTGAATGCCATCTTGTGGGCTAGGGACCGTTGGTGGCACAAACCCGTGAGGCAAACCGTATGGGGGATTGTTCGGGTCAAATGAAAAATGAGTTTGGTTGCTTGGATAAATAGTGAGAGGCATCATAGCCCTTGGTTGGTTGAAGCCTTGAATATGAATCTGAGTAAAACCAGGCGGAATGAGAGGTGTGGCCGGATGTTCTTCGTTCGAGGCTGGAGGGTTCTCCTCTATGTTCTTTGCCTTCTGCATTGCTTGTAGGATCTCCATCATCTTAGTCATTTGATCCTTGATTTGACTGACTTTATCCCTGATCTCTTGGACTTCTTCTAGTTCATCCGCCATGATTCTTGTCTGTGACCGAGTGTGATAAGGGTGTCTTGGAGCAATTGTTCAGAAAAGCCACACACTGTTTTAATTGAAACAAAAGTGAGAACAAAATGTTGGAAAAAATGCAAAAAACTTTTATGAAAATCACCTTTGGAGTTATTATTATTATATTTTTTTGAGTTAACACCTTATAACAGACAAGAGATGGTCCCTCCATCCCACACAGAGAGCATTGCGCTCATAAGATGAAATAGAGTTGACAACAAATCTAGGGGAGATACAACTCTCCACAATAGATGTTGTCACACTAGCAATTCTGAATTGAGACATCTCGTCCTACCCTTTGCGTAGAAGGAAGGATCCTATAAGGCAAAGATGTAGTTGACAACATACTAAAGGAAGACCATGCTCCACGACAGGTGTCGTCACGAGTCAAGTGCAAGAGTTGGAGTGCGAAGGAATCATAGAAGCAGGAACTGATTTCATTAAAAACTCCTCAAAGCAAAACATAGAATTATGGAGGCAAGGACATATTTCATTAAAATCTCCTCAAAACAATATATAGATTGGGATTACATCATAATTCTCGACATTGTTACAACGTTTCACCCTAAAGTCAATAGCTTAGGTCTCTTTCTTTTTAGCCCTCGAGCAAACCCTCCACACATTTGCATGAAATCATCCAACTCAGCAGGGAGACGAAGCATAGGGTCCACACGATTTTTTTTTCCTTTTCAAAGCATTGGACAAAATTCGGAATACAATGTCTTAGCTCCAAATCCATGCTCATATATCTTTTTTTCCATATGTCAATATCTATCCCTCGCTCTCGGTCCTCTTCTCTCCACCACTTCACGACATTCATTACTTGAACCCTTTGATCATGATAGTGTTTTGCTGAGGTCCACCCTAAATCGCACTGCTTCTTGACTTCGCCTAGTAGGATATTCAGCTCTTGGACCTTTTGTACCAATTCATCAGTCATCCTGTCTTGTGCACAAATTTGCTCTTGTAAGTAGGCATGGGCTCCCCTTTGTCGATTGACTTCCACTTCCAATGACTTTCTCATATCTCCTTGCTGAATGACTTCTTCTTCTAACTGACACTTTTCTTTTCTTAGTTGATGCCTCTCTGTTGTCAAGGACAATACTTTGCTTTCAAGATTCTGGATCTTAGTCATGACGCTCGGCGGGACCTTGTCTGTATTCTTCTGGACTCTTGCGATTACAAAGATATTTGCACACAAATCTTTTAAATGTTCATTTTCCTTTGTCAACCTCTCACAATGCTTCTGACCAACGGCTATTTTCAACTCGACATCTTGCTTTTGTTGTTCCATTTCCTTCATTTGTGCTTCCAGGACTTTCAGTTGTTATGCCATTTGAGTTACCGAATTGGAGTTACCTTCAGCTTTCGTGTTTTCTGCAGGAATGTTGACAGGACCTTTCCTTGATTTTCTCCATGCTTCATACTCTGAGACAATGATTAGGATTGGTCGTCCCAATTGTGATCTCCCTGCCATCCTCACATTTTTCCATGCATTTCTAACTTCTTTTGCCAACAACTTGGTATCCTCACCATCCTCGTATCGAAAACAGCATCCACCGAGTTGTTCTTCTCGTGGCACGGTTTGCGTCCAACAAAGTTGTCGTAAGGCTATGGCGGGTGTGTAGGATATGCACCCTCTCGGGCCTATCAAAGGAACATTTGGATAGTCACCACAACTATAAATGATATCTTGCCCCTGTTGACTTTCGTACCATGGGCATACCCACTTAAAAGAGTCTTTTCCACCTTGTCAAACTCGCTCTTCCATTCCTCTTCATTAAGCTGTCTTGTAGGGATGTTATGGAAGCCTCTTAGTGGATCTGAATGGCGGTTGATATAGCCTTTTACGTACATGTGAGTCATGACCCATACATAGAGCAACTGTGCACAACATCTAAGCTTTCCCTTTGGATGCCGCTGCCAAAATTCTAGAGTCAAAAGCGTTTCAGCCATTACTGCCAGCACGGAGTTTTTCTTTCTTTCAACTGTGAAGAACACATCCATTGCTGCTTGATCTATCATGTCTAGCGCCGATGGAAATAGAACCAGCCCATATATTGCTAGTGCCAATACCCTCTCAAAGGTTTCCCAGTCTTGTCGATCCATTAGTTTCCTCAAATGATTTTCAAGAAACTTTCAGGTTAACCCTCGCGAGTTTGAGTGCCCGGTCAAGTTCACTTCAATTTCAGGAAGCCCTAGTAACCCTGTTATGCTTGCAGTGGTCAAGTATTGCCCCAGGTGAAAGTACACGACGGGATTTTTTTGCATTGGCAACCTTAACATGCAAGCATGTTCTTCAATGGTAGGTGTAATGTCCATGTTTGGTAACTCGAAACATCTGAGACGTGGGTTCCAATACTGACTTATAGCACTCAAAGCAGTAGCTTCAACCGGTATGAAAATTAGGTCCAAGATCCCTCCATACTTCTTGACGAAGTTTTTTCGATGTTCTTGAGGCAAAGATTGGCTCAACTCTTTTAGATTCTCTAATGAGTTCAAAATCACCCTGGAGCTCTTGGTGGCGGGAGCATTGCTAGTGTGTCTAACTTTTTCCATCTCTTGTTATCAAAGGTGTTATCTCTTACCAGATTATCTGTGCAAGGGAAATTTTATTTAATTAATAACATTTGGAAAGCAAAATTACTTATGCATGAGAGTGTACCAAGATGCGTGAATGAATGACATATTGATGATGCATGGCCTAAAATACTACATGCACGAGCATATAATAATTGAGTGTAACAGAATGCATGAATGAATTGCATGTCAAGGTGCATGCAGAAGATCTTATGATGCATGAGATATAAATATAATTATTCGTGTTGCAGAAAAAGGCGGAATACACTCCTTTTGTCCTACATAGGTCATATCCTAGAATTTGAACTTCTGAGGTCAAGACCCTAGTTTGGTAGGCTGCTAATGGCATTTTATGTGCATGACTTTAGGGACAGATCTAGACCCCTAAACATATGGTCCCCGTATTACCCTCATCTAAAATATAAGGATCCGAATCCATGAACCTCACCACAGGGACAAATAAGTCACAATATGGTAGTCCATGTACCGGTAACAATCTGAGCGGGAGAATTAGTGAATGTCAGGGATGCAAAAGCATCACAATAACATCACTGAAGCCCCTTCTAATCTTATGGCATTCCCAAGGCTCGAGTATAGAGCCCAAAAGTGTGTTCAACATGTGACAGTGATGTGTGTGATAGGAGCAGACAAACCTTCACAAAAGCCTACTAGAACAAAACTACCCCAAACCTACAAAAAGGAACAAACAACACCAATACAAAAATTATCTACCCTAAGGTTGCAAGAATATACAAAAGCAGTTATGAAAGCATTAAAAAAACAAAACAAAAAGGGTAAAACAAATATTTTCAAAGCTTTTTTTTTAAAAAAAATTGCACAACCAAACTATAATAGGCCTGACTCTCAAAATTCCCCAGTGGAGTCGCCAGCTGTCGCGGCCGTCCCGTCCGGGAACCGCGAAAAAGGAAGATAAAAAGACAAAGGAGTCGCCACTAAAATTTTTATTGGGAAAATCTTAGAAAACCCAATTATTTAAAGGTAAACTGGTCTAAAAAAGAGTGAGCGATGAGTCCGGGAGTCGGTTACGAGTAGGGAAGGTATTAGCACCCCACATCGCCCGTTTTAAAAAACGGTACCTCAAGTTAATTGTGCAAAAACATTTTAACAACCTTTTAAATATTTATTTTACCCAAAAATTATTTACAGGAAAGTATTATTTTAATTTTTAATATTTTAAATTTATTGATTTTTATATTTTAAAATTTATTGTTTATAAAAAAAAACTAAATGAGGTTGAACATGGCACATGAGTCCACATGGTAACCTCAAATCTAAGAGACTGAACATGGCACCGTGTCCATAGAGCATCCCTAAAAATAGAAAAGTTTAATTATTTTGATTAATTATTTTAACATAAAAAAAGGACACAAAAAAAGGGAAAATTTAGTTTTGACTTGCCAAGATGATTTATCTTGCTCCTACGTATTTCCGGGTGCGATGGGAAACTCAAAACCACGTAGTTCTTTAGAAAAAAATTTGATTGGTTGTTCGATTTTTAATTTTTTGATAAAGATTTGATTTTTTTGATTTTTTTTGTTTAAAAAAGGGATTTTATTTTAAAATAAATTCACCTTTACACAGAGTCCAAGATAGCAATGCTATACGATAAACCCTTACAATTCATACGCCACTTGAGGATAAAAAATCATACACAAACGTCGTAGATTGTTGCGTGAATTAAAAAGAGATTTTTTTTTTATTTTTTTACAAAAAAGGTTGGATAAAATTTGTTAACAGAGCAAATTGAAAATATTTTATTATTCTTAATAAAAGGGAATTCATTTTTGCACAGGGTTCAAGATAACAGTGTTATACGATAAACCCTTATAATTTTTACAACACTTGAGGATGAAAAGTCATACATCAACATTGTAGATCGTTGCGTGAATTCAAAAGGATATATTTTTATTTTTTGTTTGCCCTCTTTTTAAAAAATATTTGTTTTATTTTTTATTTCTTTGTACTTCCCTTTTTTAAAAAATGGTTTTTTTTAATCCAAAAAAAGTAACCTGATTTTTTTTTTTTGAAATTTCCTTTAAAATTCATTTTTATTCAAAACCTGACCCTGACCCAATAAGAGACAGCTCCTCTCTAAGCCCAAATCTGAATAGCTTCTACCACTTTTTTTATTGGAAAGAAAACATTTTTTATGAGCATACATCTGGCCCATACAGTACACCCATGCCCCACAAAGACCCATTTGGCTTTATCAAATCAGAACTTTAAGTTAAAAGAAAAAGAGAATAAAAACCTTTTAAGAAACGTAATAAAAGACCAGAGAAAACAAGGAACAGGGATAAACCACAATGAAGGAGGAGCAGCTTGGTGACCCAGGTAGTGATTGAACAACGCAGTGACGATGGCCGGTCGTGGAGGCAGCGCGGTGAACCGCGGAGCGAAGTGGGGTTGCGACGGTTCAAGGCGGCGTTGAGGTGTGGGTCGTGGATGCGGCTCTGCGTATTCAGGGACGGGTTTGTGGTGGTTGAGGTGGAGAGCGGCATTGGAGGGGCGTTCAGGGTGACGGCGCACAGTGCTGGGCGGATCTGTGTTTGGCCGTGTGTGGCGGCGCTGCAGTAGATCTGGGGCAGATTCGGGGCGATCGCGGGTGGCTCCGACGGTTCAGGAACGGGCGGCGTGACTGGTTGAGGTGGTGGCTCGGTTGATGGTGTCTGAGTTGTGGGGAGATGAAGGAGGAAGGTGAAGTGAGAGGGAGGAAGATGAAGGTGGAAGGATGAAGGTGAGTGTGTGTGTGTGTGGTTTTTTCTGTTTTTTTTTGTTTTGTTGTTGTTGTCTGTTTTTCAGAATGGGGAGGAAAATGGGAGAAAATCAACTGCTGATAATATTGGTTTGAACCTCTTTTTTGGGTCCCCCCCTCCCTTTGGTCACTGTTCAATGCAATATATAGCACAAGAATGAAGAAGATAACAAATCTTCCTGTTAGGCCAGCTGGTGTGGGTACAAGTAGTGGGGAGCAAATCAGCCTTTGCTCCACCACCTTGCAGGGGCAGCCATGGTGCAAGGGTAGTACACCACCATTTTTAGAAAAAGGTAGAAGAAGACAAAGAGGGACCAAGAAAACAAAATCTGGTCCATACTTGAAAGGACAAACTGAAAGCTGACCATTTTTCAAAAAATTTTACTTTTTATTATTTTTTATTTTAACAAATCAGAATAAATAAATAAAAAAACAATTTTAGTTGGGCTTGGATAATGGGCCCAAAAGATAACTTGGAACAAAAATAAAAAATGGGCTCCATTTGATGATGCAATGGGTCAAGAAATTTTTTTTTTTGCAAAGTTTTTTATTTATTTATCAGTTTTGTCTATTATTTTCTTCAAAACATTAATTAAAATATCCGGACAAAATTAGGTGTTTACATGTTTATAACTATGTTAGAGTATATGTCTTAGTGTCTTTGAGTTTGGAATACTTATTCCCTCTGTAGTTAAACATTGATAAAATGTGTTATGGTTTGACTGTTTATGATGTTAAAATATCGGTATGTTTATGAAGTTTATTTGTTAGCGGGTTTTGATACATCAGGCATCGATGGTTCTTTTGGTACTAGATACTTATTATCTTTGTTGGAATCATTTTTGAATTTTATCTAAAAATGACAATTTGTTTAGTGTGGAGAATAATCGAAGGCACTAGTGCAATAAGTGCTTTTTACATCAGTTAAAATTGATTTTTTACGTCAGAATACCGACTGACGTAAATACAGCTGACGTTAATAGTTAATATTTTAACGTCAGTTGAGAACTGACGTTAAATATAAAACTATTAACGTCAGTTCCTTAACAAAACCGACGTTAATTTTGTAAAAATTAACGTCGGTTTTTTAAACAACTGACGTTAAACATAAAACTATTAACGTCAGTTCTTTAAGACAACGGACGTTAATTTTGTTAAAACTAACATCAGTGGTTATAAAGAATTGACGTTAAAGGTTTAATTTTAACGTCAGTTTTAATAAACAACTGACGTTAATAGTGTACTTTATATTTTATAAAATACTATTAACGTCAGTTGTTTGATACAACTGACGTTAATAGGTTTTTTTTTTAATTCAGTTTTAAAATATCACTCCCCTCAGCCATCCCTGCATTCAGTAAATATCCCAGTAACACAGAATATCACACACATTACAGAATTGCAAAGGAAAAATGGAACAATGGGGGGACTTAAAACCAAAACCCATGTATATATATAAATAAATTTTAGTTCCAATGTCTAAAAAACAAAACTACCAATCTAAGGATATATATATACATGTTATTAATTAGTTTCTAAAGTCTAACAAAAAAACTATTTTTCTAAGTATTGCGGAGGTATCTTGTCAATTCCATTTTCAGCCGCATACTTGAAAAAGAATTCAGCGAAGCGCATCCTCAAGTCTCTTAACTTATCTTCTTGAATAGGCGATTGGTCGTTAAATGCCTACACACGTTCAAATAATAACAATAACATCAATGCAAGTCATATTCAAAACTATAATATATAATTTAACAAGTTGTTTAAATATTACCTTAATCCATCCATCCGTAATAGATGTGGAGACTATGTTCAGCATTTGAAGCATCACATAATAGCCTCACGACCACCCGTCAATTTGAAATCGACACTACCAACAAAATTAATTTCAACGTCAGTTGAATATGTATATAAATTATTAATTATAATATTAATTATTTGATAAATAAACTACCAAACCTTGAGGATGTTCCATACAGGATTTGCTTTAGCCTTAGAAGTCCTACTTCTCCCGTTGGCGCAACTTATGCTACTCGCCTTTAGCGTGCTATCGTAAACAAATAATCACGTCGATCAATTAACAAATTCACATATCATGTGTGTAATAAACTAAAAACAACTGATATTAAAACTTAAATTAAATTTAAGATTAGTTACTTACTTATTTACAGCTTCCACCACCTTCGGTGGCGGATCTTGGTGGAGAAAGCAGAAGAATATGACTCTATGCCTAGACGGGTGAAGTACGAACAACTGCCAATGGCTTTTCATACAGTAGGGAGCCAGATATAATTCTTTCGGATTGTCTCCCAACAAGTTCCCTAAGTATTTACTCAATGCATCGCCAGCAAAGAAATCGGGCAGAATGATTGACGGATCTAAGAAACCGTAAACTGATGCAACGCCCTTATCAAGCTGAAGACGATGGAGATACCTAAGATATGAAAAGGTGTGGATGTTAATTACATAATATATATATTGAAATTAAAATAAATTATTAAATGGAAAAATACCAAAAATAAATAAGTTATAAAATTAAAATTAACTTACGTGCACCAGAGACTGAAAACATTGTTGTTCATCCAGACGCTATTTTCCGCGGGCGTTCGAGATCATCACCACGAAGGTAAATATCCTCCGTTGATCTGGGCGTGCCACCCATCCATCGTGCTCCAATGGACATTCAAAAATCTCAAACGCATAATCCTCACCAAGTGAGAACAAACGAGTGATAGGTGACAACGACACCGACGTCGACTTGGCCTTCAGTTTAGGAAAAATAAAATAAATTAGTTTTTGATAATTAAAAAAAACACAAGTAATTATTTGACTAATTTGGACATTAATAATGAATAAATACATTTGCTAACATTTCGAGCTCACGTCGTTTGGAGTCCAACTCAAGCTCACGCCTTTTCATTTCCAACTCATGCTCATGGCGCTGGACTTCCAAATCCCGCTCCCTAGCTGCCAACTCATCGTCCTCCACATGTGCCCTACCAAAACTCTCTTTTGTGCTCACATGTGAAGGGTTGGCAAGCCCTGCGGTGTCCTGGGATGTACCGACGGAGGAAAGCTCTCTGGCAAGCGCCTGCTTGAATTCTGGGTTGGATATTAAGGCTTGCATAAGATGTGTTGTAATAGCTGGGTTGGACATGAGGTGCTGAGTAATGTCAGCCAAAATTGATGCTTCATTGACCACCCGCTTTCGTGAAGCAGACTTGCCATAATATTCTTTGATGGTCACGTTCCCAGGAACACCGAGAACCCGACCAGGATGGTCTTTCTTGCCTAGAGCAGTCATCAAGACGTCCTGCCGTCCAGAAGGGACGAATGCGCCCTGGGAGGATTTTGCTTTAAGATCCATCTACAATGAAAAAAAAATGAAAAAACGTGCAAGTGAAAAGTGTTGCAAATATCTTTACAAATATCAATTGAAATCAAGTTAATTATTTACTTACAATCTTATCTGCCACTTCGCGAGTGGCATCAACTTTAAAAGATCCCGTCTTTGTCATGCGGCCGGCTAACCAGACATCCTCGCGGTCGATGTCCGACGGAGGACTTGATGGTGTGCCCTCAGGAACCTCTCCTCTTTCAATCCTAGCAGAGTGCTCTTCCTGCTTCGCCCTCAGCCTATCCGCCATCATCTGCTCGATCCGAGTCTGGTACCCACCCTGAGACATGGTGTGGCGGTGGACGTTCTTCGCCTGATTCTGCCGACCCTTATTTGCCTTAGCCTATTCAAACAAAAACACATAATTAAATACAGTTAAATGATCTATAATAAGCATAAAAAATTAACTTAATCAACCAACCTGAAATTCTTCATCATGTCGACTCCTGGCAAACATATCCCAAGTATCCTGATCAATCCAGGGATAATCCGAGAACATTTTATCAAGCCGCTTCTTCCCAGATACATAGTACCTGGTAAGATCATGCTTGAACCCATTCCAACGCTTTGATGCCATTTTCATACATTTATGACGACGATCCTCGTCATTTGGCACAGTCAAAGCTACCTACACATTAGATACAAATATAACAACTGGATGGATTATAACTCGGATAATTATCTAATAATGTAAATCAAACGAATGTAAAGGTAAAATACCATGATAGCCTCCCAAATCTGATCCTTAACGTTCTGTGGAACGTCATTCCAGTAGTTGTAGTTGATGCTTACGTGCTGCTTCGCTTGTAGAAACACCCACTTATTAAATTCTTTAGCACGGGGTCCCTGGGCATTTAGATTAGTATTGAAGGACACCTCAAGCTTCTGTCCGCTCTGCCTGTCCTTCTCTAGTTTCTTCAACGAGGTGGCTCCTCTACCCCGTTTCCTATGAGCCTGTGATGTCTGTATGGACAAAAAAATGATAAAATAGAGGGTTGTAACATTATAAACTTACATTAAAAAGAAGGACTAAAGATAGTATATAACATGTAAACTTACACTAGAATCAGGCGTAGGCGTGATCGGGTCCTGCGAAACCCCCACAGTGTCCTCCCGTGCATGTGGGCTATCCGACTGATCCATATGTATGCCTGTTCAGAAACAATATATATGTATTAACATAGGTTATAACTCAAAATAAATACAGAAGTATCAATAAAAATAACTAGATATGTCTTGTAGATATACAAAACATCTATATATCCAATATAAGGACAATACGGGAGATTGAAAACTGTAGTTTTTGAAGATTGCCAAGCACTGGTCACGGCCTGGCCGTGATGTCCATCACGGTCGTAACGTGCCAACTGAACCAGACCCTCATAGGCAGAACTGATCACGGCCTAGCCGTGATGAGCATCACGGCCTTGACAGATCAACCAGCAGAGCAACATGCACTCAAAACCAAAAATAGAGACATTCCAAACAACTCAAACTCACGGTTTAAAGTTACAACTACTGAGACTACAGTTTCAACATACACTCAAAACCAAAAATAGAGACATTCCAAACAACTCAAACTCACAGTTTCAAGTTTCAACTACTGAGACTACAGTTTCACAACAAGAGCAACATGCATGCACTCAAAACCAAAAATAAAAAAATGTGCCCTAAAGACTCACCAGAAATAGGAGCTCGCGTGGTGGTGGGGGGGAAGCTCGAGTGGTGGCCAACGTTCGACGTGGTTACTGAGAGCAGAGGGACAAGGAGAGTTAGTGCGCGGGAAGGGGAAAGAGATGTCAAGTTATTGCAAAGAATGAGCGGGAAAGACAGAGTTAGGGGTTAAGAGTGTACCTCACGGTGGTGGCGAAGAAGCCCTCGCGGTGGTTGCGGTGGAGATGAGCTCGCGATTAGGGCAGAGTGAGAGCGAGAGTGAGGGTTGAGCGTGATGAAAAGAGAAAAGAGACGTACAGAGAAGTGGAGAAGGCGCGCGGGGGTAAACGTTATAATTAAAATAAAACAACATTTTACGTCAGTTTTTAGTAAAACCTGACGTTAAAGATCATATATTTAACGTCAGTTGTCTTAAGAAACTGACGTTAAAAACTCTCACACTTATTACGTCAGTTGTTAGTAAAAACTGACGTTAAAGGTCATATATTTAACGTCAGTTGTATTAAGAAACTGACGTTAAAAACACTCACACTTCCTAAGTCAGTTGTATTACACAACGGACGTTAAAAGTTTATTAGTTTCTGCAAAAACATTCATTCCTTTGACTATTGTGCTACTTACCCATTCACCTTGTACCTAATCCTCTTAATGAGCATTAAGTTTATAGATAAGTTTTCAAGAAAATCAGAATAGCTTAGTAACTTCATCCATTGCACCTATAAATAGCTTCCTTCCATCCTTTTAATTTTTCTGCTTCACAATATGGCTCTGCCATGGAGACTAACTTCATCACTATTTCTTCCTATTCCTAGACTCAAAGATCTTTGTCTTAATGGTCAAACAATTTCTGAGTTTGTGTAAATCACATTACATGGATATTAAGGTTGGGTGAATCACGTAATGTGATTCTCTCACTTTATTTCATCCCCGTCATCCCTTTCACTTTGCTTTGGAAGCAAGTGATTGTGGATTGAAGATGATGCATCAAGAAATTCCACTGAAGAAGAAAGATGCAAAGATCCATTTCACTTTGCTTTCGCTGCTAGTGACTGAGAATCTACTTTGCATCATGCAATTCAAGTGAGGGAGGTGATGCATCCATTGGAGTTTCTGATGACAGGACTGAGAAGAAAATGATGTTGATGCAGAAACTTTTTTATATTTTAGGGCTATGTTGCAGAAATTTTTTATCTTTTAATCATGTAATTTTAACTTATGAATCGCTTCAATGACATACGATTTGATTATACATATAACTTGTTTTATGTTAAGTGTTTATTTATTTTAATTTGCACAAGAATTTGTTTATTAATTCAAGCTAATTAATAAAAATTAAAAATAAACTTGTATAAAAAAAAGGTTTAGAAATAAACTGTAGTACTATATGGAGTGATCTGCGTTAAGAGGGACAACAGGGACATGACAACCAATGAAATGAGTTTCATAATTATTTACGTCAGCTATTTATAGAACTGACGCAAATAGTGATTTAATATTTACAAACTGCCATGGTCGCGCTGTCGCGCATGCGCCAAAAAGCGAGCGGGTTTATAAAACTGTAGTTTAGGAAGCGACAACTCGGATATCGTCTCACAAGGACTCTTGACTTGTTATTTACCACAAAAATCAGTTTTTTTTTTTTTTTTTGGGGGGGGTTGGATTTGAATGCAAATAAGAAAACAATTAAGGAAACACAGAGCAATAAAAACAAGGCAGTTTAAAGGATTGTCAAATAAGCTAAAGACGATTAATCTACTGTTCTCGATTTCCCAACTATCATTGGTTCATGTAAATTCCAAGCCCTAAGCAGATTCTAATCCCCTTTCGGTTGTAGCAACAATTAACAAACGAAATCGCTACTACGAGATATATGTTCCTATTCCCGAATTAAACAAATGGGGTTAAGCCCTCATGAACTAAACGAACATGAACGAACACACGTGAATTAAACAAACGCGATTCAATATAGGAACATAACATCACCGAAATAAATCAACACAACACTATACACTCCTGAATTAAGCAAACAGAAATATATAGCATAGTATTGAAAATGGAAAAACATACAAAACAGGAATTACAAAACCTCAAGTGTGGTGGAAATCAATTACAGTAGATTAATCCAAGAAATTTAGTTCTCCATAAAAACGAAACACAACCAGAAAATATGTAAAAACAATGGAGAATCCAAAGTCCCTCTAATCTGCCCAGAACAGCCATTTATATCTTTCAGGAACTGCGCCTACTCGCGAGGCGAATATTATGAAGAGTCTGCAACGTTTGGTCTTCTCGCGGGGCGAAGAATGGCTCGCGAGGTGAGGAATTGAAGAGTCTAACCGTGATGCTTTCTGACTTCCAGGCTCGCGAGGCGAAGAGATGGATACGTGAGGCGACACAGAATGTTTGCATTTTCAGGAACAGTCATTGTTCAGGGTCGCGAGGCGAGAAGAGGAGTCGCGGGGCGAACCAAAGAGGATGACATTCTGCTACTCAGGCTGGTTTCAGGTTCGCGTGGCGAGAAGACTCTCGCGAGGCGAACACCTCCAGGATTGCAATTTCCCCTGCTTCTTTATTCCCTTAACTTCTAAGTTAACCTAAAAACAATAAAATAGCCATAAGTGCTTTATTTGACTCAAAACTGGCTAAATTAACCTAAAACTACTTTAGAGACTCAAAACCTTGCTTGAGGACAATCTAATCTAATTTGGGTGAAAATGAGATATAATTAGCACAAAACCCTGGTCATACTAGCCATAAAACTAGATGAGCCAGAGGCTTATCAAAATACCCCAAACTTAAACTTTGCTTGTCCCCAAGCAAACTAAAACTCAAAAATCAAAAAGACTCAAGACATGGCAAGCTTAAGGGATTTAATCAACTTTGCTCAAATTCAAGCAATTTCATCAAAACAGTTTTCTTCAATGTTCCTCCCTTTCAAACAAAGTAATCCCCACATGCATTCATTCTAAACATTTGAGAATTTCATCATTCAAGCAATCATTAATTTAAGCAAGGGATCCAAGTTACACACAAGAGGGAGATCACCAAATTCAAACAATCGCCTTCCTCACAAGGGCAATTAGTGTTTCACTCAATCCGCTCAGTTTTTGTCTAGGCTAACAACATTTCACTCAATTCACCTTTAAGAGCACTTCCCATAAATTTGATTTTCATCTCAAAATGGTTCCCACAGAAAACATGCATGCAACATCAAAAGGTCTTTTAAGGTTGTAATGGGGCCTGGCTAAGGGTAGGATATACAAAGGTACTGGCTTAAGTCCCTAGGAACTAAGAGAGCATGAAACACTTCAAAACATTGAAATTCCATTCAAGTTCCTTTTCTCATTCTTATTTTTGCCTTGGGTGACTACAGCCTCTTTTCTTTCAATATCCTTTTTGAAATTTTTGTACTTTTTAATTCTTTTTTATTTCTTTTTTCATTCTTTTTTTTTTCTTCCCCTTTTTTTTCTTTTGGCTCCAACCTTTTTATTATTATTTTTTCTTTTTCTCAATCCAGAATGACATGTCACATCCTTGTAGCCACCCCAAACTTAGTTTCTTGCAACCATTCTCTTGCTAAGATTCCATGCTCTCCTAATCCTAAGATCGGGTTAACATGGTTTTTCCAGATTCTAGGCTCATAACATAAGGTTATCAAGAACAATAGGCTAATTAGGCTCAATGGGGCTAACTAGGAAACATGCATTAGGGACTGGTTCAATTTCAGGCCAAGTGGCTATTTACAAAGAAAATGCCTAAATCATTTGATGCAACCACATAAACATGCAAACCATAAAGAGATTCAAGCAAATTCAGGAAAGTGCAGCTCAAAAGTGATTCACACAGTCAAAAACATGTTGGAGGCTCAAATCCTCACCTGGACATTATTTGCAAATTGTTTGACCGAGATTCTATCCCTAGTGTGTGCTTCTCTTCACCCCAAACTTATCATAAATCATGCCATCACAACAAAATATCTCAAAGTTTAGGAACCAAGTTTTTTTCACATGGGGATTTTCAAAAAAAATTCAACCTAGGGGGAATCATCACATAAATCATGCAATCAATCTGTGCCTAATCAATCAAAATCAATCAAGTCCACCGACCAAAGAACAATTTATTCAAGAGCTAAAAGAAAACAAGACAAAACACAACGAAACTACAATTTATTCCCTCCCCCACATTTAAAATATACATTGTCCCCAATGAAACAACATAACTATAAAAACAGAGTGAGGGAAAGGAAAAGGTGTTCCCTGATCAAGTGGCAGTGTAGGTGGGATCTTCCGCTTGGATCCCATTGCTTGTAGCATAAGGACAAAGAGAGGGAGTTCATTCCATGGTCCCATAACTTGCAGCCTTGATATAGCAGTGAGCACGTGACAATTATGGTGACCTTGCCCAATGCGGCGGACTCATCACTCCTTCTTGGGTCAAAGATGACCTCTTTCTCAACAAAGTCCTCCCAATAAAATTGGGGTTCAACCCTTTGGACTGGCCATGGTGCAAAATCCAGTCTCTCTGGTGGTTCCACAGGGGGAGGTGGCAGATAGGTAGGGAGGGTCTCCGGTGCTGCTTCATCTTCTGCACATTCTTCATTCACTGCGCTAACAAATCCATCACCTTCTATACATGCAGAAATCTCAGCACACACCACACAATGGTTAGCGTTAGTACAATCAGTACATGAATAAATATCATCATAGCCAGAAACAAATAGAAAATCAGAAACCAAGTCCTCCTGGGTGTCATCAATAATCTCAGAGAGCAACTCTATTTGGAAAACAGAGTGCTCTTCCAGGGGATGCTTCATAGCATCAAAGATGTTAAACTTTGCAACAATATCACAAACTCCATGGACATGGTCCCATCATCAACATCAATCTTTGTCTTGGCTGTCTTCATGAACGCTCTGCCCAGGATGATTGGTGATCTACTTGAATTTGTTTCCCCTGCCATGTCCAGGATGTAGAAGTCAGCAGGGAAGATCAACTCATCAACTTGTACCAGCACATCTTCTACCATTCTCATGGGGCGAGCACTGGTCCTGTTGGCCAACTGGATAGTGAGACTCAGATATCTTGCAAGGGACCAAGATCAAGGTTATTGAAAACAGAGGTGGGCATGACATTTATGGAGGCTCCCAAATCCAACATGCAATTTTCAAATTTTCTGTCCCCAATAGTACATGGAATAGCAAAAGTGCCTGGATCCTTGCACTTCTGTGGTAGTGCCTGAGTGGGGGCTGAAACAGTAACTCTTTCTGGTGCTGGCTTAGACTGAATAAGGGCTGAAACATTTCTCCCTAGATTAACTCTCTCATTACCCTTCAACCTCCTCTTGTTGGTGCATAAATCCTTCAGAAATTTAGCATACTTAGGAACCTGCTTGATCACATCTAGAAGGGGAATGTTCACCGCCACCCTTCTGAACACATCTAGAATTTCCCCCTCCTTGTCTTCACCACCAATCTTCTTATTTTTCTGCACTCTGTGTGGGAAGGGGATTGGTGGCACATATACTCTCTCAGCTTCAACATCAACAGTAGGCTCAGGAGCTACCTCAACAGTTTCTTCAATTTTTTCAGGGGTTACCTCGACCACTCTTCCAGATCTCAAAGAAATGGCACTCACATTAGGATTGGAAGTATTGGGATTCATCACTGTCTGTGCAGGTAGTTGGGTTGATCCTTGAGCTTGTTGTATATTATTTATGGATGTGGCAAGCTGTCCATCTGTGTCTGCAAATTTTGAATGCTAGCTTCCGTTCGCTGCTGAGATTGACCAAACTGTGTCTGCAAATTGTGAATGCTAGCATCTGTTCGCTGATGAAACTGTGCTTGTGAGACCTGGAACTGTGCCTGGAACTGTCCAAATTGCTGCTGCAACTGGAGATTTTGTTCAGTCATTTGCTTGAACATGTCCTCTAGTGAAGGTCCGGAAGGTACAGAAATGGTCACTTGAGGAGGATTCTGTGGGGCCATCGGTTGCTGTTGGGATGAGTTTCCATACCGAAGGTTAGGGTGATTCCTCCAGTTGGGATAATACTTATTTGTGGAGAGGTCTGGAGTGTTGTACCGGTTCTGACTGTTGCCTTGATTGTAAGGATGGACTGCATAAGCTTGAGGCAAATCAGTAACTGACCCTTCCTTCAGAATGGGGCATGCTTCATACGGGTGCTCAGGAGAGTTGCACATGCCACACAACATTACCGGCTGAACCTTATCCATTGCCAATTTCTCCACCAAAGAAGTGAGCCTATCCATTCTATTCTCAAGGGCCTGGTAAGAAGAAGAACTATGGACCTCATTCACACCCCTTGTCTCAACAGAATTTCTTCTGGTTGTACTGCTGGGAGTTCAGTGACATATTTTCAATCAATTGCTTGGCAGCAGCTGGAGTCTTATCAACAAGTGCTCCCCCACTAGCAGCATCCAAAATATTTCTATCCATCGGTAGTAACCCCTCATAAAAATACTGGATAAGAAGCTGCTCGGAAATCTGATGCTGAGGGCAACTGGATACCAACTGCTTGAATCTCTCCCAATATTCAGCCAATGACTCATTTCCTTGTCTGATGCCACATATTTCCTTCCTGATTGATGCAGCTCTGGAGGCAGGAAAATATCTCTCTAAGAAAACCTTCTTCAAATCGTTCCAGGTGGTAATAGAGTTTGGCTCAAGATAGAGCAGCCAATCCTTTGCAGCGCCCTGTAGTGAAAACGGGAAGGCTCTCAGCTTGATGTGATCCTCAGTTATTCCCTCTGGTCTCAAGGGTGTGGAGCAGACAACCTGGAATTCCTTCAGATGCTTGTGTGGATCCTCACCTGCAAGACCACTAAACCTTGGCAACAAGTGAATTAAACCAGATTTTAATTCAAAGGGAGTAACAGCACCAACATATTCAATACATAAGCCATTATAATTAACATCAGGGGCAGCAAGCTGTCTTAATGTCCTTTGGTCACCCATGTTATCAAAAACAGTTTCAGAATTAGAATCACTACTAGTACTAGCCCGAATTGCTCTACGGCGTGTGTGTAGTGTTCTTTCAATTTCAGGATCAAAATCACACAATTCAGGGCAAATAGACCTAGTAGCCAGACTAATTCAAAACAAAAACGAAAATAAAGGAAAGAAAAAAAATGCAAAAATAACAAACAAGAGTCCCCGGCAACGGCGCCAATTTTTGGTCGCGCTGTCGCGCACGCGCCAAAAAGCGAGTGGGTTTATAAAACTGTAGTTTAGGAAGCGACAACTCGGATATCGTCTCACAAGGACTCTTGACTTGTTATTTACCACAAAAATCAGTTTTTTTTTTTTTGGGGGGGGGGGGGGGGGGGGTTGGATTTGAATGCAAATAAGAAAACAATCAAGGAAACACAGAGCAATAAAAACAAGGCAGTTTAAAGGATTGTCAAATAAGCTAAAGACAATTAATCTACTGTTCTCGATTTCCCAACTATCATTGGTTCATGTAAATTCCAAGCCCTAAGCAGATTCTAATCCCCTTTCGGTTGTAGTAACAATTAACAAACGAAATCGCTACTACGAGATATATGTTCCTATTCCCGAATTAAACAAACGGGGTTAAGCCCTCATGAACTAAACGAACACACGCGAATTAAACAAACGCGATTCAATATAGGAACATAACATCACCGAAATAAATCAACACAACACTATACACTCCTGAATTAAACAAACAGAAATATATAGCATAGTATTGAAAAGGGAAAAGCATACAAAACAGGAATTACAAAACCTCAAGTGTGGTGGAAATCAATTACAGTAGATTAATCCAAGAAATTTAGTTCTCCATAAAAACGAAACACAACTAGAAAATATGTAAAAACGATGGAGAATCCAAAGTCCCTCTAATCTGCCCAGAACAACCATTTATATCTTTCAGGAACTGCGCTTACTCGCGAGGCGAACCCTCACTCGCGAGGCCAATATTATGAAGAGTCTGCAGCGTTTGGTCTTCTCGCGGGGCGAAGAATGGCTCGCGAGGCGAGGAATTGAAGAGTCTAACCGTGATGCTTTCTGACTTCCAGGCTCGCGAGGCGAAGAGATGGATTCGCGAGGCGACACAGAATGTTTGCATTTTCAGGAACAGTCAGTGTTCAGGGTCGCGAGGCGAGAAGAGGAGTCGCGGGGCGAACCAGAGAGGATGACATTCTGCTTCTCAGGCTGGTTTCAGGTTTGCGTGGCGAGAAGACTCTCGCAAGGCGAACACCTCCAGGATTGCAATTTCCCCTGCTTCTTTATTCCCTTAACTTCTAAGTTAACCTGAAAACAATAAAATAGCCATAAGTGCTTTATTTGACTCAAAACTGGCTAAATTAACCTAAAACTACTTTAGAGACTCAAAACCTTGCTTGAGGACAATCTAATCTAATTTGGGTGAAAATGAGATATAATTAGCACAAAACCCTGGTCATACTAGCCATAAAAGATGAGCCAGAGGCTTATCACCCCTCATTTTTAACGTCAACTTAATTTATGACTGCCAAGTTCCCGTATATTAATTACATTATTTCCAATATTCATTCTGCACGTTTATAATATATAGGATTATTTACGTCAGCTATTTATTTAACTGAAGTAAAAATCAAACTTTTAACATCAGTTGTATAAAAAACTGACGTTAACAATAAATATTTTTTATTTTAAAAACACTTTTAACGTCAGTTTTTTTAAACAACTGATGTTAAAAGTGTATAGATATCTGCAAAAACATTCATTCCTTTGATTACTGTGCTACTTACCCATGCACCTTGTAACTTAATCCTCTTAATGAGCATTAAGTTTATAGATAAGTTTTCAAGAAAATCAGAATAGCTTAGTAACTTCATCCCCTGCTCCTATAAATAGCTCCCTTCCATCCTTTTAATTTTCTGCTTCACAATATGGCTCTGCCGTGGAGATTAACTTCATCACTCTTTCTTCCTATTTCTAGACTCAAAGGTCTTTGTCTTAATGGTCAAACAACTTCTGAGTTAAAAGATTATTAAAATTATTAAAATAACCTTTAAAGTCTGTTGATGTAAGGACTGACGTTAAAAGTGAAGTGACTTACTTTTAACGTCAGTTCTTTATCGAACTGACGTTAAAATGTTCACTGTTAACGTCAGTTTTTTATTGGACTGACGTTAAAAGTGAGTCACTTCACTTTTAACGTCAGTCATTAAAACAACTGACGTTAAAATTGAATTAATGTAGTCTGATATTTACAAAACTGCCACCGCCCCCTTTTTAACGTCTATCTTTTGGTTAACTGACGTAAACCTTTACCGTCTAATGTATATTTTCCACTAGTGAGGCAAGAGTAGAAACATGTTTCAGATATGGATGGTGTGATAGTATAATCATTTTGTTTATTCGAACGAAGTATATGGTTGAGTCGGGAGATACTTAGAGGAACGGGCGGAGATTTCAAGTATATATAATGATCTACTATGAGAATATTTAAAGGTTCTTCATGCGAAGTGGCAATCTTTGTCCTTTAATCCAACTTATTTTACTTGTTAAGAAATTCTTTTTATGATGGATGTGCCTGCAGAGTTTGTTTAACTCACCCCTCTTAGTGTTTCAGTTGCACGGGTGAAGCTCTTGGACCATCCTGAGCTAGCCAACTCCCAGATGATAAAAGGTACGTTTGGGTAAACAACGTAATTAAGAACTTATCATATAAGACCTTATCGTATGAGAGTTTATGCCATAAGTGTTTAAAAAAAGAAAAAGAAAGAGACATGAGAGAATTCGAATAGTGAAAAACATGGAGATGATGTTTAGTGCATAAGCTCTTATGATAATTCTATAAGCTTCTCCCAGTGATTTATGAAAATAAGTCAAAAACTCCTTTTGGGATGTCATAAGTTATTTTTATAAGCTCTGTCAAACACACTGCATAAGAGCTTATGTCATCAGATAAGTTAAAAAAAGCTTAAATAAGCTCTTCCAAACGCCACCAAAATTTGCGACCTCTAGGGACATTTTATTTATTTACTTAAATTAATGTGTTTTCATTGTAAAAATAAAAAAGAAAACTTTAGATCTTAGATTAGATTATAACGTTTTGGCAAATAATTTGTATTCGAGAAAAAAATTATTGTGAGCATTTTATTCATTTAAGTTAACTTTTGCAGATGAATGTATTATATTTTATATGTCCAGTTGTTATGTTTTGAGTTAAAATGAAAGACGTGTTAGTTTGGAAAAGGCTTTGGATTTGGGGTCGTTATCCCTCTTTGGCCGGTCACGGACGTTGGTTTTGGGTCGTGACAATATTAATCAACTATATATATATATTTTTTTTAAGTAAAATGGCATGCAAAGGTATCACTGTTGAAACAAGGCATCCCAACTAGGTTGGCACCCCAAGAACCATCAATCACTTGCAGCATACCATGAATATATTAAAAGAAGAAGAAACCAATACAAAGAATGGAGGGACTGGACCAAAACCCATGAAGGGAACGAAGTTATCTGAACCTATAGTTAGGGAGGCCATTCCTATCACGGAAGAAATCCTGCAATATAAAACTGGGAGCTAAATCCCACCAAACTAACCCTTGGGAGAAAATACCATAGTTGGCTAATTTGTCAGCGCAAGTGTTGCCCTCTCTAAGAATGTGGGAGCAACCAAAGTGCACCTCCTTAGTTAAACTTAAGCAATTCATCCATCTATTTCTCAGCTTCCAGGGAACCAACTTGGGGTTGGAGAAAGCTTCAATAACCAACTTTGAGTCACACTCCAGTCAAAGCTTACGCCAATCCTTCTTATGAGGCAACTCATTGGATAAAATAGCACCCAAGATTTCAATAGAAAAGGCATCAGAGATACCAATATTATAGGAGAAACAACCCAGTATAGCTGAACTGCTGTCCCTGAAAAGACCACCACAAGCAGCTCTCCCTGGGGAACCTTTGGCTGCTCCGTCACTATTAGCCTTAAACCAACCAGTTTTGGGAGGAAACCAAAAGACCTCTTTAATCAGAGGGGCTGAGTTGGCCTTTCCAATAACCTGGAAGTGCTTTAGGATATTAAATTCCTCAATAGCAGACGACATGGAACCGGCAGAGGAATTTCCAGACAAATCTACATTAGCCCAGATCAAATTCAAAGAGGCCTCGAAAGAAATAACCTTCCCTTCAAATTTAAGTTGGTTTCTACAGAACCAAATACCCCCAATAACGTTTGCGATGACTGAGGCAATGATGTCTCAGACTTGAGAGCTCCAATTTCTGTTACAAATTGAAAGGACCGACTGGATAGAGGTGGAATCAATTGCCATATTCAGAACTGAACTTAGCCAGCACCAGAAACGTTGCGCAAAGCTGCAATAAAAAAAAAGGTGGGTCGAAGTTTCATAAGCCTGACCACACAGGCTGCAAATGGAGACCACATGACAACCTCTTGACCAGAGCTTATCCTCTGTTGGGACCTTGTTATGAAAGAGGCGCCAGATAAGGAAAGATTTGGACTGAGGGATTGATTTTGACCAAATTAGCTTACACCAAGACAGAGCCGACTTAAGAGGAAACATAAAATTATAAGCATCTTTCGAGGATAATTCACCAGAATTAGAAGCAGTCCAGTACAGTGAGTCTTTCATAGAAAAGATAGGGATGCTGATGCGGCTGAGTTCAGAGGCCAGAATCTGATTTCTCTGCAGAATGGCTTGGGGAACACTCCATTTACCATGAGCAATGAAATCCTCTACTTTGGAATGCAGTAAATGATGCACACTTTCAGGGATATCCAGAAGATCAACAATAGGCTTAGATAGCCAACAATCAGTCTAGAAATTGATATTTGAGCCATTTCCAACATTCCATCTGCTGTTAGCAAGGACATTAGAGACATGATTTTTCATCCCTGCCCAAATGGTAGAGTTAATGTGGTGCTGAATAGGGGTTTTATTCGAAAAGACCCTGGATCGAAGGAGAATCACCCACTGCTTATCCGAAGAGACTAGATCCCGGCTTCTCTTTAGCAAGGCTGCTTTATTAATGGAACTAAATGATCTCAAACCAAGGCCTCCCTCATTAATAGGAGCACACTGTGTGTTCTAGGCAACCGTGACAATCTTCCGAGAGTCAATATTACCAGACCAAATGAAGTTTCTAATCCAGTTGTCTAGCAGTTTTAACAAGGAAGCAGGCCAAGCATAGATCTGGAAGGAGTAGAGTAACATACCCTGAATTGTAGACTTGACAAGCTGAACCCTTCCCATAACAGACAGCATTGCACCTTTCCAATTAGCCAACTTGATCTTGATCTTGTCTGCAATATGCAGGAGATGAACCTTCTTTGGTTTGCCTCTGAACAAAGGCACACCCAGATAAATGAAAGGGAGGTGACCCAGTTTAAAACCAAGGGCATTAGTAATCTCATCCAATCTTCTTGATGGTATGTTCCCTGGGTAGACTCTAGACTTGTCTTAGCTAATCAATTGGCCCGAGGCCTCACCATATCTAGCAAACAGGGATATAATACTCACCATGTTTCGCTTAGTTCCCCTGCAGAAGATGAGGATGTCACCAGCATACAACACATGAGAAGGAACTTGGTAGCCTCTTGGACTCGACATAGGCAGCAGCTCCCCTTGTTGAACAAGATGAGAGATAGCTCTACTAAGCACTTCCTCGGCCACACAAAAGGAGGGGGGACAAAGGATCGCCTTGTCTAACACCCCTCTTACAGGAGAAGTAGCCAACTGAATTGTCATTAACTGAAATAGATAGTTTTGCAGAGAGCAAGACAGCTTTCACCCAATTACAGGAGACAGGGGCAAAGCCAAACTGATGAAGAACCTTCAGAAAAAAATTCCAATCTAAAGAATCAAAGGCCTTTTTGATATCAATTTTAAGAGCAATGTTACCTCCAAAAGAGCGTTTGTGCAGGAGATTAACAGCTTTGGAGCAACTCCAATGCAATCATGGATATGTCTATCTTTGATGAAGCCCCTTTGGTTCTCCGAGATGATCTTAGGAGCCACCAAAGCTAACCTGTCAGTCATGACCTTTGTAATTATTTTGAATTAAAAGTTGGGCAGGGATATAGGTCTGTACTGATCAATTGAGACAGCCTCCGGAGACTTAGGAATTAGGACCACCACATTAGAATTGAAGTTAGGCAGTATCCAACCTTGCTGGAAGAACTGAAGAACTGCGCAAAATACATCGTTCCCCACCACGTCCCAGTATTTCTGATAGAAGAAGGCACCAAATCCATCTGGACCAGGGGCACCATTAACATTCATGGAGAAAACGACATTTTTGACTTCCTCCAGAGAGGGCAGATTGGTTAGCATGATGTTGTCCTCTAGGCTCACTTCAGGAGAGATGACTTGCTCAATCAATCCGTTATCACTACAGTTGTTCTCAGAGGCAAACAGAGAAGTGTAATACTTGTAGACATGAGATTCTATATCAGCTATTTTATCTAGGATCAAACCATCCTTTTTCAACATGGGCATTCTCTTGGTAGCATTCCTGAATTTAGTTACCTTATGGAAGAAGGTCGTGTTTCTATCTCCATTGGAATGCCAGTCTATTCTATATTTTTCCCTCCAAAAATCCTCTTGGTATGAAAGAGCAATACTTAACTCCAATTGGGCAGCTTTCTCCTGCTCAGATCTGTCGTCCGAGTAGCCAAGGACAGAAATTTGCTCTTGAATTATGTCCACTGCTTGTTGAGCCATACTAACCCTGTCATGGACATTGCCAAACTTATCTCTATTCCAAGCCTTCAATTTATGTTTCAGCTGCTTCAATTTTTCGGAAAGAACATACATGGGGCAGCCAACCACTTGCACTTCCAAGCATCCGCCACAATACCACGACAGTCCTGATGTTGAGCCCACATTCTGAGAAATTTGAAAGAGGAGCTATGAGAGCTGGACGATTTTTCCAGAGATAAAAGGATAGGAAAATGATCAGATTTGCTTCTAGTTAAAGTGCAACAAGACACACTGGACCAAGTGTCCAACCAAGAGTCATTGCAAACCACTCTATCCAACCGTTTTTCTGTGAGGTTGTTTCCCCTTCTACCATTGGACCAGGTGTACAAGGAGCCTCTTGTTGGCAGATGGGAAAGATTATGACCATCAGACCAAGCTTTGAAGTCATTGCAGGAGAGTTGAGGAGAAGGGCATCTGCCTCTATGCTCATAATTCCCTAAAGTGGCATTGAAGTCTCATATGAAGCACCAAAGACCTGGGTAAGAGTCCTGCAACAGATTTAGCTCCTTCCACAAATTTCCACGAGAGAGATAGTTAGTGGCAGTATATATAGTAGAACAGTATAGCAGACGATTCTCCCAAATGATTGAGAAAGAGACATGTTGAGTAGAGCTACTAATAACATTCGGAAACATGTTTTCATGGCAAATGCACCAGAGATTTGGTGCCAAAGTACCTCTATTATTTACAGAGAAAACTTTAAGATGCAAGCTACTAAAAAATCTCCTAGGGAAATGATCTATCTTGATCCATGGTTCAGCAAGAAAAAGTAAGTCAGGTTTGTTCACAAGAAGCAACCTTTTGAGAACCAACCTAGTGTCTAGGTTGGCAACACCTCTAGCGTTCCAATAGAGAACCTTCATTAAGCAAAGTTTTGAGGACCAACCCTATTTCTGGCTTTGAGATTCTCCTGCTTCAGAGTTTGAGTTGCCTTCTTCTCGAGTTTCTTCTTTTGAGACTTACTCAGGACCACTGTGAAACCAGGAGTGGAATGCCGATTTTCTGCCAGGTATTTAACAGCACGAGTATTACCATGATCTGGCACTGTGTTTAGTGGGCTATCCTCCATTTCCTCATCCTCCATTTGATCACTCCACAATCTGCCAACAACCCTCGTGTCCTTAACAACATTAGGATTTGAGATCGGATTAACAGTTACAATATGGGTATGCAAGTCGTTAACATGTAACATAGCAGGAGCAGAATTTCTAACCACAGAATTGCTTCTGGTGTCCGAAGATTGGAGAGAGTCTTCTACCATAGTATCTTCACCAGAAACTGATACAGAATTTACTGCACCATTTGGAGAATCAAAGTTGCCTTGTGGTTGTTGGTCTGAGATGAATTCCACAATGGCAACTGGTTGCTGTACCAAATTAGGATCAGGGGGTGAGACAAAGCCAACAAGAGGGTTCACAGTAGTATCAATGAAGGGAACCGCCTCCTTATCAGTCCCAAAAACTTCTGGTTGGGGGGCCAGAATTTCTGCAGACGTAGGCACAACCTTAATAACCTGAGTAGACTCAACTCTAAGAACAGGATTGGAAGCACCTTCTGGATCCAAGGGAATAAACACTCCATTATTTCCATGGGGCTGATTCTGAGAATCATTAGCAGCAGTGTTATCTTCCTTCTGTTTAGGCACATAAATCTTGCGAGTATGCCTCACTACTGGACGATCAGAATTCATCCCGACATTACTGCCATTCATTCTTTTGCAGTTGGCAAGAGAATGTCCAATGTTTTGGCAATAAGTGCAGAAAGCAGGTAGCCTTTCGTACTCTATATTGACAACGAAATCGTGTTCTTCCCTCTCCACAATAATTTGGTTATGCAGTTTAGCCTTTAGATCAACATCAACGAGAACCCTCGTAAAGTGGCCAAATGACTTCTTGCTAGTGGCTTCATCGAGACTGATGGGAATTCCCAAACCACCGGCAATAGCAAATATTATCTTTGGTCTCCAATATTCTTGAGGCAGACCGAGGATACGAACCCAGCACTGTGCAGAAGATTGTTTTTTATTGTAAGGGTTGAAATCTAGGGTCCAAGAAGACAACCGTAGGATCCCTGGACTGAGATTCCAATGACCGATCGACTAGACACTTCCGAGATCCTCTGCAGAAGCGAAAGAGAATTCATAGAAGCCTTTTCCTGGAGAGATCATGGCCCACTGACTCAAAGGTTTCCACAGGGCCGATAACTTGGCTCTCAAGTCATTCACCTTGATAGGATGATCGCCTTTAGATAAGATCAGTCGACCATGGAGATGGTTTTTACAGCTTTCTAAACTGGCTTTGTACTCTTCCTCCGGGATTTTGATAGAAACTGTATCACCCTTTAGCTGGGGACGAGGAAGTTGGCTATAGGGGAAATCACATGCATTATTAAGAGCTTGGGCAAAGGTTTTCCTTTGAGAGGGCACTGTGTGAGAGGGATCAGATGGAGAAAACTGGGGCAACTCCATGGCCAGAAAACTCCATGGACAGATTGCATGAGGTGCAGCAGCCATGATTCCTGCAAAACGCGATGTGGAACTATATATATTTTCTTCTTTATTAAAAATTTATTTGATTTATTTATCATATTCTTCAAGTGCAAGTGAACAATTCTTATAAAATATATTTATCTATCATATTCATTTCTTTATTCTATCTTGAAAATCAAATTGATTTAATTCTTCTCTTTTTCACGTGCAAGTGAACCAATTTCTAAAAAGTTAAATTTATCTGTTATATTATTTTTCTTTTTCTTTGTTGAAAATATATTTGATTTATTTCTTCTCTCTCATACAAGTTAACCATTTTTTAACAAATATTTATCTATCATATTATTATTTTTATTCTCTCCTGAAAATATATTTGATTTTTTTCTCCTCATTTCCCATCCAAATTAAACATTTTCACAAAAAATATATTTATTTATTATATTACTGTTTTCGTCTCTAAAAAAATAATTTGATTTATTTCTCCTCTTTTCACATGCAAGTTAACCATTTTTAGAAATTAGAGTGTAACAATTCAGGTCAACAAATCATGTATTTAAAATCATCTATTATGCTATTTAAAAGCTCTTCTTCATCATCTAGAAGGAAGGTATGATTTTTTTTTTTTTGTTAATGATATGTATTTCACTTTTTTTATTTAAAGAATCCATGATGATATAATTTTGTTTTAAAAGAAAGATTGATAATAAGAGTCAAATATTTTATAATGATATTCTAATTTATAATTGAATGTCACTATAAACAACCTCTACACTAACAGTTGTTAAATATATATTTTTTAAATTTAAACTATGTACATATATTGCTTCAAAAAAAAAAAAAACTATGTATATATATAATGTTTTATGAATAAATACCATTAAGTAGCTTTGGTCCAGTGGCCTAGCTTCCCAGCATTGATGCTTCTCACCCGAGCTCGATTCTTGTTTTAGGAAAACAAAATTAATTACAAAAAAATAATTTTAAAAAATTAATTGAAATAAAAATTATATTTTAAAAAAATTAGAAAAAAATTAATTATAAAAAATCTTTAGAAAATTAGGAAAAAATATATTAAAAAAATTTGGAAATAAATAGTTAGGAAAAAAAGACATCTAAAAAATTATAAAAATAAAATTAATTATAAAAAAAATATTCTTAAAAAAAAAGAAAAAAGTAAGTTAGGAATTTTTTTTAAAAGAAATTAGGAAAACATTTAATTATAAAAAATTATTAACAAAAAAATAGAAAAAATTAATTATTAAAAAATATTTAAAATAATTAGAAAAAAATTATATTTAAAAAAAGTAGGATAAAAATATTTTAAAAAAGTATATTTAAAAAAAATAGAAAAACAAAATTAATCATAAAAAATTATTTTCTTAAAAAAGGAAAAAGCAACTTATGGAAAAAAATAATTCAACAAAAAAAATTTAATAAAAATTAGGAAAATAAAATTAATTATAAAAGAATATTTAAAGTAATTCGGAATAAATATTTTACAAAAATAAATAATTAATTGTAATAAAAAATATATTTTAAATAAAATTTTAAAAATAAAATAATTAGAAAAATAAAATTAAAAAAATAGAAAAAAAATAAATTTTAAAATTTTTGTAAAAAAAAAATTAGAAAAAAGATATCTAAAAAAAAATTAGAAAAATAAAATTAATTATAAACAAAAATTAAAGGAAAAAGTTAATTAGGAAAAAAAAATTCCAAAAAAAAAAAAATTTTAAAAAATTAGTAAAAAAATATTTAAAAGAATTCAAAAAAAATTCAATTATTAAAAAAATTTAAAATAATAAAAAATTATATACTTAAAAAAATTTAAAGAAAAGTAGGGAAAAAATTGTAAAAAATTATATCTAAAAAAAAAATTTAGAAAAACAGAATTAATTATAAAAAGATAGTTTTTTAAAAAAGAAAAAGGTAAATTAGGAAGAAAAAATAATTCGACAAAAATAAAATAAAAAACTATTATTATGAAAAAAATTAAATAAAATACATTTAAAAAAATTTAGAAAACAATTTATTTATAATTTTTTTTTAAATAAATACACAAAAAACTTATTTTAATAAAATTAAAATAAATAGGAAAAAAAGATGGAGTAGACATACCTCGAAAGAACCTCCACAATATCCGATAATACTAGTAAATTAATTTTATATTATACAATTTATAATTTATATTATACTATTATTAAAATAATATATTTTTGACGATTAATTCAACCACACATATGTCTCTCTTTCCTAACAAAAATTATTTTTTTCAAAAGAAAAAAGGATTTTATTTATTTTATATCTCGCATATTCACTAAAAATTTGCTAAAATTTAAATTAAATACATATAATTAAATAATAGAAATTACCTAGCCGTCCGATGAGATGACCCGAATGGACGAACAAAAGAATATCCGAAAAAAAAAAGAAAAAGAAACCATATTTTACATTATAGAAGCTGTAGAAGAACCTCTCCTATTCTCATTTGTTCCAATTTTGTGTCTTGCAGTGACGTTTTTACTTGGAAGTTCGAACTGCTAGCTACTTTATGAATAATGGATCCTCAAGCAGCATTAGAGCTTGTGAAGCATGGTGCCACCCTTCTCTTCCTCGATGTTCCTCAGTACACTCTTGTCGGCATCGATACTCAGGTAAACACCGTTCTTTTTTCTTTTCGTACCTGGGAATTTCGTAGAATGTATTACTTACTGGATATGTAGCTATCAATATACTGAAAAAGTTACAAACTCTGAAGCTTGTCGGCAAAAAATAAATAAATTAAAATTCTACCTTTGTTGGTGCTTTCAACTTCGTTTGATTTTTCTCCAGATGTTCTATGTGAGGCCTGCTTTTAAGGGCATTAAGATGATTCCTCCAGGCACTCATTTTGTGTACTATAGTTCATCAAGCAGGTTTGTTCATGTTTCCTAATTAATAATTATCCAGGCCTAATTATTTTATTTACTTCTTATTCCTTTATACCTGCAATGTATACAAGAGTGTTGAATGAATTGATAACGCTGTGATGTAGCCTATGTACTTGATATTTGTTTGGATCTCCTTTCTTCTATTATATCTTTGCAGCCATTCTTTTTAGTTACTCTAGGATTATTTACTTTGTAATAGCATTTCCTCATAAACAACATAACACAATGACATCGTTTGATCCATATAGTTGATCCCACCTAGTGAGAAAAGGCTTTTGCTGTTGTTATTGTAAGATCTCTCAATTATTGTGTTGTTCATCACAAAATGTTATGCATGGGATATGACTGTTTACATTTGTTGCTAGAATTATTGATGTTTCTTTCCTATGACATAATTTTTTCAATTGTTTCATGCATTGTTTAACTTTTTTTACTTTACTTTTTTGCTTTATGCAGAGATGGAAAGGAGTTATCACCAATTATTGGATTCTTTATTCATGTTGGCCCTTCAGAGGTCAGAAAATCAATAATTCAGTATCCCTCAAATCATCCATCTAAATTTACATTAATTTATTCACTGAGCTTCGATTAAATCCTTTTTCTAGTTCAGAAATCATGACAGGCACTATACACTAAGATTATAATTAGTATTTCACTTATTATTTGACAACAGAATCACAGTTGTGATGGGATGGGTAGGTCTGTAAGCTTGATCTATATTGAAAGAAAAAAGTATTTTCTGAATTGCTTGTGTTAATCCACACGGCAAATTGTGTTTACTTATATACACTTGGAATATTAATTACAAATTTACAACTTTTATTCACAAGAACAATAAATAAGATAGCTATTCCCCAAGTGCATGAACTGGTGAATGCATGAATCTAATAAATTACAATTACTACTTCCTAAGCTATCATGGAGGGTGGATGTATTTCCTAAGCTATCTGTTGTTTCTACAATCTAAGACCTTTATGCTTTAGAGTCTGCTCTAAAACGTGTTTATTGGCATCTTTGTTGATATTTATCTTTCAGTGCCTTCAAAAGCAATGCTTGCGATCATCCTCAGAAGTTTGTTTTATTTTACATTTTCTTCCAAATTTGATTGAACTGTTCCTCAATTAAATTCTTCCATATTCCTGACCAAAAATTAGTATGGGTATTTTGTAGTAATGTTTAGTTTTTTCAACTAGCCATTGGAAAACAAGAGGAATATTGTGGGGTTGGGTGGTGTGGTCGGTTCAGTTTCGTCTTAAGCTGTATCTTCAGTTTCAATATATATATATATAGTGTAAGTGCACTTGTACCATTAAAAGTTTAAATGAAACTTATCTGGTCTGGACATCTTTAAAGAATGCAAATGTATTTAATGATAATTTGTATACCAGAAAATATGAAAAGTGTGAACTAGCAATTATATGTTTTCTTGCCATGGCGACGCAGGTAATTGTCCGTAAATGGGATCAACAAGAGGAAAGGCTTGTCAAAGTATCTGAGGAAGAGGTATGTGTTCATTTAAGTTTTATAAATATATAACATACATGCCTAAAATGTGGCAAATTGTCTTGATTGATATAATTTGATGAAAGATGGGTGCTTGCACTTTAATTTACATTCTGTTAACCAACTTAGGTCATAATGAGAAACTATTTGGGGAACCTATGCACTAGTACTTAGTATATTTACTTTTACAGATCACGAGCAATTTGTAGAAAACATGTTTTATCTAAAAGGAAAAAAAAATCTGTAGGAAAATTAGGGGAATCCCCTAATATTCCATCAAATTGGTGCTAATTTACTTGTGTTGTGCTTACAAGCAACATATATCTGGCAACCACTTCTGCGGAAACAATTTTTTTTACTTTTCTTATATTTTGCTCCAATGGGAAAGCACAAACTTTGAGGCAGGCCAACAATGTTCTGAGCTGCCTCACTGGTACAACTAAATGAGTGTCTTCTATCTTTCCTTGTCTACATGTTGCTCCTTTTTTTCCATGTAATTTTATTTAACTTTGTTGGTTTTGTTCCTTTTTGTTATAGTGTTAGGTTTTGTTGAAATGAAAGATGATGGATGTCATCCTACCACTTGATGTTGAGGATACTTGCATCCGTGCATGTAAACCATCGTGATTTTACTTTGAACTTCTTTCTTTTTCAATCTTCCTCTTTCTGCTTTGAGTAATTTTCTTTTATAATTTCCCTTTTTTGTTGTTTCAAAATTGTCATTTAGTTGTATATGTGCTTCTGTCATAAGAAAGTTCATCTAGAGCTACACAAGAAACTTTTGATAAAATGATATTGTTTTTAAGTCTATATGCTGAATCCTTGCTCTTCAATTTATGGTATTTATATATTTTGTTTTCTCTGATTTTCCTTTAGGAAGAAAGATATAGCCAAGCTGTTAAAAATTTGGAGTTTGACAGGCAGCTTGGACCTTACAATCTTAGCCATTATGAAGAGTGGAAGCGATTATCTAATTTTATTACAAAGAGCATCATTGAACGGCTCGGTATGCTATTTGCTTAACTGAGGTGCTCTGTGTTAAACAGTTCATGGATATGGCATTAAATTGTTAATTTATGAGCAGAGCCAATTGGAGGGGAAATTTCTGTTGAATGCGAAAATGAGATGGTAAGAAACACACCTGAAACGCCAATAGAGAAAGCACTAGACAAACAACTGAAGGTTGGTAATTCTGAAACTTCTTCTGACAAGCCTCGGAGGAAAGGATGTTACTATACTTCTATTCCCCGTGTAGTAAAATGCAAGGGGATCAGTGGACAGGAACTTACTTCTTTGAATCTTGACAAGGTTGGTATACACTATTATATTTGGTTCTGGAAAAGCAATAGTGAGAAAAGGTTGCTGTAATCAGTAATTACCTTAAAATTTAGCATGTTGTCACTTGCTTAATTTTGCACATGCTTTTTTGTTGGCCTTCTCAGACACAATTGTTAGAAACTCTACTGGCAAAAGATTATGGGGGTTTTGAAGACTCGCTTCTTGGAGAACTGCAATTTGCATTTGTTGCCTTTTTGGTATTGCGAACTAAACATGATACATGATTTCTTTACAAATTTATTGATTTTCTTGAATACAATATGACATTTTGCAACGGTACAGATGGGTCAATCGCTACAAGCATTTCTCCAGTGGAAGTCATTAGTTAGCCTTTTGTTTGGATGCACTGAAGCAGTAAGTATAACTTTCCAGCAATATGAAGACTGAATAATGCATGGACTTTTTTTGCATGAACTTTAGAGTCTCTGTTTTTTTTTTTGGTATTTTATAAGCAAAAGAAATTTAATAAAAAGAGTATCGGGGCGGGGGGTACTTTTTTTTTTGGGTATATTTGTTTGCTCTTGGGAGGGCTTAGGTTATGACTGCATGTGGATACATTGATCATGGTAAGATGTCTATTTATGAGATTATTTAGGTCCAAATCTTCTTGAAGTTGTATAGGCATAAGTATATGTTTTGTTATCTTTGCATGACTTTATGTTAACTTTTGCAGCCTTTCCACACACGAACTCAATTATTCACAAAGGTAAACTTTACAAATCTCTTTATTTCTGTTTCTTTTAAGTTTTATCCATGCTTGTAGTAGTTTATGAACCGAAAACAGCTGAATCTGGTTTAAGAAAATGAGTCACAACTCACAATCTTGAATCTTATGGCATATTAATATATTATTCACCAAACTTTCAATGATGCAATATGAGGACTTTCACCTTTACATTTTTGGGGAGTCGAGATCGGGGTCAGAGAGAATAAAATAAGTTCTTGTACCAAACAAAAAAATTTCTGTTGAATTGACAATGTCTACATGCAGTCCTAGAACTAAGGGGGAACGGCTGATAGCTTCAATGTTTGTGTCTGCATGTATAGACAGCATTTATCAGAACAACGAAAAATCTGCAAAATAATTCAAGAGTAAAGTACTACATTATTAGATTTTGGGCATAACTCAATCCCAAAAGCTAGCTTATAGGATGAGGATTGCCCACTACTTATAAGCCCTCATTAGATACTACCTCTAGTCAATGTGGGACTTGGGTTTTTCCCAATACACCCCCTCACGCCCAGCACTATTGGGCTTGGTGCATGGATAACATGATGGGTGACCCAACAATGGATCTAGGATAGCTCTAATACCATTATTAGATTTTTGGCCTAACTCAATCCCAAAAGCTAGCTCATAGGATGAGGATTGGCCACTACTTATAAGCCCTCATTAGATACTATCTCTAGTCAATGTGGGACTTGGGTTTTTCCCAATATACATAACGATAAATAATTTGAAGTATATTACTGTCCAAAATTTTAATGCGTTGGCAATTAGGCATACTTTAATATTTTCTTGGTAAGCTACTTGTAATTTAAGTCATTACTTGAGATTTGGTGCTTGAAGTCAATTGGCTGTTTTTGTTGGGCTACAGTAGCTTTTAAGTTTCACAGTAGTTTTGAGATTTTTGTTTTGTTTAATGATGGTCTAAAGTACTTGTACCTGCCCTTATGCTTGTTTTGTTTTTCCTCACTGAACTGATATCTGATATTTTATTGACTCTCGTAGTTCATAAAAGTCATCTATCATCAGCTAAAATACGGACTACAGAAAGATCACGTGGATGAAACAGGACCAGCATTGTTGGATGATTCTTGGCTTTCTGCTGATAGCTTTTTGCACCGTCTTTGCAAGGTATTTCACTGATGTTATAACTCAATCAAGTACCCAAATTTGATCTGTTACCTAGCTTTCTTATTTTAACAAACTGCATTGGCAGCTATTCCAATAGATTATGGATTTTAAGATGTTGAAAGACTAAAACTTACAATTGTGGCACCACAAGGAAATACATGAGCTAATCTTTGTATGGAGGTGTGCAGTTCATTTCTTCATACGTATAGCTGTTCTTGTTGATGGATAACATAACATATTTGATTCTATACTGCATAGTAACGACAGAAAAGAGAGACATGATGAAAACCGTGTTTCTCAACTACACATCGAAGGCTCCTTTATATAGGCTTAATGAAGTGAGTACAAAATAAATATAGAGGATTCTTTATATAGGCTTACTGAAATAATTGCAAAATAAATATGGAGGGTTCTTTTCCTATTTACATGATATGGTAGGATATGATATGCCTATACAATAAATCTACATAATAATTACAAGGATCCAGACATTGCACATATTGTTTGCCTCTTGACATCACCGTCGGATTTCCTTGTCTTCTTTTATTCTCTTTCGTGTGTTTTTAATGGATAAGTAGTGGTTGTACCCAAAGGCCCAAAATTGTTCAATAAGTAACACTCTAAGGGGAAAATAAGAAAAAAAACTGACATTTTTCATGTATAGCCTTTCAGAATGCAGTTTCTTTTCTAACTTCACATCAAATTCCCCACAGACTTAAGCATGGTCCCCCCTATTCCTAATAAAGAAAATAAACACTTCCATCAGACAATAAACTACAGGCATCCACAACTCTATGTCCAGAATAACTGATGGACCTCTGACTCGTATATATCACCGGATAGCAAGGGCGTAAGGGTTGGTCTGAATGAATTCGGGCCTAAGGGAGGAAAACACAAATTCTATGAGAGAAGGAAGAGAGGGAAGGTTAAGCGTAGAAATTGTAATGAACTGGAAAAGGTAGGAGGGTTCTGTTGTAAAGGAGAGAGAATGGTCTAACCGAATGGAGACTTGGCAGTTAGAGATTGGTGTGGAAGACGCTGTAATCCTGAGAGGAAACATGAATATGAGGAAAATGGAGGTGGCGTGAAGGTCATTGGATCATCTGGGTAGTGTAGGGTGGCTGAGGCCATTTCTGGGGAAAGATAGCTCCTTGCTTCTCTAATTTTCTTCTTTCTTCCTCTACATTTTCTGTTTCCTAATACTGTAATTGGAGTTGCCCCCTCGTTTCCTATCATTTTCTACTGTTAATACCCATATAATAACACAGTGCAAGTCAAAATAACAAAGATAGGTTTTATGCCTTTAAAGGATCTGTCAAACCAATAAAAATATGAATTCTTATGGGAACTCTTGCTTCCCAAAAACTTCTCAATGGTGGCCTGTTCAAGGTAAATGGGCGGCTGGGCGCAAGAAGATACTTCCCATTCTTGTTCAGTGACAAAGTCATCAAGATAGGTTGAATTTCAAGGCCTTTGATTCTTGTGAAGTGGTTGCCCAAAGTATTGTCTGTTTTAGACCATGCTAATTGAATCTTGTTGTCATTATGTAAATTTATATGTTTTGTGGAGTTCAAGTGCAACTAATGCTTTTTGGTTGTTCTGGAACTGCAGGATTTCTTTTCATTGTTGGAAGATGGATCAGTTGTTGATGGAGATCTTTTATCATGGGTATGAATATTGGACCTATGTCCTCATACAGCGAATGTATTATTATGATTGATATGTACCCTCCCCCCTCCCCACACAGACACACAAAATACTACCACAAACACACAGTCTCAATAAGGAATTGATTGAAAATAGAAGCGAAAGTGAACGATATAAAAAAAGGTTAGAAGAAAGCAACTTCAATCTTGGCTTAATGTGCTTGAAATGCGTTATGCAATATTCAGAACTAGCAGGATAGATTTGTGACTAAATGAATTTGAGGAAATATAACTACCTAGGTATATTGCTCCTGCATAATTATTTATGGTCTACATCATTTTTAGGCTAAAAACTTGTTAATTTGATATGTTTAATTAACCCTATAAACAGTCTTTTATCAATATGTAGGAAGTGAGTTCTAATTCTAATCTTGCACTAACACACACAGACACAAGCTTTGTTATGCAATAATTGAGTTTTATGCCAAACCTAAGTATGCATAACCATTGTCTATGCTTTTGCTGTGTTTAGTCTGATAAAATCTGTTGCAGGCTTGCAGCATTTGCTGTTAGCTGCAATATATTGACTTTTTATGGAGAGGAAATATTAAATTTCAGTCTTCCTCGATGATAAAAAAAATCTTCCTCTCCTTGCAGACAAGGAAATTGAAGGAGCTATTGGAGAGCAATCTAAGGTGGGAGTTTCAGCATAACAGTGCTGTTGATGGGGTGTATTTTGAGGAGAATGATGAGGTCGGCATATGAGTCTTGCTGAGTTGCTTTGCTGTGTGTGTGTGTCTGTTCATGGACCTTACTGGTTGTTCTTTTGCAGTTTGCTCCTGTAGTTGAGATTTTGGGTGATGAAGCTCCAGCGGTTTAGAAATGTGGATCATATTCTTTCCTTTGACTGTAACAGGCGTTTCTTAGGAGTTAAATCCTTACTCGAGTATCATACAAATTTGCACTGGCCAACTTACTTTCATGGCAAACCCCTTCCCTCACATTGTACAGTAGATCATGTATAAAAGTTCGCGTTAGCAACCTCTAGGAAAGTGAGCTGCCGGAAAAAATAGATTATACTGATAATCGATAGAGTGTGTTTGGGGAAGCTAAAAAAAAATTATGCTGATAATCGATTGTTGTGATAATCGATTATAATCATAATCCGTTTTGTTTGCATCTATTTGCTGAAAAACGATTTTAAGATAATATCTTTTGTTTGGATGTTATAAAAAAAATCACTTTTATATAATAAACTACGAAAAATGATATGAAGTTATTTGTATAATTTAATAATATTTGTTTAAAAGTTAGTTTTGTAGGGATAAATAGGGAAGTGAGTTTTGAGAATGAGAATTAATCAAATCATAACAATTTTAAGCTAAAATAAACTTCATGATATAAAACAATTTTTTTCTAATTTTTTTTTTTATAAATTTAAGTAAGGTGTCAAACATATTAAATTATTTTTAAAAACAACTTTTTTGGGACAAAACAGCTGAAATGGAAAAAAATTCAGCTTTGCTAAACATGCTTATAATGCTTATTTCCATTCTCTATCGCTTTCAACTTCAAACTCAAATAGACGCTCATGTGTAAATTGATAAATTTATTGTGAATTTTAAATGAGTATCAAATATCAATTTTTTACTTTAATTGACATTCCCTTATAGCAGCAACATTACATCTAAATCATTAGATATATTGAGAAAGAAATTGATAAAAATAAAGATGAACAATGAATGAAAATAGGGATTACAAAGAGAAAACCAAATACCAAAATCGAAAACAAAAGCATATATTTTAGGGCTAAAGGTTGTAAAAAAACAGTTGCTGAATCTCAGAATAAGACAACACTTCTAGAAATACATGTTTAATAAATAAAACTCAATTTTTTTTTTCATGGTCAATTTCGTCGTCAGTTGACCTTGTGCTCTTGCATAACTCACAGGTTCTAGTTGACTGTTGACACATTTCAAGTGATGATGGATGTTAACATGTTAAAGGATTCAGAATCTATTGCAACTCATGATGAGAAACTTAAACCGGGTCTTCCATCGTTTGCGGATTTCAACTCAAGCTTCCGAAAAGGGACTTCAAAGGGTCTCTGAGTTTTGTCAAAAACATTTCTTAAGTGATGATTCTGAGCGTCTGAAAGAAAACAATAGGGAACATATATTGAAATTAAAGATGGAAAAGGTAGAACCTAAGAAAACATAACAGAAGGCATTAGAATAACCATAAAATAACCTTCTCAATTATATCCTTCTATATTATTAAGAACCTCAGGAGCCATCCAGAATGGTGTTCCTACAAATGTATGTTGCTATCAAATAAATTAGCATATCTAGTCAAAGAAGAAGGTTAATTTTTTAGAACTATACCTAGTCAAATGAGCTATATATGCAGGAAAATGATGGCCATTTAGCAACAAATATAGACCATTCTTACCTTTGAAATAGAAACCAAAGTAGTGTGAGAACAAAGAGGCATAATAAAGCATAAAAATAAAATTTGATATAGAAAAAATTCATATTACTAAGTTGTTGTTTTTTTCCTCATATCAATGATAACAACTATGAGACCATGAAGGCTTATATGGTATATCCTCCGGGAGACCACCCCATTCGTAATAATCATGAAAATGGAAAATAAGGCACCGAATCAACTTATAGTCATAACCAAATCCATGAAGGTGGATGTAAACCTCTACATCAAATGGACAATACAAAGAGCAATTAGGAATGACTTTGATTTCCTTAGTAGAAGGGTTCCACAAAGCAACTAAATCGCTTCAAAGATTTAACAGGCAATCTGAACAGAATATTGAAGATAAGATCACCAGTAACATCAATGTTGCTAACCTTCTCTTTCTTCTTCTTCCAACAAGAAAGTAGACTACGGATATGGTCAACTAAAAACTTAAAGCCCATAGCTACGTACGTGTGAAGCTCGGCCTCAAACACCAAAAGAAGGTTTTCTGTCCGGCGTCTTCCGCTCCGCCTACTCGCCACACGCACGCAGAGCTGGTAAGTGGGGTGAAGATGCAAAAGGGTACCTCACCTCACCTGAGTGTAGGAGAGCAATGCTGTTGATGGGATGTATTTTGATGAGGTCAGCATATGTGCTTGCTGAGTTGCTTTGCTCTGTGTTTGTGTTTGTTCATGGACCTTATTGAGTTATTGGTTTTTCTTTTGCAGCTTGCTCCTGTAGTTGAGATTTTGGGGGATGAAGCTCCAGCGATTTAGAAATGTGGATCATATTCTTTCCTTTAACTATAACAGGAATGGTTACTGACAGGTAGAGGTGGCCCCCCCCCCCCCAAAACCAACCCCACCCAACCCACCCCCCCCCCCAAACCCCCGCGCCCACCCCCCCCCCTCCCCCCCTCTCCCCCCCCCGCCCCCCCAGGCCCACAGAGGAGGGACCCCCCGCCCCCCAGCCCGGCCCCGCCTAGAAGAGCAGGCGGCAGCGAGGCCAAACCCAAGGCAGCAAGAGAAGAGAAGAAGGACGCGGAAAAAGTACAGAAAGGGCCCCCCCCCCGGCCGCAAACCCGGAGACCCGCGACGAAAGGGAGGCACGACCCCCCCCGCCAACCAACCCAGAACACAGAACCAGGACGAAACAGCAACTCCCCAACCCCCAAGAAGCTCCCCAACCCCCCACCCCCCCCAGCCGCCGAGGAACCCCCCGGCCGGGCAACAAAAAACAAAAAAAAAAACCCCCCCCCAAACACGACCATTTTCCCACCAACCCCCCCACACCCCAGGGCGATGGAGGTGGGTGCAATCAGGATTGCCTCCAGAGGCAATCCAGCAAAAAAATTAAAGGAGGGGATTTTGGATCATGAGAGAGAAAATGATAAATAATAAAAAGAGAGAATAGAGTTAAGAGAGAAAAAAGATAATGGAAGGATGATGAAGGAAAAACTGATGGAGGGAATCCAGATCGGGGTGGATGGCGGAGGAGAGAGGGGAAAGTGATGGAAATTAGAAAGACAAGGAGTAAAAAATAATTTTAGTTTTTGCAAATAATGGCTCTATAATGTCTCTCACCATGAGAGTTATGTCAAGATGGCTCACCCTAAAAGCAGCCTAAGTCCGCGTTAGCAAACTCTAGGAAAGTGGGCTTCTCAGTGTTCTTGTACATGAAATGGAAGATTATTTTACAGTTAAATTGATGATGTTTGAATGTGTAATTTCGATCCTTGTTTAGGAACTTCTTGATCTTAGAGGTTTGCTTTGATGTTAACTCTTTTTTTTTTTTCTATTTGTTTGGAAATGTAGGTCCTCCAAAATCAATTCTGCTTGTTTCAAAAAAAAGATTTATCACTATTCAATACTCATCATATGGTATCAAAAGGTTGGTAATAGATGAATTGTTTGCTAGCCAAGGAGATTTTTTTCTAACTTCCTACTTTAAATATGTATATTAATTTTATAAGAATTTAATTATGATATATTATGGATTTAATTGGTATACACTGACATTGTAAAGTTTTTTTATACTGTCAACCAATCAAAAATTGGCATATTATTATAAATCTTTGATTCTTATCCTAACCACCTTAAGAGTGTGCTTGGGAAAGATTGTTTTTTGCTATTTCAACTGTTTTATAACTTAAAAGCTGTTTCATAGATAATCTATCATATTTGACATATTGCTTAAATTTATAAAAAAAACATTTTTTTAGGGGAAAAAAGTTGTTTTATGCCATCCAGTTTTTTCTACCTTAAGATTGTTGTGATTTGATTATTTTGCATTCTCAAAACTCTCTTTCCTAACTACCGCTACAAAACTAACTTCTAAACAAATATTATTAAATTATACAAATAACTTCGCACCCTTTTTCGTAATTTATTATATAAAAATGATTTTTTTTGCACCACCCAAACGAAATAGATTATCTTAAAATCGCTTTTTAGCAAATAGACCCAAACAAAAACAGATTCTAATTATAATCGATTATAAAAAAAATAATTATCAGCATAATATTTTTTTCAGCTTTCTCAAACACACTCTAAAAGTCATCAATTTCATGATTTTTGATTGGGTGTTATTGTAAAAAAATTTACACTATCAATACATAGAAGTTAAACTCATATTATTAGTGTAAAAGTTTTTCAAAAGTCACCTTTTTGATAAAGTATGATAATTAATGTAGTAAAAAAATTTAGACTACCAAAGTACCAGTATAACAAAATTAAACTATTTTTATACATGCAAAATATATATATATATATATATATATATATATATATATTGATAATAATAATATATATTATTTATATTATTTTTTTATAAGTTAGAAGTTGATTTACGTCACCCAAATTATTATTTATTTTTATGGATAATGTACATCACCCAAAACTTTCTCGGTAGTGAAGTGATAGCCAATGCCATATAAAATTTGACTCTCAGACTAGAGATTCTAAATTTCTAATGTTGGCTCACTTGGCTGTGGAAAAATATATCTGGTAATCTGGGGCTCTTGGGATGACATCAGCTTATGTTGACCGGCCCCAAACGAGGTCATTTCGAGTGGGAAAAAAAATGTTGATAAACAACTTTTGTATAATTATTGATCGGGATAATCGATTATAATCATAATTTATTTTTGTTTGAGTATTGCTAAAAAATGATTTTAAGATTATATATTTTGTGTGTGTTTGGTTTCAGTTGGAAAATTTCAAAATTGATTATATTCTCAGTCAAACGTGATTTTAGTAAAAATAAGATGTTTTGTTATTTTTAGGTAAAATTGATTTTATCTCCCGAATCGAATCAGACTATAAGTTACAAAAAGTAGCTTTTGAGTTGAATTGAAAATTTTATACTAAGTTTTACATCAAACTTGCTTTCAAAATAAAAATATTCAAACATGAATCAATTCACTTCAAACTCAATTCTAACCAAATCAATTACATTCAAAATCACTTTTATCAAACGCTCATCCAAACACACACTTTGTTTGGATGGTGAAAAAATCACTTTTATATAGTAAATTAAAAAAAATTATATGAAATTATTTGTATAATTCAATAATATTTGTTTAGAAGTTAGTTTTGTAAGGGTAAACAGAGAAAAAAGTTTTGAGAATGAAAAATAATCAAATCATAATAATCTTAAGCTAAAACAAACTGGATAACATAAAACAGTTTTTTTTATCCAAACAAAACTTTTTTAGAAAATAAACTCCTTACCCAAACATAATAAATCATTCCAAAAACAACTTATTACTTAAAAAAAAGTGAAAAAGAAAAAATTAATCTTGTTCAGACAAGCTCTTCATTTCATTTCATAAGAAAAAAATAGAAAGTGAATAGTTTATTTTTTAGTTATTTTATTTGAACGCAAATTTTGGACACTGTTGTGATATCGTATATGTTTATAATTATTTCTCACTTATTCTTTACTTTCTTTATATACACGCTTCTAAAAAATATACAAATATGGGGAACAATTAAGTCCGAGGGAGCATTTACGACCTGGTAGTGTAGCAGGTTGCTCAATGGTCAAAGCATTATTTTAACTAGTATGTTATCAGGGCAACGCACGGGTTGCACGAGCAATATTATAATATTTTTTTGTAATATAAAAAGTATGTAAATGTAGATAATTTGTTTGTTTATGGAAAAGCAAAATATAGAAAAAATAAATTCGAATGTGTAGCTTGCTAATGTACTTATTCTAAAAAATTAATGGATGTACGTTAGCAAACCCATAAGGACTATGTTAGCAAGTTATAACTAAAAATTTATCAAATACACTGTGTAATTTGCTAACGTACTCCTTCTAAAAAATTGGTGGTGTACGTTAGCAAATCACACACATCCACTCATTTTTTAGAAGGCTACGTTAGCAAGTTATAACTAAAAATTTGTCAAATAGAAAATATACTTATGGATCATATCATTTTAAACATTTGATATTTCTAACAATACCTTATATTCTACTTCTCTAAACATTCAATTTTACAGTGAATTTCCTCTTTTTTTACCAAAGCAAAATTATAAATTAGAATTAACAATTTGTTCTCCCACTACCTTTTTTCTTTTCTTTTTTTTTGTGAAAATCTATTTGTTGTATTTTTCCTCCTTTCCCGTGCAAGTTAATCATTTTTAGAAAATATAATTATGTATCATATTATTTAAATATTTGGCATTTCTAAGAATACATTGGTATTCTACTTTTCTAAACATTCAAATTTATAGTGAATTTGTCCTTTTTTCCTAAAGAAAAACTATAAATTAGCTTTAACCATTCATATTCCTACTATATTGATATTGTACTTCTCATAACATTCTCAAAGCAACAATTGCATTTTAAGCTGATCAATCATTAAATTATTTAAACACTAATTCTAAACCCTTCCCAATGATTTTGATTTCTTCTTTTATTAAAATTTAATTGTTGTATTTCTCCTCATTTCCCGTCAAGTTAGCCATTTTTAGAAAATATACTAATTTAAAAGTTATTTTTAACATTTGGCATTTGTCTCAATACATTGACATTCTACTTCTCTAAATATTCAATTTGATATTGAATTTGTTTTTTTTTTTTCAAATCATAATTATAAATATGCACTAACCATGCATGTTAACTCTTTTTAGAAAATATATTTAATTATTTATCTATCATATTATTATTAACGTTTGACATTTCTCCTAATAAGTTGGTATGCTAATTCTCTCAACATTTAATTTTACAGTGAATTTTCTTTTGAAAGCATAACGATAAATTAGCACTAACTATTTCTATTCCCACAATATTGGAATTATACTTCTCTTAACATTGAATAGTATACATATATTTTCAAAATAAAAAGTGCATTTCAATTTTCATATTGATTAATCATTTATCAGTATAAGTTATTATAACACTAATCCCAAATATTTCAAAATGGTCATGATAATCATATGAAATTTTTTCTCCCTTAAAAAACTATTTGATTTAGGAGACCATTTTTCCGGTGCAAGGTAACCAAATATAAAAACAACATTTTCACCCAAATTTTCAATGAAGTAAATATAACTCTTGAACCAAACATTCCAGAATAAAAATCTTTCTACCCATTATGGTTAAATCGTGATTATGTTATATTTCTACTTACCTTTTAAGCTACAGGTAAAAAGGCAACTTATTTTGCTATGAAAAAATCAGCTTATTTGGACAGAGTATAAAAATCGAAACAGCTAAGCATTTTTATTTTTTATCATATTGAAGAAAATGACCAATTTTGTTGTTTCCTCTCTTCAAATTTGTCTTTGAATAATTTTTATTTTATGGAATTAGTAAATTGATTTTTTAAAACACCAATATGTTGAGTAAAAAAAAAACCAATATGTTTAAACTAATCTGTGTTATACTTGACCTATTTGTCTGTCTAATTTTTTTAGATTGCTACCATTTTTACTGCTATACTATTTTATATACACACACAACACACACACATATATACACTGAAGTGTCTAATAATAATAGATTCTATAACAAATTTGATATGAAAAATTAAGTAAATGTTTTAAATAATTTTTTGAAACTTCCACACCTGCTACTTGTATTGTTCAATTTCCTTCAATGATGCAACCAGATCACCTTTAGGCCTTAGTGACATCCAACTCTTAATTGTTCTCTGCAATTAATTTTTCTTGCTGAACTGTCTAAGTTCCGAAACTGTTAACATGTTCAGAGGCAACTCCATCTTTTGCTTTTCTTGTATCAATGCATCTGCGATCTGCTGCTTCTTGTGCTAACTTCTCTCTCTCTTACATTGTTGATGTCAAAATAAGCATTTCCTTTTTAGTTTCTAAAGCTTCCAATTTGTTTTAACCGCATCCACCAAAGCTCCTTTAAATATAATTTGATTAATCCAATAGTCCTTGCATCATACATGACTCCATATTTGCTTCCCCAATTTCCAACTCCTTAAAGCTTGACCATAGTGAGCAGTTTCTTTTAAATTAGTGTCATATATTTCTTCCATAATATTGTTCTTCAGATGTTACTCGAGTAATGCATCTGAATTCACTCATAATATCTTCAAAGAGACATCACAAATATACACATCTTGAATAGCTGAACCTTCAGCATGTACATCCCCTATATCATCCTCGAGTTTCCAAATAGTTTCTATCATTCTTCTCAGTTAGTTGTTGCAGTGACAATTCCTCCTCGACAACAGAAAGCTGGGAACAAAGCTGGAGGTATACTAAACCTAGCGATATAGCATCAGGTTGTCCTTTTATTTGTTATACCAAGTCCAAATCCATATTATTATTACCTATTGGCTATTGCCAGCTTATTTCTAACATGTGAGCCTTCTTGTTCCAAGTTAGCAATGTGCTGAAATGTTCAAATAATACAAAAGAAAAACATCATAACATAAGACAACCAAATAGGAATAAAACTCAAGAAGCCAAAGGAATCATATGGTGATACCCTCTGCTTGCACCAGTCCTATTTATTAACAGCTCCATCAAGTTGTTGTACCATAAAATTGTTAATCTCAAACTACATGGTTGGGTCCTGTCAACATAGAAGAAAATAAGAATGCCATTAGTTATCCACTATGTTAAAAAAATACCATATAACCCAGCTTTATAGCTGCATAATACCTTGCCAAGCAGAGAAGAAAAAAAAATTCAAACTTGCCTACCTCTTCCTCAATTCCTTAAGGTGAATCACCTATTCACCCATTAGTTCATGATAATGGGTGAATAGGTGATTCAGATTCACACTACCACCAAAAGATGAACCTTTCTATATCTTAATAAAAAGTATATTAATCATGAACATAAGTCATAAAATTGTTCCTCAAATACCTTGCATTTTTATTAAATTGTAAAGGAAGTATGTGCAGTTTGACCATTCCTTCAGTATCTGCTCCACGTTTCTTTTCCCTCCTTTTCAAAATATTTGCACGGTGCACTTTGCAAGGATGGTGGCTTCTAATATTTGGATTCTGAAAAGATTGAGCTATTATAACATCATCTGTATAATGTATCGATGCACATATTCATATTGATATTAAATATATTGTTATACTGATTGAAACACAAGTAGTAACTTAAAATATTAAAGACTTAATATAAATATAACGAAAATCAAAGTTGAAAAATATCACAAGAATAAATTAACCAAACAGAAAGGTTCAACATATGACAATTGAAGCTAACACTAAGTGTTTCTCCTACATATCATAGAGTTATATAGCAAATTCATGTAAATATCTATACTCATCAACTCATTCAAATTCTTCTCCTCTCTTAATCACACAACCCCATGTCTTGGAGTTGAATAACAAATAAAAACTTCAAAAGTGTAAGATGATAAAGCATCAGTAGTCATAGAGTAAACTTTGCACAAACAACATACTATTATGTAAAATATAAAACAAAATATTATGGTCTTCTCATATCATGTACCACATTGACCAATGGTGTGTGCTAGTTCTTCAAAGACCCGTTCCCACAAAACAAATGCTATGACAAACTGATTCAAGATATCCCAAGAAATATATTTTCATATATGAAACACAGGGATTTGTCATCCTCATAAACGGTATGCATGGAAAACATATACAACCACATGTTAAACTACAAAAAACTGGCTTATATTATTCATGTATCGCTTTATCCAGCATATGAGTTGTATGATTCTCAAGAACTCTAATCTTCATTAATAAAATAGAATTGGTATAAGGAGAGATGTCATCCAAATTCGATATATAATAAATTAAGAAGGATTTGGTGATACAGGTTACAGGGTAGGTACCATACATCTTAGAATCAACTGGAACAATTGTTCTTCTTCTATCAGCCTTATTCAAAGCCATTTATGACATTCATGCCCTTCACACATCTACCACATATGTCAATGCCAGAGATCCACTAATTCTTATATGCACAAACATTGAAGGGAAAAAAGGAGCAACGATTTTTTTTTAAAAAAGTTTATAGATTTAATTTCTGGTTCAAGTTTTAACAGGTGAAAGAAAGAGACACTCCATCTTCCACTCTGTTTTTGCTTTATAGAATAGAAAACAACGACGGATTGCTTAACATTCACTTTCTCGGGCAAAGCGAAAGATGTTACCAAATCAAAAATAAAAATCCATTGTATGATATATTCATCTTGAAGAAGAAACCAAAATAAAATAAAATAAAAGCAAGCACATTACTTTTCAATCAAACACTTGTAGATTGAATACACATAGTATGAGGAATATGATCATTGATGACAATCATTTATAAGGGAAAAATGGAACTTTTGAACAAAGCTAGAATCTTACCGTGCTTTAGCTGGCTCCCAAAGAATTCGATGAAATGTAAAATGAGAAAAAGAATCAAACCCAACACTTTTAATAAGATGGTTATATAGGAATATGAGAGTGAACAAAAAAAAAAAAAGAACAAAGGAGGAGAATGTTAAACAGAACAATATAACTACTCCAAGGATTAGGATGTACATATCGAGGCATTGACCATCGTGCTTTGTTCCCCGACCATTGTACAAATAAAGATTAAAGTAAACAATAGCCTATGATAGCAATAATTCATGTGCAAATTGAGGTTGAAAAGTACACGGCGGTGAAGATGACAATCAAATCAGTGGTCTGTAGAATGAGTTGACATGGGGTTCAAAAAGTTCAAATTCTAAGAAAATTGAAAGAAAAAGAGAAAGAGAAGGCACCTTGAGATTTGTGGGGGTGGCGAGATTTGCAAGCATCGTTTTGGTCGACCTTGCCATTTCGACAACCTCACCCATTCCCAACAACCAACACGTGTTCCATTACTGTTTGCTACAGTAAGAAAACTTCTTCATATTTATAAGCGTGTATTGAAGTCTTATAATATACAAGTGTAAAATCGATTTTTGCAATGAAGCCCCTATCCAGAGTTTAGTGTGACTGTTCCTAAACCACACGAAGGCAAGAGTGTTCTTCTCTCCAGATTTCAACTTGAAGGCAGCAGTGTTCTTCTCTTCGTAGATGAAAGGAAATTGGGTATTGTTGATCATGTTGCGCATCTCGCTGCTGCTCTGAAAATAGGTGGAGAACGAAGCCCATGTTGCGCTTCATTATTAGAAACACCACCGTGTTTTGAGCATTTATGGTGAATAGCTGTCTTTTATTTGCAAGATAGACTTTGTGATCGGATGACCATGGTGGATTGTGATGGAAAAACGTTGTACAAATTTATCGTTGAAAAGAAAGTATTTTTTTGACCAAACTGTAGTTACACAAGTTCAACTTCATTTTACCCATGTTTGTAATGTTGTTAACTGGTAATGATGCACCCATTTCTACAGGTCTGTTGTTTAGGTGTTTAAAGCTAATAGAATCACATTTTAAGCCGTTGAAAGCGTGATTCCAACATTTTACATGCTCATCAAGATGGGTAGTGTTACATGAGTTGTGTGTTTTGTTTTTTTAATTTTAAATAAATGGCGCATAATTGATGCAGGGAGCATTAAAAGCATTTTCTTTAAGATACGATGCTCATGAGCAGATGGAGCTGCGCAAGAGGAATAGGCACAAGAGAGGGATAGGGTTCTTTTAGAGGAAGGGCAAAATTGTCCATTAAATATAAACAAAATTAACAAACTATTGAGGCAGCTTTATAAATATTGAAATAGCATAGAGATCGAGTCACCCTGATCTCATCACACTCACTCATTTATTTAATTATTATATCTAATAATTATAAATACTCCTTTATAAGTGAGAAATTTAAATACTCCCTCACCCTATAAACCATCCTTAAGATGCCCCATTTTAATTTACAAAAATCATTCCTCTTATTTGTTCTCTCCATGTCGTAGTCTGGATTAAGTGCTCACCTAATTTTGCCAAGATAATATATTCCTAAAATAGGTATGATGATGCATCAGCTAATGCACATGGGTATTCGCAATTGCCCCACATTGAACAGTGTTCACGTGAGTAGGGGTGTTCATCAATCGATGCAAACCGATTTAAATCACAAAAACCGAATCGAAAAATCGAAAATCGGATAAACCGAAAACCAAAAAAACCACTTTTTTTCATTGGATTGGATCGGATTTTGGATCCCCTAGTGAAATCAAATCCATTCCAATCCAAACCGATCTACTATATACATATACTATTATTTTTGAAATTATTGTATTGCTCATACTTAAGCATTGTTTTTCATACTTTTATGTCCCTCATTCTCTTTAATATTTTTGTTTGAATAACATATATGAGACTATTTAGAATAAATATTAATATCTTGAAGTTATATTTTGCAAAAAGTTTTGATGCATAACATATATATACTTGATTGAGTAAACGTGAAAAATAGGAAACCAATTAACTAACTTTGAAAAATAATTAGCTACAATTTATTTTTAGCCGATTCAAGGAAAAAATAGGATAAATGAAAGTAGATATAGAGATTAACATAAAAGAATATTTAACATAAAAGATCATGTTAAAAATATCAATAATTATTTTTTCTCAAACTCTCAAATTAAAATTTTGTCAAGAATCCTCTAGAAATTTGCTAACTCGTCATCAAATCAAATAATGGTTAATAACGAACAAATAGTTGTTTCTTTTCATAAAGGTTATATTATTCTAACATAGAGAGGGATTAAAATAAGTATTGATATCCTAAACTAGCTTCCTTAAATGAAGATTATCTTTTGTCCACTATTAAATAAGTAGAAAAGACACTTGACATAAGAAAAAATAAAATATGACAAAAACCGAATTATCCAACCCAATCCAAACTGTATTTGATTGGATTTGATCGGATCAAATTTTTATAAGGAAGCAAATCGATCCAATCCAAACCACATATTATTTTTATCATTGAATCGGATGATTTTTTAACTCAAAATCGATCCAATCAAATCCACCGACATCCCTACGCGTGGGTATACGGCGGGACTTCCCTGTTTTCTTTCCATTTTAAAGTACGATGATTGATGACACAGTTTTACCTTTTTGGTTTTTTTTTTGTTTCTTTTTCCAAAATAAGAACCCACTCTGCAATCAAATCAAAAGCTGATTTTGGCACTGTCTGCAAAAACACTAATATTTAGTACACAGCGGATGAAAAATTAGTTGCTTTTGCCTATTATTTTTAAAATTAGTATATAATATTTTTTCTAGACGTTACTTGAAGGAATATTTAAGTTTATAACGTATTATTTTTTTTATTTTTTATATTTATCATCTTAATTAAATTTCTTATTTATCATTCACTAATAAAATAAAATATTAATAGAAATCTTTAAAATTGATTTGTTAGAATTAATATCACTATTTAAATTTATATTTAAGATAAAAAATAGAAATTATATTTTTAGTTATAAAAAGAATCGTATAAAAATATATCAATATTATTTTTATTATTCCATATTATTTATAAAAAATTAACTAAAACTGAATAAATATTAAAATTAAAAAATAATATTTTAATATTTGAAATGATAAATAATTTAAAATAAAATAAAGTGTTAAATTGATAATTATTTTAAAATAAATAATATGTATAAAAATACATACATATATATATATATATGACTTATAATAAAAAAAACCATGCAAACATGTCATTTTATGTAATTTTATAGTAATCAGCTAGTCTAACCGCTAGTTTTATCAAACGCTTCAAATCCAATCAGCTAGTTTATCCGCTATCCGTTAGCTTATCCACTATCCGCTATCCACTATCCGCTAGCTTATCCGCTAGTTTTTACCAAACAGAACCTTTGTCTACTGTAGCACGATACGTCCTCTCCTTTGCACTTGACCCATTGAATACAAAATAGTTAATCAACTCTCTTAATAATACAAAGGGTTATATTATTTGAACACAAATCTTGGACATCATACGTGACACCGTATATATTTATCTCTATATCTCATTTACTTTTTATCTTCTTTGTATATACGCTTCTAAAAAATACACTAAAAAAATAAAGAGGATGCCGTAAGATGTCCCCATTTTATGTACAAAAAAACATTTCTCTAATACAAAACAATTGAGTCCATTTAATTTCAATATACAAAAATGGTATATGTTGATACACTCTGCTTTGCTCCCACCCACCCTTCAAGTTTGATTTTCTCAACTCCATAACTCTCTCCTCAATTTATCTATTTATACTATATAATAAGTAGATCCACTTTTCACTATTCACAACTGCTTAGTTGAGTGATTGACACGTGTCACTGTAATGCTACTGTAGCGCTGATATAATGTTACTATAGCCCTACTGTAGCATTTTTTTTAAATTTAAATTTTGTCTTTTTTTAAAAGAAAATAAAAATTTAGCTTTGTTTGCTGATTTTTTTTGTTACTACTTTTTTTTTTTGCTTAAACTATATTTTTTTATATTTTATTTTGCTACTACTTTTTTTCCTTAAAATATAGTTTTTTTTATAATTAAATTTTTTTGTGCTAATCCTTTTTTTGCTTAAAATATAGTTTTTTCCTATTTTTTTTTTGATAAATTTTTTTAAAATAAATTTTGTTCTAATTAATTTTTTTTCTACTACTTTTTTTTTGCTTCAAATATCATTTTTTTCTAATTTTATTTTTCTAAACCTTTTTTTTGTAAAATATATTTTTTCTAATTAATTTTATTTTTTATACTCCTTTTTTTAAAAAAAATACTTTTTTTCTAATTTTTTTTTGCTAATACTTTTTTTTTGCTACATCATTGCTATAACATCCTAAATTTTCAAAATATTCTTTTTAATAAAAAGAATAAACTAGTATGAGTTTAGTATAAAAGATTTGTTAATATAAGAATTTATTTAAATTATTTAACAATTAAAATAAATATAAAAGTGGATAAATTATTTAAAAAGAAAAAAAAGTAAACATCAAGTGTACGGGGGCGTTGAAGAGCCCAAGTACACTAGAAGGAGTTTTGGCTTTTGCAAAAATAAAGCCACCTGTAGGTTTACAAATATATATATATATATATATATATATATATATATATATATATATATACTAGAGTTGCTTACCCGTGCTGAACGCACGGGTACAGTTTCATAATGTTAAAACAAACGATTTTATAGCACTCAACCCAATTTAACTTGAGTAAAAGTAACTATCAAAGGCCCAAACAATTTTATCCATTGTCAGTTAATGTAATACTAATAGGCCCTTTTTTTTTTGTTTTTTGTTAACCTAATAGGCTCATTTCATCACAAAGGGACGACTGAAACACTTGAAATTTCATTCCCACTGTTTACAAGCAACCCTAATTTAGGATTGAATGACTCATGCACTGCCACTGTCGCTGGGAAAAACGAACTTCAACTTGTAAGTGTTCTTCCAGCTTGTTCCATGCATTTCATATACATTGCCACAACGAATTGCTGGTACCACCACCCTCCTCTGCAATCGCCACGAAGGTAATCATTCCATTTATACTTTGGTTTCAATCTGTGCTCCCTTTTTTTTGATGGCTTTTATTTAATCCTACTAACGGCAAATAATTCACTAATCACGAAGTCTATAATAGACACAAATAAGTGATTCAAAAACATGTTTATATAATGGTGAATTTCATGGCACCACCTTTCGCAAGGGGATAAGTAAATTATAGTTAGTTTAATAGATTTTTTATAGAGGAAGTTTATGCAAAAGTCCTGTATCAATTCTCAATAAAGTATAAATACAACAACATTTTTTATGATATAAATATATAATATCTGCTTGAAATAGAAGATAACCAACCTATTTTGCTGTCTTTTATATGAGACAAATATAGAGTACAGTTTCTTCTATATGAGACAAACAACAATCAATTGTTTAAGTTAAACAACCACTTAATGTTGTGAAAACAAATATGGGATGATATTAAGTGCTGATTTTATTCATCATGTATTTACTCTGTTGCTGAAGGAAAAGATAACTATTAGACAGCACAACCAAGAGTATGCACTTGATTATAGATGGTATTAACAACAGAACAATTTAAAATGGGATTGAATCGTATAATAAATTTTATTTTATTTTTTTACATTATAATGCAAGTACTAAGTAGAGAGAAGTAAGAAAATTATATATGGTGTAATGTCTGTACTGTAATTGTATTGTATTTATAAATAAGTTGAAAAAAAAATTGTAATGTTAACTTTCAAAAACCATAGCGAACTTTTAAGTTTGAATGTTTGGTAGTGATCTTGCATATTTCAAATAATGGCAAATTGTAACAGCTCTACCGCAAATGAGCCTATGAGTAGATTTAATGGAGCAATATATCCAGATTTGGTAATTAGCCTTGAATTATAATGTCATTTTTTTTTTCTTGAAACATTCAAATATAATCTATTTTTTGCAACTTGTTAGGATGAAATGATGATCCCTCCAAAATTTGTTCAGCACTGGCAAGGACAAATTAAGGCTGGTAGTTGTTTTGTAACAGATCCTGGAAACAACACAATTAGTCTTGCAATTGAGTTGGATGATAATAAGTATGGAATAATCACCCATGGCATGAGAAAGATAAATGAATTTTATGATCTCAACGACAAACATTATGCATATTTCAAATATGTAGGAAACAATGATTTTTTTCATCAGAATTAGCAATCTGGATGGTGAGGAGACCCATTAGCAGGATCCGACTTTAAAATAGATGACCCTTTCTTGTATGAAGTGCTCCCAAATCAAACAGGTATGCAGAGAATTGAGGAGCCAATTGAAATATCACCAGATGAAGATGATATCCCATCTGTTGAATCCACAAAAAACTCATGGACTTTGAAAGTGAAGGAACCTGCAGACTTTAAAAAGAATCCATTGGTAAATCCTCTAGTTTTATTTTATAATTAATACATCTTAGTCGGTGATTCATTAATGCTTATATAAATGTTATATGTTTTATTTGTGACACCATAGGTAATTCCTGCAAGGATTGTATGCCAATTCTTTATGAATAGGCAGAGGACAATATTAATCGAAGATGAATCCAAAACATGCCACAGCTGCAAGCTATCGAGAAACTTTGACCGTAGGGGCACTGAATGCTATGTTGTTGGACATAGATGGTATAAATTCTGCTAGGAAAGTGGGATAAAGGAAGGAGACAGGATGCAATTTACAGTAGCGGGAGATTCAACAAAGATAAGTGTGAACATCATTCGGGCTTGATACTCTAGCAAAAGAAAAGAAGCCTTAAGCAGTTTTTTTTCCCTCAACTTGATGTTAGTTTTATGCCATATTATCACAAGAACCAATAAAATGATGACTGTACTGAAGATTTTGTTGTTTTGTTTGTTTTACAACATCCTGCATGTTTTTAATTTTAAACGATGACAATGTTAGCATAAAATTTGAATTGCTAAATTTATATTAAGATTAATTACTGCCTTATACAGACTTGAGATAATTTTCAAGTGAATATTTAAAAAATATATATATTAACCAAGATTACTTAAATTATAAATAATGCAATAACACTTTTATTAAAGTATTACAGCTCAATAAAGACATATTATTTTGACAGTGCATTTTGTAAATACCAACTAAGAATTGGGGCTTTAGAAAAAATAAGAGAAATATATAATAAAACAAATACTTTAAATAACATAAGCAGAACATTTTGAATCAAACCTATCCAAAAACTTCTCTATAGACAACATTCTTAATCAAATTGCATGCCTCACCATCATCATTACAACTTAAAATCTTCAAACCACTCTTACATTTAACTCTAGAGATGGCAACATATAATTGGTCATGTGAAAAAAACAGGAGCAGGTAAATATAGTCCAACATGAGATAATGTTTGTTCTTGACTCTTATTTATAGTCATTGCAAAGCTATTTATCAATGGGAACAGACGTCTTTGAAACTTAAATGGCATTGCGTGATCTGACGGTTCTAAGTTAAATCTAGGGATATAAACTTTATCACCAATATTATTTCCAGTAGCAACTCTAGTACCAATGAAATTCACACCCAACTCAGTAACAACTAACCTCGTTCCATTGCTGACCCGTGCTGAACGCACGGGTACAGTTTTTTTTAAAGTAAAAACAATTTTTTTTTTATAAATAATAGTAGGTTTCAATTTTTTTTGGTTAAAGATAAATATTAGTTTACATAGCATAAATTACTCAAACCCAACAAATTTTACTAATTTACAATAAGTCACTTAAAATGAGTTAGAGTTTAACTGATATACACTGTCAGTGTAAAGTTTTTATCACGGTTAACCAATCACAAATCATGTTATGAATGACTTTTAAGGTAATTTGGATAAGAATCAAATATTTTCAATGACGTGGCGATTTATTATTGGTTGACAGTGTAAAAAAATATTTACACTGACAATACATACCAATTAAACTCAATGAGTTACCACACCTCTTCAATATTCAATAGTTCAATAGTATATATGTGTTAATTAGGAAACACCCCAAATTAGAGAAATTTAATTTAGCGAATAAAATAGTACTCAACATAATGAAATGTTTATTTTATTTCCCTTTTCACTTCTTTCTAACTTTAAGTCTCTTTTCCCGTCTTTCTATCTTTAAGTCCTAACATAAAGTTGATTGATTTTGTATTGTTCATGCTAGTATATCAGTTGTTAGTTCTGTTTCTCTTCTGCAAATTTAAAATCCAACCCTTCAAATCCTTGAAAATCTTTTTTTTTGTTGCAATTTATAATGCTTCAAAATATTAAACCTATAAATCAAACCAAATGACTATTTCATGGTATTATGTTTACCCAATTCATTCGCACGGGACGATTGTTTATTTAAATAAACAATTATAAAATATAGTTAACTGATTAACTATAGTTATTACTTATATTTTGGATTATATTTTATTTTATGTATTTAATTTATATGTACGGTTAAATTAAACAATTTATACACCGACATCCAATATTATTTTGTGAAATTTACATTATAGTTATTTTTGAAAATTACTAAAATAAGCATACACATATCAAAGTATTAATGAACAACCATTTAAAATCTTTTACACTAATAACCTATCATAAATTTCATGTCCTGAACTAAATAAAGGCATGTTTGTTATGAATTAAAGAAAATTATTTTTGATATTCAACAATTTAGAAATTATTTTTAAAAGCATAAACTATTCTATTTTTATTTAAAAGAATCATATGGGTCTCTACATGTAATAAATCTGGTTTTCATTTTTAACCCAACTTTAAGTGTGTTATAGTACCATATTCTTACTTTTAGTTATAGCATATATAATATAATTTAATATAATAATATTTATTTATTAGTCAACAAAATATTTGAAAATTGGAATGTATTAAAGTTTGCAATGGATATATTTCATAAATGCTATGTTTGAATGTAAAAAAAAAAAAATTAGACTTGATAATATAGTAGATATCTGTATGAGAAAAATATTGGAAATTTGATAAGGTTAAATTATAATGTCAATTTAGTGTTTGCCAATTCTATAAGTATATAACAACATCGATACCAATATTAGAGTGAATATAGTATCAAATACAAAAATTCAAATAGAGCATACATAATAACCATTTCAAATAAGGTATACAATGTTTGGACTCGTGCAAAGAATTACCCGTCCAAAGACTTGAAAATAAGCATGTCCATCTTGCCACGTCAGCAGACGAGGGTTATTCTTGTAACTTAAATATACATCCATAATGCCTAACTAAAATTTAGTAGACGTCCACAGTGCCATGTCACTGGACGGATTTTCTCTTAAGGGCTTAGCAAGTCCAAAGACTTGTGTGGACGAGCGCTTCTGTCACTTGTGTGGACGAGCGCTTCTGTCACTTTAGTGGACGAGCGCTTCTACCACATCAGTGGACGAGCGCTTCTACCACATCAGTGGACGAGAAGGTTATACAACTAATATACACAGTTTAATATTTTAATTCCACATTTATAACTTTCAGGTTCTCAAAGGAGTACAAATCATATTTCGCAAAAGAAAAAGAAAAAAGAAAAAAAAAAGAGTGGCAGGGGTGGGGTAAGTCTAAGCATCGTTCTTCAAGTGTAAAAATTGCTTCTCAAATGAGTCATCATCTTATACCTTAGTATGTAGTGTTTAACATATTGAAATTAACTTATGCAATGTTTAAGGGAAGCACAAAAAAATATATGATGGAAGCACCAAAAATTTGTTGGGAGAAATTTGGTCCTTCTGGTTTCCATGAATGAGAAAAGATGGGATAAAGAAGGAAAAAAAATCAATGAAGAGAAATATGGTGACAAGTGTATAGAAAAAGCATGAGAAGAAGAGATGTGACTAATGATAAGAAAGAAACGTGTGTTATGAGCAGCAAAAATAATTTATTGAGCTTAACCATCATACTGTATAGGAGACAAGGGCAATTGGTGCTCAACTCTATTGAGATAGAATTTGGAAGTGAACCAAATTACTAAATGCTAGGGTCCGGTGGAAATACAACCAAAAAAAGTATTTTTTGTCTTCACAAGCAGAACTTCAATGCCAAAGTCTTATGCTTCTGTTTGGAGCATCAATCATAATGGGAGAATCGCACTACAATGTACAAAATGTCAAAAGAAATTGAACAAAAAATCATTACAACTTGAACTAAACTTCAGTTAAAGACTGAAATATAAACATGAAAATAGGAAATACAATAAGATGGTACAAAAAGAAGAGCAAATATATCACTTAAACATTCATTCAAATAGTTGGAAGACATGAAGCCTTTACTCAGTCATAGCAAATAAACCTATTAGAAATTAATAGATCCATAGTTATGTTTCTTATAAGATTTATTATATCAGTCCAAGCAAATGGGAATGAAGCATAAATATATGTATATCAGTCCAAACATCAATAAGTAAACATAAATATATGAATAGACAAAAGTTAAAAGAAACATTTGAAATGAACTGAACTATGACATTCCAAAAAGAAATTTCGAAGGATAAATTGCTTTAAGTTTAAATGGTATAAATCAAAACAAATATGGGAACACTTCATCCCTTGGCGAAAGTTGAAGCATGGGTAGAAGGAGGAGAAATGATGGGAACAGAGTTGAAGGAGAGGAGGAGGAAAAAAATCACATACCCATTTCAAAAAAAACATAACTTTAGTATTGAGGAAGCGAAAATAGACAAAATCACATACCCACCAACACCGACCAGATAACCGTCCTGTTCGTCACAATCTTCTAGCTTCTTTGTGTGTGTCCCAATAATAGATTTGCATCAGATCCCTTCCACCATCGACTTCATCAGTAATCTTCCTGGTAACCACCCACACCATCAGTTACCGACATCAATGACAAGCCGGAGAAGAAAAGTGCAGGGGGACGAAATGAGAGAAAGAGAGATCGAAGAGGAGAGGGTTTCATTTTGATGTAAAATAAAAAGAAATGGCAGATAATATTGTATCTATCTTAGCATTAGTTTCATCCTATCCTATGGCTTCTAGCTTTACGCCCCTATCTGTATCTATCTTAGCTTCAAGCTTTACATCCCTTCCTATTTTGTTAGCTTTGGCTATTTGACTGAAAACAAAGTCTATCCTACAAAGAAAGAAATGATGGTTAATAGGCTAGTTAAGCTATCATCTTCAACAAATGACCAATAAAAAACTAATTTAACCCCCAAATCATGGCTAAGCTGACAACTAAGCAAACAGTAAAAAGAAGACCCAACAACCATTATAAATTTATGATGATGATTTTAAACGACGACAATGTTAGCACAAACTTTGAATTGCTAAATTTATATTAAGATTAGTTACTGTCTTATACAGACTTGGGGTAATTTTCAAGTGAATATTTTTAAAAAAAAATATTAACCAAGTTTACTTAAATTATAAATAATGCAATAACACTTTTATTAAAGTATTACAGCTCAATAAAGGCATATTATTTTGATAGTGCATTTTGTAAATACCAACTAAAAATTGGAGATTTAGAAAAAATAAGAGAAATATATAATAAAACAAATACTTTAAGTAACATAAGAAGAACATTTTGAATCAAACATGTTCAAAAACTTCTCTATAGACAACATTCTTAACCAAATTGCATGCCTCACCATCATCATTACAACTTAGAATCTTCAAACCACTCTTACATTTAACTCTAGAGATGGCAACATATAATTGGCCATGTGAAAAAACAGGAGCAGGTAAATATAGTCCAACACTAGATAATGTTTGTCCTTGACTCTTATTTATAGTCATTGCAAAGCTAAGTATCAATGAGAACTGACGTCTTTGAAACTTAAATGGTATTGTGTGATCTGACGGTTCTAAGTTAAATATAGGGATATAAACTTTATCGCCAATATTATTTCCAGTAGCAACTCTAGCACCAATGACATTCACACCCAACTCGGTAACAACTAACCTCGTTCTATTGCATAACCCAACAGATTGATCATTATTTCTCAACAACATAACAGGAACACCAACCTTCAACATTAGCTTATGATTAGGAAGTCCGGAGCATCTAATTTGATTAAGAAATTCAGGAGTCGACCACTCAGAATTAATACCATTTGTTTCCTCCATCTTCGTAATAGAATCAGAGCTAAGATATTCTTTTTCATCACCAGGAAGCAACGATAACACATAGTTGTTTATCTGTTCCACAAATTGTAATTTTGGAACCAATATAGGTCTTTCTTCATAATACTTGAAGTTAGTCATATTACTAACCAAATCAAGATATATAAAGGACACAATAGTTGTTATCGGATCATTTGAATCCAATATTAACAACTTTTCGGGTGGATAAATATCAAAATCACAATCATTATCAACACCCACCTTCCCATCACCAATATCAAGAATCCATCGTGCAAATTCCTTACTGGCTTGGTTATCATTAACATCCGAATTCATGTGGATCCTCAAATTTCCCATAAGCCTCAACACTTTACAATGCTTCCACAATAAAGATGGGTTAATGGTGCCCATAACAATATCTGCCCTACTTTCCTTCGGAACAACAGGTAATATCTGTCTAAAATCACCACCAAGCACAACAACCTTTCCTCCAAATGATTTATGAGAATATTCCACATCAACAATTCCCATTATATCTTTTAACGTCCTATCCAATGCCTCAAATGCCCATCTATTAACCATTGGAGCCTCATCCCAGATCATCAAAGTAGTCTCACAAAGTAAATCATCCCTAAAACTATTTTGCCTAATATTACAACATGAGTCTTCATTGAATACCAAAGGAATAGCAAATTGTGAATGTTGTTGCGATTTCGGCAAGTATACCAAGTCGTATAAGTAGTAAAGAGGTAAAAGGGATATCGTTCCCACAAGGACTGCGACAAGTACTAGCACGTAACAAATCAACTACTATCTAAGCGGATATTTGGAAGGAAGGGAGCTCAATATTAAATACCAAGCCCAACAAGAGTTAAAATTTAAAATAAACAAATTAAAAGGAACAAGTTCTTTTTGGATTTTTATCAAACACTTGGAATGCAAAAAGGGGATTTTTCAAATACAATGAAAGATGTTGGGATTAAACTTCACTAAACCTTTGCCTCATGCAATACTAAGACCACCAATCCAATTTATGCTTCAAATATTAGGAGGGATTGATCATCATGATCTTCCCAATGGATTTCAGTAGCTTGACCAGCTTAGGTAGAGTTTTGGGGTAGTGAGTCTTGACAGTTTTGATCTGGCTTAAGAGAGCCATGAGTTTTGAATGAGGTTCTGAACTACTTGTTGATGTGTATATATCTTTATTTTCTTTGTTTAGTTTGATGGAGAATAGCTTATACTCATGAGGGCTATTTTGTTATCTCCTATTATAGGTGTTGTGTATATTATAGGTGATGTGTATATATATATATATATATATATATATGCTGTTATGTTTACAATGGTTTTATGTTGTATGTATAACAAAAAAAAAATTTAGCACTATTTTTGTAAAGAAACGTTTAATTAAATACATATTTTCCGAAAGCAACCAGCGTAAAATAATTAAATTTCCGTTCTTGGGTAATAGTGTGATGACCCTAGATAGGGTGTCGCATTTTGTGGTATCAGAGCTGGTCGAGTCTTTCGGGAATGTCGGGAAGTAGGTCTGTTATGTCTATGTTGTGTGATCTCTGATTTAGACTTGTATTAATTACTTATTAGAAGTAATGTGTGGTGGTGAGTAAGTTTGCGTTTCAGTTTCTGGTTTTGGTTTAACTGATGTTGGTTTGTAGGTCAGTTATGGAACCAGAAGCTGGACGTGGACGTGGTGGTGGACGAGGCCGTAGAGGAGGCTTGTAATATAAATGAGGAGTATGAAGAAGGAGTGGACTATGCGGCTCAAGCAATGGAGAATATGGCAGCGGCAATTGCAAATCAAACTGCAGCGATGAATGTCCAGAATTTGCAAGCTGCGGAAGGCAAGGCTTTGATGGCGTTTCGAAGTCAAAATCCTTCACAGTTTGGTCTGGATGCTAGTCCAGAGAAGGCTGATCTGTGGATTCAGGAGTTGGAAAAGATCTTTGAGTTGGTTGCTATGCCGGCAGATGTTCGGGTTACTTATGCTGTTTTCCTATTGGTGGGAGATGCGGAGTATTGGTGGAAAGGTGCTAGGCTACTGTTGGAGGCTGAGCATCAAGACATTACTTGGGAGGTTTTTCGAACTGCGTTTATGGACAAATATTTTCCGGAGAGTATAAGGATCGAGAGAGAACAACAAAATCGTTCGAATTTTACTGCATCAGGAAGTGGAGGTCAAAGAAATCAAAATCAAGGTCAGACTAGGAGATGCTTTAATTGTGGAGAACCGGATCACATGTCAAATGTTTGCCCTAGGAAGGAAGTGAAATGTTATAATTGTAATCAAATGGGACATATGGCGAGGTATTGCATGGTACCAAAGCAGGAGTCGACTGTCAATCACGTTGGAGCAAATAAACCTATAGCCAGAGGGAGAGTTTATACGATGAGTGGGACTGAAGCTTCAAATTCTGACGATCTCGTACATGGTAAGTATGACATAAACGGTAATCTTTTAACTTTACTATTTGATTCAGGTGCAACGCATTCTTTTATTTCGATGGATTGTGTGAAACTGTTGAAATTGCCCGTTTCTTCCTTGTTGTGTGATCTTATTGTTTCAACTCCTACTGCTAAGCCAGTTATGGTTACTTCTGTTTGCTTGAATTGTCCTATCATTATTCAGGACAAACGTTTTCTTGTTAACCTGATCTGTTTGCCTTTAATACAGTTAGATGTAATTTTAGGCATGGATTGGTTGTCTTCTAATCATATCTTGATTGATTGTGCTCGTAAAACCCTAGTTTTTCCTACGGATGAGATTTCTGGATTGTTAACTGCTAATCAAGTAAAAGCTTCTTTAAAGGAGGGAGCACAAGGATACATGTTATTATTTTCCTTAGATGTTAAGAGTGAGTTAGACTTGCAGTGTATACCAGTTGTCAATGAGTTTCTGGAAGTTTTTCCTGAAGATGTACCTGGATTACCACCTGTTCGGGAGATTGAGTTTGCAATTGATCTGGTTCCAGGCACTGGACCAATATCCATAGCACCATATCGAATGTCGCCATCAGAACTTGAGGAATTAAAAGGACAACTAGTGGAACTGATGCAGAAGGAATTTATTAGACCTAGTGTATCACCTTGGGGAGCTCCAGTTTTATTATTGAAGAAGAAAGACGGAACTTCTCGGTTGTGCGTAGATTTTCGGCAGTTGAACAAGGTGACGATTAAGAACAAGTATCCACTACCAAGGATAGACGACTTAATGGATCAGTTACGTGGAGCAGCTGTTTTCTCAAAGATAGATTTACGTTCGGGTTATCATCAGATTCGCGTGAAGGCGGAGGACGTTTTTAAAACTGCGTTTAGGACACGTTATGGACATTACGAGTATCTTGTGATGCCGTTCGGAGTTACGAATGCTCCAGCGATATTCATGGATTACATGAACAGGATTTTTTGTCCTTACTTAGATCAGTTTGTCGTTGTTTTTATCGACGATATTCTAATCTATTCTCTAAGTAAAGAAAAACATGTTGAACATCTCAGTATGGTTCTCCAAATTTTAAAGGAGAAACAACTTTACGCGAAACTTGAGAAGTGTGAATTTTGGTTAGACCAAGTTCAATTCTTAGGACACATAGTTTCGAGTGAGGGAATTGCTGTTGATCCGTCGAAAGTTGAGACTGTTTTGCAATGGGAAAGGCCTAAGACGGTGACAGAAATTCGTAGTTTTGTGGGTTTAGCGGGATACTATAGAAGATTCATTGAGGGATTTTCTAAAATAGTAGGACCTCTTACCCAATTAACTCGAAAGGAGTAAGCGTTTGTATGGACTGAAGCATGTGAAGAAAGTTTTCAAGAATTAAAGCGAAGGTTGACTACTTCACCGGTATTGATACTACCTGATCCCCATGAACTTTTTGAAGTGTACTGTGATGCTTCACATCAAGGATTAGGATGTGTATTGATGCAAAACCGGAAAGTTGTGGCATATGCTTCAAGGCAATTGAAGATTCATGAAAGGAATTATCCTACACATGATTTGGAGTTAGCAGCAGTGGTATTTGCTTTAAAAATCTGGAGACATTATTTGTATGGAGCGACTTTTAATGTTTTCAGTGACCATAAAAGTTTGAAATACCTGTTCGATCAGAAGGAGCTGAATATGAGACAGAGGCGTTGGTTGGAATTTTTAAAGGATTATGATTTTCAACTACAGTATCATCCTGGAAAAGCGAATGTGGCAGCAGATGCTTTAAGTAGGAAATCAATGCATATAGTGGCAATGATGGTTAAAGAGAAACAGTTGTTGGAACAATTCCGAGATATGCGATTGACAATTAAGATGTTTCCAGGAAAATTGTATTTGGGTATGATTACTATTTCAAGTGGACTAATGGAACAAATGAAGGAAAAACAAGAAAGTGATCAATACCTACAAAGAGAAAGAGAATTAGTACGGCAGGGAGCTGTGTCAGAATTTAAAGAAGGAAATGATGGAATCTTAAGATTTGGTGAAAGGATTTGTGTACCAAATGATGTTGGGATGAGGAAGTTGATTCTTGAAGAAGCTCATAGGAGTAAGTTAAGTTTGCATCCCGGAGCTACTAAGATGTATCAGGATTTAAAGAAATTATATTGGTGGCATGGTATGAAGAAAGATGTAATGGAATTTGTAGCTGCGTGCTTAACTTGCCAAAAGGTTAAGGTAGAACATCAAAGACCAGCAGGAATGCTACAATCTTTAGACATTCCAGAATGGAAATGGGATGGTATTGCGATGGATTTTGTGTCAGGTTTGCCAAAGACTCGGAAAGGGTATGACTCTATATGGGTAATAATCGATCGATTGACAAAGGCAGCTCACTTTTTACCAGTTAATGTGAAGTATTCATTAGAAAGATTAACCCATTTGTATATTGATGAAATTGTTAGGTTACATGGAGTGCCTTTGAGTATTGTTTCAGATCGTGATCCGAGATTTACATCAAGATTTTGGCAAAGTTTGCAAGAGTCGTTGGGAACGAAACTTAGGTTGAGTTCTGCGTATCATCCTCAAACGGATGGACAATCAGAGAGGACTATTCAGTCTCTTGAAGATTTGTTGAGAGCTTGTGTATTGGAAAATGCTGGAAGCTGGGATGAATATCTATCATTGATAGAATTCACTTACAATAACAGTTTTCATTCTAGCATAGGAATGGCACCCTATGAAGCGCTGTATGGTCGGCGGTGCAGAACGCCTTTATGTTGGTATCAGGATGGTGCAAGTTTTATGGTTGGACCAGATATAGTGCAACAAACGACGGAAAAGGTGAAAATGATCCAAGAGAAAATGCGGACAACTCAAAGTCGACAGAAAAGTTATGCTGACAAGAGACGACGACCCTTGAATTTGAGGAAGGTGAGCATGTGTTTTTGAGAGTCACGCCAACGACTGGGGTTGGTAGGGTAATTAAATCCAGGAAACTCACTCCTAAATTCATTGGACCATATCAAATTCTTCATCGGATAAGTCCTGTAGCTTATAAAATTTCTTTACCGCCGTTTCTATCCAATCTTCATGATGTCTTTCATGTTTCACAATTGAGGAAGTATATTCCTAATCCATCTCACGTAATTGAACCTGATCTAGTACAACTAAAAGAAAACATGTCTTATGAGATTTTACCGGTGCGAATCACGGATAAGATGACTAAGCAGCTCAGAGGTAAACAAATCTCGTTGGTCAAAGTTATTTGGGATGACGTGACTGGAGAAGCAACGTGGGAAGTAGAAGACAAAATGAAGTTACAGTATCCTGATTTATTTACAGGTACATAATTTCGAGGACGAAATTTTTTTTAGTGGGGTAGTAATGTAACACCCTGTATTTTACTGTTTTAAATAACAGTAATACATATAAATATGTTTATAAATTTATTTGAGTCTTATAAAATTATTTTAAATAAACGGAGGTTATTACTCAATCCTACTTGACTGTAGGAAGCTACGATTAAAATTTAGGTTGGAAAGTCAGGCGAAACCCTACCATGAATTCCATTGACAGTATAATAATACTGCTCAAAAGACCTAATTTTAATTCGTGAACGAAAGACTTAAGTTTAGTATTTTATTTTCTACAATTCTGTATTTTTAGAATTATTTTCAGAAAAAATAAAATAATTTACGTATTACGGGCAGAAAGCGTAATCGGGTAAACAACGGAAGGGAAATTAGAGTTTCTAAGAGTAGATAGAGGGTTTATCTTAGGATTTTGAGATGATTCAAGGTGATGAATCATATTTTTAAGTCTAGAAGGTTTTTCAGGGTTAAATAGAAAATTTAGGAATTTTACGTTTAAGCCCCTGAACTTTCTGTAAATTACTCTTTTGTCCCTAAATTAGTTTTTTAAGTTTTTCCAAGTGGATTGGGCTAGAATCCTTGTTTCTAATCTTAAATGGTCGTGGCTTAGAAGCCCAAACTTTTCTAGTTCATAGTTTGAGTCCAAAAAGCCATTTAAGTTTCCTATCTTAAGCTTAATGCTTAAAATTTCAAGTGGGCCCCACAAGAATGAACCCAAGCCCAAATTAACCCAGCCCATGCGCAAGCCCATGAGGATTTGTGGCTGCCTCATTGTTGTTGGATGCATCATGATGATTCTAGAGTTTTCTACAAGTTTCTACAAGTTTCTACATTATCCTTGATTTTTCCACAATGTTCTTGATTCTTCCTAAATACATGAATTATCCTAACCTATCTTTGACTCATAAATTCAGCCAACAAAGTCAAGATAAGCTAGCATTTAATGTGGCAAAATCATCATCATGACACTTTATTGATAATTTGCAAACTAGTCCTTCAACTATTGGAATCTTTGCAATTTGGTCCTTAGAACTTAATTGCATTTGGATCCTTAACATGACAACTCATCATCATCTAGAGTCTTCCTAATATGGCGCCACTATCACTATAAATACCCTAATCTCACTTTTCATTTAGTTTCTTTTGCCATTTGCTTCCAAAACTCTAAAGTTCATAAGTTCCTTAGTTCTAAGTTTATAAAGCAAGTTCTTGGATTTCCTTGGTCATTGATTTTCAAGAGGTAAATCCTAATCTTCATTCTTAATCATGCCTATGTTCTTTAGCAAGTTTCTTGATTCAAGGCTTATACCATAGTTGTTCATCACTTTAAAGTTTCTAACCCTAGAACTTTGAAAAGTCATAATAAATTCTAGAAAAATCTAATGATGATGAAACTACTTTCTATCTTCTTGATATCATGCATATTATCTAAATCCAAGAGCATGATGTAATCAAAAATTTCTTTCTTGAAAACCTAGCCTTGGCCGAATCTATCACCTTAGGGTTGGTAGAGTTTTGTTCATGTGTTTTCATGTATGATCATGTATTCTATATGGCATATATGACTACACACTTTACTCCATGTTAGTCTCTTAAAATGAATATTTTACTCAAAAATATTTATGTTGGCCGAACCCTAAGTGGGTGAGTTTTGTTGAGTTTTGTTCATGGTTTTCATAAATGATCTTAGAAATCAATCTCTTAGTATGTATGCTTTATAAATCCAAGTTGATTTGTTAAACTAAGAACCCTAGCTCTATGAACCTATTAAGTCCGAATCTATGTATAAAAGAGTTAGAAAGTTTTGAGTCTTAAACTTAGTTATTTAGTCACTAATCTATGATTTAGGTTAATCAAGGATCATTAATCCATAACTTAATCATGATTAGAAGTTTAGTCATTCCAAAACCCTAGAGGCCGTGACTATGTATTAGGGTTTAGAATGTTTTAGTTTCTTGATTTGTAACTATTTGGTTGTAATGATTGAAGGTTAGTTGAGTACGACGTTTACGAGGTAACTGAAATTCTGAAGGAGTCTGTAAGTTTATCAAAGAGTCTTCAAGAGGTAAGGGGGGAACACCGGAGGATTTTATTCAATGGCTATATGTTATTCCGTGGTTGTTTGTAATTATTTGTTTGTTAGTATTTATTTATGTTGTTTATTGTTGTGTTATTTGTATTTGTGTTGTTTTAATTGCGTTAATTGTTTATCTGCAATTATATTATGTTACTGTGATGCATGTTCTGCCTGGGAAATATCTGTGATATAACTGTTGTTTGATGTGTGAGAAGCCTGACAGTGGTCAGTGCACAATTAAGAAAGACGGATAAAAGCTTTAAGAAGCTTCGCAAATTATATTCAATGTTTTAACGACAAAATATTGCTATATAATATTAAAGGGAATTTATTTTGAGAAAAATAAAGAGTTTTGAAAAATATTAGTATTTTAATAATTTATTTTTGGAAAAGTGAATTATGAGTCATAACGAGTGCGAAACCGTGAAAATATTTTGGTACTGCTGAATTTACGTAAGAAAACTCGGAATATTACAAAAATATTCTTTTATTAAATTAATTGGTGAAAATAAGTTAATCATGATTTTAGAAAATAAATTAAGTGGAAAAAAATTAAGTTTTTGGCTTAAAAGCCTTAAAAATAATAGTTGACAAAGAACTGGGAAATATAGACGGCAAGTATTTTCGAAACGGCAGTGCCTATTTTGAGGAAATTAAACCTCAAGTGACTCATTGGTTTGTGAAAAACTAAGTTTTTATTATTTAAGGATTTTATAATGAATTTCTACCATTGGAAAAGAATTTCTAAAAAAATCAAAAGTTGATTTTAACCATGTTAAAAAATACAGTTGGACTTAGTAACCGAGACGTCGGGGTACTAATGTTATGTGTTGTGATGGACTCAGTCAGTTGGACTTTGAGGGCCTATATTGTATACATAAGGTATACTGTGTTGAAACATTGAAGATGTTTTCTAGTAACACGAACCTAGGACTGGTGCACCGGTCGAGAGGTGTCGTGATTGAGCACTCGGACAATAAGGTCCTGTGTTGTAATGAAAGTTTTAAAAAGTGTTTTAAAACTATGTGGGTCGTAAGCCATTTTGAGCTTCGTCAAAGAAAGATTGAGCACAAAGAAAAGAACAAAACAAAAGTGTTTTGCATGCATTTGGCAGACGTGCCTGCGATTTGTGGTTTAATGCATCAATTACCATCGGTGAAAGGTAATTACGACATGCATTTTCTCATGTGCCTAGTGAGGACATGGAGACCCTATCTTACTTGCTAATAGGTAGGCCACTGATTGTGGACGTTAGCAATGTGTTTGGCCTTGTGTGTGCCTGGCTATGTATGCCTTTGTGGATGGGAAGAGGTTGCGCACCTGTTGGCAGATGGCCAAGTTAGCCAGTGTGGCTGTGGAGTCTGATCAACTCATATTATGTTGGGATATCTCATGAGATTAGGACGAAAATTAGATGATGAATAGAAGTGTCATGCATAATTTTATGGATGATGTTTGGGGTGTTAAACCCACTGATAAACTATTCATTATAAATGTATGTAATTGGTAAATGTTGATGTGTTTATATGGTGACTGGTATGTGGTTATTGAGTAAGATCCATGTATTGGTTTCTCACTCTTACACACATTCAGATGGACCCAGAAATACCCTTGGTACAATCGAGGGTCCGAACGATCACTTTTGATCGTGCACAATATGGTGGTGCCTGGGAAATTAATCTTGGGGCACTCAGCCCCACCTATCATGGACCGAGTAGAGAGGTGATCGGAACAATAGAGGAAGGACCCCAACAGAGGATTCACGTAGTGGAGACGGTCGAGGTATCTCTACCTCCAATTTGGCTTTACCTACAGTATCTGGAAGAGCATGGATTGATGGATCCATTTCCTCAACCACATCCTCTTCAGATATTAGGACCTGCGGAACCTCCTGCTGAAGTGGAGTTAAATGAGGGAGAGGAAGATCCAGAGGAATACATAGAGGACGATCCTGAGTTTCAACCTCCTGCGGTTGATGATGAAGATTCTTCAGATGACACAGTGGTAGCAGAGGCATCATCGTCAGATTCGTCAGTGGTAGGAGGGATTGATCATCATGATCTTCCCAATGGATTTCAGTAGCTTGACCAGCTTAGGTAGAGTTTTGGGGTAGTGAGTCTTGACAGTTTTGATCTGGCTTAAGAGAGCCATGAGTTTTGAATGAGGTTCTGAACTACTTGTTGATGTGTATATATCTTTATTTTCTTTGTTTAGTTTGATGGAGAATAGCCTATACTCATGAGGGCTCTTTTGTTATCTCCTATTATAGGTGTTGTGTATATTATAGGTGATGTATATATATATATATATATATATATATATATATATATATATATATATATATATATATATATATATATATATATATATATGTTGTTATGTTTACAATGGTTTTATGTTGTATGTATAACAAAAAAAAAATTAGCACTATTTTTGTAAAGAAACGTTTAATTAAATACATATTTTCCGAAAGTAACCAGCGTAAAATAATTAAATTTCCGTTCTTGGGTAATAGTGTGATGACCCTAGATAGGGTGTCGCAAACTTCCCAATTGCAAATCAAATCTTAGAACAATTTATGGATGATCAAACCACAAAAAGCATTAAGCATAGGAATCAAACACTAATAAAGAAGCATAAACAAAGATTAATAAATCAATGCAAATACATGAGATTCGGTTTATCTACATCTAATCCCAACAAAAAGGGAATTTAGCTACTCATAGTCATAGAGAAAGCCAAAATCAAAGCAATAGAAGCAAAGGAAAGAAGAAACTCCATGGAAGCTTTGCACAATAGTCACAGCAGCCCCAGTTCAGAGAAAACGTCACTTTTAGGGTAAAAATCACAGGTGTACTATCTTCTCCGTGGGTTTTACTAAAAGAGGAATTTATAGTCCATCCTGTCATCAGGATTTTTGGCTGAGCGCCCCACTTTCTTGGCTCAGCGTAGCTCTCACTTAAGTTGATTCACGGATACGCCTTGGCTCAGCGCACAATAAATTGGCTGAGCCCAGATAATCCTGATATGTTTTGCTCTCTGGCACATCTTGGCTGAGCGAAATATTTGCTTGGTTGAGCGCATAACCTCCAGAATACACAACAATTTCAGTCTTAGTTGCGCCCAGCCAAGGAAAACTTTGGCTTCGCCAAATTGCATCTGGACCCAATCTCTATCCTTTTGGTCATGCCTTACTCTTGCTACCTAAAACACACAAAATAGACAATAAAAATCACTATATTAACCAAACAAACTAAAACAACAATTAATCCTAAGGACTCTATAGAAACACACTAAAATATGGCAAAAATAACTCTTTAAACATTAAAGGAGTTTTGAAATCAATCAAATTAACATCTCAAAAGCATGTACATTTGCAACTTATCAACTCCCCCAAACTTAAGACTTTGCTTGCCCCAAGCAAAAGTAAAGGACCAAGAAAAACCCAATACAACAACATGACTTAACCGTGATTGAACAAGAACCAAAATAGCTCAAATGATGCTCACAACCGACCACAACAAAGTAATACACACCCCACAATGAACTAGATCCTCAAATAGAAGTATCAACTTGAAGCAAGTCTACACCCAAAAATGTTCAAAACAACAGAACATAACAATGATGCATAAGTTTTTTTTTTTCAACTTGAAAAATTAAAGGACATGACTAACTCAATTAAGGAAGAACCATTGGACACCCAACTTCTCACAGGAAGTGTAAAGTCACTCAATCACTCAAATTTATGTGGGTAAGTGTATCACTCAAACTCACACATCAAAATCATGCAACTTCAAGTTTGATTTTCATCTCAATCATTCATCCACAATTCACAACATGCATAAATCAAAGGGACTTTATTTAGGATGTAATGTGGCCAAGGTAAATGGGAAGGATAAGAACGGATAAACAAGCTAGCACCAAAGGGAATAAGAGAGCAAAAATTATGTTTAAAGAGACATGCATTTATGCAGCCTTTTTCCACTTCTTTCTTTTTGTCTTCCTTTTCCTTTCACCCTTTATTTTTTTAACTCTTTTCATATTGATTCACCACTTTCTTCTTCCTTGATATATTTTTTTTTTCATTTTTTCAAATTTATTTTGGAATAAATTTTTTTCTTTCTTTCTTTCTTTCTTTCTTTCTCTTTTTTTTTTTCGATAACAACTCTTTGTTTTCACTAACATAAATTCCCAAGATAGATTCCCCCAAACTTATATAAAACTCACTCACAAGAATGCAATGCTCTCCTATCCACTAAGGTTTGGGTAGAAACATTGTTTTTCGGGTTAAGGCTTCATGGGTGAGAAAAAAAACATTTATATTTCAAGCTCAAAGGGTTAAGCAAAGGGGAAAAATATAAGGTTGGTTATTTGGTCAAAGTGGATATGTGAAATGAATTGCCCTAATCATTTTTATGACATACATGCAAACCATGAATTTCAAACAAGAATCAAGCAAACTCAAGAGCATGAATTTCAATGGCGACACTCAAGAAAGAATTTAACAGTTGAAGGCCCAAATGAGTCACAAGGGTAAAGTTAAGAAATCCAATTAGTTCTCACTAAAATTTCATTGCCCTGGACTTTAATCAACAGGGTTCAAAATAACGCATCAAAATTATGAAACCTACTTAAGAACAAATTAAAGATGGAAAACTAACCACAAATATGCCTACTTCACATTAAAGGAAAACATCCATGGGGGTGCACAAAACAATGACCAGTCAAGAGTGGGAGTCATCCAAACATTTGAAATTTGCTCAACCAAAGGTATTCAAACACACACAAACTTAAAAACATTGAAAACACAAGATGACACACTAAAACAGTCTGACAACCTAAAAGAACGCACATAGTCAAAACAGCAAATAAAAGCCTCAAGAAAGGCTATATATATATATATATATATATATATATATATATATTAACAACAAAAAGTTTCAGCACGATTTTATTTTTTGTTTTATTATCTGTTTCTCTTTGCTATCATTTAGTGCTAACAGTCTTGGTCTCTAGACTCTTGTGCATGCGAGGTACTATCCCAGTTGACCAACTTCTCTACGATCCTGAAATAGAGAAAATGGCTAGGGAGAATCGGAGTCAAGCAAGACAGCGGAGGACACTTGGGGATTATGCCAATACAAATGTCAATCGGCATGTCACTAGCATAGTGAGGCCTCCAGTGAATTCCAACAATTTTGAGATCAAGCCGGCTCTCTTGAATATTATGCAACAAAATCAATTTGCCGGGATGGAGAAGGAGGATCCTAATAATCATGTCTCCAACTTCATTGAGTTATGTGATACGGTGAAGATAAATGGTGCTACCGATGATGCAATTCGCCTAAGGTTGTTTCCTTTCTCTCTAAGAGATAGAGCCAAGGCTTGGCTCCAATCTCAACCAAGGGGGAGCATCACTACATGGGATGACTTAGAGGCTAAATTTCTTGCAAGGTTCTTTCCCGCCTCAAGATTTGTGAAGACATGGGGTGATATCACAAGCTTTGTTCAACAAGAGGGTGAGACTCTTCATGACACATGGGAAAGGTTCAAAGACTTGCTCCGAAAATATCCAAATCATGGGTTTGAGGATCTTGTCCAAATGCAAACATTTTGCAATGGATTGAGGCCGTCAACCAAGCTTATGTTGGATGCCTCAGCTGGAGGTTCCATGAACACAAAGACACCAGAGGAAGCATTGACTTTGATAGAAGCTATGGCATCTAATGACTATTTGATGCATCATGACCGAGGTACCACATCAAGAAAGGGTGTGTTAGAGTTAGACTCACAAACTGCACTTTTGGCTCAAAATAAGCTTATGTCACAACAACTTGAGTCCATTACCAAGCAACTAGTTCAACTCCCACAACAACTCCAAACCATGAAAGGCACAACCATGCCACCTCAACAGGTAATGATATGTGATTTTTGTGGAGGAGATCATGATAATGGAAATCGTGAGGCCACACCTAGTTCCCATGAGGAAGATAATTATATGGGGAACTATGGGCGACAAGGTAACAACCAATATTCTAACAATTACAACCAAGGGTGGAGGAATCAAACAAGTTTTGGTTGGAAACAAGATGCCGGACCAGCAAGTAGCCTCCTCCCACACAGCCGCCTCAAGACCGGACTTCTATCTTGGAGAACACCCTCAATCAATTCATGAAAATGTCCATGTCAAACCAGAAAAACACCGATGCTTCCATAAAAAACTTGGAGGTCCAAGTTGGACAAATTGCAAAGCACCTAGTGGAACAATCTAGCGGCAGTTTTTTAGGTAATACTCAAATTAATCCTAAAGAGCATTGTAAGGCTGTTGTTTTGAGGAGTGGTAAAAGTATTGAGAAAGTGAGCGGTGAGCCTTTGTTGAAAAATAAGAGAGTTGCTGAAAAAACTGAGTTGAGTGCTGAAAAAAGAGCGAAAAATGAGGAAAAAGGCAAAGAGGTTGTAATAGAGGGAGAAGAAAAAGAGAGTGAAAAAGACAAGAGAGAAAAGTTAGTGGATGAAGATTCAATTTTGAGGAAGAGTAAAAGTCAGATTTTTAAAGATGGAGACAAGCCTCAAGAGGTCCCTTCTTATGTAAAATTGCCATATCCTCACTTAAGCAAGAAGAAGGAGAAGGAAGAGCAATTTGCCAAATTTCTTGACATCTTTAAGAGGTTACAAATCAACATACCCTTTGCTGAAGCACTAGAGCAAATGCCAATTTATGCAAAGTTCATGAAGGAGTTACTTACAAAGAAAAGGAGGTTTAAAGAAGATGAGACTGTTGCCTTGACGAAAGAATGTAGTGCGATACTTCAAAGGAAGCTACCTCCAAAGCTTAAAGATCCTGGTAGTTTTACAATCCCTTGCACAATTGGGAGTGTTGCTATTGGGAAGGCCTTGTGTGACTTGGGGGCGAGTATCAATTTGATGCCGCTTTCAATCTTGAACAAGCTTGGAGGTGGTGAAGTGAAACCAACAAGGATGGCATTGCAACTAGCCGATAGATCAATCAAGCATCCTCTTGGTATTATGGAAGATGTTTTGGTTAAAGGGGATAAGTTTATCTTCCGAGCGGATTTTGTGATATTAGACATGGAGGAGGATGCAGAAGATCCACTTATATTAGGGAGTCCTTTTCTAGCAACTGGTCGTGCTTTGATAGATGTACAAAAAGGCCAACTTCGACTTAGAGTGCAAGATGAAGAGATTATTTTCAATGTATTTGAAGCTATGCATCGCCCGAGTGATGAAGAGAATTGTTTCCGCATGGACATTGTGGATGTAGTGGCTAAAGAAGTCTTTGCACATCAGCACCATTCCTCTACTCTTGAGAAGGTAATTGTGAATTCTATTGAAAATCTTGATGAGAAAGAGAAAAAGGAAATAGAGGAGTGTTTGTGTGATTTGGAAGCTCAACCCAACCAACTTGCTGTCAATACTAAGAAAGAAGAGCTAAAAAAGGATGAAGTCCAAGAGAAGCTCAAGTTAGAGCTTAAACCTCTACCTTCCCACTTGAAATATGTGTTTCTTGGTGAGAATGATGAAAATCCTGTCATAGTGAGCAATGCATTGTCCAAATTGGAAGAGGAGAAACTTGTAAGGGTGCTTAGAGAGCATAAAACAGCTATTGGATGGTCCATCTTAGATTTGAAAGGTATTAGCCCTACATTTTGTATGCACAAGATTATGATGGAGGCTGAATTTAAATCTGATGGTCCAACCACAAAGGAGGCTCAATCCTACAATGAAAGAAGTGGTAAGGAAGGAGGTGTTTAAACTCCCTGAAGCCGGAATGATCTATCCGATTTTCGATAGTGCATGGGTGAGTCCGGTACAAGTGGTTCCCAAGAAAGGTGGTGTGACCGTTGTGAAAACGAGAAGAATGAGTTAATCCCAACTAGAATGGTCACTGGTTGGCGAATGTGTATAGATTACCGGAAGCTAAATCAAGCTACTAGGAAAGACCACTTCTCACTTCCATTCATGGACCAAATGTTGGAGAGGTTGGCCGGGCAAGCTTATTATTGTTTCTTGTATGGTTATTCGGGTTATAACCAAATTGCGGTTTACCCGGAAGACCAAGAGAAAACAGCCTTCACATGTCCTTTTGGAGTTTTTACCTATCGGAAGATGCCTTTCGATCTTTGTAATGCGCCTGCAACATTTCAAAGGTGCATGCTTACCATTTTCTCTGATATGGTAGAAAAATACATTGAAGTTTTTATGGATGATTTTTCTGTTTTCGGTTCCTTTTATGATAATTGCTTGTCTAACCTTGCTGCTGTGTTAAAGAGGTGCATGGACACCAATTTAGTCTTAAATTGGGAGAAGTGTCATTTTATGGTGCAGGAGAGTATTGTGACTGGGAACAAGATTTTAGCTAAGGGGATCAAAGTGGATAAATCCAAGATTGATGTAACTGAGAAACTACCTCCACCGGTGAATGTCAAGGGTGTAAGGAGTTTTCTTGGTCATGCAGGCTTTTACCGGCGGTTCTTCAAAGACTTCTCAAAGATAACCAAGCCGTTGTGTAGCCTTTTGAACAAGGACACACCATTTGTGTTTGATACTCCTTGTCTTACTTATTTTCAGATTTTGAAAGAAAAGTTTATCACCGCTCCCATTCTTGTTGCACCCAACTGGGAGTCACTAGAGGTGGGTAAACGGACTAGTCTGGTCCGTTTAAGTCCGGTCCGCATAAGTCCGCATTTAAACGGACCGGACTTTATAGTCCGCATGAAAAATGGACTCCGAAAAATAGAGTCCAAGTCCAGTCCGCATAGTCCACGGACTAAACTGACTGTCCGCGGACTCTATCCCATGAAAACAAAAAACAAAAAATAATTAAAAAACAACAGAAAGAAAAAAAGGCACAAAAAATTTGGATCTATCCCATGAATTAATGAAACCTTAACAAATCTTTTGAAAGCTAAGCAAAACAAATATCTCTTGCCAAGTAGCAACGTGTGCGTGTCGTTTTTCAGTTTTAGCTTCCATTCAACCATCCATAGCTATTTAAACACAAACACTTCCGGAACTCATCAACATCATGAGCCCTGCACCATTCCACCCAGCAAAGACAGAAGAAGGAGAAGTGGTGAATCCGAAGAAAGGGAAAAAGGAAATCAAGAAAAACACAACGGCAGTAGCAACATACCGCCGCCACAGACCCACAGTAGCAAGATGGAGAGGGAGATGAAGGTTGAAGGAGAAGTGGGTACTGAGTAGTTTAGGATTAGAGATGGGTGAGTGTCTGAGTGAGATGGGTTAGTTTTGGGTTAGATGGGTTAGTTTTTTGTTGGCCCAGCAGGTTTTTTTTTACAGCTCCAGTCCACATACGGGTCCGTGAATCCGCGTACCGAGTCCGTTAAGCCCGCGGGCTAAACGGACCGGACCCAAAAAGCCCACATTTTTTTGGACTCGTATTTTAGGGTGTCCAAGTTCGTGCGGACTGCGGGTTTAACGGACTGTTCGCGGACCCGAGTCCAAATACCCACCTCTAGGAGTCACCATTTGAATTAATGTGTGATGCCAGTGACTATGCAGTTGGGGCAGTTTTGGGACAGCGAAGGGAGAAGTTTTTCCATGCCATTTACTATGCTAGCAAGGTTCTCAATGAGAACCAAGTAAATTATGCAACAACTGAAAAAGAGTTGCTAGCCATAGTGTTTGTATTGGAAAAATTCCGTCCATACTTGATTGGGTCCCAAGTCACTATTTTTTACTGATCATGCTGCAATTAAATATTTGTTGACTAAGTTAGATTCAAAACCAAGACTCATAAGGTGGATTTTATTGTTGTAGGAATTTGACATAGTCATTAAGGACAAAAAGGGCAGCGAAAATGTGGTGGCTGGCCACTTATCTCGGTTAGTGAATGAAGAGGTTACTGAAAAAGAAAAGGACATTCGGGATGAGTTCCCGGATGAGGCTTTATTTCTAGTGCATGAAAGACCATGGTTTGCCGAGATGGCAAATTTCAAGGCAGCCAACATTGTTCCAGAGCACCTCACTTGGAAACAAGAGAAAAAATTCTTCCGGGATGCCAACCATTTCATGTGGGATGACCCATTTTTGTTCAAGGTTGGACCGAATGACTTATGGAGGAGGTGTGTTAGTCAATAGGAAGCGAAAAGTATTTTATGGCATTGCCATAACTCTCCATATGGTGGGCATTACAATGGGGAGAGGATAGCTGCAAAGGTCCTCCAATCTGGGCTCTTTTGGCCCTCAATCTTCAAGGACTCTTACAATCATGTGAAAAGTTGTGACAAGTGCCAAAGGACCGGGAACATATCTAAAAGGGATGAGATGCCACTTCAAAACATATTGGAGGTTGAAATATTTGATTGTTGGGGCATAGATTTTATGGGTCCACTTCCACCTTCATTCTCCAATCAATATATCTTGGTGGTAGTGGACTATGTTTCTAAATGGGTGGAGGCCGTTGCAACATCGAAGAATGATGCGCAAACAGTGATTAAGTTCATCAAAAAGAACATTTTTGTGCGATTCGGTGTCCCAAGGGTCCTTATAAGTGATGGGGGATCTCACTTCTACAACTCACAACTGAAAAATGTGTTGACCAAGTATAATGTGAGGCATAAGGTGGCATCTCCATATCATCCACAAACAAATGGGCAAGCAGAGGTCTCTAACCGGGAGATTAAGCGAATTCTGGAAAAAACTGTGGCCATTTCAAGAAAAGATTGGGCAAAGAAGCTTGACGATGCCTTGTGGTCTTACCGGACTGCATTAAAAACTTCTTTGGGGTTATCTCCGTTTCAGATGGTCTATGGGAAGACATGTCATCTACCCGTAGAGTTGGAGCATCGAGCCTTTTGGGCATTGAAGTTCTTGAATTTTGATGCCACTTTGGAGGGTAAGAAAAGAGTCAATCAGCTGCATGAATTATAGGAGATGCGCCTTAATGCATATGAGAATGCAGCTATTTACAAGCAGCGAGTCAAGACTTATCATGACAAGAAGATCGTGATGAAAGCATTTCAGCCGGGACAACAAGTTTTATTATTCAATTCCCGTCTGAGATTGTTTCCGGGCAAGTTGAAGTCTAAGTGGTCGGGACCGTTCATTGTCAAAGAAGTCTCATCTCGTAGAGCTATAGAAGTGGAGGATTCTACTTCAAAAAGGACCTTCAAAGTCAATGGCCAAAGGCTCAAGGCCTACTTGGGTGGTGACATCGAGAGATTGACCACAGCTGTGCGCCTTCTTGATCCTTGAGATCCCCAGCCCGTCAAGCTAGCGACGTTAAAGAAGCGCTTACTGGGAGGCAACCCAGGATTTCTATCCTTTACTTCATTAATTTTTGGTTTTTGTTTAGTTTGTGATTTGCTCTTGATTTGGTGTGGCATGATTAATTTGATATCATTGAGTGTTGAATTGCCATGATAGATGTAGCAAATATCTCCATGATGTGATCTCTCGGGCTTTTAAAGTGATGTGATTCATTGTTAATGTGAGTGGCTTGATAGAAATGTGCCCTGTTATGAAGATCTGTAAAGTTTTGAGAGAAGTCAGATTTTTGGCTAAGCTCAGATTCCTTTGGGCTAAGCCAAAATGATGAAAAAAATTACTGGAGCTCCCAGGTGTACTTTTGCCGAGTGCAGTTTAACTTTCGCTAAGCAAATTTTCCACCGGGACAATTTCGTGTCATTTTGGCTTTGCCATTTTTTTTATCTTGGCTTAGTGCTTGAAGTGTAACAATTGGGCTCCTTTCTGAAGATGTGCGCTTAGCCAATATTTATTTAGGCTGAGCCATGCCAATTTACAGATCAGGGTGCTTACTATATGAACTAGGCTAAGCACATGAGACTTTTTGTAACACCCCGATTTTCGCTGCTTCGTAATATCATTAATAAATATATAAATATATATTTTTATCCGAGACATAGAAAATGATTTTGGATAAACCAAGATCATTTCCATGTTATACTTATTTTCATAGGGTTACAGGGAAGTTTTTGGTTGAAAATTCAGACGGAAACCGGTCTGCCGTTTTCTGTATTTCCACTGACAGTAAAAGTTTACTGCTCAGAAAACATAATTTTGACTCATGAACGAGATGAAAAATGTTTTTATCGTATTTTCTACGATACTGGAAGTTTGGAAAAATTTAGCGTAAAAATTAAAATATTATATTTGCTGCGGGTGAATACGTCGAGATATCTCTAGGAAAACCTGCGTCAGATGAATCAAGGAGTCAGCAACGGAGCTGAAGTGACTGATGTGACAGGCATTTATGACGATCTTATCCATGTCATAATGGCCATAATGGCGCATTTATGACAAAGGAATATTTTGTCTGGAAATGACGATTTTACCCTTGGCTCTTCATGAATTTTTCAAGCCATGCCGTTGTAAATTTGGACCAAATTACCCCTAAATCCACACGGCTTCCTCCTCCATTCCAAGCATTTGGACATCACTTTTCCTAGCCATAAATGAGCATTTATGTTAAGTGGATGAGTCATTCAATTTTCATTAATGTAAACAAGTGAGTCATAGGCAAAGTCATTTTCTCCTCATTCCCCCGAAACTGTCACGAAATTCTGACTCTTTTATATTCTGAATCTTGAAAAACTTTCTACATGAAAGTTGTTCATATTTCTCTCTTATTTCCAACGACATAAAGATCATCAAAAACGGACAAGTATATTGAGAGATTTGTCCAAATTACCGAAACTGCTCTAAATCTTCATCATCTTCATCTTTCTCTCTAAACTTCTCAAGAATACTTAGAACACCAAGGTGATTTTGTGAAGAACACCATCCAAATCGTCATGGTGAGTCATGGTGATAATTTACTCTAGTCTTCATGACGACAAAAAAATATACCTAGATATTTTAAACGTTAACCTAACCTACGTCTGGTTAAATCTAACCGAGGTTAACTAACCATGATTTGCAATCCAAAATATCTTCTCCCTAACATGTGGTGTAGGAGGCAGCCACATCTCTTCAAATTTTATGACCACATGTTTTATTAACCATGATTATAAATAAAACCCTAGTTAAGTTATTATTAACTATGGTTAAGTTATTATATTATTTTCTAACTTAACCTTGATCAAATAAACTCAACCATGGTTCTTTTATCTCATTAAACCACATATTTTCTCCTCACACCCATCTCTAGGCCGCACCCATCTTCCACACTTGAACCATTTTCACTCATTTTCCTACTTCATCATTTTTGTTCCTCCAAAACTTCATGTTCTTCATTTTCTCTCACAAGTTCTTCACTTGTTCTTCATTTGTTCTTCACTTATTCATCATTTATCTCTAACTTAGAAACATAATCTCACGATTCTTCATTCATGAAACTTGTTCCTTAGATCAATTTCCATCACTTAATCTATTTTGTTCTTGAATCCATGAACTTTCAAGTTCATCTTTTCTTTTCTCAAATTTCGGCCCACATCCATATATAACCATCCAAACCTTGTTTTGATCTTCTAAGATCATATTCTCACTTATCTATAGGATCCAAACAATTTCTATTTCACATCTCAAGTCATTTCCCCACAAACACAAAGAACTCCTTAGTGTTCTTGCAAAGATCATCTTTGTTCTTCAAGTTCTAGAATAAATCTTTTATTCCAAGGTAAGGAATCTCTCTCTAATCTTCGTATCTTCATTAATCATCCATAAAATTCCATTTTAATCAATTATTTCATGAAATGCAATTCTTAGATCCATAACTTTAAAGATTTCTAGAAAATTGTAGAAAAATCCTTTTGACATAAAACCAATTTCTATCAACTCACTATGATCTCTATATTCATGATCTAAGAACATGAATCAAGAGAAAATTTCTTTCTTATTCTTCCATAGTGGACCGAATCTAGGTCTTAGAGAGACTAGATGAATTTATTTCAATTCATATGATTGATACTTGTTTTCATCTCTCTAGTACCTATGATTGTTGAATCCAAGAGTCGATGAAATTTCAAAATCCCTAGCTTTTTATTTTTTGAAAAACCGAAACCCCAGTCTTGGAACTAGATGAGTTTCATTCAAAGTTCTTGGTTCATGATCATTGATTAAGTCTCCATCATGTTTAATAAGGATCATAAATCCATAAGTTAGAAATTTTTTAACATCCTTAGCCTAATGATCTTAAGTAGGCCGAACCATTACCATATGGTTTAGAAAGTTTTTTGTTTGATTTTCATTAATTTTACGATGATTTGTTGTGAATGATAAATCGTTGTTGATTATCCTGAGGGTACTAAGGAAACAAAGATCAAATCGGGAAATCGTTCGTGAAACAAATACTCGAATCTTCAAGAGGTAAGGGGAGTATGTCTGAGGAGTTTAAGATAATAACATGCTTATTGTTGGAGTCATTTATTAATTTTCTGTAGGAAATATTTTATTATATTGTATTGTTTACTGTTAACTGCTAGACTGATGTGATGTTTATTTGAGTAATTGAATTGATGTGATGTGTGGATTTACATGATTATAATTATTTGTTTATATTATAATTGGGATGCATGTCATGAATTAATATATGCCATGCTATTCTGTGATTGGAATTTATCTGTTGTTGAGTGTTGGACTGAGCAACCTGACATTGGTCAGTGTTAAAAAAATTATTAAGGATAAAAAACTTAATAAGCTTGGATAATTAATCAAAGGGATTAATTTGGGAGATTTTGAGAAAAATGAAAAAAATTATTATTTTAATAATATTTTGTGAAAATTGTGTAAATAAGCAACAGTAAGGCGAAACTGTGAAATTTTTTTACAGGCTCTAATTTTTATAAAATAAATTCAATTTTATTATAAAATGTTACTTAAAGTGATTAAGTTCCGAAAATAATATTTTATAGCAGTCAGAACAATTACTTCTGACAGAGAAGTGATATAAGTTATTTAATATTATTTATTAAATATTTAATTATTTAATTATTATAAATTAATTTATTAATTTATTTTTACCGTTGACCTTTATTGAGAATTAATTTCTGAAGTGAAATAATTAAAAATGAAAGGAATTTATCAATGATTTTCAGATTTTATCAACATTTTAACAGAAAAAGGATTTCTGTAAAAATATTTTATTCAGTGAAATTATTCCGTTAAACTTGGATAAGTTTTCGGAACTTTTGTTTTGTATTTGTTTTTCACTGAGTGAAATGTTTTACAAACAAATAAATAAACCTAGAAACCGAGACGTCGGGGTTCTAGTGTTGTATGGACACGTAGATCAAGGATCTGTGTCATGGGACGGAGTGTCCTGCAAAGTTTTTGTTTTTGGACTGTGTGTCCTAAATTGATGTGGAAAGTGTGAGTTCCATATCCGCGAGCCTAAAACTGGTGCATCGATTTAAGGGCCTCGTGATTAAGCACTCAGACTGTGTGTCCTGTGCTGAGTTTAAAACATTTGGACTGTGTGTCCTGTATTTGTTTAAAGTGAAAAGTCTTAATAAGAAATTAAGCATGGTCGTTAGCTTTGTGCTTCGACAAGGAAAGGTTATTACGACAAAGAAAACAAAACGAGAATAAAAGTTTTTCTCATGCATAAATGACAGTTGTGTCATGTGATTACGGTCATTGAGTCTAGAGGGATCAATGTATATGGCAGACGTGTCAGGAGATGTGATCATTGAGTCCGGAGTGGATCAATGTATCTGTTATGGACTATGTTCCATTTAAATATTGGGCCTTTGTATATGTGTGAGCCAATATATTTTTATAGGACTGTGTGTCTATGTTTATGTGTTAACTATTGTAATCTGTGTGAAGCAATAGGTTATGGATAATGAATTCCATAATTCTCAGCGACCATTGTGCCTTTGTACAGTGAGACAATGATTCAAAACTTTTGAATAATAACCCTGGTGAAACTGTGTGTGGCCAGCGTGTTATGTGATTTCTTGGGCATTGTTTTATTTCGTTTTTACAATGCGCCATGTGCAGAGCTTGATCAGCTCGAAACGAAACAGAAAGTTGTGGGATCTCCGGAGATTGGGTATTAAAATAGAGCATGAATATTGAAGATGTACTTTTATAAAATGATGATGACTGCCGGGTATGAAACCCTTTGAATTAAATTATTCTACTGTTTTGAGTAATTTTTGTATGCTGTGAATACATGGTATACGCTATTTGTGTGTCGTGCATGGGGTTGTCTTATCAAAACTCATATATTGGAAACTCACCCTTACAAATATATCAGGTTTATTTTAGACTAAGGTAGTACTTTGGTACACTACCACGGATGAAGCGAAGGAATTCACTAGGTCGTTCGAGGACCTACATCAAGTACGTACCAGATTTTGACCGTGGAGATATCTTTACCACCTCTCTGATTTCTTACCGGTTTTCTGGTAGATTAGGAGTTTATATGTTCTGATACTTCCATAGTTCCGGGAGTAGAGGTATCCTCACCGGATATTTCGATAGGTTGGGAGAACTATGACGGTCTTCCCAACAGTGATTACTAGTATTGACTAGCTATAGGACTTTTGGTGTCTTATAAAGTAGTGGTACTTGGTTAGTCTGGATGTTTGGCTATTGAGAGTCATTCTTTTGAGTTGTAATTCCAGATTACCGCTACGGTACAATTACGTTTTTATTTTCTTATGTTATGATTTTTGAGATGACCTATTATGTGAAGGTCTAAATATAAAACTCTTATGATACCTATTTATATTATATTAATGGTATTGGATTGCATAAGGAGTAAAAGAAAAAGAAAAATTTTTATCACTGATTTTGAAAGGGATAAGTAACTAGAAAATTATATTTTCCGAAAGCAACCAGCACTATTTTATTGAGTGTATTTCCACAACAAGTTACTTAAATGTGATACCCTGAAAAGGGGGATGTCACACTTTTGGCTCAGCCAAGTTAAAAAAAAGAAAGAGAAATAGAAATATATTTCTTGAAACAAAATAAAAAAAATAGGGTTTGAATGAGGAAAATGGGTCCACTGAGGAGGCAATTTCTGAGTTCATTAAAAGGGAATATGAGGATTTGCCTTGGGCCCATGTGAGATTTTGGGTGTTCAATTGAAAATGCTTTGTGTTAATGAGGAGCTTTCGTGGTAATGAGAATGGGAGGTATGTGTTTGTAGCTGATGCTGTTGATGGGAAAGGGACATAATCTAAGGGTAGCAAGAAGAGCCAAAAGTCTCATGTGCTTAGCCTAGTTCAGACAGTAAGCACCCTGATCTGTAAATTGGCATGGCTCAGCCAAAATAAATATTGGCTAAGCGCACATCTTCCAGAAAGGAGCCCAATTGTTACACTTCAAGCGCTAAGCCAATATAAAAAAAATGGCAAAGCCAAAATGACACGAAATTGCCCCAGTGGAAAATTTGCTTGGCGAAAGTTAAACTGTGCTCGACCAAAGTACACCTGGGAGCTCCAGTAATATTTTTCATCATTTTGGCTCAGCCCAAAGGAATCTGAGCTTAGCCAAAAATATGACTTCTGTCAAAACTTTACAGATCTTCATAACAGGGCACATTTCTATCAAGCCACTCACATTAACAATGAACCACATCACTTTAAAAGCCCGAGAGATCACATCATGGAGATATTTGCTACATCTATCATGGCAATTCAACACTCAATGATATCAAATTAATCATGCCACACCAAATCAAGAGCAAATCACAAACTAAACAAAAACCAAAAATTAATGAAGTAAAGGATAGAAGTGTTGGAAAACTAACAAATCTAAATACCATACAGATACAAATCATAGCATGTCATTCTCATGTTAATCAAAGTAAAGAGGAGGATTTCATACCTTGGAGATTCGCAGAATCCATCACGGTAGATCAAAGGATGAGAAGAAGATGAACAGTTTCAGAATGTTGGAGAAGATGAGAGGGTTACTCCTCTCTTTCTGGTAGGTTTTTTTTGGTTGTGTTACTAACTGTTAGAATGCCTAATGGGGAGGCTATTCTTATAATCTACCAGCAGAGAGTAGGGACCTCTCAATGGGTTAATATTAAAAATGACCCATCCCATCATAGGGTCATTCTTTAGTAAATACCCAACAACTATTTTATCAATTGGTTACGTAATTATGAATTAATATTATAACTGATATATTAATAATTTAATTATAATTTAATAACTAATTAATGCTAATCCACTGTTATACATATTAAAATTTAACATTCTCCCACTTGGATAGCATTAATCAATTATTAAATAGAAATACCAGTTACGATCAAAGCACACGTTAACCAGCAGTATAAGAAGTACAAGCTTTAACAATGCAGAAATAGTATCCGATAGGGAAGTAAATCATACATGCTAAAGACTCATACTTCACATAAAGATTGATGAATATAAAATTGCATATAATTAATAAAGAGAAATATGCAATATAAAATTGCATATAATTAATAAAGAGAAATATGCAATTCAAAAAATGGTCCAAGCATCTTAAAATCTTTGTAAGAGATATGAATCCAAGAATGACGTCAATTTACATATCTCATAAAAAAAACGATAATGGGCAAATAATGGTTTCAGACTCCCACTAATCCAATACATCAAAAGACTTAACTAAGCCCATATGAATTACATGATTCCGGAATATTCCAACAGTTAAGCCTTTGGTTAGTGGATCAGCAAGCATGTTTCCTGTATCAATATGCTCAATACGAGTCTGAAACTCCTAAATCTTCTCTCTAACGAACAAATATTTCACATCAAAATGCTTAGTGCGAGAAGAGCTTCTATTGTTATGAGAGAAGTTCACAGCAGCAGTATTGTCACAATATATCACAAGTGGCCTAGATATGCTTTCAACAATATGAAAGCCAGAAATCAAATTTTTCAGCCACATGGCTTGACAAGTAGTCTCATAGCAAGCAACATACTCTGCTTCCATGGTAGAAGTAGCTGTAAGCGTCTGTTTGACGCTTTTCCAAGAAATAGCTCCTCCTGCCATCATAAAGATAAAGCCAGAAGTAGATTTTCGGTCGTCAGGGCAACCTGCGAAATCAGAATCAGAATAACCAGTGACCTGAAGTTGATCAGACTTCTTATAGGTCAACATATAATCTTTGGTTCCCTGCAAATATCTCATGACCTTTTTTACGGCTTTCCAATGACCCAAACCTGGGTTGCTCAAGTATCTCCCTAAAGCATTTACAGCAAAAGCAATGTCGGGACGAGTACAAACTTGAGCATACATTAAACTGCCAACAGCGGAAGCATATGGGACCTTTTTCATTTCATTTATTTCTACATCATTTTGAGGACATTGAGATTTAGAGAATTTTTCTTCACCCTTTTGAACCGGTGCAGCACATGGGGAGCAAGAATGCATGTTAAACCTTTTGAGGACCTTTTCAATATATCCTTTTTGAGACAATCCAAGAACACCACGTGACCTATCACGATAAATCTGGATGCCTAAAACAACAGAAGCATCACCAAGGTCTTTCATATCAAAGTGGCTGCTCAACATGAGTTTTGTCTCAGTCAGGATTTTAACACAACTGCTAGCAAGAAGTATATCATCAACATATAGAACGAGAATGATGAATCCACCCTCACAAGTCTTCAAGTAAACGCACTGATCTGAGGCATTTTCTTTGAAGCCAAGAGAAGTGACAACCTGATCAAACTTCAAATACCATTGTCTGGAGGCCTGTTTCAGTCCATAAATAGACTTATTCAGCTTGCAAACCAAGTGCTCTTTGCATGTTTCAGTAAAACCTTCAGTCTGAACCCTGTAACCTTCTTCAGTAAGGTCTCCATTCAGAAATGCCGTCTTCACATCCATCTGGTGAAGTTCTAGATCAAAATGAGCTACCAAAGCCATGACAACTCGAAATGAATCTTTCGTAGAGACTGGTGAGAAGGTCTCCTTATAGTCAATGCCTTCTCTTTGGTTATAGCCTTTAGCTACTAATCTGGCTTTGTACCTTTCAACTTTACCATCCGGAGTACGTTTGGTTTTGAAAACCCATTTGCATCCAACAGTTTACAACCTATTGGCAATTCCTCCAGACTCCAAACACCATTATGAGACATAGAAGACAACTCATCATGCATAGCATTCAGCCAATCAGAAGCATGAGAGCTAGAAATTGCCTCCTCAAAGGTAATAGGATCATCATCATCATTGAGGTCAAACTCATGTTCCTGAAGATATACAACATAATCATCTGGTATGGAAGGTTTGCGCACTCTTTGAGATCGTCTTAGTGGAATTTCATCAACAATAAGATCATGTTCTTGTTCATCTACAAGCGGTCTTTGCCACACCATCTTCATGTTGAAGATTCTGATCAACATCATCAGCTGGAATCAAAACTTCTGTAGGAAAAGGAACAGCTGGTATAGGAACAATGGTGCGATCTTCTTTAAGAATAACTGGTCGTGGTATATCACTCCCACTATCCAAGTCATCCTCAAAGAAAACCGCTCGATCAGATTCGACGACTCGCATAGAATGAGATGGACAATAGAATCTGCTACCTCTGGAACCCACACAATAGCCAATAAAGAAGCCACTAACAGTCTTAAGATCAAGCTTCTTAGACTGAGGATTATAAGGTCTAACTCTCGCCTTACAACCCCATACATGAAAATGTTTCAAACTCGGCTTCTTTCCACTCATGAGCTCATATGGAGTTTTTGGTACAGACTTGCTGGGTACTTGATTTAGAATGTAGACAACAGTTTTTAAGGCATCTCCCCAAAGAAAGTCTGGCAATGATGAATGGCTCAACATACATCTTACCATCTCCATAAGTGTGCGGTTACGCCTCTCTGCAACTCCATTTTGCTCAGGAGTACCAGGCATAGTGTATTGAGCTTCAATACCGCATTCCTCAAGAAATCTGGCAAAAGGTCCTGGGTTTCTACCCGTCTCATTATATCTACCATAGAATTCTCCACCTCTGTCAGATCTTACACATTTTATTTTCCTACCTGTTTTCAACTCAACAGCAGCCTTAAAGGATTTGAAAGCATCTAGGGAACTAGACTTTTCTTGAAAAAAGGTCTATCCATCCATATCTCGAGAAATTATCTATAAAGGTAATGAAATACCCATATCCACCCATGGCAGTGGGTGTAATGGGGTCCCACACAGTCGGTGTGAATCAACTGTAGCACATCGTCACACCTATTTGCAGCTTTATTCCTAACCTTGGCAGTAAATTTGCCCTTGATGCAATCAACACATGTATCAAAAACGGAGAAGTCTAGATCATGGAGAATACCTTCCTTGACTAGCCTCTCAATGCGGGGCCTAGAAATATGCCCCAAATGTCGATGCCATAACATAGAAGAATGTTCATTAATCCTCTGCGTTTGTTTCCAAAAGCAGTGATGACATGTCATGTAGATCTAACATATAAAGGCCATCACGTAAAACTCCTGAACCAACGGAAACAGAATCTGAATAGACAATCAATTTTCCACTACCAAACTTAAAAGTGTAACCACATTTATCCAAAGCAGAAACAGAAATCAAGTTCCTTCTCATAGAAGGTGCATACACAGCATCTCTTAAAAGCAAATTATGTCCAGAAGGCAAAAGTAAAGAAACAATTCCAATGTCAATAACAGAAACTCCAGCTCCATCTCCCATAATAATCTTGGACTCAGCATCACTTGGTTTCCTCAGGCTTGTGAACCCCTGCAAGGAATTCACAACATGAATGGTTGCACCTGAATCTAACCACCAAGTATTTGGAGGAACATCAATGACATTGGATTCAAAGCATGTTAGAGCCTTCTCAAAAGTCATAAATTTCTCCCCAACAGCTTTCTGATATTCTTTAGCATTATCGGTCTCTAAGATACTCTGCCTGATGGATTTTTCCATAGTATACTTCATCACTTTCAGGCACACTCTATTAGAGTATTCCCATTTCTCATAAGCAATCCTCTGTGCTGCAGTAGACTCATTTATGAGAGCAGCTGGCTTGTCTTCCCTCAAGGCCAGATCCAAGTCAGCAATGGTTAAGTAGAGATTTAGAGTCTCTTTCCAGTCCTCATATTTTGTCCCATTTAGAGTTTTGACAGAATTTGGGAAGGAGGCTGACATAAAACATAGAATAAGGAATCATTAAGAATTGAAGGGTAATATGATTCCATATATATGTTCAGCCAATCTTGCCCATAATACAAATTTCTTATTCATTATAATTCCGCCTAAGGGTCCCGAATCATAATAAATAAGAAATACAATAAGAAGAATAATACAATGTACAAAACTTACATCACCAAAATTTCTAATACCGATAGGGTACTTGAAACCATAATTGACATAAGCTTTAAGACAATAGTACAATGTATAATAACGAATTACATTAATAATAGTACACCGATAGGGTATAATTATTATTAATATAATACAAATATAACACATTAGAATAATTAATTATTTAACAACACAAATTTTGTATAATTATACCCACGATAGGTGAGTTCATAACTATACAAAATATCAATAGTCATGCTACAATTATACATTAGAATAATTAACCGTTTAACAACACAAATTTTGTATAATTATACCCACGATAGGTGAGTTCATAACTATACAAAATATCAATAGTCATGCTACAATTATACATTAGAATAATTAATTGTTTAACAACACAAATTTTGTATAATTATACCCACGATAGGTGAGTTCATAACTATACAAAATATCAATAGTCATGCTACAATTATACATTAGAATAATTAATTTGTATAACAAATGCAGCATAGAACACACAACTTAATTCACATAAGGCTCTAAAATTAATTCCATCTATATGACACATGATCAAGGAGAGTATAACATATCAAAGTGTCACAAAAAAGTAGAGAACAATCACAAAATTTTAGATCAAAACCTTAGAGTACAGTATTAAAAAATACAATATTTTTTTTTTCGGTTTTAACCATAAAATATTCGCGAGGCGAGAGGTATCTCGCGAGGCGAATCTTGTGAAAAGTCAGCAACGTTTGGTCTTCTCGCGGGTACTCGCGAGGCGAGTAAAGTGTTCGCGAGGCGACCCTGAAACCTTTCATTTTCCTAGAACAGTCAGCCTTCGGGGTCGCGAGGCGAGGAGCATGTTCGCGAGGCGACCCAGAGACCTTTCATTTTCCGAGAACAGTCAGCCTTCGGGGTCGCGAGGCGAGAAACGTAATCGCGGGGCGACCCAGAGAGGATGACAATTTCACTGTTCTTCTGGCTTTCATGTTCGCGAGGCGAGAATAATCTCGCGAGGCGAATATGGAATTCCACAGATGCTGATGCCCAGAATCGCGAGGCGAGCAAAACTCGCGGGGCGATTGAACCAGTTTCACGCAAAAGAGAAACGAAAAAACATCGATTTCTCACGTTTTATTTAATGAAATCCAACGATTTTCGAGTATGTTACTCGAATAACATGTGGGAAGAAAAGCCCTCAAACAATTTTCGAAATCATTGGTCAGAATCATAGTTTCGAATTTTGAAGAACAAGCATGAAAACAAAAGTTGTTGAAGGAAAACTTACAATTTTCATATTGATATAACATGATATGAAAATCCCTAACAATTTTCAGAACAGCTATAACATGTATCTATCCATGTCTCTGATACCAATTGTTGGAAAACTAACAAATCTAAATACCATACAGATACAAATCATAGCATGTCATTCTCATGTTAATCAAAGTAAAGAGGAGGATTTCATACCTTGGAGATTCGCAGAATCCATCACGGTAGATCAAAGGATGAGAAGAAGATGAACAGTTTCAGAATGTTGGAGAAGATGAGAGGGTTACTCCTCTCTTTCTGGTAGGTTTTTTTTGGTTCTGTGTTACTAACTGTTAGAATGCCTAATGGGGAGGCTATTCTTATAACCTACCAGCAGAGAGTAGGGACCTCTCAATGGGTTAATATTAAAAATGACCCATCCCATCATAGGGTCATTCTTTAGTAAATACCCAACAACTATTTTATCAATTGGTTACGTAATTATGAATTAATATTATAACTGATATATTAATAATTTAATTATAATTTAATAACTAATTAATGCTAATCCACTGTTATACATATTAAAATTTAACAAGAAGCGCTTCTTTAACGTCACTAGCTTGACGGGCCGGTGATCTCAAGGATCACGAAGGCGCACAGTTGTGCTCAATCTCTCGATGTCACCACCCAAGTAGGCCTTGAGCCTTTGGCCATTGACTTTGAAGGTCCTTTTTGAAGTAGGATCCTCCATTTCTATAGCTCCATGAGATGAGACTTCTTTGACAATGAACGGTCCCGACCACTTAGACTTCAACTTGCCCGAAAACAATCTCAGACAGGAATTGAATAATAAAACTTGTTGTCCTGGCTGGAATGCTTTCATCACGATCTTCTTGTCATGATAAGTCTTGACTCGCTGCTTGTAAATAGCTGCATTCTCATATGCATTAAGGCACATCTCCTATAATTCATGCAGTTGATGGACTCTTTTCTCACCCGCCAAAGTGGCATCAAAATTCAAGAACTTCAATGCCCAAAAGGCCCGATGCTCCAACTCTACGGGTAGATGACATGTCTTCCCATAGACCATCTGAAACGGAGATAACCCCAAAGAAGTTTTTAATGCAGTCCGGTAAGCCCACAAGGCATCGTCAAGCTTTTTTGCCCAATCTTTTCTTGAAGTGGCCACAGTTTTTTCCAGAATTCGCTTAATCTCCCGGTTAGAGACCTCTGGTTGCCCATTTGTTTGCGGATGATATGGAGATGCCACCTTATGCCTCACATTATACTTGGTCAACACATTTTTCAGTTGTGAGTTGTCGAAGTGAGATCCCCCATCACTTATAAGGACCCTTGGGACACCGAATCACGCAAAAATGTTCTTTTTGATGAACTTAATCACTGTTTGCGCATCATTCTTCGGTGTTGCAACGGCCTCCACCCATTTAGAAACATAGTCCACCGCCACCAAGATATATTGATTGGAGAATGAAGGTGGAAGTGGACCCATAAAATCTATGCCCTAACAATCAAATATTTCAACCTCCAATATGTTTTGAAGTGGCATCTCATCCCTTTTATATATGTTCCCGGTCCTTTGGCACTTGTCACAACTCTTCACATGATTGTAAGAGTCCTTGAAGATTGAGGGCCAAAAGAGCCCAGATTGGAAGACCTTTGCAGTTGTCCTCTCCCCATTGTGATGCCCACCATATGGAGAGTTATGGCAATGCCAGAAAATAATCTTCGCTTCCTCTTGACTAACACACCTCCTCCATAAGCCATCCGGTCCAACCTTGAACAAAAATGGATCATCCCACATGAAATGGTTGGCATCCCGGAAGAATTTTTTCTTTTGTTGCCAAGTGAGGTGCTCTGGAATAATGTTGGCTGCCTTGAAATTTGCCATGTCGGCAACCCATGGTCTTTCATGCACTAGAAATAAAGCCTCATCCGGGAACTCATCCCGAATGTCCTTTTCTTTTGCAATAACCTCTTCATTCACTAACCGAGATAAGTGGTCAGCCACCACATTTTCGCTGCCCTTTTTGTCCTTAATGACTAAGTCAAATTCCTGCAACAATAAAATCCACCTTATGAGTCTTGGTTTTGAATCTAACTTAGTCAACAAATATTTAATTGCAGCATGATCATTAAAAATAGTGACTTGGGACCCAATCAAGTATGGACGAAATTTTTCCAATGCAAACACAATGGCTAGCAACTCTTTTTCAGTTGTTGCATAATTTACTTGGTTCTCATTGAGAACCTTGCTAGCATAGTAAATGGCATGGAAAAACTTCTCCCTTCGCTGTCCCAAAACTGCCCCAACTGCATAGTCACTGACATCACACATTAATTCAAATGGTGACTCCCGGTTGGGTGCAACAAGAATGGGAGCGGTGATCAAATTTTATTTCAAAATCTGAAAAGAAGTAAGACAAGAAGTATCAAACACAAATGGTGTGTCCTTGCTCAAAAGGCTACACAACGGCTTGGTTATCTTTGAGAAGTCTTTGATGAACCGCCGGTAAAAGCCTGCATGACCAAGAAAACTCCTCACACCCTTGGCATTCACCGGTGGAGGTAGTTTCTCAATTACATCAATCTTGGATCTATCCACTTAGATCCCCTTAGCTGAAATCTTGTGCCCAAGCACAATACCCTCCTGCACCATAAAATGACACTTCTCCCAATTTAAGACTAAATTGGTGTCCGTGCACCTCTTTAACACAGCAGCAAGGTTAGACAAGCAATTATCATAAAAGGAACCGAAAACAGAAAAATCATCCATAAAAACTTCAATGTATTTTTCTACCATATCAGAGAAAATGGTAAGCATGCACCTTTGAAATGTTGCAGGTGCATTACAAAGATCGAAAGGCATCTTCCGATAGGTAAAAACTCCAAAAGGACATGTGAAGGCTGTTTTCTCTTGGTCTTCCGGGTAAACCGCAATTTGGTTATAACCCGAATAACCATCCAAGAAACAATAATAAGCTTTCCCGACCAACCTCTCCAACATTTGGTCCATGAATGGAAGTGAGAAGTGGTCTTTCCTAGTAGCTTGATTTAGCTTCCGGTAATCTATACACATTCGCCAACCAGTGACCATTCTAGTTGGGATTAACTCATTCTTCTCGTTTTCACAACGGTCACGCCACCTTTCTTGGGAACCACTTGTACCGGACTTACCCATGCACTATCGAAAATTGGATAGATCATTCCGGCTTCAAGGAGTTTCAGCACCTCCTTCCTTACCACTTCTTTCATTGTAGGATTGAGCCTCCTTTGTGGTTGGACCACCGGTTTAAATTCAGTCTCCATCATAATCTTGTGCATACAAAATGTAGGGCTAATACCTTTCAAATCTAAGATGGACCATCCAATAGCTGTTTTATGCTCTCTAAGCACCCTTACAAGTTTCTCCTCTTCCAATTTGGACAATGCATTGCTCACTATGACAGGATTTTCATCATTCTCTCCAAGAAACACATATTTCAAGTGGGAAGGTAGAGGTTTAAGCTCTAACTTGAGCTTCTCTTAGACTTCATCCTTTTTGAGCTCTTCTTTCTTAGTATTGACAGCAAGTTGGTTGGGTTGAGCTTCCAAATCACACAAACACTCCTCTATTTCCTTTTTCTCTTTCTCATCAAGATTTTCAATAGAATTCACAATTACCTTCTCAAGAGTAGAGGAGTGGTGCTGATGTGCAAAGACTTCTTTAGCCACTACATCCACAATGTCCATGCGGAAACAATTCTCTTCATCACTCGGGTGATGCATAGCTTCAAATACATTGAAAATAACCTCTTCATCTTGCACTCTAAGTCGAAGTTGGCCTTTTTGTACATCTATCAAAGCATGACCAGTTGATAGAAAAGGTCTCCCTAATATAAGTGGAACTTCTGCATCCTCCTCCATGTCTAATATCACAAAATCCGCTGGGAAGATAAACTTATCCACTTTAACCAAAACATCTTCCATAATACCAAGAGGACGCTTGATTGATCTATCGGCTAGTTGCAATGCCATCCTTGTTGGTTTCACTTTACCACCTCCAAGCTTGTTCAAGATTGAAAGCGGCATCAAATTGATACTTGTAACGCCCTTCGTTACATTAGTAACTCAAAACAAATTGTATAAAAATCCTTTAATACATTTAATTAAAATATGTTAATCATAAAATTTTTATCAATTATATAAGTCTGGAAATTGTCTCGTATTAATTAAAATAGATATAAAGTATCCAAAGTCATAATAATAAAATCATACGTCCAAATAAAAACCCCAAGCCTCAAAACCGGGCGTCTACTAATAAACCCAACGATGAATAAATAAAAACGTCTATCCACATACGGCTCCTTATTTAAGAAAACACTAACCAAGCTAGGAATACTAACTAAGAAAATTCGCTAGGTCTTCAATCCTCTCCAGTCCCAGTGATGTCTTCCTCGTGCTCTGAAAACAACACTTTTAATGAGATATAATCCCAGTGAATAAAAATAATCGTTTGATAAAAAGGTTCGCAAATAGTGTTTTCTTCAGTAAACATTTAGAACCGAAAAACATTCATGGTACCCGCTAATTTTTAAAATAATAGATATAGTAAACCTCCAAAATAATAAATATAAAAATAAAATTAAAGTCAAGCATTTAAAGTGCAAACTCATAAGCTCAGCAACGGTCACATCTCATTGCATTTAATTACATTCACCATACAACGCAACACAATGCAATACAACTCCATGAACATGACCCGGTGATTCCCAGAATCACTTGACTTGACTCTTTGGTTCCCAGAACCGGTGTGAATCCCAGATCCACTAAGGTCTATGAGCTCATATCCATGTAATGGCGTCTCACTGCCTTCCCCATCCCAGATGGAGGTATCTAATATTCCATCCCAGATGTGAATATTTTAATAATTTGATATCCCATCCCAGATGGTGATATCTCTCATCCTATTCCCGGAATAGAATGTACACCGTCATCCCTTCCCGGAAGGTGATGACCAACTCATGAATAATGCAATATGTCATCCCAGATGACTCTCAAGGTTTTCCAACTTTATCTGTCAATAACAATGTTACAATGTCATGCCAAACCAACACTATAACGTCATATTATACATATTAAAGATTGTTAATCAACAATAATTCATACTGTAATTAAACGAATTTTAATTCAGAAACCATTGAACATAACATGCTTCAAATGACTTGTTACGGGAACGGGTTCACAAAACATGAACTTATGTTCCAATTTCTAATTTAAATTGACCTTCATCAGTGGAATAAAGTTTCACGTAACATGGAAAGAATTAATCACACTACAAATAATGAATTTGAATTTGACTTTGACAATTGTTTTGCCATCAAACAATCAAAATAAACAATGTACAACAATTCCACAAAATTAATATAAAGCTATTTATTTATAGATTCCAGGAAAATATATTTAATAATTCGATTCATCTAACAACATCTCAAAATAATTTAAGTGTCTCAAATCAAGAACCAAGAACCCTATAATATTTTACTATTTTCAAAAAGACAAAGTTACATGTAGAAGCATCAAATTATTTGTACCATGAAAGTGTGAGAAAAGCTATTTTTACTCACCTTTTGCAGACCTCCAATGTTCTCTAAAAATTACGTATGATAAATATTTGCGCTACCCTAAAAATTTTCCTCCCGTTTGGTGACGTTCTTGGATCTGTGTTGTTACAGTTGTACTGGTAAAGAATGGAAATATCCTCCTCGTGTCCTGTGCGGCGCTACTAGCCACAAGCACAGTAATCCACACACACACACACACACACACACACACACACACACACACACACACACACATATATATATATATATGCGTAGCAGCAAGCACGGCACGAACCCGAGAAGTGTGTTCTGATTGATTCAGAAGGAGGTGTGATCGGTATGAATGAGTAATGTAATGATGACTAATGAGAATCAGAAGCAAAAACAGTCGTGACTTCAGCAATGTTTTTTTTTTTCATTTGCATATATATATTTATGTATATATATATATATATATATAATTTTGTATTTTTTAAAATAGTTAATAAATTTCATTAAATCCTTATACTATCCCTCTTTTACACTAAATCTCTTATTTATATTTTATTTGCACTATACTTTTTAATAACTTAATATTATTATTATTATTTATTATTTATTTTTTTTTTCAAATTAATTATGTTAGAATTTTAGGATGTTACATTTTCTCCCCTCCTTGAAGAATTTCGTCCCCGAAATTCATCTCATACACATGCACCTATTGTAACATATGTCATATTCAAAACTAAAAGGTTACCATACCTTAGATAATAAAATCTGGGTATTGACGGACGATGTCCTCCTCCATCTCCCAAGTGGTTTCCTCAGGAGTCAATCCTTCCCATAACACTTTCACCAATGGAATCGTCTTGTTCCTCAGAGTCTTAGTGCTCTTGTCCATGATTTGACTGGGCTTTGGCCTATAGATCAAATTATCCTTCAATTGTACAGACTCAGGAGCTATCACTTGCGATTCATTAGGCACATATTTTCTGAGTTGCGACACATGGAAAACATCATGAAGGTTTGTCAACTGTGGCGGGAGAGCCAGTTGGTAAGCAACAGGCCCGACTCCTTTAAGGATTGGGAAAGGTCCCATGAAACGAGGATTTAGCTTGTGGACTTTCATCGACCTCCCTACCCCCGTCTTAGGAGTGACTCTCAAAAATACATTCTCACTTTCCTGGAATTCTAGAGGCTTTCTCCTTTTGTCGGCATAGCTCTTTTGTCTACTTTACGCCGTGCGCATCCTCTCCCCAATCATTTTGATTCTCTTGGAGGTTTTCTGGACCAATTCAGGTCCTATCAAGGTCACCTCACCTACCTCACACCAATATAAAGGGGACCTACACTACCTCCCATATAGGGCCTCATAGGGTGTCATGCCTATACTAGCGTGATAACTATTGTTACACGCAAACTCAATGAGAGGTAGGAACTTATCCCAACTCACTCCTTCATCCAAGACACACACTCTAAGCATGTCCTCAAGGGTCTGAATGGTCCGCTCTGACTGACCATCCGTTTGGGGATGATAGGCCGTGCTAAGGTTCAACTTAGTCCCAAAGGCTTACTGAAAAGCTCCCCAAAATCTAGAGGTAAACCTCGGGTCTCTATCCGACACTATAGATGTGGGTATCCCATGAAGCTTGACTATTTCCTTGATATAGAGGTATGCCAACTTGTCTAAGCTATAGGTTGCCTTAATTGGCAAGAAGTGGGCAGACTTGGACAACCTATCCACTATCACCCAAATGGCGTCTAAGCCCAAACGTGTCTTAGGTAACCCCACCACAAAGTCCAAAGAAATTCTCTCCCACTTCCCTTCTGGGGTCTCCAAGGACTACAACAACCCTGAAGGCTTCTGATGTTCTATCTTAACCTTTTGGCACGCTAAACACCTAGTTACGAAGCTAGCCACATCCTTTTTCATTCCTGGCCACCAATACATCCTCTTAAGGTCTTGGTTCATCTCAGTTATTCCAGGACGTATAGTAAACTTCCCCTTATGAGCTTCCTCCAATATCTTCTCTCTAAGGCTCCCCTCCTTAGGAACAACGATCCTATTCTTAAACTGCACTAGCCCATCAACTGACAACTCATAACCCTCTTGTCCTAACCGAGACTGCCACTCCTGGCCTAAGAGTTGTCCCCGCCTAACCTCATCTCTAAGGTCACTATTAATTTCCAACCTATTCAACTTCAAACTTAAGACATTTAAGGACACGTCCAACACTTCCAGATTCATGCCCCTAAACTCTTCCATGAGGTTCAACTCTTGTACCATCAAGCTTGACATGTGTAGGGACTTCCTACTCAAAGCATCTGCCACCACATTGGCTTTTCCCGGATGGTACTTCAACTCGAAGTCATCGTCCTTAAGGAACTCCATCCACCATCGTTGTCTCATGTTCAACTCCTTCTGGTCGAACAGATATTTAAGGCTTTTATGGTCACTAAAAACTTCAAACTTTGCCCCATAAAGGTAATGCCTCCAAATCTTAAGGGCAAAAACCACGGCTGCTAGCTATAAGTCATGGGTAGGGTAATTCCCTTCATGTGGCCTAAGCTGCCTAGAGGCATATGCTACCACCTCACCCTCCTGCATTAAGACACATCCCAAGCCATTCTTAGATGCGTCGCAGTATACCACAAAACTCACTAAGGGGTCTGGTATAGTTAAGACTGGTGATGACACCAACCTCCTCTTAAGTTCTTGGAACCCGTCCTCACACTCCTGGTCCCACACAAAAGGTTCCCCTTTCCTAGTAAACTGGGTCAAAGGTAAGGTTAATCTAGAGAACTCCTCTATGAACTTCCTATAGTAACCAGCTAAGCCTAAGAAACTTCTTACTTCGGTTACTGTCTTAGGTTGCTCCCATCCCAACACCACGTCAACTTTAGAGGAATCGACTGCTACACCATCCTTTGAGATTGTGTGTCCTAAAAACTTTACCTCGTCTAGCCAAAACCCACACTTCTCCGGTTTGGCATAAAGACGCTCGTCCCTCAAGATTTGCAACACTAACCATAAGTGTTCTCCATGCTCTTCTGGCGTCCTAGAGTATATTAAAATATCATCTATGAACACCACCACAAACCTGTCCAAAAAGGCCCTAAAGATCCGATTCATGTAGTCCATGAAAATGGCTGGGGCGTTGGTCACACCAAAGGGCATCACTACATACTCATAGTGCCCATACCTTGTCCTGAAGGCTGTCTTAGGGATGTCCTTGCTTCTAACTCTAATTTGATGGTATCCCGATCTTAGATCTATTTTGGAAAACACTGACGCTCTCCTCAGCTAGTCTAAGAGGTCATCTATCCTAGGCAAAGGGTATTTATTCCTGATGGTCACTTTGTTCAACTGCCTATAGTCAACACATAGCCTCATGGTCCCATCCTTCTTTTTCACCAGTAGGACAGGTGCTCACCAAGGTGACACACTAGGCCTAATGAACCCCTTTTGTATCATACCTCTATCTGTTTCTTGAGCTTGCTCAACTCTAGAGGTGTTATCTTGTAAGGCGCTACAGCTATTAGTCTACTCTTTGACACTAGATCTATGCTAAACTCAACTCCCTATTGAAACTTGCGCATCATAGAGATAGTGGCTACATCATTGTCTGCCCCTATAGTAGTAGTGAATGAGAGTATGTATCCTTGAGCTCTTTAAACCAAACACTTATCACAAGAAACGACGAATAAAATACGGGTCGACACCAAAAATCAAAAGACATTGGGTGTGAAGAGATAAGGATATTTTTGTCAGAATACTTATGGCAATGAGTCTAGATGCCAATAAGTCAATACCAAGAATAACATACAATACATAGATAACAATAAGTTTGATGTCATAAGGAGTGTCTTGATGCACAAGGAAACAATTTAAACAACCAATGGAAGAACAAGAATATCCCTATAGGAGTAGAAACCTATGAACCAAAGGACAAATGAAATATTGGCATATCCAAATTTTCACACATGAAGGATGTATCAAGGGATGCGTTGCTCCTGAATCAGACAATATAATAATTTTTTTTTAACGAGTAGAAGATATTCAGCCTCCTTCTAAGCTGCCACGGGATGATGACGGATTGTTCTTCTCGAATTCGAAAAGCCCCACGTGTTAAGGGTCCTAAGTTGCCACCACTTCATTAGTGACTGGCCTCCATTCCCCCTTAGTTGACGGCGTGTCTCCGTCTGCCCTTGCATAGCTTTGGCCATACAATCCAAAGCTGCTGCAAGTGCAACATTCGTCCCTCGCCTATTAGTCGCCATAAATCTGCTCACTACCAATGAAATACTGGGTTGATCAGGTCCAATATCCCAAAGAATAGCATGCAGCATCTATAACTCTAACAAGCATCCTATGCGCCCAAGTTTTATTTTAGAAAAAGCTCTATTACCACAGTCCGATTTAGAATCGAACTGCTCTGATACCATAAATGTAACGCCCTTCGTTACATTAGTAACCCAAAACAAATTGTATAAAAATCCTTTAATACATTTAATTAAAATACGTTAATCATAAAATTTTTATCAATTATATAAGTCTGGAAATTGTCTCGTATTAATTAAAATAGATATAAAGTATCCAAAGTCATAATAATAAAACCATACGTCCAAATAAAAACCCCAAGCCTCAAAATCGGGCGTCTACTAATAAACCCAACGATAAATAAATAAAAACGTCTAGCCACATACGGCTCCTTATTTAAGAGAACACTAACCAAGCTAGGAATAATAACTAAGAAAATTCGCTAGGTCTTCAATCCTCTCCAGTCCCAGTGATGTCTTCCTCGTGCTCTGAAAACAACACTTTTAATGAGATATAATCCCAGTGAATAAAAATAATCGTTTGATAAAAAGGTTCGCAAATAGTGTTGTCTTCAGCCGGCACGGTAACCGGAAAAACATTCATGGTACCCGCTAATTTTTAAAATAATAGATATAGTAAACCTCCAAAATAATAAATATAAAAAAAAAATTAAAGTCAAGCATTTAAAGTGCAAACTCATAAGCTCAGCAACGGTCACATCTCATTGCATTTAATCACATTCACCATGCAACTCAACACAATGCAATACAACTCCATGAACATGACTCGGTGATTCCCAAAATCACTTGACTTGACTCTTTGGTTCCCAGAACCGGTGTGAATCCCAGATCCACTAAGGTCTATGAGCTCATATCCATGCAATGGCGTCCCACTGTCTTCCCCATCCCAGATGGAGGTATCTAATATTCCATCCCAGATGTGAATATTTTAATAATTTGATATCTCATCCCAGATGGTGATATCTCTCATCCTATTCCCGGAATAGAATGTACACCATCATCCCTTCCCGGAAGGTGATGACCAACTCATGAATAATGCAATATGTCATCCCAGATGACTCTCAAGGTTTTCCAACTTTATCTGTCAATAACAATGTTACAATGTCATGCCAAACCAACACTATAACGTCATATTATACATATTAAAGATTGTTAATCAACAATAATTCATACTGTAATTAAACGAATTTTAATTCAGAAACCATTGAACATAACATGCTTCAAATGACTTGTTACGGGAACGGATTCACAAAACATAAACTTACATTCCAATTTCTAATTTAAATTGGCCTTCATCAGTGGAATAGAGTTTCACGTAACAGGGAAAGAATTAATCACACTACAAATAATGAATTTGAATTTGACTTTGACAATTGTTTTGCCATCAAACAATCAAAATAAACAATGTACAACAATTCCACAAAATTAATATAAAGCTATTTATTTATAGATTCCAGGAAAATATATTTAATAATTCGATTCATCTAACAACATCTCAAAATAATTTAAGTGTCTCAAATCAAGAACCAAGAACCCTAAAATATTTTACTATTTTCAAAAAGACAAAGTTACATGTAGAAGCCTCAAATTATTTGTACCATGAAAGTGTGAGAAAAGCTATTTTTACTCACCTTTTGCAGACCTCCAATGTGCTCTAAAAATTACGTATGATAAATATTTGCGCTTCCCTAAAAATTTCCCTCCCGTTTGGTGACGTTCTTGGATCTGTGTTGTTACGGTTGTACTGGCAAAGAATGGAAATATCCTCCTCGTCTCCTGTGCGGCGCTACTAGCCACAAGCACAGTAATCCATATATATATATATATATATATATATATATATATATATATATATATATATATATATATATATATATATATATATATATATATATATATACGCGTAGCAGCAGGCACGGCACGAACCCGAGAAGTGCGTTCTGATTGATTCAGAAGGAGGTGTGATCGGTATGAATGAGTAATGTAATGATGACTAATGAGAATCAGAAGCAAAAACAGCCGTGACTTCAGCAATTTTTTTTTTCATTTGCATATATATATTTATGTGTGTGTATATATATATATGTATGTATAATTTTGTATTTTTTAAAATAGTTAATAAATTTCATTAAATCCTTATACTATCACTCTTTTACACTAAATCTCTTATTTATATTTTATTTGCACTATACTTTTTAATAACTTAATATTATTATTATTATTTATTATTTGTTTATTTTTTTTTCAAATTAATTATGTTAGAATTTTAGGATGTTACAATACTCGCCCCCAAGTCACACAAGGCCTTCCCAATAGCAACATTCCCAATTGTGAAAGGGATTGTAAAACTACCAGGATCTTTAAGCTTTGGAGGTAGCTTCCTTTGAAGTATCGCACTACATTCTTCCGTCGAGGCAACAGTCTCATCTTCTTTAAACCTCATTTTCTTTGTAAGTAACTCCTTCATGAACTTTGCATAAGTTGACATTTGCTCTAGTGCTTCAGCAAAGGGTATGTTGATTTGTAACCTCTTAAAGATGTCAAGAAATTTGGCAAATTACTCTTCCTTCTCCTTCTTCTTGCTTAAGTGAGGATATGGCAATTTTACATAAGGGACCTCTTGAGGCTTGTCTACATCTTTCAAAATCTGACTTTTACTCTTCCTCAAAATTGAATCTTCATCCAGTAACTTTTCTCTCTTGTCTTTTTCACTCTCTTTTTCTTCTTCCTCTATTACAACCTCTTTGTCTTTTTCCTCATTTTTCGCTCTTTTTTCAGCATTCAACTCAGTTTTTTCAGCAACTCTCTTATTTTTCAACATAGGCTCACCGCTCACTTTCTCAAGACTTTTACCACTCCTCAAAACAACAGCCTTACAATGCTCTTTAGGATTAATTTGAGTATTACCTGAAAAATAGCCGCTAGATTGTTCCGCTAGGTTCTTTGCAATTTGTCCAACTTGGACCTCCAAGTTTTTTATGGAAGCATCGGTGTTTTTCTGGTCTGACATGGACATTTGCATGAATTGATTGAGGGTGTTCTCCAAGATAGAAGTCCGGTCTTGAGGCGGCTGTGTGGGAGGAGGCTTGCTTGCTTGTCCGGCATCTTGTTTCCAACCAAAACTTGTTTGATTCCTCCACCCTTGGTTGTAATTGTTAGAATATTGGTTGTTACCTTGCCGCCCATAGTTCCCCATATAATTAGCTTCCTCATGGGAACTAGGTGTGGCCTCACAATTTCCATTATCGTGATCTCCTCCACAAAAATCACATATCATTACCTATTGAGGTGGTATGGTTGTGCCTTTCATGGTTTGGAGATGTTGTGGGAGTTGAACTAGTTGCTTGGTAATGGACTCAAGTTGTTGTGACATAAGCTTATTTTGAGCCAAAAGTGCAGTTTGTGAGTCTAACTCTAACACTCCCTTTCTTGATGTGGTACCTCGGTCATGATGCATCAAATAGTCATTAGATGCCATAGCTTCTATCAAAGTCAATGCTTCCTCCAGTGTCTTTGTGTTCATGGAACCTCCAGCTGAGGCATCCAACATAAGCTTGGTTGACGGTCTCAATCCATTGCAAAATGTTTGCATTTGGACAAGATCATCAAACCCATGATTTGGACATTTTCGGAGCAAGTCTTTGAACCTTTCCCATGTGTCATGAAGAGTCTCACCCTCTTGTTGAACTATGCTAGTGACATGCCGATTGACATTTGTATTGGCATAATCCCCAAGTGTCCTCCGCGGAACACCCTCACCATTGCCTGCCATCTCAAATGATTTTTGATGAACTTGTGAAGTGGAGGTCTCTTGTTCTCTCTCTTGTTGTGCTAATAACTTCCACTGTCTTGCTTGACTCCGATTCTCCCTAGCCGTTTTCTCTATTTCAGGAGCATAGAGAAGTTGGTCAACTAGGATAGTACCTCGCATGCACAAGAGTCTAGAGACCAAGACTGTTAGCACTAAATGATAGCAAAGAGAAACAGATAATAAAACAAAAAATAAAATCGTGCTTAAATTAGTAATAGAAATGGGTATGCTAATATTGAAACACAAGTCCCCGGCAACGGCGCCAAAAACTTGTTGCGATTTCGGCAAGTATACCAAGTCGTACAAGTAGTAAAGAGGTAAGAGGGATATCGTTCCCACGAGGACTGCGACAAGTACTAGCACGTAACAAATCAACTATTATCTAAGCGGATATTTGGAAGGAAGGGAGCTCAATATTAAATACCAAGCCCAACAAGAGTTAAAATTTAAAATAAACAAATTAAAAGGAACAAGTTCTTTTTAGATTTTTATCAAACACTTGGAATGCAAAAAGGGGATTTTTCAAATACAATGAAAGATGTTGGGATTAAACTTCACTAAACCTTTGCCTCATGCAATACTAAGACCACCAATCCAATTTATGCTTCAAATGTTAGAATCAACCCACAAGATTACTCAAGTCCTAATTCCTAGATGCAAGGTTTACTAGGTGATTAATTTCAGATCAAAAAATGATAAGAACTTCCCAATTGCAAATCAAATCTTAGAACAATTTATGGATGATCAAACCACAAAAAGCATTAAGCATAGGAATCAAACACTAATAAAGAAGCATAAACATAGATTAATAAATCAAAGCAAATACATGAGATTCGGTTTAGCTACATCTAAACCCAACAAAAAGGGAATTTAGCTACTCATAGTCATAGAGAAAGCCAAAATCAAAGCAATAGAAGCAAAGGAAAGAAGAAACTCCATGGAAGCTTTGCACAACAGTCACAGCAGCCCCAGTTCAGAGAAAACGTCACTTTTAGGGTAAAAATCACAGGTGTACTATCTTCTCCGTGGGTTTTACTAAAAGAGGAATTTATAGTCCATGCTGTCAGCAGGATTTTTGGCTGAGCGCCCCACTTTCTTGGCTCAGCGCAGCTCTCACTTAAGTTGATTCACGGATACGCCTTGGCTCTGTGCATAGAATAAATTGGATGAGCCCAGATAATCCTTATATGTTTTGCTCTCTGGCATATCTTGGCTGAGCGAAATATTTGCTTGGCTGAGCGCATAACCTCCAGAATGCACAACAATTTTAGCCTTAGTTGCGCCCAACCAAGGAAAACTTTGCTTCGCCAAATTGCATCTGGACCCAATCTATATCCTTTTTGTCATGCCTTACTCTTGCTACCTAAAACACCCAAAATAGACAATAAAAATCACTATATTAACCAAACAAACTAAAACAACAATTAATCCTAAGGACTCTATAGAAACACACTAAAATATGGCAAAAACAACTCTTTAAACATTAAAGGAGTTTTAAAATCAATCAAATTAACATCTCAAAAGCATGTACATTTGCAACTTATCAAATGTGCAGTTCTACCTCCAGAAAGTAAAAGTGAAGCAATCCCACTCGAAGCAACATTCATAACAATTTTACTGTGAGCAAAAAATCTATATGATAAAGTCTTCCATAAAAAAGTCTTCCCCGTGCCACCATAACCATCAACAATGAAGAAACCACCATTTTTTGCTGTCACAGCACCAACAATCTCATCATATACCAATCTTTGTCCAACATTAAGTTGTCCCAAGCATTCAAGATGTTTAGTAGCAATCTCATCTAGATCATAGAGGTGGGTATTTGGACTCGGGTTCGCGGACAGTCCGTTAAACCCGCCGTCCGCGCAGACTTGGACACCCTAAAATACGAGTCCAAAAAAATGCGGGCTTTTTGGGTCCGGTCCGTTTAGCCCGCGGGCTTAACGGACTCGGTCCGCGGATTCACGGACCCGTCCGCTGACTGGAGCTGTTTTTTTTAAAAAATGATTATGCTTGCTGGGCCAACCAAAAAAGCTGAAACCCAACCCAAAACTACTCACTACTCACTCACTCTCTCTAACCCTAAACTACTGACTACTCACTCAGCCACCGTCACTGTCCTCGGTCCTTCTCTTCTCACTTCTCAGCGCCTCACCCTTCTACAGCGTTTCACTTCTCTTCTCACTTCTCGCTGGTACCTGGTTGAGTTCGTTGGCCTGCTCAGCTCCTCGGTCTCCCTTCTCAGCGTCTTCGTTGTTAGCTGGTCGGAGTTTGCACTTCTCTTCTCACTTTTGGCTAGTCGCTGGTCGAGTTCGCAGTTCTCAGCGTCTTCGCAGGTTAGTGGTTACATTTATCTTCTTCAGTTGTTTGTTTGTTAGCTTTTGTATATCCTTTATTGTTCTTCCTTCTCCTTTCAAACTGCATACTATACAAGATATTTGATACATCAGAGTCCAGAGAGACCAATTCTTTTCTGCAGTTAAATGATTGCAATTGTAAAACATAAAAGCAAAAACCTTCTTTGAACTGTTACTCTGCTATGAAGGAACATAATTAATACCACATCTTGGTGCTTTCATAGTTCATCGTAATACTCTTGAATGTTAAAAAATTTAATCAAGTATGAATTGTGGTTAGATAACGATGGCTCTAGAAAGATCATATTTCATTAATCAGTTTTTGATGGCTTTAGAAAGATCATTTTCGTGAGTCCTCTCTCTGTAAAACCATGATTGTTTTGATATTTATTCTTTGATTTTAAATCTTTATTTTGTTTCAATTTGCCATTTTCAGTGATACTTGTTTGCTGAAGTTATTGTAATTGTAATGGATTTCTCTGCATCTGCCATAATTGAAACTGAAATTGATAATGTGGCTGAAATTGAACCTGAAAGAGTAGACCTAATTAGTGATTAGGATAATGATGGAGATGGAGATGGATTGAATGAACCTAAAATACCAAAAAAGAGGGCTAGAAAGCAAAGATCTGATGTCTGGGATTTTTTTGACAAACTGCCTTTGGGAAGTGATGGGAAGGAGAGGAGTGAATGCAAGGCATGTAAGAAAGCCTTGGTTAGTGGTGGTAATAAATACGGAACTTCAACTTTACAGCGTCATAGACTCACTTGTGAGAAAATTCCAAAAGGATTTGCTAACACCGAGGTTGGTAAACTTATGCTTGATCATAACGAAAAATTAAAAAGTAGAAAAGTTGATTTTAAAGTTGTACGTGAGATGATTTCCATGGCTATCATAGAACATGACCTTCCATTCTCTTTTGTGGAATATAGGAGGGTTAGAGAACTATTTAAATATTTGAATCCTGAAGCTAAGGTTCCCTCTAGACGTGCTGCCACAAATGATGTCATAAATATGTATGAGGCTAAAAAGGGAAAAATGAAAGATTTGCTATCCAAAGTTCCAAGTAGAATAAACTTGACATCTGATGTATGGACTTCTTGTACCACTGAGGGCTACATTTCATTGACTGCCCATTTTGTGGATGAAAATTGGAATCTTAACATCAAAATTCTAAATTTTTCTTATTTCCCCTCTCCACATTCCGGCCGTGAATTGGCCAAAACTGTTTATGGTTTCTTGGAAGAGTACGGGATTGAGAAGAAAATATTTTCATTGACTTTGGATAATGCATTTTCTTGTGGTAGCATGCAAGGGTTGTTGAAAGATAGACTTCTTATGCAAAGTGATGGCTTGTTATGTGGTGGTGATTTTTTTCATATTCGATGTTGTCTCATATCCTAAACATTATAGTTCAAGATGGGTTGAAAGTTGCTAGTGAGGCTATACATAAGATTAGGGAGAGCATCAATTATGTAAAGGGGTCGGAGGGAAGAATGATTGCTTTTAAAAGTTATGTTAAAAGACTTGGTAAGATTGATACCAAGATGGGTCTTCGTTTGGATGTCTCTACTAGGTGGAACTCCACCTTTATAATGCTTGAAAGTGCTCTTGCATATCATCGTGCTTTTGAAGATCTTGCTTTTGAGGATAGGAACTATAAGTATTACCCTACTAATGAAGAATGGTCTAGAGGAGATAAACTTTGTGAATTTTTACGTCCATTCTATGTGATCACAAATTTGATGTCCGGTTCCTCTTATCCGACATCTAACTTGTATTTCTTTCATGTGTGGAGGATTGAATGTTTGTTGCTTGAAAATAAGACAAGTGAAGATGAGGTGATTAGGGATATGACAACTTCGATGCAAGGGAAGTTTGACAAATATTTGAGTGATTATAGTGTTGTGCTTGCATATGGAACCGTTCTTGATCCTTGCTATAAGTTCTCATTTTTGGAGTTTTGCCATTCTCAACTCGGTGTTGATTCAATTTCTTGTCAAGAAAAGTTAAAATTTGTCAAGCATAAGTTGTATACTCTATTTTATGAGTATGTCAAAAGGTCCTTCAAAGGGACACCTCCCAATGAAAGTTCACTACAAGATAAGCAATGTCTTCCAACTAGTAGTAGTGGATTTGATAATATGGACCCATCACAATTGGCTATTTTGAATGTAAGTATATTTATTTCTTTTATTTATTCATTATTCATTATTTTTTATGTTTAATTTCTCATTCTTTATTTGTTGTTACATGAAAATAATATAGAAGTATATATCGTTTGAGAATCAAAATAAGAAGGATGTGGGTAAGTCTGAATTGGATACTTATTTGGAGGATCAAAACCTTTCCTCAACATACCATCCAAATCTTGATATTTTGCAATATTGGAAGGACAACATGTATAGGTTTCCGAATCTTGCTTTGATGGCTAGTGATATCTTAAGCATTCAAATAACAACCGTGGCATCGGAATCAGCATTTAGTCCGCGGACTATGCGGATTGGACTTGGACTCTATTTTTCAGAGTCCATTTTTCATGCGGACTATAAAGTCCGGTCTGTTTAAATGCGGACTTATGCGGACCGGACTTAAACGGACCAGACCGGTCCGTTTACCCACCTCTACCAGATCATATGAAATTTCTCTAAGGACAAAAATATTATTCAAATAAGATAGGTTTTCAGTATAAGGGAATGTCATGGTATCAAAATCTTTCAATGACTTCCCATTCAAACGTAATAATTTTTCCATCTCAACCAAACAAATAACCTTCAACTGATCATCACTCAAACATAAATCTGCACCATGTAAAAAAATTACAGGTATAAATGAAAATAAAAATATAAAAATAACCTACCGCTATTACCTCAACTTTGAATATAGGAAATAAATTACTAATAATTGATCCATTAGATTACATGTAATCATATAAATTCATGACAAAATAACTGGAATAACTAATAAATAAATGATAAATCAACCAAATAAAAACATTAACTAAAAAAAATTATACTTTTCTAATTTCTAATTTCTAATTTATAGAATTTCTAGAATAGTAATGTACCTGGATATTGTAAGTGTTTACGTCTTTCATATAACTACCCATCCACTAAAACTTCCCAAGTCTTGTCCCATACATGGCGAGGGTTGCTCATACTATTCGACAACAATAAAAATGATAAAAAGCCTCCTCAAGTATGCCCCAGAAGCCAACGATGAAACCTCATGTATTCCATCAATAGATTCTTTATCATCAGATAACAAACTCATAGCAGCACATGCTTCTTGAAAGGACCCATAAATATTGTTATTAACAGTTCTCAAACATTCATAACTCATACAACCCCTTTGAACATTAAGCAATAGCCTCATGTAATATACTTCCCCAATACCAGGTGGCACAAAATTCAAACAGCCAATCATTTGACCTTTTTTCCTCGGTCGCCATTCCCTTTGTTGTTGGAGAAAAACAAACCTTGATGGAAAATTAGCATAGGTTAGATGTCTACCCTCACCATACTTACGATTTGCATCCATCCATGCCTGGAACATTGTAACCTTGTTTTTATTCCTCTCAACAACATCACCAACTTTCTCATTATTATTAAATAATACAAACTGCTCTTTAGGAAGATGAAAAGTCAAATGTTGTATAGGAGGCCATCTCTCATGAATATCAAATGCAAAAATTCTCCAAGCAGATTCACAAGGGGATAGGTAGCGACAATCATAATAATGCTTTATCTCATCAACAGCATGCATTTCAGTTGATTAATGTTGGCTATCAGTGACAACACCTGTAACACGATCCGACCCCTTATTAACATATTTAAATAGATACTTGATGCAATCTGATTTATTGCAATATTCAATATTAATATGGGCTCGATACCGCATCAACAATTTAGGATTGTAAGGAACAACATACCGATTGTCCAAATGTACACCACCCTTAACTGCAGTAACACCATTATCCCTTCTCCTATAAATAGGATATCCATCATCATCAAAGGTTGTATGGTCGACAAATTTCTTCGGGAAAATTTTTGAACATTTACCACCTTTCATGCAAGGAAAAGTACGATTTACACTACCACAAGGCCCATGAAGCATAAAATTGGTAACAATGCTGTATAAATTTGTGAACCTGGTTTTGTCTGGTAACTCAGCTGAGATGACAGAATCAATAAAATCAATCGATTGCAAATTATCCTTTTGTTCTAACTACAACAATATATGTGCATGCGGCAAGCCACGTTTCTGAAATTCAATTGTATACATACCTAAATAATGGAAGAAAAATAATAAACAATATTATCCAATATAAATAATATCAAATAAAATAAATAAAACGTATATAATAATAATACCTGCTATAACCTTGCCAAAAAATGAACCCTTCTTCAAACCAGTCATCATTTGATTTAACCTCATATGAAATACTCTACACAAAATGTTTGGATGATCTGAAGCAGCAAGTCCCATAGAACATACCAACTGACGAATCTCATCCCACTTTGGATTACATGTAACGGTTAAAAACAAATCTGGGTAACCAAATCTTCTACAAATTATCATAGCATCCTGACAATTATTAAACATATGTCTAGGACCACCCGTGAGTGAAGATGGAAGAATATCTCTTCTGCCAATAGTTGCTGCTTCTACATCACCTTGATCCATAGCTTCCTCAACACCTTTCAAAAGGTCACCTCTAATTACATCTTGAAGGTTTTTTTTAATGAAAGTCTCTGTGCTTCAAGCATTGAATAAAAATCAACAACAAATTGTTAGAACAATCATTTGCTCTTCAACATAGTAGTATCCTCAAACTCTCTATCCATTAACCTAAATGTCAGAAACTATCGCAATGATACATGACCTCTATGTGTTTATGCAGTAGAGTTGTTAGCAGGCACAATAGGTAGATCTTCTTGAAAACCATCTTCCCCATATGGAAATAACAATGGATATTGCAAAGGCATGAACCAAGCATGTGTCTCAGGAATCCTTTGCAGATACCCTTCTCTAGAGTGAACTATCACATCTCTACCATGATTACAATTATCAAAATCTCCAACAATAAGAGCAGCAACTTCATCTACAGTTGGTAAATTATAATTTCGTGCTTCAACTGCTCGACTACGAATCAATCTAAGATCTACATTCAAATCACGATCCTGCTGAAAAATATCTCCAACACGTCTAAAACTTTTTGCACGAGTATTAAAAACATCAACCATTTCCAACAATTCTTTCACCAAAGTTGAATCTAATTTTTTGTTGTCTTTATCATTCATATACCATAAGAACAAACCATAAATTATTAGGGATTGAATAAACGTATACCCACAATACAACAAACATAGGTTGACAAATTAATATAAGACATTAATAGAGGATAAAAACAACAACTATTTACAACAATGTTATAACAAAAAAAACCAAAAACAGTACAATTACAAAAGTCATCCTTAAAAAATAACATTTACCATAAGATATAATAACATGAAAATGAAGCATAAAATAAAATAAAATATTATATATATATTTATATATATATATATATATATATATAGTTTATAACTAAGAAAAAAATTCAAAAAAATACCTTAAATAAGATATCCGATTTGACACCTCGTTTTGAGTATCATATATATATAATTGTGCAAACTTTGGCTTCTCCCCTTCAATAGGCAACAAACTCCCTATTCGATGATAATTTTGACCACCAATAATAAATTGAGGAGGACCATGCCTTGAATTAACATTAGTTTGAACTTTCCCTCCCATTGATGTAAAAGCAAACATGCTATTATAAGCACGTATATTATCAAGGAAATAAGCACTCCTCGAGTTTTGCCCGTGAGTCAAATTCCAAAGCAAATCAGGCGGCTTCTCTAAATATTCCAAAATGATTCTTCATCTCATACAACATATAGAAAATTCCACACCATATTTTTTCTTACTTTTATCAGCACGTTCCTCAAGCCAAACATTTGCTCCACAATGCTGGCAAATACAACTCATAGCTCCAAAATCAAGATAATCTAAAATTGAAAATTAAATAAAAATTATGACATTTATATCATATATATAGTTAACATTTTAATTTTAAAAATAAATGAAATTCAATTAGATAATTCATAATTTTAATATACCTTCATTTTCTGCCTTTTCAAACAACAAATTCCCAAAATTCTCGTTAATAGGAACTTCATCTACACCTTAGCATACAATTGAGGAAAATAAATAAATAAATAAAAATAAAACTGAAAATACTGAGAGTTAATAGCATGAAGAGAAATTAGAAATAAAAATTAAAAATTGTTACCTGAATGTATATTACTTGCATGGGATGCCATGTTTTCAGTAAAGAGTAATATATCCGGAGGAAAACTTGAATGAGATTGCATATTATTTATACTCCAAGCTTAATTAATCAAATTAAATACGGTTTAGAAAAGACACATTTCATCTCAACAAAGATAAAATAATTGCAACAATAAACAAACTACAAACCTTCGTTCTCCTTATTGCACCCCCTCTTCTTATCCCTTAACAAAGGCATCCTCTTTTGTCTTGCTTTATTAGAATTAGAAACAAGAAAACAATCCACTCCAACTTGATTAAGATCACTCATTTTATAATGAATTGCACCAACATCAAACAAAATAGGAGATAAAAACAAATAAAAAATGATTAATGAAAAATTAAAGGATACAAAAATTTGAGTAAAATGATAAACTAAATCATGTATTTATAAAAAAAAGGATAATTAGATGTTAACAACTATAACACAACAGTAATAAGTAGTACTAAGCAATAGATATAAAAGACTTAAATTTTTAAACTACAATGTGAATCACCAACTAATTGTGGAATGTGAATAATACAGTAATACAATAATTAATATAAATTTTACACTCAATATAACTATTAGTAGTACCCTAAACTAAATGGACGATTCAACTATTCTTATTAAATATATTGAAAATATGCATTTCAGGAATAAGAACAAAAATATGGAATATCTGTATGCAACCAATATTCTCTTTTATGATAGAATTTAGGATTTAAATGGAACATAAATAAGGAACCCAGAACCATTAAAAAAATTTAAGATGACAATAACATTGACTTATAATTCAGCAGCACAGGTATAATACTGCCTCAAATAACATCAAGAAATAAAGAAATGATATTATACAAAAAAATAACAAAGCTGAAATACCTGGACAAAAATGATAACAATGTTAGAAGGATGACGAAATTTGTATGCTCACAAACAGAGTCCAACTAAGCTGCGCCACCTGATTTCGTACAAAGAAAGGGGTCAACAAAGGATATATATAAGCTTATTCAAGCTAAAGGAAGTATCCGAAACAGTAAGGAAAATAAATACCTACCCTATTATATCTTGCAAGTTAGGTGTTGTTTTCACTAAATTTATATAGCATTATAATAACAATATATCCTATATAGGATATAGGATATCAAAAAGGCCTCTCGTCCAAGTACACTCTACATAAGAGTCAGACCATCTAGCCCAGGACATTCCATCAAACTTTATTTGTACCTGAAAGCAATCCTCTAGTATAAAGACATAACAAACAGAGCTAAATAGTATAAAGACAACGAAAGCTAAGACTTAAGAAACTATATTATTTTATTATTTAATCAACTGAAAGAAAGCTGAATGATGATATTTAATTAACAGTGTAGTTGTTATTAAACGATTTTAACATAAACACCAATAACAATAATAGAGGAAGAAGAATGGCATTATCCAAAGTAAAACACAGACAACAATGAATCATAAAGAAAAAAATATATAACTTATTATTGATATGGGTAAAATAATGTAATTTAAAATTTAAAGTAGACAAATTTATTTAAAAGCAAAACTCTTTTCATTCTTTAAAGAATAACTTTATAACTTGTATTTTTTATATTTACCTTCTATAAAGAAAATTGGCAACGGTTAATGGCTAATATTAATTAATTAATTAAAAAGTAACCTTTACAACAATAATAATATTTATTTATTAATTAGATTGTAACCTTAATAATGCTGCAAAATTGAAGAAATCGATCTAAGGGTTTTTTTTTTTGGAAAGTAAATCAACCTAAGAGTTTGTCTAAACGAATTTTAGATTTCATAAAACTGACAAATTGAGGGTGACATTTACTAAATGTCGAATGCAAATAAATTAGAAGTTAATAGAGAAAAAAAATGTTCTCTTGAATCAATTATCAATATCAATTAATCACCTCGTTAGTTGATTACTTGATGGTTATATTTTCATTAAAATTTAAACCATAGATTTATACCAATCCAAAGTAACTGAAACAAAACAATTAACTTCAAAATGATATATATATATGACCAAAAAAAAAAGATTTCATTAAGATAAGTAGAGTAATTACATAGGTCCTAAAGCAAGGGTTGGGACAAGGTAAAGCTATCATGTATGGATTATAATTACATCAATGCCCAACAAAAAGTGTCCCAACCAAACAGCAACTACTCGTCATATAAAGAGAAATAAACAGATGAAAATACAAAGGAGGCTTACACTTTTAAAATGCAAAATAATAGGTTGAAGGCAAACTGTGTTTGAATTTGGAAGTGGTAGACTGCCAATATCAAAACTCAAACACATTGCACAACAAAATAGATCAACCTACAACAACTAAACGATTTACACCATAAAAATAAAAGAAACTACTTTCATACGAATCTCTACCCATGACTATACAACAATAACAGAACGAAGGAGATCCACCCAAAATGGTAAAGCATTCAGAAACTGACTTCACGGCTTCTCAAACTTGACAGAAACCAGGGCATAATTTGGAACCTCATAGTTTTCAACATCAATGGCAGTGTCCTTCTTGACACAACTAACAGAGCATTCTTCTTTCTTCTTAAGATCACTGACAGAGCATTCTTTTTGAGTTGCAGCAAACTCATCATCCAACTTTCTCTTGGCAGGAGTGAACCTGTTGGCCGCAGTCCATTGAGACTGAAAATCAACATGACTATCTCCCAAAGAAACAGATGTGCCAATAATCCCAGAATTAGTCTGCTAAAGTAACAGACACAAAAACACCTAATCAGTAACAAAAGGTAAAAATAAACTGAAAAAAAACATTACCAAAAATAAAATAAAATGCTTACTGATGTATCATCTTTTAGAGTCCACCATTTCAGTGTCCACCTTTGAAAAAGGTGGGACAAAGACAGCCTTCATATATGGAATTATATGGAATCAAAGACATTGGTGGTGGAAACCATAAGTAATAATGAATCATGAATCCCTAAGTCAAAGTATTAACACACTACTTCTTATTGAGAACCAAAGCATACCTTTAGAGGTGTTGTTTCTGCACCAATGAGATCAAACATTGAAATAATAGTTTCATCATAACAAACCCTTATAACTGGAAAAGTCCCTTCAAATAGGAAAGCTTGCTCAAGCTTTGTCTCCACCTTAAAAAGCATCATCTTGCCAATTTGACTATGAAGCAACCGAGGGTAACCAATTCCAGAGGCCTCCTGCTCAAAAACATTTTGTTACAAAGAATAAACAGATAAATAAATGGCAAAACTAATGAACAAATAAATATAAATAGTATATCATATTATATTTTCTATATATATCACCTCAAAATGCTGACCAAGAAGATCCTCACAACTTTTTTGAATCAACAGGTTGACATCACGGTCAAAAAGAATGAGAGCACATGTCCCACTTGCATCAGCAACCTCCACCTTAAACTTATACCTATATTTAAGTTGTGCATGTTAATAATAAAACCGGCAAGGGAAAATATAATAAATTTTAAATTAATTTTAAAAACAAACAAATGAAAAAATAGTAATTATACTTTGGATACACATGCAGAACAGGGATACGATATAGCTCACAATAGTTGACACCAGCAAGAGAAGTCACAAATTTATTACATCTATTGTAGGCCAAATAGAACCAAGACCCATCGTTGACAAGATCAACAATTTCCCCAAGAGCAACAAACAAACCATCCTAAATATAATAGCAATGATATCATAAGTTAAGTTTCTGAGACATAAGCAAATAATAAATAATCACAATCAATAAATAAATAACAAATATATATAGATAATAGATAGATAACATAACAATAGTGAAAATAAAACAACCACCTCACTAATACTGGTCAGTTGTGATACTGTCTTCTTAGGATTATTTTTCATGAAATCAGCTTCAAGTCCCTGTCTAGAACTGTCAAGGACCACAACCAATGGCTCGACATCAATAGCCCCATGTTCGGCAATGTTTCACACAAAAATATGAATGAAAGATAAAACTTATTAATAAACAACATAAAATGAAATATTAATATTAATTAATATTTATATTCAATATAAATAATAAGAAAGTCCATACCTATTCCTAAATTCAATTGCCTCTTCAATGTCTGGATTAAGTAACAGTCGTGTAGCATTCATGCTATTCAGAATAACAGTTTTACCTGGATACACAAAGTGAAAGAAAGGAAGGAATAGTCAAAACAATTATCATCGCATCTTAAACAATTTTTTTTAACAAAAGAACTAAACAAAATGCAACTTAACAAAAAAACGAAGATAAAAATAGATTACATGCCTATAAAAACCTTCACCCTTGCAAGCCACAGAACCACCACCACCTAAACATTACTATCACCGGCTAGAGAATCCCTCAGCAAATTTACATAATCACCAAACAATGCACATTCCAGAGTGCCACTGTACCAAACAAAGACAAATAAAAAAAGTTCAAGAGTTTCATAAAAAAAATAGAACAAACAATATTTACCAAGTTCCCAACAAAATTATCATGTAAGGAAGATACCTTGAGTCAGTAAGCTTGATCATAACCATGCTAGTTGTCTTTCCATCCTTGGTATATTGTCTTTCAGGGTACACACAAGTCAAAAGCCTCATTACATCTGAAAATGTTGAAGACAAATACAACAACAAAATCAATAGTCAGTGACTATGCAGTTGGGGCAGTTTTGGGACAGCGGAGGGGGAAGTTTTTCCATGCCATTTACTATGCTAGCAAGGTTCTCAATGAGAACCAAGTAAATTATGCAATAACTGAAAAAGAGTTGCTAGCCATAGTGTTTGCATTGGAAACATTTTGTCCATACTTGATTGGGTCCCAAGTCACTATTTTTACTGATCATGCTGCAATTAAATATTTGTTGACTAAGTTAGATTCAAAACCAAGACTCATAAGGTGGATTTTATTGTTATAGGAATTTGACTTAGTCATTAAGGACAAAAAGGGCAGCGAAAATGTGGTGGTTGAACACTTATCTCGGTTAGTGAATGAAGAGGTTACTGCAAAAGAAAAGGACATTCGGGATGAGTTCCCGGATGAGGCTTTATTTCTAGTGCATGAAAGACCCTGGTTTTCCGACATGACAAATTTCAAGGCAGCCAACATTGTTCCAGAGCACCTCACTTGGCAACAAAAGAAAAAATTCTTCCGGGATGCCAACCATTTCATATGGGATGACCCATTTTTGTTCAAGGTTGGACCGGATGGCTAATGGAGGAGGTGTGTTAGTCAAGAGGAAGTGAAGAGTATTTTGTGGCATTGCCATAACTCTCCATATGGTGGCCATTACAATGGGGAGAGGACAGCTGCAAAGGTCCTCCAATTTGGGCTCTTTTGGCCCTCAATCTTCAAGGACTCTTACAATCATGTGAAGAGTTGTGACAAGTGCCAAAGGAACATATCTAAAAGGGATGAGATGCCAATTCAAAACATATTGGAGGTTGAAATATTTGATTGTTGGGGCATAGATTTTATGGGTCCCCTTCCATCTTCATTCTCCAATCAATATATCTTCGTGGCGGTGGACTATGTTTCTAAATGGGTGGAGGCCGTTGCAACACCGAAGAATGATGCACAAACAGTGATTAAGTTCATCCAAAAGAACATTTTTGCGCGGTTCGGTATCCCAAGGGTCCTTATAAGTGATGGGGGATCTCACTTCTGCAACTCACAACTAAAAATGTGTTGACCAAGTATAATATGAGGCATAAGGTGGCATCTCCATATCATCCGCAAACAAATGGGCAAGCGGAGGTCTCTAACCGGGAGATTAAGCGAATTCTGGAAAAAACTGTGGCCACTTCAAGAAAAGATTGGGCAAAGAAGCTTGACGATGCCTTGTGGGCTTACCGGACTGCATTAAAAACTTCTTTGGGGTTATCTCCGTTTCAGATGGTCTATGGGAAGACATGTCATTTACCTGTAGAGTTGGAGCACCCAGCCTTTTGGGCATTTAAGTTCTTGAATTTTGATGCCACTTTGGCGGGTGAGAAAAGAGTCCATCAGTTGCATGAATTAGAGGATATGCGCCTTAATGCATATGAGAATGCAGCTATTTACAAGCAGCGAGTCAAGACTTATCATGACAAGAAGATCGTGATGAAAGAATTTCAGCCGGGACAACAAGTTTTATTATTCAATTCCCGTCTGAGATTGTTTCCGGGCAAGTTGAAGTCTAAGTGGTCGGGACCGTTCATTGTCAAAGAAGTCTCATCACATGGAGCTATAGAAGTGGAGGATCCTACTTCAAAAAGGACCTTCAAAGTCAATGGCCAAAGGCTCAAGGCCTACTTGGGTGGTGACATCGAGAGATTGACCACAGCTGTGAGCTTTCGTGATCCTTGAGATCACCAGACCGTCAAGCTAGTGACGTTAAAGAAGCGTTTACTGGGAGGCAACCCAGGATTTCTATCCTTTACTTCATTAATTTTTGGTTTTTGTTTAGTTTGTGAATTGCTCTTGATTTGGTGTGGCATGATTAATTTGATATCATTGAGTGTTGAATTGCCATGATAGATGTAGCAAATATCTCCATGATGTGATCTCTCGGGCTTTTAAAGTGATGTGATTCATTGTTAATGTGAGTGGCTTGATTGAAATGTGCCCTATTATGAAGATCTGTAAAGTTTTAACAAAAGTCATATTTTTGGCTAAGCTCAGATTCCTTTGGGCTGAGCCAAAATGATGAAAAATATTACTGGAGCTCCCAGGTGTACTTTGGCCGAGCGCAATTTAACTTTCGCTAAGCAAATTTTCCACTGGGACAATTTCGTGTCATTTTGGCTTTGCCATTTTTTTTTATCTTGGCTTAGCGCTTGAAGTGTAACAATTGGGCTCCTTTCTGGAAGATGTGCGCTTAACCAATATTTATTTAGGCTGAGCCATGCCAATTTACAGATCAGGGTGCTTACTGTCTGAACTAGGCTAAGCGCATGAGCCTTTTGTCTCAACCAAGTTAAAAAAAAAAGCAAAAAAAAGAAAGAGAAATAGAAATATATTTCTTGAAACAAAATAAAAAAATAGAATGTTACTCATACCCTGACTCAAAATTCTCTCCACCTAGGTCACCTTTTTTTCCCTCTCTTCCCACGATTATTTCTCTTTTTCCCCTTCTTCCTCTTCTTGCTACCCTTAGATTCTGTCCCTTTCCCATCAACAGCATCAACTACAAACACATACCTCCCATTCTCATTACCACGAAAGCTCCTCATTCTCACAAAGAATTTTCAATTGAACACCCAAAATCTCACATGGGCCCAAGGCAAATCCTCATATTCCCTTTTAATGAACTCATAAATTGCCTCCTCGGTGGACCCATTTTCCTAATTCAGACCCTTCAATGCATTTTCTCTCTCTTCTCCTCCACCGTAACCCTCCCTCGCTGATCTCTCCATCTCATTTCCTTTTCGTCTTCGTCCCCAAGCGCCACTGCCCAAGTTTTTTTTTTGTCACCGCACCTTGACACGGTTAAGCTCTTCACTCCTCACTCACCACTGCGCACACACGTCTCCACTCATCCTAAATTTGGTCTTCTTTTGCGTTAACTCGAGTAAGTCCCTTTCGGTGTTTTGTTCTTCATTTTGGTGGGTATTTTGATGAATTCGAATTTTTAGATGATTTCCCAATGCTTACTGCTTTGTATAAGCTTTGGAGGCTTGGGTAATGTTATAAGGTTTTTGGATTCTGATGTTCATTTTGGGGGTTTTGGAATTTTGAAAAGAACTTTTCATTTTCTCCCTTTTGGACTGTTGTGTATAACTGATTGGGGTTTAGAATTTTCTTCGTGAATTTTGGAAGATTATGTTTGTTGGGAGTGATTTCTGGATTTGAGAATGTGAATGTTAGTGTGAATTTGAGCTTATATTTTTTTTTAATTTGTTATCTTGTGCTATGGTTAAGTGTGATTGTCTGAGAGAATTGATTTTCAAATTGGGGCTTTGGGTCTAATTGCACTTTTGAAGTATTGAGCCAACTTAGAGTAAATTCTTGGGACTGAAATGTGAGGTGAGAGATTTAATTATGTGTTAACTGAGCCTTCATGTGTTTATTGCAAACTAATGTTGTTGCCTGCTCATGTTAATGCGTGATATGTTGCAGTGATTAATCTTGCCCACCATGTTCACTTTGTGACTCCATATGTTTGAATTGTTGAACTATTCATGTTCTATGGTTGATTATTAGGCATTCACTGGTCATACTTTCAGTGGGTTTCAATTTGGTGATCTTAAGGGCTGCATCCAACATTGAATGATCTGTTTTGTTGCATAAATCACGAGTTGGGATGGACTTTTTCATGCGTTGTGAGAGGGGATTTAATTTCTGAATCAATTACACAATGTGGGTGGTTGGTAACTGAGATATTTTTGTGAACTGATGCTTCTTGTCGTGCATTGCTGTCCTGTTATGTCTTCTTTGTGCTCGTTTTCTTTTATTTTGAGTTGTGTTTTTGTTTTGTTGATAAATAATCTGCTTGTTGGATGCTTCTCTATTTTTCAGCAATGGCTCCACAAAAAGCAAGTCCCGTTAACTCTAAAATGAGAAAGTGTGTGGCTGAAGGCTCATCAAGCCCTAAAAAGAAAAAATCAGCAACTGAAAGTTCCTCCAGACCTTCTCCTTTAGATGCAAAGAAGTTTCGCTCCGCAAAGCATAAAGAGCATCATGAGTTGATTGAGAAGCGAAACATTATCACTGAGCGAAGAGTTGAGTTGGATGATGGGGAATGTATTGCTTTTCAAGCTGAACTTAGGAGACGGCAATGGGTCACTTTTTCCACCTACCCTACAAGAGCTAACCAAGAAATTGTCAAAGAGTTTTATGCCAATGCCCTGACCACTAAGGGAGAGTATGACAAGTATGTTAGTTTTGTACGAGGCAATAAGGTGTATTTTGAGATGGAGAGATCAGTGAGGGAGGGTTACGGTGGAGGAGAAGAGAGAGAAAATGCATTGAAGGGCTTGAATGAGGAAAATGGGTCCACTGAGGAGGCAATTTCTGAGTTCATTAAAAGGGAATATGAGGATTTGCCTTGGGCCCATGTGAGATTTTGGGTGTTCAATTGAAAATGCTTTGTGAGAATGAGGAGCTTTCGTGGTAATGAGAATGCGAGGTATGTGTTTGTAGCTGATGTTGTTGATGGGAAAGGGACGGAATCTAAGGGTAGCAAGAAGAGGAAGAAGGGGGAAAAGAGAAATAATCGTGGGAAGAAAGGGAAAAAAAGGTGACCTAGGTGGAGAGAATTTTGTGTAAGGGTATGAGTAACATTCTATTTTTTTATTTTGTTTCAAGAAAAATATTTCTATTTCTATTTCTCTTTCTTTTTTTCTTTTTTTTTTTTAACTTGGCTGAGCCAAAAGTCTCATGCGCTTAGCCTAGTTCAGACAACAAGTAAGCACCCTGATTTGTAAATTGGCATGGCTCAGCCTAAATAAATATTGGCTAAGCACACGTCTTCCAGAAAGGAGCCCAATTGTTACACTTCAAGCGCTAAGCCAAGATAAAAAAAATGGCAAAGCCAAAATGACACGAAATTGTCCCAGTGTAAAATTTTCTTAGCAAAAGTTAAACTGCGCTCGGCCAAAGTGCACCTGGGAGATCCAGTAATATTTTTCATCATTTTGGCTCAGCCCAAAGGAATCTGAGCTTAGCCAAAAATCTGACTTCTGTCAAAACTTTACAGATCTTCATAACAGGGCACATTTCTATCAAGCCACTCATATTAACAATGAATCACATCACTTCAAAAGCCCGAGAGATCACATCATGGAGATATTTGCTACATCTATCATGGCAATTCAACACTCAATGATATCAAATTAATCATGCCACACCAAATCAAGAGCAAATCACAAACTAAACAAAAACCAAAAATTAATGAAGTAGAGGATAGAAATCCTGGGATGCCTCCCAGTAAGCGCTTCTTTAACGTCACTAGCTTGACGGGCTGGTGATCTCAAGGATCATGAAGACGCACAGCTGTGGTCAATCTCTCGATGTCACCACCCAAGTAGGCCTTGAGCCATTGGCCATTGACTTTCAAGGTCCTTTTTGAAGTAGGATCCTCAACTTCTATAGCTCCATGAGATGAGACTTCTTTGACAATGAACGGTCCCGACCACTTAGACTTCAACTTGCCCGGAAACAATCTCAGACGGGAATTGAATAATAAAACTTGTTGTCCCGGCTGAAATTCTTTCATCACGATCTTCTTGTCATGATAAGTCTCTACTCGCTGCTTGTAAATAGCTGCATTCTCATATGCATTAAGGTGCATCTCCTCTAATTCATGCAACTGATGGACTCCTTTCTCACCCGCCAAAGTGACATCAAAATTCAAGAACTTCAATGCCCAAAAGGCTCGATGCTCCAACTCTACGGGTAGATGACATGTCTTCCCATAGACCATCTGAAACGGAGATAACCCCAAAGAAGTTTTTAATGCAGTCCGGTAAGCCCACAAGGCATCATTAAGCTTCTTTGCCAATCTTTTCTTGAAGTGGCCACAGTTTTTTGCAAAATTCGCTTAATCTCCCGGTTAGAGACCTCTGCTTGCCCATTTGTTTGCAGATGATATGGAGATGCCACCTTATGCTTCACATTATACTTGGTCAACACATTTTTCAGTTGTGAGTTGCAGAAGTGAGATCCCCCATCACTTATAAGGACCCTTGGGACACCGAATCGCGTAAAAAGGTTCTTTTTGATGAACTTAATCACTGTTTGCGCATCATTCTTCGGTGTTGCAACGACCTCCACCCATTTAGAAACATAGTCCACCGCCACCAAGATATATTGATTGGAGAATGAAGGTGGAAGTGGACCCATAAAATCTATGCCCCAACAATCAAATATTTCAACCTCCAATATGTTTTGAAGTGGCATCTCATCCCTTTTAGATATGTTCCCGGTCCTTTGGCACTAGTCACAACTCTTCACATGATTGTAAGAGTCCTTGAAGATTGAGGGCCAAAAGAGCACAGATTGGAGGACCTTTGCAGCTGTCCTATCCCCATTGTAATGCCCACCATATGGAGAGTTATGGCAATGCCACAAAATACTCTTCGCTTCCTCTTGACTAACACACCTCCTCCATAAGCCATCCGGTCCAACCTTGAACAAAAATGGGTCATCCCACATGAAATGGTTGGCATCTCGAAAGAATTTTTTCTTTTGTTGCCGAGTGAGGTGCTCTGGAACAATGTTGGCTGCCTTGAAATTTGCCATGTCAACAAACCATGGTCTTTCATGCACTAGAAATAAAGCCTCATCCGGGAACTCATCCCGAATGTCCTTTTCTTTTGCAGTAACCTCTTCATTCACTAACCGAGATAAGTGGTCAGCCACCACATTTTCGCTGCCCTTTTTGTCCTTAATGACTAAGTCAAATTCCTGCAACAATAAAATCCACCTTATGAGTCTTGGTTTTGAATCTAACTTAGTCAACAAATATTTAATTGCAGCATGATCAGTAAAAATAGTGACTTGGGACCCAATCAAGTATGGACGAAATTTTTCCAATGCAAACACTATGGCTAGCAACTCTTTTTCAGTTGTTGCATAATTTACCTGGTTCTCATTGAGAACCTTGCTAGCATAGTAAATGGCATGGAAAAACTTCTCCCTTCGCTGTCCCAAAACTGCCCCAACTGCATATTCACTGGCATCACACATTAATTCAAATGATGACTCCCAGTTGGGTGCAACAAGAATCGGAGCGGTGGTCAACTTTTCTTTCAAAATCTGAAAAGAAGTAAGACAAGCAGTATCAAATACAAATGGTGTGTCCTTGCTCAAAAGGCTACACAACTTTTATATATTTTTTGTTTTAAAATATTTACAAACCGGTAAAGGCACAATGTTTTGGTAGTCAAACACGGCAATCTCAGAATTGACATGAATAAAGGCAGAGAGCTATTCATATTTTCTAATACATTTTATTTGCTACATCATTGCTTTTTTTTCTATTTTAAATAATAAATCTATATTTATACTAATTAATAAGGGGAAATGCAATATAGTTTGTGAAATGATACTTTAATGCTTGCTATTTTTTATATTTTAATATTTATATATAATTTATAGTTTAATATCTTTTTATTTATTTATATATATATATATATATATATATATATATATATATATATATTCGGGTACCAACTAAACCAAACCAAACCGACCCAGTTTTGATTGGTGCGGATTTTTATATTACTTTATTATTGACTTTTAAAAGTTTATATATTTATTTTTTTAATGTTTTAACCATGAAAGGTCGCAAAGCTACCGTGTTCTTCGAGAAAGTTTAGGTGGTTGAGACCCGAACCAATAATTTGAGGAGCCCGAAAATCTGAACAGAACCAATTAAAGTGGTTCGTATTTTTTTTTTTTTTTGTGTTAGTGTCAGAACCGAACCGAACCGAATCAACCCCGATGGCAATATAATTAGGAACTCCACGTTTACTAATTTTGTAACAGTAAAAACCAAAAGTAAACTGTGTTCTAAAAAAATAACTAAAAGTAGATGTATCAGGTTATTGAATCTTTTAATATTTATACATAGATATTTTTGTATATATTAATATTTTAATATTATATATGTTTTAAAATTAATATATACACTTTAATGTGTAGCATTTTTTATATTTTAATATTTATATATAACTTTATTATGGACTTTTTAAAGTTTATTTTTTTTAAATTGACTTTATTATTGGATTTTTATATTACTTTATTATTGAATTTTTAAAGTTTATTTTTTTTTAAAATGTTTTAACCATGAAAGGGGAAATGCGATATAGTTTGAAAAATTATACTTTAATGTTTAGTATTTTTTATATTTTAAAATTTATATTTAATTTATAATTTAATATATTTTATATATATATATATTATTTATTTATATATATATATATAATATTTTCGGGTATTAACTAAACCAAACCAAATCGAACCAGTTTTGATTGGTTCGGATTTTTATGTTACTTTATTATTGACTTTTTAAAGTTTATTTTTTTTAAAAAATGTTTTAACCATGAAAGGTAGCAAAGCTATCGCGTTCTTCGGGAAAGTTTAGGGGCGTGAGAGCCGAACCAATAATTTGACGAGCCCGAAAATATGAACCGAACCAATTAAATTGATTCGCATTTTTTTGTGTTAGGGTCCAAACCGAACCGAATCAACCCCGATGGTCATTGGTTTCATTATCAGGTTCAAGAGTTTTGGAAACGAACCAAATACTAATATTAGTATAATATAATTATAGTATAAATAATTTAAGTATTTTGTTTCACTCAATAAAATATAATGTAATTATATTTCAAAATAAAAATAGCAATTACAACGGGGTTTGAATTAAATATTGTAATAATTTATTTTGTTAGAAAATTTCCCATGCTTTGCACGAGCAAACCACACTAGGACTTGGATCAAAGTGACAATGATTATCACAGCCTACCTTTGGTTACTGATCCTTAATTTTGGGCATGCATCCCAGGTATATACTTGCTGCTCATTTAACCCGCTGCTCATTTTAAACTCTATTCTGTATGACATTGCCTTTTTGCATGAATGTTGTGGTACATGAAATTTTTAGCTTACTGCTCTGTGGGGAGGTTGTCTCTATGTGTTCGATAGGAGGATGTATCTAGGTGGAGGAATGTTTGTGAAGGTGTAATAGACACTAATGTGATCGTTGCATTCTACTGATAATCATATGGATCTAAGGGGAAGAATGCATCAACAAATGTCCCAGGCATGAACAAGTTTTGCAGCATCAAACTTACTAAAAAGAAGTATTTGCTCAGCACCTGATGATTTACTTTGATATATCTCAATGGCATAGAATCTGAAATAAAAATAAGTGATTGAAATAAAGAATATTCATACTTTTATCAGCCTTTAAACTAAGTATAAATTACAATATCAAAAACTTTACTTGAGTATACTACTAATTGGTTGTCAAAACCACCTTCAGAAAAATGTTTTTGGCTTCGCTAACCCAATAAAGAACATGTGAATCATAGTTATTAATAACATGCACATGTATAGTGCTTAATATAGTTTTACAATTATGATCAATATTACTGATAAAATGGCCGTTTAGATTGAACATAACAATTCAAGATTATAACTTACCCTAAATAGCATAACCATACAAATTTAAAAGTGTTTTCTATATGAAAGTATGATTTCTTTATTTTTAGATTAAGGTTTAATTTTATTATTAATTACATAATAAGATGTTTTCCAATTAATTAGTTTGATACATCCAATAAAGTTTTAATATCTTGTTTTTTTTTTGTTACAGAATTATGTTCTATTGTTATTGTCATAGAAATGTTCAATACATTAACATATAATATTAATAAAATATATATTTTTTGTATGAACTTAAAAGATTAACAAATTTCATATCATACCCGCGATGAGAAGTCAAATTTTCATAAAACATACTAAAAATTTTATCATACAAAATTTGATATATAGCTTATTATTCATTAACTATTTAATATAATATATCAACAATTGTGCATTATAGTATTAGTTTACATTTTAAAATTTATTATATTAATGAATGTTATTACATTGAAATTAATTATAAATATTAAAAAAGTAATCATTTAATAGATGTTGATTCCTCTCTCAAGTGCCACTACAGTAGTTATTTATTCATTCATCATCATTCTTCATCTATATAACCCATGGCCTCATCAGTCATCACCATAACAATAACACCACCTCCCCTCAATCCCAAAACTGATCAGAATCTTGTTTCAAGTTCCTCCGCCGCCGTCGTCACTAATCCGTCCCATGCTCTCTCCCACCGCTCAGCCACCGTCTCCGACCAGCCTTCTTCGCTCCTCTGCCTTTTTCTGTGTTTGGTTTGTTTCTCTCTCTATTCGTTCTAGCTTCAAAGTTTTGATTTTTATGATCATTTCCATTTCCTTTTCGACTGCATTCGTTTCAGCTGCTTCTTCCTTTTTTGTTTTTTGTTTTTTTTTTCTTTCTCCTGAATCCTTGACTACGCTGCAACCCAGGCTTCTCCAGCAACCTCCATTCATCTCTATCTTTCTATGTCTGAAACCAAAATTTAATGAGTACGAGGATGACGATGACTTTCTTACATGAGTCCAATATTTAAGCTTGCTTTAATAAGGCAAGCTTTGCAGAACTATTATTAGAAGAATAGCATTGCTTAAACACTTTCACACACGTCATTTTACTATTTAAGTTATTTGGTTAATATTCATTATCTCCACATTCAAGGTATATATGTAGCTTGGAGTTGTGCAATGAGTTATTCAAACCACTATTATATTAGCAAAACGGTCATTAAAACAAACTCAACCACCACAAGCCTTAGAGTCCCTTTTAGATCAGTTCTGAAGCTGAATCACCAGATCCATGCATCTATGTCACGGAGTTAGAGGGAGTGACTTTCCAACTTCCAAAGCTCACTTTCAATGTTATTTTTCACACACAAAATGGACATGGCAAGTGCTGTCCCGCCCATAGCACTTGTATGATAAATGATGAACATGAGAATGCATGAATATTGATCAGACTAGTACTATATATGCTGCTCATTCCATATTATTCATCTTTCCTTGTATTGAATAACTTTGAGATAATTTAGATTGTGAAATGCTTGAGTGAAAAACCACTCAGCACACATATATTTATATACACTTGATCATAAATACAACTTATGTTTACAATGATAATAATGATAGCTATTTCCTAAGAACATGCATAGATACAAACTAGGTACATGAATTGTTAGCTTTATGAATCTAAAGTAATCGCTTATAATTCCAATAACTACCGTCCGCACCGTCCAACTAATTTTAACACTCCCTCTCAAGCTGGAGCATATAAATCAAATGCTCCAAGCTTGAAACAAATATTTTGAATATTTTGAATTCTCGGTACTCTTAGAGATTTTGTAAAGACGTCTGTCAGTTGATCATTAGAGCTAACAGATTCGGTGACGACTTCTTTAGAAAGGACTTTCTCTCGGACAAAATGACAATCGATCTCGATATGTTTAGTTCTCTCATAGAATACTGGATTGGAAGCTATATGGAGGATTGCCTGGTTATCACAACAAAGCTTCATTTGTTGAGTATCTCCAAACTTCAATTCCTGAAGAAGTTGTTTAATCCAAACGAGCTCACACGTGGCTACAGCCATAGCTCTATATTCAGTCTCTGTACTAGACCTTGCAACAACATTTTGTTTCTTACTCTTCCACGAGACAAGATTTCCTCCAATAGACACATAATACCCTGAAGTGGAACACCTATCAATGGGTGATTCTGCCCAATTTGCATCACAAAATCCAACTACTTGAGTGCTTCCTTTGTCTTCGTAAAGTAGTCCTTGTCCCGGTGTCTTTTTAATGTACCTCAATTCGAATCACTGCATCCCAATGATCATTATGAGGAGATTGCATGAATTGGCTTACTACCCCAACTGCAAAATAGATATTCGGCCTTGTAATAGTGAGATAGATGAGTTTTCCAACCAATTTTCGATATCTCTCAGGATCAGAATACGGCTCCCCCTGACTAGGAAGTAATTTTAGATTCGGATCCATAGGACTATCAACTGGTTTACAGTCCAACATACCAGTTTCTTTAAGCATGTCTAATGCATACTTCCTCTGTGAGATGATAATCCCATTCTTTGACTAAGCAACTTCAATTCCAAGAAAATATTTCAACTTCCCCAAGTCCTTGGTCTGAAAATAGCTACATAAATGTTCGTTCAGCTGAGAAATTTTATCCTGGTCATTTCCTGTGATGACTATATCATCTATATAGACCACCAAGTAAACACATCTATTCGATGAGGTATGGCAATAAAAGACTGAATGATCTGCTTCACTACGTTTCATTCCAAAAGCTTGAATAACCGAGATGAATTTCCCAAACCAAGCTCGTGGAGACTGTTTCAGCCCATATAGAGATCGTCGTAGCCTGCAAACCAAACCAGACTCCCCCTGAGCAACAAACCCAGGAGGTTGCTCCATATAAATATCCTCTTCTAACTCTCCATGAAGAAATGCATTTTTAATATCCAACTGATATAATGGCCAATGACGAATGGTAGCCATGGCAAGAAATAATCGCACAAAAGTGATTTTGGCTACAGGGAAGAAAGCATCTCCATAATCAAGTCCATAAATCTGAGAATAACCTTTGGCTACAAGTCAGGCTTTGAGACGATCAATTTGTCCATCGGGCCCAACTTTAATAGTATATACCCATCAACAGACAACAGGTTTCTTTCCTGGAGGAAAAGGAGTTAAGTCTCAAGTACCATTATGCTCCAAACCCAACATTTCATCAATCATGGCTTATCGCCATCCTGGATGATCAAGTGCCTCATGAACATGTTTAGGAATAGAAACAAAAGATAATGATGACACAAAAGTATTGTAAGAGGAAGAAAGACGATGATAACTTAAAAAATTATAAATAGGATGAGGATTCCTGGTTGACCAAGTACCTTTCCTAAGAGCAATGGGCAAGTCAAGATTTCCTTAGGTAGGTGACACGGACTCGGCAAGTGTACCGGTTCGTTGCAAGTAATAAAACGGTAAGACCGGATATCGTTCTCAGGGATCGTGGACAATTACCACTTCGCAAATTAGACTACTATCTAGGCGATCAAATTTTAGAGTGAAGGTAGCTCTATCATCTAACAAGCAAACAAGAATAAAATATTTTTGTTCTTTTTGGAATTTTTATCAAACAGTTAGAATGCAGACAGAAATGTGAATAACAATTAGATAGAATTGTTAGGGTTAGACTAAGCTAATCCTCCCTTGATTGTTATGAAATGATAACTAACACAGTTCCTACTTCACTTATGACAATCGAATCTTTTCTAATATACTCAAACCCTAATGTCTTAGGTGGAATGAGCCTAAAATCCCAAATTAAACTCTAATGTCTTAGGTGGATTAATCAGAGAAATTGCATTAAGAATAAAGATTCATAAGATTGCAAGCAGCCAACACCTATGTCTAGATTCTTGGACTACTTGGCATATGATTCATGAGCATGCTTTAACACCAACCTTTCAGTTATCTATCAAAGCAACTAATCATTCCAAGGGTGATCAAGCCTAAGAAAGCATTAAGCATAGAATCATATACTCATAAAGAAGAAGGAAACCGTATTGAAATCAAGTCATTTTACAACCAAGTTCAGATAGCAATAGTCTAACCCCAACAAAGGGGAGTTTAGCTACACATAATTGAAGACAAAACAAAAGAGAGAGTTACAGAGATGAACAAAGGAGAGAGCTCCATAGAATGTTGCACAGCAGCCACAGCAGTAGAGGATCTGTTTTTAGGGTTTTCTGGATGTTCTTTCTGTTCTGCCCAGAGTTTCTTTTATAACTCGTGGCCGGTCACGGCCGTGACAGCCATCACGGCCAGGCCGTGACGGGTTTTGTCTCTTGCAGTTCTGGAAAAATTACTCTCTCGCGAGGCGAGCCCTTCTTCGCGACGCGAGCCAGCTTTTTCATACACGTGATCTCCATCACGGCCAAGCCGTGATGCATTCTGACTTGTGGAGGTTCCTGGGTCACGACCGTGATGTACATCACGGCTAGACCGTGATCGTCTCTGACTTTTGGTGGTTTTGGCACAATCAGTCTCTCGCGTGGCGAGCTATCATTCGCGTCGTGAGCCATTTTTTCACGCCCTTGATCTCCATCACGGCCAAGCCGTGACCGCTTCTGACTTTTGGTGGTTTTGGGTCACGGCCGTGATAGCCATCACGGCCAGGCCGTGACAGATTCTGACTTTTGTCCCCCTTTTTCTTCAGTTTCCAGGCCTTCTCTTCATCTCAGCTTCCTCATGGCTAAATTTTGGGCATTTAATCATAAATCCCTGCAAAACAACACACAATACCACCTCATCCATTCCAAAGGAAAAACTAAACAAAATCCAACTAAAATGGCCTAACTAAATGCAAATGCATGCAGAAATGTACATGGAAAATGAGGTGAAATCACACTCATCAAATCACCCCAAGCTTAAGACTTTGCTTGTCCTCAAGCAAAAAACCAAGGCCATAAGACCGAAATAAACAGAGCATGGATAGTGAACTAAGAACCCGAGTAAAATGATCCAAGTAACAGGCATTCAATTATTTCAGCAAGAGACAATCAATTCAAGTCCAATTAGGGGCTTAGTTTCCCTAGACTCACATTCTCACTGATTCGGGCACTCTATCTCACTTGAAGCTCACCCCAAGCTTGTTTATTTACTTGGCTCTCTTTCTTTCCTCACTCACTCAAGTGTTAATGGAATATGACATTTCACTCCATTTTCCTCAAAGAATGATTCCTACCATAAGCTTGACTATCAACCAAATCTTTACCTTATTAATGAAAACATCTAAGAATCAAGAGGTCTTATTCTTTGGTTGCAATGAGGCCATGGGATCAATCATTAGGTGGGGTAATCAAGAAAAGGACATTTCAAAAGGCTAAACCAAGTATCAAGCATTTCAACACATGACACCTTCTAAAATACCTTCTTGGGTTTTTCATTCATTTTTCCACCTTTCTTTCTTTCTTTTCTTTTCTTTTTACTTCTCAATCCTTTTTGTCATCCCCTTCTCCATTTTTATTTCTTTTTCTCTTTTTATTTTTTTTTTATCTTTTTATTTTTCTTTTGTTTGGAGAAGGGGAGATTTTTCAATTCAAGAGAACAAAAAATTTTCAGATTCATTTTTTTTTTCTTTTCATCATCCCAAATTTTCAACTACATTTTCCAACCCTTTTTGCACAGTACTTTAGAAGGTCCCTCATAAGCATATTTAACAAAACATTTCAGGGTACCAAGAAAAGCGTGTTATTCATTCAGGCTCAAAATGGGCAACTAAGGGCAGCATTATTCATTCAAAGCTCGGAAAAAAAAACACCTATTGCCCAACCTTTTCAAAAATGCCTTCAAGTTTCAAAATGGTTTCAAGTCAAGTTCTAGAGAAAAACAATCCAAGAGGAATACACTCTACACAAAGAACGGGGGCAGATTTAGTGAGTACCCCCTAATGGCTCAAAAGCTCACATTTATCAGTTCAAGAACCAGTGAGAACACAAATCCATAGAAACACATGCTAATCATCAACTATCCAAGACCATCTCAAGCATATTTAATGAAGCTATATCACAAGAATAGAAAATCAGGGTCCAAAAATTCACTATCACAGAAAAATTGGCACTTAGCTCTCACAATCATAAGCTCAATCTAAGCAGGGGTAACTGAATCATGCGATCATGCAAACTTAAGCCTATATGAATGCAATATTTACAATGCAAGCAAAAGATTACCCCTACCCCAAGCTTAAAGACTTACATTGTCCTCAATGTAAATAATTAAGTTTAGAGAGGGGAGAAAACTGGAACATCTCACCAAGGTGGTAGTGGTGCTGAATCACATGCTTTCTGGTTTTGTTTCCTCCTGCCCTTCTTCTCCTCCTTCCTTCAAAATCTGAAAGCACTCAACAAACTATTAACAAACCTCTTGAGCTTCTCAAATTATTCAAGAGGAGAAATCAAAAACAAAAGAGAAGATGAAAATAAAAATTGGGTTGCCTCCCAATAAGCGCTTCTTTAACGTCACTAGCTTGACGGATGATTTTTTATTTTTTTTAAGATGGTGCCTGAAGAGTGACGGAGACCGCCTGACGATCAAAGTTGCCTCCAAGGTAGTGCTTTAGTCTTTGTCCATTAACAGTGAAGGTATCACCGGATGATGGATCTTCCAATTTAACTGAACCAAATGGAGAGACATACTTGACATAGAATGGGCCTGACCATCTTGATCTCAATTTGCCCGGAAAGAGCTTGAGTCTTGAGTTAAACAGCAAAACTGGTGGCCTTCTTCAAATTTCTTGGGAAGAATGTACTTATCATGCCAGAACTTTGTTCTTTCCTTGTATATCCTAGCACTCTCATAAGCCAAGAGTCGGAACTCATCCAACTCATTCAATTGAAGCATCCTCTTGTCCATGGCCAGCCTTGTATCAAAGTTCAGGGCCTTCACTGCCCAAAAAGCACGGTGTTGTAGCTCTACTAGGAAGGTGACATGATTTCCGAACACTAATTGGTAAGGTGACATACCAATAGGTGTCTTATAAGCCGTCCGATAGGCCCAAAGTGCATCATCCAATTTCTTCGCCCAATCCTTCCTTGCATTGTTCACAGTTTTTTCCAAAATTCTCTTCAACTCCCGGTTGGACAATTCCACTTGCCCACTGGTTTGGGGATGGTATGGTGTGGTAACTTTGTGGTTCACCCCAAACTTGGCAAGCACTGCATTGAACTCATTATTGCAAAAGTGGGTACCCCCATCACTAATGATAGCCCTAGGGGTCCCAAACCGGGTAAAAATATTCTTCCTCACAAAACTGATCACAGTTCTTGCATCATCTTTCAGAGTTGGCACGGCTTCCACCCACTTGCTCACATAATCAACCGCCACCAGAATGTACTTGTTGTTGTAAGATGACGGGAAAGGACCCATGAAGTCGATCCCCCATACGTCAAAGAGCTCCACCTCAAGTATACCCTTCAATGGCATCTCATTTCTCTTGGAAATACTACCGGTCCTCTGACATTTATCACAATTCATCACCCAAGCTCTGGAGTCCTTGAAAATAGTGGGCCAAAATAGCCCGCTTTGCAAAATCTTCATGGCGGTCCTCTCACCACCAAAGTGTCCTCCATAGGGTGAGTTGTGGCAGTGGGTCAACACCCCATTAATCTCTTCTTCCGGTATGCACCTCCTCAGAATTCCATCCGAACCTCTTTTGAAAAGATACGGCTCATCCCATATATAGAACTTGGCATCATGAATGAGCTTCTTCCCTCTGTTGTGCATTGAAGTCCTTCGAATCTTATTGGCTTCCTTGTAATTTGCAATATCCATGAACCAAGGTGCCACTTGCACCACAAACAAGCTGTTCATCTGGGAATTCCTCTTGAATTGGCAACTTTGCTTTCGCTTGAACATCTGCTTGTGGAAGCCTAGACAAATGGTCGGCTACCACATTCTCCACTCCTTTTTGTCCTTTATTTCCAAATCAAACTCTTGGAGTAGTAGTATCCACCTAATAAGCCTTGGCTTCGCATCCTGTTTAGTCATAAGATATCACAAAGCAGAATGATCAGTGTAGACAATAGTTTTACAGCCAATCAAGTAGGATCTAAATTTATCAAAAGCAAATACCACAGCAAGCAATTCCTTTTCAGTCGTGGTGTAATTCAATTGGGCATCATTAAGCACACGACTGGCATAGTAAATGACATGCAACACTTTATTTTTTCTCTGGCCCAAAATGGCTCCCACCGCATAGTCACTTGCATCACACATTAGCTCAAAAGGTAAACTCCAATCTGGAGGTGCAATGACCGGTGCGGTGGTGAGTTTTTCTTTCAAAATTTTGAAGGCATGCATGCAATCATCATCAAATATAAAAGGAGTATCAGCTACCAAAAGCTTGCATAAGGGTTTCACAATTTTTGAAAAATCTTTTATGAACCTTCTATAAAAACCCGCATGCCCTAGGAAGCTTCTAACACCTTTCACGTTCAAGGGAGGAGGAAGTTTTTCAATCACTTCAATTTTGGCTCTATCAACCTCCATCCCTCGTGATGAAATTTTCTGCCCAAGAACTATACCCTCCCTAACCATGAAATGACATTTTTCCCAATTTAAAACGAGGTTAGTTTCTTGGCATCTTTTTAGAACACAGGCAAGATTATTCAAACAGTTATCAAAAGAATCACCAAACACAGAAAAATCGTCCATAAATACCTCAATAAATTTTTCATTCATATCAGAAAATATGGATAGCATGCACCTTTGAAAAGTGGCGGGTGCATTACACAACCCGAATGGCATTCTCCTGTATGCATAGACTCCATAAGGGCAGGTGAAAGCGGTCTTCTCTTGGTCCTCTAGGTCAACCACAATCTGGTTATACCCGGAGTATCCATCAAGGAAACAATAGAAAGCATGGCCCGCCAACCTCTCTAACATCTGATCAATGAAGGGCAAAGGGAAATGATCTTTTCTGGTGGCCTCATTCAGTCTTCTGTAATCAATGCATACCCTCCATCCAGACACGGTCCTAGAGGGAATAAGTTCATTCTTTTCATTTGCTACCACTGTCATCCCCCCTTTCTTCGGCACAACTTGGACCGGACTCACCCATGGACTATCGGAGATGGGATAGATAATGCCCGCATCCAACAACTTCACAATCTCCTTCCTCACAACTTCTTTCATATTCGGGTTGAGTCTTCATTGGGGTTGTCTAACCGGCTTGAAATTTTCCTCTACCCGGATTTTGTGCATGCAAAAGGAGGGGCTTATCCCTTTCAAATCGGACATAGACCACCCGATTGCAGATTTGTGCTCCCTAAGCACCCTCAATAGCTTCTCTTCTTCCAAGGAATTCAACCCACTACTGATGATAACTGGGAATGAAGAGTTCATCCCAAGGAAAGCATAACCGGTGGGTCACCCTTGTCTTCAATTCTCACATCTTCCACCACTTTGTCTTCATCAGTATTCACAACCAGACAAGCCTCCAGAGATTTAATCATGAGATCAACTTCTTCTGTGCATACTTCTTCTTCTACATCCTCTACCATTAGGGCTGCTTCTAACGAATCTTCAAACTTATGGTGCAAACTCTTGTCAGATAATGAATCAATGAGGTCCATTATCATGCATGTGTCCTTGTCGCTTGGGTGTTTCATCGCTTCAAACACATTAAAGGTGACCTTTTCGTCTTGTACCCGAAGCACCAATTCCCCTTGATTGACATCGATCAAGGCTCTACCTGTTGCTAAGAATGGTCTCCCAAGAATCAGAGGAGTGTCACCATCTTCAGCCATATCTAACACCACAAAATCTGCTGGAAAAATGAATTTATCTACCTTCACCAACAAATCCTCAACAACACCATAGGGATATGTAATGGAGCGGTCTGCCAGCTGAAGAGAAATCCCTGTTGGTTTTACCTCACCAATCCCCAGCTTCTTGAAAATGGAGAGCGGCATCAGATTAATACTTGCCCCTAAATCGCACAATGCTCTCCCTATGTTCAGATGACCAATCGTGCATGGGATAGTGAAACTGCCCAGGTCCTTCATCTTTACTGGTAACTTCTTTTGAAGTATAGCGCTGCACTCTTCAGTAAGCATAACTGTCTCCTCCTTCCACCTCCTCTTGTTTGTAAGAATCTCTTTCATGAACTTTGCGTAGGAGGGCATCTGTTGGAGAGCTTCTGCAAAAGGAATGTTGATTTGTAGCTTTTTGAATACATCCAGAAACTTAGAAAATTGCTGGTCTTTTGCCTCCTTCTTCAACCGTTGGGGGTACGGGATTCTGAAATATGGGGGCAGCTTTTTGGGATTATCAACCTCTTCCAAAATCTGTCTTTTAGTCTTCTTCTTCGCAAATTCTTCATCAACCAATTTCTCCCTCTGCGGTTTTTCAGCTTCTACACCAGTAGGGATAGAGGTAGTATCTTGGGAAGTTCCGGGTTCTTCATTGTTTACCTCTTCAAACTGTACCTCATCAATTCTAGCATCACTTGTCTTTTCTTCCCTCTCTTTTTCTTGTGAATTTAACACTCTCCCACTTCTTGTAATAATGGCCTTACAATCTTCCTTTGGGTTCTTCTCAGTATCCCCAGGCAATTGTCCTTGAGGTCTCTCTGCCATCTGCCTTGCTAGTTGGCCTATTTGATGCTCCAAGTTCTTGATTGAGGCATTCTGATTCTTCATAGTCTCTTGAGTCGCTTGCATGAACTGGCCTAGAATGTTCTCCAATTTGCTTGAACTCTCTTGAGGAGGCTTTGCTTGAGTACTTCAACTTTGACCTTATCTCCAACCAAAGTTAGGATGGTTGCGCCACCCCGGATTGTAGGTGTTGGAGTAAGGATCATTTCTCGGCCCTTGGTTGCCCATATAATTTACCTCTTCTTGTCCCGAACTTCCAACCACATTGATCTCACAGTTTCCATTTGCATGGTTGCCTCCACAGAAATCACACACTGAAGTACCTTGAACTTGGATGGCTTGTAGTTGAGAATTCTGCAGTTGAACTGACCCCAGTTGTTTGGTAAGAATAGCCATTTGTGCCTTGAGAGCGCCAATTTCATCCAGCTCTAGAACACCTCTCTTGACCATTGACCGAGAACTAGGCATTTGATAGTCATTGTTAGCCATGTTCTCAATCAAGTCCTTTGCTTCTTCGGGCGTCTTCTGACTCAATGTCCCTCCTGCAGCCGCTTCAATCATACTTCTTGAATTCCTGTTGAGCCCATTAACAAATGTTGCAACCTACTGCCATGTCTCTAGTTCATGATTTGGACAAGCTGTGAGTAAGGACTTGAACCTCTCCCAGGCTTCATAGAGTGACTCACCATCCCTCTGTGCAAAGGCATTGATCTCTGATCTCAGCTTAATCATTCTTGACGGAGGGAAGAAGCGAGATAAAAACTTGCTGACCAAGTCGTTCCAGGTGATGATGCTTCCATGAGGATGAGATTGAAGCCATGCCTTAGCTCTATCCCTCAAAGAGAAAGGGAAAAGCCTTAACCGAATGGCCTCATCAGAAGCTCCGTTTAACTTGATGGTGTCACACAGCTCAATGAAAGTACCAATGTGAGCATGAGGGTCTTCACTCTCCAAACCTCCAAACTGGTTTTGCTGCACAAGGTGGAGAAGTGATGCCTTGATTTCAAAATTATTGCAAGCCACTGCGGGTCTCACAATCGAAGTTCCACATCTATCAACTCTAGGGGAAGTGTAGTCCCCCATTGTTCTCCTTGGTGCATTCTCTTCTGCCATGGTGACAGCTGCTACTTCAATTTGTGGTTCTTGCACACTGGGTAACTCAACTAGTTGCTCTTGTCTACTAGAAGATGCTCTTTCTCTGTTCTGTCTTGCCTTGGTTTTCTTTCTATTCCTTCTACAGAGTCTCTCGATCTCAGGTTCGGATTGGAGTTCACCTGGGTCGATTGTACCTCGCATACACTGAACAAACAGAGTAGCGCAGAAAAAGCAGAGAAGAACAGAAAAAAACAGCACAAAACAGAAAATTACAGTAGAGAAACAGAAAATAGAAAAGAAAAACAGTAAAAATGCCTAAATTAGGAGTCCCCTTTGGTACTCGTGATATTGGCACACCGATCCCCGGCAACGGCGCCAAAAACTTGACACGGACTCGGCAAGTGTACCGGTTCGTTGCAAGTAATAAAACGGTAAGACCGGATATCGTTCTCAGGGATCGTGGACAATTACCACTTCGCAAATTAGACTACTATCTAGGCGATCAAATTTTAGAGTGAAGGTAGCTCTATCATCTAACAAGCAAACAAGAATAAAATATTTTTGTTCTTTTTGGAATTTTTATCAAACAGTTAGAATGCAGACAGAAATGTGAATACAATTAGATAGAATTGTTAGGGTTAGACTAAGCTAATCCTCCCTTGATTGTTATGAAATGATAACTAATACAGTTCCTACTTCACTTATGACAATCGAATCTTTTCTAATATACTCAAACCCTAATGTCTTAGGTGGAATGAGCCTAAAATCCCAAATTAAACCCTAATGTCTTAGGTGGATTAATCAGAGAAATTGCATTAAGAATAAAGATTCATAAGATTGCAAGCAGCCAACACCTATGTCTAGATTCTTGGACTACTTGGCATATGATTCATGAGCATGCTTTAACACCAACCTTTCAGTTATCTATCAAAGCAACTAATCATTCCTAGGGTGATCAAGCCTAAGAAAGCATTAAGCATAGAATCATACACTCATAAAGAAGAAGGAAACCGTATTGAAATCAAGTCATTTTACAACCAAGTTCAGATAGCAATAGTCTAACCCCAACAAAGGGGAGTTTAGCTACACATAATTGAAGACAAAACAAAAGAGAGAGTTACAGAGATGAACAAAGGAGAGAGCTCCATAGAATGTTGCACAGCAGCCACAGCAGTAGAGGATCTGTTTTTAGGGTTTTCTGGATGTTCTTTCTGCTCTGCCCAGAGTTTCTTTTATAACTCGTGGCCGGTCACGGCCGTGACAGCCATCACGGCCAGGCCGTGACGGGTTCTGTCTCTTGCAGTTCTGGCAAAATTACTCTCTCGCGAGGCGAGCCCTTCTTCGCGACGCGAGCCGGCTTTTTCATACACGTGATCTCCATCACGGCCAAGCCGTGATGCATTCTGACTTGTGGAGGTTTCTGGGTCACGGCCGTGATCGTCTCTGACTTTTGGTGGTTTTGGCACAATCAGTCTCTCGCGTGGCGAGCTATCATTCGCGTCGCGAGCCATTTTTTCACGCCCTTGATCTCCATCACGGCCAAGCCGTGATCGCTTCTGACTTTTGGTGGTTTTGGGTCACGGCCGTGATAGCCATCACGGCCAGGCCGTGACAGATTCTGACTTTTGTCCCCCTTTTTCTTCAGTTTCCAGGCCTTCTCTTCATAAAATGCAAATGCAACTAGGAAAAACTAAACAAAATCCAACTAAAATGGCCTAACTAAATGCAAATGCATGCAGAAATGTACATGGAAAATGAGGTGAAATCACACTCATCAGTAGGTCCGTAGTAGGGTCATCCACTGGAGCAGGACATGATTCAGTTGGTCTTTCAGTGCCTTCCAATTCTATATTAGCAACACGTTGTCGACGACGGTATATGATGGGTGACCTTTGAGATTGTTGGAGTGGAGAATTGTCAGGAACATCTGTCGTCGAAACTGATTCCGACAAAGGGGAAGGTGATGGTCCAAGATAAGGAATCGGAAAGACTTCTTGAATAGTATGAGACTTAACTGTGGATGGTGAGAAGTAAAATTTTTCTTCGAAGAACGTTACATCTGCAGAAATGTAATAACGATTCTGCACAGGGGAATAACATTTGTAACCCTTCTATAACCTGGAATATCCCAAAAAGACACATTTGATGGCTCGGGTAGCAAGCTTATCAAGACCTGGAGACAAGTCATGAATAAAACAAGTGCATCCAAATATCCGTGGAGCGACATGAAATAGTGGATCTTTAGGGAATAAAATGGAATGTGGTATTTTATGATCAAGAGAGGACGAAGGCATCCGATTAATTAAATAACATACTGTCAAAACTGTATCACCCCAATGTCGGACAGGTACATTCGCATGAAGTAACAAGGTCCGAGCAGTTTCAACAAGATGTCTATTCTTCCTTTCAGTTATGCCATTCTGTTGAGGGGTATGAGGACAACTAGATTGATGGAGAATGCCCTGTGATGACAAAAAGGAATAAAGAGCGGAAGAAAAATATTCTTTTGCGTTATCACTTCTAAGGATTTTGATTGTCTTATCAAATTGGGTTTTGACCTCATTAACAAAAGTGGTGAGAATAGACAAAAGTTCGAATCGTTCTTTCATTACGAAAACCCAAGTGCACCGAGAGAACTCATCAATAAAGGTAACAGAATATCGGAAGCCATTAGAAGACACACGACTTGGTCCCCATATATCTGAATGGATAACTGAAAAAGGAGAATCAACTCGACTTTCAACTTTGCCGGGAAAGGAAGAACGAACATGCTTGCCTAGTTGACACGACTCACAGTTCAATGATGACATTTTTGCAAGATTCAGAACCATTTGCTTCAATTTTGACAAATTTGGATGGCCCAATCGTTCATGAAGAAGATTTGGAGAATCGACTGCAGTACAACGTACAGAAGGAGCTGATTGGAGGTAATAAAGACCATCTGATTCATGTCCTACGCCAATCATCCGACCCGTACCACATTCCTGTATAGTAAAAGAACCAGCATCAAAAGTTACTAAGCAGTTTAGAGAGTGAGTAAGTTGACTAAGGGAGATCAAATTAAAAGGGCAACCATGTATAAACAAAATAGATTTTAAAGTTATAGAAGGAGTGACTGAAACATGACCGATTCCTTTGGCGCTGACCTTAGAACCATCCGCAAGAGTTATGAAGTGAGGAAATTTAGGAGAATATAAGGAGGAGAATAAAGAACGGTTAACAACAATATGATTAGAGGCACCTGAATCAATTATCCAAAGATTTTGATTGTTACCGGATTGAGATATGAAGGTTGTGGAGTCATGAACACCAGTGGCAGTAGACCCATGAGATTGATGGGCATATTTCAATTGAAGATACTCTCGGTATTCGGCTTCGGAAATTTTTTTCTTGAACATTTCAGTATTGACTGATTTCTGAGGAAACCCATGAAGAGAGTAACAAGTATTATGAGTGTGACCCATTCGCTTGCAATATGTGCATTGAGGACGACCCATTTGAGCCAAAACAGACAGAGGGGCTGCCTTAACACCTGAGATTGTAAAGATCGAGACCAGCGGCGGCAAGTAACAACCAGAAACAGAAACCAAAAAATTGGAGGAGACTAAAGGCAAGAGACCTACTTTACAAATAACAGAAAAAATGAATTTTGACCAGCTAGATAGACAGGGGAGGTCGAGGCGAATGGTTCTGGGTGGTCGCAGCTGGAGTGTGGCGCGTGAGTTACACGCACTCGAAAGACAGCGGCGCGTGGTGGCGCGTGGCACATTTTCCGGTGACGTCGCTTGGTGGGAAGGCCGATCGGAGCCTTCTGAGGCTATTTCCGGCGACGGTGGAGACTGGGTTGGTTGGGACAGTGACTTTCAAAGTGACTTTTGGTCTTGAGAGGTGTTATTTGGTTGGTTGGGACAATGTTGTTGATGAGTGTGATTTCACCTCATTTTCCATGTACATTTCTACATGCATTTGCATATAGTTAGGCCAATTTAGTGTTGATTTTGTATAGTTTTTCCTTTGGAACGAATGAGGTGGTTTCTGTGTGTTGTTTTGCAGAAATTGAAGGAAAACTGTGCATATTTGGCTTTAATGAAGCTTGGATGATTTTGGAGCTTAAAAAAAGAGAAGAATATGAGCCAAACAGAGCCTATCACGGCCTGGCCGTGATGACCATCACGGCCGTGATCAAGCAGAGAAGAAGGCAAAAGTCAGAGACTGTCACGGCCTGGCCGTGACAGACATCACGGCCGCGACCGACCAGAAAATGAGGGCTCGCGTCGCGAACAATTCTCTCGCCTCGCGAGAGTTAAAAACCTGAAGACACGCCTTGGACAGAAAGCGTCACGGCCTGGCCGTGATAGACATCACGGCCGTGACACGCGACGGATCTATCAATAACAAAGACAAAGACAGAAAAATGGGACTTTTTGCAGAGGCTTGGAAACCCTAAAGAGAGGCTGATGGTGGGGGAAGGCTCAGGACCTTAAAGATGACATCTCTCTGCTCTTGGATTGGAAGGAGATTGAAGGATTCGTCATGAAGTTTTCTTCCTCTCTTCTCTCTTTCTCTTTTGTAGAATTTATCATGTATAGCTAATTCCCCCATTGTTGGGTTTAGATGTAGCTTTTCTGAACTTGATTGTTAATTGATTTGATTTCAATACAAGTTTCTATTTCTTTATGAGTATGTGATTCTGTGTTTAATGCTTTCCTTGGCTTAGTTACCCATAGGAATGATATGTTGCTTTGATAGATAACTGAAAGGTTGGTGTTAAGGCATGCTCATGAATCATATGCCAAGTAGTTCAAGAATCTAGACATAGGTGTTGGCTGCTTGCAATCTTATAAGTCTTGACTTAATGCAAAATCTCAGGTTATTCCACCTAAGACATTAGGGCTTAATTTGGGGTTTTAGGCTCAATGCACCTAAGACATTAGGCTTGAGTACTTTAGAAAAGGCTTGATTGGCATAATTGAATTAGGACTTGTGTTGTTAGCCATTTCATTGCAATCAAGGGAGGATTAGTGTAGTCTAAACCTGACAATTCTATCCACTTGTAAATTCTGCACTCCAAGTGTTTGTTAAAAGTCCAAAAAGACCAAAAATATTGTATTGCTTTGTTTTCTGTTTTGATATCTCATACCATAGTTTAGTCTAGATAGTTGTTAAGTTTGTGAATTGGTAATTGACAACCGATCCCTGTGGATACGATAACCGGTCTCACCACCGTATTACTTGTTTGCGACGAGGTGCACTTGCCTTTATATATCTAAAAATCACGCATCAGTTGTTTGAAAAATAGAGGAAGGTTGAAGGACAGATGAACCAGAGGCAAAAGACTTCGTAAAAGGATAAAGGTTGAAGGTACAAGGATTCTGCTGGACTAGAGGCAGAAACCTTCAAAAGACAAATGAACCTACTCTTGATACCTTATTGAATAACTTGGAGATAATTTAGACAACAAGTGTTTGTGAAATGCTTGAGTGAAAAACCACTCAGCACACATATATTTATATACACTTGATCATAAATACAACTTACGTTTACAAGGATAATAATGATAGCTATTTCCTAAGAACATGCATAGATACAAACTAGGTACATGAATTGTTAGCTTCATGAATCTAAATTAATTGCTTCTAATTCCAACAAGTCCACACCGTCCTCACAGTCCGCACCGTCCGCACCATCCGCACCGTCCAACTAATTCTAACACCTTGATTACATATGCTTCTCTTGTTCATTTATTTTGCCTTATGTCTTGTCTTCACCAGATTCATGAGCGAGTCAGCATGGATTATTGATGCAGGGTGCTTAGATGGAAATCTTTGATGATGCCCTAGCCTTGTATTTCTCCGCCTTGCTCTATTGGTCAGAGTAGTGGCTAGAGATACGATTGTGATTTCCTTGATTAAAGAAGGAGGTAAATCCCACATCTTTCTAATAGGAGAAACTAATTTATTTAATAATCATAATTATGAAAATAATATCTATTCTATTTTATGCTTGCAAATTTTTTTATGGAATTTATTGTTTTTAGTTTGAAGATGACTAGTGTAATTTTTCTTTTAAAGTAAATTAATTTGTCTGTGTTTGTTGTCTATGGCAAATAGCACTTAGAGAAATAAGGGCTCTTATTGCTATAGCAAGTAGTGTAGCAAACACTAAATCTACATTTTATTAGATTATTTAATATAATTCTAAAATGGAAATTAAAACCACTAATGTTTATGAAAAACCTAAGTTGCAAATATAACTCATACCTGGGGCAGTTGCAAATATGTTGGAAGAAAAGGATATGGCTTTGTTGGAGTGAGAAAGACACAAATTTTTGAAATGTAATTAATCGACCCTACAAACATACATGGTGGGTCCTTGTAGGAAAAAAATTATGTCTTTCTCTCACCATGAACATCATATCACTTTCTTTCAAAATCCATTTGAAGTTAGTATTTGGATTCTCTCTGGGATATGGTCCGTTGGAGAGATAAAGGCGATTCTTTTGAAATGTAATTAGTGGATCTTACAACCACGCCTCAAACTCTCAACCAACCATATACTATATTTGGTACAGGGGCTTCTTACGTTCAACCACTTTCTTGGAAAATCCGTATGAAGGTTGCTCTTGATGCTGCCAAGGGTCTTGCATTTCTTCACAGTGATGAAGCAAAAGTGATATATCGAGACTTCAAAACTGCTAATATCTTGCTTGATTCGGTAGGCAAATCTCATTGATCTTACAATTTATCAGGTATCATGTCTCTTCATACTGATTTCATACAAGAGTAATTCCTACTATATAGCATTGCTGTTATTAGTTATACTGGCTTTTCTAACATTCCTTTTTGTTGATGACAGAACTATAATGCAAAACTTTCTGATTTTGGCTTGGCAAAGGATGGACCAGCTGGTGATAAGAGCCATGTGTCTCTACAAGGGTAATGGGCACATATGGCTATCATATGGCCACAGGTGAGTTGCAGTTTTGAAACTACTTAGGAAAAGTTGTATCTGAGATATTCTTGCAAGAGACACCCACCTCCCAGTATTAAAAATTGCAGTTTTTATAATTAACCGGATATATGTGTATGTAGTCCTCACTTCATCAAGGTCCCAAAGTCAGTACTAATTGCATTTTACTACTGCATCTTTTTCCAATAAAAAAGAATCAAAGAAGACCCCAAGTTTCACTCCTGATATTTTTTCCATTCCCTTTATGTGAAGGTCACTTGACCAAGAAGAGTGATGTATACAGCTTTGGGGTTGTTCTACTGGAAATAATGTCAGGCAAACGTGCACTTGATAACAACAGGCCATCCGGGGAACACAATCTCATTGAGTGGGCCAAACCTTACCTCAACAATAAACGTAGGATCTTTCAAGTTATGGATGCTCGTATTGAAGACCAATACATGATGCTGATGCAATGAAAGTGGCTAACATTGTAATTCAGTGTCTGTCTGCTGAACCAAGATTTAGACCAAAGATAGAAGAGGTGGTGGCAGCATTGCAGCAGCAACTTCAGGATTCTGATGACACGGACATGCACCGAAATACAAGGTTAGCCACTTCCATTGCTTCAAGCGATGTGTATTGGCCTTCGATACGAGCATCCATAACTTGAAAGATCCTACGTTTATTGTTGAGGTAAGGTTTGGCCCATTCAATTGTTGTCAGAAATTGTCTTCAACGTAGCATGAACATAGGAACAAAGCAGCAACAAATCACGAACACACGAACTAATCTCAATAGTCTGAGGCATGTGAAATCACACTGCCCTCAAGGTTTATTTGCGTGGTGCGCAAACCCCCAGGATACAATAGGCCCCTGATGAAGCAGGCAATGTAGAACCCAAGAACAAAATAATAGATGAGAGGAAATTTTTAGAACAAGAAATATGTGCTAAAAAATGTTCACCACGTAAATGCACACTGTTATAAAAAGATGGAAAGCACCTTCTATTTCAATTTTTTTTTTTAAGTTGCCAAAGTCCACTGTTTTGTAGTCTTTTAATAGCTGCCAATAGCTACCATTAATTTTGGACCAGTATAGCCAATAGCTACCATTAATTTTGGATCAGTATATCACAGACTAAACGTGCAACTTCTGAAGTTTTGAAACCAGTCAAAAGTGATCATTTACTAGTGTTGTATGTTACCTTTTTTATAGGATCAAATCAAAACAAAAAACAAAATATGTAACTGACCAAGTTAAAAAAAAAATATGCTTTCTCAAATATAAAATTATTTTCACAAAAATTAATTGGATAAAATAATAAAAATTAATAACATTAATTTTACACTTGTTGTGTGATAATAACACAAACAAAATAAATATTTAAATTTTAAAATATCTCAAAAATATCCAACAATCCCCCACATATTTCAAAAGTTAAAGAAAACATTTAAGAGATTAAAAAATTCCTGGGTTAACATCTTGGATGTAATGCGTCGGGTCTGTATAACAAGCTATGGAACCAGACCTAGACTGATAAACTTTACACACAGTGAATTGGTGTAACAAGCTATGGAACCCAAGACACTTAATATGTGTTAGAGGTCTATCAATCACACTACACCACCATAATTCTTGCTGTTACGCCGTTTTGCGCTAATAGGCCATGCACGCGCCCGGTATTCATAAGTGCTCTAGAGATTTCGCCATGATCTCATGCAAGCGGCCCCACTTGACACTCATATAGGTGATTTCATCTAGTGCGTGCTGCAAATCATACACCACCCATAAGGGATATGAAAATCATTAAAAGTTTTACAAGCTTATCCTCTCAATATATAATGCAGTATCTAGCACTTTCTCAATTACACCATAGGAAAGGGACACAAAACAAGATTAGTTTTGTGTGCTAGCAGAACTGACGAGTGGCTTGTTCTTACCCATTGAACCTTCTTCATGGGATCTCCAATCACAAAGGTTGGGTTCCCATCACTCGTTAATTTCAATTGGCTTAATTCCCATTCCCCTCGATGTATCACATGTTGATTTTCTTCCCAGGGGCTTTGTTAGAGGATCTGCCAAATTCACCTCTGACTTCACATAATCGATCGATATTATTTCATATTTTAGCAATTGCTTTACCACATTATCAATTGTATATGTCTATTTTTGCCATTGAAAGTCTTATTTTTTGCAACTGCTATTGCCGATTGACAATCACAATGCATTGACACTGATGGAGTTGGTTTAACTCCTAAAGGAATATTTGCCAAGAAGTTTCTCAACCACTCAGCTTCACTACCAGCCAACTCCAGAGCTACAAACTCTGACTCCATAGTAGATCTAGCAATTATTGTTTGTTTGGCTGATCTCCAAGTAACCGCACCACCACCAAGTGTGAATACATAACCACTAGTGGATTTTGTCACATCCGAATCAGATATCCAGTTAGCATCACTGTACCCTTCTAGTACAGTGGGAAATCCACTATATATAATACCATAGTTCATGGTACCTCTCAAATATCTCATGATTCTAGCGGGTGCCTCCCAATGATCCTGACTAGGACTTTGAGTATATATACTCAATCGTCCTACTGCATATGCAATGTCAGGTCGCAAAAAATTCATCAAATGTAGCAAGCTCCCAAGAATTTGGTCATACTGAGACTGATTAACAGGATCACCTTTATTTTTCTTCAAATGAGAGTTAGCATCATAAGGGGTACTCATTGACTTTGAGTCATAGTGACCAAACTTCCTAAGAAGTTTCTCAACATAGTGTCCTTGGGATAGCATTATGCTATCACCCTTCCTAATGATTCTAACTCCCAATATTACACTTGCATCACTCATGTCTTTCATATCAAATTTTGATGCAAGAAAAGATTTTGTTCTAATCACTACATCATCGCAAGTACCAAAGATAAGCATGTCATCTACATATAAGCTGATAATAACACATTCTCCATTTAATATTTTGGTGTACACACATTTATCAACCTCAATAGGAGAAAATCCATCGTTAATCAATGTTTGATTAAATTTCTCATGCCATTGCTTTGGTGCTTGTTTTAAACCATATAAGGATTTAAGAAGTTTGCACACTTTATTTTCTTGACCAGGAGTAACACATCCTTCAGGTTGTATCATATAAATTTCTTCTTCCAAATCACCATTTAAGAAAGCAGTTTTCACATCCATTTGGTGAATAACAAGTTTGTAAATTGAAGCCAAGGCTATCAAAATTCGAATTGAAGAAATTCTGGTCACATGAGCAAATGTATCGAAATAATCAATATTTTGTTTTTGCGTAAAACCTTTTGCTACTAATCTAGCTTTATATTTTTCAATTGAACCATCGGGAAAAAATTCCTTTTAAAAATCCATTTGCAACCAATAGGTTTTGCTCCCGGGGGTAAATCAACTAAAATCCAAGTGTTGCACTTCAAAATTGAATTAATTTCATTTTTAATAGCTTCTTTCCAAAAGGGAGCATCAGAAGTTGAAATAGCTTCAGAAAAAGTCAAAGGATCATTTTCATCAAGGTAAGTGTAAAAATCATTTCCAAACGATGTCACTTTTCTCTGTCTTTTGCTCCTTCTCAAATCCTCATATAAGTTTTCACAATTATTCTCGGAAGAAATATTTTCAATAGAATTATTTTCTATAGAAATATTTACAGATCTCAAAGGAAATATATGTTCTAAAAATTCAGCATTTTTAGTCTCAACAATAGTGTTACGATCAAGTACACTACTTCTCAAAACAACAAATCTATATGCAGCACTACGTTCAGCATATCCAGTAAACATACAATCAGAAGTTTTAGAACCTATTTTCCTTTTCTTGGGCTCAGGAACCATAACCTTAACTAGGCACCCACACACTTTCAAATATTTCAAATTAGGCATGTAACCTTTTCCATAACTCATATGGCGTTTTACCGGTTTTCTTATGAGGTATTCTATTTTGCAAGAAACATGCAGTTAAAATAGCTTCACCCCAAAGGTTATTGAACGCGCTGTCGCGCACGCGCCAAAAAGCGAGCGATTTACAAAAAATGTAGATAGGGAAGCGACAACTAGAGTATCGTCTCACAAGGACTCTTAAGATTATTATTAATAGAAAAGTTAGAATTGGGGGGTTTTGGATATTGAAAATAAAATAAAGAAACAAAACAGAAAACAGAGCAATAAAAACAAAGCAGTTTAAAAGATTATCAAATAGCTAAAAACGATTAATCTACTGTTCTCGATTTCCCAACTATCATCGGTTCTTGCAAATTCCAAGCCCTAAGCAGATTTTAATCCCCTTTCGGTTGTAGCAACAATTAACAAACGAAATCGCTACTACAGATATATGTTCCTATTCCCGAATTAAACAAACGGGGTTAAGCCCTCATGAACTAAACGAACATGAACGAACACACGCGAATTAAACAAACGCGATTAAGTATAGGAACATAACATCACCGAAATAAATCAACACAACACTATACACTCCTGAATTAAACAAACAGAAATATATAGCATAGTATTGAAAAGAGAATAGCAAACAAAACAGGAATTACAGAACCTCAAGCGTCAATGGAAACCCATTGCAGTAGATTAATCAAGGAGACTAGTTCTCCATTACAAAGGGAAAACAAAACATATCTAAAACTAAAAGAAAACAAAAGATAAGATGATCTCAGTTCTGCTTTCAAACAGGCTTATATACTACTCCTGGTTTCCGCGGACTCGTGAGGCGAACACTGTCTCGCGACACGAATCTTCTGCAACGTTTGGTCTTCTCGCGAGGCGAAGTACGGATCGCGTGGCGAGGAATGGAAAAGTCATGGCTTCTGGTCTTCAGTCTCGCAAGGCGAGTAATGGATTCGCGGGGCGAGACAGAAAGGATTGCAAATTCTGGAACAGTCACGCTTCAGGTTCGCGAGGCGAATGCCTTCTCGCGGGGCGAAATATCCAGAATTATTTCACTTTATTAACCTGAAAACAAGAAATAGCATAAGTGCTTTATTTGACTCTAAATCAACTAAATTAACCTAAAAATACTTTACAGACTCAAAATGCTGCTTAAAGACAATCAAGTCTAATTTGGGTGAAAATGAGATAAAATTAGCACAAAACCACGGTCATACAAGTCATAAAACTAGATGAGCCAGCGGCTGATCAAAATACCCCAAACTTAAACTTTGCTTGTCCCCAAGAAAACTAAAACTTAAAAACTTAAAAAGACTTAAGACATGGCAAGCTTAAGAGAGTCAATAAACTTTGCACAGATTCAAGTAATTTCATCAAAACAGTTTTCTTCAATGTTCCCCCTTTCAAACAAAGCAATCCCCACATGCATTCACTCTAAACAATTGAGAATTTCATCATTCAAGCAATCATTAATTTAAACAAGGGATCCAAGTTACACACAAGAGGGAGATCACCAAATTCACACAACTGCCTTCCTCATAAGGGCATTTAGTGTTTCACTCATTCGCTCAGTTTGTCTAGGTTATCAACATTTCACTCAATTCACCTTTCAAGAGCACTTCCCATGAATTTGATTTTCATCTCAAAATGATTCCCACAGAAAACATGTATGCAACATCAAAAGGTCTTTTAAGGTTGTAATGGGGCCTGGCTAAGGTAGGATATACAAGGGTACTAGGCTGAAGACCCTAGGAACTAAGAGAGCATGAAACACTTCAAAACATTGACATTCCACTCAAGTTCTTTTTTTCATTTTTCATTTGCCTTGGGTGACTACAGCCCTTTTATTCAAATAGCCTTTTTGAAATTTTTGTACTTTTTATTTCTTCTTTTTTTTCTTCTTTTTTTTCATTCTCTTTTTTTTTTCTTGCCTTTCGCTCCAACCTTTTTACTATATTTTTTCTTTTTCTCAATCCCAAACAACACATTACATCCTTGTAGCCACCCCAAACTTAGTTTCTTGCAACCATTCTCTTTGCTAAGCTTCCATGCTCTCCTAATCCTAAGATCGGGTTAACATGGTTTTTCAGATTTTAGGCTCATAACATAAGGTTAACAAGAATTAACAGGCTAATTAGGCTCAAAGGGGCTAACTAGGGAACATGCATTAGGAATTGGTTCTTTTTAGGCTAAGTGGTTATTTATAAAGAAAATGCCTAAATCATTTGAAGCAAACACATAAACATGCAAACCATAAAGAGATTCAAGCAAATTCGGGAAAGTGCAACTCAAAAGTGATTCCCACAATCAAAAACATGTTGGAGGCTCAAATCCTCACCTGGACATTTTTGCAAATTGTTTGACTGAGATTCTATCCCTAGTGTGTGCTTCCTATCACCCCAAACTTATCATAAATCATGCCATCATAACAAAATATCTCAAAGTTCGGTTTTCAATCACATGGGGATCAATTTTCAATTTTTCAAGTCCTAGGGGGAAAACAGTCAACACATAACATGCAATCCATCTATGCAAATTCAATTAAAATCCAGCAAACTTGCCGACACAAGACTCACACACAAACACTTCTGATCTTCTCAAATTATTCAGGAGCTAAAAGAAAACAAAACAAAAATAAAGCAAGGCAGAAACTAACAAGAAAATGAAAGTAAACTAAAGAGAAAGGGTTAAAGAAAACTCATTGGGGCGGTTCCACCAGGATCCCACTGTCTGTGATACAGTGGCCACGGAATGCCCAAATTGCAAGATGATCCTCCCGGATCCCATGGCCTACAGCATAAGTATGAGAGCGGGCGCCTGATAATCATGGTACCTCCGCCAAGTGCGGCGGACTTCTCACTCCTTCTCGGGTCAAAGATGACCTCTTTCTCAACCTTGTCCATAAAGTCCTCCCAATAAAATCGGGGTTCAACCTCTTGGACTGGCCATGGTGCAAAATCCAGAGGCTTGAACTCCATCACCGGTTGTTCCACAGTGGGAGGTGACAAACAGGTAGATGGGGTCTCCGGTGCTGCTTCAACTTCTGCACGATCAAATCCATCACCTGCTAAACCTGCAGAAATCTCAGCACACACCACAGAAAGGTTAGAGTTACTACAGTTAGTAGATATGTTACAATAAACTAAATCAAAAAAGGTCTGAATGTCTGGAAGTGGCTTGAGCTCTAAGGAGGGTGGCTTCTCAATGGATGGTGTATTTGGAGTATCCATGATGTCAAGAACCTCGGCTGAACAAACAGCTTCACTCACACTATCACCATGCAAAATAGAGTCAAGAAACTCAGCACAAACAGCACACGGGTTAGTGTCAGTACAGTCAGTACATGTAGTACAAGAAACTGAATTAGTAAAGGTCTGAATGTCTGGACTTTCAGCACACAGTTCATCCATCCCATCACTTTCAACACATGCATCTACTTCCAAAGGTTCTTCGTTATCCTCAAGCTTATTGCCTTGATTGTAAGGACGGATTGCATAGCATCGAGGCAAATAAGTATCTTCTGTCAGAATGGGGCATGCCTCAAACAGGTGCTCAGGCGAGCCGCACATGCCACAAAACCTTGTCTGCTGAAACAATTGCTTCAAATAAGTGAGCCTATCCATTCCATCAAAATTAGGATAATTTGTGCATGGTGGTGGCTTATAATCAACATTAGGCATATCACCAAACAGTAATTTATCCATAGCAGTACTAAGATCCATAACCAGACAAATTCAGCAAAATGTTGTTTTTTTTTAATGTAATTTTCTGTTAATAACAACAAGAGTCCCCGGCAACAGCGCCAATTTTTGAACGCGCTGTCGCGCACGCGCCAAAAAGCGAGCGATTTACAAAAAATGTAGATAGGGAAGCGACAACTCGAGTATCGTCTCACAAGGACTCTTAAGATTATTATTAACAGAAAAAGTTAGAATTGGGGGGTTTTGGATATTGAAAATAAAATAAAGAAACAAAACAGAAAACAGAGCAATAAAAACAAAGCAGTTTAAAAGATTATCAAATAGCTAAAAACGATTAATCTACTGTTCTCGATTTCCCAACTATCATCGGTTCATGCAAATTCCAAGTCCTAAGCAGATTCTAATCCCCTTTCGGTTGTAGCAGCAATTAACAAACGAAATCGCTACTACAGATATATGTTCCTATTCCCGAATTAAACAAACGGGGTTAAGCCCTCATGAACTAAACGAACATGAACGAACACACGCGAATTAAACAAATGCAATTAAGTATAGGAACATAACATCATCGAAATAAATCAACACAACACTATACACTCCTGAATTAAACAAACAGAAATATATAGCATAGTATTGAAAAGAGAATAGCAAACAAAACAGGAATTACAGAACCTCAAGCATCAGTGGAAACCCATTACAGTAGATTAATCAAGGAGACTAGTTCTCCATTACAAAGGGAAAACAAAACATATCTAAAACTAAAAGAAAACAAAAGATAAGATGATCTCAGTTTTGCCTTCAAACAGGCTTATATACAACTCCTGGTTTCCGTGGACTCGCGACGCGAATCTTCTGCAACGTTTGGTCTTCTCGCGAGGCGAAGTACGGATCGCGTGGCGAGGAATGGAAAAGTCATGGCTTCTGGTCTTCAGTCTCGCAAGGCGAGTAATGGATTCGCAGGGCGAGACAGAAAGGATTGCAAATTCTGGAACAGTCACGCTTCAGGTTCGCGAGGCGAATGCCTTCTCGCGGGGCGAAAGATCCAGAATTATTTCACTTTATTAACCTGAAAACAAGAAATAGCATAAGTGCTTTATTTGACTCTAAATCAACTAAATTAACCTAAAAATACTTTACAGACTCAAAATGCTGCTTAAAGACAATCAAGTCTAATTTGGGTGAAAATGAGATAAAATTAGCACAAAACCACGGTCATACTAGTCATAAAACTAGATGAGCCAGCGGCTGATCATTTATCAGGTGCGGAAGAACTAACAAGCATAGCATTCATCATTTCTTTTAAAGTCCTATTTTTTCTTTCATTTATACCATTAGATTCGGGTGAATATGGGGCAGTTACCTCATGTATTATGCCTTCCTTTTCACAAAATTCATTAAATAAAATATATTCGTCGCCCCTATCAGATCTAACCCTTTTAATTTTTCTATTTAATTGATTTTCTACTTCAACTTTATATAAAAGAAACTTGTCAAATGTTTCATCTTTATTTCTAATCAAATAAACTTTAGCATATCTAGAAAAATCATCAATAAAGGTGACACAATATTTTTTACCTCCTCTTGTCATAGTTTGTTTTAAATCTCCTAGGTCGGTATGAATTAAATTAAGTAATTCAGTTTCATGATGCACCGGGGGACAAGCTTTCTTAGTTAATTTTGTTTCAACACATACATCACATTTACCAAGTTGTTTATTACTTAAAGTAATCATACCAAGACGTTGCAATTTGATAACATACGAAGAATTAGTGTGTCCTAGTCTAGCATGCCACATATCATACGAGTCAATCAAATACGCAGAAGAAGATGCATTATTATTAAGAATTTCAGCAACATTGAGTACAAAGAGTCCTTGGTCACGATATCCCTTCCCCACAAAGACATTATTCTTTGTCATTACAATTTTTCCGGATTCAAACGAAACCTTAACCCCAAACTTTCCCAATAGGGCCACAGAAATTAAATTTGCCCTTATGCTAGGCACATGCAACACCTCATTAAGAGCCAAAGTTTTTCCCGATGTAAGCTTTAGAAATACTTTCCCTTTTCCCGAGACCGTAGCGGTTCGAGAATCACCGAGATAAACCAGATCATCTCCATCCTCTATAGCAGTGTAAGAGGTGAAGGCATCTTTGCTTGCACAAATGTGTCTGGTAGCCCTAGAGTCTACCACCCATTTGTTCACATTGGTCACCATATTGACTTGAGAAACGACCGCAGCTATAATGTCATCTCCTTCACCCTCAACCAAATTGGCCTTAGGCTTAGGAGGATTGTCGTCTCTCACTCTATGTCGGTATTGTGGCGCATGATGACCTGGCTTACCACAAATATATCATATGCCTTTCTTTTTGAAGTTGGGGTTAGATGCACGAGGGATATTATAATTTCTATTATTATAATTGTGACCATGTTTATAATCGTACCTTTTCTTCTGAGATTGATTCTGAATGATGTTTGCACGAACAACTAGTGCCTTTGCCCTTGCAGCCTGACACTATTTCCTGTTGGTATCTTCAATTATTATATGAGTGATCAGTTCTGACAGGGAGACTTGCTTGTGTTTGTGCTTCAGTTGTTGCTTGTAATCCTTCCATGAAGGAGGCAACTTTTCGCTCAGAAGGCCAGCTACAAACTCATCCTGTAGGTTGATGTTTTCTGACTTCAAATCCTCCAAGAGCTTGTGGTATTCATTGATTTGAACTTTGATGTCCTTGTCTTCAGTCATTTCCCAATGGTAGTAATTTCCAATGACAATTTTTTGCTTTCCGGAATCCTCAGCAGTATACTTCAATATCATTTAGTCCCACATCTCCTTTGCACCCTTGTAGGAACAATAAACATCAAACAACTCATTAGACAATGTACTAATTATTGTGTGACGGCATACCTTATTATAATATGTCCATTCCTCAAGCTGTTTAGAATTGGCCGATGATGGCTTGGCATCGGTTAGAGCAAATGCGACTCCATGCATGTCAAGGACAGTAGAGACACGCTCCTGCCACCTTCGAAAGTTCTGGCCACCAAAGACTTCGATTTTGGAGATGTCAGGAAATGGCTTTGCGTAATTGATAGCAGGCGGCGGCGGTTGGACAACAGAAGCGCCATTGTTGCTTAGTGTTTGTTGCTCCTCGACGGTTACGTTGTCGGACATAAATAAACCCTTGAGATTGTTGTCAGAAATTGTCTTCAACGTAGCACGAACACAGGAACAAAGCAGCAACAAGTCACGAACACACAAACTAATCTCAATAGCCTGAGGTGTGTGGAATCACACTGTCCTCAAGGGTTTATCCGCGTGGTGCACTGTTGACGGGTCTGGGCAAGTATACCCAGTCGTGCAAGTAATACGGTGGTGAGACCGGTTATCGTATCCACGGGGATTGGATGTCAATTACCAATTCACAAACTCAGCAACTATCTAGACTAAACAGAGAAATCAAAACAGACAAAACAAAGGAATAAAATCTTTTTGGTCTTTTTGTCGAGCACTTGGAATGCGAAAATGATATGTTGGGACTAGACTTCACCAAACCTCTAGCTCATGTACTACCAGGACTAGATACCACCCATTCATGCTTCAAATATTAAAATCAATCCACTAAACTACTCAAGCCCCGATTCCTCGGATGACAAGAGCCTAAATCCACTAATAGACCCTAATTCCTTAGGTGGCCTAGATTAATGAATTCGCATTAGGATTAGGGATTACGCGATTACTAGTAAACCAAACTCCATTCCTAGATGCAAGGGTTACTAGGTGATTAAATTCAGTTCCGATTCTAATACGAATTTCCCAATTGCATATCAAAACACAAATCGAGTCATGGGGGTGCTAGCCACAACAAGCATTAAGCATAGAAAATTAATCACTAATATGAAGGCATGAACACAGAATAATCAGTCAAGGTAAATACATAATGATCAGTTTGATTACATCTAATCCCAACAAACGGGGATTAGCTACTCATAATTACAGAGAAAGCCAAACCAGAAAAGCAGTAGAGAAAGGAATAAAGGGAGAACTCCATTGAAGCTTCCCACTGTCGTCACAGTAACCCCCTAACTCAGCTCCCTCCTTAAGCAGCTCCAAGTCTCTATTTTTTTGGGTGTTTCTGGTCTCCACTAGGGTTCCCAGCTCCCTTGTTTCTGTCTGCTGCGCTCATATATATAGAGAGGCCACGCGTCACGGCCGTGATGGCCATCACGGCCAGGCCGTGACGTGTTCTGGAGTGGGCGCGCTTTCAAAATTGGATTCTCGCGAGGCGAGATGAAGATTCACGACGCGAGACTTCAAATTCTAGTCTGTCACGGCCGTGATGCCTATCACGGCTAGGCCATGACAGCCTCTGACTTTTGCCTTCTGCTCTGCTTGATCGTGGCCGTGATGGTCATCACGGCCAGGCCGTGATGGGCTCTGTTTGGCACTTTTCAAGCTTTGTTTCATCCAGGCTTCATCATGACTGATTTTGATCATTTTTACATTAATTCCTGCAAAACAACACCAAGAAACCGCTTCACCCGTTCCAAGGGAAAAACTAACTAAAATCAAATAAAGAATGCCTAATCTATATGAAAAATGCATGCAAAAGTGTATATGAAACATCATGTAAAATCACACTATCAAATCACCCCAAGCTTATTCAATTGCTTGTCCTCAAGCAATCACTAAGGCCAGAAGAGATATATAATCAAAGCATGGATAGTGAATCAAGAACCCGAGTAAATAATCCAAGTAAAAGGCATTTTCAATAAGTACTCAAGAGACAATCAGTTTCAAGTCCAATTAGACGCTTAGGTTTCCTAGACTCATATTCTCACTGATTAGGGCACTCTTTCTCACCTGAAGCTCACCCCAAGCTTGTTCATTTGCTTGGTTCTCTTTCTCACCTCACTCAAGTGTTAAGGGATGTATGACAATTCGCTCCATTTTCCTCAAGGAATGAGTTCTACCATAGGCTTGACTATCAACCAAATCTCTACTTTATTAATGAAAACAATTAAGAATCAAGAGGTCTTTGGCTTTGGTTGTAACGGGGCCATTGGATTAATCGTTAGGTGGGGAAATCAAGAAAAGGAAATTTTCAAAAGGCTACACAAAATATCAATCACTGCAAACATGACACCTTCTAAAATACATTTTTGGGTTTCGATTCCTTTTTCACCTTACTTTCTTTATTTTCATTTTATTTCTCATTTCTTTTTGTCATCCCCTTCTCTATAGATTTTTCTTTTTCTTTTGTTTTTCTTTTTCTTGGAGAAGGGGAGGTTTTTCAACTCAAGAGAAATATTTTTCTAATTCTTTCATCCCAAACTTTTTTCAACTACCTTTTTACCCTTTTGTAATACTTTAGAAGGTCCTATCAAGCATCATTCAACAAAGTAATTTAAGGTACCAAGAAAAGTATTTTTATTCTTTTAGGCTAAAAATTGGGCAACTAAGGGGTAGCATTTAGTCATTCAAAGCTCAGAAGGCCAGAAAAATACATAGTGCCTCAATCATTTTCAAAAATGTTTTCAAAAATTTTTAAGCTTCAAAATGGTTTCAAGTCAAGTTCTAGAGAAAACAAACCAAGAGGAATAACACTATAACACAAAGAATGGGGTAGATTTGGTGAGTACCCCTTTGGCTCAAAATCTCACATTTTGTAGTTCAGAAATCAATGAAAAACACAAATCTACGAAACCATATGCTAATTATCAACTATCAAAAGATTATCTAAAACATTTTTATTTGTAGCCATATCACAAGAATAAAAAAAATTTGGGTTCAAGAATTCACTATCTCAATTTAATTGGCACTCAGTTCTCACAATTGGATGCAAAATCTAAGCAAGGGCAATCTAATTGTGTGATCATGCAAAATTATCATGCAAAACTATATGAATGCAACATGAACAATGCAAATGCAAAATACCCCTACCCCAAGCTTAAGAATTTACATTGTCCCCAATGTAAACAATCAAGATGGAGAGAGGAGAAAAAATGGAACGACTTACCGAGGCGGTAGCGGGTGTTGGCTCTTATTCCAGTCAGAAACTTGTTGGGAAGTACTTCACGGTCGTGAGCCTCATCACGGGCAGGCCGTGATCAATTCTGATCCATGGGTGTTGGCCTGTCACGGCCGTGAACTCCTTCACGGCTAGGCCGTGATACTCTCTGCTCTTCAGGGTCTTCTCATCACGCCCGTGATGTGGATCACGGCTGGGCCGTGATCCTTTCTGGTCTTCATGATTAGCGTATCACGGCCGTGACCAGTGTCACGGCCTGGGCGTGATGGTTGCTGCCTTTGCTCTTTCCCTTGTCTTCTTGCTCTCCCTTCCTTCTTTCCCTGAAATCACTTGGCAATTTTATTAGTAAAAGAAAACTATTGATCTTCTCAAATTATTCAAGAGTTAAAATCAAAAACAAAAACTACTAAGAAAATGAAAATCCTAAAGAGAAGGGTTAAGAAACTTGGGTTGCCTCCCAATAAGCGCTTCTTTAACGTCACTAGCTTGACTCAGTAGAAGCATCCACCTGGATCCCATAACCTGTGGTATAAAGACCAAGGGGTGCTCAAGATGTGAGATCCTCCACCCGGATCCCATGGTTTATGGAGTGGAGACTGCAGCAGTAATATAACTTTATCCTCAACTCCACCCAGCCATTGTGTGAAAACTCCATTGACCTCTTTAACTGTAATGATGAACTCACTTCCTCTCGGGTCAAGTGGAATTTTCAAGAGGAATTTTGCCAGACAAGTGGAAGGGGTTAGTTTTGCAGCGTCCACACATGCATGCAAGCCAACATATTTGTCCAATGCAGAAAATTCAGATTCCTTAGCAAGCATGGTGGAATCCACTACCACTTCATCTTCATCTTGAACTATCCCCAAAACCAGATTTTGCTCAATTTGCGCTCCATGTGACTCTTGTACTAACTGTTTGCAAATATCCTCAACTTGCGTTTTGAAGTTCTGCTTCACAGCTTCAATACTGTCATAATTGGTTCTGATTTTGGCCTCGGAGGCGGATAGTTCTTGGGAATACTGTTCTAGAGCAGCTTTCAACGGTGTTTGCTCCTTCCATTCCCATTCCTCTTCTTGTTGCTCTTCTGCCACCACCACTTCATCTTCATTCACGTCCGTACTAGCAAGTAGGTTCTCTTCAATTTGAATTCCATGTGGCTTTTCTGCTAGTAATTTAAAAAATTCGCTGGCTTGTTCTTCCAACTTCTGAAATATGTCGCTTAGCGATGCCACTATATTACTAGAATTTTTCCTGCTCGCATCTCAGCCCTCTGAATCATGGAACCAATTTCCTCCAGGCTATGCTCTATGCTCTATGCTCAAGCTCAGAGGATAAGCATCTATATCCCAAAGAATCTCCAGCAAATCAGGATCCAGCTCGAAGTGTGGTGGTGGTTGCAAGGATGACAAATAGCACTGTCATTCCTCCTTGGAGTAAATCTTCACGTGCTTAACAGTGATACCATCAAACACGATCCAGTCAAGTTGAGCTTCCCAAGTTGGATGGTAATGATAGTCCATGTGTTTCCTCGCCCTTGCACAAACAAACACTCAAAAGAAAAAAATCAAATCTGTACAAAGAAAATGTCAAATATATACAGAAAAATAAAAGATAAAAATGTCTAAATTAGTTGCCTCCTTTATTACTAATGATATTGGCAAAACCAATCCCCGACAACGGCGTCAAAAACTTGTTGACGGGTCTGGGCAAGTATACCCAGTCGTGCAAGTAATACGGTGGTGAGACCGGTTATCGTATCCACGGGGATTGGATGTCAATTACCAATTCACAAACTCAGCAACTATCTAGACTAAACAGAGAAATCAAAATAGACAAAACAAAGGAATAAAATCTTTTTGGTCTTTTTGTCGAGCACTTGGAATGCGAAAAGGATATGTTGGGACTAGACTTCACCAAACCTCTAGCTCATGTACTACCAGGACTAGATACCTCCCATTCATGCTTCAAATATTAAAATCAATCCACTAAACTACTCAAGCCCCGATTCCTCGGATGACAAGAGCCTAAATCCACTGATAGACCCTAATTCCTTAGGTGGCCTAGATTAATGAATTCGCATTAGGATTAGGGATTACGCGATTACTGGTAAACCAAACTCCATTCCTAGACGAAAGGGTTACTAGGTGATTAAATTCAGTTCCGGTTCTAATACGAATTTCCCAATTGCATATCAAAACACAAATCGAGTCATGGGGGTGCTAGCCACAACAAGCATTAAGCATAGAAAATTAATCACTAATACGAAGGCATGAACACAGAATAATCAGTCAAGGCAAATACATAATGATCAGTTTGATTACATCTAATCCCAACAAACGGGGATTAGCTACTCATAATTACAGAGAAAGCCAAACCAGAAAAGCAGTAGAGAAAGGAATAAAGGGAGAACTCCATTGAAGCTTCCCACTGTCGTCACAGCAACCCCCTAACTCAACTTCCTCCTTAAGCAGCTCCAAGTCTCTATTTTTTTTGGTGTTTCTGGTCTCCACTAGGGTTCCCAGCTCCCTTGTTTGTCTGCTGCACTCATATATATAGAGAGGCCACGTGTCACGGTCGTGATGGCCATCACGGCCAGGCCGTGACGTGTTCTGGAGTGGGCGCGCTTTCAAAATTGGATACTCGCGAGGCGAGATGAATATTCGCGACGCGAGACTTCAAATTCTAGTCTGTCACGGCCGTGATGCCTATCACGGCTAGGCCGTGACAGCCTCTGACTTTTGCCTTCTGCTCTGCTTGATCATGGTCGTGATGGTCATCACGGCCAGGCCGTGATGGGCTCTGTTTGGCTCATATTCTTCACTTTTCAAGCTTTGTTTCATCCAGGCTCCATCATGGCTGATTTTGATCATTTTTACATTAATTCCTGCAAAACAACGCCAAGAAACCGCTTCACCCGTTCCAAGTGAAAAACTAACTAAAATCAAATAAAGAATGCCTAATCTATATGAAAAATGCATGCAAAAGTGTATATGAAACATCATGTAAAATCACACTATCATGCACAAACCCCCAAGGATACAACAGGCCTCTCCCGACAAATAAACCGAGGTAACAGAACAGCAAGAATATAATATAGATGAAAACCAGCTTCTGTTTCAATATTTTTTTTAAGTTGGCGAAGTCCACTATTTTGTAGTGCATATGTCCTCTTTTAATAGCTGTCAATAGCTACCATTAATTTTGGATCAGTTTAGCCAATAGCTACAGTTAATTTTGTAGTGCATATGTGCTTAGTGTTTGAGTCTTTTTATGCTCTTTTAACAATCAAAAGTTACCGGATTCACTCCCCAGCAAATCGAACACTCGTACCTGTACTAGCATCCTCATTTATTGTGTTTTTGATAACTATGAACCAAACAATGTAGTGTATATGGTCCCTCTGCTTCCTGACCCAGATCTTTCTATTGATGAGCACAAGCTGATTTTGTTATTAGAGTGCTATATATGTTTTTGCCACTTTCTTTTTTAACATAAGTTTGTAACTTTTCGTACAGACCATCCTTCGTACTGTTAGGAACCATCTAGCTCATGTTCTTTCAAAATGGATTTGTATCCATTTCCCTTTAAGTTATCATTTGGATTCTCTCTGGGATCTGGTCCAATTGGAGAGACAAAGACGCAATTCTTTTGAAATGCAATTAGTGGACCTTACAACCACGCCTCAAACTCTCAACTAACTATATATTGTATTTGGAACAGGGGCTTCTTACATTCAACCTCTTTCTTGGAAAATCCGTATGAAGGTTGCTCTTGATGCTGCTAACTGCTAAGGATCTTCCATTTCTTCACAGTGATGAATATGAGGAGAGGTGGTGTGAAGGTCATTGGATTATCTGGGTAGTGTAGGGTGACTGAGGCCATTTCTGGGCAGAGATAGCTCCTTACTTCTCTGATTTTCTTCTTTCTTCCTCTATATTTTCTGTTAACTAATACTGTATTTGGAGTTTGCTCCCTGGTTTCCTATCATTTTCAACTGTTAATACCAATATCTATCAATATCACAATGCAAGTCAAAATAACAAAGATATATGTTTTCTAAGGTTTTATGCCTTTAAAGGATCTGTCCAAACCAATAAAAATATGATGCTTTTATGGGAACCCTTGCCTCCCAAAACCTTCTCAATGGAGGCCTGTTCAAAGTAAATGGGCGGCAGGGCGCAAGAAGATGCTTCCCATTCTTGTTGACACAGTCATCAAGATAGGTTGAACTCCAAGGCCTTTGATTCTTGTGAAGTGGTTGCCCAAAGTATTGTCTATTTTAGACTATGCTAATTGAATCTTGTTGTCACTATGTAAATTTATATGTTTTGCGGAGTTCTGAGTGCAACTAATGCTTTTTGGTTGTTCTGGAACTGCAGGGTTTCTTTTCATTGTTGGAAGATGGATCAGTTGTTGATGGAGATCTTTTATCATGGGTATGAATATTGAACCTATGTCCTCATATAGCGAATGTATTTGATTGATATGTACCCCCCAACACACAAAAAACTGCCGCAAACACAAAGTCCCAACTAGGAATTGATTGAAAGAAGAAGGCAAAGTGAATGATATGAGAAGGTTAGACCAAAGCAACTTCAATCTTGGCTTAATGTGCTTGAAATGCGTTATGCACTATTCAGCACTAGCAGGGGTAGATTTGTGACTAAATGAATTTGAGGAAATATAACTACTTAGGTATATTGCTCCTGCATAATTATTTATGGTGTACATCATTTTTAGGCTAAAAACTTGTTAATTTGATATGTTTCATTAACCCTATAAACAGTCTTTTATCAATATGTAGGAAGTGAGTTCTAATTCTAATCTTGCACCTTCGAGGACTTTTTGATCAAACTGGGTTCTTTTAGAAACTATTTATGAGTTTAGGGTTATTCTGAAACTATTTACCAATGGGGATCCTTTTGGACACGTGGCATATTTTATTTTTTTTCACTCTGACATGTCAAAGCCCATTTAAAAAAAAAAGGACAAAAGCTGCCCTACAGTGCCATGTGAAGGCGCCAGGCGCGCAGTGGTGCCTCCCCCTGCAGTGTGCCACGTGGTGCTGCAGGGGTGCCCCACCCCCTCCCCAACACACACACAACACACGCCCCCCTCCCCCCACAGAATGACTTGAAGCAGCCCCCTTCAGTTCCTCCTCTATAAATAATCGTTAATAGGAAATTTTATTTACTACTTGTGATATTATTTGTTACTTGTTATTACGGTATTTTTTTTTATTGCCTCTTATTGTTTTAAATAGATATTTTATCATTAATGTGAGTTACTCCCTATACTTATAGTTTTTTTTTGTAACGGTGTTCCTTTAAAATTGTTGGTGACTTTATTTTAATTCTTAAAAGATAAATTTTTTTTACTACTGTAATTATTGATGAATATTTATTGATGTAAATCGTTATTGCTATTATTTTTTTTATGCCTCCTGTGATATTATTTGCTACTCGTTATTACAGGATTCTTTTTATTGTCTCTTGTTGTTTTAAATAGATACTTTATCATTAATGTCATCGTTATTTACGTAATAACGAGTAACAAATAATATCACGGGAGGCATAAAAAAAATAATAGCAATAACAATTTACACCAATAAATATTCATCAATTTTTACAGTAGTAAAAAAAATTTACCTTCTAAGAATTAAAATAAAGTCACATGCAATTTTAAAGGAGCACCGCTACAAAAAAAAATATACTGTAAGTATAGGGAGTAACGATGACATTAATGATAAAATATCTATTTAAAACAACAAGAGACAATAAAAAAATTCCGTAATGACAAGTAGCAAATAATATCACAGAAGGCATAAAAAAATAATAACAATAACAATTTACACTAATAAATATTTATCAATTATTATAGTAGTAAAAAAAATTACCTTATATGAATTAAAATAAAGTCGTCTGCAATTTTAAAAGAACAACGCTAAAAAAAATACTATAAGTATAGGGAGTGACAATGACATTAATGATAAAGTATCTATTTAAAACAACAAGAGGCAATAAAAAAATCCCGTAATAACGAGTAGCAAATAATATCACAGGAGGCATAAAAAAAATAATAGCAATAACGATTTACACCAATAAATATTCATCAATAATTACAGTAGTAAAAATAAAATTTACCTTCTAAGAATTAAAATAAAATCACCAGCAATTTTAATGGAACACCGCTACAAAAAAAAAACTATACTATAAGTATAGGGAGTAACGATAACATTAATGATAAAGTATCTATTTAAAACAACAATAAACAATAAAAAAATATCGTAATACTGCTTCAAAGCCATTCTGCATGTGTGTTTTTTGGGGTTGGGGGGGGGGGGGGCCTGCAACGCCACGTGGTGCACTGCACGGGGAGGGCGCCTCCCCCTGCAGTACGCCACGTGGCACTGCAGGGTAGCTTTTGTCTTTTAAAAAAAAAAGGGTCAGACTGGCGTCTTTGACCCATCAGAGTGAAAGAAAAAAATATATGTCATGTGTCCAAAAGGAGCCCCCATTGATAAATAGTTTCACTGGTAAATAGTTTCTAAAAGAACTCAGTTTAGTCAAAAAAAAGCTCACCTTTAAGACCCACAAACACACACAAACAGTAGCTTTATTATGCAATAATAGAGTTTTATGCCAAGCCTAAGTATGCATAACCATTGTCTATGCTTTTGCTCTGTTTAGTCTGATATAAAATCTGTTGTAGGCTTGCAGCATTCGCTGCTAGCTGCAATATATGGACTATTTATGAAGAGGAAATATTAAATTCCAGTGCTCTGTGTATGTTCATGGACCTTACTGGTTGTTCTTTTGCAGTTTGCTCCTGTAGTTGAGATCATGTATAAGTCCGCATTAGCAAACTCTAGCAAAGTGAGCTTCTCAGTGTTGATGTACATGAAATGGAAGATTATTTTACAGTGCCTGGAATTTAAGGCTGGACCTGAAGTAGAATATTTCAGTAACGTTTTTTTTTTTTTTTTGTGGGGTGAACTTCAGTGACTTTGGTGTAATTGATGTTTACAGAACACCTTAAATAGTGGTACTTTTCGAGCTCTCATACTGATGAAGCATGTCTGCAAAACTAGCAAATTTATTATGGCATGTTTGAGGAGCTGCTCACTCCTTTCTTTTTAGTTATTTTTAGTTAAATTAATTTGTAGGTCCTTAATTTATTTGAAAATTTTCAAATAGGTCTCCAAACATAAAAAAATTGTAATTGAATTCTTTATATATTTTTGCTTTGGAGTTTCGTTAAATTGATAATGGTTCGAATATCTAATTTTAGTCCTTGTTTTGGTTTTTATTGATCTTTAGAGGTTTGCTTTGATCTTAACTTTTTTTTTCCTTCTATTTGTTTGGAAAAGGAGGCCTTCCAAAATCAATTCCGCTCGTTTAAAATCAAAACAAATAGATTTATAAATAGGATAAAACTTATGTCCAGTACCATAGGTACTATAATGTACATCCGATTCTTAATGTAAATCATGCGAAATTAATTTAAAAGAACGTGTTGGTTGAATATTTTTCAAAGCAGTTTACGATAGTTATGTCTCTTTTTTAATGCAGACCCATACGATACTGTATATAAGTTTTATCCTTATCAATATTCATTGTATGGTAATAAACGGTTGGTGCTAGATGAATTGTTTGCTAGGCAAGGAGATTTTTTTTTTTAAACTTCCTACTTTATGTAAATTAATTTTGTATGAATTTAATTATGATATATTATTGCTGTAAAAGTTTTTCAAAAGTTACATTTGTGATAAAGTATGATTGATTAATGTAGTAAAAAAAATTAAATTGACAATATATCAAAATTAAATTATTTTTTGTACAAATATATATATATATATATATATATATATATATTTGTTAATGTATACTCGTCCATTTTTTAGAATGTGTACGTTAGCAAGTTATACCTTCGGGTGTATTTACCATTTTTTTAGTTATAGCTTACTAACATATTCCTTCTAGAAATTGGATGGGTGTACGTTAGCAAACCCTATAAGGAGGGTTTGCCAATGTGCACCCTTCCATTTTTTAGAAGAAGTATGTTAGCAAGCTACACCTTCAAACGTATTTTTTATTTTTTTTAGTTATGGTTTGCTAACATGCACCTTCTAAAAAATGGGTGAGTGTACGTTAGCAAATCTCATAATATATATATACATAGTAAGGATCCACTTACTCCAAGAGTAAGTTTAAAATAATTACTCCAAATCCTTACCATTCAATTTATTCTAATCTAATTGTTTATGTTAATTCATTAAAGAACCCATTTAATTCTGATTGGATTATCAAAAATTGAAGGGTGAAGATTAAGAGTGAGTGGATCCCTTCCCGTTTATATATATATATATATATATATATATATATATATATATATATATAAGTTTGAAGTTGATTTTCATCACCCCAAAATTTTCTCGGTACTGAAGTGATAGCCATGGAAATTTTGACTTTCAGACTTAAGATTCTAACGTTGGCATGCGGAATAATGTATCTCGGGCTCTTGGATGGCATCGGCTTATCCTAATCGGCCCAGATAAGGTCATTTCATTTCATACAAGGAAAAAAAAAAGGACAGAGAAAAGAAATGGTTTATTTCTTCTCTCCATGTCGTAATCTGAATTAAGTGCTCACCTAATTTTTGCCAAGAAAATATATTCCTAAAATAGGTATGATGATAGCTTGGGCTAGAAATGTCAACCAAGAAGGGGGAAAAAAATTCCCACATGCATTTCTTATATTTTTCATAATAACCAACATGCACCCAAAGTATTACAAAATCTTTTTATTATTTCATAATAAAATAAGGAGACTTTTAAGTCTCTTGATTAATAATTACTTTCCGCATGGTCCACCTAATAACGTTGCCATTCTACAACAGACAACAGTAGATACTTTTATAATAACACAATTATTTGCTCATGCAATAAATTGTGTTCAAAATTTTCACTAGAACAAGATTCTACTGTCCCTAAAAATGACACCTTATCAAAGGCAGTAAATCGTCTATTTAACTGTTGGATTATTATAATTTTATATGATCAAAGAACTTTGTATCAACTAATATACACACACCAACAACAATGTGTTATTATCTTTCTTCAAAAAAAAAAAACAATGTGTTATTATCACTTATTCTAGTCAGCATCCAAAACGCATCAAAACTTTGACAAATATATACTCTCTCCCCTAATCTCAGAAGATACCTAAGGGTCCTAAATTAATCTAACGACTTAGAATGGTTGGGGTCATGCAAAGTAGTCGCTTTCACGAGAGACACTGAATGATGCAACCAAAAGAAGAATAAGGTTGAAACCATACCATGCATCCCAAAATGATTAACCCATTTTAACTATATGATTTGAATATGAATTCAGGAATCTTTAAGTAGACAGTTAATTTAATAATTTGTAATCTTACAATATATTTGGTTAAAATTAGTATGGCGTAATCTTAAAACATGAAAAAGATTTCTTACCCAAAACTATATTTCATATAAAAAATGAATTAAAAACAAGCTTGAAAGCAAAGGAATAATTATGGTATATCTTTGTTCCACTTGCTCACAATCTAACCAAAGTTTGCATGGTGTGGGTCAGGTCAACCATGGTGTGGTTTTGTCCTTTCCATCGATGGTCAAAAGTCAAAAGCATGAAGTTTCCAAGAACAAAACACCATTCACACAGGAACACAAATTAAAAACACAAACAAGCACTGTTAGAACTGGAAGTCAATTGCATTGAATTGAGGTGTAAAAATCCTTGGGTGACAGCTAACTTTCATGTGGAAAAAAGCATTGCTTTCACACTTGCCTATATGTTTTTCCTTTTCACGGGGCCTTCAATTCTTTGCATCATCATTTTTCAGAAACTTCAACTTGTTGGGTTCTCTCTTGAACCCTCTCTCTACCTGCTTTGCTTCTGTGTTCTTCACCTCTTTCTCTTCATGGGTTGCTGCTATAGTGCCAGGATTAAGGCTGAGAGCCCTCCACGAAATGGTAACATTGCTGCATGTGTTCTTTCACTCTTCTTTTCTTCCCCTTCAGCTTGTTTGGTGCTTTCTAGACCTTGTGAATTTCTTTGAACTTTTGTTGGAACTTTTATTTTCTGTTTGTTTTTGAAGTATGATTCACAACACAAGGAGACTTGCTTTAATTAAATATTATGTGCTTGTTGGTAGATGCTGATTAGTAATCATGTTATCATGTAGAAGAATCCAGGGTAAATAAACATGTATAGCAAATGAACCATAGCATTGGTTTGTAGCACTTGATTCTGGAATTTTGTCTAAAAAATTGAAGATGTAAATTATTTTTATTTTTGAAATTTGCAAGAACCACTCTTCCTATGAGGATTTTCCCACTGTGTTCAATTCAGTCATGCTTTGTTTCAATTATTAAGACCTTGAAGCCATGGAATATGCTGGGGGAACTAAATAACTTGTGTGATTTCTGAAGTTTTTGAGCCTTTCCATGCTCTTTTAACAACCAAAAGTTCCCGGATTCACCCAACAACCCAGCAAATCACACACTCTTACATGTACTCGCATCCTCATTTATTGTGTTTTTGATAACTATGAACCAAACTATGTAGTGTATACTATCCCTCTGCATCCTGAGTTCCTGACTCAAGGCTTTCTATTCAAGAGCACAAGCTGAATTTGTTATTAGAGTGTTTATATATATGTGGCCTGAAAAGTGGATTCATTTTTCTTTTGACATGCACAGATTTGAGATCAAAGGATGGTAGCAAGGAAGATTTTAGTGGTTTAAGCAGCAAGGTTTCCACTCCTTCTGTGCCTCCAACTCCCCGGACCGAGGGTGAAATCTTGAAGTCCTCCCATATGAAGAGCTTTACCTTCAATGAGCTAAAAACTGCTACAAGGAACTTTCGTCCAGATAGTGTGGTGGGTGAAGGCGGGTTTGGTTGTGTATTTAAGGGATGGATTGATGAGCAGACACTTGCACCTGTTAGGCCAGGGACTGGAATGGTCATTGCTGTCAAGAGGCTTAACCAAGAAGGTTTACAGGGACACAGTGAATGGCTGGTGAGTATCATTTAGCAGGGCTTATTTACAGTTCGCAACTTTGCTCCAACAATTGAGAATTTAAGATGCCAACAATGCTACTTGCACATATTTACACACTTACATCACCTCAAATCTGTGTGACTTTCAGGCGGCTTATATCATTTTCTGCACATCAAAACTTTGATTTTGTCATACACCTTGACATAAGAAATGTGCTTCCCAAGTGATATGTAGAAAGCATTATTGTTAAGATGCTGTTTCATTATGAAGTTTAGGAAAATGTCATATTTGTTTAATGGGATATTGTTGGGACTTGGGAATTTCTCCTTTTGTAATATCTGTAGCAAATAGGTAATATTTTAGATGATTTTTGCTTGTGATGTAACTAATTAGCCTTGTTCTACAGACGGAAATCAATTACTTGGGGCAGCTGCATCATCCTAATCTTGTGAAACTGATTGGTTACTGCTTAGAGGATGAACATAGGCTTTTGGTGTATGAGTTCTTGGCCAAGTGCAGTTTGGATAATCATTTATTTAGGAGTAAGTTATTACTTTCCCCCCTATTTCTCTACTGGTTGACACTATTTAGCACCTTTTAAGTTTGATTTTGGTTCTCTCCTTTGTTGGGAGAAAAGGATATGGTTTTGTTGGAGTGAGAAATGTACAAATTTTTGGAAATGTAATTAATGGACCCTACAAACATACATGGTGGGTCATTGTATGAAAAAATTATGTCTTTCTCTCACCATCAAGATCATATCACTTCCTTTAAAATGTAATTAGTAGACCTTACAACCACGCCTCAAACTCTCAACTAACTATATATTGTATTTGGTGCAGGGGCTTCTTACGTTCAACCACTTTCTTGGAAAATCCGTATGAAGGTTGCTCTTGATGCTGCTAAGGGTCTTGCATTTCTTCACAGTGATGAAGCAAAAGTGATATATCGAGACTTCAAAACTGCTAATATCTTGCTTGATTCGGTAGGCGAATCTCATTGATCTTACAGTTTATTAGTTGGGAAATGCTTTTTCGCGGGAATCCTGAAACTATTTAGGAAGAATTTTATTGGATAATTTTGATGTTTCTCTCTGACTCTCTTATGCATTCATGATTTCTGCTAAAAACAATCACGTCTCTTTTTGATGATTTCATACAAAAGTTATCTGTACTACATAGCATTGCTGTTATTAGGTATACCGCCTTTTCTAACATTCTTTTCTGTTGATGACAGAACTATAATGCAAAACTTTCTGATTTTGGCTTGGCAAAAGATGGACCAGCTGGTGATAACAGCCATGTCTCTACAAGGGTAATGGGCACATATGGCTATGCTGCCCCTGAATATATGGCCACAGGTGAGTTGCAGTTTTGAAACTACTTCGGAAAAAGTTGCATACAGCATTTGATCAATATCTCATTTAATTCTTGCAAAAGACATCCACCTCCCAGTATTAGAAATTGCAGTTTTTATAATTAACTGAATACATGTGTATGTAGTAGTCCTGACTTCAGCAAGGTCTCAAAGTCGGCATTAATTGCATTTTACTACTGCATCTTCCAATAACAAAGAATCGAATCAGTGATGACCCTTAGTTTCACTCCTGATATCTTTTCCATTGCCTTTATGTGAAGGTCACTTGACCAAGAAGAGTGATGTATACAGCTTTGGGGTTGTTCTGCTGGAAATAATGTCAGGCAAACGTGCACTAGATAACAACAGGCCATCTGGGGAACACAATCTCATTGAATGGGCCAAACCTTACCTCAACAATAAACGTAGGATCTTTCAAGTTATGGATGCTCGAATTGAAGGCCAATACATGTTGCGTGATGCAATGAAAGTGGCTGACATTGTAATTCAGTGTCTGTCTGTGGAACCAAGATTTAGACCAAAGATGGAAGAGGTGGTGGCAGCATTGGAGCAACTTCAGGATTCTGATGACAAGGCTGGAGTGTCAAGTTCTAGAGTTCAAATCCCCAAAATGAATGAGCATGGCTCAAGCAGCAGTGGCCCTAGACAACATAGAAGAAGTGATTAACATGGAACAACATAGAAGAAGTGAAAATGAATCTTTAAACAACAGCTAGCAGTGACTATCTGCTTCTGTTCTTGAGTTGGCAAATTGTATATCATGATGAACAACCTAAGCATGTACTGAGAAAGCTGATTGCTGTACAGATTTTGATTAAGTAATATTAATAAAATCTTTATTTCTTCCAATATTTCTTCCCTTTCTATCGCATTTATCATTTACAAGGGATATATGTTAGACTGTTTGAAGCAATATTGTATACAGTAATGATATTTTCACAACTTTTTCTTTACACTTATTTTAAAATCATAGATTGTCTTCTTTTTTTTTTTGTTGGATAATCATTGATTGTCTATTATTGTTATTTTCAAAGCTATTATTGTTATTTTCAAAGCAAAAGTCTTTTAGTTAATAGTTATAAAATGTGTAAAAGGAAGTGTAGATGAAAAGTGATTTTTAGATGATCATTCTCCTATTGTATCAAGTATCAACACACTAAACTCAGTGTATAATGCTGCGGAATTATTTTTTTTATATATAACAAAAAGTTTGGTGAGTTATGTCTCGGGAACTCATGAGGGCACTGTGGAATTTTTTACCAATTTGATATGTTTCAAATCATCAATCCATCCAAGTCTCTATCATATTTTCATTAGTTTCACTAAAAGCAGGGAAAGTAATATTAAAATTATTCTTAGGTGCACAAAATATGAGCTTGAGAAAGAAACTATATTGTTGTTCCTAGAGGTCACAATGGTATGATTTGCTGTCTGAAATTACAGCAACCAGAAAACGTAAAGAAATGCAGTAATGCTAGCAGAACAGTAAAGCTTCTAACTAAGAAAGTAAAAGATTTAAGAAAGAAAGATTAAGGAAGAGATAACACCAAGAATTGTTAACGAGGTTCGGAGCAAATCCTCCTACATCCTCGGGACTGAATCCGACTGAGAAGATCACTATGAATCAGAGTTTTTAGCTCATTCTTACAATCACAGAACTTGTTCATCAATCACCAAGTTCCCTAGATTTTTCCACAGTTTTTCCTCTCTCTCAATTCTTCAGATTGTCACTCAAAAGTCTCTAATATCACTCAGAATGAAAGCTTAGAATACTTGCTAACTGCCCTGGAATCATGGCTTTATATATATATATATATATATATATATATATATATAGCCTACAAAAGAAAAAAACCCCAATAACAGAATGAAAAAACTGTTACACAGTTATTCTATTCTAACTAACTAACTAATTCTGAAAGTTGATCAAGAGGAGCTTGAGAGAGGTAGCTGAGTTATTGGGTCAGAGAAAGTTGAACATTGGGCCAAGCCCAATGTACCATAACACAACAATTCTCCACCTTGGTACATTGAGATTGGTTACTTGGAGCTTCTCAGATGCAAATTCATCTAGTCCATTTTATTCATTAATCAACTTTGATCCTCAGCAAATCCAGGCAGTGTTTGAATTTGCCGAGTGTTACAGGCTTTGTTATCATGTCTGCAGGGTTGTCACTAGTATGAACTTTAGCAACTTCAACTCCACCTCTTTCAACAATGTCTCTGATAAAGTGTAGCCTGATATCAATGTGTTTAGTTCTCTCGTGATACATTTGATTTTTACACAAGTGTATTGCACTTTGACTATCACAAAGAACACAGACAGATTTCTGATTCAAACCCAATTATGAGACCAAACCCTTGATCCATAGAGCTTCTTTTATAGCTTCTATTAAGGCTACATACTATGCCTCTGTGGTTGAGAGTGCCACAATATCTTGAAGTGTTGCCTTCCAGCTAATTGTGTTGCCAAAGAGAGTGAATGCATACCCAGTGAGAGATCTCCTCTTGTCTAGGTCTCCTGCATAATCTGAGTCCACAAAACCCTGAACCTGCTGAGATGTATCACTGCCTTTGCAGTATACCAAACCTGTTTCCTGAGTACCTCTGAGATATCTTATCACCCATTTGACAGCTTGCCAATGTTCCTTGCCCGGATTTCCCATAAACCTGCTGGTTACACTGACAGCATGAGAAATGTCAGGCCTAGTGCTTACCATAGCATACATTATGCTTCCAATGGCATTGGCATATGGAACTTTCTTCATCTGTTCCTTGTCTTCATTAGTATCTGGTGACTGAGTGGATGAGAGCCTAAAGTGTGCAGCCAAGGGAACACTTGTAGATTTTGTATCATCCATGTTGAACCTTTTAACCACTTTACTTAGGTAACCTTTCTGAGAAATGACTAGCTTCCCTCGATCTCTAAATCTAGCTATTTCCATTCCCAGAATTTTCTTAGCTGCCCCCAAATCTTTCATCTCAAACTCCTTCTTCAGTTGTTCCTTTAATATGTTGATCCGTGTGATGTCCTTACATGCTAGTAACATATCATCAACATACAATAGGAGATATATGTAGGTGTCTTTTGATAATTGCTTGAAATACACACAACAATCAAAATTACTCCTAACATATTTATGTTTCAGCATAAAAGAATCAAACCTCGGATACCACTGCCTTGGTGATTGTTTGAGTCCATAGAGGGATTTCTTCAACTGGCAGACCCAGTCCTCTTTGCCTTCAACTTCAAAACCACTTGGTTGCTGCATTAGAATGGTCTCATTCAGCTCTCCATGCAAAAAGGCTGTCTTAACATCCATTTGTTCCAATTCCATGTCATAGTGAGCTACCATGGAAAGAACTATGCGAATGGAAGAGTGTTTAACCACTGGAGAGAAGATTTCATTATAGTCCACTCCTTCTTTTTGAGTGAACCCCTTTGCAACTAGACTAGCTTTGAATCTATGAGCCTCAATTCCTTGAATTCCGTCCTTCCTTTTGAAGATCCATTTGCTTCCGAATATTTTTGTACCTTTAGGTTTGGGAACCAGCAGCCAAGTGTTATTCTTTTCAAGTGAACTTAGCTCTTCTGTCATGGCCAATATCCACTTCTGACTGTCTTTGCCTTTTATAGCTTCTGCATAGCTTCTTGGTTCGTCTAGATCAACATCTTCAACGACCTGTAGAGCATAGTTGATCATGTCTGCATAACCATATCTTTGTGGTGGTTTTATGTTCCTTCTAACTCTATCTCTGTTGACATTATACTCCTGAGGAACAAGTTGATCCTCTTCTGATAAGTTTTGTTCCTCTACTTGATCAATTTCTGCAGGTTGATCACTTTCAGACTGAGCATCTCTGTCTCCTCTTGGCTCCACCTCCAGCTCAAACCTCTCCAAGTCCTTTTGATCAGAAACTTGATCAATTGGACTTCTTAGAGATTTGTATAGATCAGTTTCTTGAAAGGTAACATCTTTGCTTATGATGCACTTCTTCTCCTCTGGACACCATATTCTGAACCCCTTTACACCACTCGGATAACCAACAAAGTAGCCCTTTTTAGCTCTTGGAACCAGCTTTCCTTCATTAACATGATAATAAGTTGCACACCCGAACACTCTTAAGAGGCTATAGTTGGCTGGCTTGCCTGTCCACATATCTTGAGGAGTCTTCAGATTAATAGCAGTTGATGGACTCATGTTAATCAAGTAACAAGTTGTATGAACAGCTTCTCCCCAAAACCTGATTGACATGCCAGCATTTGATAGCAGACATCTCATCCTTTCTAGCAAGGTTTTGTTCATTCTTTCAGCCAAACCATTTTGCTGAGGTGTTTTTCTAACTGTCATGTGCCTGTAAATGCCATGCTCTTTGCAGTAATTAGAAAACTCTTCTCCACAAAACTCTAAGCCATTATCTGTCCTCATATTCTTGACCTTCTTCTCAGTTCTGTTCTCAACCATAGCTTTCCATTCCTTGAATGCTTTGAATGCTTCATCTTTGCTCTTTAAAAGATATATCCAAACCTTCCTGCTATAGTCATCTAGAAAGAGAATAAAGTACCTGTTGCCACCATGAGAAGGAATCTTAGATGGCCCCCACAAGTCACCGTGCACATAGTCTAGGACCCCTTTTGAGCAATGCTGGCCTATTGAGAACTTCACCCTGTGCATCTTGCCAAACACACAGTGTTCACAAAATTTCAAGTCACCTATTTTGTCTCCACACAGCACACCAAGCTTTCCAAGGATCTGTAACCCTCTGATACTGACATGGCCTAGCCTCTGATACCACAAGCTTGTCTTGTCTGTGCTTGAGGTCACAGCAGCTACACTTTGTTATAGCATGACATTTCAGGATGTAGATGCCATGCTCTCTGATTCCTTTCATAACCACAAGAGCCCCTTTGATGACTTTAAGAACACCATACTCTGCCCTGTATGAACACCCAGATTATTCCAGCATTCCCAGAGAGATTAAGTTCCTTTTTAGATCAGGAACATATCTAACTCCTGACAGAAACCTCTCAGTTCCATCATCAAATTTCAGCTTGACTGATCCTATGCCAACAACCTTGCAGACTGAATCATTTCCCATGACAACCTTGCCTCCATCAGTTTCTTTATAACCTAGAAGCCATTCTTTAACTGATGTCATATGAAATGAACATCCTGAGTCAAGAACCCAGTCCTTCTCAGTAATGTTTGTTGTAGCCATCAACACCTTTGCACTTTCATAACCATCTGACGCTATAGAGACCTTTCCAACTTCATCATCATTATCATCCTTCCTCTTGAACTTTATGTCAGGACATTCCTTCTTGAAATGTCCTTCTTTCTTGCATAGAAAACACCTCTTCTTGGACTTCTCTTTTTCTTTCTCCTTGGATTTGTATTTGTTCTTCTGTTTTGAGCCTTTCTTGTCACTTTTTCCTTTCATGAACAACCCTTCTCCACTACTTTCCTCTTTGCCCTCAGTCCTCTTCTTCAGCTCTTTAGAAATTAGAGCTGATTGGACCTCTTCCAGGGATAAAGAATCCCTTCCATAAACCAATGTATCACATAGGTTTTCATATGAGTTGGGCAGGGAATTTATGAGCAGTAGTGCCTGGTCTTCATCATCAATCTTAATGTCAATTGATGAGTGTGATTTCACTTCATCTTTGTCTATCATTTTGCATGCATTTTCATGTAGTTTAGGGACATTTAATTTGATTTTTGTTAGTTTTTCCCTTAGAACGGGTAAGGCGGTTTTCGAGGTGTTGTTTTGCAGAAATCAAGGATAAAATGCTCAAGATCAACCATGATGGAGTTTGGATGAAGATGGAGCTTCAAAAGTGAAGAAAATGAGCCAAACAGAGCCCATCACGGCCTAGCCGTGATGCCCATCACGGCCATGATCAAGCAAAACTGAAAAGGAAGAAAGACTGAAGTCAGAACCGGTCACGGCCTAGCAGTGATGACCATCACGGCCGTGACCTTTCACCCCCACAAGTCAGAATCTGTCACGGCTTAGCCGTAATTCCTATCACAGGTAAAAATTGAAGGCTCGCGACGCGAAAATCCTCTCGCCTCGCAAGAGTCTGAATTCTGTAGAAGTGCTCGAGGCAGAAGCCGTCACGGCCGTGACGCACATTACTTGGACCTGAAGCAACTGAATTGGATCAGAATTTGAGTTAAATTGGGATTCTAACTTCCCAAATCTATAAATAAGGGATCAAGTCAGTGGCTTAGAGGACTTTTGGGCTAGACTTTTGGCTGCTACTTAGGCTATAATTTAGGATCTCTTCTCCTCCTTCCTCTTCTTCTCTTATTTTCTGTTTTCATGTTTTTTGTAATCAAGCTTGTCGTCACCATGACAAGACTTGAGTAGTAGCTTAGTTTCTAGGGATTGGGGCCATGCCCAAGATCTGATTTATGTTGTTAATTTTGATGTAATATCTTTGTTAATTTCGATTTTGTTTTAGATCTGATTTCTAGTGTTTGAATCACTCGTAAATTCGGTGGCCACCTGTTTGCGTGTCATAGGCATTCTAAGGAGGAACCTAGCGATGAACTTAGGTGTCGGATCTATAGAATCAGACTTAGGACTGAAATCACGAGAGTTAGAAGCCGTCCTTCGAGGATCAACGAGTTGTCACGAAACGCAAAGGGTCCAATCTGAATTCGACTACCACGAGAGTAGGGGTTGGTTCAATTGGGCACGGTTTTTGTAACCCGAGAGGGAGCTTAAACTATTAGAGGATAAACTCGCCTTCAAGGCAATTTCGATAATTAACAAGGGTAAATCAGATTAGTAACATAAACAGTCTCGTAGGTAACCCAAATCCCTAGGAATCCATTTAGATCCAAAAACCACAAATAGATCTGTTTTCTGTTTTATCTGAGTTTTATTTATCTCTTAATTCAAATTCAAAACCTTTTCAAAATAAAAAATCTTTTTATACAGTCCAGATTTATCATTTAAACAATTAGTTGCGATTTGAGATCACAGTCTCTGTGGGATCGATATCTTTTATTACTTGGCAACAATCCGGTACACTTGCCGGAATCGCACGTGCGCTCGCACGACGCATGTCATCAATGTTCTCAAGATCTATTATGATCTTGATGAACTCATCCATGTGGTCTTCAATAGATCTCCTAACTTGCATCTTGAAGGTGTAGAGCCTTTGTTTCAGGTAGAGTCTATTTGCCAGGGACTTTGCCATATATAGATGTTCCAATTTGAGCCAAATTCCAGCTGCTCTAGTTTCCTTTGAGACTTCCCTAAGCACCTTGTCTCCAAGACTCAAGATTAGAGCACTATGAGCCTTGTCCATCTTTTCCTTCTTTTCTGGTTCAGAAAGAGTTGGAGCAAGACTCTTTTCTCCTTTCAGTGCTTCCCCTAAACCTTGTTGAACGAAGAAAGCTTTCATCTTGAGACGCCATAGGCCAAAGTCATTCGTCCCATTGAACTTCTCCAAATCATATTTGGTTGATGCCATGCCTCTAAGGACCGCAGAACCCGAGCTCTAGATACCAGTTGTTGTTCCTAGAGGTCACAATGGTATGATTTGCTGCCTGAAATTACAGTAACCAGAAAACGTAAAGAAATGCAATAATGCTAGCAGAACAGTAAAGCTTCTAACTAAGAAAGTAAAAGATTTAAGAAAGAAAGATTAAGGAAGAGATAACACCAAGAATTATTAACGAGGTTCGGAGCAAATCCTCCTACATCCCCGGGACTGAATCCGACTGAGAAGATCACTATGAATCAGAGTTTTTAGCTCATTCTTACAATCACAGAACTTGTTCATCAATCACCAAGTTCCCTAGATTTTCCCACAGTTTTTCCTCTCTCTCAATTCTTCAGATTGTCACTCAAAAGTCTCTAATATCACTCAGAATGAAAGCTTAGAATACTTGCTAACTGCCCTGGAATCATGGCTTTATATATATATATAGCCTACAAAAGAAAAAACTCCAATAACAAAATGAAAAAACTGTTACACAGTTATTCTATTCTAACTAACTAACTAATTCTGAAAGTTGATCAAGAGGAGCTTGAGAGAGGTAGCTGAGTTATTGGGCCAGAAAGAGTTGAACATTGGGCCAAGCCCAATGTACCATAACACAACATATATTAATGTGAATTTTCTATAATTTAGAAACTGAATTACTGTTAACTTTTTTATTATCAAGGGACTAAATAAAGAACTAACTTTATTTCACTTTTAATTTTTAAAAATAAATTAATATTACTTATATTTCAAAAACCAACTAAGTGCCTGTGTGTTTCCCCGTTGGCGTGCTCCAAAACTCCGTTTCACTTCGCGTTCAAGGAAAACTCAAATTTTGAGCTTTGGAAAAAATCATGTCCAAGTGCCTGGGAACACATGCTTTGCTGTTTGCGTCAGGAAAAAGTTAAAACAAAGAGAGCCTAAATTGTGTTTGGTCTCGATGATAATAGGTGCGGGACTCTTAAACAAGCGGTCAGAGATTCAATTCCCGACTTTCTTATATGATAAAAATCAGGTAGAAAAAAGACAACTCTTAAATATCATTCAAGACAAAGATTAATCACTATTTATAATGATGAATATTTTGCACCTATTACATAATAACAAAAATAAAATTAATGTCATACAAATCAACTAGAGAAAAATAGTATGCCAAATAATTTAGAAGGAATACTAGAAAAATAAAATAAAATAGAGACCGAGGAAGAGGGTTTAAAGCGATAGGGGTTTGGTTCCTTATTCATCCTTTTCATTATCTTCTTCTCCTTTCCTCCAACTCAACTGAAGCTAAAGAGCTAACAACAATGCTCACCATTTCAATGGCGTTGCTTCATCACTGCTCCACGCCCCTCGCACGTGCGGTGCGCCCTCCACCTCTCATCCGCGTTCGCCCTTGCTCCACCATGGCCACGGCCTTGGCACCTTCTTCCACGCGCCAGTCGCACTCTCCGCAGCAGCAGGTTCTCCTTGGCTTGTCCGAGAAGGAGCTTCAACAACTTGCCCTCGATTTGGGTCAGGTAAAAATCTTTTCTTTTTTCAATTTCCTTTATTCTTACATCATTCAATTGCAAAATAAATAAATAAAACTTTTTTTTTGGTGGAATTATTGTTAGCAAAGCTTTAGGGGGAAGCAACTTTATCATCTTATATACAAGAGGAAGGTCAGAGAAATTCAGGATTTTATTCAGTGTCGGTATTCTCTCTATTTTCTTCCCATTTCCATTTTCTCTGTTATTTTTGTTGATACTTTACATTGCATTATTGTGATTTGCATTGCTTTCAGTGCCTCAGGCATTTAGGAATGGTCTTGAGGAATCTGGATGGAAGGTAGGGCGATCTCCTATTTTCCAAACTGTCACTGCAGCTGATGGCACTGTTAAGGTGAATATGATTTAATCACAATTCAAAAGTCCTATTGTTGATGTTATCATGATCTTTAAGGGATGTGATTGTTGATGTTTCCTTTATTTCTTACATTTTTTTTCGGTTTGCATTTGATTTTGCAGTTGTTGTTAAAGTTGGAAGACAATAGATTGATTGAAACTGTTGGTATTCCTGTTGAAGATGATGGCAGTTCAGTTCGCCTCACAGCGTGTGTCTCATCGCAGGTGCTTCACTGACTCTTGAATCATCGATTAATGATTTATTGTTCTCCTTCTTTGCTGGAATATTTGTATAGTTGATCTGGAAACTGATTTTCTGTTATTGCCATATGGTGTTTGGAAATTTAGGTTGGTTGTCCATTACGTTGTTCTTTTTGTGCGACTGGAAAAGGGGGGTTTTCAAGGAATCTTCGGAGACATGAAATTGTTGAGCAGGTTTGTCTCATAAGTCATACCTCATCCAAGTTCATCCATAAAACAGTTTGATGTTAGATTGTTTGCATGGAATGCAAGATCAATTGGCTGGGCAATTGAGGTTAATTTATCCATTTTAAACAAATAGAGAGAGATAGAGGAAAGAAAGAAAAGGGGGGAAAAAGGAATAAAATATAGATAAAGAGGTCACGGTAATTGTTAATTATCGTGGGATTGCAAATGTTCTGAAGCAAGCTTGACTTCATTCACCACATGACAGGGAATTTATAAATTATCTTATGTGCACAGGTCTTGGCCATTGAGGAGGTCTTCAACCGCAGGGTGACAAATGTTGTGTTTATGGGAATGGGTGAACCAATGTTAAACCTGAAGGCAGTACTTGAAGCACACCATTGCTTAAATAAGGTAAATCAATGACTATGATATGTAACATACTGACATTATATTCTTATCCGATACTTGTAATCATAACATTATTCTATGAGATTGAGAGGTCGAATTTTTCTCTATTCTCATATACATGCAATAAAACTATATGCATACATATTGTTCCTACCAAGATTGGATAGACCCAATCTCGCACAAAGACCACACTTTATGATCCAAAAGCCCCTGGCCCAGTCATGGCAGCCCACAAAGCATAAGGATCTCAGGCCTTCAGGTTGGCAGAAGGGCTATAAAAGGACCTTTCCAGCTCTAGAAAGGGGAGAGCCGTCATCCACTCTCAACACAGACTCACCATAGTTTAGGGGATCCATACTTGTACTCTATACCATATTAAACCGTTGTATCCAACTATTGTATTCAAATATATTGAATGGATACCCTGTTCCGATTCCGGAACACATATACACTATCCTTCAAAACTTCAATAAATAATTTTCTCAGCATAATGTTTGATCTTATTTCATTTTTAATATTTCAATTTACTGTTATAGAGAGTAGATGATAAGGTTTGCAAGTAATTATGCTTATATTAGATATATTTCTTGTAGGATGTGCAAATTGGGCAAAGAATGATGACCATCTCCACTGTGGGGGTTCCAAATACAATAAAGAAGCTGGCTTCTCACAAACTTCAATCCACGTTAGCTGTGAGGTAACTACCCTTGATATGAACAAAATTTTGATTTAAGAGTTTTTGTCATTATAATTTGACCCTTAATGCTAAGCAAGATGTCTGATGGCATCTGACAAGTATTTAGACCTTGGGGCTGCATGGTAGCTGGCACCCTTGATAATCTGTTTAAGAGTTGCTGTTGTATGGTGCTATTCACTTCTTTTGCTTGACAGGTGATGTGTCAGGTTCATAGCGGCATTGCAAATTTAATAGTCCTCATTCCTCTGTAGAGAAATATCAAATCCTTCATCTTGAATTTTTGCATAATTAGATGCTGCACTATGCAACTTCATAACGTTAACTTATGATTTTCTCCTGAGCCTTAATTTTAAAACAGCTTCTCAGTCAGACACTGCTGGGAATGTTACGAGTGTACTTCCGAATGAGCCACTTGATGATGTAACCCTTAAAAAATTGACATCACTCTATTTTGTCATTGATCTTGTTCTCCCACTTTTTGGGTAGAATTGCTCTGATAATCTCTTGGTTAACCACTCCCTGCCTCAACCCCCCCCCCCCCAAAAAAAAGAAAAGAAAAGAAAAGAAGAAAAAGAAAGAAATTGCATTTCTGAAACAGCTACTTTGGATCTGTGGCTGCAAAATATAGCATAATGTTGTGGCTCTTACATAATTTCAGCGACTTTTTTAGTTGATTCTATCAAATGCATATATGTATAATTTTCTTCCTAATATATGATTTTTATTTTGTGTCTTGCATCAGCCTACATGCTCCCAACCAGAAACTTAGGGAGACTATTGTTCCAAGTGCAAAAGCCTATCCATTGAATGCACTTATGAGAGACTGCAGGGAATACGTACGGGAAACAAGCAGGCGGATTTCCTTTGAATATGCACTTTTAGGTACAAAAAAGTTCCACTTCAACACATATTTGTTCTTCCTCTTGCAAAATGGTTAATAAATTTATATAATGTAAGTTGCACTTTCTTGGCATTATGTTTGAGCAGCTGGAATCAATGACTCAGTAGACCAAGCAGTAGAACTTGCTAAACTACTCCATGAATGGGGCCATGGTTATCATGTCAACCTGATACCTTTTAATCCAATAGAAGGTTCTGAGTATCAGCGTCCTTACAGGAAAGCGGTATGACGGTGTTCTTATTTTTCATTCATTTTAAACATGACTTATTTAATCACTCAAGTTAATTAATTATTTTGGAATCTTTAATTCAAAGTTCCTCATTTGGTAGGTTCAAGCATTTGCTGATGCTTTGGAGTCCTCTAAAATAACTGTTAGTGTACGTCAAACCAGAGGATTGGACGCAAATGCAGCTTGTGGTCAGCTACGGAACAATTTTCAGAAAACTCCTTTGGTCACTGATCCTGACAATCTGGAATCCCACCTGCCAGATATGGATCTTGCAGTAACCTGTTGATTGCACAATGCTTCTTGGCTGTTTATGCTGTCAACATTCTGCCTTATTATGTGCCATACAATAACAATTTCCCATCAAGCAGTTGGCAAGAGGTTTGATGAACAAGATATGAACAGAAGATTAGCATCATTCCATTTCTAATTATGAAGTGATAGAGGTGTGTACTGGTGGTGCTGGGTCAGTTGCAAGGTTAACCTTCTTTATATAAGCACATGATGCTGACACATATAAGAAATGTGGAGACGTCTATTTGCTTGTTGGCAGTATTGTTTGCGCATGCAGACCTGGAATATAGGTCGTGGGATTGTTTTGAATCTACATGGACTATATACTAAGACGAACTACATAAGAAACAACTTACAGGGTTAAGCGTTTAGTTAGTTTATTAGGAGGTCATAGCGTGAATGTGGGACAGAGATTTCCCCTTTTATCGAGGACCCTTTTGCTTGATGTATATTTATTTATGTAGCATCAATGGATTTGTAAAAACCTTTTTGATTGTTGTTAAAACCCATTTTGAGACATGTAGATTAAAACATAAGGAGCGATGAGTTATGTTATTTGAATACAAAATTTAGATATCTTGTGTGTTTGTTTCTATCTTACTTTTTATCATCTTCGTATACACGTGTTTTGAGAATATCACATAAAAGCAAAGGGGACATCGTATGGTGTCCCTGCTATGTGTTCAAAAAACATAATTGTTCTTTGAAAGCATAAGACATGACCAACATGTCCCGTGAGGGCATCTTTTTCCTCGCACCCCTAGTGTTCTTAAATAGATTTCATCTTTATATATAACATGTTTTTATTTTTTACAATTTAAGCACATCATCTCTTCTATCCAACAACTTCAAAAAGGTTTTTAAATGGATCCGACCAGTGACCTCACATCCTTACATTTCATTAATAATTTGTTTTTTACGTTTTGTTCTCAGTAGTTTTTTAGTTAAAAAATTGTCAAGTTGACCCATCTTTTTGGATAAGATCGGGTGCTTAGTTAAGCATCTCATCTTCACAAGAATCTTTTGAGATAGGAACTCCAACGGATCTATGTGAATAAACACATCTGCTTATTAGAAGGGTTGCTTATTAAGCATCCCGATCAAGATGGCCTAAGCATGTTGTACTTGATGTCGTTAAAGATGCACAAGAAAAGTGAGAATTTTCAACTCAACACTACTGAAGCCAAACAAAAACGAGACACAAAAAAGTGAGGATGACGCGGGTATCATTAACGACCTTATATTGAGTGTGGTTTTCCCCCCCTGTTCGGGACATACTTATAACAAGTCTTACAAGAGGAAGAAGAGAAGGCGAATGAGAAAGGAGCATGACACATTGTGGAATGTGGAGGCTATGAATGTGTATTTGAGATCAGGATTGTTGACACCATTAAGTATGTGATACCTTTGGGCCATTCTCTTATAATGGTAATTAGGGGTGGCAAAATGATCCATTTGTCCACCATCCATCCAGTTCATCCATGAGAAAATCCATCCAATCCATCCATTTATAAAAAAATAATATAAATGGATTGGATGTATTGGATTATTTTTTTAGTGGATGGTTTGTGATCCATCTAATATTTTTTTAAAATCCATTGGACCAACAATAAAAAAATGTAATGGATCAACTTTTATTCATTCCAAAACCAATTTATTTTTTTCATATTATTTTTCACCAAATAAAAAAACCTCCATTTGTAACAAAAAAAAAAACACTCAATCTAATTTTCTCTTTCGTTCCCTATTATTTCTAATTAATTGTTCTCAAGCATCAGTTGTAGTCCATGTTATCACGTACGTTTTCTTTTTTCGTTGCCTTTTTTTTTGCTGAGAAACTTTAAAAAAAAGTATTAACTAATTAAAAGCACAGAAAGTCGTAACAAGTTTCGTAAAACAATGTCATGGAACGTTGTGACATACAACCTCTGTAGATACACATAATCAATAACTCCTGTATAGTAATAGAAAAATGACCGTGATACAGAATAGTCGTGAGATAGAGTGGAGAGAGAGTAAAGAGAGAGAGTAGGAAAAAAAGAGAAAGAGAAAGAGTAGAGAGAGGAAGAAAGAGGATAGCGACGGTGAGATAGAGATAATATTTTAATTTTTTTTACAAATTATTTTATTTTTAAAAATATTTTATGGATGGATAAAAGAGATATAAAATTATTTAATTTCTTAAAATAAATTTTAGTGGATGGATTGGATATCCATCCATGAAAAGTTGTTAATGGATAGATCGGATGGATTTTATGTAATGGATCATGAATGGATTTGATTTTTTTTAATTATTTTTTATTGGATTATAATGGATTGATGGATTGTTTTTAATCCATCCCGATTCATCCATTTGCCACCCTTAGTGGTAATCGAGATCTCACAATTAATTTAGATCTCACCAGAATAAATGTCCTGATTCTTCAAGTTAATAAATTTGTTTTTTTAAAGATAAATAATAATATTAACAAGGAAATATTAAAATATATCATTATCTAAGGAAAAAACTTTTTATTTAATTAATCTTTTTTATAGTTGATTATATGCTGAGCAAGCCTATAATTAATTTTATTAACCAAATCCATGTGGCTTGAAATTCCTACTCATCAAGGGTGTTATATAACACAAGTTAACAACAGTGGTCTGCCTCAAGTCTCTAGGGTTTAAAGCGGGTTGGTGTGAAAGTGGCATTTGAAAGAAAAGAATCGAAGCAAAAACAACGGCAGCAATCTCGTACGAAGCAATTCCATTGCGGTAAAGGTAACAAAACATTCTTCACTGTCTTCTTCCTAATCCTATGATGACTTGACTTCATTATAAGGTTGTCTGTCACCACTTTACTTTGATGTTTGTATGACTGTTAGGTTAGGGCACAAAAACAAGATGCGTAGGAACAGCAGTCCAGGATACTACAGTCCTCCAAGGAGAGGATACGGCGGTAGAGGGAGATCGCCACCGCCGCCACCACCTCCTAGCAGGAGGGGATACAGTGGAGGAAGGCGCAGGGAAAGCAACAACGGAAGCCTCTTGGTTCGGAACATTCCCCTCGATTGTCGATCTGAGGAACTTCGAATCCCTTTCGAACGTTTCGGTCCTGTTCGTGATGTCTACATTCCAAAGGACTATTACTCAGGGTGACCTATTATCTCTAAATCTTAATCAATACTTTTGCATTTTATGTTTCTATTTTCATATTTGTATCGTTTGATCCATGCAATTGTTGTCATTTCATGCATGCAGGAAAAGGCTTTTGTTGTTGTAGTTGTTGATTAGATGTTATTTTCAGATTAGTGAGAGTAATTGAGTTTTGGCCGGTTAATTATTTCAGTGTGTCAAAGAAATAGGTGGGGGTGTTCTGTTCTTCCTTGATTTCGATTTATTTTATTTTATTTTTTTAAAAAAAGGTGTTTGGTATTGATTTTGCGATTTTGAATTCATTTTGGACTGGTTTGTCAGGGGGTATGTTGGTTTGAATATTGAAGTTAAACCAAGACCAAGCCCCACATTTGAAGAGGATCTACTCACTCTTTAACATGTGGGTCCCATTTCAAGTGTGTTAATCTTCATATCAAGAGAAATTATATAATCACACACACTCAATACAAGTTTCATGGAATGGAAGGTTGATTCATGTCCAATGGAAGACTTAGTTTGTTGGAGCTTTGAATTCAAGTGCTTCTTATAAATACAAGAATGAATGTTGAAGAGTTTTCAAGTCAATTCCTTTACTACTTGAATATAAAGAAAAAGGACAGTCACTAAGCTTTGGATTTAGCGGGTTAAGTAAATTTTCAGCACCCACTGCTGTGTTCATGTCTCAGAGAGCCATAATAAGTTGTCTAAAGAAAGCTATACACTAAGTAATGTGATTTGAGGTGGTTACTTCTGGGTATGCAAATTCTGCCTAGTCAGCATATTCTACAATCTGTGTTTGCCAATGTTTTTCTAGCAGTGTTAGAATGATTCTCTACTTTTTTCCCAATACAGAGAACCTCGAGGCTTTGCATTTGTGCAGTTTGTGGATCCTTATGATGCCTCAGAGGCACAGTACCATATGAACAGACAGATCTTTGCTGGAAGGGAAATATCTGTAGTTGTGGCTGCAGAGACAAGAAAAAGACCAGAGGAGATGCGCCACAGGACTAGGACCAGGTATTTCTTCCACATTCTGTGCTATGTCTGCTCCCATCCTTTAACAGATTATAAAACTTCCTTATAGCTTAACGTTTTCCCTTTAAATATACTCCTATGGTTTTTGAATTTTGCAGAGGACCAGGGAGCTATGGGGGGCGAAGGTCTTCACATTATGGTAATATCAGTTTAAAATTTTCCATATTGCATCAACTTTTAGAAATCCATACCTAGATCATGCTATTTATAAGTGGAGGCTTTTCCTGGGTCAAATCTGCTCCATATTGAAATGCATTTTTTCTTATGCCACATTAGAACTTTTTTGTTCTTGTTGTGTGAATGTGTATGAAATGATAAATTGAGAGATGGACACTTCATCTGATTAGATGAATCATCTTTGCTTTGTTGTTCAGAATCGTTGTTTTCTTACTTGTCTTTGAAAATTTTGCTGCTTTGTCCTGATAGTGTCTGTTCTCTTAATGGTATCAAAATAGGGTCTTCCAGAGTTCAGACTCATCACTCATTTTAGTCGGAAATACAATGGGTGGATTTAAGCCTTATTTTTTGTCTAAGCTAGTAAGCCGAATATCTAATGTAAAAAAAATTATAGTACTATTTTTCCAAAAAAAAGAACTTATTAAACTATACCATACTCTGTACCAGTGTAGTTAGTATCGTACAAATCGTACGATTTGTATCTAGATTCATCACAGTTCAGCAGCTCAGCGAAACAAATCGCATGATGAATCGATTTTGATGAAGAATTGTGTGCCAAACTGATGAATCGGAAGTGAATCGGTTGATTCACGATGCAGAATCGTTTCTGACGATTCCAGAACTTGCAATCGTGGAGTTGGGTTTCGCAAATACGGGTCGAGTCCGGGCGACCCCTTTTCTGAAAGGTGCTGTTTTGGTCCTTTTTTGCGTTTTTTTTTTAAATTTTTTTGAATGTGAATAGGACAAAATTCACCGCCTCTGACCACTTAATTAGTTTTCTACTTCCTAAACCTAATATTTTAGTATTATAATAGCTCTGCCACTTTAGTTTCTCTTTTTTCCAATACCCATTTGTGTCGTTTCTTTCCTTTGAAGCTTCTCCAATTCGTGGTGTGGTCCCTTTGTGTTCCTCTGTCCTTTTCCTACCTTTTTTAATAATTTCCTGCCTTCTCTATCGAGGAGGTTGTGCTTTTCTTTTGGAGAAATAATGGTTCAAACAAATATCTTCTATTTATTTTGAATAATTTAATCTTAATGATTTATTTTGAAGTTTTTGTTTTAGTTTAATGGTTATTTAATGAGTTATTTGACTTTAAAATACTAATATCTACTATTTCTTTATGGAAAAATATAATTTATATATATTTTAATTATTGGTCATGTATTTTATGATTCAAGATTCGATTCAATTCACGATTCATAGAATAGGCCAGTGTTGTTAATATCGTTTATCGGGAAATATCGGAAGGCCAAAAATCTGATATGTAAAAAATCGGATATCGTATGGGACAAATATCGGAAGTCAAATATCGGTTGAAATAAATAAATTATATATAAAAATATATGTTGTATACAAATAAAAATAAGCTGCCTAACATTGCAGTATGCATTTCAAGACATGGATGTGCATCATACGAGTATGATTGGGCAAGAATATGTCTAGCAACCCAATAAAAGCCATTAATCTGTGAATAAAACTATGTATAGCATGCAAGACAGCATATAAAACATATGTATTGACAGAGACAGCAAGGTAAAAACATCTAGCATATAATTGATGCTAGACAGTATAGAAAACATATGTATTCCCCAAAGATTGAGACAGAGACAGCAAAAAACTATTCCTTCTTCAAACATTCTAGTGGCCCTACACAACAATCTGAAAATTGTACAGGCCCCTCCACCCTTGCAGCAAACTAGCTCCAAGATCAAATAAAAGAAGTGACATAATTATAATATTAACTAAAAAAGAGGAAAAACAGAGGAAGAGAAAGGGAGAATGAGAGAGGAAAGATAACGAAAAAATAGAGGAAGAGAAAGGGAGAATGGGAGAGGAACGAATATGAAAAACAGAGGAAGAGATTAGAAAAGAAAAATAGAGGGGAAAGAAGAGAATGGAGAAAACAAAGAAAGAGACATTACCTGAGAGGCTGAGAACACCGGGTGCTGGCCGGAGGTGATGGAGGAGTACGTGACGAGGTTTAGGTGCAGAGTCGTTGCGTGACTGAGGAGGCCGAAAGGTTAGAGATAGAGACACAGTACGTGTTTGAGTGAGAGATATGGCTTGAAATACCCTTAAAATCAATTACTTACGTAATTAAAGGAGTGGGCTTCACAAAAAAGGGTGGGTCGGTGGACTCGGTGTTGACCCTTTGAATTTCCAGAGTTCAAAAAAAGAAAAAAAAAACTTAAAATGCCAAACTTCCGATATTTGATGACTTGGGCGATATAGCGATATCCAATATATCGGACGATATGCTCACAAATCGGAATGCACATATTATAATGCTTATCATATTGGGGCCTTGAAAATCCGATACAATATATCGAGATATCGGCCGATATGCTGATATTTGACAACACTGAAATAGGTCTTCTGATTCACGATACGAATCTCGAGTTGATAACCATTCTTTGTACTCTTGAGTTTTTCTTCTCATATTGAACCATACAGCTATTTACAGTATGATGATTGTTGAGACTGTAAAATCTTTCCATGTTTTTGAAAGTTGATTTAATCAATCAGAGTTCTTTAAGTCTCTTAGTGATTAGTTACCCTACCAAAGACCATTGGAATGCTGGTTCTCAATTCTCATAAATGATTGTTATGTAAGGGATCCAGTTACTGCTAACTAGCCAAGGTGGTGATTGAAGACCTATGATGCACCGATACTTCCATTTGCTTCCTGTATCCAATATGGACCCACATATCCAACACAATTCTTTGATTTTGCACAGTATTTCTCAATAAATACGACTCAAGCACATCACCCAATCTAATGTGTAGAAGCATTGAGTGAGAGAAAAACTGAGCACACAATCAACCAAGTGTAGAGAGAAAGAGCACCCAATCTGCCTAGTAGAAGCAGAGAGAGAGGGAGGTAGGGAGGGAGAGGGGGAGAGAGTATTGCACAGAGAAAAGAGAAGACATGCATCTGTATAGGAGATGCTATTCCTTTCTTCCACCATCCAAAGGAAGGTTTATTCTGATTTAGAATAGCAATCCAGATGATGCTCGAGGGACCATGTTGTAGTTTTACCCATAACGAAGGGGTTCCTTAATCTTTTTATTTCCTCGTAGAGGAAACAAGGTGTGGGATAGCATTTGTATATGCTTGATAGAATTAGTAACTAGTTTCAATGAATGTTTTCATACATAATATACTTGAAGAATTGTTTATATTGGATCTTTGCTCGTGTTGTCCCAAATGTGAATATGGTGCTGTTTTGCATTTCTTATCAAGACTAGTAACTTCATTTTATCATTATGTCAAATCCATTAGGGCGTTCTCGATCTCGCTCCCTTAGCAGATCACGCTCCCCGCCTTATCACACTGGTTCTAGAAATCGATATCGCTCAAGGTAAGGTTCAGAATTTCAAAGTGTCTTCATTTTATAGTTAATCTGAAGCATGTAATCATGGTTTTGAATTGGTCTTTACCAGGTCCTATTCTCCTGCCCCAAGACGGCAAAGTGACTACTCGGTTTCCCCTAGAAGGCAAGCTGAGCACCCTAGATCACCAAGAGGTCCTCCTGGGGATCGCAATACCGATCAGAAGCGCAGGTCATATTCTCCAGCTTACAGTAATGGTGCTGATCAGAATCAAAGCAACGGATATGCAGAGTGAGTCCATCTGCTTACTATTTAGCTCCTTTACTTGACTTCCAATTTTTTTTCCATATCTTGGGTTGTGTGTTTACACTAATATCACTACATATTATTCTGTAAAAAGGAAACCTATATACAAGTCCGACGCTGATCGTGGCCAGTGGAAGTCGTCATCCCTACGTAGAGCATCAAGGTCACCCCTTGGATCTAGATCAAGGTCTCCTCCTAATTTGTCACCCAGACATGGAAGATGAGGTAAAATGTTAGAGTGAGATTTTATATATTAGGGGATTGGTTCCTCATTAGGGTTAGCTTTGTTTTGATGGTTTTCATCATGCATGTTGCAGGTTGTTGGCAATATGCTGCTGGGCTTCTGTACAATTATCAGGACATCCACAAACACCTTTATTCTGCTTAGAAGTTCTCATCCATCTGATGGATTATTGTGTAATCTTCAGATTTGTTACTGTTGTGCAGCATTTTGAATTTCCAAACTTATATAGTAAAACTTGTCGTACAACCTTGATTGATGAATTGTGTTGAGCTTGTCAAAACCTTTGCATGAGGTCAATTTAACTGCTGCAGTTGTATGACCGTCTATTACTAAGCATTAATTGCTACTAAAGTCGTAACTTGTGGCTAAAATAAATTCATACACTTCTGAAGGAATTTGGAAGTGAGATGTGTTACATAGCTTTGTAGCCTTTATTGGATTTACCTTCAATAAGGATTATGTGCGCAAGTTTAACTGCAATTAGTATAGTTTTGAATCAGTTGAATAGCGTTTGGGTAAATACCTCAGGAAATGCTTTTGCAGTTATTGAAGTTTGATAATAAATTAAGATGTCATCCCTATGGGGGCGATTGTTTAGGTGCCAGGGTTGTTCACTGGGTGGATTTAGGATCTTTTTCTTATATGTATTATTGTGATTTGAGTTGTTTTTCACATCTTTACTTGGTGTAATATTGTGATTGAGTTGTACGGGTAACTTGCTAGTGTAATATAATTTGAGGTAGGGGTGAGCGTGGGACGGATTATGTCTGACCCTTACCTGACCCTAAACATTGATAGGGTCCGATCTTTGAACCCGAACCTGTTGATAGGGCCTAATCTTTGAACTTGAACCCATCTCTAGACTCGAAGGAATCCGGTTATATGCGGGTTGATTTAAGATCGGCTTTTTAACTAAAATGGGTTCCTTTTAAAAATTATTTATCATTTAGGGTTATTCTGAAACTATTTATCAATGGGGATCCTTTTGAATACGTGACATTTTTTTTCCCTAGGTGTTGCAGGGGCGTCCCCCACCCAATACAAGTTCCCTTATCCCTTCCCCCAGTAGACCACTCCTCCTCCTATAAATAGATATCAGTAGGAAATTTTATTTACTACTTGTGATATTATTTGCTACTTGTTATTAGGGTATTCTTTTATTGCCTCTTGTTATTTTAAATAAATACTTTATCATTAATGTCATCGTTACTTCATATACTTATAGTATAATTTTTTTGTAGCAGTATTCCTTTAAAATTGTTGGTGATTTTCTTTTAATTCTTACAACGTAAAATTTTTTCTTACTACTGTAATAATTGATAAATGTTTATTGGTGTAAATTGTTATTGCTATTATTTTTTTATGTCTCTTGTGATATTATTTGCTACTTGTTATTATGATATTATTTTAAATAGATACTTTATCATTAATGTCATTGTTGTACTTATAGTATAATTTTTCTGTAATAGTGTTCCTTTAAAATTGCTGGTAACTTTCTTTTAATTCTTACAAGGTAAAATTTTTTTTACTATTATAATAATTGATGAATATTTACTGGTGTAAATTGTTATTGCTATTATTTTTTATGCCTCTTGTGATATTATTTGCTACTTGTTATTTGGGTATTTTTTTTATACCTCTTGTTATTTTAAATAGATATTTTATCATTAATGTCATCGTTACTCCCTATACTTATAGTATAATTTTTTTTTTGTAGCAGGGTTCCTTTAAAATTGTTAGTAACTTTCTTTTAATTTTTACAAGGTAAATTGTTTTTTACTATTGTAATAATTGATGAATATTTATTGTTGTAAATTGTTATTGCTATTATTTTTTTATGCCTCTTGTGATATTGTTTGCTACTTGTTACTAGATTATTTTTTTTATGCCTCTTGTTATTTTAAATAGATACTTTATCATTAATGTCATCGTTCCTCCCTATACTTTTTATAGTATTTTTTTTTTGTAGTAGTGTTCCTTTAAAATTGCCAATAACTTTCTTTTAATTCTTACAAGGTAAATTGTTTTTTATTACTGTAAGAATTGATAAATATTTATTGGTGTAAATTGTTATTGCTATTATTTTTTTATGTCTCTTGTGATATTATTTACTACTTATTATTATTATATTTTTTATGCCTCTTGTTATTTTAAATAGATACTTTTTCATTAATGTCATCGTTACTCCCTATACTTTTTATAGTATAATTTTTTTTGTAGCAGTGTTCCTTTAAAATTGTCGGTAACTTTATTTTAATCCTTACAAGGTAAAAGTTTTTTATTACTGTAATAATTGATGAATATTTATTGGTGTAAATTGTTATTGCTATTATTTTATATGTCTCTTGTGATATTATTTGCTACTTGTTATTAGGGTTTTTTTTTATGCCTCTTGTTATTTTAGATAGTTACTGTATTATTAATGTCATGGTTACTCCCTATACTTATAGTATAATTTTTTTGTAGCAGTGTTCCTTTAAAGTTACTGGTAACTTTCTCTTAATTATTACAAGGTAAAATGGGCTACACTAATACTTGGTTGATTTAGATTCAACAACTTTGAAATCCTGATGAACATTCATGGAATAATGTTTAATAGCCAATTGAACTGTCTGTTTAGTATCAAATCGCAAGCCAACATACAATTTCTGACCCACTTTCCACGATCTTGGAACATCTATATTATTACATTAATATAACATTAATATAACATTATTACCGCAAAATTAAAATAATAACAATAACCCATAAATTCATAATTTCTAATAATAATAATATTACAAAATAAAATTAATTACCAATTACTAATAGTAAATATCAATACTATTAAAAATAATATTACTATTATATTATAATAAAAAAATAAACTTAATAATTAAAAGAAAGTTGCAAATAATATCACAAAAGACAATAAAAAATACGCTGATAACAAGTAGAAAATAATATCACAAGAGACATAAAAAATAATAATACCAATAACAATTTACACCAATAAATATTCATCCATTACTTTTATGAATTAAAAGAAAGTTATCTACAATTTTAAAGGAACACTGCTAAAAAAAAATTATACTATAAGTATAGAGAGTAACGTTGACATCAATGATAAAATATCTATTTAAAATAACAATAGGCAATAAAAAAATACCTAATAACAAGTAGCAAATAATATCACAAGAGGCATAAAAAAAATAATAGCAATAACAATTTACACCGATAAATATTCATCAATTATTACATTAGTAAAAAAAAATTTACCTTGTAAAAATTAAAAGAAAGTTACCTGCAATTTTAAAGGAACATTGTTACAAAAAAAAATTATACTATATGTATAGGGAGTAACAATGACATTAATGATTGTGAACACCTAATTTTATCCGGATTTTTTTTAATTAATGCTTTGAAAAAATAATAAACAAAAAAATGATAAATAAAAATAAAAACTTTGCAAAAGGAAAAAAGTGTTTTTGTTATTGGCCCATTATAGGATTAGTGTAGCTCATTTTCATATCTGGTTGCAAGTGACTTGTTGAACCCATGATCCAAGTCCAAAAAAAAAAGACTTCTAATTTTTATTTGAAAAAATATAAAAGTATTTTTTAATTCTTTGTCCTTTTTTTTTTTCATCCTTGATTTGTCTTCTTCCTTTTGAGGTAAAGCAGCTTTCTCTTTTATTTCCCTTTTTTTGTTTTCTTTCACATTTTTCCAAAAAGAGAGGGACATCATCCCTACCCTTGCACCTGCCAGGCAGAGTAGCGGGAGCACCACACCACCATGACATCACAATCTGTCCAATTTTCGTCCTCCCCTTTTAGAGCAATTAACGGATCTTTGTTTTCTTCCTCATCCTATATATACACGTTACATTTCAGAAGAATAGGGGCTTTTTTTTTTATATCATCAGCATAAGGCAAAAATTTTAGTGTGAAAAAACAGAAGAGTTTAGAACAAAAGAAAAGATATACAAAACACTTCTCAGAGCAACAAACAAAATACACACAGAGAGAAGAAAATTGTCCAAAGAAAGGGGGAGAACCAGGGGCCATCGCCTAGTTGCAGCTAGGCCACCATTGCGCGCCGCCGCTTCGCATCGAGCTCCGCCGCAAGCTCCATCACTGTTTGCTCAACCACCATCGTCATAGCCACACAGTCCCGCCGTGCCGCTCAGAACCAATAGCTCCGCCACGACCCTCGCCACAAAAACACCTCAAACCGCCAACTTTCGTCATTCACATCCCCTGCCTCGCTCCAGTCGCGTCTCGAACCAGATCCCAGCACCGCATCTCGACGCCGTCGTCTTGCCCCGAAGCTCCTCACATTTCAGATCTACCACCGAGATCGCTACCCTCGTTCTTGCCTGAAACGAGCGCCGCGTCCCTTCGATCCAGCACCGCCCATCGTCCGCTTCGCTGCCAGCCATCATTCGCCGCCGCTAGCCCTCCTCCACGCGTCTGTCTCTTTGGTCCTTCTCTGTATTGGTAACGACGGAGACTCGGTCTCCTTTTTTCTTTGTTACTGTTTGACTCTTATTCTTATGTTATGTTATTACTTATACTTATTACTTGTTATTAGGTTATTAGATTTTAATGGTTTTGGGTTTGTGAGTGCAGCTGGTGGCCCAGTGTGTTTTTTTATGGTTGTGTTACCTTTTTATATTATTAGAGTTTGGCAAAAAAAAAAAGCAAAAAGAGAATTTATTTTTTAAAAAAAATGGATAAAATGAAAAAGAGAAATTGGTTTTGGACCAAAGTTAAAAAATATAAAAGTCTCTTTTTTTAAAAAAAATATTTATGTTTGAATTATTTTTCATAAATCCTTTTCAAAAAAAAAATAGAAAAAAAAAACCGTTTCCTTCTTTAAAAAGTAAAGTTTCGTGTTTTTTTTTTCTCAATAAAAAAACTTTCTAAATCTAAAAATTCCTTTTAAAAAATAAAAATAATTAATAAAAAAAACAAAAAAATCAAATCCTTTTCAAAAACGAAAAATCAACCTAACAATCAAATCTTTTCTAACAATCAAATCCTTTTCATAATTTCTATCGCACCCGATAATACGTAGGAGCAGAATCAATCATTCTGTCAAGCCAAAACTAAATTTTCCCCTTTTTAGTGTCTCTTTTTATTTTCGAGTAATTAATCAAAATACTCAACTTATGATGTTTAGGGATACTCTATGGACACGGTGCCATATTCAATCCTTTAGATTTGAGGTTGCTCTGTGGATTTATGTGCCACGTTCAGTCTCATTTAGGTTTATCAACAATAAATTTTAAAATACAAAATCATAAATAAAATATAAAATATTCTAAAATAAAAATAATGCTTTCTTGTAAATAATTTTTGGGGTAAAATGAATATTTAAAAGGTTACTAAAATTTTTGCACAATTAACTTGAGGTACCGTTTCTTAAACGGGTGATGTAGGGTTCTAGCACTTTCCCCACGCGTAACCAACTCCCGGACTCAAATCTCTATCTTTTTTTTAAAACCAGTTTTCCTTAAAATATTTAGGTTTTTTTCCAAGATTTTCCTAATAAAAAATTTTGGTGGCGACTCCTCTGTTTTTATTTCTTTTTCGCGGCGCTCGGACAAGACGGTCGCGACGATGATAAAGTATCTATTTAAAATAACAAAAGGCATAAAAAAAATATCATAATAACAAGTAGCAAATAATATCACAAGAGGCATAAAAAAATAATAGCAATAACAATTTACACCAATAAATATTCATCAATTATTACAGTAGTACAAAAAAATTTACCTTGTAAGAATTAAAAAAAAGTTACCAACAATTTTAAATGAACACTACTACAAAAAAACTACACTATAAGTATAAAGAGTAACGATGGTAGCATGAAGTAGACAATTGTGCCACGTGGTGCTGCAGGCAGTTTTTTTTTTTTTTTAATAATGGTAGGCGCTAGTCTGACTGACGCTTTTGACCCGTTAGAGGGGAAAAAACTACGACATTAATGATAACGTATCTATTTAAAATAACAAGCAACAATAAAAAAACACATCCTAATAACAAGTAGCAAATAATATCACAAGTAGTAAATAAAATTTCCTACTGATATCTATTTATAAGAGGAGGAGTGGTCTATTGGGGGAGGGGATAAGGGAACCGATATTATGTGGGGGGAGGACCCGCAGCACCACGTGGCGCAATGCAGGGGAGGTGCCACTGCACCTGGCGCCTTTGACCCGCCAGAGGAAAAAAAAAATATGGCACGTGTCCAAAAGAACCCCCTCATTAGTAAATAGTTTCAGAATAATCCTAAACTGGTAAATAGTTTCTAAAAGGAACCTATTTTGGTCAAAAAGCCGTTTAAGACTGGGTCTAAATGGGACGGGACCGGGTTGACCCGGATTTAAATAGATTCTTTGTAAACAAAATTTTTATGAGTGGGAAAATGTTAATATTTTTATAAAGCAAAATATAAGCAAAAAATGCTATCTAAAAGTCACCAATTGATCCAAAATTAGATGCTACAACATATCAACAAATAAATCATTTTGTTATATGCTTCCTTGATGCTCATATTACCAAAAATACATTGTTAAAAACAAAATACTCTTATCAAACAAGATTTTTTCAATGTCATCAAGCCACAAAATATTTCCTAAAAGCCACAAATTGGACTAGTGTGAAACGTGATATGTGAGAGTATAAGTTTAGTAATTTGCATCATACTTCTTTTTTAGTGACCGCGAGCTTAAAATATATTCTAGGGAGGGGTAAAAGTATATTTTTATTATATGGAACGGGTTGGATAATCGAAAGTCAACCCGGACCCGTCCCTAATCCGGCTTCGGGTCACAAAGTGAGACACGAATTCATTCCTTTTCTTTTACGGGTTAGAGTCAGATCCGACCCGAACACCATGGATTGGGACAGGTTCCTCGAATAACTCTCCCTCTCCCTCTACCTCTACCTCTACCATGTTCCTGCCTAATCTTTTCTCTGTTTTTCATTTATATTTCTTTTATTTATTTTTTATTACTATAAATATGCATAACAAAATTAGGTTCCCGAGATCATGTGTCATACCCCGAAAACAAATTTTCCAGTTCAAAAAGCTTCTGGTATGATCTTTTCTATCTTTTTTTTTTCTCTCTGATTCAAATAACTTTGACTTTTATCTCTCTATTCTCGCCTCCATAGCTTGCTTTTTTCTCCTAACTCTACATACTCCATGGTCTAGATAGCATTTTGCAAATCCACCTCATTTGGTGTTAAGCGTAATAAATGGAAGGAAAATAGCATTTAGCTTGTGTCATTATAATAATAAAAAATATTTCAGATCAGGTTTAAGATGAAAGGAAAATAGCAAAAAAGAAAAATGGAATTCTTGCAAGTTGTATAATAGTAACATAACATTCTTTTATTTATCTTTGGAAATCAAAGTTTGATCTAAATATGAATTAATCGTCACACTTTCCTCCATATTGGAGAGCATATCCAAAGTCTTGCCCTGCGTCACCATAGTATTTAACACCATTTCTAGGTTCATTTTGAAATGCAATATGCCTAAAATAACATGCATGAGCAAAAGGTATCCAGATCGGGCTTATTGTAGGAGAACCGATGGAAGTTGTTGTTTTCCCACCCCAACCCACTTGATCAGTACTGGTCATGTTACAGAATAAAGCTGCAGGAAAATATCCAACTGCCGTCTGGTCCATATCTAAGCTTTAATAGTTATGAACTATTTTATAGTTTTTCTCTTTCATTGATAATATTAATTCAGACTTACACTTCCTCTTCCTCCTTTGTTGCTGCCAATACTAAAGTTTGAGTTCAGTTGTATCCACTGTCCACTCCATTGTATTTTGTTTGAGAACATCATTATCTCTTGTTCGAGACACTTTGGGGGTGTGTTGAAACTTGAAAGAAATAACATGCATGTGTGTGCGTGCTTGTTTGTGTTCGGGTTCCGTGCGTATGAGCTGCACCTAACAGTTGGAAATTTGAATCCTTGCAAATAGTAATATTTTGGCTAAAATACCTTTTTTATTTTTTATTTTTCGGATAAAATTCATTTTGATCTTTTATCTTTAAAATGATTCATTTCAATCCTTTATGTTTCAAAAGTGACTCAAAACGATCATTTCCGTCATCTCCTATCCAACTCCGTTAGAAATCAGTGACGTGACACTCTTCTTCTTCTTTTTCTTCTCCCAGCCGAGTCTTCTTCCTCAAAATGAAACCCTAGGCCAGATGTGCAAATTAAGGAATACACTGAGAGCAATGGTGAGAGTAACAAGAAAAATTTCAAACAAAATGTTTCTGGAGCAATACTGACTGAGAGCAAAAAAAAAAAAAAGAGAGAGGAGAGAAAAAATAAAAAATTACAAATGCACAGAGAGAGGCGCCTCTCCTCGGTGACCACCACGTGTCGCCACCCCTTCGCCGCAGAACCGGAACCGCCCCACCGTGCAGCGCCTCAGGCCTGTCGTGCAGCACCGCCTCACATCCTTCAGCATGGATCCAACTCTCTTCCGCCGTCACTCCTCGTCCGTGCACCTTAGAACGTCGTGAAGCCGCCGTCGCCTCCTCCGTAACCGCATCGCCGTCCGCCCACGCTCGCCGCCGGCCACCTCTGTCAGAAGAGCGCGATTCCCCTGCGCTTTTCCTCTGTTTCGCTTTCGCTTTCGGTGAAGGTTTAAGGGACTCTTTGTTCTTTCCTTTTTCACTGCCTCATGTTCTGCTAGTGATGTCTGTGTCCAGATGTTTGTGTCCTTACAGAGTCACATGAAAAACGAGGCTAAAATCTGATTGTGAAAAGCAATGAACAAATATCCAGGTGTAAATAGAAATGTGTGTGTGTGAGAGAGAGGGACCTGGGGCGTTGTTGAAGGATAAGAGTGTGGGTATGGATGTGATGATGAAGAGATTGAAGGAGGAGGAGGAAAAGATTGAAGGAAGAGGAGAGAGGGTTTCGTTGAGAGTCCAAAAGTCATCCGTCAGATTCATGAATTCAACACTGGAAAAAATAAATTCTAGAGAGAGAAAGGTGAGAGGATTAATGTCTAGATTCCGGTGAAATTTGCAGATTCTGGTGGATCTCCGGCTAACATGAACAGACGTGAGTAACAGATCTGACGGAAGAACCATTTTGAGTAACATTTAAAAGATAAAGGACCAAAATGAATCTTTTAAAAGATAAAGGACTAAAACGAATTTTCAATAAAAGATAAAGGACCAAAAATATATTTTAGTCTAATATTTTTGGCATGTCATGAGAAAAATTTCATTTTTTATAATTTTGGCATCATTGCATTATTATGTAATTATAAAGCAGGTCAGGATAAAAAGTATTTTTATATACACCTGTTTTCCCTCTTGGCATTCTTTAATCTTTTTATTCAAATCTTGTTTTGCCGTTTGAATGCTAACGTGTTTTGCATATGACCAGGTTCCGGGAAGAGGTTATGGGCTTGCCTCTTGCTGGAGTAGAAGCAATATTATCTAGTGATGATCTCCAGGTTGCATCAGAGGACACTGTGTATGACTTCAGATGTCCTCGGTAATTGGATTGCCCATTTAATTCGCTTCCCTTATATGACTTGTTGAAAGCTTAAGAAGGTCTTAACCTGTAACGACTTTGATTACGATGTTGCATCCAAGCTTGTACTTGAGACTCTCTTTTTCAAGGCCAAGGCTCCACATCGCCAACGGATGCTAGCTGCTGACTTTGGTTCCTCCAATCGTAATTTTGTGAAGCGGACATATAAATATCGCCCTGTTAAGGTGGTAGAATTTGAGCTTCCACGACAACAATGTGTGGTTTACTTGGATTTGAAGTGGGAGGAGTGTGCCAATTTGTTCAGATCTGGCCGGGTTTTTTCTCAAGCATTCCATTTAGGTAGACAAGGGTTTTTCCTATAAGCAGGTTGCAACATGGACCAACGGAGTTCTTTTCATTGCTTTGGCCTGTTTCTAGGAATGCAGGAAAAGGGCTCTGTTAGCTTTGCTGATGACTATCAACTTGCTGCGAGGTCTAGGCCGACTGAGGAATTTGTTAGCAAATACAAAGGACAAATTTATATGTACTTTTTTATTTTATATATAAAATCATTTTAAAACGGTTTTTTTTTTTTTTGTTTAATCCATAAGTCATCTACAAAAGCCACTCGGTAAATGAATAGGTGTATAATAAACTTTGGTGTTGTTTAATTTATTTTTACTTATAATTATGAAATATTAATTTTTTATTTTACCCTTTTAAGATTTAAAAAAAAATAGTAAAAACAAGTCAGAAAATCTTTACAACAAAAATAGAGTAACAACAAAATAATATTTCTGATTAGTAAAAGTTTAGATCAGGGGAATGCACGTCCCTTTACAAATTCAGGGAACCTCAATGACCAGATGTGTCAGTCCAATTGACAACAACAAAATAACATTTATGCAAATATGCATAACGTATTAATTCAACATAAAATAAAACAAACCCTACCAAACTCTTGTATTTATTTTTAATTAATAAAAGGAAAGAAAAGAAATTAGGACTCATTTTCAGTTACTTTGTTAGATCATACAAATGTTTACTTAGTCATCCGGGTATGTACCATGAGCTGTGTTCACATTGACTATTAATATTAAGCCTTCAAACCAGGGAAGGAAGCTTCTATTTCACCACCTTCCTTGTCACAGAGAAAGAGAGAGAGATGGCAATTGGGTTGATGGAAGTGCTGCTGGTGAAAGCAAAGGGGCTTCATGAAAGTGATATCTTTGGTATCTTTCTTTCTTTTCCAATTGGTGTTTGCAGACTATCTTGTTTAATTTCTTTCAGATTTAAACATCTTTCTTATTCTCAAAGTGGCATTTTTCTAAACATGCATTCATTCATTATATTCAATTCCTGTGGTTTCTCTTCTCTTCTCATCCCATTCCTTGACTCAAGTTTCACTTTGATTTGATTTTAATATTTCATAGTTTAAATGATGGAACCCCCATTCTGATTCTAATTGGGCACTGTTTTCCACCCCCTTTTTCTTTTCTTTGTTGATAGCTCGTATGGATCCGTATGTTCTGTTACAATACAAAGGCCAAGAGCGCAAAAGCAGTGTACTTCATGGTTAGTTCTATTGCTCATTTTTATGAGACATCCATATATCATTAACATTTGTGACTTGAAACACTTGATATTTAATGTTTACTGTGTGCTTTTTCTTATTTGGCTTCATATTCCATGGAGAAGAAAGAAACTACTAGACTAGCTCTTGTTGTTACAATAATTGCCTTCTGTTGTACCTGTATTGTAGATTGTAGAGGACAATTGAATGATGTTTCACATGCCACTGATATATCTGATTTCTTAAGTTTTTAGAAGAACATAGATTAGCTAATGTAATTCATGATTAGCTAGGTGAGCTTCACCAAACCAAAAGTTGAACTACCCAAAAGATAGTTGTTAATCTCCCCAGAGGAATTACAAGGATCAATTTGGAGAGCAGTATAAAATTTGAGACACACATGGATCAGATCTTAGTATTCTTCTTTAAGCCTTTTGTAGTTCATACAAGATCTGGTATCCTCTTACCTTAACAGGAGATTCTTGTGAACGGCCTCAAAACATTGTGACAAGTTTTCCTATATTTTAGTGTTGTGTAAAATTAATGAATCCTTTAATTTCAACTGAGAGATTGCCGGAGACGGAAAATGAAAAAGGAAGTAAGAACCAAGAAGCTTGTTAAAGTAAATCTGGTGGGCATGCAGTTCATCCACAAGCAGTATGCTGATGCAACTTGTTGTTTTTTCTTTTCCTTTCTTTTTCTGGAGGAGGAGGATGGTAAGGCATATTGAATATCTCTTTCACATTTTTAGAAGTAATTAAACAATTTTTAATTTGAGGGTTAGATCTGAAGAAATGAAGAATCCCACACAAAATGGGCAACACTGGGGTGGAGGGATGAGGGAGACAATAAGAATCATGGATTTTGTTACACACGGATGAATCCTCGCAGAATAGTGTATTCATGGAGTAGTTTTCTTTCCTTCATTCATAACCCCTTTTTTTTTATATTTATTTCCTTTCTGGAAGCAGATGAGTAAAGCAGAATAGGTTTGCTTTCTTAGTCCCTTTTGAACTCTTCAAAAAACTATGCAATCTAAAGCATCACAATCACACTTACATGCACGGTACAAATAAATCACTGCTTATGTCACAATTATTAAGGTTTTTGGTTGCTTACTGTCTATAATGATACAGAGGGAGGCAGCAATCCTGTATGGAATGAGAAGTTTGTATTCAGAGTTGAATACCCTGGGTCTGGTAACCAATACAAGCTCAACCTTAAAATCATGGACAAGGATGTGTTTTCTGCAGATGATTTCGTTGGCCAGGCCACGTAAGACTTCAATGCCTTCATTTGTAAATTACATTAGCCATGATGAGTTGCTCTAATTGACAAATAGTTGCTAAAATTTTCATCTTAACTATTTGCCATGGATTTAATTTAGCAGTTTAATTCCTTTCTCCTTCATATCCACTGAACAAGGTGCCAAAATATAGAAAATGAGGACACCCTGCTTACTTAGGCCATGATCAGATACAGATGTCATGAGAAAAAGATCATTAAGCAAACTGTTGGTTTCTTTATTTCATGATAAAGGATCATTTTTTTGTATTCAGAATCTATGTGAAGGATTTATTGGCAGAAGGAGCAGAGAATGGATCAGCTGAGATTCATCCTCGCAAGTATAGCGTGGTTCAAGCTGATCAATCTTATTGTGGTGAAATTGAAGTTGGTCTAACTTTCACCCGAAAGGTAACTTTTTTAGAAGTTGATAGCTTGAAAGGGCTTATAATTCTTGTTATGCAAAAAATTGTAAAGAACTGTAAGTTCATAGGAAAGCATGCTATTTATACTGTTCAATGACAATTTTGAAATGAAACTACAAAGGAAGTAAGGATGTGGTAAACAGTAAACATTTATTTAATAAGCTATTTTGAAATAAGTTAATGTAATCTTTTCCAAACGCCATTGTGAATTTTTATTGATATATTTGGGGGGGGTGGGGGATGCATTTAATATTTAGGACTGATAGCATTTTATTCGTTGAGATATTTCAGGAAAATGGAATTATTAAATGCATGTAGTTATATTAGCATACTTAATAAGCATAGCTAGGGTTAGAGTAAAATTGGAAGAAGAAAAATAAGTATAAGTGACAAATAAATTGAAATAACCTATACTTTCTAAATTAACAGCTATTTTGGACCGGTGGAAGTGTATGTTAATTATTAGGATTTTCCTTAATGTTGTTTTTCACTGGAATACACAGGAAGAGGAATATATTGACGAAGATCTTGGAGGATGGAAGGAAAGTGACTATTAGTTGCATCATCAAATTCAATGTGCGTCAGATGTAAATTTTGGAATTGAATAGACTTTTTAGTCTTTCCTGTATGTCTGTGAATATGCATGGAATTCGAAATCCCTTCTATTGGTCGTGATGTGATGAAAGCACTCGTTATTCAGATAGTTGTTAATGACTTTCACAATACAATTTGTAATCACAATAGGAGTTGTGCGTAAAAAGAGAACATGAACTTCAGCCTCTGATTGTAACCTGAAATTATACTATTCCTTTTGAGCTTAATTACACCTAAATCATCATTTGGTGGAAATTAGGGGTTGTTTGGTTCATTTCTAGTTTTCTGTTTTCATTTCTTAATTTAAAGATAATTACAACTAAAATAATTACAAAAGTGTCATATTGTTTTCATCATTTTTCTTGTTTTCAAAGATTTGTACAGGAACAGTGAAAACAAATGTAAAGTTGTTTTCAGTGTTTCTTATACAAATCTTTGAAAACAAAAAATAAAATAAAAACAATGGGACACTTTTGTAATTATTTTAGTTATAATTATCTTTGAAATCATGAAATGAAAATAGGAAATTGAAAATAAAGTAAACAAACCCCTAATTATCTTTGTGCATGGTTTACTAAGAAACTGCACATTGACTAGGACAGATGAAATGCTAAAATTCCATTCATAAGTTTCACTGAAAAGGAAGAAAATGGATATTTTTGGAAGAGGGGATATTTTTTAGAAAATGGCATGCATGTGACCAATTATGTCACAATTTAATTTTTAAATGAACTGAATTGCATATGATTTATGCTTCAAGGTGTTAAATTGCATAATTTTATAAAGAAAGTAGCACACCCAATTTTAAATGATTAAAAATTATTTAATGTTTTATTCATTTCAAATTAGAGAAGTAGGTTACTTTCCTTGGAGTGGACCAGCTGGTAAGATCCCATTGTCCTGCTAGTCAGGTCGTGGGTTCGATTCCCGCTTCCCCTCGTATTATAGTATATCCAAAGTAGACTTATGCTGTGAGCTGGGACAGACGATCCGTAATCCCATCGAAAATGTTCATAGAGGTCTAAACTTTTTATCAACCAAAAAGAAACTAGAGAAGTAGGTTCTCCTTTAGACTATTCACAAGTCACGTATGAGTTTGAAACTGGGCGTCTTCAATGACCTTCTCACAGCAAATATGAATATATATAGTTGACTCGGCCAATTCCCTAGACAAGGCATACGGTTTAATGTTGATATTGTTACAATTTCCGCGTCATACTCCTTCTAGAAAAGGACTAGTCTCAAAAATGGAAAAAAAAAAAAGCTTTTAAAAGACGTACAAGCATTAGCAAGAGACTAATTGAACATTCCATCTTTCAGTTCTCAAAGTTGAAAGAAACATAATTCATAGGAGAACGTAGACCTGGCTCCTTAATATATTATTAGGACAAATTTAAGTTTAATTCTATAGATATATTAGGTGATGTTTTCAATAAGATTATGAAACTTGTACAAAATTATTATTATTATTTTATATGTTTCAACAAATTACACAATACTGGAGTTTATTGACAACTCTATCGACACTTTCGTTTCATTTTTAACTTTGACGTTAGTATCAAGAACTTTCCTAATTGTTTCCTTTGGCCAACGGCTATAAATGTACATACACACACAATAATCATGTTAGTGAAAATAGTTTATTTATAGAGTTTAATTTATTTATATTATCAGTGTAAAGATTTTTACACTGACAACCAATCAGAAATTATGAAATTAATGACTTTGAAGTGGTTGGGATAAGAATCAAAGATTTATAATGATGTGTCCATTTCTGATTGATTGACAATGTAAAAAAAATTTACAATGTCAGTGTATATTAATTAAATCCTTATTTATATTTAAAAAATGCAAGAAGAATTAATCTTGACTATTTTTTTTTTTTTGAAAAAAAAAACAAATGCATATGATTTTTTGAATCTTGTTGAAAAATCAAAATTAAAAGATAAATGCATGTGATTTTTCTAAGTAATCATGACCACCAAACAATTTTTACAAGAGGGTGAGAATGATTATTCTCAGCCTGGGATCTCACGTAAATTATCAAATTGTAATATAAAATCATGTGATCTTTTTGAATAATTACATTATCACTACGTAACTACTAATCTTGGTGATTCTGATTCTTGAATCATTAATGATTCATATGATTCATATATATATATATATATATATATATATATATGGGTTGGGCTAAGGTGTACCATCCATATTTTGTACCACCCATATTTTACACCACCCACTACACCGTTTATATGTGGTAAATTTTGGACTAATCAAATTGTCACATGAGTTTGGTCAAAATTTCAAATTTTCTAGTTGTATTTCTACTATAGTCAAATATATGAATACAATATATTGTAGTATAGTATATGTACTCTTTGTATTCGTAAATTTAACTCATATTAAAATAATGTTTTTTATTAAAAAACTGATTATATTGAAAAAAATATTTTAACATGAATTAAAATAATGTTCGTTATCAATAATATTTTATAATATAATCAGTTTTTTTTAATCAAAAAACATTATTTTAATATGAGTTAAATTTGCAAATACAAAAAGCACATATATTATACTACAATATATTGTATTCATATAGTTTGACTACATTATAATACAACTAGAAAGTTTGAAATTTTGACTAACCTATGTGACAATTTGATTAACCCAAAATTTGCCACATTGGTGGTGTAGTGGGCGGTGCATCATAGTCCAACCCATATATATATATATATATATATATATATATATATATATATATATATATATATATTATAATGATTCTTACTTAATTTACTTTTTTAATTGCTATAATTGAGAGATTATTTTCACTTATGAAGATTGTCAAACAATAGATTGAGAGTTTGAGACATAAGACGGAATTTTTTTTTGTTTATTTTTTGAAGTAAATTTATTTGTTTTATTTTTTTGTTACTGTTTATTTTATTAGTTATATTGAGAGAACAATTGCTGACAAGTTTGATACAGATTCAATTATTGATGAATTTTATGTTATGAAGAAAAGACATGTTCATCTCAAAATTATGGACATGGACAGCTTATCTGCGGCTGACTCAATGGCTTCATCATAATGAATGTCATTACCTGATCAATTACTGACCAACTCGATACATGATTTCCTTTAATTAATTTGCTGCTAATTATTGCCTGATTACTATCTAACTTGCTTCTGATTTGATTAAGCAATGTGTTTATTTCACATCTATGCAACAAAATGCCACAAGGCAAGGACAAGACACAATTTCCTTACAATATTGTTTAGGCACCTTCCATTGGGCATATAGCAAGATTATATATGAGACTTAATTTGAAATTATTATAATTCGTGTAATGGTGAGTATAGTAACGCCGAATTCAAGCATCACATAATTCTTTCAACAACAAAAAAAACATCATATAATTAATACATAGTAATTATCATCTATACACAACAAAATCTTACTTTTGTTATCTTGTTCATGATTTAAAAGAGAAATTGGTTCTTCTATATGCAGAATTTATGTAGAGGATTTGTTGGCCCAAGTGGTAGAGAATGGGGGAACTAAGCTACAACCTCTAAAGTATAGAGTGGTTCGTGCAAACCAATCTTATTGCGGGACAACATGGATAAATGAATGATGTTTTGGCCTTTTTTTTTTTTTGACATTTCGTTTTTTTAATATTTAGATTTTTTAGTTAATTAGGTGAAAAAATTGGTTAATTAGGTGAAAATATTTGGTTAATCACGGGCAAATATTTGTTAATGCAGTTCATTATATGATTAATGGGTCATCCTGAAACTTACAATCATTTTCACAACCATGTAAATATTTGGTTAATCACGTGCAAATATTTAATTAATTCAGTTCATTATATGGTTAATGGGTCATCCTGAAACTTACAATAATTTTCTACACAAATTAATCATATAATGAACTGGATTAACCAGATATTTGCACATGATTAACCAAATATTTACATGGTTGTGGAAAATGATTGTAAGCTTCAGAATGATCCATTAATCATATAATGAACTGAATTAACCAGATATTTACACGGGATTAACCAAATATTTACATAGTTGTGAAAAATGATTGTATGCTTCAGGATGACCTATTAACCATACAATGAACTGAATTAACCAGATATTTACACTAGATTAATCAAATATTTACACGTAATTAATGAAAATCTTAGTCTTAAAAAAAACTAAGTTTTTATTTTTTATATATTTTTTTAAAAAAAGTGTGTTATAGTAACACTATCGTATGTTGTCTATATTGAATATCACTGTAACACAACTCATCTTATTGAGGCGAAATTGGCGTTGGTATAACTTTCACGCCAAAGGTAACCTTCACACCTAATGGCCTGTAAAGTGTATGCATATGTTGCCACTTGCTAATGCAGTGAGTGCTTAGTGGGTGTTTGATTTTATGTTACGAATCTTGTGAACGTCTAATTTTGTTTGGGTGTATTTTTTCTTAATTAATATTTTTGAAAACAAAAATATAAAATATAAAAATGAAAAAAATTAAAGATATTTTTGATAGAATTAGATGTAGTCCAATTTTATTTTGTTGTTACAAGCCTATTATCCAAATGATCCAAATCAAAAAAGAAAAAAATAATAAAAACAAAATAAAACCAAAGATGTTTTCTGTTTTATAAAATAAAAAATAAAAATAAATTTCTTTAAGGTATGAATTAGTTTTATTTTATTTCCCCATTTTTGTTTTGTTGTACTTTTTCCTTAAAATAGTGGTGTACCACCTCTGCCCCTTGTACCAACCCAGTAGAGTAGTGAGAGCACCACACCAGCTGCACAAAGCCTGAGTCATTTCCTTTTAATAGAGCAACAACAAGTTTTGGCAGTATCTCACAGTGATCCCAATATATATACACTGCTGCTACTGTAGTAAAAGGGAGAGGCTCTGAATTTTTTCGCTTCTGAGAGAAAGAGTTGGAGCTCTATTTTCCATTAATCAGAGTCCCTACCATTCTTTTCATCACACCCACTTCTTCTTCAGTTTACTTCACTTATCTTCTAATTACAACCCCACCTACATTCTACCATTGATATTCTTTGCTCTGTTTCAAGCAAACATCACAATAAAAAATCAATTACCAAAAACTGAACAGATCCTTCTTCTTGGCCATCACTACAAATCTGTCTCAACTTGCTAGCCACCTCCGCCATCGCCGTCTCGACAGATCTGAACCTCATCCTCTCTTCCCCGCCATCACGAATCGTAGATTCGCCCTTCGCCACGACATCCGCCTCTGAACGTGGTTCCACCAACCACCATAAGGCAGGATTACCCAGAAGACCATCGTGTCATCCGCCTTCGTACCGCTGCCGTTCGCGTCCTCCGCCATGCTCGTTTCCAGATCTGTCGCATCACTTCTGTTGTTGGGTACTCAAAGTCCTGTACCCATTTCTTGTATCAGTTCCCGTTTGCTCACTGTTGCATTTTGTTTTTTATTTCTTTTATTTCATTTTTTTTATTATTAGCATTATTATTTGTTTCATGTTGGGTTGTATGTGTGGGCTAACTAATTGGCCCAATGTGTTATTGTTTGTTGTCCCTTAAGTTAGAGTCTGTTGGGTTTTAATTTTAGTTAGGGATGTTTCTTTATCTGCTTATTGGGCTAAGGTTTTCTTAAAAGGAGATGTAAACTAAAAACAAAAAATAATTTATTTTAAAATAATAGGATTAGCTGAGATGCAACGTCTTGTTAATCCTTGTATTTTTAGGACACCTTAGTTGTGCCAACTTGATGAACCTAATCCTCTAAAAATCAAAAAATATATTAACTTCTTTTAAAAAGGGTAAACTGAGACGCAACGTCTTGTTAACCCTTAATCCTCTTTTCAAAATTAAAATCAATCAACCAATCAAATCTTTTCTAAAAGAACTACGTGGCTTTGAGTTTCCCATCGCACCCGGGAATACGTAGGAGCAAGATAAATCATCTTGTCAAGTCAAAACTAAGTTTTCCCTTTTTTTTGTCTCTTTTTTTGTTAAAATAATTAATCAAAATAATTAAACTTGTCTACTTTTAGGGATGCTCTATGGATACGGTGCCATGTTCAGTCCCTTAGATTTGAGGTTGCCCTGTGGTCTCATGTGCCATGTTCAACCTCATTTAGCTTCTATAAACAATAATTTAAAAAAAATGCAAAAAAATCAACAAAATACAAAATATCAAAAATAAAAAATAATCAAAGTTGTGATATTTAGGGATGCTCTATGAACACGGGGCCATGTTCAGTCCCTTAGATTTGAGGTTGCCCTGTTGACTTATGTGTCATGTTCAACCTCATTTAATTTATATAAACAATAAATTTAAAAATGTAAAAATTAATAAAAATTTAAAATATTAAAAAAAGCAAAATAATTCTTTCTTTAAATATTTTTGGGTAAAATAAATAATTAAAAGTTGTTTTTTTTTTTTTGCACAATTAACTTGAGTTACCGTTTTTTAAACGGACGATGTGGGGTGCTAACACCTTCCCTACTCGTAACCGACTTCCGGACTCATCTCTCTCTCTCTCTCTCTCTTTTTTAGACCAGTTTACCTTTAAATAATTGGGTTTTCTAAGATTTTCCCAATAAAAAATTTTAGTGGCGACTCCTCTATTTTTATTTCTCTTTTCGCGGCTCCCGGACGGGACGGTCGACAACTGGTGACTCCATTGGGGATTTTTGAGAGCCAGGTCTATCGTAGTGGGTTGTTCAAAATTTTTTTTTGTTACAGCTTTGAAAATATTTGTTTTACCCTTTTTTTTGTGTTTTATTTCTTTTTTTTATGCTTTCATAACTGCTTTTGTATATTCTAGCAACCTTAGGGTAGAGAACTATTGTGTTTGTGTTGTTTGTTCCTTTTGCAGGTTTGGGGTAGTTTTATTTTAATAGGTTTTTGTGAAGGTTTGTGTGCTCCCATCACACACATCACTATCACATATTGCACACATTTTTGGCTCTATACCTGAGCTTGCTCAAAACTCGAGGATTAGGCGGTGTCTCGACATTGTCATTGAAGAGGTTTTGTACCTCCTTGATATTTGTTGATTCACCACTCAGGTTGTACCCGATATCATGGTATGGTCATATTGAGAGGGTTTATCCCTACTTGTGACTAGATTCATGAATCAGATCCTTATCTTTCGGGATAGGGGCAATCTGGGAACCATGGCTTTTAGAAGTCTAGACCCTACCTGATATTCACTGATAGAGCAAACTTAGTAGTCAACATGTTTAGAGTCATTACCTCAGGTTTGTCCAACCCTAAGTTTTACCTAATTTAGGACAAAGGGGGCATACTTTTTCTCTCTCTCCATTTTTTTCCTGGCATCATAAACATAAATTGCCATGCAGATACATATTTACTATGAAGTTTTCTAAAAAAAAGAAAAAAAAAGGGGGTGGCGACACATCGTCGCTCCAAGCCCGAATGACATGTTCGAATATTATTGCACTTCTAATAAGCGGCATGTCATAGTGAAGGTAGTGCATTGACAGCATACCCGACATAGGGTTCCCAACCCTACTGGGGCTCATGCAAAATGAAGCATGTAAGGCATTTTTTTGTGTTTCATTTCTAATTTTTTCTTTATTTGTGTTTCTTGACAGGAAGACCTTAGTATTAATCTTATAGCAAAGAATGGAAGGACCTAGCATCGGAAAGAGTACTAGCAAAGCAAGAAGTTCCAAGAAGAGCATCAAGATCGACGTAACACTCAATGATGTTCAGAGCTTCTGGGAAATTAGTCAACAAATGTCAAAAAAGGCACGTTCAAACTTTAACAATTAACAAGTACGGGAGGATACTAGATCTATTATGTATTCCGGTGGATGCCTCCGCTCTGAGTGCATTTGCTCAGTATTGGAACTCAACTTTGAGATGTTTTGAATTTCCTAACCTAGATATAAATCCGACCATAGAGGAGTATGCTTACATGCTGAGATTGCCAATCCAAAAGGAATCACGTGTCTATTTGTATTATGGACAATATGTGGCAAATGGGAAGATAGCAAGTCTGTTGGAACTTAAACCGGAACAATTTGGATAAAGTGGAAAAAGGAAACACTACGGGCTTGAAGAGGCGATTCTTGGAAGGTTGCCTTAGGGAGTTGGCTCAACAACAACGATGAGTTACTTTTAATAGGTTGTTGGCTCTCCTTATCTACGGACTGGTGCTTTTTCCCTTTATTCCGGATGTGACTGATCGATCAGTTGTGGACGTCTTCTACAGAGTTGAGGAATATGGGGTGAATTTAGTCCCTGCTATCTTAGCTGAAACTTTTCTCTCACTACAAGTTTGTCATCATAATCAACAAGGAAAGTTGCAATGTTGTGCACCAATGTTATATGTTTGGATTATGACTCACTTGTATGCTGGTAACAAAATTGATAGGACAGATGATTCATTAAAAGGATTCATTCGCATGCCGCTAAGGTCACGCCAGCTATATGAATGGAAACAAGAGTTTGATCAGGTCGACTCACGTTCATTTAGATGGATGTGCCCTTAGTACAATGGAGATTCAGTTATATTCAGTTGTGGAAGTTTCCCGAATGTCCCATTGATGGGACCCATAGGATGTGTGTCGTATTCACCAGCTCTAGTAATGTGCCAACTCAGGTGGACACAAGATGAACCCCTAAAAGAGCTGCTTGGCGGAGCATATTTCCTATATCAAGAATGTGAAACCATCAAGAGTCAAACAATGGCAATAAGGTCAGCATGGGACAATGTTTACATAAAAGGGCGTGATGAGTTAGGAAGGCGGATCATAGCTCTAACAAAAAGATATGAAGCATGGAGAGAGGCAAAAACGGGTTGTCCTTCAAAACCGGAACCCCAACCCAGTGCTGAAAACAATCCTCTTACAGAAGATCAAATGCTGGAAAAAGTTGAAGTTCTAAAAGCTCAGATGGGGGGTTTTGGATGAAAAGAACCAAGTTACAGAAGTAACTATTGTCAAACTCCAAAGCCAGGTGCAAAAACTGAATTTACAAATCGAGAATTTGAGAGATGAATGTGACGATTCCTACGAAGCCCCAAGTCGCACAAAAAAGGCAAGAAAGGAAAACGAAGCAGAGATTCAAGAGTTGCAAGCAAAGGTGGAATGTCAAGAAAACACGCTAGTCAGAATTCTGAAGAAGAAAGAGGAGCTTGAGTGGGACGTAGGGATTCATGTTGAAACAATACAGATACTAAACGAGAGAGTTGAATCTCTACAAGAATCCTTGGCTCAAACCGAACTTTACTCTGATCTAGGATGGAACCAAGCTGCCATATATCGTCAATTATTAGCAGAAGCTAATGAGAGGGAAAATTGGCTCAGGACCAAAATGCAAGAAAATGAAAGAGGAGAAGTTCAACGTCACACAGAATGGGTAAAGGGATGGAAATTGGTTGTGAGGGATGTAATCTATGAAAGGGAAGCATGGAGAAGAAAATATGAAGACATGATTGGTAGAATTCAATATCATACTTCCCAGTTGGTGGAGCGATTTGAAGAAGTATCAATTCAGGTTTACAAGAACCCTTTCCTCTAGATACCACCAGAGGTGACTGAGTTCTTCAAGCATTTTGGCAAGCTTGCAAAGGGATTCAGGAAAAAGAAGATGAAGCTCTTGACATAGTATTTTGCAGTCCCCTAAGACGGATTTAGAAATATGAAAACTCTCGATGTATTGTTTTTTTCCAACCAAAGACTCATGTTTGTATCGCAATATTCGTATAATGAAATGGAAGTTTTCATCAATATTTGTGGAATGCTCTTTTTCCAGATGATATCTACCGAGGAGTGAATTCTCCCTTAGATACTTCATCAACTATATTTTTACCCTAAAAACGACGTGTTTTCTGCGTAAAAATATAGGTATCGTCAAACAATAACATTGCTAGTACAGATGTGGTCTATCGAGGAGTGAATTCTCCCTTGGACTTGACATCAACTGCAGTCAAGCTAGAGGGAATCATACCACTAGATTTGAATGCAGGATGAGTATTCTTGCTATAAGTGTATGCGACGGTCTTCCTGTAAAAAAATGGAGTTTAATTGGTTTCTACTCTTTCTTTTGATTTTATTCATTTATTCTTTCTTTTATTAAATAAAACAGAGTGTGGTTTTTGAACAATCGCCCCAAGACACCCTTATCGTACTCGATCACAGACAAGAGCCATGGCGGAAGAACTAGAAGAAGTCCAAGAGATCAGGGATGAAGTCAGTCAAATCAAGGATCGGATGACTAAGATGATGGAGATCCTACAAGCAATGCAGAAGGAAAAGAACACAGAGGGGAACCCTTCAGCCTCAAACGAAGGACATCCGGTCACACCTCTTATCCCGCCTGGTTTTGCTCAGGTTCCTATTCAAGGCTACAACCAACCAGGGGTCATGATGCCTCTCACCGTTTATCCAAGCAACCAAACTCATCTTTCATTTGACCCGAACAATCCCCCATACGGCTTACCTCGTGGATTTGTTCCACCAACGGCCCCCAGCCCACAAGATGACATCCAAAACTCGGAACATACTACTCAAACACAATCCCCCACCGATGCTGTCGAGATGCCACAAACACAAACTGTTAACCCTACAGATGGTAACACCCCGACAGCGATACTTTCTGCCAATCCAAAAACTCCATAATACACCCTACATTATGGACCCCAGGGGACTCAAATGATGCCAAACTTTGGATCCTCCTACATGCCATACCCCTTTCCCCAGAATATATATTGTGAAACTCCGGTGAATCAGTCAGGAGGGAATTCGCAATCTAAAGAAAAGTTGGAAGTGTTAGAGGAGAGACCGCGGGCCACTGAAGGGGCAAATAGTTATGGTCTTTGGGATGTCTCGGAGCTTTGCCTGGTGCCAAATGTTGTAATTCCACCAAAATTTAAGGTACCCGATTTCGACAAATATCGGGAAACCACTTGTCCCAAAAACCATTTGATCATGTATGTAAGGAAGATGGCATCATACGCTCAAGATGATAAGATCTTGATTCACTTATTCCAAGACAGTTTAACTGGGGCAGCTTCAAATCGGTATACGCATCTCGAACGGGCCCACGTCCGATCCTTCAAAGATCTAGCAGATGCATTCCTAAAGCAATACAAGTACAATATTGGCATGGCTCTGTTGAGTCACCGACAAGTGTACCGGGTCGTCATAAGTAATAAAATAAACACGATAAGAATTTACCGAGGTCGAACACAAGGATTGGGCTACCAATTCAACTAATTCGCGAGAAGTCGATACATTTGGTCAAGCAAGGAAAGTGGTTGAGGGAGAGAGAAGATAGGATTGCAATTCAATTAACAATTCTAATAAAACTAAGGTATTAAAATCTGGAATTAAAATATCTAAGGTCTCAAATCCACCTACCTAATCATGCATAGTACCCAAGTGATGATGATTCTTTCCTAAGTTCAATTACAATGTCAACCAGGACCCCCAAATTCTCCTATATCCACTGTCGTGCTCAATAGGACGTATTCGATGATTGGATTAATTACTTACTAGGTCTCATAATCCTAATCATCAAACTCTATTAATTCTTGTTCCCTATAAGGTTGCACCGATCTCCTACTCACTCTCGTGTAATAGTCGATCGATGATCCCAATTCAAGTTCAAAAACGCGAATTGCCTCCTAAGCCTCATCACGTTTAACTAGTCAATCACGCATGCATATGATCAACGCAATCAAATCAGAATTGGAAAACATTAATTGAAAGAAGGGAGAAAGACATACATCACATCGAATTCTACACCGCCATGGGTGGTTTCATTGATCCCTCGGACTAGGGGATTAGTTCCTCATGCTCGTAAAGACAGACAAGCAATCGGACCTAACGACCATAGTAAAATAAGAAAAAGAAAAGAGGAGACGCACCTCCAGAAACAAGGATTCGGCCTAAACGCTACTCTAAACAGTGGAGAATCAAAAGCTCCACAATTCTGCCCTAAAACAGCAATATATAGGATTCAGGATCTGCGCGAACTCGTGAGGTGAGCAAGCTCTCGCGAGGCGAATATTAAAATTGACGCGCTTTCAAATTGGACTCTCGCGAGGCGAGTAGCCTCTCGCGAGGCGACACAGAGAGGATGACAATTCTGGCACAGTCAGGCCTTCAGGCTCGCGAGGCGAGTGGTATCTTCACGGGGCGAGACAGAAAGGATGACTGTTGCTGCTTCAGCTGGTCTTCAGGATCGTGAGGCGAGCATACTCTCGCGTGGTGAGTATCTCCAGAATGGCAATTTCCACTGTTTCTTGACTTTCCTTGACTCTAGAGCTTCACTTCTAACTGAAACAAAAAGCGTAATTCTATTCAAAATAAACTAAAAACTACTAAAAATACATAAAACGAGTCAAACTCCAACTTAGGAACAAAACAAGGCCAAATTTGGGCGAAAACGAGATTGAACTCGAATAATTACCACAGAAACCACAGTCCATCTAGTTATAAAACTAGATAAGCCGGAGGCTTATCAGGCTCCCGATAGGATGCAACTCCAAAATATGGCAAAGAGAGACACAGAGACTTTCAAGGAGTATGCACAACGATGGAGGGAACTGGCTTCTCAGGTAGAGCCTCCATTGGCCGAGAAAGAAATTGTGGCAAAGTTCATTGATACACTCCAGTCGCCCTTCTATGATAGGATGATTGGGAGTGTGTCATCGAACTTTTCTGACATGGTTATCATCGGTGAGAGAATTGAAAGTGGAATGAGGAATGGCAAGATCACTGAGACTTCAGTAATGAACGGCCCGAAGAAAGCCCCGTTTGTGAAAAAGAAAGAAGGAGAAGCACACGCAGTAACCTTTGAACAAAAGAAACCAAACCAATATAGACCAAACCAAACACCCGTCTTCCAAGTTCAATACGCCCTATATTACCAACCACCTCCATATCACCAAACCAACCAGTCATACATCGCTGCCACCTCACAATTTCCAAATCCTCAACAGATGACTCCTTACCGACCATCATACCCTTCTCAGCCTCAAACACACCCTACCATGCCACCTGTAACACCCTCCCTTGGGCATTACTTTCTAAACACGTACGAAAATAAAATTAAAAGATAATATGCTGGTGCTTTCGGAAAAATAACTTATATAAGTACATAAGAGTTTGAAATTGAGTATAAAATTTTTCTTTTGTCATGACTCCACACCTAAACCATAATCGACACACAAACTTACTATCATAGCTTGGCAAGCCTATTTAATTTAAAGGATATACTTAAACATAAGATAGTAGTTTTACAAAATTTCGACAGAGTCTCCTCTGTAGTTTGGACATCCCAAATAAAATAACACCTGTTAAAATGATTACATTTTCACTCCAGAATTCTAGCTACACTAAATTCAACTAGGCATCAATACATAAAATAATAGTTATAGCCATAAGCTTTACAAAACCAAAAGAAATAGCTTAAATTTTCATTCAAAAGATAGGCTCTCCGAGCCTCAACCGTTCCATTATAAAATAAAGGCTCTTTGAGCCAAACTCATACATACTATCAAAATAATCTAAGTCTTAACCCTAAGCTGGTCGTTCTAAGAGTTATTCCGCAAGTAATACCTCATCAAGCAACTACATCTAAGTCTCTGAGTGACTTAGAAAGACTCCTCTGCACCATCTGTGATAGAGTACCCAGGGTACAATATCGAACTTAGAAGAATCCTGAAATGTGTGTGTGTAAGGGTGAGACGCCAATATATGGTTTTAACCCAATAACTAAATGCTCGACGCCACATAACACGTATACATTTACCACACAAGCATTTATAAGCTAATAGTCTATCAATGGGTTCAACACCCCAAACATCATCCATAAAATTATGCATGACACTTCTATTCATCATCTAATTTTCGTCCTAATCTCATGAGATATCCCAACATCATATGAGTTGATCAGACTCCAAAGCCACACTGGCTAACTTGGCCAACTGCCAACAGGTGCGCAACCTCTTCCCATCTTAAAACAACAAAGGCATACATAGCCAGGCACACAAGGCCAAACACCTTGCTAATGTCCACAATCAGTGGCCACACCATTAGCAAGTAAGATGGGGTCTACATCTCCATGTCCTCCCTAGGCACATGAGATAATGCACGTCGTAATTACCTTTCGCCGATGGTAATCAATGCATTTGTGTCACAAACCGCAAGCACGTCTGCCAAATGCATGCAAAACACTTTTGTTTTGTTCTTTTCTTTGTGCTCACTCTTTCTTTTGCCGAAGCTCAAAATGGCTTACGACTCACAACGTTTTAATACACTTTTAAAACTTTCATTACAACACAGGACCTCACTGTCCATAAAACATTTATCAAAACATAGGACCTCACTGTCCATAAAACATTTATCAAAACATAGGACCTCACAGTCCGAGTGCTCAATCACGACACCTCTCGACCGGTGCACCAATCGTAGGTTCGTGGCACTAGAAACATCTTCAATGTTTCAACACAGTATACCTCATGTATACAATTCATCACAGTATACCTCATGTATACAATATAGGCCCTCAAAGTCCAAATGACTGAGTCCATCACAACACAGAACCTTAGTACCCCGACGTCTCGGTTACTAAGTTCCACACCACTATTAACACGAAATCAGTTTTGCTTTCATAAATTCTTTTTCCAAAAATTGGAAATTCATCAATAAAATCCTTAAATAATAAAACTTGGTTTTCACAAATATGAGTCACGTGAGGTTTTAACTTCCTTAAAATATGTACTGCCGTTTCCAAATACTTTCCTTCTATACTTTTCCAAATTTATCATCATACTTTTCCAAATCAATCATCAATTATTTCTTTTAAAGCTTCTCAAGCCAATACTTAACTTGTCCACTGAAAATATTTTCTAAAATCATCTTAACTTCTTTTCAACAATTAATTTCATAAAATAACTTTGTATAGTATTACAAACTTTCTTACATAAAAATTAGCAGTACTTAAACATTTTCACAATTTCGCTCTCATTGTGACTCGAGTTACTTTTACACTAATAAATTATCATCATCAAAACTCCTTATTTTTCCAAAATAATACTTTTCACCACCATTATATTCCAACGTTTCCCATAAAACATTGAATATAATTTACACAGCTTATTAAAGCTTTTATCTGATTAGTCGATTGTGCACTGACCACAGTCAGGCTTCTCAAACAACACTCACAAGCAACATTCAACAACAAACCACTATACAAATCATGTACCATAGCAATATCATATTCAAATAAATAATTTAAAACAGATCAAACATTGATACTCAGATATACAACACAACATAAACCACATAATCAGATAACCACAACCACATCAATTATACAGAATACACAACAAGTAAATGGTCAACAAGTAAATGGTTATTGAGAAAAATCCATCAGGCAAGCTCCCCTTACCTCTTGAAGACTCGAACTTAAATAATCTCCCGAACCCGATTCGATTTCTCCTCGTCAGTGTAAATCAACTAACTCCGTAGTTTCCTTCAAACGAATTGCAACCAAAATAAATCAAATCAAACAACAACACACTTAAATCAATGGGGGTTAGGGTTCGGCTTTACCCAATTTTCTAGGTTAGGAAACTTAAAATTTGATTAACTTAGGGATTAATGATCCATAAGTTACTTAAGCATGATTAATCACTTTAACCATGATTATGAACCAAGAACATGAACTAAAACTCATCTAGTTCCAAGAACTAGGGTTTTGGCCAAGGACTGAGTTTGGAGTTAGAAATCTCTAAAATTTCTAAACTCTTGGATTTAATCAACATACAAAACCTAGAGTTAGATTCAAGTGCTACAAACAACTTTTGAATCATAAAACCAACAAGTGCTCATACCTAGGGTTTCGGTTTTTGAAGAATCAAATAGGCTCAATTTAGATTTTTGATCTTCTATATACTTGAATACAAGAACTATCAAGATATAATCATGAATCAAGACATGAAATTGAAATAAAACCTAAGAACACAATTCAACCTAGGTTCGGCCATGACCAGAATTTAGGGAAAGAAATTTCACATGATATTAGGCTTCTAGATAATGAAAATATAGATGATTATAAGATCATAGCAATTGGTTTCATGTCAAAAGGATTTTTCTAGAATTAGTTATGAATTTTTCAATCTAGCTTCAAGAACTTTGAACAAATGAAGAACATGTTGATCAAAGGCATAAACTCAAGAATATTATGAAGAGAAAAGCTTAGAATAGCAAGATTAAGAGAGACTACCTCTTGATGATCAAAGAAAATGATGATTTGGATGATGTTCTTCAAGAATGTCTCATGGTGTTCTTGAGAACTTAAGGGAGAAGATGAACCAAGTTAGGGTTTCAGAACAGTTTCGGTATTTTGAGTATATCTCTCAACATACTTATCCGTTTTGGATGATCTTTATGTCGTTGGAAATAAGAGAGAAAGATGAACAACTTTCATGTTGAAAGTTTTCCGAGATTCGAAATAGAAACTGATCAGAATGGCTATGCAAAATCGGACGAGTTATGAACTCTTTGGAGCAAGAATCATGAATTTGGAAAAAAATGACTTAAGGAAGGAGACATCCTATTTAAATGAGGAAGAAACCAGCTTAATGAAGAATAAACAAATGCTTAATGAAGAAGCAATCAAAACTTGGAGAAGAAGAAGTCAAAACTTGGTTAAGAAGAATTCAAAACTTCTTAAAGAAGAAGTCAAAACTTAATGAAGAAGATGTCAAAACTTGATGGAGAAGAATTCAAATACTTGGAGAAGAAGAAAATGTTGGAGCCGTGAGGATTTGGCAAGAGTTTTGGGTCAATTTGTCAAATGGCATTTTGTAGGAATTGTCATAAAAAGACAAGGGTATTTTGGTCATTTCATAACAAAATTCAATGTTGCCATAAATGTGCTATTATTGCCATTTATGATAGGATAGACTTGTCATGAATCTTAGTCAAGTTGGTCAATCCAATGTCTCTGCTACTTTGCCGACTTCCCGATTCATCTGACTCAGGCTTTGCCTAGAGACATCTCGTCGTATAGACCCGCAACAAACATAATATTTTAATTTTTTTCCAAAATTTTCAAAACTTTCAGTATCATAGTAAATACGATAAAAATATTTTTCATCTCATTAACGATTCAAAATTAGATCTTCTGAGCAGTAAACTTTTACTGTCAGTAAAAACACGTAAAAAAAGCAGACAAGCTCCGTCTGAGTTTTCAACCAAAAACTTCCCTGTAACCTTATAAAAATAAGTATAACAAGGAAATGACCTTGGTTTATCCAAAATCATTTTCTAAGTCTCGGATAAAAATATATATTTATATATTTATCATCGATATTACGAAACAGCGAAAATCGGGGTGTTACACCACCTCAAATTGTTCAACCCATAAATACAAACCCAAACACCAGCCAAACAAGACCACCGTATAACTCGGAAAGAAAGCCAATGCGTTTTGACCCGATACCCATGACCTACACTAAACTATTCCGCCAACTTGTGAGAAAATCCGTGCTAACTCCTATCCTGACAAGACCAATAGACCCTCCTTATCCAAAGTGGTATGACCCAAACGCTCAATGTGAGTATCACGAAGGGGCCACAGGTCATTCCATCGAGAATTGTAAAGCTTTGAAGTTTAAGGTGCAAGACCTGATTAATGTCAAATGGTTGAGCTTTCAGAAGGATGCTCCAAACGTGGCACAAGGTCCTATGCCAAATCATGGGGGTTCGGGAGTCAATGCCATTGAAAGCTTCTTGGAACGTACTCTCAAGAGTAAAGTGGCCGAAGTTAGGACTCCTATGAGAGTTATTTTTAGAGAGATGTGCAAATGTGGATTGATCCAAATCCCAATCATGGAAGAAAAGGCTCTCGATGGAGAGATAAGGTGTGACTTCGATGGGAATATGGGGCATTTGATTGAAAACTGTGCAGAGTTTCGGTAAGTTGTGCAGCAGTTAATGGATATGAAGATTATCTTAATTGGTTGTGAATCAAATGAGTATGTCATTAATATGGCTGTTGAATCTACAATTTCGCCAACCCCAATTAAGATAACCCCTTTTACTGTTGTGGTTAATCCTCAACCAGTTCTTGAGCAAGTCACTCCGAAACCAGTGGTGATATACTATACTGAGAAGAAACCTTTGCCAGTTCCAAGTGGGCCAACACCAATCGTCATCCGAGTTCCAAGTCCTTTCCCTTACAAGGACACCAAAGCAGTACCATGGAAATATGAGATGCAGGTTCAACCCAATCCTTCCGATAGGACTACTGTGGTTACCAAAATTTTAGGAATTAGTGGAATGACTAGGAGTGGTCGCATTTACACTCCAGAGGTATTGCGAAAGGAGGAAACAGAAAAGGAAGGAAAGGATCGCAAAGGGAAAGAGAAGGTGGAAGGAATTCTAGATGACAAGGAAGCAAACGGGGGTGAGAATAAAAAGGAGGTATCCGATGAAGAAGTTGGTGAATTCTTGAAGCTTATCAAGCAGAGTGAATACAGGGTTGTGGATCAGTTAAATTGAACTCCGGCTCGGATATCTCTTTTGTCTCTATTGATGAACTTTGAGCCACACATGAGAGTATTGATGAAGGTGTTGAATCAAGGTCATGTCTCTCAGGACATCATAGTTGACAAGCTCGATAACATCGTGGGTAACATCGTTGTTGATAATTATGTCACTTTCACTGATGATGAAATTCCAGCTGAAGGAATAGGGCACAACAAGGCGTTACACATTTCTGTGAAGTGTCGAGATCATGTCATGGCTAGGGTCCTCATTGATAATGGCTCTTCTTTGAATGTAATGCCAAAGTCAACACTGGAAAAGTTGCCTTTCGATGGAACTCATATGAAGCCAAGTACAATGATTGTAAGGGCTTTTGATGGTACACGGAGGGAAGTCATGGGGGAATTTGAATTGCCCATTCAGGTTGGTCCTTGCACCTTCGAGGTACTCTTCCAAGTAATGGACATTATACTAATGTACAGTTGTCTCCTAGGACGACCATGGATCCATTCTTCTGGAGCTGTACCTTCCACATTGTACTAGAAAGTGAAGTTCATTGTTGATAGTAAGTTGATAATTGTTTCTGGAGAGGAAGATATGTTAGTAAGTAAGTTATCAACGACCCCTTACATTGAAGCTGCCGAAGAAGCTCTCGAGACCGCTTTCCAGTCACTTGAGATTGCCAATGCTGCTTATGTTAGGGATAGTGCTCCATTCTTGAAACATCAGTCATCTAAAGCATCCATTATGATGGCCAAGGTTATGCTCCAGGGAGGGTACCGACCTGGAAACGGTTTGGGGAAGAACAAGCAAGGTGTCTCTGACATCCTCACGCTCACTGAAAACAAGGACAGGTTTGGGTTGGGATACAAACCCACTAAGGCCGACAAGATGAGGATTATAGAAGAGAAGAAAAGAAAGAGGTTGGCTCGGATGGAAAATCGTGAATATGAGGCTGAAAGGGTTCCCATCTGTGACATTCGACAAAGCTTCCGGAGTGTGGGGTTCTTATTCCTGGAACAAGCAGCAGCTGTTGAAGATGATTATCCTGCCGATCATGGTGTCAATCTGATGTATCCATGCCCTCCGAATACAGAGCTCAACAATTGGGAGGTCATCGAGTTCCCCAGGACCATAGAGGTTTTTTCAAAGTAATTATGTAATGCTTATCCTTTAGCTCTGCCCAAGGCTTTAGGGATTTTGTTGTAATGGGCTTACTTGTTTCCGTTTCATTATGACTTATCAATAAATGCATGCATTCAGTATCTGTGTTTGTTATCTCATTTATTTTTACTTTCGCCTTTACCCACCGTTTTCCCACCAATAAATGAATTCTTTTGCATTATTTTTAGATTTAACCTTTATTCATTTATCTTTCCCTGATAACTATCAAAATTCAGATCTAAAACTGACTCTCTTGAAAATGACAGTGTTAGTAACTCAACGTACAATTTGGACTATCACATTGATCATACTGACGAGGTTGTTGATGATGACGGGGAAGTCCCTCCTGAACTATTGATGTTGGTAGAACAAGAAGCCAGGGAAATTCGGCCCCATGAAGAGCCGAGTGAACTAATCAATTTGGGAACCAAAGATGATAAAAAAGAGGTCAAGATTGACCTTTCCCTAAAAGAACAGGAGCGAAGCAGGTTGATCAGGTTGTTGATGGATTATAAAGATGTTTTCACATGGTCGTACCAAGACATGCCAAGGTTAGACCCCAGTGTAGCAGAACACAAATTGCCATTAAAGTCGAAGTGTCCTCCAGTAAAGCAGAAGCTACGATGGACGAAAGCAGAAATGTCTTTAAAGATCAAGGAGGAGGTTAAGAAACAATTGGATGCAGGTTTCCTAGAAGTTGTGAAGTACTGTCAATGGGTTGCTAACATCATTCCTGCTCCCAAGAAAGATGTAAAGGTTCGAATGTGTGTTGACTATCGAGATTTGAACAAAGCTAGCCCAAAAGATGACTTTCCTCTGCCTCACATTGATGTTCTTGTAGATAATACTGCTCAACATGCATTATTCTCTTTCATGGATGGATTCTCGAGATATAATCATATCAAGATGGCACCTGAAGATATGGAGAAAACTACATTTGTCACTTTATGGGGAACCTTTTGCTACAAGGTTTGCCCTTTGGCTTGAAAAATGCTGGGGCAACATATTAGCCGGCTATGGTGGCTTTATTCCATGACATGATGCATAAGGAGATAGAAGTTTATGTAGATGACATGATCGCCAAGTCCAGATCCGAAGATGACCATGTTGATAATCTGCAAAAAAAAAAATTGAGCGGTTAAGAAAGTTTAAGCTCTGACTAAATCCAGCCAAATGCACTTTTGGAGTGAAATCAGGCAAGCTTCTGGGGTTCATTGTTAGTCAAAGAGGAATAGAGGTTGATCCTGAAAAGGTTCGAGCAATCATCGATATGCCAGCACCTCGAACAGAGAAGGAAGTTCGTGGGTTTTTAGGAAGATTGAACTACATTTCCCGGTTCATCTCCCAACTAACCGCGACATGTGAACCAATCTTTAAATTGCTGCGAAAAAATCAAGTTGTAACATGGAATGAAGATTGTCAAAAAGCCTTTGAGAAGATCAAACAATACCTACAAGAGCCTTCGGTCTTGGTTCCCCCAGTGCCGGGAAGACCTCTCATCATGTATTTGATTGTGCTAGATGAATCTATGGGTTGCGTACTGGGGCAACACAACGAGTCAGGAAGGAACATGCCATCTATTATCTAAGTAAGAAATTCACTAGTTGCAAAGCCAACTACTCGCTGCTAGAATGCACTTGCCGTGCTTTGGCTTGGGTGGCTCGCCGTTTGCGGCATTACATGTTGTGTTACACTACCTGGTTGGTGTCCAAAATGGATCCAATCAAGTATATCTTTTATAATCCTGCTCCGACTGGAAGAATTGCTCGCTGGCAAGTCCTGCTATAAGAATATGACATTGTCTATGTTACCCAAAAAGCAATAAAAGGGAGTGCTCTTGCAGAATACCTAGTCAATCAGCCAGTAGAAGATTATGGATCGATGCAATGTGATTTCCCAGATGAAGATATAATGGCTTTGTTTGATCGCGAGCAATCGCCAGAAAAAGAAAAGTGGACTTTGTTATTTGATGGAGCTTCTAATGCATTGGGACATGGAATTGGGGCAATACTAATCTCACCGGAAAATGATTATTTCCCTGTTACTGCAAGGCTTTGCTTTGATTGTACAAACAATATAGCTGAATATGAAGCTTGTGCACTCGGGATCCTGACAGCGATAGAATCAAAGGCAAGGATACTGGAGGTATACGGGGGCTCTGCATTAGTCATCCACCAGCTAAGAGGGGAATGGGAAACCCGAGATGCCAAGTTAATCCCATACCATGATTACATCAAAAGTTTGATTGAGTAGTTTGATGAAGTCACATTTCATCATATTCCCCGAGAAGATAACCAATTAGCTGACGTGTTGTCTACCTTGTCCTTGATGTTCAAAGTAAGTGACGAGAGGAACCTACCACTCATCAAAATGGAAAGTCGTGATCATCCTGCATATTGTCAAGTGATAGAGGAAGAGTCTGATCAAAAATCGTGGTACCATGACATCAACTGCTTCATCTAAAGAAGGGAATACCCTCCGGGCACTTCAGAAAAATGACAAAAGAACTCTAAGAAGACTTGCAATGGGTTTCTATTTAGATGGAGGTATTCTCTACAAAAGAAATCATGACATGGTGTTGTTGAGGTGCGTTGACGTAAAGAAGCTAAACGGATAATTGAGGAGGTACATGAAGGATCTTTTGGAACACACACGAGCGGTCATGCAATGGCTAGGAAAATCTTTGGGACTGACCAATACTGGTTGACAATGGAGGCTGATTGCTTTAATTATGCGAAGAAGTGCCATAAGTGTCAAATATATGCTGATAAGGTTCATACGCCGCCAGCTCACTTGAATGTCATGTCGGCACCCTGGCCATTCTCAATATGAGGAATGGATGTGATCGGGCCAATCGAACCAAAGGCCTCAAATGGACATCGTTTCATTCTTGTTGCCATCGATTATTTCACAAAGTGGGTTGAGGCTGCATCATATGCCAATATGACCAGGAATGTCGTGATCAAATTTGTCAAAAGAGAGTTAATTTGTCGTTATGGGTTGCCGAGTGAGATTATCACTGATAATGCGACCAACTTGAACAATAAGATGATGAAGGAGATGTGCGAAAATTTCAAGATGAAGCATCATAATTCCTCTCCGTACCACCCAAAGATGAACGGAGCAGTCGAGGCCACTAATAAGAATATCAAGAAGATTGTTCAAAAGATGGTGGTGACGTATAAAGATTGGCACGAGATGTTACCTTTTTCTTTGCACGGCTATCGTATCTCTATTCGCACCTCGACAAGGGCAACGCCGTATTCTTTAGTGTATGGGATGGAGGCAGTGCTCCCGATTGAAGTAGAGATCCCCTCATTAAGGGTATTGAGAGAAGCAGAACTGGAAGAAGCTGAGTGGGTTCAGGATCGACTCAACCAATTGAACCTCATTGAAGATAAGAGATTAGCGGCATTGTGTCACGGTCAACTGTACCAGAGATGGTTGATGAGAGCTTATGAGAAGAAGGTACGCCCACAACAGTTTCGAGAGGATGACCTGGTGCTTAAAAAGATTCTACCAATCCAAAAGGATCATCGAGGGAAATGGACTCCGAACTACGAAGGACCTTACGTTGTGAAAAAGGCCTTCTCTGGAAGGGCTTTAATTCTCACCAGGATGGACGGGGAAGATCTTCCACTCCCTGTAAACTCAGATGCAGTCAAAAAGTATTATGCTTGAACGTACTTCCCAAGAAGAAAAGAAAAGAAAAGAAAAGTGAAAAGTGCAAAATGAAAAAAGAAAAGCTCGCTGGGCTGAAAATCTGAAAAGACAGTCTAGGCAAAAGTTAGAGTAACCCACTAGACTGAAAAACTGAAAAGGCGGTCTAGGAAAAAGTTAGGGTTCAAAAAAATAAATAAATAAAAATAAATCACAACGAAAGTGTCGTTAAGCAGTGAACTGGGGCAGTCAGTAGGTTGGATGTATGAAGACTGGTGAAAACAACATCTCTGAAGCCAATTAATGAGCAGTCAAGATTGTATGAGGGATACTAACATTAGTCATTGAGAGAGACATCACCTGAAGAGATGCGATTCTACTCCGTAATGTTTTTCAATTCCATACTCCATTGTAATATATGCTTTGTACACCTTTTTCAATCCAAATATAATGACATTGACTTCCTTTAATTTATTTCGCTACCTTAGTCCCTTTCTCTTAACTTTTGTCTTGTGTGTGTGTGTGCATTCATACTGATAAGTATATACTGAAATGTGAAACAAGTAATGGTTTTTAAGCAGTTAGAATTCCTTAGAAAGCCTCAAAAGTTCATGGGGGCACGATGGTTCCCGGATGAAGGGCACTGAATAAAGGAATGAATATCAAGAATCAACCATTGGGATGATTATCATTATGGGTGTTTACCATCAGAAAACAAAAGTGCAAGATATCTCTCCCCTAAAAGATGGGCTTTGTTTTAGTTCATCCTCAATATTGACCGTGATCGACGCTTTTAAGGGTTCAAGGATCCAATAATGAAAAAGAAACAGCAAAGAAGAAATATTTTCTCATCAAAAGTATATCTTGCATCGTACAAAAGTATAATAAGGGTTTTCATCATCAGCGTTCATTGTGTGTTGAATTGAAAGATAGTTATTTGAGTTTTCATCAATCATGAAAGCCATCTCATACATTGTCATTCCATCAATGAGTAAAACCAACACTCATGCATTGCATTTGTCTATCTGACCTCATAAGCGAGTTTCTGATGGATAATCCACCCCGTAAGCTCCTTTATCTTTTTGTTCCGAGCTTCTGACGGGTAATCCACCCCGTAAGCTCTTTTATCCTTCTGTTCGAGCTTTTGACAGGCAACCCACCCCGTAAGCTCTTTTATCTTTCTGTTCGAGCTTTTGACGGGCAATCCACCTCGTAAACTCTTTTATGTTTTCTGTTCGAGCTTTTGACGGGCAATCCACCCCGTAAGATCTTTTATCTTGCAGTTCGAGCTTCTAACGGGTAATCCACCCCGTAAGCTTTTTATATTTCTGTCCGAGCTTCTGACAGGCAATCCACCCCATGAGCTCACATTTATCTTTCTGTTCGGGCTTCTGACGGGTAATCCACCCCGTGAGCTCATGTTTATCTTTCTGTTCGGGCTTCTGACGGGCAATCCACCCCGTGAGCTCATTTTTATCTTTATGTTCGAATTTCTGACAGGCAATCCATCCCGTAAGCTATTTTATCTTTCTGTTCGGGTTTCTAATGGGCAATCTATCCCGTAAGCTCTTTATCATTGTTTTTAAGCCTAGCAGGAAATCCACCCTGCAAGCTTTTCATTTGTAGACCACAGTGGGCAATCCAACCTACTGGTTCTTTATAGGAAATCGCTTTGTAGTCACGGGTCCTTTTGCTTGCCAACGAATCCCGGCCAAAATTGGAGTTCATGTCTTGACTCGTTTCTTATAACGATAATAGGTTAACTACTGTTACACCTACTATCTAATAAGAAACAAGTAAAGATGGGCAGTTGTGAACGCCTAATTTTGTCTGGGTATTTTTTTCTCTTAATTAATATTTTTGAAAACAAAAATAAAAAATATAAAAATGAAAAAACTAAAAATGTTTTTGATAAAATTAGATGTAGCCCAATTTTATTTTGTTGTTGCAAGCCCATTATCCAAATTATCCAAATCAAAAAATCAAAAAAAGAAAAAAAAATAATAAAAACAAAATAAAACCAAAGATGCTTTCTGTTTTATAAAATAAAAAATAAATAATAATAAAAAAAAATCTTTAAGATATGAATCCGTTTTATTTTATTTCCCCATTTTTGTTTTCTTGTGCTTTTTCCTTAAAATGGTGGTGTACCACCTCTGCCCCTTGTACCAACCCAGTAGAGTAGTGGGAGCACCACACCAGCTGCACAAACCCTCAGTCCTTGCCTCTCAATAGAGCAACAACAAGTTTTGGCATTATCTCATAGTGACCCCAATATATATAGACTGCTGCTACTGTAGTAAAAGGGAGATGCTCTGAATTTTTTCGTTTGAGAGAAAGAGTTGGAGCTCTATTTTCCATTAATCAGAGTCCCTACCATTGTTTTCATCACACCCACTTCTTCTTCATCTTACTTCACTTATCTTCTAATTACAACCCCACCTACATTCTGCCATTGATATTCTTTTCTTTGTTTCAAGCAAACACCACAATAAAAAATCAATTACCAAAAACTGAACAGATCCTTCTTCTTGGCCATCACTACAAATCCGTCTCATCTTGCTAGCCACCTCCGCCATCGTCGTCTCGACAGATTTGAACCTCATCCTTTCTTCCCTGCCATCACGAATCGCAGATTCGCCCTTCGCCACGACATCCGCCTCTGAACGCGGTTCCACCAACCACCGTAAGGCATGATTACCCAGAAGACCACCGCATCGTCCACCTCCGTACCGCCGCCATTCGCGCCCTCCGCCACGCTCGTTTCCAGATCTGCCGCATCACTTCTGTTGTTGGGTACTCAAAGTCTTGTACCCATTTCTTGTATCAATTCCCGTTTGTTCACTGATGCATTTTGTTTTTTCTTTCTTTTATTTTTTTTATTAGCATTATTATTTGTTTCATGTTGGGTTGTATGTGTGGGCTAACTAATTGGCCCAATGTGTTATTGTTTGTTGTCCCTTAAATTAGAGTATGTTAGGTTTTAATTTTAGTTAGGGATGTTTCTTTATCTGCTTATTGGGCTAAAGTTTTCTTAAAAGGAGATGTAAACTAAAAATAAAAAATAATTTATTTTAAAATAACAGGATTAGCTGAGATGCAACAATCAAAAAAATAAATTAACTTCTTTTAAAAAGGGTAAACTAAGATGCAACGTCTTGTTAACCCTTAATCCTCTTTTCAAAATTAAAATCAACCAACCAATCAAATCTTTTCTAAAAGAACTACGTGGCTTTGAGTTTCTCATCGCACCCGGGAATACGTAGGAGCAAGATAAATCATCTTGTCAAGCCAAAACTAAATTTTCCCTTTTTTTGTCTCTTTTTATGTTAAAATAATTAATCAAAATAATTAAACTTGTCTATTTTTAGGGATGCTCTATGAACACGGTGTCATGTTCAGTCCCTTAGATTTGAGGTTGTCCTATGGACTCATGTGCCATGTTCAACCTCATTTAGGTTCTATAAACAATACTTTTTTAAAAAAAATGCAAACAAATCAATAAAATACAAAATATCAAAAATAAAAAATAATCAAATTTGTAATATTTAGGGATGCTCTATGGACACGGTGCCATTTCAATCCCTTAGATTTGAGGTTGCCATGTTGACTTATGTGCCATGTTCAACCTCATTTAGTTTTTATAAACAATAAATTTAAAATTATAAAAATTAATAAAAATTTAAAATATTAAAAAATAAAAAAATAATTCTTTCTTTAAATATTTTTTGGTAAAATAAATATTTAAAAGTTGTTAATTTTTTTTTTGCACAATTAACTTGCATTTTTTAAACGGGTGATGTGGGGTGCTAACACCTTTCCTACTTGTAACCGACTTCTAGACTCATCTCTCTCTTTTTTAGACCAGTTTACCTTTAAATAATTGGGTTTTCTAAGATTTTCCCAATAAAAAATTTTAGTGGCGACTCCTCTGCTTTTATTTCTCTTTTCGTGGCTCCCAAACGGGACGGTCGCGACAATCTCCATAATTGATTCTGTCATCTGTCAAACGTGATTTTAGTAAAAATGAGGTGTTTGGTTAATTTAAGGTAAAATTGATTTTACCTTCAACAAACGATTCTAACTAGAAGTTACAAATTTTTGTCAAAAAAAAAAAAACTAGAAGTTACAAAAACTAGTTTTTGCGTTGAGTTGAAAATTTACACTAAGTTTTACATCAAACTTACTTTGAAAATAAAACATCCAAACATAAATTACACAATTTCAAACTTAATTATAATCAAATCAATTTTACAAAATCAACTTCGTTCAAAATAACTTTTATGTAACGTTTATTCAAACACGCACTTACTATTCAAACAAAGCTAACTTTAAGTGCATATACAAATGTCGTTCTCTACTAAATTATTAATGCATTGGCAATCTCAATTCTCAATTCTCAATTCTCAATTCATACTTCTCATTAATCAATTATAACTTTTATCTCGATTCTAAACTAAACCTTTGTCTCCCTTGTGCTTATTTGCCAAAAAAAAAAAAAAAAGACATGTAATTCATTTATTTTGTCGATACTAATAGTAAAGAAAGGTAACTTGAGGAGGGGTTGTATACAAATTTGACAATTCCACAAGGCTAAATTCTACTCTTCGGTCAATGATCGTTCAATTGTTTTTCATGAATTCATCAAGTGTATAGACCATACTTCAAATGCACAAACGTCAACTCTTCAGTGCTTTATGATCGAAGTTTGAATTATTAATTATTTTAGGATTAAATATGTTTTTAGTTTCTAGAAAATGATCGAATTTTGGTTTTGGTCCCTATAAAATTTTTTTTTTGGTTTTCATCCCTCTGAAATGTGAAATTATTAATTTTGGTCCCTATAAAATGAGCAAATTTTGGTTTTGATCTATATAAATTGTTTTTCTTTGATTTTAATCCCTCTAAAATTTGATATCACCGTTTTTAGCCATTATCATTCATTTTAGGAAAGATAAGTATAATTGATTTTAGGATTCAAGAAATTTTTTTGGGAAATCATATGCTAACATGACACTACGGAGATTATTGTATGTCATTTGGGATGATCATATGACCTTATGTTAGACATATAAGTATTTAATATATGTCACATGACAGTAGGGACAAAAAATAATTATTTCAGATTTTACAGGGACCAAAACCAAAGAAAATGTTTTTATAGGGACCAAAATCGAAATTTGCTAATTTTGCGGGGACAAAAAACATATTTAGAATAATAAATTTTATATTTAACTTGTAAAAAAATTAGGGTGTAAAATTATTATATTGAAATCAATTCTCAAAATTCTAGGAATCAAACCAAGTGATTGGCAAGTGGTTAATGCACTGCTACTTAAGGACAAATCGTTCGGGATCTGCCCGAGTTCGATCATTGGGTACGCAACAATCCTTGGCCATGCTTTACTAACCGCACAGCCGACTCGGAGATTAGTCACATAGCGGGTGTAAGTGATTAATAAATTTTATATTTAACTTGTAAAAAAATTAGGGTGTAAAATTATTATATTGAAATCAATTCTCAAAATTCTAGGAATCAAACCAAGTGATTGGGTGCAAGTGGTTAATGCACTGCTACTTAAGGACGAATCGTTTGGGCTCTGCCCGAGTTCGATCATTGGGTACGCAACAATCCTTGGCCAGACTTTACTAACCGCGCGGTCGACTCGGAGATTAATCACATAGCGGGTCCAAAGGATCTAAGTCGTGAGGATACTTCGAGAGCTCACTCGCTCCCAAGAATTAATTAGGGTGACTACCAAACCAAAAAATTCTAAGAATCACTTTTATTTTTTTTGTATAGTTTGTGATTATCATCCTCCGCTGCTTTTGCTACCTATCATTCTCTGTCTTCTTGAACAATGTTGGAGTATCATGTAATTGAGAAAAGCTAAATTGACACGGTTTTTCGATATAGATACGACGATATTGTAAGTGCGGTGTTGTGCGGTACTGTAACTGTACTGTGCGATATTGTAGCGGGTCTTTTTTTTAAAAAAAATATTTAAATTTTTTTATAAATAATTTTTTTGGTTAGGTATGTGTAAATATCTGATGAATTTAGTTCATTATCTGGTGAATAGGTTTTTTTGAGAAATAAATTTTTTGGTTAAGTATGTGCAAATATATGGTGAATCTGGTATAAATATCTGGTGAATTCAGTTCATTATTTGGTGATTGTGTTTTTTTTTTTTATAAATAAATTTTTTGGTTAAGTATGTGTAAATATCTGGTGAATGGGTTTTTTTTTGATAAATAAATTTTTTGGTTAAGTATGTGCAAATATCTGGTGAATCATGTACAAATATCTGGTGAATTCAGTTCATTATCTGGTGAATGGGTTTTTTTGAGAAATAATTTTTTTGTTTAAGTATGTGCAAATATCTGGTGAATCAGGTATAAATATCTGGTGAATTCAGTTCATTATCTGGTAAATAGGTTTTTTTGAGAAATAAATTTTTTGGTTAAGTATGTGCAAATATATGGTGAATCGGGTATAAATATCTGGTGAATTCGGTTCATTATGTGGTGAATGTGTTTTTTTTTATAAATAAATTTTTTGGTTAAGTATGTGTAAATATCTGGTGAATGGGTTTTTTTATAAATAAATTATCTAGTGAATCATGTACAAATATCTGGTGAATCATATACAAATATCTGGTGAATTCAGTTCATTGTATGATGAATGAGTTTTTTTAGAAATAAAATTTTTATTTTTTTAAAAAAGTCAAAATTTTTTTAAAAATAAAATAATTGGTGCTACAGTAGCACTACTGTAGCATGATGTCGTATTGATGTCTAAAAACTGTGTTCAATTAGCACGACTGCATGTAATTAACTTGGTTGTTAAAATGACTTAAGTTACTATGCTAATTCCTACCCTGTTATTTGTTTATTTTGATATATGTTTAGCTCTTTTAAGTACTGTACTGTTACAAAAAGAGTATAACATGTGGTCACATATTAAAATTAATATTTTTGAAAACTTTAAATATAATTTTTAATCAATTTTTACTATACATTGAAAGAGAGATGTTTTATATAAATTGATACAATTTCTTTTTATTCAAATTCACATTAAATTAATGACTAACTCGGTATAGTATAAACGTCGCCCGTGCGTCTCACAGGTACCCACAACTAGTATTTCTACATGAGTCGAAGCATGCTTGGTTGTCCAAATAAGATTATTGATCCTTGTCTTATTAGCAAATGTTATTCAAGGGTCACCGAGAAATACTCAACTACAAGCACCAGCTCATCATAATAAAGGTGATGGACACTGTCAGAACATAACAATAACGACAACTGATATAGGAAATGTAACGCATGAAGGAAGATTAATGCACTGTCACACAATAAGCATGGAGGGAAATCAAGGTTATCATCACTAAACGGTCATAGTCATCGGTTACAAAATAAAGTCTATATTAAGGAGGGTAAATGGATGGATCCGATAAATTTTTATTCGGATCTTAACGGATGGATTAAAAACAATTCATTAATCAATTATAATCCATTAAAAATTCATTAAAAAAAATCAAATCCATCCATAATCAATTAAATAAAATCCATCTGATCCATCCATTAACAACTTTTCATGGATGGATATACAATCCATCAACTAAAATTGATTTTAAGAAATTAAATAATTTTATATCTCTTTTATCCATCCATAAAATAATTTGTAAAAAAATTTAAAATATTATCTCTATCTCACCCTCGCTATCATCTTTCTTCCTCTCTCAACGCTTTCTCTCTCTCCCTTTTTTTCCTACTCTCTCTATCTTTACTCTCTCTCCACTCTATCTCACGACCATTTTGTATGACGATCATTTTTCTATTATTATATGGGAGTTATTGATTATGACGTATGTGATAACGTGGACTACAACTGGTGCTTAAGAACAATTAATTAGTTAATACTTAATGTAACAAAAAAAGAAAAAAACAGATAAATAAAATAAAAAATAGTGAAGAAAAAATAATAGGGAACGGAAGAGAAAATTAGACGGAGATTTTTTTTTTTTTTGGTTACAAATGGAGATTCTTTTATTTGGTGAAAAATAATATGAAAAAAATAAATTGGTTTTGGAATGGATAAAAGCTGATCCATTACATTTTTCTATTGTTTGTCCAATGGATTTTAAAAAATATTGGATGGATCATAAACCATTCACTACAAAAATAATCCAATCCATTTATATTATTTTTTTATAACTGGATGGATTGGATGGATTTTGTCATGGATGGACTGGATGGATGGTGGACAACTGGATCATTTTGTCACCCCTAGTCTATATAATAGGAATTCTTAATAGGTAGAGGCCAATTACTAACATATACTATACACATATTTTGAGAATTAGCTTACCTACTTGAGATATCCGTTCTTGTACGAACAGTGATGATGGCAGCGACGACTGAGGCAACTGTGATAGAGATGGTGGTGGCGATGACATCAGTGACAATAGTGGTGGCAGTAACAACATTGGTGGTGACGATGACAACAACTGTGACGATGATGGTGGCGACGATGTCAACAACTGCGACGATGATTGTGGCGACGATGACAACGATAATACGGGTGGCATCAGTGCTAGTGGCAGTTGTGCGTTATCATTTTGTTTATATTGTCTCTTGATGCGTGGAATTGACAACTTTGAATAAATGTTAACAATTTAGAAGAGTCTAAGTTATATTTTAATTATATGAAATTAGTGATTGGAATCGTGATTCTAATTCTAAAAAAGCTTTCAAACATGAAAATTGGAATTCGAGGGTCCAATTTCAATTTTGAATATCATTTTTATGCTCAATTGACGACACCACACGAGCACTTATAGTTTAAAATGTTATACTTTTAAAAAGGGCAAAACCTAGAAGTGTTTTATGCGCTTGTGGTATTGTTTTTCAACGAGGATAAGAAATGTGTAACTATTGTAATAGTTTAATAGTTGTTACATATGCCTTTTTTTTGTTGAAAAATAAAATCACAATCACATAAAAAAAAAACTTTAGAGTATAAATTCCAAACCATCCATGTTATTAATATATTTATCAAGCTACATAATTGCAACAGTTAAGAGTAAAGTATTTTGAGACCAACTGGGATTCAAAGAATCAGAAGTTAATAGAACAACAAAATGAAGAATTGATCTTTGATTTCATTTACCCACTAGTTTCCTTTTCATATAAATATTGCACTAAACATTTCACTTGGGAAAAAAAATGTTCCATTATTGAAAGCTATGATTATTAGCTAATAAAATAACATAAGCAATCTTAGCTCAGCCGTTTGCCTGGAATCCATCTTGGTTCCATGGCGTTCTTATTACTCCTAAAGTTTCTGCTGTTGATATGTTGTATTTTATAGTATACATAAAATATTTCAACATAGTTTACCATCACAGCCGTCTTAGCTCAGTGGTAGAGCGCGTGGCTTTTAACCACGTGGTCGTGGGTTCGATCCCCACAGACGGCGCTTTTGATATATTATATAATTTTTTGTAGTTCGCTGAGCTCAACTTTATTGTATTCTCCAGAGGTTTTGTAAAGCATGGCTATTTCATTCATGGGCTTCATGTCCCCACCATTTCATTTATGGGCTTCACGTCACCATCTCTATCTTTGAATTTTCTTAAATGAAAATTCTTTTTTTTAGTTGTGTTATTTTGACACATAAATAGGACAACATACGTTATTGTAGCGTTACTTTTTTTTTTTAATTACAAATTTTGAATTTTTTTAAATAAAATTAAAAATTTTATTTCTCAAAAAAACTCATTAACTAGATAATGAGTTTTTGTATTCTCCAGAGGTTTTGTAAAGCATGGCTATTTCATTCATGGGCTTCATGTCCCCACCATTTCATTTATGGGCTTCACGTCACCACCTCTATCTTTGAATTTTCTTAAATGAAAATTCTTTTTTTTAGTTGTGTTATTTTGACACATAAATAGGACAACATACGTTATTGTAGCGTTACTTTTTTTTTTTAATTACAAATTTTGAATTTTTTTAAATAAAATTAAAAATTTTATTTCTCAAAAAAACTCATTAACTAGATAATGAACTGAATTAGCCAGATATTTGTAAGTGATTAACCAAAAAATTTATTTCTCAAAAAACTCATTAACCAGATAATGAACTGAATTAACCATATATCTTATTTCTCAAAAAAACTCATTAACCAGATAATGAACTGAATTAACCAAATATTTGTACGTGGATAACTAGATATTTACACATACTTAACCAAAAAATTTATTTCTCAAAAAAACTAAATTTTAAAAATAAAAAAAAAGGATCCGATACAGTGCCGCACAACACAACACCGTATGTTGTCGCCGTATGTTGTCTCAAAAGTGTGTCAAAATATCATATATTTTTTTTGTTCGGAATTAGAAAAGAGTTCATGGGATAGCCATGCAACTCACCTAAATCATATTCCCAACCGGCATAATCCACCGCACATTCTCATTGCAAATTACATTGTCACACACTGCCATTCCACTATTTTTTTTTTTTCTCAATCTATTTAAGGGTATTCTGTGAAGAACGTTCATCCCCTCTAATTTTGTACCCAACTATACTTTAATATCACTCACTAAGGACCAGTTATATTCTACTACCACCCCTCCCATTTATATAAGAACCTGTTAACTATGACCAACTTCTCTACACCAAAAAATACTATCTAAAAGTCAAAGGCTGTGTTTTAATTCACATTAACAATGAAATTTGAAGACTATCTCACGAAGAAAAGCCAAGAGATCCAGAAAAGACAAGACCTTGAGAAGGAGGTGAGTAAATTCTTCAATAGCATACCCCCATTTGGATTGGTTGGTAATTCTTTATTTGCCATAATTGGTAATAGGCATTAAGAATATATAGGAAAAAAATGAAAGAAAGAAATTAGTAAATAGTTCAGAGTGGTATTATAATGTTGAACCTATTTTCTGATTAATGACTTAATGTCGCTCTCTTTTATTTTCTTATATTATTGTAGGTTGTCAAATTGCAAGCACGGTTGAAGGGTGAACGGGCACTCAATAGGGTCTTACATTGTGCACTTCATGGACCTGCTTTCTCTCTTCCACACATTCCCTCAATGTTTCCACCTCAGGTATAGTATAGTATAAGCCAAATCTGTAAGGAGAAATACATTATACGTATAGGACTATAGGTATACTTTTTTAATATATAAAACAATATAATATATTGGTTTATTTTTTACATAAGATATTACAGGTTCATGAGCTTCTTGAAGAATTGGCAATGGTTGAGGAAGAAATCATTTTGCTTGAAAGAAAAGTTAAGGAACTAAAACTTAGATTGTTCCAAGAGAGAGACCAGAGCAGAGAATGGGAAATGCACCATAGAAGGCAGCCTAAACTATATAACCACTTCCGAGGAATAGGATCATCAGTATATGGGTCAGTGATTACTGAGCAATGGTCCAGTTCACACAATTACCAAGTATACACTAAAGGAAGAAAGACAAGGGATAGAATGGCCTCTTTAGGTTCTACATTGGATATCCATAGCCTATTTTCCACACCAAGAAGTTCAAATGGTAAACATATCAAACATGCTAAGCTTACATTTATTTTTTTTATGTTTCCTGAGGATCAATTTTCTCAGCATATATATGGTTTGGGATATTTGCTGACAGAATATGAAGTACCAAGAAGGAGCACTGGAAAGATGCCAAGACATTACCCTATTCATATAGAAACTGCCATTGAGAAACCAAATGAATTGTCTGAGGAACTGCTTAAATGTCTGATTGGCATTTTCCTTGAATTGAATCAGGCATCATCATTGGACAGACAAGAACCAGAAACTGTCCCCAGACTTACTCTTTCCTGCATGAAGTCCCCTGGCTTCATGGCAAAGACCTCATTCAACTGCAAGACACCTTCATTCCTCTCAAATGGAAATGCCTCCTGCCTTGATCCTTATGGCATATCATCAGATTTAGATTGCACAGCAAGGGATGTTGGACCCTATAAGGGCTTCATTCAAATCACTAGGAGTTCATTAGACATCGACCGCTTTTCGCAGTGCTTGCCGGCATGCAGAAAATTGAGGTTGATTTTGAGTTTTCTTAGCTCACCAATAATTATTTAACATTCTCTAATCTCTACATATTATACCATCTTTTTTCCCATTTCTACTGTCCCTCTTTTTTAGGGTGTTGATGCATAAGCTGTGTGATGTGGATTTAAGTTTCTTGACCTACAAGCAGAAGTTGGCATTCTGGATCAACATTTACAATGCCTGCATAATGAATGTACTGTAAGGCATTTTAAGCCTTCATTAACATGAACTTGCCTTGCATCTGAGTGGTAAACCTTAGAACCTGTATGTTATGATCTAATTTCAGGCATTTTTAGATCATGGCCTTCCTTCAACACAGGATAAACTGTTGTGTCTAATGAATAAGGTATGTCAGTGAGCAGTGGATGGTAAGTAAGCATGTTTTTCTGTTTTCTCAGTGATTGTGATAAAATATTAATTACGTAGCTATGTATTGACCCAGGCTGCAATGAATATAGGCGGGATAGTACTGAATGCTCTGGCTATAGAACACTTTATTCTGCGGCATCCATGTGAAACAAAACATGTATGTCAAACATACTTATTTATATCCTACAATAACTTCTCAACGGCATCCATGCACCTTGCCTTTATTAGTTCCTAAAATAGCTCAACCTAATTCACCAAAAAAATAATATATAAAATAAAATAGCTTAACCTTTCTGGTATCGAAGTGCTTTGCCACTAGCAAAGAAAGAAAGAAAAACCCATAATGTTCAATGAATTTTGAATTTAGTTAGAAAACCATTTGCAAAAACTGAGACAACATTCAAGAAAATTGAAAAGTTTTGAGGTGCTGTTTTTACCTTACTAGCCTGTATATAAGTCTTATGTCTATTCTTTCTGTCGTGTGTTGTGTTGGGATGTATGTCGTGTTGATGTTATCTACTTACGCAACTAACTACATAGTTCACACACGTTGACAAGGGTCCTGTGGACGAGAAGGAAGTGCTACTGCGGCATGCGTATGGTCTGGGGTATCCAGAACCCAATGTCACGTTTGCTCTCTGCAGAGGCACTTGGTCCTCACCAGCAGTAAGTGTATTGCTCTATAAAATAACTTTAATGAAACAGTATATTTGATGAAAAAAATTATGATGTATATTGCAGTTAAGGGTGTACACCTCAGACGAAGTCGTGAACGAATTGGAGAGGGCCAAAGTGGAGTACTTGGAAGCTTCAGTGGGTATCACTAGCAAGAGAAAGATAATTGTGCCTAAGCTTTTGCAGTGGCATATGGACGATTTTGCAGATGAGATGGAATCACTACTAGAATGGATATATAGCCAATTGCCACGCTCTGGATCATTGAAAAGAGCCACGATGGAGTGGTTGATAAGAGAAACAAAATACCCCATGTCAAAAATGGTGGAAATCCAACCATATGAATCTGAATTCCGTTACCTCCTACCCATGTAAATAAATAAATAAAATGTGCAGCAGTACGTAGTAACTTTGTCTTACAATGCCGTTGTTTTTAATATTTTAGAGGGGTTAAGCATGTTAGGTAAAAGGGGGACACCATAGCAACTCCTTTATCTTACAATAAAAATTTGCAGTACAATACATATGTCTAATAAAGATCTGTACACAATTAGTCGTATAAGATTGCTAGTTGAGTTTTGCTTACAACTCAATTATAAATTAGAAAACCTAAGCCTAGCAGGTGCAATTTAATAAAGCGCTCGCCAGTTGAGTTCCTTTCCACGAGAAAGGAAAACACAAGAAGAATTGAAAAGAAGACAGCGTCTATGGAAAATTAGAGATTAACCAAAAAAAAAAAAAAGAGAGATTACATCATACATGGTTAAATTACAAATCCCCGCCCCCTTTTTCTTCCTTCCCAACAAATTAAAAAATGAAAAACCAGGCAACTCCAATAACTCACCAAAAGATATCCAAAATTAAACCGATCACCCGTGCTCTTCCAAGTTTTTCGAATATACTATCTCACAAATCAATTAGTATTTGTGAATGTTCTATCCGATATCAAAACTTATGAGTGGCCAACAGATGGCTCGACTAAGAAATTGACCACCCTATTTAAGAAATTTAAGCCAAATACAGTCTCTTCACAGTTGACTTTTACAGAAACAATCAATGGGTCGGAGCATTTACCTTCAACAGTAACTGTAATCAAACATGGCTTGGAGTTGCTCAAGATCTCACCACTGAAACGCAAGCACAAACCAGAAGCATCATTAAGGTTGGAAGCAACCGGCATATCCACAGATACAAGAGAAAGATTTGCATTGCTCAGCATCTTTAGTGTCAAGGTTTCGCAGATCACCAGAAATTTATCCTCTGTCAAAGAGTTGCTGCCCTTGTTCAGCTCTAGAATGTGATCAGTGAAGGTGCAACTGGGTGCAAATTATGCAAGAAAATCAAATTTAGAATTCCCAAGGAGGAAGCAAAAATAACAGGGAGGAAGAATGGGGAAGGTGCAAGAAATGTAAAAAGTAAGACCAAACTAGATTCTCTATTTGTTGCATCCTTTAAATCAACATGGCAATTCCACAACTTCTCATTTCTTCATAGTTTCTTTGATTTAAACAAGATGTTGTATTAATTTTTCTGCCAAGAATTGCCTGGGCAACAGCAAGCACTTGCTAAGATCAATTTGAATGACTAGTATAGATCCTAATATCCTTCCTACCAAAGACGATATATAGTTATAATTCAACGTTGAATCAATATTCGATAAAAAATATATTGCATTTTGGGGGATGTCATGGACATGAAGTTAATTTGTGACAATCAAGCTGTTTTACATATTGCTTTGCTTCTAATTTAGGTCTTTCATTAAAGGACCAAACATATAGTAATTTACTGTCATTTTTAGTCATTGAAAGATTCTTTCAAGCAAGATCACGACAGTCTTTGTCAACTTTGACAAACAACTGGCAGATATATTCACTAAATAACAAGCTTGGCACATATGATATGTATGCTCTAGCTTTTGGGGGAGTGTTAGAATAACCACATGCAATTATCTCATGTATCATATCATATGTTAAATGTATCTAACCTCATAGGAATTTGTGCCTAGGAAATAGAACTCACTTCCTTAGCTAAGTGTCATTCCACTCAAGCTATTCCATCATATCTTTATCTTTTCTATAATACTCAATAAACAGTGGGTCAAAGGAATATTGTAGTTAATTCCAATTCACTCGATTAACCCATTTACTTATGGGAAGCTTCCTATTGTTTGAAGTTTAAATTTCAAATTTATATTCAAGACAAGTCTCCATCATTTTTCTCCTTGAGGTTTACTCACATGTTGCATGTGGATGGCATTTGATAACAATTTGAGTATGGATTCCTAATCCTCTATTATAGTATTTAAAGTTTTCAATATAATGAATCTTATCGTTCATTATAAAAAAAAAATCAAGTGTGGAGAAGGAGGGGTAAGGAGTATGAGGAACCATAAGGCATAAGTCTTCCTAAAAGACACTTTATCAGATGCATGATACTGGTACATAACCCCAGGGATTGGGAATGCCAGTCTTGAACTATTTGTATCCAACAAACAACAAATGATACACTGACGTACCTCCTCACATATTCAAACATCCCTGGAAGGCGAGATTCCTTATCTCTGAAAGCTTCAATACTGATCGAAAGTGGTTTAACAAAGTATCCAATGTCAGGCCTTAACTTAACAGGGAATTTCTTGTCATTGCAAAATAAAGCCAGTTTCAGAGGCAAAAGGTGGTGATGGAAGCGAACGAGTAGAGTCCTCTTTGCTGTCTGACCAGGCTCCAGAGAAGGGATATCCTCCATGGAAACCAAAGCTGCTTTATCAGTATGAATCTTCAAGGTACTGCAACAAAAACATAAAGAATGGTAGGCATAATAAGCACTTATAAAGCTAGCAGGTAAAATTTTAGCAAAGGAAAACTGGATTTGCAGCAGATCCTGTGACTATTGGCAGTAGATAGACCAACGTTTACATATTGAACAGGCAATCTAAATTCAAATTTTCACCTAAAAATGATAAATATTAATTCACACAACCCAGTAAAAACAAAACATGGAAGTTATCAAAAACATCAGTAACAACTAACAAGTAAGTATATAAAATTCCGAATTATAAATGAAAGAAAACAAAGAAGACAACCACAATACAAAAGCTGAAAAGGAAGATTAAAACTTACTTTTCGGTTGTCGGAGATATTTGATCTGTAGAATCTGAGCTTTTACTAGAATCCTCATCTATTACGACTATATCGAACATGCGCTCCAAAGAACAATTTTCAAAGTACACTTCTAGACATAAAAGATGAGAGGATATGCTCGGAGTCTCAGATGAAAATGAATAATTCACCTTTAACCCATTTCCATTTGCAGGATCTAAGAGTGTGTAGTATTTGGGTTTAACTCGGCTTCCAATATTTCCAATTGTTATTCTCGCTGAAGATCTATGAACTCGGCTTTGCTCTATTTCAGTTTCTTTAGATGAGCTGGGTGCCTCATCCAACCAAGACTCAAGAGACTTAGTTGACATCAAGTCCCCAAAGCCAGTTGTGCCAGAGTGAGCCCCACCATTCTGGTTTTCACAGATGTTGCCAGTGTCTGAAATCTGAATCAAAGGATCCGCATTGTTGTCACCTTCATTGCCAGAAACATTCTCATTACTGCTACCGACTTCACTTGAACCAGTAACTGACTGCTCAGAACTATAATCAGAAGCACTTTCTTCATCCAAAGATCCAGATGTGCCAGGATCATCCTCCTCATCTGAATCACCCTCAGCAGCTCCATCATGCTGATCAAGATCAATGTATGGAAGACTACAAGGTTTTGGGAGAGGTTCATATCCTGGAGCTGCATGGAATACTAACTGTGAAAGAGACCCTGGGAGATAAAACCGGTAATTGATGGGTTTAGATGGCACATTCACAGTTTTTATCTGTCCACCAAATATACATTCTGCAAGTACGTAGGACTGGTCTCTTTTTTGTGATTCACTATTCTCTTCTTCCAAATGTTGAGACTCCATATTGCTTGAAAGAAGTTTCTTTAAGAAACGTGAACGATCACGAATATCATAGTTCATGTCGCACTCGGCCAGTTCAATTACATAACTCCAGACTTTTCTCAGGGTCCAAATATCTTCTCCCTTGATGCATAGTAAGACCTGTGAGTGAAAGCCATTAAAAACGTCCGTTCATTGCTTTCAATAGAACTCTTTCTCCCTTTTTCTTCTTATACAAGGAGGAAACGTACTAACAATGAAGTATGCATATAAAACCCCAAAACTAAGAACCTGAGGTTCTAACATCAGTCATTATATAATCTTATATACATTTACAGTGCATAAAATTCAAACAACTACATCTTCTAACTTAAAATTGGGAAAGTAACAAACAAAGTAGAATGCAGAGTGATATACATCAAAACCATACATGATTTGCCATGGAGAGAAAACTCTGCAAGCAAAGGTAAGATGAAGAGTGTTCAAGTCTCAAAAATTCAAATGCATAGACCTACCTATGAACATTATACTCTACTAACTTCCAGCAACATTAAATTCACAAGTCTCACTAACTTCCAATCATGAACATAAAGATATCATCATTCTAGGTAAAAACTCAATTTCTGTCCTGGTTCATTTACAAGAGATGCTAAGACAACATAATTACAAATTCATGGACATCCTTATAAATGTCAGTCAGATGCACCATATGCTCTCATTGATAACAAAAGCTTATGCCACTATTATGGGAAAAGATCATCTATGGTCTCTAAAGGGTGCTCAGCCATATAATATTTTTGGTGGGTTTCTTGTCAGATATTGATATGAACTTGAAGCATAACTCCGTTTTATTAACACCGAACTACTTCTACTACGATATGGTGACAAAGCAGTAGAAAAAGGTGAAGATACGCTGTATTAATGAGAAATATCAGAGAAAAGAAAAAGAATGCAGGACTTTTGAGGGTCTGCTCCTGCCAATCCTTTCCACACCAAATCATGCCTACCACCCCCCACCCCAAAAAAAAAAAAAAAAACTTTCTCCTCACATTTATCCCCTTTCTGCTCTAACAGAATGCCCCTCACTTTCTCTTCCCTGCTGTCATGTGTCTAGAAAGTTACAAGCAAATCCCCTATGCATATTCCCTATTACCTCACCTCTCGCTCACATGGGTCATTAATCCACTACCTTTCCCTTCCTCACATATATACAGAAGATTGGAGGGCATTGATGTATTTCTCCTCACAATCCTTTCCACATCAAAATCTTGCCTACATCTCTCCCCCACTTTCTCCTTACATTTATCCCCTTTCTGCTTTAACAGAATTCCCCCCTCACTTCCTATCCCCTGCTACCCAGTGTCTAGGCAGATACAAGAAAATCCTCTATGCATATTCACTTTTACCTTACCTCTCTTGCTCACATGGATCATTAATCCACAACCTTTCTATTTATTTCTCCTCACAAACATACAGAAAATTGGAGGGCGTTGATGCACTTTTGTGTTCTCACTGTTGATGCATCTTGTTTTCTGTTGGTTTTCCTTGGAGGATGTCTCATCCTTAATTTCTGTACTTTCTTCCAGACAAAAAAATTTACTAAAAAATGGACTAGAATCTTGATGTCTGGACAAATCTATTAATCGAAGCATTCTTCACTTTCTAAAACAAAAAAGCCTCAAAACATAAGCTATTCACTCCATAAAAAAGATTTTTATCCTACAAGTATTTCTTAATTTCTTTAAACAACCAGATTATCCAATCCAAGACCTAGACAGTTGCTCTGAAGTAGGAATTAGCTACATTTTGTTTATGATCATTGAACAAACCAATGACACCACATGCAGATGGACACCAGTTGGATCAAGTCTTCAAAACTCAATTAACTGAAGGAAGAACAGGAAGAAGACAAGTAGTAGAATAGCTTTTGTCCAATTATTGTATTAAATTATTAATCAATCAATAAGCAACATCAAATATAAAAATAATCTTTTCTCATAACTTGATGGCATACCTTTGCAGTTGTATTAAGAATCTGAAGCTTAGTTTGTATTGCTTCCGAAGCAAAACACCATGCAAGATACTTAAGCACTGTACTCAACATCCTTGGAATTATCTCACCCAAAGAGCAATACTCCCCCAACATCCAAATAATCATTGCACGAGCAGCAGGAACCTTGATTGTATCCAAACTACGGACCAACTGAATTATAATCTTTTAAAAATTGAAAAAAGACTAGAGGTCAGTCAAAACTTCACAAACATGTGTCAAAAGATTGCAAGTACTACTAAGTACTAACTCCACTACTGCAATACTGCACAAGATATCAGTATGCTGCCCAATATCATGGTCAGTTTATTCTACATCTCCACATTGTCTTTGAAAGCATTTTTAGTTCAATAAAAACAAGAATAACAGCACCACAGGAGATGCTTTTATATGAAATAGAATCAGAATAATACCTTCTCATAACTTGATGGTTCTAACAGCACCACAGGAGATGCTTTTATATGAAATAGAATCAGAATAATACCTTCTCATAACTTGATGGTTCTAATTGTACGATTGATTTGATGGACATAATTGCCTGAATTAGCACGACATCTTCTCCATCCACGGATCTGACTTCACCACATAAAAAATCTGCAAATATGGATATTAAACAAGAAACATGATATACTTCGTCAATAAATAGACATAACAACCAGGTCACACACCCTGTCTAATCAGAATCAACAATCCTTCCAAGCATGTAGTTGCCATTTTTGGAAGTAGCTGAGCACATAGACCAAAGGCAGCAACTGTGTCAGCGGCAAATCTCCTGTCTGGATCTCTAATATAATCCTAGCAACACACTAAGAAGAGTGTCAATTTATGCACTAAACTCCATGATTGAAATGTCATGACAAAGAGATACGTGTGAACAACCATAAACAATTAATTAATCTACGGGCAGGTGACAGTAGATACCTGCATAAGCATATCTAGCTCAGAAAAATTTAAGACATTGAACTAAAAACACCTAGATTTGGGTAAAAAAGGAGACCCTGATGGGATCTAAGTGGGCAATTGGGGGAATTGGGTGTAAGGGATAAAACCTCCCACCTTGAACACGACAAAACCCCGGTGACTACGGGAGATGCCACTAGGCTATTGGGTAGAACATGTTTTATTACAGTGAAGCAGTGTCTCAAAATGGCTCTAGCAGAACAAGGGGCTTAACAAGGACATCAATCATTTAGAATAGTACCACTGGTCCCGCATCAGCAGAACAAGGGTTACTTATAGGATTTATAAGGCTTAAGTAGCATACAATGGGTAACTAAGAACTTAAGCATTCTGAATTACGTTGTAAGCCTAGTTAAAGATACTTGGCCAGTAACTACTTGTGTCGTTGCATCCAAAGATGGAAATAATACTTAAGCAGAGCTTCATTATTGCTTTAGATGGACTCCTTGATAACAAAGCCATAACAAGAAAACGTTTGCAAGAAAAAGCTGAAATAGGAACAGTCCCATGTCAGATAACATGCTCTGACAATTTTTTTATAGAAAAAGAAAATTTATTAATGAAGAAGGGAAGATTACAAGGAGAGAGGATAGGGTGACCTCTTCAAAGAAAGAAGAAAACAAAAGAGAATACCTAAAACTAAGAGATTTAGACATGTAACAAGGCATTCCAATTTCTTTGCATGTCTAACAAAGAAAACACAACGGAATTGGTAGAGAAGTAACAAAGCTGCAAAGAGTTCATATAGTAAAGTTGACAGAATCAAAATAAACTCATATTCCAACAGTCCCCCCCCCCACCCACCCCACCCCACCCCACACACACACACAAAAAAAACGATCTTCGTATATTTTTAATTATAAATAATACTGATATAAAAAGGAAACCGTTCAGAATCAAAAGAAACAGTACAAGAGCAGAAAGTTGAAATACTGGTTATCATTATTTATTTATTTTGCACAACGAAACACGTAAAAATAGACACATAATTCGTTCTGGAAGACAGATAACAGTCACCTCAGATCATAACTTAAACAGGGAGAGAAATCATGTATTAGATGTAAGATACCTGAAACTCTTTAAGAATGTATGAAAAAGATGAATCCGTAGCAATAGAAGAAAGTATCTCCAGCTTAAGCGCTTTTATCTGATAGGAATCTGAAGAACATATGAAGAAGTCTTGATAGTGTGGGGCGAATAGAGATGGCATAGCTTTAGCAAACACTTGGATATTGCACAATACCTGCACAAGTCAATGAACAAACAATCATTTATATCAAAGTCAAGTTCCAAAAAATTGAGAATATATGTTGACTAACAACAATCCATCATTTTCTTGGCTTATCTACGGACCTAATGGTTAGGTAACCGGTTCACCAGTTTATGGTCGAAACAGCTGGTCCAAACCAATAATTATTTAAAAACACTACAGCTAATAAAAACTTTTTTGAATGAAAAGAAGTATTTATTAGAATTGATAAAATAAAACACAACCAATAATTATATATACACATTTACACAAGCTCCCCAAAAGAAGATGTACAAGTATATCAAATAATAAACAAAAGAATGTAACAGAATTTAGAATCACAAAGTAAAACAAATAAAACAAAGGATTCAAGAAATGTTGCATACCACATATCTTGAGGCATATGATGATCGCAGTATAAACAAGAGTGGTTTAACAATTCTTTTAACATCCTCCTTAGAAGCCATTATCCAGTGTACACCAGCAGCTGCAAGTACAACTGCACTGTTATTACACCATAACAATGGTGATGTACACTGCAGCAGGATCTTCACAACATCATTACTGCAAGATGTAAATTGTGATACATCTAAATTAGGAGCAACCCTATTTGTAGAACTTGATCGTGATAAGTACTCATCTGGCCCTTCAATGTAACACTGAAAGATCATATTTGCTAATTCAGATACAGTCTTCTCATTGGCATAACCAGCATCTTCTTTGAAAGTACTGTCCGGTTCATCTTCCTCCGAATTGTCATTGTCTTTATTATAAAAAGAACACATGATTGATTCTTTGACAAGCCCATGCCTCGCTATCACATACCGCAGAAGGATTCCAATTAGAATTATTTGACCCCACTCTTCCACATCAGGAAGAATCTCACACAACTTTCTGTAATTTTTTCCAATCAATGAAAAATTGTTTGGGCAAACAGAAGCAAATGCAGAAGCAGCAGCTCCAACAACTCCTGGGGAATGGTCATTTAACAATAGTCCAACAATCTGCACCATATGAAGGATCAAAATTTATCAACTGAACCAGTATTATGGCCTTACAAGTTACAACCATACATTAATGAAATCAAATATCTGGCATAAAACTATCTTTAAATAATTCTTAGTTCAACAGTATATACCCCAAGAAAACCCTGGAGAAATATGGCAATTTTCTTTCCAAGTTATTATGCTATCTAGGTTAAACTGAAGGACCTATTGAAGGCAATTAGGCAAATCTATGATAAACAGCACGTGTTAATCAGACCTCTTCAATTGCAGAAGTATGTTCCTCCATCCGCAAATCATGAAGCTTAGGTAGAGCATTAGCAGCACATTTTCTAACATAAACAGAAGGATCTCTAGCACATTTTCCCACAGCAACAATAACAAGAGGTGCGATTACATGAAGGCGGATTCCCGCCATGGCACGAAGTGCCCATGCCCTCACCAAAGGATTCATGTCTCCCAGGTCCCTCTGGAAACAATTAATCGATAGCAACGCTTCATTTGGACGCCTATATGAAAGGAAAAAAAAACAATAAGAAAATGACAACAAGCACTGATTATGTGACGAAAATCAAGGCTGCAGAATGAAACAGCTAAGGAAACTAGGCCAAAATTGACTTCCGAAGACCATTATTCTAGCACATGACCAAATTGGAGACCCAAAATCCACGCCCAAATCATGTTTCATATGTATAAAAATGCATTTAAGCAATTCACAGGACAAAAATCAACCAAAAAAAAAAAAAAAACTCCAAAGAAAGAAAACACACACAAACACAAACACACTTGAAGAAAAAGAAGGCAAAAAGGTAAGTAATGATGACAATTTATATCTACATAGAGCACAGGAGTTATATACATACTTTTCAGCATAGTGCAGGAGGTACAAGTAGACCAGCTTCTTCACTTCCAATGACTGAGACGCAACATTTTTAACAACCTGCAATTTTCGTTCAAAACAGAATGAAGTGAGTACCTGAGTAGTATAACGATAGAAACTGGAATTGAAACTAAATATATATTATACTAAATGTCTATATTATATTAATAATCATCTGGGGAATTGTTCCCAAATCAGAGATAAAAACAGAGTATTACAGAATAAGAAAGTAGAAAAGATTAGAGAAAGAGAGATGGTTACAAAGGTGGTTTCCTCCAAGGATTCGAGAGCTTGGTCTCTCCCTACCAGTTCCTACCCAAAATCCGCCCCCCTCCTTTCCCTCCCAATCTCTCTATTTATTCCAATTACATCCTAAGGCACAACCATGTTACATGCTGACTTATTCCTTACAATAGAGAATAACTGCTACTAACTTATAATAACTGCTAATATTAAACTGGCCCAATCAGCAGTTTGGGCTTCCTCTTATATTTCTTACTGATAAGAGGTCTAACAATACTCCCCCCCAAAAGAGTCACCTTGTCCTCAAGGTGAAAAGAAGGAAACTGCTCCATGATAGTCTCAACAGGCTCCCAAGTAGCTTCAAAGTCAGGAAGATCTTTCCACTGGATTAAGACCTCAGCAGAACCAGTAGCAGTGTTGCGGATTGACTTGACTGCATAGGGATAACTTGCAACTCCAAATCATTTGAAAGCATTGGTGGAAGAGGTTGTGGTGTAGCTGAAGGAGAAAGGGCTTTCTTGAGTAGTGAAGCATGAAATACAGGATGTATTTTGCTGTCAGGCGGAAGATCCAATTCAAAAGCCATTGGTCCTATTTGCTTAGTGATCTGATAAGGGCCATAAAAACGAGGACTCAACTTTTCATTCCTCTTCTTAGCAAGAGACTTCAATCTGTATGGCTGCAGCTTTAAATAGACCCAATCACCTGTAACTAGAGTAACATGGCGCCTGGATTGATTGGCATAAGACTTCATTTGACACTGAGCTTTCAATAAATTATGCTGTAAGTCGTGAAGAAGCTGATCCCGATCCTGAGTCTTCATGTTAACCTCCTCAACCACTGAAGGAATGGTAGTGCCGCTGAGTAAGTGGGGTGGATCTCTACCATAAAGGGCTTTGAATGGGGTCAATTTAGTGGAACTGTTATAGTTTGTATTGAACCAAAACTCAGCCCAGCTAAGACATTTATGCCATTGTTTGGGTTTTGTTCCTGTGAGGCATCTCAAATATGTTTCCAGGCATCTATTGACCACCTCAGATTGTCCATCCGTCTGGGGATGGTAGGCAGATACTAAATTTCAACTTAGTTCCTGCCATTCTGAATAACTCATTCCGGCAATGGCTGAGAAATATCTTGTCTCTGTCGGAAACAATGGTAGATGGAAATCTGTGCAGCTTGACTACTTCTTTGATAAAAATTTCAGCAATATCTTTGGCAGTGAATGGATGACTAAGTGTAATAAAGTGAGCATACTTAGTTAATCTGTCCACAACCACTAAAATAGCATTCTTTCCTTGAGCCTTAGGTAAACCTTCTATAAAATCCACGGACAAATCAGCCCAAACCTGAGTAGGCACAGGAAGAGGTTGCAATAATCCAGCAGGAGACAAGGTTTGATATTTATTCAACTGACAAGTCTCACAATGAGCAACAAATTGCTGAATGTCCTTCTTCATTCCCTCCCAGTAAACAATGGCAAAAATCCTTTTGTATGATCTAAAAAATCCTGAATGCCCCCTAGCTGAACTGTGAAACTCTTTAAGGAGAATAGGAATCCTAGAAGACCCTTTTGGCAGCACCAATCTTCCTTTGTAGAACAATTTTCTGTCTTTGAAGGTATAACCAGGGTGAGATGCAATATCATGCAGAATGTCTTGTATGATACCTTGCAACTTTGGATCATTCTGGACTTCAGTTTCCCATTCTTCCAAAATCATCAAATCGAATCTGTGGATAATGCCGCATAAGTCATTCTTCTAGATAAAGCATCGTGACTCTATTCTCATTTCTAGGTCTCGTATTGGATCTCAAAATCCAATCCCATTAGTTTAGAAGTCCATTTGAACCGCTCCTCTCCCAAAACTCTCGATCCGTAAGGAATTTAAGGCTTTTCGATCAGTAAGAATGATGAAATGTCCGCCAAGTAGGTAGTGTCTCCACTTTTGACTGCCATTACAATAGCCATCAATTCCCTCTCATAAACCGATTTGGATTGCCCTCTTTTCGATAAGGTTTGAGTGATAAAAGCTATTGGTCTTCCTTTCTGCAATAGGATCGCTCTCAAGCCTTTATTGGAAGCATCGGTTTCTATAGTAAATACCTTAGAAAAATCGGGAACAGTAAGTATAGGTGATTCAGCCATGACCTTCTTTAATTGATCCAAAGCTGCCTGAGTTTCTGGTGTCCATTGAAAACTGTCTTTTTTCAATAACTGAGTCAAAGGTCTAGCAACTTTTCCATAGTCCTTGACAAATCTCCTATAATAACCAGTAAGGCCTAAGAATCCTCTTAAAGCCTTAATGTCCTTTGGTGTTGGCCAATCCATCATAACCTCAATTTTTTAGGATCTCTTGCCACTCCATTAGCTGAAATGATATGACCAAGATACTCCAATTGTGTTTGCCCAAAAGTACATTTCTTTCTGTTGGCAAAAAGCTGATGTTCCTTTAATAAGGCTAAAATTGCCTGCAAGTGTCTTTCGTGGTCCTCCTAAAGCAAACTTCCTTAAATATGGTCTAAGCATGTCATTCATTAATGATTGGAAAGTAGAAGGGGGCATTAGTGAGTCCAAAAGGCATCACAACAAACTCATAATGCCCTTCATGAGTTCTAAAAGCAATTTTAGGGATATCTTCTTCCCTCATTCTAATTTGGTGGTATCCAGATTTGAGATCCAACTTAGAAAATATGACAGCGCCCCCAAGTTCATCAAGTAATTCATCAATAATAGGGATAGGGAATTTATCAGGTATGGTGATCTTGTTCAATGCCCTATAATCTACACAAAATCTCCAGCCACCATCTTTTTTCTTTACTAATATGATTGGGCTTGAATAAGGACTTACACTTGGTCTAATTACACCATAATTAAGCATATCATCCACTAACCTCTCAATCTCATTTTTCTAGTAATGTGGATACCTGTAGGGTCTGAGATTTGGAATGTTGGCTCCATCCTTAAGGATTATTGCATGATCTTGCCTTCTGGTTGGAGGTAATCCCTGTGGTTCCTGAAACACTTCCTTATACTCAATCAATATTGACTCTAGCCACTCTGGTAAAGGTGCAGTGTCTTCATTTTCACCTTGTAAACTCTGATACTCCAGCAGAAAACCGTGTCCTTCATCACTGATTGCTTTGAGGACAGATTTAAAAGAAGCCACTGCCCGAGCCAAACTGGGTTCACCCTTCAATATCTTGTGTCCTCCTTCAATGGGAATTTTAAGTGTTAACTCTTTGAAATTAGCCCGAATCTCACCAAGGCTAGCCAGCCATTCCATCCCTAACACCACATCCACCCCTCCTAAGTCAAAAATAAAGAAATCTTGTTGAACCTCCATTCCTTGAATCAATAATTTCAGTTGGGAGCACACCCCTTCACAAGGAATTTTTCTGCCATCTCCCACCTCCACAGTGTAAGGTGGAGTTTCATTCATCTGTAACTCTCCCTTGACTAACACAGAAGATATAAAATTGTGTGAGGCTCCACAATCTACTAGGACTATCACTTGCTTTCCAGTCAAGGTACCCCACAGTTTGATGGATTTCTTAGAAGTAAGTCCAGTGATACTAAACATGGACAACTGAAGTGTTCTTATTTCAGATTCATGCTCTGGTTCTGTTGGTTCTTCCTCCTTCTCACCAAGAATCGCTTTTCTTCCTCTAACAATAGCACTTGTAATTGCTTGTTAGCACACACATGGCCGGGATTAAATTTCTCATCACATCGAAAACAAAGTCCCTTCCTGGATCTCTCCTACATTTCAGCATCTGTCAACCTTCTAAACCCCCTTCCTCTGAATGATCCAGTAGTTTTCATACTACTAGTGTCCCCTACTGAACTTCCTGTTATGGTCTGAATCTAACTTTTATTTCCAGGTTCCCACGTTACAGTTCTGGGATTGTTGTAAGTTCTGAATGATCGCCCCCCTGAACTAGTTACAGGGTTCCCCTTATTCAGTAAAGTGATTTTCTCATCAATCATCTGGGCATAATCCATCAATTCTGTCAAACCTTCAACCGGATAGAGTTTTAATTCTGCTCTTACCACTTCCTTGAGTCCATTCAGAAAAATCCCTTTCAAATAGGCTGGATCTGTGCATCTGAGAGGGCCTGCATACAATTCAAATTGCTCCTTGTACTCTTTGATGAATGTGTAAAATATGTTAGTTTGGAAGTGTAATTAGGAAAGAGTTTGTAAATAATCCTAGAAATTATAGGAAAAGTGATAAGAAAATGTACACATTCATTTGAATAGAGTTTTGATACTTAGATTTCAATTTATATTGAAAATATACTTAAAAGAGGTTGAAAATGTGCAGGAATAGTAGCCCAGCGCTCAGCCCTCGAATTGGACGCTCAAGACGAACGGAACCGGAAGAAAACCGCATCCTGCGGTGCATAGAGCGCGCCACTGGCAAAGTGGAAGGAAGCTAGCGCCCAGCTCTAGCAATTAGAGCCCAGTAGCTGGTGCTTCAGCCAGCAGAAGATGTTTTGACGCCAACGCAGCCGGGGCGCCAGCCGCCGCGTGACGAGCCGACCCAAGTATAAATTCGTTTTGAACAGATTTGAAAAGATCTCTGGGCTCATTTTTCACTTCTCACACTCGAGGTCCATCATCTTTCTCTCTGCTTCCTTGAAGATCCAAGCTTGGGAACAAGATTTGGAGCTTCCATGGCTTCCTCCACTCACATCCACTCAAGTTTCTTCTTCTCTTCTCGTTTTTCCCTTTTTACTATGAAATGTTAGATATTTTAGGTTAGGTTAGGATGATTCTGATTTGATTCTTGATGTAATTGATTTTGATTCTGAATTCAATTTGTTTCATTCAATTAGAGTGATTTGCTTCTATGCTTAATGCTTCTATTGATTGATCAACTCTAGATTGATGTTAGATTCAATCTCACAATTGGAAAATTGGTTATTGGATTGGAAATGAAGTAGATTACCATTGGAATGTTGATTCTAGGAATAGAACTATGTTTCAATGCATTCTTATGAATCACATGCTTAATGTTTGTGCAAATGCTTGAGTGACCTAAGGAATTAGGCTTCTTAATTTGTACAAAAGGATTATCACCTAAGGAATTAGGGATAAATCTAGGTTAATGATTTGAATGACAATTGAGTGGAATGAATTGAAATTAGGACTGAATGAATTTACATTAAGTGAAGAATTAGAGGATTCCGATGCCTAACCGCTTTTACCTATATTGAATATATTCTTTAATTGATATTGTTTCATTCATTGTTGTGAGCTCTAAATACAAAAATCCATAAAAACTCATTGGAACTATGAAACTCACTGGTTCAAATAGCTATTGCCTAGGCTAAGTTGATACTTGAAACACAATCCTCGTTGGGAACGATACTCTACTCTCACTTTATTACTTGTACGATTTGGTACACTTGCCAAATCTTTCAACAAGTTTTTGGCGCCGTTGCCGGGGATTGTTGATTTCAATATCAACGAAGCAAAGGCATTGTTAATTTGAACATTTTTTTTTTTTAGTGTTTATTTTCTGTTGTTGTTTGAATACTTGATATATTGGATATTCTCATCTTTTCCTTGCTTTGGATTTCTGTTTTGTGAGGAAAGTATCCACTATCCTTCATTATTATAGTTCATGCAAGTGAAGGCAATGAAACCACTGCGACCTACATGTGATTTTTGTGGTGCATACCATAAATTTGAAGAGTGTGAGGTGAAACTCAATGCAAATGAGGGGGTTTATTACATGAAGGACCTCATGTGGGAGCAAGATGCACCACATCACCATCAATCTAATGAGTCACTAGATAGAATGTCCAACCTTGAAAATGTTTTAATTCAATTCATTGAAGCTACTCATGCGAATTTTAAGAACACACAAGCTTCAATCAAGAATCTTGAGATTCAAGTTGAGACACTATCTAAGCAATTGGGTTGTTTTGTGCAGAAAAATAAAGAGTTGGTAGCAGAGCAAAGAGTCACATGTTTGGGAAATGGTTGAGCAAGAAGAAGATGTGCTTGTAGAAATGAACAAAGTGAACATGACTTAAGAGAGGTGGTGGATGAAAAACAAAAAGAAAGTGTAGATTTAGGAGTAGATGAAAAACGAGAAAAACAAAAACAAAGTGACATTGAAGAGAAACCAAGGGTGATACAAGAAGAGATTCATATGACTAAGACTCAACCCTTGGTGATCGAAGAGAAGAGTCCTCCACATAATGAGTTGTACATGCTTCAAAAATGGGGGAACACATATCCCAAATGCTTACTTGTTGGAGCATGGGAATATTCTTGTCCCTATGCCAAATATATGGGATTGTTACCTAAAAGAAGGAAGCGGAAGGATGAAATTTTCTTTTTATCATATCATCCACCCTAATGGGGTGACAATACGTCAAGCTAGTGACGTTAAAGAAGCGCTACTTGGGAGGCAACCCAAGCATTTTCTTCTTGCATTTCTTTCATTTTTTCCCTTAGCATGCAAAATAAGGAGTTCATTGAGTTGTTGAGTGGTTCCTTGATGTGTAAACCATTTAATGTGGTGGAATTGGTTTAAATTTTTGTACAGGCACATCTAAGGAAAGTGGAGCAAAGGAAGGGGAGAAATGACACACTAGAATGGTGAAAATGGCCCCGCACAGCGCCAAGGCGCTCGACTTGACGCCCAGCGTAGGAAAAGTCGAGACTACCGGGATGAGTGGCGCTGGGCGTTCGAGCAGAAGGACGAGCGCTGCACATTTCTGTAGCTCCTAGACAGCTAGAGCTGGGCGCCAGACAGCTAGAGCTGGGTGCTAGGCAGCCAGAGCTGGGCGCCCAAGTGGAGGCTGAGCGCTGGAATTAATTGAAAAAAAAAAAAATCAAAAAAAATAAAAAAAATAAAAAATAAAAAAAAATTCACATACTCATCCAGTGTGCAGAAGAAAGGGGGTGTTCTGAACTCTATTAATTTTCTTTGCACTCTTTCATTTGTTAGTTAGTTGTAGGAATAAATTGCCCAAACTTGCATATATTGCACAACTTGTGTTGAATGGATTCTTGTGTAGATTCTCTATTGAGCATAGAACTTTTGCTTGACTGAAATTTCTAACATGATGCATTTTATACTTGTTGGGCATATGATTTCATTGAAACCGTTGATCCTTGTGAATTGTTTGTGACAATTTTTCATGCTATAATTGATGCAATGTTGAATGCATGGATTTTCTCTTGCACATCAACATAAACTGTGAGCTTTTGAGCCCAAATGCTCTGGCACATTATCCAGATGACTTGATTTCTTTCATGTGTGATTGTCCATCACTTGCATGTTCTCACCTTTTCTTGCCTTGAATGCTTGTCATTGTTGCAATGTTCTTGCATATGCATGAATGATTGAGGCAATAATTCTTTGTTTAAGCTTGGTGCCATAATTGGCAACCTATCATTTACCATTGTTAAGCCCAATTGAGCCTTGACCTATTGTTCTTGGTATGATAGCTCATTACAAGCCTAAAAAGCGACAAAACCATTTTGTCCCACTACTTTGGCTTAGAGGAATGTTTGGACTTAAGTTTGGGGTTGTTCTCTTGCTTAGGGACAAGCAAGCAAATAAAGTTTGGGGTGGTAAGTAGGCCACTAAAGATGCCTACTAGAAAAAAAATGAAAAATAAAAACTGAAAAAGAAAAAAAAGAAAAATAGAAAAAGCCAAAAAGAGGAAAAGGAAAGAGAAAGTATACAAAGAAAGAAAAAGGCAAAATAGAAAGAAAAGAAAATTAAAACAAGAAGCAACAAGAGAAAAAGAGAAAAAGAAATAGTTGGAAATGAATAAAAAGGAAATAGCACAAATTGTGTGCTTATGTGCTTGTAGCTAGACTAGGCAAGTGAAAATTCCAAAAGAGTCCAAATAGTCCTTGAAGCCAAAGTAGCATAGCATATATATCCTTATTCTCATCCACCCGTACCTAAGCCCCATTACATCCAAATAAAAGACCTCATGATATGTGTTGCATTGGCATTTGTGATGTATGTTCCTAGCATCTTATCAAGATTAGGATTGGGGAATGCATGATGATTGGAATTGAGAGCAAACATGACCAAGTGAGGATGTGTGAAACACTTAAATAGAGAGGTTGCAAGGGATAATTTTGTGCATTCAATGGAGCTAATTTTGTACTATGTTTGATTGTTCTAAAGCATGAAACTTGTGATCAATTGGAATTTATGAATGATTGTGTGATGCTTGTCCATTTTGCAAAAGTGTCAAGGAATTGAAGTCTTGCATGAGTAATTTGCTTCACAAGAGAATTGACCATGAAAATCTATCTCATTCACCCCTGTTTTGAATTTAATTGTTTGCTTGAGGACAAGCAAAATTTCTAAGTTTGGGGTTGTGATGAATGTGTAAAATATGTTAGTTTGGAAGTGTAATTAGGAAAGAGTTTGTAAATAATCCTAGAAATTATAGGAAAAGTGATAAGAAAATGTACACATTCATTTGAATAGAGTTTTGATACTTAGATTTCAATTTATATTGAAAATATACTTAAAAGAGGTTGAAAATGTGCGGGAATAGTAGCCCGGCGCTCGGCCCTCGAATTGGACGCTCAGACGAACCGAACCTAAGAAAACCGCATCCTCCAGTGCATAGGCCAGCGCCAGTGGCTGCAAAGTGGAAGGAAGCTAGCGCCCAGCTCTAGCAATTAGAGCCCAGCTACGGTGCCAATGACGAAGATGTTTTGACGCCCTAAGAGCCGGGCGCGCCCAGTGACTGGTGACGAGCCGACCCAGTATAAATTCGTTTTGAAGCAGATTTGAAAAGATCTCCTGGGCTCATTTTTCACTTCCCACACTCGAGGTTCATCATCTTCTCTCGGCGTCCTTGAAGATCCAAGCTTGGGAACAAGATTTGGAGCTTCCATGGCTTCCTCCACTCACCTCCACTCACGTTTCTTCTTCTCTTCTCGTTTTTTCCCTTTTTACTATGAGTCATTAGATATTTTAGGTTAGGTTAGGATGATTCGATTTGATTCTTGATGTAATTGATTTTGATTCTGAATTCTGTTTCATTCAATTAGAGTGATTTGCTTCTATGCTGAATGCTTCTATTGATTGATCAACTCTAGATTGATGTTAGATTCAATCTCACAATTGGAAAATTGGTTATTGGATTGGAAATGAAGTAGATTACCATTGGAATGTTGATTCTAGGAATAGAACTATGTTTCAATGCATTCTTATGAATCACATGCTTAATGTTTGTGCAAATGCTTGAGTGACCTAAGGAATTAGGCTTCTTAATTTGTACAAAAGGATTATCACCTAAGGAATTAGGGATAAATCTAGGTTAATGATTTGAATGACAATTGAGTGGAATGAATTGGAATTAGGACTGAATGAATTTACATTAAGTGAAGAATTAGAGGATTCCGATGCCTAACCGCTTTTACCTATATTGAATATATTCTTTAATTGATATTGTTTCATTCATTGTTGTGAGCTCTAAATACAAAAATCCATAAAAACTCATTGGAACTATGAAACTCACTGGTTCAAATAGCTATTGCCTAGGCTAAGTTGATACTTGAAACACGATCCTCGTTGGGAACGATACTCTACTCTCACTTTATTACTTGTACGATTTGGTACACTTGCCAAATCTTTCAACACTCTTCTACTGTTCCTATTTGTTTGACACTTAACAACAACTCAAACGGGCTTTGCATCATCGAAGGTTGGAACCTTCGTATCACAGCAGATTTGAAATCATTCCATGTTGGATTATGCACACAAAATTTCCACCACTGATACCATGTCAATGCTTTTCCCTCCATCGCTACCATAACTGCATGTAACTTCTCAACGTCATCCATTTCTTTCAATTCAAAGTATCCTTCCACGCGATTTGTCCAACCGTATGCATCTTCTCCTTCAAAAATTGGAATTTCCAATTTCCTCCATCTTTCTTCACGAATCTGAGTATCAACACGATTTCCATTACCCTCACAAGTAGTCGCTCGACTGTGTTCATATGTTGATTCCTGGCTCGTTGACAATCCTCGTACGGTTTCAATCATTCCATTCAATTGTCTCCGAGTTTCAATGTGTTCCAGTCTTTCGTCTTCAAGGTTTTGCTCAAGGTTTTGCCTCATCTGCAATAACCCTTCAAAGCCGCGCTCCAGAATCTCTACGCGTGCTTCCATTCCTCTTGTTAAAACCATTAACTCTCCCAAGATCAGAGAGCTCTGATACCAGTTGATAGAAACTGGAATTGAAACTAAATATATATTATACTGAATGTCTATATTGTATTAATAATCCTATGGGGAATTGTTCCCAAATCAGAGATAAGAAAGAGAGATGGTTACAAAGGTGGTTTCTTTCAAGGATTCGAGAACTTGGTCTCTCCCTACCAATTCCTACCCAAAATCTGCCCCCCTCATTTCCCTCCCAATCTCTCTATTTATTCCAATTACATCCTAAGGTACAGTCATGTTACATGCTGGCTTATTCCTTACAATAGAGAATAACTGAGACTAACTGCTACTAACTTATAATAACTGCTATTAACTGCGAATATTAAACTGGCCCAATCAGCAGTTTGGGCTTCCTCTTATCTTTCTTACTGACAATAGGTCTAACACACAACTAGTAATAAGTCTTCCAAAGAATCTACGCATAATTTCCCCCACAAAATACAGAGAAATCAACACTACAAAATTTCTTAACAATCCAGGTCAACCAAATCGAAATTCTCGTTAATTAGATACGAATCGAGATGCGGTTAAGTGCAGAATGTAAATGGAAGCATGGATCGGGAAGGATCGATGAAGATGAGGAGTGAAAAGGGAGTGACCTGAGGGAAGAAGTTGGAGACATCAAAGCCCTGAGCGATGAGAGCGAGTAAGCGCTTTAGAGCTTCACATTTCTCGGAATCGAACTTGCTGTCGAGAAGAGGGGCTATGTTCACGTCTTCGGGGTCGTCGTAGAGGTGCGCGTCCGTGCCGATCCGAAACACCGCCGTCGACGCTTTGCTCAGAGACTCCGCCGTCGCTCCCAGCTGAGGGAACATTTTTTTGTGTTTTCCTCTGAGAATTAATTTCTCGGTCACTCTCTCTCCCTCGGAATGAATTCTGTTTGTTTTGGGTTTTGGAGAGCCCACTCGGCGTTTGGATGCCCAGAAAGCAAAGAGAGCATATTGTAGAGTACGTGCTAAGAGCGAACAAGTTAACTTTAGCGGGGAAAATGTTGTTAGGTAAAATATAAAAGGACATTCCTATTTTCGCCTTGCGAAATATTATTTACATCTTGTAGCTTTAAATTCAATTTTTTATTTTCAAAAATATCATTTTCATCCACTTACTATATCAATCACTTTGTTCATCTCACATTGAAACCACCCTCTTTCTCACACTCTTCACATCCTTGTCACTTTCTTCACCATTTTCACAACCTCTGCCATTATCACACAAGAATGAAAGGGTGAATTTTTTTTTAGTTTTTAGTTTTTGGTTTTCATGATGTTGCAAAAGCAAAGAAGATAAGAGGGTTCGAAGTTGTTTTCGATCGTGTTTTGACAAAAGGATACAACCTCTTCATCATCGTTCATGCACGTTACTTGTAATGTGAGTTTCTGCAACTTTTGTTCGTGCTATTAGATCCGCAATTTACTTTCTGCAGATTCCATGTTCCGGACACTAGTTACACATCCGGAATTCAAAATCCGGATGTGTATATGACCATTGTTTTGAACTACCACGATAGATAATCCGGAAGTATTAAAGTTGTAACTTCCGGAAAATGCATTCCGGACATGTGTTTTGTACTTCCGGAAAGTTTTTTCCGGACATGTGTTGTGCACTTCCGGAAAGTTTTTTCCGGATTCACATATTGCTGATGTTACATTTTGTACGTCCGGAAAGTAAATTCCATATGTGTTAATTTTAACACATACAATTTGTACATCCAGAAACTGTTTTCCGGATGTGTTAATTTTTTGACACCTCCGGAAAGTACTTTCTGGATGTGTAAATTTTTCTAATGCAACTTTTCTAAAATAAATTAATCTTCTTGTTATTTGATATGATGCATATGGTTTAAAGGTTGCATTTAATGGACATGAAAGACTATTTTGACAATCTACCTGAGGATATGGACATGTCAATTAATATGAGAAGAGACGGAGATGTAAGAATAAAGATTCATTTTCGTTGATTGTAGTCTTGAAAAAAATAATTTATTGTTATGTGTTTTTTCTTTTTTTTTTTCAGAATCATGTGAGCATAGAGATGTTGGATGTTCCCAGTGTGAAAGATGATGTTGATTGTAGGGATGCATTCACTACTACTAAGGTGGTTGATTAATTAATTATCGTTAGTTTTATGTTATGACTTTGTATGAACATTATAACATCTTGCTAAATTTGTACTGTCGGGTATTTCCATCTCGAGAAGATATGTTGAACTGGGCTCGACGAGTAGGTAGAGAGCATGGCGTTGTTGTAGTCATTCAAAGGTCAGACACGGGAGGTAAAGCGAAGGGCGGACGATAGTCATGCTTGGTTGTGAATGGGATGGGAAATATAGACCATACAAGAAGGAGTTAGTTCGCAAGGTGACCAGAACTAAAAAATGTGAATGTCTTTTCAAATTGGGAGGAAAACCTTTTAAAAATGGTGCTGGATGGAAACTTGAACTAGTGTGTGGCTTTCACAACCATGAGTTAGCAAAGACATTGGTTGGTCATGCCTATGTTGGTCGCCTAAGTGCCCAAGAAAGGTCTTTGGTTGAAGATTTGACAAAGAGCCTGGTTAAGCCAAGTAACATACTATTCACATTGAAGCAGCATAATCCAGATAATTGCGCCACGCTCAAACAGGTCTATAATGTGCGGCAAGATATTCAGATTTGTAAAAGAGGCCCTAGAACGGAAATGCAACAGTTGTTGTATTTAATTGAGGGTGATAAATATGTTTGTTGGCATAGAAGGCTAGACATATCCGATGTAGTTAGAGATATTTTTTGGACACACCTGGATGCTGTGAAACTTCTAAATGCATTCCCAATTGTGATGTGTATTGACAATACTTATAAAACCAACAAGTATCGACTGCCGTTACTTGAGATTGTTGGTGTTACCTCAACAGAGTTGACATTCTCCACTGCTTTTGCCTATTTGGAGTCTGAGCGAAGTAATAACTTCATATGGGCACTACAGAGGCTGGATGGATTATTCCTAACTGGAAATTCAATACCTCAGGTAAGAGTCACCGACAGAGACGTTGCGTTGATGAACACAGTTCACACGGTCTTTCCTGGTTCTACTCAGTTATTATGTCAATTCCACATTGTCAAGAATGTGAAGGCCAGATGTAAGATGATAGTGCACCCGAAGCAAAAGTGGGACATTGTGATGGATGCTTGGGATTGTGTTATGGACTCTCCTACTAAGTGTGAGTTCATAGAGCGTATGAAAAACTTTGAAGATGTATGTTCTAATTTTCCAATTTTTTGTGACTATGTGAAAAATACCTGGTTGAATCCTCATAAGGAAAAATTCGTCGCAGCATGGATAAATCGGATGATGCACCTTGGGAACACAACAACTAATAGGTTGCTCTCTAAACTTAAACATTGATATACACTAGCATAACCTTCGTCTCTAATTATGATTATGTATTTATGTGGTGTTTTTTTGTTGTGTTTGTTAACAGGGTTGAGTCTGCACATGGGAGACTGAAGAATTTGGTTCGGGATAGTATGGGGGAATTGTGTAGTTGTTGGGATGCCATGAAAAACCTGATCATTTTGCAACATACTGAGATCAAGGCATCATTCGAGAAGAGCATCAACGTTGTGGAACACAGATTTAATACTAGATTCTAAATCAGTCTGCTAAAATTTATCATTGTTATCAAGTTTACCAAAATAACGCCATTAATCACTAAGGTGTTCAAACATCTACAACTAATCAACTGGTAGAGGGAGCTGATCGAGACTTCTTTCTCCTCTGATATGCCTTGCCGAACTGAATGCCTCCATGAGCTAGTGACAATGCTTGATGCACGTGCTCCCAAGCATCGATGCCGTGGGTTACCATGTTTCCATCAATCATCTCCTAGAGCAAGTCGTTAATCTTCTGAAGCCTCTCCTGCAAATGCAAAAGTAACTACATTAACGCACAACTATCGAAATGAATACAAAATGTTGTTAAAAATACATAAACTTACTTACCACTTGTTTACCAAAAATACTGGAATTGTCATCTGTGGTAGAGTCAGGCTTGACCACCGACATCCTAGGAGGAGGTCCTTGACCTGGTGGTATCGGGTAGGGATGTGAGATCCTTTGGTACCATATCATGTATCAATCCACACATTGCGATGGATAAGTAACACGTGGTCCCGTACGACCAACTCTTCAGCATACACAGACCATTTTGCATCTACCTCCTCAGATGACAGTCTAACACCAGTTACATCAAACGGTGACCGAGGAATGTTTTGAATATAACCAAACTGACGTAAGATCCTCTCTAGTAGATGAGGGTGCCTCATCCGGCCACATCTAATGAAACCAGAAAATAAGGAGTTGTCATCAAATGGTCGATGAATCATGTGATCCTCATAAGGCATCCAGATGATGTCCTCTACTCTCAAATGATCAATGGCAACCCGAGATGGAAGAACTACACCTCCACCCCTCGCAGATGTCAAACGTTGTGCTGTTGGGGAGTCTTATGTGTATCCATCTGTCAAGTTACGCATGCCAATGGTTGGAAAATGTTCGAATATCCACGTCTGAAACGACAGTAATGTCTCAATGCATATGATATGGCAAAATATATATATATATATATATATAATATAAACACGTTATACCTGCAAAGGGTCATGTAACCTCCACACTGTCATACGCTATGCCGACTTGCCTCACATAGATGGTCATACAGGTATGCTGAGGCAACTGTGCCCAATGCAAATCTTCTACAGTTGCCAAGATTGCGAAACAGCTCCAAGAATGCAACATCAACGTATGTCGAACTCTTATCCTCAAAAATTGTGAAACCGACCAAGTGTAATAGATATGCTCTGGCTGCATTTTCCACTTCCCCTGCCTCCAACTGCTCCCGGTAAATATCTTCCATCCAATTAAAACGAACATGTGCACGTCTAGTCCCATCAGTCTCATCTTTAGCCCAAGACTCATCCACTCCTAAATACTCAACCAGATACGAGTTTATGGTGGCCTTGCCCATGAGAGGCAGTGTGAAAATGCACCAGTGGTTGGGAGATGCAATAGGCTTGAGACGTCATCCAAAGTAATTGTCATCTCACCAAACGGTAAGTGAAAGGTGCATGTATCTTTATGCCACCTCTCGATAAAGGCTGACAACAACCCCTTCTCAACATTGAGGTGCGATCAATGCATCAGGGGTCCCAAACCAGAGTCCCTAACATAAGTCTCAACTTCTACGTGGTTGCATGGGAATCTTGCTAGCTTCCATCCATGTGTTACAACCTTCAGCTCACGACGGTCCTGCAACCATAAACGCGTGTGAAATATCATTGAAAACAATTTATTTAATACTAAACCAAATCAAAATGTAAATTATTAAGATTATAATTTATAGAGGATACTTATGTCTCCGTTCCATAGCGAGTGTGCAACATGCTCAACGTATGACCTAAGGACAGACGTATCCTCTGGCCCTCCAGGGAAGGACTTAACAGGTAAAGGAACATCATCCTCCTGCTGAAGCCGTACAGGGACCTCAACCTCCGGAGCAGGATCCTGTACAACGACCTCATCATCTTGCTGAGCCTGGTGTACACGACTAGCAGCAACACGTTGTGCACGCGCAGAAGCTGTCGGTCGTGACGGTCGGTAGGAGGTCCCCCGTCCACTATGAGTATGCACCATCTTTGCATAATAATGGAGATGCAGAAATTCGGTAATAATAACATGCTACATATTAATCTTCAAACTACAAACTACATCTTGCAAAAAGGTTGTGCTATAGCTAAAGTTCAAACCCACAACAACATGGTCTCATTTAATAACCTGACAAGAACCCATACCCGCCTACCCAATACAACAATTACAAAAATGAATTATGCAGAACGGTATCAATCCTTAGCTGAAGGAAAGTTCCTTTTGGTGCATCAAATATTGATAAAAAAATCATCTCATATCTTGGCCAACATAACCCACACAACTGTTATTAGAGAATTCCCTTGTTAGTGCAAGAGGTGATTCCCAATAATGGCAGACACTAGACTCCAACCCAATCAGTAAATATTCCAATTTTATTATTTAAAAAAATAAAATCCAGAAGCTGAAATCCGGAACAATTCCGAATTTGAACTCCGATAACATCCCGGAAATACAAAATCCGTACCGTCCAGGAAATAGAAATCTGGAGCTTGTCCAGAAAAATAGAATGCAGAGGGGTTCAAAAACTCAGTTGTACCTGAACTCGAGATGAGCTTACGTCCGGAAAACCACCAATATCCTATTGATAAACTAAAACCTCATTAATCTTGAAGATGAAGAGATCAAAGAGTTAGAGTTACCTGAAGAGATGTGGAACGCCGAGTGGGAGGCGTGCGGTGCGGGAGTCATAGTGGGAGGCACTCGGCTGAGTCGACTTGCTGTGTGGGAGGTGCGCGGTGTGTGGGAGAAGGTGAGGCGGCCAGGTTTCTAGATGTGGTCGCGTGGTGTGGGGAGGGGAGACGCGCCACTCAGAGATGGATGGGGGATTTTAGGTTTTTCGGATGTGGTAGCTGAGGTGTGGGAAGGATATGACACTTAAGGGTATTTTTGGAAAAAAAGAAGAAACAAAAAGGCTGCAAGGTGCAAGGAGGAAAAAAAATCAGTGTCAATAGCAGGGCCCAATATAAAAAGAGTAAAAGCTCATTTTGGTCCTTCAAATTTTTTGAGGACCCCCTTCTGGTCCCTAAAAAAAAATGATAATTTGGTCCCCAAATTTGGTTACGGGAGATACCGTGGTCCCTCCGCTAGATGCATGGGAGACCAGAGTGTCTTTCGTAACAAAATTTGGGGACCAAATTGTCATTTTTTTTAGAGACCAAAAGGGGGTTCTCGAAAAATTTGAAGAACCATAATGGGCCTTTACTCATATAAAAAATAAATATTCTTATCTTCTTATAAGTTTAATTATAAGGTTTTTTTGTATTCTATTTAATTTATAAATCTTCTCTTTTGAAAATCTAGTTGATTTATTTATCATATTTTCTTGTGCAAGTTAATCATTTTTAGAAAATATATTTATCTTATCTTATATCTCATAATTATATAATATAATAATAATAAAATAACATAATATATATTAGATAATAACATAATATATAACACAAAACAAAAACAAAAAATCTTTACACACCCGTGCATTGCACGGGTATATATATTAGTCCTATACATTCAGGGCTCATTTGGAAGTCGGGATAGGATAGGGCCCTTGGTGGCGGATCTGGACCCTAATATCCCTATAAAATTGATAAAAAAATGATTTTAGTCCCTATAATAATTTTATTCATTTTTAATCCAAAATTTATGTGTTTTTAATATATGGCGAGGAACTATAAACATATTGCTTTTATTAAATGCAGTACTAAAAATGAATAAAATTTATGTAGGGACCAAATCAAATTTTATCAATTTAATACGAATCAAAAACATATTTGATCCTAATTATTTACATATCATACCTATGAATATAAAGAGGGCTTGGTGAGGGTGAGAGTTTGAGAGAGAAGAGAGAGTTGGGTGACTATGTTGTAAAAAATAGAGAGAGAAAAAGGACAATGGATTCAAATATATAAAAAATAATATGGGTAAAATACAAATATCTAAAATATTTACTTGTAATTTTATTAAAGTTAGTGCACACCCTCATTTGTATATAGGTCCGTCCTTGTATACTACTTGTTAGTAATTTGATGTTATTTGATGATAGTTAGATTTTGGATTAGGCTACTCTAAAATGAGAGTTTGAGTGTGTGATTGAATGAGAGTTTGACAAACGTGATTTTTGGTGGAACTGATTTTGTAGAATTGATTTCAATACAATTGACTTTGAAGAAAAATGATTTATGTTTGGATGTTTTTTTTCTAAAAGCAAATTTGATATGAAATTCAGTATAATTTTTCAATTCAAAAGCAGAAGCTACTCCATATTGCTTCTGATAGAATCAATTTTGGATGCAAAATTGATTTCCCAAATGTGAAACCAAACAACTTTTTTTTTACTAGAATGACGTTTGACAGGTATAGAAACACTTCTAGTATCTCCAGAAATGGAACCAAACGCACTTAAAGTGAGAAAGTAATTATATATTTATTGTCGGTTAATTAAAATATATTGAGATCCCAAATCGCTTTAACTAATCAATAATATATACACCCTTATTTCCTTACTTTATATTCAAGCTCACTTAAAAAAAAAAAGCTTTATCCTTGAATTTTAGATGGTTTTCTGGTATTAATGGCACTTGGTTTCTTATCTAGCAATGATGTTTTAAGGAGGGATGATTTTTGTACACAAAATGTGGACACTTTATAATGTTCTTTTTGTTTTTTGAATATATTTTCGAGAAGCATGTATATAAAGAAAATCAAAAGTAAGTGGGAGATAAAAATAAATATATACGATATCACATACGATGTCTAAAATTTGTGTTCAAATATCATAACTCTATCTTAAAATAGTTGTGATATTAATATTATATCTCTAATAACTAGATGGATGATTTTGATACATCCTAGAGGCGATGCATTCAACATAGGTAACTATAATTGTTTATTTTTGAGATAGAAATACTTGAAAATTATAAAATATAAAATATATTTTCTCCTTATAAGTTCACAAGTACAAACATCAAAACATTAAAATATTATTAAAATAGATAGTTTTTTTCTTTTCAAATTAGCTTATATCGAAAATGTCATATAAGTTATTATAATATATTGAAACCATACTAACGAGTGTCAGGTACTTTCTCCCTTTATTTTTAAGTACCCTAAAGAATGAGTGTTAGTAAGTATGGATAAAAAAAAAATATAAAATATGTAAATAAAATAAATTACTCTAAAAAATAATTAATTAGAAACATGTTTCTTTATGTACATATAATTATTGTCACAAACAAAAAAAAAATTAAAAACTACAGCACATCACCAAATACCACATAAACTATATCATAAACAACTAGAATTGTTCGTGAACTTAATAATAAAATTATACTTCTCAAATCTTTTTTCTTTTGGCATGTAAACTACTATAGCATATGAAATTTTTTTCTTCTCTTTTGAAAATTTATTTGATTTATTTATTCTCTTTTTTCTATTCAAATTAACCATTTTTGAAAAATATATTTATCTATCATACTATTTTAACGTTAAACATTTCTCGTAATATGTTTGTACTATACTTCTCTCATCATTTAATTTTATAGTCAGAATGTTTTTTTTAAAGCAAAATTGTTAATTGACACAAACAGTTTCTTCTCCCATCATGTCGTATTGTACTTCTTTGAACATTTAATATTATATTGAGACCACAATCAACAAAAAGGACATTGTGAAAATGACATTGTATGGGGTAAGTTTAAACCTTCCTCTATGTTTTGTATTCTCCTTCGTGATATAGGAGGAAAATCCTCACAACATATAACGAATTAGTGTTGAGAAGATGGTTTATTTTAAAGTACCATTGATAGAATTGATATAATGAGGGTTAGGTACATTCTCCCCTTATGGATAGTCAACACGCTGAGAAAATGGATACGTGCATAAAACGGATTAGTGTTGAGAAAATGGATTAAGGTTCTAATTAGTAAGGAATTTTCGTTCATGATTTGTTGTAAAGTTTCAATGTGCTCGGAAGAAGGAATAGGGTTGTACATTGGGAAATGGGTTATGGTTCATTCGATTGGGGGAGATTTTTGGCAAAAGAAAGTGTAGGGAATATTTTTTTTTCATTCAATGATGCGTTTTTGCTCAAGGGAAGTTAAAACCCAAAAAACACTTTTTTGTTCCTACTTTGATTCCACACCAAACAACGTGCCACATCAGCAAGATCATGTGATATATAGACATATTTGTTAACTCAATCAGGACCTGGTTAACAAAAGGACTAACATTAGAGTTGTAGATGGGTTTTCCATACCTGAGCAATCCAACCAACCTAACTCAACCTAATATAAAATTGTCACGTTGGGTTGATCCTTCAAATTTAATCGGGTAAAACTCAATAAACTAGTTCATGTATTGTTCAATAGATCACCCAAAATCGACCTATAGGCGTTAGACTCAAACAAACATACAGCTAAACCATCAATTTCTTCAGTTATCTCGTCAATTTTGTGATATGCTCTCTACCTTTAAGCCTGCCCTATCTCATTCATCCACACCACAAACTCACCCATATGTTCGAGTTCTTTTTTCATCCTTCACATTTGTTGTTAGTATCGCTATCATTTGTTGACAAAATTGTCACCCAACAATAGGGATAGAGTGTGCCTTCACTTTTGTCCTCCACCCACCCATTTCTTTATCATAGTTTGTCTCTCTCTCATTCTCTCCGTCGATGTTTGTTTGTCACAATCTTCAATACATCTTTCTCCAACATTCTTCTTTGTTGTTCGTGTTCCAGTGTTGATCCCTGCATCACCATTTTTCGGTTATGGTGTCTACCCTGCTTGTGCGCTTCGTGGCAACATCACTCCATACTCCTTATGCTTCTACTCGTGTACAACAATAACAATAGTAACATAGTGGTCTAGTGATTGCAACAACTAAGGTTTTCTCACCATTATGAATCCTAGTTGTTGGGTTTCGATGATGGGATAGATTGGTAACTTAGGTGGGTACGACATCGTGTTACATGTGTCTTCTAATTTAAAATGTATCATGATCAATTCGACCCAAACCAACATTTTCATAAGTGGGTTGATTCGAATCTATTTCCCCGAACATTTTTTTTTTTGAAAATCGATCTAATTCAACGTAAGCTTAGGTAACTAGTTCAATCCAAAAATTTTCTCAATGTGAGACTCAAGTCACTCAACCCACCCATGTGCATTTCCTAACTAATGTGTTCCACGATTGACATTTTTATCAACTAACTAATTCATTTTTTTGGGAATCATCTTGGAGATGTTTTATTTAGAAATCAAAATAAGACTTCAGTCATTATTATTTAATGTGAAGAATAATCGTTTAAAAAATATAGAAAATGCCAACACTGATTAAGAAATTAATAACCAAGTTTAAAATCTTCTCTTATTAAGATTCCTTAACATAAATATTTAGAATTATTCAAAAAAAAAAAATCAATATTTTGTACATTCGTTCCTGTTGGAAACGAGGAAAGTCGTCCTTGTCTGGGAAACGTAAAACGGCAATGGCAATGGCAACGGCAACGGCAGTTACAAAGCACCCAATCACTCACACACTCCTTACCACATAAACCTACTCGGTACCCAAAATTTCTCACACTTTTCTGCTTCAGATCGCGGTTCCTCTTCAATTTTCCAACATGTACATAGATACCCTCACCTCACTATATCCAAAACCGCATACACCTTGACCTTGAGGGTTTCCAATTTGTTGAAGGTGGTGAATCCTCTCTTTGTTACTCCCATTTTACCCGAATCCGCTCGTTTTCTTCTCTCTTGCTTTTCGCTTTGATAATTCAGAGCTCTTCGTATGTAGTTGAATATGTGTTACTTGAATTGTATGTATGCATGCCCACTTATTCGGATCTCAATATCTATTAGATTAGAATATACTGCATTGCATTATTATTTTAGGTTTTATTGCTTTTCCACTAATTAGAAACTTGCCCATGGTGTTAACATTTAAGGATTCTATTTTATTTAATTCATTAATTTTTTTTGTTTTGTTTTGTTTTGTTTTGACTCTTTTGTGGATTTCTTTCAATGCTTGCTTTGGCCGATTCTCTTGCATGAACAATCCTTTTGGGTTTGCTTCACTGTTTGATTAGTAGAACTAGAGATAGATAATATTTCATTATTTCAAGCTCTCCTCACCAGAATCAGTGGATCACGTTTGTGGTGCTAATGATGTTGATTTACCAGCTGTTACAAATGTCAATCAAAGAGTAATTAATTACCTTTTTGATTATGTTAAGACTTAAAGAATTCGAGATGTCTCCGTGCTTCAATGTTTGATTACTAGTGAATTTTTAGTCCCCAACTCCCCATGAGGACTGTGGGAACATTACATGTTATTCTGAATTGCTTCTGTGATTATGTTTCTCATTTTGGTTAGAAGTTATTTACTTGTTTCCTGACATTGGTTCTAGGCTGTTATGTGTTCATGCTTTGTCTCTTCTGAAATATTCAGTTCCATATTTTAAGACAAATTCTAATTTTAAAAAAAAAATTGTAATGAAGGATCATTGAAGAATTTTGCTACTTCACAATCATATTTAATGGTGGTATTCTACAAAGAAACACAATAACTGTCTGATAGAGGCCAACCAGTAGCAGGCCAGGGATATGGAGCTAAGCCCTGGAGGGTCTACACTAGAAGGAATAAAAAAATAAAGTAGTTGATGAGCCTAGGCCAGGACATGTAGCTTCTGTTTTCTGTTCTGTTATGCTTCTGTTTTGCATGTGGGAATCCACCAATTGGGGAGGGTAATGTTAGTTATATAGGGAGGTGGAGTGAGTTACGGATCATGATTACTTTTCTGTTATTCCTTTCGGCTTCTAGGTTGGGCAAGTATTGTCCTTTTTCTGTGGATCATAGCTCTGGGATAGGGAGTTGCCATTTCTGTATAATTCTCCTACATTTCTGAATTCAATAAAATTGTTCATACCTTGGCTTCCATCACTGCCAGCACTAACTTTATTTTTTTTTGTCTTTCAGGTGCCATAATGTTAAGCCTAGGAGAACACTCTAACAAGGATACTGATACAAGTGCACCTCAAATAAATTGGTGGTATGTAGATGAATCTTATGAAGAACTCAAAAAGGGAAATCACAATGTGAAAATCTCAGATGAGAGTTTCACTTGTCCATACTGCCCTAAACGAAAACAAGGTTATTTGTACAGGGAACTCCTTGAACATGCTTCTGGAGTGGGCCGTAGTAGTTCACTGAAGAAAAGTGCCAGAGAGAAGGCTAATCATCTGGCTTTAGTGAAATATTTGGAAAAGGATCTCATGGGCATGGATGGCCCATCAAAACCTGTAGATAAAGGTGACCCTCTTGTTAATGAAGTGACTGCAACAAGATTTCTGTTCTAGTTGATTTTCCCCCAGTTACGAAATATGCAGAAACTTGCAAATTAACAATGATTTTCATTTAATATTAAAGCAACACTACAACAGTCAGTACTAACAATATTTTTTGTCTCTCAGGTACCAAAATATTAAGCCTCGGAGAAACTGTAAAGGGTCATTGCTCCAACAAGGATACTAATAAAAGTGCATCTCAAATAAGTGGGTGGTATGTGAAGAAATTTTATATAGAACTCAAAAGGGGAAGTCACATTGTGAAAACCTCAGATGAGACATTCGCTTGTCCATTCTGCCCTAAAATGAAAAAACAGGATTATGTGCACAGGGAACTCCTTGCACATGCTTCTGGGGTTGGTCAGAGTAGTTCACAAAAGAGAAGTGCCTGGGAAAAGGCTACTCATCTGGCTTTAATGAAATATTTGGAAAAGGATCTTATGAATGGGGATGGTCCATCAAAACCTGTAGATGAAGGTGATCCCCTGTTAATGAAGCGATTATAACAAAAGTTCTGTTCAAGTTAACTTTTTTCCCAGTTACTGAAATATACAGAATTCGGCTCATTCACAATGATATTTAATGGAATTAATCTGTAAAGAAGCATGACCATAGTCAATATTAACACTAGTTTTTGTCTTTCAGGTACTATAATATCAAGCCCACGAGAAACTGTGATAGGTCACTGCTCTGACAAAGATACTGGTACAAGTGCATCTCGAATAAGTATGTCGTCTGTAGCTAAATCTTATGCAGAACTCAAAAAGGGAACTCACAATGTGAAAACCTCAGATTGGACTTTCACGTGTCCTTACTGCCCCAAAAAGATAAAACGGGATTATGTGTACAGGGAAATCCTTGAACATGCTTCAGGGGTGGGTCGGAGTAAGTCACAGAAGAGAAGTGCCACCGAAAAGGCCAATCATCTTGCTTTAATGAAATATTTGAAAAAGGATCTTATGAATGTGGATGGCCCATCAAAACCTATAGATGAAGGTGATCCCCCTGTTAATGAAGCGAGTATAACAAAATTTCTGCTCAAGTTAATGTTTTCCCGGTTACTGAATGTGCTGAAATTGGTCAATTCAAAATGATATTTAATGGAAGTAATCTATAAAGCAACATGTAAACAGCCAGTGCTAACACTAGTTTTTGCCTTTCAGGTACCATAATATTAAGCACAGGAAAAACTGTAATGAGTCACTGCTCTGACATGGATACTAATAGAGGTGCATCTCAATTAAGTGAGTGGTATGTAGATAAATCTTATGAAGAACTCAAAAGGGAAGTCTCAATTTGAAAACCTCAGATGAGAATTTCACATGTCCGTACTGCCCTAAAAAGAGAAAGCGGGATTATGTGTACAGGGAAATCCTTGAACATGCTTCTGGGGTCGGTCAGAGTAGTTCACAAAAGAGAAGTGCCACCGAAAAGGCTAAACATCTGGCTTTAGTGAAATATTTGAAAAAGGATCTTACGAATGTGGATGGTCCATCAAAACCTGCAGATGAAGGCAATCCTCCTGTTAATTCTGGTGAGCATTTTGTGTGGCCTTGGACTGGGATTGTGGTTAACATTCCCACTAGACAGACAGAAGATGGACGTTGTGTTGGGCAAAGTGGGTCCAAACTGAGGGATGAATACAGAATTAGGGGTTTTAGTCCACGTAGAGTCCGCCCTCTTTCGGATATTCAAGGTCACTCTGGAATCGCACTTGTGGAATTCGATAAAAGTTGGCTTGGCCTGGATAAAGCATTGAAATTTGAAAAAGCATATGAATTAGATCATCATGGGAAAATAGACTGGTTTGCTAATGCTAAGCAGAAGTCTGGTTTTTATGCATGGATTGCTCGAGCAGATGACTACAAGATGAATAACATCATCGGGGAACAACTCAGGAGAATGGGAGATGTCAAAACAATACCCGAACTTATGGAAGAAGAAGCTCGAAAGCAGGATAAACTTGTGTCTAGTTTGACAAACATTATTCAGGTCAAGAACAGCCAGTTAAAGGAGATGGAAGTAAGATACAATGAGACTACACTTCGCATGGACATTGTAATGGGGGAAATAGATAAACTCACACAAACTCGTCATCAAGGTATCTATTTATGATTGAACCCAAGTTACCTTTTCTCTATTTTGGACTATGACTCATTGGTTGAGGCTGTTAATGTTGTGTTCCTGATTTATTTGTCCAATTGTAGAAGGCCCAAGTTTATGGTGCAACCACTAATTTGTTTACACCGGTACAACTGCCAACAACTGCCAGTATGGCAGTTTCTGGACCCTCACCTCTGAATTGAATCTGATTATCATTCTTTTGGCAGAATTGAAGTCCAGAAACTGTAGCCTGCTGGTTGCACCATAGAATTTGTCTGTGAAAATAATGGTTTCAGAATGTTCTGATAGAATTCCTACAATACATTTGCAACATTTTTTTTAAGATGCTGAACTATTGTAATGACATTTTTTATTCTATGATTGCTTGTATTCAGAGATGGAGAAAATACAGTCAAGTGCAAGGCAATACGTTCAGAGTATTTTTAACGGTCATAAAAGGTGTAAGTTGCAACTGGAATCTCAGAAAAGCAAGCTCGAGTTGTGGAGGATTGAATTGGAAAAGCGTGAGGCACATAATGAAAGTGAAAGGAAAAAGGTGGAAAAAGAGATAGAGCAGGTTTAGTTTTTCTTACTTTTTTTTGCATCTCTTCTAACATGATGTGATTGAGATTAACGTGAAATGAAGATTGAAGGAGATAATACTGTTGAAGGGTGAGTAGTTAATAAGATGGTCGATCTTTAGATGTTTTTGTGACTCAAAGAAGGAGTTGGCAACCAAGGTTAATCATTTTTCCACTTATCAGGTTTGATAATCACCAGATGATTGGTTGTGGAAACAATTTTCTATTGACTTTATGGAGAATTAAGTCCAAGAATACTGGGAATATAATCAAACTGGTTTCTGTTATAATATGTAATTGAAGGATCAGATTATTGGTTTTGGAAACAATTTTCTATTGACTTTATGGAGGATTAGAGTATAGCCCAAGACTAGATTAGTAGTTAGTTTGTATTACCAACTGCATTGATGAGTCAACAATTGGTTGATGTTAGTTAGAGCAGTTAGCTCTTAGCTGTACTTTGACAGCTATATAAACTGAAATGTAACCAACTCTTATTCAATGAAATCATATCTCACTTTCTGCATTTCTCAGTTTCTCTCCCTCTCTCTATTCTCTCCACTCTCTCAATTCTATTATGGTATCGTGAGCATCATTTTCTGGGACCTATCTCTCTGTTCATGGCGGCTTCCATCCCTGGCTCTGGAATTCCGGTCACAGGAAATCCCTTCACCACCACAGCTCCGCCTCAAGGAGGCTGGAACCGGACCTTCGTCTTCTTCGTACGTCGTCTTCTTCGACGATGAGCTTCAATCCCTCACTCTCCGTGAAGCTCGATGATCGAGAATTTTCTTTTGTGGAAGCGAGCAAGTAGAGGCGTAATCATAGCGCATAAGCTTCATCGCTATGTTGTGAGCCCAAGCATTCCTCCGATGTACAATTCTGAGCAAGATCGAGCTCTAGATCTGGTTTCTGATGCGTATCAGGTTTGGATAGTGCAAGAACAGATGCTTTTCACCTGGTTGCTTAGCATGATCTCACCAACGATTCCTCCTCGCTTCCTCAACTGTAAGCAATCTTGGCAAGTTTGGGATAAGGTGCACAAATTCTTCCATTCGCACCTTCGTGCCATGACTCACCAGTTTCGATCCGAACTGAAAAACATGAAGAAAGGTTCGCGATCCACTGCTGAGTACCTTCTTCGCATTCGAGCACTGGTTGACTCGCTTCAAGCCATAGGTGATCCCGTAACCGAGCAAGATCACATCGATACAATCTTGGAAGGACTTCCAGAGGAATCAACTCCTTCATCATGATGATCTAAGCTCGAGTTGAACCGGTATCAGTGGATGACATTGAAGCTCTTCTGATTATGCAAGATGCTCAATTCGAAAGGTATAAACAAGAGCTTCCTTCTCCTTCACTTTTGCTTAGCCTAGCTCAAGTTGATTCAGTTAACACTAATACTGGTTCACGATCGATTTCGAGGAAAATTCGAATCGAGGAGGCTAGCAAAATTCTAATCGGGAGCGAGAGGTCGTGGTGGCGGTGGTCGTGGAGGAAGAAAGCAGTGGAGTTGAGCGACCTACTTGCCAATCGTGCCACAAATATGGCCATGATGCCTTCAACTGTTGGCATCGGTTCGAACAAGATTTTGTACCTCCTAGTCAGCAAAGTTCATTCCCCACGAATCAGGTGTCTTACACCTATCCCTCTCAAGGTCAGGGTGCTATAAGGCCTCAAACTCACCTATCTTTGCCTCTCCCTACAAGACCACCATCTTTTAGTGAGAATCCACCCTTTGCATATATGGCTTCTCGGTCATCTCAAGTATCCTCCTCGGTTCAGTTCACCTACACGAGCTCTCAACCTCTCAAATGTGGTACTTGGATTTTGGAGCATCACACCACATTACTGCTGATCCTCGAATTTCAGCCACAACCTTGTGTTTGGGGACCAGGACAAGTTTTAATGGGCAATGGACAAGGTCTTCCCATTACCTCCATTGGCTACTGTTGATTAAGGCCTCTAAATCAATAATTTGAAGTTGGTTAGTTAGTTAGGCATAACTAACTTGGATCCCAAAGCTTCACAATGATTGGCTACATCAAGACTCACATGGGTTGATGACTCATCAAGGCTATTAGTGATTTGTTGTATTATTCTATAAATAGACATCATGTATAGGTGATGAGTGGTATCACATTCACATGAGTGACACAATGTAATGTGTGAAAAGAAGAGAGGGATTTGAGTGAGGCAAATCTATCTTGAGGGAAATCATAGAGTGATTGTGAGCTTGGGATCAAGGGTTGAGAGAATAGAGAGACGAAAGGCTTGGGTTATCTTGTATGTTCATCTTTAGAAGATGGTGGAGTGACGATCAAGGGATCTCTATTGTAACCAAGATCCATGCTCAATGGTTCAAGATAGTAAAGTGGGAGAATATGACTTGTTGTGCTCTCTCCCGTGGGCGTAGGCCATCAAGGGCCGAACCACTAAAATCCCGGTGTTCATCTTTTCTTTTACCGTTTTATCTTCTTTATTTTTCGACTAGTTCTTGTTATGGTTGATTTGCATGCTTTAACGTTCTTGCTTGTTTGCTTTCATGGTGCATTACCTCTGTGGAGGTTTCGTGGCCCCGATCTAACTTGACAAGTGACGCCGTGCAGTGGGGAAGCACGAAGCAATGGTTGTGAGAAGCAAAGGAATCAAGAACAGAGAGTGCATAATCGATTATGGTATGCACCATAATCGATTATGAGGCAAAGAACAGAGATTCGAATTGGAAGAAGAAAGGAAAGGGAAACATGGAATAAAGGAAGTTGAAGCCTCTCTGTAAAAGGTGTAATCAATTCCTATTTTTCAAATTAAGTTTCATCCTTATTTTTCCGTCTTAGGAATTTTTCCTTTGGTACTGTGTATTCGTTTCTTGTGGTACCAGATCTTCGTGACGGAAGAATCGGTGGCAAGAAAGAACAGAGCACAACGGCAAGTTAGGTAGAAAAGTGAGGAAACAAAGAAGAACAGGGGATGTAGTGGAGGTTCTCTTTCTAGGAAGAAAACGGTGGTGTCTGGTTGGAGCGGAATGTTCCATGTTAGGGTTACGAGTTACGTGCGTTTCTTTTCTTGGTTGAGCGAGGAAGACGATGGTTTGTTTGTTACGAAGGAAGAATTTTTATGTTATGATACATTAGTTTATCATTGTTGTATTTGCATTAAAGTCTGTTGTGGCCTAGTGGTAAAGCGCTTAAGGTATAGTCAAGAGGTCACGGGTTCGATACTCGGCATCTTGTGCCGATTGTTTTAATATTTTGATTTTTGATTGTAATTGTCGATTAATAAAATTAAAAATTCCGGGAGATTGCGATGATGGAGATTCGAACCATGTAGAATGCGGCTTGGAATTATGGCGGGACGGTGACCACCGAGGCTAGCACATTTGCTGTGTCAATTGGTTGCATTTACAAATACTTGAAGATTCAGAAAATTGTTGAAGACAGCACAATGGAGAACTTCAGTTGATGCTTGTGAGAGAAAGGTTTCAGTTTTGAGGTGGAGCTGCTGGAACAACATGGAAGCTAGTTTGGCTCATGTTGCAAGTGTGGAAGAAAGGCACACTAGGAAGCTCGATGACTCAAAGGAATGATTGGATTCTCTGGAGCATAAGTGGGAGAAACCTGACATTGGTGATTGGCTTGAACTCATATTCCACGATTTAGAGTCAAGGTGAAGAATTGTTGCTTAATGCCTCTAAATCAATAATTTGAAGTTGGTTAGTTAGTTAGGCATAACTAACTTGGATCCTAAAGCTTCACAATGATTAGCTACATCAAGACTCACATGGATTGATGACTCATCAAGGCTATTAGTGATTGGTTGTATTATTCTATAAATAGACATCATGTATAGGTGATGAGTGGTATCACATTCACATGAGTGACACAATGTAATGTGTGAAAAGAAGAGAGGGATTTGAGTGTGAGGCAAATCTATCTCGAGGAAATTATAGAGTGATTGTGAGCTTGGGATCGGGGGTTGAAAGAACAGAGAGGCGAAAGGCTTGGGTTATCTTGTATGTTCATCTTTAGAAGATCTTTGGAGTGAAGATCCAAGGGATCTCTATTGTAACCAAGATACATGCTCAAGATGACTTGTTGTGCTTCTCTCCGTGGCGTAGGCCATCAATGGCGAACCACTAAAATCCCGGTGTTCATCTTTTCTTTTACCGTTTTATCTTTAATTTTAATTGATTCTTGTTATGGTTGATTTGCATGCTTTAACGTTCTTGCTTGTTTGCTTTCATGGTGCATTACCTCTATGGAGGTTTCGTGGCCCCGATCTAACCCTATGACTACACTAAAATTGCATCCACTCATAACCCACACACCACTTCGTCTTTAAATAACTTACTCCTTGTTCTAGACATAACCAAAAACCTTGTTTCTGTGTCTAAGTTTGCTAAGGACAATCAAGTGTATTTTGAATTCCATCCTCACTCTTGTTTTGTCAAATCACAGGGATCTAATAGAGTCCTCCTTGAAGGTTCTCTAGGAAGTGATGGACTGTACTATTTCAAGCACATCAATGTCCTTAGGGAGTCTCCTACTTCAGCTATAAGTTCTCTAATTCCTAAAGCTAGTTCAAGTTGTAATAGAGTACGGTAGATCAATGTAAGCTAAACCCCCATGCTGAATGTCTTTGATCGCCTTGATTCAAGTATAGTCGGTTTAGCGGTTGTAGCTTAATTGGCAAGGTAGTTAGCACGATCTGTAAGAAGCGCACGAGGCTATAAATAGCCAAGCGTATTCAACTGAAACTAACAATTGAATGAATAGAATCTTCAAGATTGATTACCTCTCTCTCTCAAGGTAATCGGATCTTGAAGATCTATTCATTCAATTGTTAGTTTGATTGAATACGATTTAACTATTTATAGCCTGTGCGTCTCTTCTGCTGTGCTAACTACCTTGCCGACTAAGCTACAATCGCTAAACCGACCATAGTGAATCGATCTTGACTCGACATTTGTCCGATGGGGTTTAGCTTACATTGATCCACTGTACTCTACTAGTCCCCCTTCAAACTCAAGGTGGTTGTTGAGAAGCAACCCCATTGAGTTTGGTTCTTAGAGATACAAACTGAGTGGAGGAAAGAGGCTTAGTGAGTGAATTTGCAAGTTGTTTTGTACTTGGCACATGATGAACAGACAGAGCTTTGGCAAGGACTTTCTCTCTCACAAAGTGTATGTCTAGCTCAATATGCTTGGTCCGGGCGTGGAGGACAAGACTTTTGGAACATCAAAAGGAATTGCCAGCCCAGTTAGTAGTGACTGTATCCAAGTAAGTTCTGCAACAGTGTTGGCCATGCTCCTGTATTCAGCTTGTGTGCTGGAACGGGCAACTAATGGTTGCTTTTTGGAGCACCATGACACCAAGTTGGGTCCAAAGAAAATGCAGGATCCAGAGGTTGATCTCCTATCATCTGGGTCACTTGCCCAGTCTGCATCACAGTATGCATTTAGAGTAGATAGTTGATTTATAGGAGCTGGTTTTAGCAGCAAACCAAAGTTGATAGAGCCTTTGAGATACCTTAGTATCCTTTTTACTGCCTGCCAGTGAGAGTCCAGAGAATTTGCCATGAATTGGCATACTTTGTTGACACTAAAGGCTATATCCGGCCTAGTTAGAGTAGCATCTTTGTAAGGCCCCTACTATTGACCTATATAGGTGTGGATCCGAGAGTGTATCGGTCCTAAATCTTGAGAGTTTGCGATTCTTGACCATTGGTGAAGAAATGCCTTTTGCTTCAACCATATTAGCCTTGTCCAAAGAGGTCTATGAGACTATGACATATTTGGACGGAGTCAAAAGAAGGCCCACGGGGAGATGCTTAACCTCAATACCGAGAAAATAATCTAGAGGGCCAAGCTCTTTTAAGGCAAACTGCTCATTCAGTTTCTTGATCAACTCATTGATGAAGGTAGTGGAGGAGCCGGTTAGGATGATGTCATCCACATAAACTAGGACATAGAGAACCACACTATTCTGGGAATATACAAATAGAGAAGGGTCACATTTGCTAGTGGAGAACCCATATTGAACCAAGGCTTTCGCCTACCTTTCCTACCATGCCGTGGGGCTGTTTTAGCCCATATAGGGCCCTGTTCAGTCTACAAACCAGTGACTTATCCTCTGATTCAAAGCCTGGTGGTTGCAACATGTAGACTTCCTCACTTAAGTGCCCATTTAGGAAGGCATTATTCACATCTATCTGCCGAATTTGCCAGTTGTGTGTGAGAGCCAAAGTGAGCACAATTTGGATTGTGACAGCTTTACTGGTGGTGAGAAGGTTTCATGGAAATCAAATCCATGTTCTTGATGAAAGCCTTTGGCCACTAGCCTGGCTTTGTATTTGTTAATGCTTCCATCAGGATTTTCTTTAACCCTGAAAACCCACTTGCACCCTATGGCTTTCCTATCGGGGGGCGAGAATGACCAGAGTCCATGTATTATTTTTTAGGAGAGCATTTTGCTCATCCTTCATGGCTGCAAGCCATTGTGGATTGGCAAGGGCAGCTTTGACAGTAGATGGTTCAAGATGAGTCGGATAAACACTTGGAGGTAGGTGACCGAGTCTTGGACCTGGTCAACATGGGATGAGAGTTTACGGGAGGAGTGGGAAAAGAAGTAGTAGAGGAAGATGATGATGCTGCGTTTGAGTCACATAAGTAGGGGATCTTGGCGGAGACGAGAGGGTTAGAAGCAGCATTTTCTGGAATGGGAGATGTGGGAGAGACTGGAGTGACTGAAGACTCAGGAATAGGTGGGGTGGGTGACTGAGAAACTGAGTTTTGAGAAGTTGAGGGAGAGGTGTCATGAATAGGTGAGTTAATGTGGGGAGGACTCAGAGATGGAGAGTGGTATTGATTCGAGGAGGGTTGGGGACAGTAATGGATATTGATGAATAGGAATAGAACCTCAGTATGATGTGTTAAGAAAAGGAGAAGAATTGGTCGATGGAAATAGACTTGGATAGGGAAAACTGCCTTCATTGAAGAGGACATCCTTGGAAATGTAAATTCTGCCACTTGGAGCAAGCACTTGTGCCCTTTATGTTGAGGAGAGAGGCCACGGTAGATGCACTCAGTTGACCTAAATTGGATTTTATGTTTGTTGTATGGCCTTAGAAAAGGGAAGCATGCACATCCAAAGATTCTAAGGATGGTGTAGTCAGGTGGGGAACCATGTAAGGCAAGGAAAGGAGAGGAAAATTCCTTTAGAGCAAATCGTAGGTAACTGTTTATAAGATCACAGCGTGAGTGAGTGTGATCCCAGTATGTCAAAGGGAGAGAGGCATGAGAGAGAAGGCTTAAACCCATTTCAACAATCTGCCTATGCTTTCTCTCCACTGTCCCATTTTGATGGGAAGTGTGGGGGCAGGTTAGCCTGTGAGTGATACCAAGTTCACTTAGAAATTTGGTGAAGGGACGAAATTCCCCACCCCAGTCAGACTGAACAGCTTTTATTTTGGCAGAGAATTGAGTTTGGATGAGATTAAAGAAGAGTTTGAAGGCAGTTATAGCATCTGATTTTTGTTTTAGGAAATATATCCATGTAAATCTAGTGTTAGCATCCACAAAGGTAATATAATAGGTATATCCACCAGACGAAACAAAGGATGCAGGACCCCAAAGTTCAGTGTGTATCAGCTCAAAGGCAGTATTATGAACCCTAAGCGAGGGAGGGGTATAAAGTCTATGGGCTTTGCCCAAGCAACAAGCATTACGGAATTCAAGATCACTTTTATTAGACAAGGGAAGATTACAAATTTGTAAGACTGTTTTTACAGCATTATGATGGGCATGGCCTAGCCTACAATGCCAAGTATTGAGAGAACTAGAAACAGTAGACATAGTATTTGCATTTCTGAGAGGAAAATAACTAGGAGACTTGGAAGAGGAACTTAGTGACAGTGATCTTGAAGGTGAGATGTCCTTAAGAATGTTGAGATTCTTGAAGGAGTAGAGGCCATCACTCCCTAATGAGCCTTCAAGCAAGACTTGATTAGAGTCATGTGATTTTACACAACATGAATAAGGGTGAAACTCAAAATACACATTATTATCAAGAGCAAATTGGGAAACTGAGACTAAATTCTTTGTGATAGTGGGCACAAGTAATAGATTGTGAAGTGAAAAGGTGATGTGAGGGTTCAGAATAAAGTTTAGAGGAACCTATTGAGTTTATGTTTAAACCTTGCCCATTTCCCATGAGCACCTGGTCATTGCCCCCGAAAGGTGTGCTTTGATTCAGGTTTTGAGCATCAGCAGTGAGATGGTGTGATGCACCAGAGTCAGGGTACCAAGTCTGTGACTCAAATTGTTGTTCATTGTGAGCTTTGAACTGATGAGTTTGTGCATACTGAGGTGTTTGAGAGGCCATGTAAGCCTGTGGTTGCTGATAGTTCACATTATGAGGAACTGATGGTTTAGGCAAGAGACCTTGAGCTGGATTAGCTGGGTAATTTCCTTGCATTGCATAACTGTTCTAATTAGTTGGATCGGGATTAGGAGGAGGCATTGGTGGTGGCACAAAGGTTTCATCGAACCTGTACCAACAATTGAAGGAGTCGTGACCATACTTGTGGCATAGCTGGCATGTAGGTCTTGAACCTCCACGGCCACGACCTTGGCCACCACCACGGCCACGATTACGGCCTCCTCTATCACGATAGGAGCCTTGATAGCCATGCTGCGCGAATCGGTATGTATTTTCGAATTAGGGTTTCCATTTGATGATTTGGGGCTTGAGCGACATTGGATCGAGATTGACGAGAGGTGTTCAATTCTTGACGGAACTTGTCGAATTGAGCATCTTGAATAAGAAGAGCCTCGATGTCATCGATTGAGGGCGAATCATTGCGTCCATATATCATCATCACGAAGGTATTAAATTCTTCGGGAAGACCGTCCAACATTACGTCAATATGATCTTGTTCTGAAATAGGATCTCCCATAGCTTGAAGAGAGTCCACAATTGCTTGAATTCTGAGAAGATACTCTGAAATTGACCTTGAACCTTTCTTAGTGTTCTTCAATTCCGATCGGAATTGACGCACCTTTGCCCTGAGATGCGAGTAGAAGAATTTGTGGATCTTGTCCCACACTTGCCATGACTGCTTACACCCTAGGAATCGTGGAAGAATTGACGGAGAAAGTGAACCGAGGAGCTAGGTGAACAACATCTGGTCCTGGACGATCCACAGTTGATACGCTTCTGATCCACAAATCGATGCAGCTTGTGAGCAATGATCACTGCTTCCACTTGCTGTTTCCAGAGCAAGAAGTTCCGGTCATCAAGCTTGACTGAGAGAGAGGGGTTGGGGTTCACCGCCGCCATGGACGACGTCGCCGCAGAAGAAGATGGTTCATTGAAGGGATTGCTGGCGCCGGGAATGGATTGTGATGCAGCCATGAAAGACGAGGCCCAGATTCAAGCTCTGATACCATAAATGAAGAGAAAGAGAAGAGAGAGAGAGAAGTAATCTGAATCTTGAAGATTCTATTCATTCAATTGTTAGTTTCGGTTGAATACAGTTTGGCTATTTATAGCCTGTGCGATCTCTTCAGATGTGCTAACTACCTTGCCAACTAAGCTACAATCGCTAATCGACCATAAGCGAATCAGTCTTGACTCAAGCACATTCGATTTATGGGGTTTAGCTTACATTGATCTACTGTACTCTATTAAGTTGTAATCAGAATAATTGTTTAGGATCATTATTGTCTCCTTCTGTTCATACAAATACTATTTCTCTTTCCTTTGTAACATGGCATAATAGATTGGGCCATGCCCACCCTCATGCTGTTAGGACTGTTTTACAATTGTGTAACATTCCTATCTCAAATAAAATGACAAATGACATTTGTTCTGCCTGCTGTTTGGGTAAATCCCATAGATTGCATGTCCCACCCTCCACTACTGTTCACACTACACCTTTTGAGTTAATACATTCAGATTTGTGGGGTCCTGCACCCATCACATCCTCAAATGGCTACTCATACTACATAGCCTTTGTGGATGCCTATACCAGATTTACCTGGATCTACCTTCTCAAGAAAAAGTCAGATTCCATGGATGCCTTTAAACAATTTCATGCTCTTGTGAAAACCCAACACTCAGCTGAAATAAAAGCCCTACAATCTGATTGGGGTGGTGAATTTAGACCATTCACCAGTCGTTTAGCTTAACTGGGCATAGTTCACAGACTCACATGCCCACACACATCCCATCAAAATGGGACTGTGGAAAGAAAGCATAGGCATATTGTGGAGATGGGACTAACCCTACTCTCCCATGCCTCTTTACCTATGACCTATTGGGACCACAGCTTCACTATGGCTGTTCATCTGATAAACAGACTGCCCACTGCTGGCCTTTCAATTTTTCTTCCCCTTTCCATGACCTACATGGTTCCATCCCAGATTACTCTAGCTTGAGAACCTTTGGGTGTGCTTGTTTTCCATTCTTGAGACCTTACAATCAGCATAAACTTCAATACAGTCTCACCGAGTGTGTCTATCTAGGCATTTCCCCCAGCATAAGGGTCACAAGTGTCTAGACCCTCTCGGCCGTGTCTCTGTCTCTAAAGATGTGTTGTTTAATGAGACTAGATTCCTTACTCTTTTCTATTCTCTAAACCCAATCAACTGTCTAACACATCACATACCACTTACCCTCGAGTTATTCCCACTTATGAGGCCCATCTACTAAGTCCTATTCCTCTAAATCAACACCCTCCACCCACTCCCACAGCTTCCCCCATTGGTTCACCCACTTCCCCTGCTCACCAAGTCTCTCCCATTTCCTCTTCTCATCACAATAGTCCTCCTTCATCATCTAATTCTCAGCATGTCACTGCCCAACCCTGCCCTCCACCTGCTCAACCCTCAGTCTCACAGTCCTCAAGTCAGTCTTCTGTCCAGTCACCTCAGTCCTCAAGTCAATCCACTCAGTCACACCATCCTGAGTCACCTCCGTCCTCGAGTCATTCTCACCCTGATCCTAACCCTTCCCATCCCATGTTGACTCGATCCAAAACAGGATGTTTGCCACCCAAGCTCTATCTCACCCACCTCTGTTAAACAGGCCCTAACTAGTCCTCAATGGCTCCAAGCCATGAAAGAAGAGCATGATGCTCTACTAAGGAATAAAACTTGGTCTCTGGTGCCTCTCCCACCAAATAGAAAAGCCATTGGATGCAAATGGGTTTTTAGGGTGAAGGAGAATCCTGATGGCACTATTAACAAGTATAAAGCAAGGCCAGTTGCCAAAGGTTTTCATCAGGATCATGGCTTTGATTTTCATGAAACTTTTTCTCCAGTAATCAAACCAGTCACCATCCGAATTCTCCTAACTATGGCTCTCACTTCCAAATGGGTCATTCAGCAGATTGATGTCAACAATGCCTTCCTCAATGGCTTGTTAACTGAGGAGGTTTACATGACCCAACCACCCGGGTTTGAGTGCCAAGACAAGGCTATGGTGTGCAGACTTCACAAGCCTCTTTATGGTCTTAAACAGGCCCCAAGAGCCTGGTATAAGATGCTGACTAACACTGTTGCAATTTGAGTTTGTTATCAGTAAGTGTGATCCTTCACTGTTCCTATACACCAAGGGTGCAGTTTGTCTTTATGTCCTTGTGTATGTTGATGACATCATACTCACAGGCTCCTCACCCTCTCTAATCTCTGAGTTAATTGAGCAACTCAATGCCACTTTTGCTCTTAAGGAGCTTGGTAATTTTGACTATTTCCTTGGTGTGGAAGCCAAGCACTTATCCAATGGAAGTCTTTTATTGTCGCGGTCCCAGTATATCAGAGACCTTCTGTCCAAGGCTAATATGCTTGAGGCAAAAGGTATCTCCTCCCCTATGATCAGTAACCTCAAGCTCAGTAAGCATGGCACTGACACCTTAGCAGACCCGAGCCTCTACAGATCTGTGGTAGGAGCACTACAATATGCTACTCTAACCGCACTGAGAGATAGCTTTCAGTGTAAACAAGGTTTGCCAACTCATGGCAAGCCCTTTGGAGAGTCATTGGCAAGCAGTGAAGCGCATACTAAGGTACCTAAAGGGGTCCCTGCAGTTTGGCTTGCTCTTGCAGCCAGGAACCCCTGCTCAACCCTTTCCAATCAAGGCCTTTTGTGATGCAGATTGGGGCAGTGACCCTGATGACAGGAGGTCAACATCTGGCTCCTGTGTATACCTAGGTCCTAACCTAATATCTTGGAGCTCCCGAAAACAACAGCTAGTGGCAAGAACCAGCACTGAGGCCGAATACAGGGCCATGGCCAACACCACAGCTGAAATCCTATGGATTATGTCTCTGCTTACTGAACTGGGAGTTCCCTTCAAAACTCCTCAGCTGCTCTGTGATAACTTGAGCACTGTCTCCTGTAAGAATAGAATATGTGAATGTTGTGTGTCAATATGGCCACACATGTATGCTATTTATAATCTCATATTAGGATACAAGAGAATCAATAATAAATACAAAGGAATCAAATCAAATCTCTAATTAGTAACGAACCCCTAATTACAAGCACCTATTTATGTACATATTAAGCACATGTTAAATATGCTTTCTAACACTCCCCCTCAAGCTGGAGCATATATGTCATATGAGCCAAGCTTGTTACAAATGTAGTCCACACGAGAGCCTCTAAGGGACTTAGTGAAAATGTCGCCCAACCTGGTCATTAGAGTTGACAAAGTCGGTTGTGATTTCCCCGAAAGCACCTTCTCTCTTACGAAGTGACAATCTATTTCGTGTTTGGTTCGTTCATGAAAGACCGGATTTGATGCAATGTGAAGTGCGGCTGATTGTCACGAGATAAGTGTAGTATCTTGGATATCTCCCAATTTTAGTTGTTGGAGTAGTTGCCTAAGCCATGTAAGCTCACACACAGTGCTGCCGCCATAACACGTTATTAAACACGCCTTTGACGATCCGGCAACAATGTTACGCTTCTTGCTCCTCCATGAGATCATATTTCCTCCAATAAGAACACAATATCCGTAAGTGGACCTCCTATTCGATGGTGATCTCGCCCGATCGATGATCGTAGTAACAAGTGATTTTGGCATTGCCTTTATCTTCATATAATAATCCTCGTCCTGGTGCATTTTTGATGTACCGAAGAATACGCATGACAGCATCTCAATGGCTATCACATGGGGCATTCAGGAACTGGCTTACCACACTAATTGCAAAGGTGATATCAGGTCTGGTGACTGTGAGATAGTTGAGTCTGCCCACAAGACGACGATATCTTCCCGGGTCTTTCAATGGCTCCCCCTGACCCGGAAGAAACTTGACATTGGGATCCATGGGAGTATCAGTTGGACGGCAATCAAGCATACCTGTCTCAATAAGAATATCCAGAGCATACTTCCGTTGGTTGATTGAAATTCCTGAAGTGGACTGGGCAACTTCAATCCCTAAAAAGTACTTGAGAGGACCCAAGTCTTTTGTTTGAAAATGTTTGAAGAGGTGTGCTTTGAGCCGTCGGATACCATCTGTGTCATCACCGGTAATGACGATATCATCGACATAGACAACAAGATAGATGTGCCCACCAGAAGGAGAATGGATAGAGAAAACAGAGTGGTCAGCCTCACATCGGGTCATGCCAAACTGTAATAAAGCAGAGCTAAACCGACCAAACCAGGCACGGGGAGACTACTTCAATCCATAAAGAGAACGGCGAAGCCGACAAACAAGTCTAGAATCACCAGAAACAGTAAATCCTGGGGGTTGGTCCATATAAACTTCTTCTGTAATTCGCCATGCAAGAAGGCATTTTTAATATCCAGCTGGTGAAGAGGCCAATGATGAATGGCAGCCATGGCTATAAAAAGACGAACATAACTAATTTTGGCCACAGGGGAAAAAGTATCCCCGTAATCTAGACCAAAAATCTGCGTATAACCTTTAGCCACCAAACAAGCTTTGAAGCGATCAATATGACCATCGGGTCCAATCTTCACCGTATAGACCCAACGACAACCCACACTAGTCTTGTCAGGAGGCAAGGGAACAATCTCCCAAGTACCATTAGAATGCAACGCTGCCATCTCTTCCAACATTGCCTTGCGCAAGTTGGGATCAGCCATGGCTTCACCTGTAGACTTAGGAATAGACACAGAATCCAAAGCAGAAACAAAGGAAACATAGGAAGGAGATAAACTGCCATAATTTAAAGTACAAGCATAGATGGGATTAGGATTGCGAGAGGACCGAGTACCTTTCCGTAATGCAATGGGAAGTTCAGGTGCAGGAGGCGTAGATGGAGGGGCAGTTGGAGTCGGAGATAAGACTGAAGGATCCCCGGAAGGAGGCACCGCATGGCTTGTGTCCGCCGCTGGTAGGTACGCAAAGGAGGTGGAGTGGGAGCAACAATAGGTGCCGGAACAACTGGTGGAATATCTGGAAGGTCCTGAGTGAAGTTGACATCAAGGACGGCGGAGGTGGAGAAGAATGGGACAGCTTCAAAAAAGGTGACATCAGCACATACAAGATATCGTTAAAGTTGTGGACAAAAACAACGATAGCCCTTTTGCAAACGTGAGTAACCCAGAAAAATACATTTGAGAGATTTGGCTGAGAGTTTGTCTTTTCCTGGAGTTAGATCATGGACAAAACATGTGCAACCAAAGACACGTAGAGGGATAGGATAGAGTTCTTCTTGTGGATACAAGAGAGTAGGAAACCTGATTATTAAGAACGGAGGAAGGCATGCGGTTGATAAGATAGCAAGCCGTGAGAAGCGCATCACCCCAAAAGCGAAGAGGAATATTATTGTGGAGGAGTAGCGTACGAGCTGTTTCAACCAAGTGCCTATTTTTCCTTTCGGCAACACCGTTTTGTTGTGGTGTGTGAGCACATGATGTTTGATGAATAATTCCCCGTGAAGTAAAAAAGGATTGAAACTGGGAGGACAAATATTCACGTGCATTATCAGTGCGCAAAATTTTAATTGAAGAACCAAATTGATTTTTAATTTCAGCACAGAAACCTTGAAATATATTAAAAACATCAGAACGATTCTTCATTAAAAATAACCAAGTACACCGGGAAAAATCATCAATGAAAGTGACAGTTAGACGTGGGCCTTAATGGGCCTTTGTTGTTAATAAAGCAGTTAGTAGCAGTTTAATAGAGCAGTTAGTAGCAGTTAATTAGAGTTAGTTACTTAGTTTGTCTATAAATACGAGAAGAGAATGAGAGAGAGGGTATCGGGTGAATTGAATAGGAATTGGGGCCTTAGGGCATTTGGGGAGGTGCAGACCCTCGAAGTTCTGCTATATTGTAGTGTAATCAAGGGATCATCCCTATTTCCTTAATAATATCTTGTAATCAAATACCGGTTTCTATCAACTGGTATCAAAGCTCTCAGATCTTGGGAAAAGATTCATGGTTTCGACGAGAGGAATGGAAACCAGAGTTGAGTTTCTCGAGCGCAGGTACGAGGCGTTCATGGCGACGCGCCAAGAATTGCAAGAACTGAGAAGAGTCGTAGATGAAGAACGACTCGAGAGAATCGAAACGAGAAGGCAACTTGGAGAACTTCTCGAGATGGTGCGCGGATTGACAAGTCGCAGCGCTAGGAGTGGAAACGGAGGAGGATCCTCCGGCGAATCTCAGATCCGAGATGAATGATGGAGGAAATTGGAAGTGCCAGTGTGCGACGACGGCGACACGGTGGTTGGAAAGGAGACGAGTCACAGAGGAGACAAATGGAGGAAACCTGAAATTCCATTGTTTTCGGGTGAGGAGGCATGCGGGTGGGTTAGTCGAGTCGAGAAGTGCTTCGATTTGAAGGGAATAACCGACCAAGAAAAGATTCAAACCGCCAAGACAGCCATGGAAGGAGAGGCGTTACGGTGGTTTAAATGGTGGGAGATGTGTGCTCTAAATCCAACATGGGAGGATTTCCGATACGCCATGATACAGAGGTTTCTGCCTTCACAACAGACACAAGCATTGGGGTCAAATAATGAAGAGAAGGAAGATGGTGATGCATCCAACATCCATAAATTCGTAACCCGGATCTAGTTGCAATAACTAGGAAGGAGGAGGATCTCCAGGAAGAGTTCTGCATGAGAGAGAAGGAAAGGGAAACCGCCGCCACCCCAACAAAATCTTGATGACGAAGAGAAGAGGGCGGGTGAGACCAAGATGGGGATCGAGAAAAAGAGAACGGCGGCACTGCCAACCCAAGATAACCTCACTCAAAAGAAGGGAGCGACGTCGGACGGGGAATCTCCGGTCAGGCCACCACCAGAACCGCCGGATCGAGATGTTCAGGCGGCAACTGAGGGTGCACTAGGGATTAAGAAAAGGGAGGAGATGACGATCTCAGTGCAACCCCAAACGAGTGGTCCAATCAGGCCATTGCCACCGAAGCCACCGGACACGAACCCATTAACGATGGTTGGAGCGTCGTTTTCAGACGAGATGGGTGAGGAACGGTCGGTCAAACCACTGCCAGAACCGCCGGACCGAGATCTCCATGCGGCGTCCTGTGGTACGTTGCTCAAGGGCCGGGTATGGCTGAACGTGGGAGGAGAAGAAAGTCACTGGTTGCTACAGGTTGGTATCATGGAAGGGAAGATGAAGGGAGGGGCAATTTTGGAAGACTGCCAGAAAATTGCAAGGGCTGACCTAATGGGCCAGTCCCAATTACTTCAAGAGAAACATTGGATTCTCAACAGGTCTCTTGGGTGTGCACCGATGGACCAAAGTTCATGCCATATTAAACCCAATTATCAGAATTATTTTCATATTGGGCTTCAACCCAATATCTTGAAGAACATTGCTCTTGGTGATAAGGCAACACTAAATCAAAAGGGGCAGAAGCAACATACAAGTATAGCATCTGGAGTGACAGGCTTCAAACAGTGGGACCCGGGAAAACTTGCTATTCACCTTGAGGACAAGGTGAATGTTTAGGGGGGAAGTATTGTTAGACGTGGGCCTTAATGGGCCTTTGTTGTTAATAAAGCAGTTAGTAGCAGTTTAATAGAGCAGTTAGTAGCAGTTAATTAGAGTTAGTTACTTAGTTTGTCTATAAATACGAGAAGAGAATGAGAGAGAGGGTATCGGGTGAATTGAATAGGAATTGGGGCCTTAGGGCATTTGGGGAGGTGCAGACCCTCGAAGTTCTGCTATATTGTAGTGTAATCAAGGGATCATCCCTATTTCCTTAATAATATCTTGTAATCAAATACCGGTTTCTATCAGTGACAAAATAATAGTAACCTAAGGTTGAGCAGACACGACTAGGACCCCAAATATCAGAATGAACTAAAGCAAAAGGTGACGCAACACTTTTATTGACTCGCTGACTATAAGTATGGCGAGTATGTTTTCCTAACTGACACGACTGACATTCAAAAAAAGAAACTTTAGAAAAGCTTGGAACCATGAGTCGCATTTTATTAAGACTAGGGTGACCCAAACGTTGATGTTCCAGGGTTTGAGAAGCAGCGGAGACATAGGCCACTAGCGGTGAAAGTTGATATAATCCTTGAGACTCATGTCCTACTCCAATCGTCCGTCCCGTACGTCGATCTTGGACATAAACAGAGTTGTTAACAAAAAGAACAGAGTAATCAAGGGTGCGAGTGAGTTTGCTGATTGACACTAAATTAAAAGGACAACCAGGAACATACAGCACAGAATCTAAGGAAAGGTTAGGAAGGGGATGTGTTTGACCAATGCCCTGAACTTGTATTTGAGAGCCATCAGCTAAGGTGACACTAGGCAAAGAATCCAAGTAAGACAGTTTAGAGAAAAGAGATTTGTTACCAGTCATATGATCAGAAGCACCGGAGTCAAGTATCCAAGGTCCAAGAGAAGAGGACTGTGAAACAAAGGCTACAGGATTACCAGACTGAGCCACAATAGGTGAGATGGGCTGTTGGGCTGCCTTGAACTGGAGAAAATCATTATAATCAGCAGCAGAAATAGTAACTTCCTCAGTAATATTTGGGCCAGTGACATGAGCAACATTAGCATGCTTGGACTGTTCCCTGGCCTTGGTGCGGCATTCAGCTTCAATATGGCCATAGCGGCTGCAATAAGTGCAGCGAGGACGGCAATTGCCACCACCACGTCCTCCTCCACTCCGTCCACCATGATGATGAGAGTGGGAGACAAGAGCGGAGGAATCAGTATGAGGAATGGAGGAGTGGCCGAAAGAATGAGGGGTTGAAAGACGCAGCAATTGTTCACTAACCAGGTCATAGGAGGGAACAGTGGTACTCGATAGTATTTCATTACGTACCGAGTCAAGTTCAGAAGGTAGACCGGCAAGTGCAAGAACCATAAAAAACTTGCTGCGTTGCTCAGCATGAGCTGTTGCATCATTAGCAAATGGCATTAGTTTCTCAAAATCAGCAATTAAATGATCAAGCTTACCAAGGTATGTCTGCATATCCATGTTCTCCAACTTCATAGAAATCAGGTTGAGAACAACACTGTAGAGGCGATGAACATCATTAGAATAGACTTTCTTAACCTTTGTCCAAACATCATAGCAAGTGGTAAAGGCCTGGTATTGCGGTTGGAGTTTGGGAGCAATTGAAAACCATAGGACACTACACAGAGAGGCGTCGATTTGCTTCCATCGGGCTCGTTCCTTGTCGGGAATGTCCTTAGCTTGTTTGGTCAAGTGGTCCTCACGGCCTTGTCCTAGAACCCATAATTTGATAGATGCACCCCAGGTACTGTAGTTGGCAGTCCCGACTAATTTTTCACACGGGATGAGTGGAACATTAGTAAAGGTCACTGCTGCGCTTGAATCGGAAGAGGAATCGTTGGAAGCCATGAGAAATGGATCTGAAACAGGGGCAGAGAGGGTCGCTGGAGTGAAGGGAAGGCGGCGGAATAGTCACCGGACAGTGGGTCACGCCGGAGAGCAGCAGAAAAGCTGTTTGGTGTCGGGCGCGTGAAACGCACGTGCCGGAGAACAGCCGCGCGTGGAGGCGTGTGCGGCGGCCGTTGGTGGTGTGGTGCCGGCGCAGTGGTCGCCGGAGGATGCCAGAGAGGATGGTGGGGTCACACCGGAGGATGGAGGCACGGTGGAACGGAAAACGGACCACACAGTGGTTGTGGGTACTGTTCACCCGAAAAATAAGAACACCACTGAGCAGAAAAATAACCTAAACTACTGATACCATGTAAGAATAGAATATGTGAATGTTGTGTGTCAATATGGCCACACATGTATGCTATTTATAATCTCATATTAGGGTACAAGAGAATCAATAATAAATACAAAGGAATCAAATCAAATCTCTAATTAGTAACGAACCCCTAATTACTAGCACCTATTTATGTACATATTAAGCACATGTTAAATATGCTTTCTAACATCTCCATTGCTCATAATCCGGTTCTCCATGCACACACCAAACACATTGAATTGGATATTCACTTTGTTCGAGAGAAGGTGCTGTCTAAAGCCATTTCTGTCCTTCATGTGCCTGCTGCTGCTCAACTGGCAGACTCATTCACAAAGCCTTTGTCCTCGACCAGGTTCAGCACTCTAAGAACCAATCTCAATGTTGTTGAAGCTACTCAACCACCTTGAGATTGCACGGGGGATATTAGAGTATAGCCTAAGACTAGATTAGTAGTTAGTTTGTATTACCAACTGCATTGCTGAGTCAGCAATCGGTTGATGTTAGTTAGAGCAGTTAGCTCTTAGCTGTACTTTGACAGCTATATAAACTGATATGTAACCAACTCTTATTCAATGAAATCATATCTCACTTTTTGCATTTCTCAGTTTCTCTCTCTCTCTCTCTCTATTCTCTCCACTCTCTCACTTCTATTATGGAGAATTAAGTCCAAGAATACTGGGAATATAATCAAATTGGTTTCTGTTATAATACGTAATTGAAGGCTATGCATTTTCTTTGTTCTTTGAAAATCTTTTTTTGCCAGTCATATATGCACTGCATGACATGGTTTCTGTTAATGAATATTATAGAGTTCTTTAAGTATGCGTGACTTTGCCCATCCCCTCCTCCCGGTATTTTATAGGCCAGTCTTAGTCAGGTTGCTGACTGTACTGTATTTGATAACTTCATGATGCAGATTTTGATTCTAACACTAATCCTCATGCAGTTTATACTTGTGTGTGCATCTTTGATTGTGATTTAGGCAACAATCTTCAGCCTTTGCTATGTGATCATATAATATTAGATGTCATGCCACCACTAATGTTGAACAATTATGATCAAATAATAATTACAGTTATGAACTACTCCATCTAGTTGTCATAGGCTACATAATTTATGAGATGAAATTTTTGGAAAAGAGGGCAAAAATAAGAGGCGTCGGTCTAGAGCTTTATGCCAAAGAATTTTACCAGGGGTGTTTCTATTTTTCCTTTGTTCTTTTTCCTCCCAATGAGGATCTTGCTGAGGAAGCTATAAACAAAAACTTTGGCATTATTTGTTTTTGCCTAGCCATTCAAATCCTTTAATTATAATGATGTGGTTAAGATGCTTGTAGACGACTTTGTTTAACATTGCTATTTTTTTTCTCTTTTTAGAATGCAATGAGAAATAGCTCTCTTCAAATGGCTGTTCTGGAGCAACAGAAAGCTAAGGAAAATGTTTTGAAACTGGCTGCTGATCAAAAGGTTTGTATAAACCTGTTTCTATGCTTTGTTAATGACCAAAAGTGTCCTTGTCAGCATCAGAGTAGCACATTGTTAATATTTGACTATTTATTTATCCAGCGTCAAAAAGAACAACTCCATGCTAAAATCACCCAGCTTGAAAAACAATTGGATATGAAACAAAAACTGGAATTGGAGATTCTACAACTAAAAGGAAAATTAGATGTCATGAAGCACATGGAAGATGATGGAGATTCAGAAGTTCTGTATAAGTTGGATGCTTTGCATAAGGGTTTAAGAGAAAAGGAACAATCACTTCAAGACTTAGATGCCTTGAACCAAACACTCATCATTAAAGAGCGTAAGAGCAATGATGAGCTGCAGGAAGCTCGAAAAGAGTTGATTAATGTAAGCCACCCCCAAACAAAAAAAAGATGCATCTTCTGTTTTCAAAGTGCTGATTATTTGAATTACTTTGTGAAAGCATCTGTTCAATTGGATCTTTTTTTTCCCCCTCATATTTGAATTCCTGGATGTCATTAGAATATAGCCCGTCATGTTTTAGATGATGATTATGCTTGGCCACTTAAATTGTTGTATGAATTAAACATGACATTAATTGATTGATGAGTGAGACTGCCTGCTGCCTGGATTTCTCTCAATGCCAGAAAAAAAAACTTGCTTTGAAGTACACAGATGGTGTTATAAATTACAATTTTTTGTGTAGCGCAATCTTTTTCTTTTTCTTTTTTGGCTAACTTTTATGTTGTAAATTTTTATCTGTTCTGAGCAAGCTAGCAAAGTGATCAAGTAAAATCAAAACCTTATTGTTTCTTTGAAATCTAATTAGCATATATTACCCAGAAAACCTTTGCTGTATGTGTCCATCGTATTATACTTATGCAGAAGATACCTACACTTTTGGTGCGTAATGGTGTATTTTTAACTATGATATTATGTGGATATTCATGCTCATCTATTACATGATTTGTAGCTCATGGATTTTATTCTCTGAAATTTTCTTATATTGTTTTAGCGTTCTTGTATTTTAACTGTTGCAGGGTGTTAAAGAGATTTCTATTGGTGCCAGTATTGGTGTGAAGAGAATGGGGGAACTTGATACTAGACCATTCCTTGAAGCTATGAAAAAATATATAGTGAGGAGGATGCAGAAGAGAGAGCTTCAGAAGTGTGTTCATTGTGGGAAGAGTACCTGAAGGACCCCGACTGGCATCCATTTAAAGTTACCGTAATTAGAGGGAAACATCAGGTGTGCCTTTGTTAAGCTTATAGACCTCCTGAAATCTGTCTGCTTCACTCTCAAATCTTAATCAAATTTGTCTCATTCTATTATAAGCACTGCATTTGTCTGTATGCTGTACTGTTGTGTGAAGACATTACCCTTGATGGCTACTTGGCTAGAAACAGGGAGATGAAGAAGCAGCTTTAATCCATGTACCTTGGGTAGTTAGATACTAGGTTAGAACTACTTGGCCTGGTGATCATGTAATTCTTTCACCTTGTATTATCTAAGGGCATGTTTATTGATCCTTTCACTTTAGGATCTATGTTTATATTAGGCACCCTAAGGTTACTAAAGTTAAGGGAGATAAAAAGGATAGTAGGGGAAAATAGAACAAAAGGCAAAAGAAGGAATTTGGCTGTAACGACCCTGCTTACATGAGTAGATATAGGAGCTCTTGAAATTAATTGATCCAATAAATTTCCTAACCTTGTAGTGGTCAATTAATTGCACATCCTAAAATGAAGCATTTTGTTTTGAAGAAAATGCAACCAGCAACCTTTGCATGGTTGTCAACTGTTAATGCAAGTATTTTGTTGCTGAATTTTGTTGACTATTCTTTCTGTCAAAAGCTCCCACACTGTCACTGATTCAGAGATGTCATCAGTTTCAATGATGACATGTGAATACAAGTATTCTCTCTCTTGTCCACTTGATGTATTCCTCAAAACAGAAAATAATAACATTAGGTCATTGGAGAGACCCAACCTCCCATCCAACCTATTCTCAACCCTTGGTTGCTTTCTCTCCCCTCTCTGCATTTGCTTATATTCTACCTGTTCCCCTCTGCCCCCTTCTCTTGCCTTCCTACCCACTTGCCATGTGCGCATAGTGGTTACAGCTTAAATTCCCACATTGACCCTTATTTAGATCGTCATTGCTGCCTTAGTAACCCTAGTAACTGTATGAGGCCTAACAGAGAAGGTTTATATTAATTTAGTGCTATCTGGGCTGTTTTTTCACTTTTTCTCCTGCAAATTTTCAGATTGTCCTGATTTTATTATTAGCATGTTTTTAATGTATTCAATAAATGAATAGATTATAGTTGCAATTAAATAGTTTAAAACTACAATAAAGTCATTTGTCATAGTTACTACTCCACTTTCTCCTACTTGTTGGGCATATGCTGCTACTGCTTTGGGACAATTTAAGATTCATTTTATCTACAACTATATTGCATTATTTGTCTAATATATTTTCCTGTCGAAACTTATCTTCCTTCATGCATTTTTCATTTCAGGAAATCATAGATGATGAAGATGAAAAGCTGAAAGGACTGAAAAACGAAATGGGTGAGGGGAGTGTACAAAGCTGTAGTGGCAGCTTTGACAGAAATAAATGAATATAATCCAAGTGGGCGGTATATATTCTCAGAATTATGGAACTATGAACAGGGAAGGAAAGCGACTTTGCAAGAAGGAGTGCAAGTTCTATTGAAGCAATGGAAACTACATAAACGCGAGAGGGGAATAATGTGAAGGCAGTATGTAATTAATTAAAATAAGATGCTGCTTTTTTCTTTTTAACTGTATATCTAGAGAGAGAGATTTTGTTGATGTGATTTAGTTACTGATAAGGACTAGCCATATTTTTTCTCACAAAGTTGCTACTTGTTAAATTATTTATAGTATTCAAAGCGTGCCTTTTCCCTCTGCCTGTTTTGATTACTGTTTCAAATACTATGTCATGTAACTATGGATTATATTGCTGAAGGGTTGATGTATGACAATTAAAGTTAGTTTTCAACATTCTTTTCATCAATGTTTAAGAATTTCATTTGAACAATGATTCGTAAATTTAATATATTCAAAATAACAGTTAAACATAAACTTTTTCCAATAAATTCTAAACGTATTGATAGACACCATGTTCTGTGCAATTAACTATTTTTTCGAGTTGAGATAAAAGATGAATAATAATTTAGGATGGAGTTAATAAAGATATCAAATTAGTGAATAATAATTCACCAAATCCGAATGATGTTTGGCTAGACAGTTCAGTCCGGGTCAAAACTCTAGCTGGAAAGAAGAGGAAGACCTCAATTTCTCGGCAAGCACGTGTGGTCGTGATGTGAAGACGTGAAGTGCAGTGTGTTGGAAACTTTTTTGTGTTCTTTTGTGTATGGATTCTCAAAATTCAAAGAACTAATTTCATGTACAAATATTCTTGTATGATCAGTTAAAGAAATCAAATCATATAAAAATCATTTTGTAGTGCTATATTTGAGGATTATCCCTGTGGATGGTATTTGCGAATCCTTTTTTTTTTTTTTTGACAGGAAACATAGCATTTCAATAGGCTAAAACAAAGTCATTACACATGATATGATAAACTTGATCTGGGACATTTCCCAACCAAGATCTGGATCCTAAATTTCTAGCTACACCTACCAAAGCATAGGCAGCTGAGTTCCTCTCCCTGTTTACACTAAAAACAACAGCATTTGGCATCTGTGATAGTATCTCTCTACAATCTTGAATAATATTTTCAATGCTAGCAATTGTAGACATTCCTTTAAGGCATTTAACAATCATTTCAGCATATGTTTCTATGATAAAACTTTCGGATTTCTCTTGCAAAGCCCATTGTAAGCTCCACCTCAAACCCAGAACTTCTCCTGTTAAAGGACTGACATAGATTCCTTTTCTTTGTAGCAGCAAACTGGACCTGTCCCAGAGAGTTTGACTAGTAGCCCCCAACCTGTTGAGCCATTTTCAAAACATCCAACATCTACATTAAGCTTTAGAGTGCCTTCAGAAGGCGCCTCCCATTTCATTTGTTCTTTCCTTTGTGGCTCTTTGGGACACAGATTGTTAGCTGCATTAAACTCAGTGATAAATTCGAAAATGGTTTCAGCAGTAACAATAGGATCAAGTTTGGCTTTTTTGAAGATAACTTGGTTCCTAACTTTCCAAATCTTCCAAAGAGTGATGCTGAAAAATTGGATTGCTAATGATTCAGAGTTGGTTAACCATTGCTTCACCCAGTTATTAAGGCTTACCTGAGTTGGGACATGCACACCAAGATGGGTTGTGAACCACAGAATTTGGACCAGGTGGCAGCGCATAAATAGGTGTTCTTGTGTTTCTGCTGTTTCCAAACAGATTGGACAGACCTGATCCAGATGCATGCCTCTCTTTCCCCGATTGGATCTAGTTGGAAGGATGTTCCTTGCAAGTCTCCAAAGGAAATTCTTCACATTGTTGGGGATGGGGGCTTTCCATATGCTCTTCCAAAGGCTTTGATCACTCATCTCCGATGACTCAGGGTTGTTTTTATCTTTTTTGTCACAGAGCAAGTGGTAAGCTGATCTCACCGAAAAGTTTCCATCTCTTTCCCAATGCCAAGTTAGACAGTCACCCGGTAGCCTCAAAGAGATGGGTATATTGATTATCTGTTGGGCTTCATAAGGGCTGAAAATATCAAAGATCAGGTCCCTTCTCCATTGTTTTGTATCCTCATCAATTAAGTCACTAACTGTTGCCTCTGGATGGAGAATGGATGTTGGACTCCAGACCTTGAAGTTGGCTTGCTCAGGGAGCCAGTTATCCTTCCATATTTTTGCCTTTTTCCCGTCTCCAATCAGCCACCTCATCCCTAAGGACATGACTTCTTTGGCTTGAAGAATGCTTCTCCAAGCATAGCTTGGTTGGAAACCAGTTTTTGCTTCCAAAAAACTGCTTCTGGGGAAGTATCTACTCTTGAACACTCTAGCCATAAGGGAACTTTCCTCAGTGATTAGCCTCCAACACTATTTTCCAATCAAGGCCTTGTTGAATTCAGAAAAACCCCGAAAGCCCATGCCCCCTCTTCCTTTTGCCCTTCCCATTTTTCCCAACTCAACTAATGCACCTTCCTGTTTGCTTCAGTTGTGCCCCACCAGAATTTTGCTATCATGGATTCGATGTCTTTGCAACAACCATCAGGAATTTTGTAGCAACTCATTATATAATTAGGAATGGTCTGAGCTATGGATTTAATTAGCACCTCCTTCCCCGCTCTAGAAAGGCATCTCTCTTTCCAACCTTTGAGCTTCTTCCACACCCTATCTTTAACAAAAGCGAAGACATCCTTTATAGATCTACCAAAAACCACCGGGAGGCCAAGATATCTCGAGAGAGAGATCACAGTCTTTGTCTCCATCTTGTTACAGATCATATGTTGCTCAGAAATAGGCACATTTCGACTGAATGACACTTCTGACTTGTCTAAGTTCACCAATTGACCGGAGGCTAACTAATAAACATTGAGAACTCGAAATATGGAATCAGCTTCTGTTTGAGTGGCTCTAGCAAACAAAAGGCTATCATCGGCAAAGAGAAGGTGGGTGATTTGTGGGGCTCTCCTTGCCACTTGGATTCCATGAATTGAACCCTGAATTTTTTCCTTATGAAGGAGTCCAGAAGCACATTTGCACATAAGATGAAGATGTAAGGTGAGAGTGGATCACCTTGTCTAAGCCCTCTTTGTGGGAAGAAACTCCTACCCGGCTTACCATTGATGACAACTTGATATGAGACCGAGTTGACGCAAGACATAATGAGCTTGGTGATTTTTGGGGGGAAACCCATGTGAAGAAGGACAGCATTTACAAACGGCCATTCCACTCTATCATACGCCTTGGCCATGTCAAGCTTTAGAGCCATCATCCCCTTCTTCCCTTTTGTCTTCTTTTTCAGCCAGTGACAACACTCCATAGCCACCAGAGCATTATCAATTATTGTGAACACCTAATTTTGTCCGGATTTTTTAATTAATGTTTTGAAGAAAATAATAGACAAAAATAAAAAAAACAAAAATATTTTTATTCTGGGTCCATTACATCATCAAATGCAGCCCATTTTCGTTTTTATCTTTCGGGCCCATTATCCTAAACCCAACCAAAAATTGTTTTTATTCTGATTGTTAAAATAAAAAATAATAAAATTTTTGAAATGATCAGCTCCCATGCTTGTACCCCTCTTTGTCTTCTTCTTCTTTTCAGAAAAAGGGGGACAATGGTACAAGCCATCCTCACCCATTGCTGCCCCTGCAAGGTGGTGGAGCAAAGGCTGATTTGCTCCCCACTACTTGTACCCACCAGCTGGCCTAACAAGGAGATTTGTCATCTTCTTCATCTTCTGTGCTATATATTGAACAGTGACCAAAGGAAGGAGGGGGGAACCAACAGAAAAAAAATACTCAATACTCTCCTCTCCAACCTCTAGCCACCATCACTCCCAAATCACAAATCAACACAAAATACCCAAATACTCTCTGAACCAAAAAAAAAAAACTCATCTCTTCCTGTATGCCCTGTACGCGTGACTACCCCTCCCCTGACTTTTTTTTCTTATTCTTTCTCTTTCTCTTTCTCTTTTCTTCTTCCTCTCTTCTCTCACGTTCCAAACCTTTTTTATTTCTTCTTCGTTCATCTTAACATCACTTCTCATCTCAAACCCACACATCTCCTTCCCTTTCTATACTTCATTTCTCCTCCTCCTCCTCTACAGACCATGAAACAGCCGCGTCGCCACCTAGCTAGGGAGATCCAGTCACTGGTCAGACCACCACGCTAGGGAGGATAATACCGCGCAACTACCGCCGCTCCTGCGCTCAACCACCACGACCTCTCCGCTGAGGAAGACCAGATCCGCGCCTCCATCGCATCCGGACCGGACCCGCTCTGTCCGGTCGTTCCCCCACCGCGCCGGACGCCTCTGCCACGGACACCGTCGTCACCACGCGACCTCTGGAGCATCTCCATCTCGAACCAGCACTGTAGCATCGTCCCTGTCTGCAGCGTGATCGGCAAGCTCTTCCTTTTGGTGACTTTTCATTTTGCTTGATCTGTTTATGCGACACCCTAATCTCGGGTCATCACATGGTTACCCGTTTGCGAAAATAAAACTTAATTTGCTGGTTGCTTTCGGAAAATCATGTTTTCTCAACGGTTATCTCTTCAAAATATGGTGATAAAAATTTTCCTTTTCCTCCTTATTTTAACCTCATAACCACAACAACGTATCAAGTCCCACTTAAATACATAATGTATATAAGTCCTCTAACTATACTACCTCATATGTTTTCTCACATAAAACATCATCAGCTTAATTCTAACAACATAATATAACATAATCGTACCTACGCTGGTCGTAACTAACAAACACTACACCCCTTAAAAACAAAGAACAAAGATGCCTCGAACTAGACAGCCTTCATCTCCTTGTAGATACCATACCCCTCGTACGATTCTCGATATGTTTGTAAGGGTGAGACGCCAATATATGGATTCATCACCATAACTAAATGCGCAACACAAAAGAAGGCACATACACATATACATGTCTATAACAACATACTCATTCATATCATAATATCTCATTATCAATGGGTTTCACACCCCAAACATCAACATTGGAAAAACTATGCATGAACACTTCAATATATCATCTAATCATTCATACTTAATCTCATGAGATATCTCCAACCTCGTAAACCTCGTGATGAGTTGATCAGACTCAATTGCCACGAGGCATACAGCCACGAGCACGCCCATCGCACACCTGTCCAACATCGTGGCACGGTGATAACACTCGGAGATGGGGCCTCATTGTCCAAACCCGGGCACAATGAGAACATCTTTGTACGATATACCCTGACGCCGCAAGGTAATCCCTCGTTTAATCATGGCACGTCTGCCAAATGCATGCAAGAAAACATTTTGTTCTCAACACTTTTCTTTGTGCTATATCTTTATTCGTCAAAGCTCTCAAAAGCTTACGACTTAACATCTTTTGAAACATCTTTACATCTTTTATTAACAACACAGGACCTCAAAGTCCGAGTGCTCAATCACGAAGCCCCTAGACCTTGCAATCAGTCTTAGGTTCGTGGTAGTAGAAAACATCTTACAATGTGTTAACTTCTTTTAGTAGATACCTAGTCTACAACACAACTAACCTTAATACCCCGACGTCTCGGTTATTAAGTTCTATATCTTTTACATCTTTTTACATCGTTTTACATCTTTCACATCGTTTTACATCTTTTACATCGTCTTACATCTTTTACATCATATTACATCTTTTACCTCGTTTTACATCTTTTTACATCTTTTACATCTTTTACATCTTTTTACATCTTTCTACATCTTTTTCATCGTTTTACATCTGTTACTTCGTTTTACATCTTTCATCTCTTTTTCATCTCTTTTACATCATTAAGTAACACTCATTTACCGAAAATTCTTTCTACTTGAAATTCGTTTATAAAACGTCAATTCATAAAAAAATCCACTTTTCCTTTGGAAACACATTTTTTTCCAAAATAACGTCAAATCATCAACAACTTCTTTTTATTGAAACTTCAACTCTAATAAATCAATTCAAATTAAATCTCTTTTCAACATAAGTACTGCTGTTTTTAAACTCTTGCCGTAAATGATTTCGAAACTTGCCGTCGTTTAGCATTTTCAAAGAAAACGTCTTTAAGTCTAACTTTGACATTTCTTCTAAAATAACTTTCATATATAATAAATAAGGTCTTTTCGAATATCAATTTCACAAAATCACTTTTTATAATATTTCATAATTTCTTGCGTAAAAATCAGCAGTACAAAAACAAATTTCACGATTACGGTCTCACCGTGACTCATAAACTTCTTTTACACTAATAAATCATTAAACTAATAATATTTCTCAAAACTCATTATTTTTCCAAAAATCATATTTTCCTCTACTATTATATTCCAACATTCCCCATAAAACGTTGAATATAACTTCCACAGCTTATTAAATCTTTTATCTCATTAATCGGTTGTGCACTGACCACTGTCAGGCCTCTCAAACAACATTCAACATTCAACAACATCATCAACATCATCATAATTATATCCCCAGGCAGATCATGCATCATAACAACATAATATACCACTGCAGATAATTCAGAGCAGATCAATCACCGATACACAGAAAATCAACACATCATAAACAACATAAACAATTAATCACAAACCACATATAAATCATATAAGCCACACTAAAAGCAAATGGTTATAGAGAAAATCCATCAGGTAAGCTCCCCTTACCTCTTGAAGACTCAACTAACGTTTTCAAACAACCTCCCGATTTAATCCAGGTTCCCTCCGTCGGCTTTAGGTCAAACCAACCCGATTGATTCCTTCAAACAAATTGCAATCAAATCAAACCACAACATACCTAATTCATGAGGATTAGGTTTCGGCCTAGGGCTGACTTTTAGGGTTCAAAATCCTTAAAATTGCTAATCATCATTAAGTCATAGATTAATGGTCCTTAATTAACCTAAATCATAGATTAGTGACTAAACCACTAAGTTTCAAACTCAAAACTTCCTAACTCTTTTATACAAGGATTCGGCCTCAACATGTTCATAGGGCTAGGGTTCTTAATTTAATAAACCAACTTGGATTTATAAGGCATACATACTAGGAGTTTGATTAACAAGATCATTAAGGAAAACTTTGACCAAAACTCATCTAGTTCCAAGAACTAGGGTTTCGGCCAAAACCATAAATTTGGGAAAGAAATTTCTCATGATAATATGCTTCTAGATGATGAAAATAGAGATGATTATAAGATCATACCAATTGGTTTCATGTCAAAAGGATTTTTCTAGAATTAGTTATGAATTTTCAAAGTTCTAGATCTAGAAACTTAAAAGTGATGAACAACTATGATATAAGCCTTGAATCAAGAAATTGATTGAAGAACATAGACATGATTAGAGAAGAAGAATAGGATTCACCTCTTGGAGATCAAAAACAAGTGAAGATCCAAGAACTTTCTTCACAAACTTGACATTCAAAGACTTAAGAACTTTAGGTTTTTGAACAAAAGGCAATAGAAACTAAGTGAAAGGTGAGGAAGGGTATTTATAGGCATGTGGGCTGCGCCACTTTTGAGGACTAAGTAGAAAGGAGGTGGCTTTTCAAAGGATTAAAGTGCAAATAACTCATAGGGACCATTTTGCAAAGATTCCATAAGTTTAAGGACTAGTTTGCAAATTGTCATTAAATTGTCATGATGACTTTTTGCCACAATAAATGTGGTCATATCTTGATGACTTTTGGGCTGATTTCTTGTCATAAATATCTTAGGAAAACCTAGCTTGTTGAAGAAGATTTGAAACAATAGTAGAATAATGTAGAAGAATGTAGAATGGTGTGGAATGTAGTAGACAATTCTAGAATGTTCTTTGCTCATCCAAGATGAGGGCAACCTTAACTCCATATTGGGCTTGCGCATGGGCCTAGGGAATTTGGGCTTGAATTCATCTTTGTGGGGCCCACCAAAAAGGCTTAAAGCTTATGTTGACATAGGAAACTTATATGGCTTCAAATGGGCTTTATGAAACTTAAGTCATGGGTAAGGAATTTGGGCCTCAAAGACACGGTCCTCTATGGATTTGGGACAAGGATTCTAGCCCAATTCACTTGGAAAAACTTAGAAACTAACTCAGGGACAAAAGGGTAATTAACAGAAAGTTCAGGGACTAAAGCGTAAAATTCCCAAATTTTCACTTTAACCCTGAAAAACCTTCTAGACTTAAAAATATGATTCATCCCCATGAATCATCTCAAAATCCTAAGATAAACTCTTTATCGGCTCTTAGAAACTCCGAAATCCACTCCATCGTCTACCCGATTACATATTCCGCCCGTAAAACGTAAATTATTTTATTTTATTTCCAAAATTTTCAAAACTTCCAGTATCGTAGCAAATACGATAAAAACATTTTTCATCTCGTTCACAACTTAAAATTAGGTCTTCTGAGCAGTAAACTTTTACTGTCAGTGAAAATCTAGAAAACGGCAGACCGGCTTCCGTCTGAATTTTCAACCCAAAAACTTCCCCGTAACTTATGAAAATAAGTATAACATGGAAATGACCTTGGTTTGTCCAAAATCATTTTATAAGTCTCGGATAAAAATATATATGTTTATATATTTATTACCGATATTACGAAGCAGCGAAAATCGGGGTGTTACATTACTACCCCACTAAAAAAAATTTCGTCCTCGAAATTTCGTCACTCGAAACTAATCAGAATTATGTAATCTCATCTCAACCTTAAGATTTTACATTACCCTTCACATCACTTCATTCCTCTTATTCCATATTCCATAACACAATTCATTCTTACGTCATTTCTACATATCCGTATTATCCTCAAAATTGCATCAAAGCCTATCACCCTCGAAAAACAAAAATCAAAACTTAATCACTTCTCTTATCAACATGGTTCCACCATAAATCTTATTCCAATCATCTAACTCTGAATATTATCATTATTACTAACAATGTCTTCACAGCACCACGCATCAACTCCCTACTCAAAATATTTAATCATAGTCTTAGTTCATCTTGATTATAATTCACCATTCCAATTTGATATCACCTCACACATCTCATCCTCAAAATAACTTCATTGCATATCCTCAAGATAACTTCATTGCACATCTCATCCTCGAACTTTTCTATCAACTTAATTTTACTCAAGAACATTTCTTTTCCGTTCACATTCAACTTAGGTAAAACTACCATAGACACTTTTCTGTAATTCCTTACTCATTTATTAGCACATATTACTTCTAAAAAATAATTCAAACAAGTCTCACTTCAGAAAAAAACACAACATCGTCTCACTTCAGAGAAAACACAACATCGTCTCACTTCAGAGAAAACACAACGTCAACACAACAGACCTATTTCCCAACATTCCCGAAAGACTCGACCAGCTCTGATACCACTAATGCGACACCCTAATCTCGGGTCATCACATGGTTACCCGTTTGCGGAAATAAAACTTAATTTGCTGGTTGCTTTCGGAAAATCATGTTTTCTCAACGGTTATCTCTTCAAAATATGGTGATAAAAATTTTCCTTTTCCTCCTTATTTTAACCTCATAACCACAACAACGTATCAAGTCCCACTTAAATACATAATGTATATAAGTCCTCTAACTATACTACCTCATGTGTTTTCTCACATAAAACATCATCAGCTTAATTCTAACAACATAATATAACATAATCGTACCTACGCTGGTCGTAACTAACAAACACTACACCCCTTAAAAACAGCAACAGCATGCCTCGAACTAGACAGCCTTCATCTCCTTGTAGATACCATACCCCTCGTACGATTCTGATATGTTTGTAAGGGTGAGACGCCAATATATGGATTCATCACCATAACTAAATGCGCAACACAAAAGAAGGCACATACACATATACATGTCTATAACAACATACTCATTCATATCATAATATCTCATTATCAATGGGTTTCACACCCCAAACATCAACATTGGAAAAACTATGCATGAACACTTCAATATATCATCTAATCATTCATACTTAATCTCATGAGATATCTCCAACCTCGTAAACCTCGTGATGAGTTGATCAGACTCAATTGCCACAGGCATACAGCCACAGGCACGCCCATCGCACACTGTCCAACATCGTGGCACAGTGATAACACTCGGAGATGGGGCCTCATTGTCCAAACCCCGGGCACAATGAGAACATCTTTGTACGATATACCCTAACGCCGCAAGGTAATCCCTCGTTTAATCATGGCGTCGTCGCCAAATGCATGCAAGAAAACATTTTGTTCTCAACACTTTTCTTTGTGCTATATCTTTATTCGTCAAAGCTCTCAAAAGCTTACGACTTAACATCTTTTGAAACATCTTTACATCTTTTATTAACAACACAGGACCTCAAAGTCCGAGTGCTCAATCACGAAGCCCCTAGACCTTGCAATCAGTCTTAGGTTCGTGGTAGTAGAAAACATCTTACAATGTGTTAACTTCTTTTAGTAGATACCTAGTCTACAACACAACTAACCTTAATACCCCGACGTCTCGGTTATTAAGTTCTATATCTTTTACATCTTTTTACATCGTTTTACATCTTTCACATCGTTTTACATCTTTTACATCGTCTTACATCTTTTACATCATATTACATCTTTTACCTCGTTTTACATCTTTTTACATCTTTTACATCTTTTACATCTTTTTACATCTTTCTACATCTTTTTCATCGTTTTACATCCTCTCTTTTACATCTGTTACTTCGTTTTACATCTTTCATCTCTTTTTCATCTCTTTTACATCATTAAGTAACACTCATTTACCGAAAATTCTTTCTACTTGAAATTCGTTTATAAAACGTCAATTCATAAAAAAAAAATCCACTTTTCCTTTGGAAACACATTTTTTTCCAAAATAACGTCAAATCATCAACAACTTCTTTTTATTGAAACTTCAACTCTAATAAATCAATTAAAATTAAATCTCTTTTCAACATAAGTACTGCTGTTTTTAAACTCTTGCCGTAAATGATTTCGAAACTTGCCGTCGTTTAGCATTTTCAAAGAAAACGTCTTTAAGTCTAACTTTGACATTTCTTCTAAAATAACTTTCATATATAATAAATAAGGTCTTTTCGAATATCAATTTCACAAAATCACTTTTTATAATATTTCATAATTTCTTGCGTAAAAATCAGCAGTACAAAAACAAATTTCACGGTTACGCTCTCACCGTGACTCATAAACTTCTTTTACACTAATAAATCATTAAACTAATAATATTTCTCAAAACTCATTATTTTTCCAAAATCATATTTTCCTCTACTACTATATTCCAACATTCCCCATAAAACGTTGAATATAACTTCCACAGCTTATTAAATCTTTTATCTCATTAATCGGTTGTGCACTGACCACTGTCAGGCCTCTCAAACAACATTCAACATTCAACAACATCATCAACATCATCATAATTATATCCCCAGGCAGATCATGCATCATAACAACATAATATACCACTGCAGATAATTCAGAGCAGATCAATCACCGATACACAGAAAATCAACACATCATAAACAACATAAACAATTAATCACAAACCACATATAAATCATATAAGCCACACTAAAAGCAAATGGTTATAGAGAAAATCCATCAGGTAAGCTCCCCTTACCTCTTGAAGACTCAACTAACGTTTTCAAACAACCTCCTGATTTAATCCGGTTCCCTCCGTCGGCTTTAGGTCAAACCAACCCGATTGATTCCTTCAAACAAATTGCAATCAAATCAAACCACAACATACCTAATTCATGAGGATTAGGTTTCGGCCTAGGGCTGACTTTTAGGGTTCAAAATCCTTAAAATTGCTAATCATCATTAAGTCATAGATTAATGGTCCTTAATTAACCTAAATCATAGATTAGTGACTAAACCACTAAGTTTCAAACTCAAAACTTCCTAACTCTTTTATACAAGGATTCGGCCTCAACATGTTCATAGGGCTAGGGTTCTTAATTTAATAAACCAACTTGGATTTATAAGGCATACATACTAGGAGTTTGATTAACAAGATCATTAAGGAAAACTTTGACCAAAACTCATCTAGTTCCAAGAACTAGGGTTTCGGCCAAAACCATAAATTTGGGAAAGAAATTTCTCATGATAATATGCTTCTATATGATGAAAATAGAGATGATTATAAGATCATACCAATTGGTTTCATGTCAAAAGGATTTTTCTAGAATTAGTTATGAATTTTCAAAGTTCTAGATCTAGAAACTTAAAAGTGATGAACAACTATGATATAAGCCTTGAATCAAGAAATTGATTGAAGAACATAGACATGATTAGAGAAGAAGAATAGGATTCACCTCTTGGAGATCAAAAACAAGTGAAGATCCAAGAACTTTCTTCACAAACTTGACATTCAAAGACTTAAGAACTTTAGGTTTTTGAACAAAAGGCAATAGAAACTAAGTGAAAGGTGAGGAAGGGTATTTATAGGCATGTGGGCTGCGCCACTTTTGAGGACTAAGTAGAAAGGAGGTGGCTTTTCAAAGGATTAAAGTGCAAATAACTCATAGGGACCATTTTGCAAAGATTCCATAAGTTTAAGGACTAGTTTGCAAATTGTCATTAAATTGTCATGATGACTTTTTGCCACAATAAATGTGGTCATATCTTGATGACTTTTGGGCTGATTTCTTGTCATAAATATCTTAGGAAAACCTAGCTTGTTGAAGAAGATTTGAAACAATAGTAGAATAATGTGGAAGAATGTAGAATGGTGTGGAATGTAGTAGACAATTCTAGAATGTTCTTTGCTCATCCAAGATGAGGGCAACCTTAACTCCATATTGGGCTTGCGCATGGGCCTAGGGAATTTGGGCTTGAATTCATCTTTGTGGGGCCCACCAAAAAGGCTTAAAGCTTATGTTGACATAGGAAACTTATATGGCTTCAAATGGGCTTTATGAAACTTAAGTCATGGGTAAGGAATTTGGGCCTCAAAGACACGGTCCTCTATGGATTTGGGACAAGGATTCTAGCCCAATTCACTTGGAAAAACTTAGAAACTAACTCAGGGACAAAAGGGTAATTAACAGAAAGTTCAGGGACTAAAGCGTAAAATTCCCAAATTTTCACTTTAACCCTGAAAAACCTTCTAGACTTAAAAATATGATTCATCCCCATGAATCATCTCAAAATCCTAAGATAAACTCTTTATCGGCTCTTAGAAACTCCGAAATCCACTCCATCGTCTACCCGATTACATATTCCGCCCGTAAAACGTAAATTATTTTATTTTATTTCCAAAATTTTCAAAACTTCCAGTATCGTAGCAAATACGATAAAAACATTTTTCATCTCGTTCACAACTTAAAATTAGGTCTTCTGAGCAATAAACTTTTACTGTCAGTGAAAATCTAGAAAACGGCAGACCGGCTTCCGTCTGAATTTTCAACCCAAAAACTTCCCCGTAACTTATGAAAATAAGTATAACATGGAAATGACCTTGGTTTGTCCAAAATCATTTTATAAGTCTCAGATAAAAATATACATGTTTATATATTTATTACCGATATTACGAAGCAGCGAAAATCGGGGTGTTACAGTTTATATGGCTGCTAGGTTTTTCATGATTCATGGGTTTTGGTATTTGGGCCTAAATGATCTGTTTCCATGGCTGCTAGTTTTTTTATTTTTCATGTTCATGGGATTTGGTATTGGGCCTAAATGATCTGTTTTCATGGCTGCTAACTTTTTTATTTTTCATGTTCATGGGTTTTGTTATTGGGCCCAAATGATCTGTTTTCTTTTTCTTTCTTTCCTGAAATTGGACTTGGGGTTATAATCAAAATTGGGCTTAGAGTAAGTAGTATAATAACCCATTTTGCTTCTAAAGAGTTTTAAACAGAAAATAAAAAAAATGGTCTTTTAAAATATTTTCAATCATCGATTTAAATAAAATTATGCTGCTAACATTTTTATAAAAAAATATCCTTTTGAATTCACGCAACAATCTACAATGTTGATGTATGATTCTTCATCCTCAAGTGTTGTATGAATTGTAAGGGTTCATCATATAGCTTTGCTATCTTTAACCCTGTGCAAGAGTGAATCCCCTTTCAAAAATATATATTTAATGTTTTTTAATTGATACTTTTAACCAATTTTACCCAACTTCATTTTATAAAAATCTCTTTTTAATTCACGCATCAATCTACGACGTTGATGTATGATTTTTCATCCTCAAGTGTCGTATGAATTGTAGGGGTTTATCGTATAGCTTCGCTATCTTTAACCCTGTGCAAGAGTGAATTCCTTATTTTTGTAAAAATAAAATATTTTCAACTTGCTCTTTTAACAAATTTTATCCAACCTTTTTGTAAAAAAAATAAAGTAAAAATCTTTTTTTAATTCACGCAACAATCTACGATGTTGATGTATGATTTTTCATCCTCAAGTGTCGTATGAATTGTAAGGGTTTATCGTGTAGCACTGCTATCTTGGACTCTATGCAAAAGTGAATTTATTTTGAAATAAAATCTTTTTTTAAAATAAAATAAATAAATCAAAATCTTTATCAAAATTAAAATCAACCAACCAATCCATTTTTTCAAAAGAACTACGTGGCTTTGAGTTTCCCATCGCACCCGGGAATACGTAGGAGCATGATAAATCATCTTGTCGGGCCAAAACTAAATTTTCCCTTTTTTTTGTGTCTCTTTTTATGTTAAAATAATTAATCAAAATAATTAAACTTTTCTTTTTCTAACAATAAATTCAAAAAATATAAAAATTAATAAATTTTTTAAAATATTAAGAATTAAAAATAATTCTTTCTTGTAAACAATTTTGGGGTAAAATAAATATTAAAAAGGTTATTAAAATGTTTTTTTTTTTTTTTGCACAATTAACTTGAGGTACCGTTTTTTAAACGGGCGATGTAGGGTGCTAATACCTTCCCTACTCGTAACCGACTCTCGGACTCATCTCACTCTTTTTTAAGACCAGTTTACCTTTAAATAATTGGGTTTTCTAAGATTTTCCCAGTAAAATTTTAGTGGCGACTCCTGTCTTTTTATCTTCCCCTTTTCGCGGCGCCCGGACGGGACGGTCGCGACAACTGGCGACTCCGCTGGGGACTTTTTTGAGAGTCAAGCCTATCATAGTTGGTTGTGCATTTTTTTTAATAGCTTTGAAAATATTAGTTTTACCCTTCTTTGTTTTATTTATTTCGTATTTAGTTTTATAAGTTCTTATAAATGTCTTTGTATATTCTTGCAACCTTATGGTAGAGAACTTTTGTATTGGTGTTGTTTGTTCCTTTTTGCAGGTTTGGTGTAGTTTTGTTTTAGGAGGTTTTTGTAAAGGTTTGTACGCTTCCATCACACACATCACTATCACATATTGCACACACTTTTGGGCCCTATACCCGAGTCTTGGAATGCCATAAGATTAGAAGGGGCTTCAGTGATGTTATTGTGATGCTTTTGCGTCCCTGATAGTCACTGATTCTCCTGCTCGGATTGCTACCGGTACATGGACTACCATATTGTGGCTTACTTGTCCCTGTGGTGAGGTTCATGGATTCGGATCCTTATCTTTTAGATGAGGGTAATCCGGGGACCATATGTTTAGGGGTCTAGATCTGTCCCGAAAGTCATGCACATAAAATGTCATTAGCAGCCTACCAAATAGGGTCTTGACTTCAGAAGTCCCAACTTTAGGATATGACCCATGTAGGACAAAAGGGAGCGCATTCCATCTTTTTCTGCAACATGAATAATCACATTTATATCTCATGCATCATAACAATTTTCTGCACGCATCCCACATGCACCTTAACATGCCATTAATTCGTGCATCCTGTTACACTCATATTGTATGCTCGTGCATGTAGTATTTTAGGCCATGCATCGTCAATATGTCATTCATTCATGCATCTTGGAATACTCTCATGCATAAGTAAATTTGCATTCCAATGTTATTAATAAAATAAAATTTCCCTTGCACAGATAATTTGGAGATAACACCTTTGATAACAAGAGATGCAAAAAGTCAAACACACTAGCAATGCTCCCGCCACCAAGAGTTCCAGGGTGATTTTGAACTCATTAGAGAATCTGAAATAGTTGAGCCAATCTTTGCCTCAGGAACATCGAAAAAGCTTCGTCAAGAAGTATGGAGGGATCTTGGACCTAATTTTCATACCGATTCAAGCTATTGTATTTCGAATTTTGTCCAACGCTTTGGAAAGGCAGAAAAAAAAACAAAAAAACAAATTCGTGCGGACCCTATGCTTCGTCTCCCGGCTGAGTTGGATGATTTCATGCAAATGTGTGGAGGGTTTGCTCGAGGACTAAAAAGAAAGAGACCTAATCTATTGACTTTAGGATGAAAATGTTGTAACAATGTCAAGAATTATGATGTAATCCCAATCTATGTATTATTTTGAGGAGATTTTAATGAAATATGGCCTTGCCTCCATAATTCTATGTTTTGCTTTGAGGAGTTTAATGAAATCGGTTCTTACTCCTATGATTCCTTCGCTCTCCAACTCTTGCACTTGACTTGCGACGACACCTATCGTGGAGCATGGTCTCCCTTTAGTATGTTGTCAACTACATCTTTGCCTTATCGGATTCTTCCTTCTGCGCAAAGGGTAGGACGAGATGTCTCAATTCAGAAATTGCTAGTGTGTTTGAGACAACATCTATTGTGGAGAGTTGTTTCTCCCCTAGATTTGTTTTCAACGCCATTTCATCTTATGATCAAAATGCTCTGTGTGGGATGGGGGGACCATCTCTTGTCTGTTATAAGGTGTTAACTCAAAAAAAAAAATAATAAAGTCCAAAGGTGGTTTTCATAAAAGCTTTTCGCTTTTTTTTTTCCAAAATTTTGTTCTCACTTTTGTTTTGATTAAAATAGTGTGTGGCCTTTCTGAACAATTGCTCGAAGACACCCTTATCGCACTCGATCACAGACAAGAGCCATGGCGGATGAACTAGAAGAAGTCCAAGAGATCAGGGATGAAGTCAGTCAAATCAAGGATCAGATGACTAAGATGATGGAGATCCTACAAGCAATGCAGAAGGAAAAGAACACAGGAGAACCCTCCAGCCTCGAACGAAGGACATCCGGCCACACCTCTCATTCCGCCTGGTTTTGCTCAGATTCCTATTCAAGGCTTCAACCAACCAGGGGCCATGATGCCCCTCCCTATTTATCCAAGCAACCAGACTCATTTTTCATTTGACCTGAACAATCCCCCATACGGTTTGCCTCGCGGATTTGTGCCACCAACGGCCCCCAGCCCACAAGATGGCATTCAAAACTCCGAGCATATCACTCAAACACAAACCACCACCGATGCTGTCAAAATGCCACAAGAACAAGCTGTCAACCCTACAGATGGTAACACCCCGACGGTGACACTTTCTGCCAATCCAAAAAATCCTCAATACACCCTACATTATGGACCCCAGGGGACTCAAATGATGCCAAACTTCGGGTCCTCCTATATGCCATACCCCTTTCCCCATAATATGTATTGTGAAACTCCAGTGAATCAGTCGGGAGGGGATTCCCAATCTAAAGAAAAGCTGGAAGTATTAGAGGAGAGACTGCGTGCCACTGAAGGGATAAATAGTTATGGTCTTCGGGATGCCTCGGAGCTTTTCCTGGTGCCAAATGTTGTAGTTCCACCAAAGTTTAAGGTACCCGATTTCGACAAATATCGGGGAACCACTTGTCCCAAAAACCATCTGACCATGTATGTAAGGAAGATGGCATCATACGCTCAAGATGACAAGATCTTGATTCACTTCTTCCAAGACAGTTTAACTGGGGCAACTTCAAATTGGTACGTGCATCTCGAACGGGCCCACGTCCGATCCTTCAAAGATCTAGTAGATGCATTCCTAAAGCAATACAAGTACAATATTGACATGGCTCCCGATAGGATGCAACTCCAAAATATGGCAAAAAGAGATACGAAGACTTTCAAGGAGTATGCACAACGATGGAGGGAATTGGTTGCTCAGGTAGAGCCTCCATTGGCCGAAAGAGAAATCGTGGCAATGTTCATTGATACCCTCCAGTCGCCTTTCTATGATAGGATGATTGGGAGTGTGTCATCGAACTTTTCCGACATGGTCATCATTGGTGAGCGAATTGAAAGCGGAATGAGGAATGGCAAGATCACTGAGACTTCAGTAATGAACAGCCAGAAGAGAGCCCCGTTTGTGAAAAAGAAAGAAGGAGAAGCACACGCAGTAACCTTTGAACAAAAGAAACCAAACCAATACAGACCAAACCAAACACCCACCTTCCAAGCCCAATACGCCCCATATTACCAACCACCTCCAAATCACCAAGCCAACCAGTCATACATCGCCGCCACCTCGCAATTTCCAAATCCTCAACAGATGGCTCCTTACCGACCATCATACCCTTCTCAGCCTCAAACACACCCTACTATGCCACCTCAAATTGTCCAGCCCCTAGGTCCAAATCCAAACACCAGCCAAACAAGACCACTTTATAACTCGGAAATAAAGCCAGTACATTTCGACCTGATACCCATGACCTACACTGAGCTACTGCATCAGCTTATAAACAAATCTGTGTTGACTCCTATCCCAATAAAACCATTGGGGCCTCCTTATCCGAAGTGGTTTGACCCAAATGCTAAATGTGAGTATCATGCGGGGGCAATAGGTCATTCCACTGAGAACTGCAGGGCTTTAAAATTTAAGGTACAAGAGCTTATTGATGCTAAATGGTTGAGCTTTCAGAAAGATGCTCCGAATAGGGCACAAGGTCCTATGCCAAATCATGGGGGTTCGGGAGTCAATGCCATTGATAGCTTTATGGAACCTACTCTTAAGAGCCGAGTGGCTGATGTCAGAACTCCCATGAGAGTTATTTTAAGGGAGATGCAAAAACATGGATTGGTGCAAACCACAATGGTTGAAGAGAATACTTTTGATGAAGAGATAAGGTGTGACTTCGACGGGAATATGGGGCATTCAATTGAAGACTGTGCAGAATTTCGGTAGGTTGTGCAGCAGTTAATAGATATGAAGATTATCCTAATTGGTTGTGAACCGAATGAGTGAGACATTAACATGGTCACTGGATCTACAATTTCCCCAACTCCAGTTAAGATAACTCCTTTTACTGTTGTGATTAATCCTCAACCGGTTCCTGAGCAAGTCGCTCCGAAGCCAGTGGTGATGCACTATACTGAGAAGGAGCCTATGCCGGTTTCAAGTGGGCTAACACCAGTTGTCATCCGAGTCCCAGGTCCTTTCCCTTACAAGGACACCAAAGCGGTACCATGGAAATATGAGTTGCAGGTTCAACCCAATCCTTCCGATGGGACTACTGTGGTTACCAACATTTCAGGAATTGGTGGAATGACTAGGAGTGGTCGCATTTATACTCCGGATGTATTGCGAAGGGAGTGAAGAGAAAAGGAAGAAAAAGATCGCAAAGGGAAAGAGAAGGTGGAAGGAACGCTGGACGAAGAGGATACCAAAGGGGGTGATAATAAAAAGGAGGTATCTGATGAAGAAGTTGGCGAATTCTTGAAGTTCATCAAGCAAAGCGAATACAGGGTTGTGGATCAATTGAATCAAACTCCAGCTCGAATATCTATCTTGTCTTTGTTGATGAATTCTGAGCCACATAGGAGAGTACTGATGAAGGTGTTGAATCAAGCTTATGTCTCTCATGACATCACAATTGATAAGCTTGATAACATCGTGGGTAACATTATTGCTGATAATTATATCACTTTCACTGATGACGAAATTCCAACTGAAGGAATGGGGCACAACAAGGCGTTACACATCTCGGTGAAGTGTCGAGATCATGTCATGGCTAGGATTCTCATTGATAATGGTTCTTCTTTGAATGTAATGCCAAAGTCAACACTGGCGAAGTTGCCTTTCGATGGAACTCATTTGAAGCCAAACACAATGATTGTGAGAGCTTTCGATGGCACCCGAAGGGAAGTTATGGGAGAAATTGAATTGCCCATTCAGATTGGTCCTTGTACCTTTGAAATACTCTTCCAAGTAATGGACATTACTCCAACTTACAGTTGTCTCCTGGGACGACCATGGATCCATTCGTCTGGAGCGGTACCTTCCACACTACACCAGAAAGTGAAGTTCATTGTTGATAGCAAGTTGATAATTGTTTTTGGAGAGGAGGATATGTTAGTGAGTAAGCCATCAAGAACCCCTTACATGGAAGCTGTCGAAGAAGCTCTCGAGACCGCTTTCCAATCGCTTGAAATTGCCAATGCCACTTATGTTGGGGACGATGCTCCACTCTTGAAACCTTAGTCATCTAAAGCGTCCATTATGATGGCTAGGGTTATGCTCGAAGGAGGATACCGAACTGGAAGCGGTTTGGGGAATAATAGCCAAGGTGTCACTGACATCCTCATGCTCATCGAGAACGAGGACAGGTTTGGGTTGGGATATAAACCCACCAAGACCGACAAGATGAGGGTTATTGAAGAGAAGAAAAGAAAGAGGTTGGCTCGGCTGGAAAATCGTGAATACGAGGATGAAAGGGTTCCCATCTGTGACATTCGACAGAGCTTCCGAAGTGTAGGGTTCACCTTCCTGGACCAGGCAACAGCTGTTGAAGATGATTATCCCACGGATGATGGTGTCAATCTGGTGTATCCATGCCCTCCGGATACATAGCTCAACAATTGGGAGGTCATTGAGTTCCCCAGGATCGTAGAGTTTTTTTCAAAGTAATTCTGTAATGCTTATCCTTTAGCTCTGCCCAAGGCTTTAGGATTTTTGTTGTAATGGGATTACTTGTTTCCGTTTCAGTATGACTTATCAATAAATGCATGCATTCAATATCTTCGTGTTCTTATCTTTCTTTACTTTCGCTTTTTATTCATCGTTCCTCACCAATAAATGCAGTTTCCCATCTATAACCGTTATTCATTCATCTTTCCCTGATAACTACCAAAATGCAGATCTAAAAGTGACTCTCTTGAAAATGACAGTGTTAATAACTCAGCATACAATTTTGACTATCCTATTGATCATACTGATGAGGTTGTTGAGGATGACGGGGAAGTTCCTCCTGAATTATTGAGGTTGGTAGAACAAGAAGCCAGGGAAATTCGCCCCCATGAAGAGCCGAGCGAACTAATCAATTTGGGAACCGAAGATGATAAAAAAGAGGTCAAGATTGGCCTTTCCTTAAAAAAAAAAAGGAGCGGAGTAGGTTGATCAAGTTGTTGATGGATTATAAAGATGTTTTCGCATGGTCGTACCAAGACATGCCAGGGTTAGACCCTAGTGTAGTAGAACACAAACTGCCATTAAAGCCGGAGTGTCCTCCAGTAAAGCAAAAGCTACGAAGGATGAAAGCAGAAATGTCTTTAAAGATCAAGGAAGAGGTCAAGAAGCAACTGGATGCGGGTTTCCTAGAAGTGGTAAAGTACCCTCAATGGGTCGTTAACATCGTTCCTGTCCCCAAGAAAGATGGAAAGGTTCGAATGTGTGTCGACTATCGAGATCTGAACAGGGCTATCCCCAAAGATGATTTTCCTCTGCCTCATATTGATATTCTTGTAGATAATATTGCCCAACATGCATTATTCTCTTTCATGGATGGATTCTCAGGATATAAGTAAATCAAGATAAAACCTGAAGATATGGAGAAAACTACATTTGTCACTTTATGGGGAACCTTTTGCTACAAGGTTATGCCCTTTGGCTTGAAAAATGCTGGGGCAACATATCAGCGGGCTATGGTGGCTTTATTCCATGACATGATGCATAAGGAGATAGAAGTTTATGTAGATGACATGATCGCCAAGTCCAGATCCGAAGATGACCATGTTGATAATCTGCAGAAACTTTTTGAGCGGTTAAGAAAGTTTAAGCTCCAACTGAATCCAGCCAAATTCACTTTTGGATTGAAATCAGGCAAGCTTCAGGGGTTCATTGTTAGTCAAAGAGGAATAGAGGTTGATCCTGAAAAAGTTCGAGCAATCATCGATATGCCAGCACCTCGAACGGAGAAGGAAGTTCGTGGGTTTTTAGGAAGATTAAACTACATTGCCCGGTTCATCTCCCAACTGACTTCGACATGTGAACCGATCTTTAAATTGCTGCGCAAAAATCAGGATGTGACGTGGAATGAAGATTGCCAGAAAGCCTTTGAGAAGACCAAACAATACCTACAGGAGCCTCCAATCTTGGTTCCCCCAGTTCCAAAAAGACCTCTCATCATGTATTTGACTGTGCTAGATGAATCGATGGGTTGCGTGTTGGGGCAACACGATGAGTCGGGAAGAAAAGAACATGCCATCTATTATCTAAGCAAGAAGTTCACCAGTTACGAATCCAATTACTCACTGCTAGAACACACTTGCCGTGCCTTAGCTTGGGCGGCTCGCCGTTTGAGGCATTACATGTTGTGTTACACTACCTGGTTTGTGTCCAAAATGGATCCAGTCAAGTATATCTTTGATAAGCCTGCTCTGACAGGAAGAATTGCTCGCTGGCAAGTCCTGCTATCAGAATACGACATTGTCTATGTCACCCAAAAAGCAGTAAAAGGTAGCTCTCTCGCAGAATATCTAGCCAATCAGCCAGTAGAAGATTATGGATCGATGCAATGTGATTTCCCAGATGAAGATATAATGGCTTTGTTTGATCGCGAGCAATCACCAGAAAAAGAAAAGTGGACTTTGTTATTTGATGGAGCTTCTAATGCATTGGGGCATGGAATCAGGGCAATACTAATCTCACTGGAAAATGATTATTTCCCTGTCACTGCAAGGCTTTGCTTTGATTTTACAAACAATATAGCCGAATATGAAGCTTGTGCACTTGGGATCCTGGCAGCGATAGAATCAAAGGCAAGGATACTGGAGGTATACGGGGACTCTGCATTAGTCATCCACCAGCTAAGAGGGTAATGGGAAACCCGGGATGCCAAGTTAATCCCGTACCACGATTACATCAAAGGTTTGATTGAGCAGTTTGATGAAGTCACATTCCATCATATTCCCCGAGAAGATAACCAATTAGCTGACGCGCTGCCTACCTTGTCGAGAGGAACTTACCACTCATCAAAATGGAAAGTCGTGATCATCCTGCATATTCTCAAGTGATAGAGGAAGAGTCTGATCAAAAACCGTGGTACCATGACATCAAATGCTTCATCCAAAGAAGGGAATATCCTCCAGGCATTTCAGAAAATGACAAAAGAACTCTAAGAAGACTTGCAATGGGTTTCTATTTAGATGGAGGTATTCTCTACAAAAGAAATCATGACATGGTATTGTTAAGATGCGTCGATGCGAAAGAAGCTAAATGGATAATTGAGGAGGTCCATGAAGGGTCTTTCGGAACACATGCGAGCGGGCATGCAATGGGAAGAAAAATTTTGAGGGCTGGCCAATACTGGTTGACAATGGAAGCAGACTGCTTTAATTATGCAAAGAGGTGCCATAAGTGTCAAATATATGCTGATAGGGTTCATGCGCCGCCAGCTCCCTTGAATGTCAAGACGGCACCCTGGCCATTCTCAATGTGGGGAATGGACGTGATCGGTCCAATTGAACCAAAAGCCTCGAATGGGCATCGCTTCATTCTAGTTGCCATTGATTATTTCACAAAGTGGGTTGAGGCTGCATCATATGCCAATGTGACGAGGAATGTCGTGATCAAATTTGTAAAAAGAGAATTAATTTGTCGTTATGAGCTGCTAAGTGAGATTATCACTGATAATGCGACTAACTTGAACAACAAGATGATGAAAGAGATGTGCGAAAACTTCAAGATAAAGCATCACAATTCCTCCCCGTATCGCCCAAAGATGAACGGAGCGGTTGAGGCCGCTAATAAAAATATCAAGAAGATTGTCCAAAAGATGGTGGTGACGTATAAGGATTGGCACGAGATGTTACCTTTTGCCTTGCACGGCTACCGTACCTCTATTCGCACCTCGACAGGGGCAACGCCGTATTCTTTGGTATATGGGATGGAGGCAGTGCTCCCGATGGAAGTGGAGATCCCTTCATTGAGGGTATTGAGAGAAACAGAACTGGAAGAAGCTGAGTGGGTTCAGGATCGACTCCACCAATTGAACCTCATAGATGAGAAGAGATTAGGGGCATCGTGTCACGGTCAATTGTACCAGAGAAGGTTGATGAGAGCTTATGAGAAGAAGGTACGCCCGCGACAGTTTCGCGAAGGTGACCTGGTGCTTAAAAAGATTCTACCAATCCAAAAGGATCATCGTGGGAAGTGGACCCCGAACTACGAAGGACCGTACGTTGTGAAAAAGGCCTTCTCGGGAGGAGCTTTAATCCTCACCAGGATGGATGGAGAAGATCTTCCACTCCCTGTAAACTCAGATGCAGTCAAAAAGTATTATGCTTGAATGCAATTCCCAAGAAAAAAAAGGGAAAAATGAAAAAAGAAAAGCTCGTTAGACTGAAAATCTGAAAAGACAGCCTAAGCAAAAGTTAGAACAACCCGCTAGGCTGAAAACCTGAAAAGGCGGTCTAGGCAAAAGTTAGGGTTCAAAAAAATAAAATAAACAATGGAAGTGTCGTCAAGCCGATGAGCTGGGGCAATCAGTGGGCTAGATGCATGAAGATCAGGGCAGATAGCATTCTCAGATGTTGATTAGTAAGCAGTCAAGATAGTATGAGGGATACTAACACTAGTCATGGAAAGAGGTGTCACTTGAGGAGATGTGATTCCACTCCACAACCTTTTACAATTCCATACTCCTTTGTAATATCTGCTTTGTATACCTTTTCAGTCCAAATATAATGACATTGACTCCCAATTCTTTTTACCCTTATCTCTTTCTCTTAACTTTTGTCAATTGTGTGTGTGCATTCATCATGATAAGTATATACTGAAATGTGAAACATGTATTGGTGTCTTCAAGATGCATTTAGAATTCCCTTGAAAAATCTCAAAAGTTCATAAAGAACAAGATGATCTCCCGACAAAGGACACCGTGGTCTACCGACAAGAGGCACGGGGACAATCATTGCAAAGGAAGCGTACCCTTTCAAAAGTGCTTAGCCTTTATTCTCCATGAAGACAGGACACGTTTTAGTTCATCTCAGAGCTTGTCTGTGATCAACACTTTAAGGGGTCAAGGGTGATAATAAAAACCACCTAAAAGATGAAAAAATAAAAATAGTAATATTACAGGCTTTCCTTGTGTTGCATTAAAATCATTTGAGGTTTTCATCAAGCATATAGGACATTTCTGGCATCATGCATTGCAATTGTTTCTCTTCCTGTGAGCACAAAACCCAGTAAATTGCAGAAACATCGCAGGCTTTTAACATTCCTTTCCAAGCTTCAACGGATAATCAATTCCGTAAGCTTTTAATCATTTTGCTTTCAAGCTTCAGCGGATAACCGACTCCGCAAGCTTTTAATCCTTTTGTTTCCAAGCATCAGCGGATAACCGACTCCGCAAGCTTTTCGCATTTCCTTTTAAGCTTCGGCGGAAAACCGACTCCGCAAGCTTTTAACCTTTCTGTCAAGCTTCGACGGGTACCATACCCCGTAAGCTCTGCTTGTTTTCAAGCTTCGGTGGATAACCGACTCCGCAAGATTTTAACCTTTCTGTCAAGCTTTACCCCGTAAGCTCTTCTTGTTTTCAAGATTCAGCGGATGCCCTACTCCGCAAGCTTTTTACTATTCCTTTAAAGCTTCAGCGGATACCCGACTCCGCATGCTTTTTACCTTTTCTGTCAAGCTTCAATGGATAACCGACTCCGCAAGCTTTTAATCCTTTTGCTTTCAAGCTTCAACGGACAACCGACTCCGTAAGCTTTTTTACCTTTCCTTTTGTCAAGCTTCAGTGGATAACTGACTCCGCAAGCTTTTTACCTTTTTTGTCAAGCTTCAGTGGACAACCGACTCCGCAAGCTTTTAATCCTTTTGCTTTCAAGCTTCAACGGACAACCGACTCCGTAAGATTTTTTACCTTTCCTTTAAAGCTTCGGCGGATAACCGACCTCGCGTGCTTTTTATTTTCTATCAAGCTTCAGTGGATAACCGACTCCGCAAGCTTCTAATCATTTTTGCTTCAGCGGACAACCGACTCCGTAATCTTTTAACATTTCTTTTCAAGCTTCGACGGATACCCGACTCCGCAAGCTTTTCGTATTTTGCTTTCAAGCTTCAGCGGATAACCGACTCCGCAAGCTTTTAACCTTTCTGTCAAGCTTCGACGGGTACCATACTCCGCAAGCTCTCTACCCGTCTTTTCAAGCTTCAGCGGACAAACGACTCCGCAAGGTTTTTATCTTTCTGTTCGAGCTTCTACGGGCAGTCCATCCCGTAAGCTTTTAATTATGCATCCATTTACTTGTCAGTGAACTCCGGCCAAAATTGGGGTTCATGTCTTTACTCGTTTCTTGTAACGATAATAGGTTAACTACGATTACACCTACTATCTAATAAGAAACAAGTAAAAAGGGGCAGCCATGAACACCTAATTTTGTCAGGATTTTTTAATTAATGTTTTGAAGAAAATAATAGACAAAAAAAAAAATAAAACAAAAATATTTTTATTCTGGGCCCATTACATCATCAAATGGAGCCCATTTTCATTTTTATCTTTCGGGCCCATTATCCCAAACCCAACCAAAAATTGTTTTTATTCTGATTGTTAAAATAAATAAATAAATAAATTGAAATGATCAGCTCCCATGCTTGTACCCCTCTTTGTCTTCTTCTTCTTTTTCAAAAAAAGGGGGACAATGGTACAAGCCATCCTCACCCATTGCTGCCCCTGCAAGGTGGTGGAGCAAAGGCTGATTTGCTCCCCACTACTTGTACCCACCAGCTGGCCTAACAAGGAGATTTGTCATCTTCTTCATCTTCTGTGCTATATATTGAACAGTGACCAAAGGAAGGAGGGGGGAACCAGCAGAAAAAAAATACTCAATACTCTCCTCTCCAACCTCTAGCCACCATCACTCCCAAATCACAAATCAACACAAAAATACCCAAATACTCTCTGAACCAAAAAAAATAAATAAAAACTCATCTCTTCCTGTACGCACTGTACGCGTGACTACCCTTCCCCTGACTTTTTTTTCTTTTTCTTTCTCTTTCTCTTTCTCTTTTCTTCTTCCTCTCTTCTCTCACATTCCAGACCTTTCTAAACTTCATTTCTCCTCATCCTCCTCTACAGACCATGAAACAGCCGCGCCGCCACCTAGCTAGGGAGATCCGGTCGCTGCTCAGACCACCACGCTAGGGAGGATACGACCGCGCAACTGCCGCCGCTCCTCCGCGCAACCACCACGACCTCTCCGCTGAGGAAGACCAGATACGCGCCTCCATCGTGTCCGAACCGGACCCGCTCTGTCCGGTCGTTCCCCCACCGCGCCGGACGCCTCTGCCACGGACACCGCCGTCACCACGCGACCTCTGGAGCATCTCCATCTCGAACCAGCACTGTAGCTTCGTCCCTGTCTGCAGCGTGATCGGCAAGCTTTTCCTTTTGGTGACTTTTCATTTTGCTTGATCTGTTTATATGGCTGCTAGGTTTTTCATGATTCATGGGTTTTGGTATTTGGGCCTAAATGATCTGTTTCCATGGCTGCTAGTTTTTATATTTTTCATGTTCATGGGATTTGGTATTGGGCCTAAATGATCTGTTTTCACGGCTGCTAACTTTTTTATTTTTCATGTTCGTGGGTTTTGTTATTGGGCCCAAATGATCTGTTTTCTTTTTCTTTCTTTCCTGAAATTGGACTTGGGGTTATAATCAAAATTGGGTTTAGAGTAAGTAGTATAATAATCCATTTTGCTTCTAAAGAGTTTTAAACATAAAATAAATAAAAAAGGGTCTTTTAAAATATTTTCAATCATCGATTTAAATAAAATTATGCTGCTAACATTTTTATAAAAAAAATATCCTTTTAAATTCACCCAACAATCTACAATGTTGATGTATGATTCTTCATCCTCAAGTGTTGTATGAATTGTAAGGGTTCATCGTATAGCTTTGCTATCTTTAACCCTGTGCAAGAGTGAATCCCCTTTCAAAAATATATATTTAATGTTTTTTAATTGATACTTTTAACCAATCTTACCCAACTTCATTTTATAAAAACCTCTTTTTAATTCACGCAACAATCTACGACGTTGATGTATGATTTTTCATCCTCAAGTGTCGTATGAATTGTAGGGGTTTATCGTATAGCTTCGCTATCTTTAACCCTGTGCAAGAGTGAATTCCTTCTTTCTGTAAAAATAAAATATTTTCAACTTGCTCTTTTAACAAATTTTATCCAACCTTTTTGTAAAAAAAATAAAGTAAAAATCTTTTTTTAATTCACGCAACAATCTACGATGTTGATTTATGATTTTTCATCCTCAAGTATCGTATGAATTGTAAGGGTTTATCGTGTAGCACTGCTATCTTGGACTCTATGCAAAAGTGAATTTATTCTGAAATAAAATCTTTTTTTTAAAATAAAATAAATAAATCAAAATCTTTATCAAAATTAAAATCAACCAACCAATCAATTTTTTCAAAAGAACTACGTGGCTTTGAGTTTCCCATCGCACCCGGGAATACGTAGGAGCAAGATAAATCATCTTGTCGGGCCAAAACTAAATTTTTCCTTTTTTTGTGTCCCTTTTTATGTTAAAATAATTAATCAAAATAATTAAACTTTTCTTTTTTTAACAATAAATTAAAAAAATATAAAAATCAATAAAAATTTTAAAATATTAAGAATTAAAAATAATTCTTTGTTGTAAACAATTTTGGGGTAAAATAAATATTAAAATGTTTTTTTTTGCACAATTAACTTGAGGTACCGTTTTTTAAACGGGCGATGTAGGGTGCTAATACCTTCCCTACTCGTAACCGACTCCCGAACTCATCTCTCTCTTTTTTAAGATCAGTTTACCTTTAAATAATTGGGTTTTCTAAGATTTTCCCAGTAAAATTTTAGTGGCGACTCATCTGTCTTTTTATCTTCCCTTTTTCGGGGCGCCCGGACGGGACGGTCGCGACGGTTATCAATCTATCTCTCACGAAGGCACTTTGCTCCTCATCAATCACATCCGGGAGTATCCCTTTGATTCTATTTGCCACTACCTTAGTGACAATTTTCATCAAAACATTGCAAAGACTTATCGGCCTGAAGTGCTTTGGAGAGTTTGGGTTTTTGCATTTGGCAATGAAAGCAATAAACGTTTTGTTGATGGGAGCTGGGGATTTATCACCATTTAGAATACCAAGGACAAGAGATTGAATTTCATCACCTACTATGTGCCAATATTTCTGGTAGAAAAGAGCAGGGATTCCATCTGGTCCTGGAGCCTTTAGAGGGTGCATTTGATTAATAGCTTCTCTAATCTCCCCGACTGTAAAAACCTGGTCACACCACCCTTTATGCTCCTCACTAAGACCCTTCTGGATTGACAAACAGGCTTGATCAATGCCGCTTGGATTGGAGCATGTGAACAAATCAGAGAAATAACTGAGGAAAATTCTTTCAATATTCTCCCCACCATGCCACCACACCCCATCTTCATCTTTTAGTTTTTTCACCTCATTCACCTTTCTGCGTTGATTAGCCTTGCCATGGAAGAATTTAGTGTTTTTTTCCCCATCTTTCAACCAAACAGCTCTACTCCTTTGGCTCCACAAAGTCTCTTCAGTTTTAAGGAGATTCGCATGATGCTTCTCAAGCCCCTTGAAATCAACTAAGCACTCTGGAGATTCGGACCACATGGAATTGTCCTTAAGTCTCTCTTTAGTTTTTATAATCTCCTTTCTAATTTCTTTGGCTCTGTGCTCCTTAAATTCCTCATCCAGCGCTTGGAGATTAGCAATTTTGGTTTCACAGGAGACATTACCATCAGACCAGATTCTCTTTACCACATCTTCACACTTTGTATTCTTTGTCCAGCATTCCTCAAACCTAAACAGGTGAGTTTTTTTCTTCCGATTGGAATGCAGAGACACCTCAAGGTTAATCAATAAAGGTGCATGATCTGAACCAAAACGGGGCGAGTGAGTTACTTGAATAGGACTGAATCTGTTTATGAAGGCCTCAGTTGCTAGAGCTCTATCAAGTCTACATTGGATTTGCTCCTCTCCTTTCCTTTAGTTACACCAAGTAAAGGGGTAGCCAATAAATCCCAGATCCTGCATGCCACAATCAGTAACTGTGTTTCTTCCCAAACTTAATTGCTCAAAACTTCGAGGATTTCCACCCTTCTTCTCCCCTCCAGAAAGGGTATCATTGATGTCTCCAAAACATATCCACTTGTTTGAAGTCTGCCCTGCTATGTTTCTTATCAACTCCCAAGTCTTCTTCTTTTGGGCTTCTTCTGTGAAACCATAGATACCAGAACAGAACCAGGGGTCCCCACCTTCATCATCTTCCATTTCCCCAAAAATGTGGTTCAAAGATTAGGATATGATGGTGGCATCCAGTTGATCATTCCACATAAGAGCCAGACCACCGGATCTCTCCCTGCCAGAACCATGGCAGTCAACAAACAAACCCGAGTTGAAGCCACACTTGAATTTTATTCTAACCATCTCAAATTCTTTAAGTCTAGTCTCCATGAGGAAGATTAGTTGAGGATTTTCTAAATGGATGAGCCTTAACAAGGCTCGAACTGCCCGAGGATTCCCCAACCCCCGACAGTTCCAGCTTAGTGTTTTCATGGCTTTAGGCGGTGTTGGTCCTCCAACACCACCTCTGGTTCAGGTTTTCAAACTCCATTGCAATATACTGCCTCTTCCTATCTTTACCCTTAAGATCATCCGGAGTCCCCTCTGTTATCATCACATCAATCAGCTGCCTCTTCCCCAACATCTTCGGAGTTTTCTCATTGCTACTGCTTCCCTTAGGCTTACTAATTTTCTGCCTATTCCACTTCCGTTGCTTGCCAGAGCTGGACTTCTCTCCACTACCCAGGCTGTTGTTCTTAGGAGTCAAGTCAAAAGATCCAAAGGTCTCAGCCACCTTCTCAATCTCTTTTGAAGTACCTTCAGTGTTCTTCTCTTCAGAATTTGGGATGGCCTTCTCCTTCTCCTTTGGCTTTGATGTTTGTTCTACCTCAGTCTCCTCATTTTTCTGGGATGAAGTTTCTACCTTGTTGCTACTTGTACAGGCGAACAAACTCTTGCTATAAGCACTGGAGCTGATGTCCCTTTTCTGATATGGAGTGAACTTCGGTAAAGGTGAAGCTCGAAGCCAAGGCCCAAAAGGTAGGTCTTTCTCTTCCACTTCTTCGTACCCCTCATCATCATGATCCCCTGCCTCCTCGCATTCTTTCATTTGATGTCCCAGCCTCCCACAAGCAAAACAGAAATTTGGGAGTCTCTCATATCTGAAGAAGACGCGAAGATCTTTGCCCTGATAACGAATCATTGTGCCCCTTTTCAAGGGTTTACACAGATCAAGCTCCACTTTGATTCTGAGAAATTTTCGAAACCTGCTTGCCTCATTGTTATCCGCCTCTTCAAAGACCCCTATGATGTCCCCCAGTCTTCGCGCCATGGAGTCCGATCTGAGCTTCAACGGTAAGTCATAGATTCTGGCCCAGAACGATGAGGTCTGCATAACCATCTCGGACGGTTGTTCAATACCAGAGACTCTTTTAAGGATCAAGAGATTCCGGTCAAATCTCCAAGGGCCGCCTTTGAGAACGTTCTCCAAATCTCCTCGTTTGTTAGAGAAGCAGAAGAGGTACAGATTCATTCCAAGGTCCTGGGTTTCCACGGGGTTTTTCAGTCTCCACGAGTCAGTGATGACCTGCTTGAAGACCCTAACATTATAGGGGTTCGCAGACCAGAGTGTGCCTGCAAGGGATCGACAAAACACGCCTTCTTCTAATGCTTCATCTTCTTCCACCATGATTCCCACCTCCTCCTCCTCCGAAAGTGGAACAATCTTCCATGCCTCCATGAATCTTTAAGAAAAACGACACCAAGAAAACAAAGGGAAAAGAAACCAGGATAACCCGAGAAGAGATCCAATGAATGGATGATGAACCAGTATGCCCTGGGAGTAGCCGCCACTTAGTTCCTAGGAAACCCTAGGAGAGCGGAGAGAAAAAATACAGAGATCAAATCACCCTTCTAAGAAAGTTGATTCTGGTCCCTGTGGATGGTATTTGCAAATCATTTCATTTCAAACGAGTCTTCAAGTTAAAAAAATGAAGTGATCCAAACTTCTTTTTTTCCTTCATTTTTTTAAGCTAGAAGAAAGTTAAGTTATTGGTTGGGCACTTTTGCATTTTTTTGTCTTAACGGTTCAGCAAAAAATGTATGCGTGGGTGATCTTGCAGCACAGTTCTAGTAAGATCAAATGTAGAACAAAGTAACAATTCCTTAGAAAACGTCCTTATATTATTATTATTATTTTCATCCTAATGGTCGTGGATCCAAGCTGAGAACAAAAAAAGTATATCAATAATTTTACTTTTTCACATTTTTTTTTTTTGGAACCCATCATAATTATCTATTTGGGTTAAGTGAGTTCACCGGAGTATTTTATGGCTTAAGCCCGGATCCGTTATGAGACTAATATTTGGTTCAACTGATTGACTCCACAAAAATTCGAACATGAGCTCCTCAGATTCTCCTCTTTATGGAAGGGCAAGTTGCTCCCACTGAACCAATACTTAATTTGTATCAATATCGTTTTTAAACTATTTAGTACGAGGTTCATAATGTTTCCTTTCTTGAATATACTGAATTCAGCTTGAACCTAGATTATCCCCCACTTTTCCTGGATAACAACACACTAAATCACGGAAGGCATAGAATCTACGATATACGAATCAATGAAGAGACAAATACACTTGATTACTGATTAGCACCCCTTTGCATAATTCCTTTTCTCCTTTTAGCTTTTCGGCGTGGGCAAGCATGCTTAAGAACATGCATTCATCGATCATACTTTCGAATTTCAAATGGTACTTTAAGAACTAGAACAAGCCACTGTTAAAGCTAAAAAAAGCAAAGATAATTCAATCAGCTCGAAATACCATTTTTTTTTCCTAGGATATCCCACACATTAATGTGAAGACAAATTATTCAAAATGACATAGATCATGTTCGGGAAACCATGTTTCAACTGTTTTTTTTATGCTTTCAGCTATTTTGTAAATAATTATCATGTTTGGTCATCAGATTATTTTTTCTACAAAGCTTTTTTAGGAAAAAAAAAGTTATTTTAGCATATTTTCAACCATCTCATTTGTTGAGCTGTTTAATTATTTCATTATCTAGATTACTCACTTTCAATTATCAATTATCATAAATGCCCCTTGCTCCCCGCATTAGCCTGACACAACATGACACGCATTCATGATGAGCACGGAGTTGTACACCGCAATGCTCTCTTGCAGGCCAACTTTGTTATACACAGCATAACAGGTTGTAGAAAAACGAATTTATTTAACATGTTTATTTATTTATTTATTTAATATTCATTATTTCTTTATATAATGTTTTTGTTAAAATTGTATTTAAATGTGTGGAAACAACGTTGAGTCACTCAGAAATGTTATAAATTTTTTATTCAAATTTTTAGAATAAAAAATAATTTGATGATAAAATAAAATAAAAATTTAACAAGTTTTAATGTTAAAAAAACATAAATATTATTAATATTCACATTTAACTTTATACCATTTTTCATAATTTACTATATAAAAGTGATTATTTTTATACTATCCAAACGAAACAGATTCTGATTATAATTGATTATCATAATAATCGATTATTTGAAAACAGATTATAAGTATAATCTTTTTTTTTCAGCTTTCCTAAACACATTCGTTGAATGAATTTTTTTCTCACACAAGAACCTGGGCTCATAATATCAACTTATTTAAATTAAATTGCCAAAAAATAAAATTGAAAGAAAGAAGAAAAGACTAGCATACTTGATATATTATATTTATATATAAAATTTAAATGTAGTAAGAATAGCTGCGGGCTCATGAATTTGCAGCCACTTCAGCTCCCTTACAATTTTCACATCTTTCCCTCCATTTTATCTCAAAAGGAGAATTCTTCTATAAAATATAAAATATAAAACATAAAAGTAAACCCATATACCAAGATACTTGATCCCCCACTAGTCCCACAAACAAGACAAAACAAAAAAAAAAAGTCAAAAAGTTCCACTAATTCACTACCACAGTACCACCAATACTCCACTTTTTTTCCCTCCTATATAGTAGAGAGGTGAAAAAGGAGCAAGGGACACAATGTTACTAGACCCTGAAATTTTTCCCAGTGAAGGTTTGGCCAAATTGCCAATTAGGGGGCACAATGTTCCAAGAGGTGGAGGTACGTCTGTCACTGGCTGTGACCCTGAACGAAAGTGACTGACCAACCAGAACAGCGTTTGACTGCCAATTCTGACCCCAGTTACGGCTCATGCTCATCCAACCACTCCTGGACCCTTTCACGCCCACCCTCATGATATCCCCTGCACCTCCCACGTTGGTGATCAGTACCAAGTTGAAGTAACGGAAACCGTTGATTGTGAACCTGATCCCTCCGTGTTTACGGCATGGCACCCTGAAACCCAATCACAATCAATAGTGGCATAATTGTAATAAAATACAACCCCAGGGGTACATATTGATATTATATTAATATGGTGATAACAATTACAGTAACAAAACATGAAAAGATGATTCTAGATTTTGATCGGTTTTGAGAATCGTGTAATGACGCTGCAAAATGTGTAGGTTTGTCAAAATCATGACCCGGTTTCAGATGAACGATCCGGATTCTCGCTCTACAGTTCGGGGCCCACGAAAATGACTCTCCCGTGACCTATCAACGGTTTCTGATCAGTTTTCACTTTTCAGATGACACCACCAAATTACGAATCAACCTCCGCGTTTCGTCTCTACCACCGTCCAACGAAGCAGAATCCCATTGCACACTAACGACGTCGTTTTCTTTTTTCTTTTTTTCCTTTTTGGTAAACTCTGTCATTTGTTTTCTTTTCCTTTATATAGACTAAGAAATGAAAGTGAAAGTGTGAAACATATATTCAGTTTCACACTATTTCCCTTGGCACAATTTTTTCATACCTATATCTCTATATTATTTTCTCATGCTACTTTTTTTATGGTAAAGTTTCTCAGATGCTAATTTGATCGTTTATGTCAAAAAAAAAAACATTGATCGTTAACAGACAACACATATTAAATTAAAAGGTGTACATAAATAATTGCTGTAAAAATAATGTAAAAACAAGTAAAATATTGAGAAAAAACTAAGAACTAAAATCATGTTTAGAATCGATTATTTTTCTTAGAACACTTGCTTATTTTTTTAAAATCGTTTAAAACTTTTTAAATTATAAAAGAAATAAAACAATTTAATACAAACACGTACTTTAAAAAAAAAAAAAGTTCACATAACAATTTTCTCATACAATTAATTAGTAACTATTTACAAATAATACACGATAAATATAATTAACGGTAAAAAGAATAGTGTTGAAAAAGTGAAAACAGGGGAAGGTGAAGAGTGAAGGTTACCGGCGGTAAGAGACAGGGACAATTCCGGCGCGGTATTGAGCAATCTTAAGAAACATAGGCATGGCGAGGTCGAAGTGAGGCCTAGGAGGGTTACACCAACCGCCATTGTCACTCGGAAGGGCATAGTTGGGAGGACAAAAGTTAGTGGCAGTTACAAAGATGGAAGGGCTACCGGGATGGCACCAGTTAGGATCTTGTGCACACTTGATCTCAAAACACGCCCCGCAACTGAACCCATTGTTGAACAAAGCAGTGCTAAGTGCTGCAGTGTTCACACCGTAACCTTGGCTATACAAGTTACCGTACCCACATGCCCCTCCTAATAAACAAACAAACAAAACAGGACACGGTTATGAAACTGAGAATAACGACAAAAAAAGAAACATGTTTTATAATGTGGGTGGGTGTGAGATAGGTGTACCCATGGTTCCTGAGGCGTCGCTGCCACCGTAGAAGGTAGCGTGTGCGGTTTGCCATGCGCCTCCGGTGTAGTCACCGGGGATTCTGGCCGTAGTGGATGTTAGGAGAGATAAGAGGGAAACAATGCTGATGATGATTTTCGCTACTACAACCATTGCTTTCTCAATGCTCTGCTCTGTATGGTGTTGTATACTACTAATAGCTACTGAGAGCGAGAGAGAGAGAGGAGGGTTTGTGAGAAAATGAGGGGTTTTCTCTGATCTGGTGAGGAAAGAGGTGTTGGTATTTATGGAGGGAGAGGCAGAGAGAGACGTGGACCAATGTGGGGAGCTAAAAAGTGAAATTTTGCAACACCAAATTATCACCGTTAATTAATGGGGTTGGGTTAAGATACACTATAAATATTTTGCATCACCCACTATACTATTTATATGTGGTAAATTTTGGACCAATCAAATTACCGCATGCGTTTGGTCAAAATTTCAAACTTTCTAGTTGTATTTCTACTGTAGTCAAATATATGAATACAATATATTATAGTATAGTATATGTACTATTTGTATTCGCAAATTTAATCCATATTAAAATAATATTTTTTGATTAAAAAAATTGAATATATTAAAAAATAATATTTTAATATGAATTAAAATAATGTTCGTTGTCAATAATATTTTGTAATATAATCAGTTTTTTTAATCAAAAAACATTATTTTAATATGGGTTAAATTTGCGAATACAAAAAGTATATATACTATATTACAATATACTGTATTCATATAGTTTGACTACAGTATAATACAACTAGAAAGTTTGAAATTTTGACCAACCTATGTGGCAATTTGATTGACCCAAAATTTGTCATATGAGTGGTGTAGTGGGTGATGTAAAATGTGGGTGGTGCACCATAGCCACACCCTTAATTAATGTCTTCTTTTTTTCTTTTCTTTTTTAATAAGCTCTCTTCTTATCCCTTTTTTTTATTTCTCGGGCGCGTAAACGTGGAGAATAGCTCGAGATATTGGACGATGGTTTTCTGTGTATCTAAGGATCAGGGATCGAATCCTGACCACTTGTTTAAGGAATCCAAACTCATTATTTTTATTAATGATATAAATATTGATAATTGAAATGATTGATGTACTAACATTTGTCGGTCTAAGTAATAGAAGGTGAATAAGTCTCTTAAACATATAATTACTTATTCGATTTTTTTATTCATAAAAAAATACTATTAAAAAGGATCACCATTTAAGCATATGACAGTATCACAATATATTAGTTTCTCAGCTATCGGATAAAAGAATATTCTAAAAAACATAAAACAAAAAAATAAATAAAAATGAGTGATGTTATTTGTAATATCAAATTTAATATTCGGATCACAGTATATTTACATTTATATATGATAAATATTTTAATTTTTTATGATATGTGATAGTATTTAGTTTTCTAATATAAAATTATGATATTTTTTGTCAAAAAATATAAAAGTACGGATATTTAATTTATTGGATGTCGAATTTGGGGAAAACATTTTTTTTAATTGATATTATCCTCTCCATTTATGATATATTCCATTTATAACTATATTGAACTAGATTACTCTTTTACTTTATTAATGTTATCTCATTTCATTAAATATAAATACTAAAAGAAAAAGAATGATAAAATTGAAACACATTGATACCTTCTTGATTTTTAAAATAATAAATAAAATGAGTCTTTTTTTCTTCTTCTGAGGGAGGAGTATAATTGTTTTTTCGATGTGTGTTTAGCGATAATTGCATTCCACTTAATAAAATTGACTCATACTTCACATCACATGATCACAGGCCTTCCAAGTTACTATAATTAGGCTTTTTATCTAGGTTTCTTCTAGAAATTATTTATCAGTTTAAGATTATTTTGAAACTATTTATTAATGAGGTTATTTTGGACATGTGACATATTTTATTTTATTTTACTCAGACGAGTCAAAGACGCCAGTCAGACTGACGCCTTCCAAGTCAAAGGTGCCAGTCCCAGTCAGACTGGCACCTTAAAAGACAGCAGTCAGACTGGTGCCTACCAGTATTGGAAAAAAAAGACAATTGATAGCAATAATAAGAGGTATAAAAAAATAATAGCAATAACAATTTACACCAATAAATATTCATCAATTATTACGGTAGTAAAAAAAATGTTACCTTGTATAATTTTTTTTAATAGCAAAAATGTTACCTTGCTGGTAACTTTCTTTTAATTCTTACGAGATAAATTTTATTAGCAAAAACAACAACAATAAAAAGAATCCGCTAATAACAAGTAGCAAATAATATCACAAGAGTCATAAAAAATAATAGCAATAACAATTTACACCAATAAATATACATCAATTATTACAGTAGTAAAAAAAATTTTACCTTGTAAGAATTAAAAGAAAGTTACCTGCAATTTAGAAGGAACACTGCTACGAAAAAAAATTATACTATAAGTATAGGGAGTAACGATGACATTAATGTTAAAGTATCTATTTAAAACAACAAGATACAATAAAACAATCCCATAATAACAAGTAGCAAATAATATCACAAGAGTCATAAAAAAATAATAACAATAAAAATTTACACCAATAAATATTCATCAATTATTAAAGTAGTAAAAAAAAATTTACCTTCTAAGGATTAAAAGAAAGCTACCTGCAATTCAGAAGGAACACTGCTACAAAAAAAAGTTATACTATAAGTATAGAGAGTAACGATGACATTAATGCTAAAGTATCTATTTAAAACAACAAGAGACAATAAAAAAAATCTCATAATAACAAGTAGCAAATAATATGACAAGAGTCATAAAAAAATAATAGCAATAACAATTTACACCAATAAATATTCATCAATTATTACAATAGTAAAAAAAATTTACCTTGTAAGGATTAAAAGAAAGTCACCAACAATTTTAAAGGAACACTGCTAAAAAAAATTATATTATAAGTGTAGGGAGTAACGATGACATTAATGTTATTACAAGGTAAATTTTTTTTTACTATTGTAATAATTGATGAATATTTATTGGTGTAATTATTATTGCTATTATTTTTTTATACCTCTTATTATTGCTATCAATTGTTTTATTTTTTCAAAGGCCTTTGACTTGGAAGGCGCCAATCAGACTGGCGTCTTTGACCCGTCAGAGTGAAAAAATATAAAATATGTCACGTGTCCAAAAGGACCTCCCATTGGTAAATAATTTCGGAACAACCCTAAACTGATAAGTAGTTTCTAAAAGAAATCCAGTTTAGTAAAAAAAAGCCTTATTAATGTTATCTCATTTCATTAAATATAAATACTGAAAGAAAAAGAATGATAAAATTGAAACACATTGATACCTTCTTGATTTTTAAAATAATAAATAAAATGAGTCCTTTTTTTTTTTCTTCTGATGGAGGAGTATAATTGTTTTTTCTATGTATGTTTAGCGATAATTGCATTCCACTTAATAAAATTTACTCATACTTCACATCACATGATCACAGACCTTCGAAGTTACTATAATTAGCAATAGCAATTGGCGGTAAAAGAGAAGGGTGAGGGTGAGGGTGAGGGTGAGGGTGAGGGTGAGGGTGAGGGTATTGTGACGATTTGTGGGTGAGAGGATGAGTGTGTAGGGGACAAAAGAGGTTAGGGGCCTGGCCTGAGGGACAAAAGGCTGATTTCAAATCCGCTTTGCTTCATTTCTAAGTTGTGTTATCAAACAAAACCTTCGGAACCATATCTGTTTTTGGAATTTTAGAATGTTACGAGAGTGCATTTCAAACGTATTAATGTATAGGATAGTTTATGATAGATACGATAACACTTTACAATTCTGAGTTACGGGACAATTCTTTATCTTATACATCATTTGATAGATAATGAACAACATAAATAAAATAATATTAATTATTATTATATATTAATATAATATTATTAACATATATTATTAATATATGTAAGTATTAGTCAATATATAATATATTTTATAATATATAATATATATGATAATATATTATTACTATCATGATAATACTGTATATTAGAGATAGAGGAGGGAGAGAAAGGACAGAGAGAGGAGGGAGAGAGGAGAGAGGGGGTATGGATAGTTTTAGACTAAACCCCCAATTTGGTCCGTGAGAAAAACACTCGGGTCTGAAATAGTCCTTATCCAAAAAAAACTATTCATTTAGTCCTTAAGAATGTGTTTCTGGGGATGATTAGTCCTTACAGTCGGTTGACCACCTTTGGCCCGCGGGTTAATTTGACGATGTCGATATCCATTCCAAAACGCATGCCGTTTCTTTCCTTCTTCTTCCTCCAGCTTCTTCCTCCTGCCTCTGCCACCGCCACCCCAACGTCTTCACCCTCCCCAAATCAATGAGGTCCGACCCTCTCACCTGAGTAGGTTCGACCAACGCCGTCGTGGATGCAGAGGACGTTGTCGAACCAAAAAGGAGATGCAGCGGTGCTCGGCAATGGCCACTCCAGATTTGATCCGAGACGTCTATGGCGGATCTATGTGGTGGGTCTCAAAGAAGAGATTTTGACATAGTCGTGGCAGAGATGGCCGGACTTGAGAAAATCGACTGAGGAGAGTGTTGAGAACGACTGAGTAGTGGAGAGTGAGAAATAAAGAGAAATCGAGAGACAGAGGTGGAAAGTGAGTTAGTGGCCAGAAGTTGAACTACTTGCCGCCAGCTCTGTTTGCACCATGGGAGCATAGGTTCTCAAAGACGGTGTTGGGTCATGGTTCATCGTGTGGTTTGGGTCACGGCCGGACTGCCACCATCCTTGACCTTGGTCACCCAGACATTACAATTACTTTGAAACATCTCCCAACCTTCATGGCGTCCAGATCTGGTAGATCCGCTGCCAACTTCGCCTCTGTTCCATCATTTCAGATATGTGAGATGGCTTAAACGAGCATGGACGAAGGTCCAGAGAGGTTCAAACAGAGTGGTCAGAGAGGCTGAAGAGGGCTCAGACAATGGTGCGGCAGTGTACTTCACACAGAGGTCGGAGAGCATGAAGACAAACAGAGCAGTGAAAAGGGGATCATGAGGGTGTAGGTGGGTGGCGGTAGTGGTGGCAGATCTCACCGAATTGGGTGGTGTGAGGGTGGATGGCCTGGGAGGGTGGAGGAAGAAGAAGGAAAGAAACGGCATGCGTTTTGGAATGGATACTGACACGTCAGCAATTAACCTGCGGTCAAAGGTGGTCAACTGACAGAAGGACTAATCTGTCCCGGTAAACACATTCTTAAGGACTAAATTGATAGTTTTTTTTTATAGGGACTATTTCAGACCCGAGTGTTTTTCTTAGGGACCAAATTGGGGTTTAGTCATAGTTTTATCTTTTTTGGTAATATATCCATGAGACAAAAAGTTGTCTTATGATTTGGTGGGAGATAAAATTTTGGGTTTTTGTTATGTCCCTCACCTCCTTTTTTGTTATGTCCCCTGACCACTTTTCAAATCAAATAGGAGACAAAAAAATCGGTGTCGTACAATCCCTATATTTTTGTAAATCAAATGCATCCTTGGGGGTATCGAAATTTAATCAAAATAACTTGTTATTAAAAAATTAAATATATAACTTGTTAAAATATTATAAAGATCATTCTAATAATAACGTTTTTTCTTGATTACTATCTCCTCGTGTTCTTATTTCATGTTTATCTGTCTATAGAGCATTCTCATGTTTATCTGTTTTTTCCCTCCCTGTTTCAACCTTCAAATTTCAGGTTCGTGGCTTGGATTATGGTTGTCAAAAAATACCTGATAGCGAAAAAACTACTTAAAAACTTATAGTTGATAACTGAAAGGTAAAAAATTAATTAATTGAATTTGAAGTGTTTGATAAAATTAATGATTTAAGTAATTTATAAATATAAAATGATATTTATTATACTCATAATGAAGTGACAATTTCAATAAACAAAGGAAGATAAAAATAATATAAAAATTAATAAACTAAATAAAATAATTTATAAAAAATAATTATAAATTAATAAAATAAATTTATTTATCAAACATCTTTATTCTGTCAAACAAAAAAGCGGCATGAAAATTGTAAAATAATTTATTGTTGCCAGACTATAATCAAAAGTTAACACGGATCCCAAGGTAAATTTAAGCCTTCTCGTCTCTCGAGTCTAGCGTGGGGTGGTGGATAACGGCTCTGCACTATAGTACGGATATGATTTGCTTTTCCCACATTTTTATGTCATAGCATCTAGAGCCGTCAAATGGACCGGTCCTAACCCATTTAGCCCTAACCCGTACCCGTATGGGTTAGGGTCAAATGGGTCACAGGGTCAAAAGGCCCACATTAAAAAAAAATCCACAGGGTCAAAAAACCTTAAAATGTCCTAAGGACCAGGGCCAGCCCATGAGCCATAATTTTTTTGATGGACCTATTTTTTTTTATTTTATAAAACTTGACAAAAAGAACAACAACTATAATCACTCTAACATTATGTAATAATATCATTTAATCTATGAAATTATCTATTTCAATATGTATTACGTGCTATAATTTTTCCTTCACTAACCGCACAACCGCTTAAATCCAAGTGAATGGTTTTCCTTAGCTGGAATATTATCTATTGCAATAATTTGATATCAGTTATCTACTTTAACAATTTATTTCATATAAAGACAAGGATGAAAAGAGATAAAACAATGGTTTCTCTTCAATTTTTTTAGAGAAAACTATAGCACTTAATACATATTTGATAGTTAATTTCATAGGTTAAATGATATTATTACCTAATGTTAACGTGATTATAATTTTTGTTCTTTTTGTCAAGTTTTATAAATTAAATAAAATAAATAGGACTATCAAAAAAAATATGGCCCATGGTCGGCCCCCGCCCCTAGGGCTTTTAGTGCTTTTTGGCCCCTGTGGGCTTTTTAATGTGGGCCTTTGGCCCGTGTGTCATCCATCTGGCCCTGACCCACATGGGCTAGGGCTAAAAGGGCTAGGGTGACCCATTTGACAGCTCTAGTTATGGGCTAAATGGGCCGGACTATTATTGTGGGCCAGATGGGCTGGCCTTAGGGCTTAGGGCCCGATTGACATCTCTATTAGCATCTCAATTTTTCGGCTTTTTTATCAAATTGGGTTTCTTTTAGAAATTATTTACCAATTTAGGGTTATTCTGAAACTATTTACCAATAGGATGTCATTTTGGATAGGTAACATATTTTATTTTTTTTCATTCTGATGGGTCAAAGATACCAGCCAGACTAACGCCTACCACTTTTTAAAAAAACAAAAACAAAAGAGAGGCGTCACTGCAGATGGCGCCTTCAAAGGCGCCAGGCGCAGTGGCGCCTCCCCTGCAGTGCACCATGTGGCACTGCAGGGGGCGCCCCCAACCACAACCAAAAATTGGACGCCTGTAATTTTAGAGGAACAACGCTACAAAAAAAATTATACTATAAGTATAGGGAGTAACGATGATGTTAATGATAAAATATCTATTTAAAACAACAAGAGGCAATAAAAATTCCTATATTAATGAGTAGCAAATAATATCATAGGAGGCATAAAAAAATAATACCAATAACAATTTACACCAATAAATATTTATCAATTATTACAGTAGTAAAAAAAAATTTACCTTGTAAGAATTAAAAGAAAGTCACCTGTAATTTTAAAAGTAAAAGGGTTTATCAAAATAAAGTTTTTATCAAAATTTTAAAAGAAAGTCACCTGCAATTTACCTTATATCAAAATATGTATAGAATTCAATGTAAAAGTTTTTATACTGACAGTACATAATACTTTAATACTAAAGTTTATAAAGTATTCTTGTAATTTTCGTAAAATAAATAAATAAAATATTCTTGTTATGTATAAAAGTTTTACGTGATAATTATTGTATAAGATAAATAATTAGAAGCTTTTATATTATGATTTAGATTATATTAATATGATCTTGTCTTTATTAGCCAAATACCCAGAGTCCGTTTGTTTTAAATTTTGATTTTAAAAAAATCCAGGTTACAAAAATTGATTTGTGTTTGGTAACAATATTTTAAAAGTAGGTTTAGAAGAATTGATTTTGTTTGGATGATAAAGTAAAATCACTTTTGAGTTGTAAATATGTAGAATTTTGTGGGTCCTTTATTCCACAAAACTCAGTTTTGACCCATCAGGAATCAATTATTTTCAACTGAGTTTCATACCCAAACACATGAAGTTACTGTAACAACTGATTTTGAGAGCCCAAATGAAGTTTTGATACCTCCCAATTATAAAATAAACAGGCACTTAATGATATAGATTGCATCTTAAATCTTTTTCTTCTTTTTTTCCATTTAAAGTAAGTAAGTATGAATGTATTAATTTTGATTTAGTTTTAAAGATATGATAATATTAACTTATTCAAATATAATAATATTTTTATTTATTAATGTTTAAAATAAATTCATCTTGACATATTTTATCCTTTATATTGATGTATTTCTATTCTAACTCTGCTAAAATACTTTGATATAGATGATGAGAAATGATATTTTGGCACTCAATTTTGATATCAACTTTTGACATCATCAACTATGCTGAGTTTACAAAATAAAATGATAGAAGATGAGAGAGAAATAATGAAAAAATATATTTAAAAAATATAAAAATAAGTGTTAATATTGGTGTTTGATTTTAGTGTTAAAATAATACTGCTCATGAATGATAGACACCAAATGCTATTTTATTCATAAATGTGTGTGATATTGTGTGAGTAGTCGTTGTTATAATTTTAGTTTATTTTTACATACAATCAGAATGATCTATTTAAGATTTCTCCATAGACACTATAATAATAACAGGTTACTTTTCATGTTTGAAATTGAACAGTAAATTTCCCTCACGATCGGGTCTGAAACCACTTTAGGACGTACGGCATCATGGATATTTCGAATCAATTTCCAGATCAAACGAGACGCTGCTAACAAGACCGCTAATAAAGCTGATTCTACTTTGACATTTTGCACTTCGCTTGTCTGTATACAGTATACGCACACTACGGATACGGATAAGTTTATTGGAATATAAGTTATTGGCTCTTGTTGTTTTAAATAGATATTTTATCATTAATGTCATCGTTACTCCCGATAATTATAGTATAATTTTTTTTGTCGCGTTGTTCCTTTAAAATTGCAGGTGACTTTCTTTTAATTCTTATAAGATAAATTTTTCTTTACTACTATAATAATTGATAAATATTTATTGGTGTAAATTGTTATTGCTATTATTTTTTTATGCCTCCTGTGATATTATTTGCTACTCATTAATACGGGATTTTTTTTATTGTCTCTTGTTGTTTTAAATAGATACTTTATCATTAATGTCATCGTTACTCCCTATACTTATAGTATAATTTTTTTGTAGCGGTGTTCCTTTAAAGTTGTAACATTGTTCCTTTAAAATTGCCGGCGTCCAATTTTTGGTTGGGGATGGGGGGCGCCCCCTGCAGTGCCATGTGGCGCACTGCAGGGGGAGGCGCCACAGCGCCTGGCGCCTTTGTAGGCACCATCTGCAGTGGCGCCTCTCTTTTGTATTTTTTATTTTTTATTTTTTTAAAAAGTGGTAGACTGACGCCTTTGACCCGTCAGAGTGAAAAAAATAAAATATGCCACGTGTCCAAAACGACCCCCCATTGGTAAATAGTTTCAGAATAACCCTATACTGGTAAAATAGTTTCTAAAAGGAACCCAGTATGGTCAAAAAGCCCAATTTTCGTTTCAACAAGAGTTTTCAATATTAAGGCTAACTTTGGGTAAACAACTTAATTAAGAGCTTATCATATAAGATTTTATCATATGAGAGCTTATGTTATAAGCGCTTAAAGAAAGAAAAATAAATAAAGGAGCATGAGAGGATTCGAATAGTGAAAAACATAGAGAGGGTGTTTAGTGCATAAGCTCTTATGATAATTCCATAAGCTTCTCCCAGTGGCTTATGAAAATAAGTCAAAAACTCCTTATGGGATGTCAAAAGTTATTTTTATAAGCTCTGTCAAACACACTGCATAAGAGCTTATGTCATCAGATAAGTCAAATGGAGCTTAAATAAGTTGTTACAAACGCCACCTAAGTTTCTTAGCTTCTTTCCCTCTTCCACATCGCATGTTTTCTCACTCATTTTTATATCGTGACAAATGCAAAAAATATTATTTAAATATTATGGGACTGTCTTTTAATATTCCTTGGATATGAAACTTATTTTAAATTAAAGGAACTGAAAATCATATATGATATATTGCAATAATATTTTATTTTTAAAGAACCCTTAAGGAACTCTCATTTAAGATACTCTTAACATTCATAAATGAATAGTTTTTATCTTAAAGTTAGTATCAAATAACTATTTTTCAATAATGAGATGTTTTTAAATATTAACATTAAAGAAAACTAAATTGTTCTTTAGTTCTTTTTATTTTATTAAATTTTTAAATAATATTTATAATTTAAATTTTTAGCGCATAGTTATTATACTACTAGAGAAATTTAAATGCATTCTTATTGATGAATATTTATAGTTATTTTATGTGGATTTATTTAAGACTTTAAAATAAAAATGTATCGGCCAGTGAAAGAATTTAACCTATAAAGTATAAACTATTAAATGGAATATATCAATGAGTTCAATAAAAAAACTGAGAAGGAAAATAAAAAGGTTGAGTGAGAGGATCACTTCTCTTAGCTAGCTACTGGTATGGACATTCCGTTACTTTTTTTTTCTACTTTTGTTAATTTTTAATTTTCTCTTTATTAAGTGAGGGATTAATCTTAGTCAAAAAAAAAAGAAAAAAGTGAGGGATTAATCGTTTAGGGTACGATCAGATGCCCATGTTCTAACAATGTTTTTTCATACATATAATTTCAATGATCGAATTTAAGAGTGTATGCATAAGGGATTTAAATTTCATCAAAATCAAGAAAAAAGCCATTACCTTCGAGAAGAGAATAAAGTGGCGGATTGATTGGCCAATTTCTCTTATAGTCTACAATTTGGTGTTCATGTGCTAGATCGGCCTCTCAAAGGATGCAATGATCTTCTTCGGCATGACTTTGCAGGAATTTCTTTCTCTCATAGGGTGTCAGTTTAGTTGTCTTCAACTTTTATGTACAAAAAAAAAAAAAAAAATCAAGAAAAAAGCCATAAAGAGTATATGAAAATAAGAAATGAAATGATAGTAGGTCATTGTTAGACTTTTGTATAATTTAGTTTTCTTTCTTATCTCAGATTTGTTCAATTCGCACACTACTTCATGTTTTCATGTTTTGGAATATGTTTCAGTTTCGAGACAAAAAGACACTCGAAACTCTTTAGCAGCGAAAATAGGAGTGTTTTATGGGAGGTTATCGTTAGGAGGTTGAGGATGTGCACGTTTTTTTTTTTTTTTTTTAAGTGACCCATTTTTAAAAATTATATATCAAAATAATCTCTTTTTAAAACAATTTATCAAACTAACTTACTTTTGAATAAAAAATTATTTTTTTAGTGGCGTTAGTGGTGCCATTGACTTGTTGACTTGCCACATGGCAGATCATGATTAGTACGAAAAATTTGCAAAAAAAAAAAAAAAAAAAAAAATTGGCAAAAAAAAAATTCAGTGCCATGGGACGCACTCTAATGGAGTGGCGCAAGTTTGATTGGCGTCATTGACCTGCCACATGGCAGCTCCTGATTGGTCCGTCAGTTTTTTATAAAAAAAAATTAAAAAAACTTCTTTTGGTTAAAAAAATTAGAAAAAAAAAGAAAATTAGATTATTAATTAATTAATATAATTCTACTAATAAATTTTATCATTATTTAATTATACTAATAATATAATTAATAATTAACTAATACCAGTTAAATCTTATTATTATATAATTATACTAAATAATAATAATATAATAATTTTAAAATAAAGTTATACCAATTAAAAGGTTTTTGGGTTAAAAAAATAAATAACGAAAATAAAATTAGATTATTAATTATTTAATATAATACTGCTAATAAATTGTATCATTATATAATTATATAAATTAATAATACTAATAATATAATTAATAATTAACTAATATCAATTAAATTTTATCATTATATAATTATACTAATTAATAATAATATACTAATTTTAAAATATAATTATATCAATTAAAAGTTTTTTGTTTTAAAAAAATAAATAAAGAAAAGAAAATTAGATTATTAATTAATATAATACTATTAATAAATTTTATCAATATATAATTATACTAATTAATAATACTAATAATATAATTAATAATTAATCAATACCGACTAAATTTTATCATTATATAACTATACTAATTAATAATAATATATGAATTTTGAAATACAATATACCAATCAAAAGGTTTTTTGGTTAAAATTAAAATTAAAATTAAAATAAAGAAAACAAAATTAGATTATTAGTTAATTAATATAATACTATTAATAAATTTTATCATTATATAAATATTCTAATTAATAATACTAATAATATAATTAATAATTAATTAATACCAATTAAATTTTATCGCTATATAATTATACTAATTAATAATAATATACTAATTTTAAAATACAATTATACCAATTAAAAGGTTTTCTGGTTAAAAAAAATTAAAATAAAGAATATAAAATTAGATTATTAATTAATTAATATAATTCTATTAATACATAATTAATTATTATATAATTATAATAATGAATAATACTAATAATATAATTAATAATTAATACCAATTAAATATTTTAATTGGTATAATTATATTTTAAAATTATTATATTATTATTAATTATTATAATTATATAACGATAAAATCTAATTGGTTTTAATTAATTATTAATTATTTTATTAGTATTATTAATTATTATAACTATATAATGATGAAATCTAATAACATAATATATTAATTAATTAATAATATAATTTATTTTTTATTTTAATTTTTTTAACCAGAAAACCTTTTAATTGGTATAATTGTATTTTAAAATTAGTATATTATTATATATTATTATAGTTATATAATGATAAAATCTAATTGGTTTTACTTAACTATTAATTATATTATTAGTATTATTAATTAGTATAATTATATAAGGATAAAATTTAATAATAGAATTATATTAATTAATTAATAATATAATTTTATTTTTTTAATTTTTAATTTTTAACCAGAAAACGCTTTAATTGGGATTATTGTATTTTAAAATTAGTATATTATTATTTACTAGTATAATTATATAATGATAAAATTTAATTGGTATTAATTATATTATTAGTTTTATTAATTAGTATAATTATATAATTATAATTATGTATTAATAGAATTATATTAATTAATTAATAATCTAATTTTATTTTCTTTATTTAAATTTTTTTAACCAAAAAACCTTTTAATTGGTATAATTGTATTTTAAAATTATTACATTATTATTAATTAGTATAATTATATAATGATAAAATTTAATTGATATTAATTAATTGTTAATTATATTATTAGTACTATTAAGTAGTATAATTATATAATGATAAAATTTATTAGTATTATTCAAAAGTAGGTTAGTTTGGTAAAATGTTTCAAAAGGAGGTTATTTTGATATATAGTTTCTAAAAGTGGATCACTTTGAAAAAAAAGACGATGTACGCGTAATGGATTCCAAAGTCCTGTTTGTTACAATCGTGCTAAAGAATAAACTGGTCAGTGCCCGTTTGGTTAAGCTTCTTTTGGATGCAAACGGAAGAATTGAGCTTGCACTTTTTTTGGGTCGCTCCTGTTTGGGTAAAAAAACATAGTGAAAAGTGGGTTGGGGGAGTCCGAAACTGAGTTTTGTGGAAGTAAAATTTCTTGCTTTTCCGTTGAGAATAATTGATTCTAAATGTAGGACCCATAAAATTCTATATATTTATATATCAAAAGTGATTTTACTTTATCATCCAAACAAAATTAATTCTTCTAAGTCTATTTATCAAAATATTATTACCAAACATAAATCAATTTTTTAAACCTTGATTCTTCCAAAATCAATTTTATCAAAATCTAAAACAAATGGAGCCGAGCATCGGATTGTTGTCTGGCGTTAAATTGTCTTCACGTTGGTTTTGCCTCAAATGATGGTTGGCCTTCACCTCGCGGTCGATCATACTTGATTTTGTTTGAACTCGACCTAGTGGCTCAATCCATATTAGTTATTACTTTTTGCTCGAGAAACAAAAGATAATTACTCTATTGATTTGCATTTCTTTGTAAAAAAAAAATACAGTAGTAATTATAAAAGTCATATATATAGTTAACCAATGATGATTTTGATATTTTACATTTTTGACCAATCATAAATCATTTTATGTATAATTTTTAAAGTAGTTATTAAAATAGTCAAATGTTTTTACTGAAATGATAATTTATAATTGTTTGACAGTATAAAAGATGTTTATACTGATAATGCATAACAATTAAATCTAACAAGTAAGAATTTAATTTTGATACATTTTTTTATAAAGTTTCTAACGATATCAAACAAATACAAATTATCACATGTGTGACTTTTAAGATAGTTATTATAAAAAACTAATTTTTTTAATTATGTGGCAATTCATGATTAATTAACAATATAATTTTTTATATCCCTTACCGGCAATTTCTGCAAGTATGTCCCTTGTCGGTGGCGCGACGACGGGTTTCCGACGCCGTCATACCCACTTCGGGTTTAGGGTTTTCAGAGGTGTCGTAATTCTGATTTTCTATGGGAATGTTTCTGATTTTTATTTTTTCTTGTGAATATGTAATGAGTAATTCTTTCAGTTTCTTTCCCTCGAAAAAAAGAAGAAAAAAAGAAACATTTGAGTACGACATCTAATGCATTTTGTAATATGGAATTTAGTGATAATTAAGAAGAATACATCGCTTTAACATTTTGTCACTTAAAAAGCCTAATTCTTATATTCAAAGTTAAAATGTCATAAAAAACAATTTTTAAATTTTTTAAATTAATACTTTTTTCATCTGATATTATAAAAATATATATATTGTTTGATCATTCAAAATTTAGGATATGTTTGGATAGATACCTTAATTAAACACTTATTCGATAATTTTAAAAAAAACTTAAAACTATTTATTTTCATAAGTTTTTCTAACAAACTTATTACAACAATAAAAAATAAGCTTATATAGATATCATAAATAAATTTATTTTTATAAGTTATTTTCATGATCTCAAATAACCTTTTCATAAAGTGATCCAAATGCACCTTTAGTCTAAGATCCGCCACTTCATCAATAAAAAAAAAATACTGTAATTTTCAACAAAAAAAAAAAAAAAAAGGTTGTAATTCTCATTGTACAATTAAAAAGAAAAGCCTAACAGACTATACAAAAATGGTCTCGATTAGATAGCTGTTGTATCAAGAGCAAGAGCAAACGAATAGCTCTTATATTTAGAAAATGATTAAAGCAAGAGTAATGATATTATGATATCAGTTTTTTATATTAAATTGACACTCTGATTAATTACGTGTAAATTTTTTGTCAATTCAATTCATTATATGATTAATGGGTATCTAAAGCTTATTTTTCATAACCATGTAAATATTTGGTTAATCACATGCAAATATCTTATTAATTCAGTTATTTATATGATTAATAGATCATCATGAATTAACCAAATATTTACACGTGATTAACCATATAATGAACAGAATTAACCAAATATTTATACCGATTAATCAAGTGTCAAAAGTTAGTGTCAACTTTTGAAGTCATAATATCATTACTCTTAAAGCAAATAGTGTACAATCCTCCAAATTAATAATAATATTAATATACGTGCCAAATTTTTTCACTTAGATTATTTCATATTAATAAATTGAATAACCGTGCTTCCATTTTTACTGTTGATTAACACATGTCGGTTCACTTTTCCTTTTTTAAATGTTTTTAGCTAGAAAATGTATCAAAATCAATGGTCATTGATTTGGTTAACATGTTAAAGAGTTTTGGAACCGAACTAATTATTATATTTCAGTATTTATATATATATATATTAATACTTAATATTCATTATATTTAATACTTTTATATTTTAATACATATTTTATTTTTATATATATATATATATTAATATTTTCGGATCTAAACCAAACCCAACCGAACCAATTTTGATTGGTTCGGATTTTTTATATTATTTTATTATTACTTTTTAAAGTGTACAAATTTTTTGTTTTTAAATGTTTTTAGTCAGGAAAGGTAGCAGACTATGTGTTCTTCGGAAAGTCCAGCGGCGTAAACCCGAACGAATAATTCGATGAACCGATTCAATTAAATTGGTTTGTATATTTATATATATATTTTAATATTCAATATCTATATCACTTTATCAGTTGACAACTTTTCTTCTACTGTTCATGTAACAGTAGAACGAGTTACCAACCGAACCGAACCAATTTTGATTTGTTCGGATTTTTTATATTATTTTATTAATAGTTTTTTAAAGTTTACCATTTTTTATTTTTAAATGTTTTTAGCCAGGAAATGTACCAAACCCAATGGTCATCGATTCGGTTAACAGGTTCAAGAATTTTGGAACCGAACTAATTACTATATTTTAGTGTATATATATACATTAATATTTAATATTTATTATATATAATAATTTTAAATTTTAATATATTTTTTAATTATATATATATATATATTTAATATTTCCGGACCCAAACCAAACATAACAGAACCGAATCAATTTTGTTTGGTTCGGATTTTTATATTATTTTATTATAAATTTTTTAAAGTGTTCAAATTTTTTGTTTTAAAATTTTTTAGCTACGAAAGATAGCAAACTACTGTGTTTTTCGGAAAGTTTAGCGGCATAAACCCGAACGAATAATTCGATGAACCGATCCAATTAAATTGGTTTGTATATTTATATATATTTTAATATTCAATATCTATATCATTTTATCAATTGACAACTTTTCTTTTATTGTTCCTGTAAAAGTAGAAGGAGTTGCCAACCGAACAGAAACAATTTTGATTGATTCAGATATTTTATATTATTTTATTTTTAATTTTTGAAAGTTTACAAATTTTTTGTTTTAAAATGTTTTTAGCCATGAAAGGTACCAAACCCAATGGTCATCTGTTCATTTATCAGGTTCAAGAATTTTTGAACCGAACTAATTACTATATTTTAGTGTGTATATATATATATTAATACTTAATATTTGTTATATTTAATAATTATATACTTTAATATTTTCGTGTCCAAACCAAACCCAACCGAACTGAACCAATTTTCATTGGTTCGGATTTTTATATTATTTTATTATTAATTTTTTAAAGTGTACAATTTTTTTGTTTTAAAATGTTTCTACCAAAGAGAGATAGCAAACTACTGTGTTATTCGGAAAGTTTGGCGGCATAAACCTGAACTAATAATTCGATGAACCGATCCAATTAAATTGATTTGTATTTTTTTGTGTCCGGTCTGAACCAAACTCAATGATCATTGGTTCGATTATCAGGTTCAAGAATTTTGGAACCTAATTAATTACTATATTTTAGTATTTATATATATATATATATATATTAAAGTATACAATTTTTTTGTTTTTAAATGTTTCTAGCCAAGAAAGGTAGCAAACTAGTGTGTTTTTCGGAAAGTTTGGCGGCGTAAACCTGAACGAATAATTCGATGAACCAATCCAATTAAATTGGTTTGTATTTTTTTTTGTATCCGGTCTGAACCAAACCCAATGGTCATTGGTTCGGTTATTTGGTTCAAGAATTTTGGAATCGAATTAATTACTATATTTTAGTATTTATATATATATATATATATATATTAATACTTAATATTTATTATATTTAAATATTTATATTTAAATATAAATATTAATTATATATTGACATGATTCATGACCTCTTAATCCTTGTGCTAAACAACATATAAGTAAATTATAATCATCTTTGAGAATTGTTTTTAAAATTATATGATAGATAAAAGAATAAAAAATTCGCATAAATATAATATGATTTATATTTCAACTCATATTTCAATAAATTTATATTATATCGTTTTTTAAAAAAAAATCCTATAGACACCCATATATACCAAACGGGTTATTACACTAGTTTCATATAAAGGAGCAAAAGGACGGTGAAGATTAGAGTGCAAATGGCCGTTCTGATGCCTCCTTCCCTCTTACATATAACTACTATTTTTTTTTTTTCCTTTCGTCGCTCTATTTAGTTATGTATTCTTTTTTTTTTTTCCTCTTCCTCATTGTAACTTCCATACTTTTTTTTTATAGGTCAATTGATTAGAAATTAGTGGATTAATTGTTAGGGGAGGGGGAGGGGGAGGTGGAGGGGGAGGGGATCGACTCCAAACATTGAAACTCCTTAGGTCCCTTGACTAGTGACTATCAGAGTCACCTATGCAAGACGGTAACTTCCCTACTTCTCTTCGTTTCTTGTGTTGATTTATGGATTTACTTGTATCTTCCTTTGCTTTTTCTTAAAGAATTGGATAACATTATTACAATTAAAATCATGTACATATGCATGTATGATCAATGAAAAAAAAGATAGAAACAAAAATAAGTGCAATCAAGCTTTAAACAAATTTATACATTTTTACTCTGTAATCAGAGGTAAGTTTTTTATCATTGTCTTGGGACATTACTCCGACGCTTAATTAGTTAATTACTCATATCACAAGATAAATAAATATATAGAAATCTTATCCGCTGAGATGTGAGCGGGTGAGATTATTGTGTATAAAGTTATTCAGCATAATTTTTTTATACTTATTATATTATTTGATGATAGGGTACTTAGCAAAAGTCATCATAACTCAAAAGAAGAGGATTCCTCCAAAAAAAAACTAAAAAGAAGAAGAACTCAGGAACCGCCAAAAGGGAACAAATTCAACGGTGGAAGATGTAGTGAAGTGGGTCCCAACGCATTTCATCGAAGGCTCAACCGCATTCATCGCTCCACGTATCACGCCGTGCATCTGCCGTACCTTTGTGGACGGCGCTGAGTCTCCCCGCGGTCTAACGTCGCTATCACGTAGCCGGAGTGATTCTTGTCACAGGGTTTTAATCCTCCATCTTGTATATTTCGCGAGGGAGTAAAGAAAACTACTATTGAGTATTTGAAAAAATTGGAAAAATTGATTACGCTGATAATTGATATTATTGTTATAATTAATTATAATTAGTTTTTTTAATTTGTTTGTTGAAAAGTGAAATTTAAGATAATTTATTTTGTTTGAATGATAAAAGAAAATTACTTTTATATAGTAAATTACGAAAAATGATACGAATTTATTTGTAATTTAATAATATTTGTTTAGAAGCTAGTTTTGTAGGGATAAACATGGAAGAGAGTTTTGAGAATGAAAAATAATCAAATCACAACAATCTCAAGTTAAAACAAATTAGATGGCATATAATATTTTTTTTCTCAAAAAAACTATTTTATAAATTTAAGCAAAGTGTCAAACATGTTAGATTATTTTGAAAATAACTTTTTGGGATACAACAACTGAAGTGAGAACAATCTAGCTTTCCCAAACATGCTAGATTCTTAGAAATTAAGGAACTACTTACACTTCAAATTTTTTTTTTGATGAACAACAAGGATTAAAAGCTTGAAGTTGTGTCATTTGAACATCAAAGTTTCGTATATGATATCATAAGTGTTTATTTATATCTATTATATATTTTTTATCATCTTTATATACACGTATCTCAAAAATACATCAAAAATAAAAAAGACACATTATGTTGTCCCAATTCTTATGTTGAAAAAGCATTGTCGAAAAGCTTGTACAATTGTCCAAAAAAAAAAAAAAAAGAAGAAAAAAACTTGCAAAAGGATGATTCAGCTTTCTTTCAAAAGTTTTAATATTATCACATTTTGAAAGAGCTCGGAGATTCGAAGATTCCATTATATTTAGCGATAATAAATTTAGTTGTTTAGTTTTTTTTTGGGTACACATTTAATTGATTAGTTTGATAAATGCTAAAAATAAAGCTTCCGCATCAAAATATTCTCTAAATCCCTTCACTTTTGTGACTACTGAGACCTGAGTCACCCTCCCTTTTACTAGTTCGAAGCGTGACTTGGTTAAATTGTCCGGCGTATTATTATCAACCAAATCAACAAGATCTGCCACGTAGTGAATTATTAATTAAGCCGTAGTTCAACAACTTCGTACATACACGCCATTTCTAATTGACTTTGACTTCCTAAATCCGAATGCACGTTGTTTGTGATCCATAACGCCTTCTAATATTTGACTTCAGTACCCCAAATTCTCAAATACTATCGATACTATAATATTACCACATAGCACGCATTAAATTATGTATACAATTTTTGGATTATAGCCTTGTTTCATGCCACTAGTTAGGGACGTGGAAAATGAATAAAAGGGAAGGAGGGGCAAGTGAAATACGTGCTGGTGCTAGTGTTTTTCCTACTACTACCTACCAAAGTACCAACGCATCCTAGCTGGTCACATTCGCTTCCTTCCCGGTTAGGGATGTTAACATTTTGCACCTGTGAAGGCGTTTATTACTTCACCTAATAACGTTATATAGAATTAATTAACGGTGCTCAACACCTATAGCGATTTTCCGAACTATTTTCTCCTTACCAAAATAACATTATTTTTTCTTCAATATATTATGATTAAGCAACCGGAAAACAAAAGGTAACAAAATTGCTGTTCCCGAGTCGGAATCTAGGGGTAAGCTACAAATGAGAATACCCTAAACTATGGTGAGTATCTTGAGAATGGATAATGACTCTCCCCTTTTCTAGAGTTGAAGGGATTCCTTTATAACTTCCCTAAATGACTAAGGTTTTTATGTCTTGTGGGCTGTAGTGACTGGGCTAGAGGTATTTGGATGATAAAGTATTGTATTTATGCGAGATTGAGCCTATCCAATCTTGACCGGAACAATTGTCTTTAAGAGATTATAATACATGATACGTATTTTTAAAACAGGCAAGTATACCTAGTCGTATAAGTAATACGGTGGTGAGACCGGATATCGTCCTCAGGGATCAGTTGCCAATTACCAATTCACAAAGTCAACAACTATCTAGACTAAACTGTGGTATGAAGTAAGATCAAAATAGAAGATAAAATAAAGCAATAAAATATTTTTGGTCTTTTGGGAATTTTAACAAACACTTGGAGGGCAACAGAAATGTGGTCAAGATTGTCAGGGTTAGAATACATTAATCCTCCCTTAATTGCAATGAAATGGTTACCAACACAATTCCTAATTCAATTATGACAATCAAGTCTTTTTAAATACTCAAACCCTAATGTCTTAGGTGGAATGAGCCTAAAACCCTAAATCAAACCCTAATGTCTTAGGTGGATTAATATGAGATTTTGCATTAAGAATCAAGACTTATAAGATTGCAAGCACCCCAAGACCTATGTCTAGGTTCATGAACTACTTGGCATTTGCTTCATGAGCATGCCTTAATATCAATCTTTCAATTGTCTATCAAAGCAACTAATCATTCCTAGGATGATCAAACCAAGGAAAGCATTAAGCATGGAATCAAACACTCATAAAGATATAGAAACTTGCATTTAAACCAAATCAAATACAAACAAGTTTAGAAAAGCTACATCTAACCCCGTCAACAAGGGGATTTAACTACTCATAATGAATGACAAAACAAAAGCAAAGGAGAGAAGAGATGAAGAACACTCATAGAAGAATCCTCCAATCTTCTCCCATTCCCAGAGTAAGGAAAACATCCCCTTTTAGGGTTGGAACCTTCTTCCATCCGCCTGGCCTCCAAGTGCAGCCCCCCCCCCCCCCCCAATTCTGCCCTAAAACAGCCTATAAATAGATGTTCTGGGTTTCACCCGCTCGCGGGGCGAGACCCGCTTCGCGAGGCGAAACCGAAAAGGGTGATCTCTGGCACAGTCATGCCTTTAGGCTCGCGAGGCGAGATGGTGATTCGCGAGGCGAGACAGAAAGGGTGACTGTTACTGTTCAGACTGGTCGTCGGGCTCGCGAGGCGAAACTTCCAAAATTCCTTTTCCACTGCTTCCTTCATTTTCCTTGACTCCAAGAGCTTCACTTTTAACCTGAAAATGTAAGATAGCATTAAATGCTTTATTTGACTCAAAATTAACTAAAATATCCTAGAAACTACTTAAGAGACTCAAAGTGTTGCTTGAGGACAATTTAAATCTAATTTGGGAGACACGAGATATAATTAGCACAAAACCAATGTTTTTCTAGTTATAAAACTAGATGAGTCAGAGGCTTATCAAAATACCCCAAACTTAAACTTTACTTGTCCCCAAGCAAACCAAAACTCAAAAAGACTCAAACTTGGCAAGCTTAAAGGATTCAATCAATTTCGCACAGATTTCATGCAATTAAATCAAAACAGTTTTCTTCAATGTCTCCCCCTTTTTGCATCAGAGTAATCCCCACATTCATTTACTTTAAACAAAGAGAATCCTATCATTCATGCAATCAGTAATCTAAGTTGAGGATCCAAGTTACACACAAAAGAGAGATCACCAATTTCAAACAATTGTCTTCCTCACAAGGGCATTTAGTATTTCACTCATTCGCTCAATTTGTCAAGGGTATCAACTTTCACTCAATTTCAATTTCAAGAGCACTTCCCACGAATTTGATTTTCATCTCAAACATGGTTCCCACGAAAATATGCATGCAACATCAAAAGGTCTTTTAAAGGTTGTAATGGGGCCTGGCTAAAGGTAGGATATTCAAAGGTACTAGGCTTTACATCCCTAGGAATTAAGAGAGCATGAAACTTTTTACACTTTTTTTTTCACTCCAATTCCTTTTTCCATTTTTCTTTTTGCTTTGGGTGACTACAATCTTTTTCTTCTAATTCCCTTTTTTTGACATTTTTGTTCTTTTCTTCTTTTTCTTTTTGCCTTTGGCTTCAACCTCTATTTTTCTTTTTCTCAATCCAAAACAACATATCATATCCTTGTAGCCACCCCAAACTTGCTAAGCATCCATGCTCTCCTAAATCCTAAAATTTGGATAACATGTTTTTCCAGATTTTTTGGCTTATACAAAAGGTCATCAAGAAACAATCAGTTATTAGGCTCAATGTGGCTAACTAGGGAACATGCATTAGGGATTGGTTCAATTTATGCCAAGTAGCTATTTCAAAGAAAATTGCCTAAATCATTTGATGCAACCACATAAACATGCAAACCATGAAGAGATTCAAGCAAATCCGGGAAAGTGCAACTTAAAAGTGATTCACACAGTTAAAAACAAAGTTGGAGGCTCAAATTCCTCACCTGGACATTTTTTTTTCGCAAAATGTTTGACCGAGATACAACCCCTAGTGTGTGCATCATTTCACCCCAAACTTATCATAATTTATGCAATCACAATAGAATTTCTCAAGGTTCAATTTTCAATTTTTCACATGGGGATCAACTTTCAATTTTCAAATCCTAGGGGAAATCATAAAAAATCAACATATAACATGCAATCAATCTATGCTAAATTCAATAAAATCCATTTAAGCTCACCGACACAGGACTCACACACATAACTCAAAGCAAAGCAAAGCAAAGAAATTAAAAAGAGAAAGGTTTAGAAAAAAAAACTCATGAAAGCGCTTCCACCGGGATCCCACTGCCTGTGATACAGCGGCCAAGGAATGCTCAAATTGTAGTATGACCCTGCCGGATCCCATGACCTGCAGCATAAATATGGAAGTGAGCGCTTGAAAATCATGGTGACTTCTTCAAGTGTGAAGGACTTCTCACTCCCTCTCGGGTCAAAGATGACCTCCTTGTCAACAAAGTCTTCCCAATAAAAATGGGGTTCAACTTCTTGGATTGGCCATGGTGCCTTCATAGTTAAAGATCCAAAATCCAATTTCTCAGGCAGAGGCATGAACTCCATCGTTGACTGCTTCAAAATGTGAGGTGGCAAACAAGTGGAGAGGATCACTGGTGCTGTTTTGGCTTCTGTACAATCTTCATTCACCGAATAACCAAATCCATCACCTTCCATATATGCAGAAATCTCAGCATAAACCACACAAGTGTTTCTCCCATCATAATCAACACATGCATAGGAATCAATAGGATCATCCAATTTCAAACTTTCTTCATCATCCTCTAGCATGGCGAAATAGATGTCCTCCAAATGTCTCTTCATCTCAATCTCTTTAGTCAAGAGTTCAATGGGAGATGGTGCAACTATGTTCTCACAAATAGGGTCTTCACTTCTTAATTCGGTTGCTCCCACTTCTTCATCTTCCTCATCATCCATTGTTGCATCATCTTCATCATCATCCATCAAGTTCCCATTTGGCATTTCGGATAGTTGGGTAGAGAGTTCCTCAATACGTACCCCGAGACTTCGAATGGTATCTTCTTGATTTTTTAAATTTTCCATTGTTGTTACCATGAAGTTCTCCAAAATATCCTCTAAGTGAGACCGACTATCCGGAATAGGTTGCTCAAAATTGACTGTGAATTCGGATTTGAAGTTCTCCCAAGCAACTTCCAATGGTGATAGCTCATTATAGCATTGAGATGGTTGTGGTTGATATGAAGGTGTGGAAGATTCCCAATGTTCCTCTTGATCAATCCAAGTATTGTTTGGAGGATTCCCCCACCATGGAGTGGAAGTGTTGGGAAATTGATTTCCCCATTCAGAATAGCATACCACTGGTGGAGGAGAGACAGTTGCACTTGACAACTTATTACTCACTTGTTGGATGTTTATGGCCAATTCTAACATATCTGCCGCAGCTGTAGCTCAGACATCTCAATTTCTGCATCAGATGGATGATAACAATTGTAGTCCATGATCCTGTCAAATCAATTTCCACCTCACAGACAAATAAGGCCCAAGATTAAAGAAACACGATTTCAAATATATACAAAACTAACAAAAGGAAGAGATCAAATACATACAGAAAAATACAGTAAAAGTGTCTAGATTAGTTGTCTCCTTCGTTACTATTGATATTGGCAAAGCCAATCCCCGGTAACGACGCCAAAAACTTGATGCGTATTTTTAAAACAGGCAAGTGTACCTAGCCGTACAAGTAATACGGTGGTGAGACTGGATATTTTCCTCAGGGATCGGTTGCCAATTACCAATTCACAAAGTCAACAACTATCTAGACTAAACTATGGTATGAAGTAAGATCAAAATAGAAGATAAAATAAAGCAATAAAATATTTTTGGTCTTTTGGGAATTTTAACAAACACTTGGAGGGCAACAGAAATGTGGTCAAGATTGTCAGGGTTAGACTACACTAATCCTCCCTTAATTGCAATGAAATGGTTACCAACACAATTCCTAATTCAATTATGACAATCAAGTCTTTTTAAATACTCAAACCCTAATGTCTTAGGTGGAATGAGCCTAAAACCCCAAATCAAACCCTAATGTCTTAGGTGGATTAATCTGAGATTTTGCATTAAGAATCAAGACTTATAAGATTGCAATCACCCCAAGACCTATGTCTAGGTTCAAGAACTCCTTGGCATTTGATTCATGAGCATGCCTTAATATCAATCTTTCAATTGTCTATCAAAGCAACTAATCATTCCTAGGATGATCAAACCAAGGAAAGCATTAAGCATGGAATCAAACACTCATAAAGAAATAGAAACTTGCATTGAAACCAAATCAAATACAAACAAGTTTAGAAAAGCTACATCTAATCCCAACAACAAGGGGATTTAACTACTCATAATGAATGACAATACAAAAGCAAAGGAGAGAAGAGATGAAGAACACTCATAGAAGAATCCTCCAATCTTCTCCCATTCCCAGAGCAAGGAAAACATCCCCTTTTAGGGTTGGAACCCTCTTCCAGCCGCCTGGCCTCCAAGTGCAGCCTCCCCCCTAATTCTGCCCTAAAACAGCCTATAAATAGATGTTCTGGGTTTCGCCCGCTCGCGGGGCTAGACTTGCTTCGCGAGATGAAACCGAAAAGAGTGATCTCTGGCACAGTCAGGCCTTCAGACTCGCGAGGCGAGATGGAAAGGGTGACTGTTGCTGTTCAGGCTGATCTTCGGGCTCCCGAGGCGAAACCCTGGCTCGCGAGGCGAAACTTCCAGAATTCCTTTTCCACTGCTTCCTTCATTTTCCTTGACTCCAAGAGCTTCACTTTTAACCTGAAAATGTAAGATAGCATTAAATGCTTTATTTGACTCAAAATTAACTAAAATATCCTAGAAACTACTTAAGAGACTCAAAGTGTTGCTTGAGGACAATTTAAATCTAATTTGGGCGACACGAGATATAATCAGCACAAAACCAAGGTTTTTCTAGTTATAAAACTAGATGAGCCAGAGGCTGATCAATACACAACTCTATAACAGAGTATAGGACACTCAGAATTTGGGGACCAACTCCATGTTTGATAAATGATAATCTCTATGGTCAGAGAACTCTCTTTAGCTCAATAAATTCTCTCCTTTTCTATACATGCAATACCCAACAAAAGCTTTAGGAATATATAAAGATGTTTTGTACCAACGTAGGTTGGTCCAGTTGGTAAGGATTCGGCTCATAATCCACAAGGTCGTGAGTTCAAATCCCACTGTCGATGTAAGGATCTCGTTGGTGGGTAATCTGTAAGTACCTATGTAAACACTCTATGAGCCGTGAGGCCTGCTCTGACCCTGATGAGCCCCCGGGATCCAACTCACCTAAACTTTAATTAAAAAAAAAAGATGTTTTATTACTCTCAAGTCTAAGTGCACATTGAATTCATTAAAGTGGTTTAAATTAGTATGTAGCATAATAGATGACTTAGTAACACAGAAACCAAAAGGCATCATTATACTTATTATCTTGATTCCTTTAGTAAAAAGTCTCAATCATGTGGTGTGGTAGGTAATTCAGTTGGCTCTGACAATTAACGGATGCCAAAGTAATTAACGAATTCAAAGGCAATATTTGCCGTTTCGATGAAAAGAGAGCAAAACCATCCCTTAATTAAAGTTAGATATTACCATTTGCATTAATTTCTGAAGCTTTACTCTTCTTAATTGATTACCAGTGGCTTCTTCATTCTATATACCTGCAATGTATCGTGCAGAATATATGAATAGAAGTTTAATTTGGAAGTTACATATTTTTATATTAAATCAGACAACCGAAGAAGCTCGCTTGTATTCAAGTTAAGTAATTATTAGTACCAGATTTGATTTCAACTCTCGGTGATTAGTTAGATCTCCTACCTATGGTGAAATATATGTATTATATGTAGCTTGGAACATAATCTACTAATGTTACTCACATCCGGTGATACCCACAATCATTAAAATCTACTAGTATTTATAAGCTATGGTCTGAATTGATTGTATAGGTTGATTCATTTGGGTAAGGCCAGCTAATTATAATGTTTATGCCTATGCATTTCTTCTAGACTTGATGAGTTAGCTTCATCTCCATGTAATAGACCCTCATTAAGTTGATCTAAAATGTCATTGGCGTATATATATATACCTAACACAAAAAGCTTTTCAAAACCGCAGACGAATGTAATGGATATTTAGACAAATTAGTTTACCATGCTTTAGTGTATTATAATGCCTTTAGAAACATTTAATATTATGGTGGCGTTTGGAAGAGCTTATTTAAGCTTCTTTTGACTTATCTAATGACATAAGCTCTTATGCAGTGTGTTTGGCAGAGCTTATAAAAATAACTTATGTCATCCCATAAGGAGTTTTTGACTTATTTTCATAAGTCACTGGGAGAAGCTTATGGAATTATCATAAGAGCTTATGCACTAAACACCCTCTCCGTGTTTTTCACTATTTGAATCCTCTCATGCCCTTTCTTTCTTTTTCTTTCTTTAAGCGCTTATGGCATAAGCTCTCATGCGATAAGGTCTTAATTAAGTTGTTTACCCAAACGTACCCTATGTCATCAATCTAATGAAATTATCATTGTAAAGAAGATCATGGGCATGACCACAGTAACCTAGGAGTGGTGGAGCAGAGGTGGTTGCTACGGTGGAATTAAAATTAAGAATAAATTAATCTCCTGTGATGACAATGAGGAACAATTAGGAATTAAAAAATTAATGACATGCCATATACACTTTACAATATTAGTAATGATATTTAGTATGATTTAATGCAACCCCATTTTTACATGCATGCTCTAATTGAAAACTTGCCTAATCTTTAGAGGACAATGCTGGACCGTTTGGACCATTTAGTATGTCATGTCTCCTCTTTAAATGAAATCTCATACTCAAATTTAGCATGTTCTATTGAGCTTTACGCAATCCCTATAAAAATCCCAAGTTTCCCCAGCAAGCAAGCAAGTAGATTGCGAATCATATCTTCAACTTTTGTTACTTCTCCCATGCACCGCCACAGCCACCAACTTTTCTTTGTGTTCTTTTTGAACTCAAAGCTTCCATTTAATCATTCATGGGGTCCCAAAGCTAGCCATGCCACGTTGCTATAAGTAAGTAAAGCCTGGTGAGGACCAACTACCGGTTTAACTACCAAGCCTAAAGGACAAGGAATTTTCAGAAGATCCTTATATTGGTGTTTTTTTTCCCCTTATTCTTTTATGGTCATTTTCATTTCTTTTAATAATGTTAAGGAAAGCCTTAGGACTTGGGTTATTTTGAGAATTTTTTATTTTACCCTTACAGAAATAAATATCAAACAAGTATGATTAATCTAAATAAATTAGTTCATACCATTTTTTTAATTTATTATATAAAAATAATTTTTTACATAACTCAAATGAAATATATTATCTTAAAAACACTTTTCAATAAAAACATTTAACATTAGACTAATTGTACTATATATAATCAATTATACAAATGATCGATTTTTAAAATAATTTATTTATTTTTTCTTTTGATAACATTAAAATAATTTACTTTTCCCAATTAATCCAAATACACTTAATATGTTGTACTGTATGGTCCACCTCAGATGATTAAACTTTTTTTAAGATACAAGGAAACAAAACTGGTAGTGTAGGGTTTGGTACTTTTGTAAGGTACCTAATTATCATGCACGTTTATATTTCCGGTCGATGTTATGATTTAATAAACCTCAATTTATTTGTGAAGGTCCCAATTTCTATCACCAGTGATCACCATCACTAACTAAACGACCTTGAACACCACCATCTTTCACAATAAAGATTACGGTATTAAACTCCAAGCTATTATTTATTAAAAATTTAGAATATATTTCGTGAAATTTATTCTTAGTTTGAATTTTGGAGCATTTGGGAGAATCGTGCTAGCGTTTTTCTTATTAAAATAATAATATACCTACTGATAAGTACCTACCTGGAAATAATTTCAAAATCATGACAAAATATACTCACCAGATCATGTAAATTGACAAAATAACAAAATCTTTCTCAATTAGTGTGTGCACACGGCAAATTAGGATTTTCCTTCACACGTATAACTTGTATTGAGAGGACAAAAAAAAAAAAAAAAGTGACCAGCTCGTGACACTATTTCTTAATCGAAATAAATAGGGCATGCCCATCGGCTTCAGAGTTCAGACAGATGTATTGTTCAGAGCCCAAAATGATGGAATCCGAAGAAGCTCTACTGAGTAAAGGAAAATGAGATGAGGAACAGGCCCACGGTATTGCCACAAGCAAATGGATAAGATCTACCTTATGCCCAAAGAACAACCAGAAGCAAAAGAGACTTGGGCCTATTTGGATGAGTTAAAAAAAAAAAATTTATTATAAGGAACAGAAGTTATTTTGTATTTGAACGAACTTAAAAAAAAGGGTTTTTATAAGATTTATTATAAGGACATTATTATCAAATCAAATATGACTTATCCTCGCTCTCTCTTCTATTGCATCCACTTTTTTTAAGAGCTAGGAATTGTAGCCTCTTAAAAAACACTAAAATGTGTTATTTATTTTTTTTAAAGTATTTCCAAACACTCATATTTTCTTTTAAAAACACTTATATTTTGAAAATGAGTATTTTTCAAAAAAAAAAAAAAACACTCAAGTGGATTCTTTATATAATTTACTATTCAGGGCATAATAACACATGTAGCATTACTAACAACCAAACAAAGAACCTTAAAAAAAAAAAATCAAACAAAGAAAACATTGTGGAAAACTAGACACTATGCAGTCTAGGTCTGTAGCATTACTAACAATCAAACGAAGAACCTTAAAAAAAAAATCAAACAAAGAAGACATTGTGGGAAACTAGACACCATGCAGTCAATTTAGTTTCTTGTACAAACACTACAACAGAGAAGACTTTAAATAACATTTTCGTGTGTCTTTTAATAACGTTTTTAAACGCTATCTATTTCTCTGTAATTAAAGCTTCTGACCTAAGATAGCGCTTCTGAAGCGCTATCTTAGGATACATCTAAGATAGCGTTTCCTCAAAGAAACGTTATCTTAGGTCCCTCAAAACACAACAGAGTTAAAAAATCATGCTATTCAATGTATCAAATTAATATAATTGTGTGTAAAAGATGAATACCCACAACATAAAAAAAAAATACACAATCCTCAAATCCCCTCTAATTTTGAAACCCTAAGATTACATAAACAAAAATGCAACATAATGGGCGCATCTGAAACCAGAAACGTTAATAAAATTGAAAGGAGGAACAAAACAAGTATTTTCTGAATTGCTTGTGTTACTTTCACACAGCATAGAGGTATTCTATTTATACACTAGAAGAATTAAATACAACTGATAATTACAAGACAAATAAATGAGGCACCTATTTCCTATAGTCATTTCCTAATTTCATGACTAGAGAATACATGAACCTCATTAATTTACAATGACTATTTCCTAAACTATTAACGACAGTCCATGAACCTTTGGACGGTGGATTCCAACATTAATGACAGTCCATAAACCTTTGGACGGTGGATTATCTTTGGACGGTGGATTCCAACAAATAACAAGGGTACTTTGAACCAGAAGCTTCGTCTGATATACCACTCAACACTCACGAGGCAGCGACGACGACGAAATTGAAGCAGAGACTGATGGGGACAGTTTCTGGAATGAGGCAGTGGTTTATGTAGCGGCTGGTCGACGAAGGAGATGCGGTGGTTTCTGGGGTGAGGTTCGACGGTTTCTGGTCAAAGACAGAAACGCAGATCTGACTTGTTGGTGTAACACCCTGTTTTTCGTATGCTTCTTTATCGGTAAATACATGCTTTAATGTATTTATTTTCGATAAAATCCAGAAGATGATTTTATTTAAAATAAAATCATTTTCTTGTGTTGTTTTACCATATGAAGTCACAGTAAAATTTTCAGTCGAAAATTTAGACGAAAACCGGTCTGCGTTTTCTCTGCCAGTACAAGTTTACTGAGCTAGAGACAAAATTTTAATTCGTGAACGAGACGGTTAGTGTTTTTATGATGTTTTGTGTGGGTTTGGAGTTTTTAGAAAAATCTTGTTCGGGGCCAAAATCTTAGGGATTTCTCGGACGAAACCTTCAGAAAATACGATCGGATGTGCAACCGGTTACGTATTTAAGCAGTTAAAGGAACCCTAAAGGATAAGAGAAGGCTTGATGAGATGCCTAATTAAATGCTTATGACACACCTAAGAAAAAGTAAATCCTTACTTCATTCCAAAATCTTACTTTTCATCTTTCTCTCTCCAATCACATCAGATCATCTTAACTCTTTAACCTCTCTACAAGCAACCACCTTCTTTCTTCTTCTTTATTCTCTTCTTCCTCTCCAAAACCGTGCCCCCCTCCCTCTTACTCTATAAATACCACTCTTCAACTTCACTTCATCAATTTCCTTTCTCCTACTCCATTAAAACCCTTAAGCTTTCATCTTTTTCTTAACTTCAAGCTTCCAAAGCTCTAGTTTTTCTTCTTCTTTTCACTAAGTGTTCTTCATTAAAGTTGTTCCTCTTGCTTAGGTTAATCCTCTCATGTATTCTTTTCTTTAAAAACTTCATCTTTTTCTAAAGTTTCTTCTTTATGTCATATATGAGCTTTTATCTTCAAAAATCTCTCAAAAATGGTAGAAAACTCCTTTTGAGTTGAAACCAATTTCTATGGTCTTGTATTTACTTGTAGTTTAACATACAAAAAGGTTGTGTAAAACAAAGTTTCCTAACCTCTACTTTCTAATGAGGCCGAACCATGCATATGGTTTAGATGGATCTTGTTTCAACTTTTACAAATATGAGTTTGTATTTAAAGATTTGTTTTCCCAAAATGATCATGGACCAAGGCTCCTTTATGTTAAAGGATGCTATGTCTAAAGTGATTGGAAAGTTTAAAGATTTGTTTTCCCAAAATGATCATGGACCAAGGCTCCTTTATGTTAAAAGATGCTATGTCTAAAGTGATTGGAAAGTTTAAAGATTTTTACTCTACTTTTATGTCATTTACTTTCATGCCATTTATATTTATGTCATTTACATTATGTCATTTACTTTTATGTCATTTATATTTATGCCATTTACTTTATGTCATTTACATTATGTCATTTACTTTATGTCATTTATGTTTATGTCATTTATGATTCATTTACTTATGTCATTATACTTTAATTATTTATAAGCCTATGTTGTTCTTACTTTATGTGCTTATGAGCTTTGTTATTTAAAATCCTATGTTGCTTTCAAGATGATCATAGACTTGAGCTCCATAAGTTATTGGATGTTAAAAGGTCTAAGAGATTGGAAGAATTTAAAGATTTTTATCATAAAAACCCAAGGATGGCCGAATCTTAAAGGTTATGGACCTAGGGTGTTTCGTTTTTCATTTATCCAAAGTGATCATGGTTTTGAGCTCCTTACTATTAACGGATGATAAACCAAAGAGATTGGAAAGTTTAAATGTTCCTAGCCTATTTTATTGGTCAAAGCCGAATCTCCATCAAAGTGTAACTTGGTGGGATTTTTGTTCAACTTTGTTTTAAGTAATCATGTTTTAAACTCTTAGCACTTGAGGATCATAAATCCCTAAGTTGCATATGTTTTGGAAACTTCTAACCCTAAGTTCTTGGTTGAGTTCTAATCCTTTGAACCTTGTGTCTTGAAACCTAGACTTGCATCCTAACCAACCTTGAAGAACGTCCGCGAAACTGTTTATTTTCTTGCATTCTCTTACCTTCTTAAGGTAAGAGGGGATTTCCTAAAGATATTCAATAACTGTATGCATGTGTGTATGTGTTAATTGGATATTTACATGTTGATTGAGCTTACTTGATTATCTAATGTACTTGAACTGTTATGCTATTATCTGATGTTGAACTGTACTTGTTCTAAATGATATAATGCATATATGTGATGAACTGCTTTCAACTGTGATATTAGCATTGAACTGATGATATATACCGTTGTTGATTGAAAGTTTGCTAAGCCAGACGTGCGTCTGTGCTCAACCGTTATAAGGATTAAAAACCTTAATAAGCTTTGAGGATGAAGGGATTGGTGTTCTTTTCCAAAAGCTCTTTAAACTTAAAGTACTTGTTTTAAATGTTGAAATGATTTTGGTGAACTATTGTTATACAAGAGAAAAATCCTTTTCGAACAATGTGTCTTCAAGTGAAAACTTTCAAGATTATTTGGCAATATCCTATTGGGGGAAATATTTCAAAGATAAAAGAATTTCAAAGATGCTTTATAAAAGATTTTCAAAGAAAAGGTTTTCCTAAATATTTTAGAAACTTTCCGATAACCTGGACAGGTTATCGAGGATTCGATTTTGAATTTGTTTTTCACTGAACGAAAAATAAGTACTTAAGAAAGAGAATCTAGTACGCGAGACGTCGCCTCTAGTATTCAGTTATGCGCACGTGATCTTGGATCAGTGTTAATTCGGGACTATGAGTCCTATTTATGATGTTATGGACTGAGAGTCCAATTCTCGAAATTTAGGACAGTTCGTTCTGATTTCGTTGTGATGGACTTAGGTCCTAATCACGTTGTGTTGGACTGTGTATTCTAACCGCGTGTAATGAACATTGTTAAAGGTGAAGGTTGTTTTCTACGACCACAACCCTTGACTGCGGCCGCGGTCTGGGGCATTGTGATTGAGCATTCGAGCTATGTGTCCTATGCTTTTGAGTTTTCAAGTGATGGGGAAATGATGATTAAGTCGTTAGTTTTGAGCTGCGACAGTGAAAAGAATGAACACAAAGAAACCCTTTTAAATAAAATATTTTCTCATGTGCATTTCCCCAAGCAGACGTGCTATTGATATATATATCAGATACAAAGACGGTATCTGGGAGTCTGTCCATGTAAACCGAGTGAAGAGGCACATGTGACGTTGCTCGTCCTGAGACCTTAATGCATGAAGGTAAGGAGGCAACTGCCCGGTGGGCTAGAGATTGACCAACTCTAATTCTTCTCCAGTGAAAAACGGTGTTGATATCTCATGAGATTAAGTTAGAGCCTGATATTGAAGTGTCATGCATATTTTCAAAGATTGACTGTGCGGGCTTGAGACCCTATGATATAACACTGTTATATTGTGTATATGCATGATTTAACTGCTTATATGATTCTGTGATGTATGTATCATGTATATGGTTGTTGTGGGATATATCATATGATGGTATCTCACTCTTACAATTATATCAGGTCTCTTCGGGTTTTGTTGTAGTACCTTGGTACTCTAGTACCGATGTTGCAGAGGAGTCTTTCTAAGTCAATTGAAGACCTAGTGTTAGAGGTTGGGAAAGTATTCCGATTGGGGGACTCTCCAATGAATATTTGATAGAATGACCAACTTAGGATTTGAGTTGGGTTGTATATCTAGAGAGGTCGGTAAATGTAGTGTTATATACCTCCATCTGTAGTTTGAACTTTTCTTCCGAAAGTGGAAGCTTAGAGAAATGTTGTATGTCATGGTAACTTTGTTACGAACGTGACTTTACATTTTAAATGTATGTATGATGGATTTCAGAGTTATCCTTATAGAAGAAAGTTTTATGCACCAGTTTTCTGACTTAAGAGAAAACAAATTTTCCGAAAGCAACCAGCAAATTATCTTTTAAATTTACTTCCGCATGGGTTTCATAGTAATGCCCCAAGGGGGGGCGTTACAGTTGGGGGTGTTTTGATTCGACTGTCACGGTGGTCTGAGAGGTGTTGCGTGGCGGAGATGGTAGCACGCTGCGTGGGAGCTAACTCAACTGGGGAGAGGCGTAAGGTGATTGAGCACGGCGGGGCGAAGCACAATGGACAGCGACTGATCGGCGAAGGCGGCGTGCTCAATCTGTTCGTAATAGTTGGATCTGTAAATGGGGAGTGGTGGTAGTAACGTGGGGCTGCTGGACTGAGATGATGGAGGAAGGAACTTCGAAAAAGAAAAGGATCGAGTTTGAGTACCGTCGGAGGGATTGAACGCGCCTTATGTTTTTAAACTTTGGAAAAGGAAACAATAGCGCTTCCGTATAGAAGTGCTATTGTAGGGGTACATAAGATAGCGCTTCCTCGAGGATTTGACGAAGTGTTATCTTTTCCTATAGCTTGACTTTTAATAACGCCCTCTTTAGGAAGCGCTATCTTAAATATCACCTAAGATAGCGTTTGCTTAAGAAACCTCTATTAAAAGTTCCTGCATCATTTTTAATAGTGTTTCCGTGCAGAAATGCTATAAAAGGTGTGTTATTAAAAGTCTAATTTGTTGTAGTGAAATCTTTGAAAAAAGGAAACGGAATAAATACAATGTCATAGTTTTATAATTATTTTTATTGTAATTGTTTCTAAAAATAAGAAATAAAAACAGGAAACAAGAACCAAACTAAACGGGTCCTTAATTTGGGAATTCAAGTTACACATTTATTTATTTCACATGAAGTATAGTGGAATCGCACAATCCATGGACGGTTCTTGAGCTTGAAGTGTTAAAAAGGTCCTATAGATAGTAATGTTCTATCCCGGTGGGAATTCCTATTGCCGTATCTGTAGCATGCTTGAAAGATGCAATGCAATCATTCTCTATTCATTTTTTTTTTACAACAATCATTCTCTATTCTTGAATTGCATTAATCGTCTGTGCAAAAATTAAGGGATGTTAATTTAACGAATGAATAAAAATTACACATTTTTAAAATATGTGAACTAAAATCGAATAGAAAAAAAAATTTATGTGAGCAAAATCTCCTAAACACTATAATAGATGACCAAAAATACAATTAAGAAAAAAAAAATGTTTTATCGTCTTCAACCGTTTTTCTTTTTTAACATTTTAATAATTTTTACCTAACCATACAAGTGTCATCATAAAATATTCTTTTTGTCCTAAAATAATTTTCTGATAATAATTAATTATTCTTTTTTTACATAATAATTAATTATTCTTAATTACACACTAAATAAGTCTTTTAGTTTTTCGGACGACTTTTTAACCTCCATAGTCTCTCTCAATCTTCCCTCTACTCTTCTTTTCTTTTTTTCCCATCCACCGGAAGTGGGTGGTTTTGAGTCATTTTTTGACCTGGAATAACTCGTCTACATCGTTTTTCTCTCCTTTTATCTAATTTAGTGGTTTTTCACATAGATATGGTTTTTTTCAGTGTTTTTCCTTGTTTTCGTCGTCTGTGTGCGGCGGGGTTTTGTTCGTTGTCTTGTTGCGGCGTCGTTTGGTTTCCCATCTTGTTGCGGTGTTCGTTTGGTTCAGATTGCCAGATCGGCTTCGATCCATTACAGATTCGATCAAGACTTGGGCGTCAATGTTACAGATCCGTAGGCATGGATATTCTGGTCACTTTGATTTTGTCATATTTCTAGGCATTTTGTCGTGTTATGCTATTAACCTGGGTGCTGTGAGTTTGTTCGCAGATTCATCTATTTTGGTTTTTACCGATATTGAATTTGTGTTGTTTTCGATGTATTTTACCAATTTTAATGAATGCATATCTTTTTTAGTCAAAAAAGAAAAAGAAAATTCTTTTAGTTTTTCATGAATTAAATTCGTCTTCCATTTTAAGAATACATGGCACAAAAGCTGGATGTCAATTTTTCTTTTTTTCTTTTGGTTAAAATAATTTTTTGGTCCCTATATGTGTCCTTGATTGTCAATTTGGTCCCTATATATAAAAAATTGCAAATCAGTCCCCATACGTGACTACCGTTATCACTTTAGTCCCTACCATTATGAACACACATTTTTGTCTATCTTCATTTTATTTTATTCTGATTGTATTATTATGTTACTATATTTCAGGGAGACGAAGAAATAATGGTGAAGAAAGAAAGAAGAAAAAGAAAGTAATGATTGGACGAGAAGGTTCCGTCCATTACATATTTAATTTTCTGTTGGACGAGGAAGTTCCGTCCATTGCATATCTAATTTTCTCTTGGACGAGGAGGTTTCGTCCATTCCATTTTTAATTTTCTGTTGGACGGGGAGGTTCCGTCCATTGCATATTTAATTTTCTGTTGGACGAGGAGGTTCCGTCCACTGCAATTTTATTTTCAGACTGGAGACTAAAGAATAAAGAAAGAAGAAAAAGAAAATAATGAAGAAAAGAGGAAGAAAAGAAGGAGAAAAGAACAATCAGCAAAAGGAGAAGAAAGGAGATTGAGTTACTTCTCCTAACCCTAAAAAACCTCATTTTACATATCAGACAAGACCTCTCTTCCGCCTCCCACTCTCCAACCGACCCTACACCTCCTCTACCCATTGGTCCTTCTTCTCCCTCATCTCTTCCACTCTCTTAACCACACCACACTTCCTTCTCTTTTCAAACATGCAACCTTCACATCAAATCGCCTTCTTTTCTCTGCTCGCGCCACCTCCATCTGGACACACACGATCTCTGCTCAGAACCGCCCAAGCTCAGGATTTTGTGGGACCAACCTTGAAGCCGCTGGGTAAGGAGAAGCATGAAGCCCTCTCCTCCATCTATAAAAGGAGAGGGGGGAAGAACGAAAAAATGGGAGGAGGAGAGGAGACAAAGAGGACATACGGAAGAAGAGAGAGGAAGAGAGAGATTTTTTTATCTGATGTTTTCTTTGTGAAGAAAAGATATAGGGATTTGAGTTTTTTTTCCTCTTCTGTCATTAGAGTGGTTCCAAATTTTTAAAAGAAAAAGAGAATTAAAAGAGTCAGTGAGACTGAAATGTAAGGGTTTGATCTTAAAATATTACTACTGGGAGAAAGTAAAATAATTGTTATTCTACTCTCATTTGGTAATCCTTGTTCTCTTTGTTGATATTATTCGTGAGTTTCTCTTGACATTCTTATTTTTATGTGTCTCTGTTTATGATGAAAAGAAAATCCATGGATATTGAAACTGAATGAGTTAGTATGATGTTTGTTATATGAGTTCTTATGTCTATTTCAAAAATGGTGTATCGTAGGGTTCCTATTTCATTGTTTGCTGTCATATGCTGAAATGCATGATACACCAGTAATCTTCATATGGCTATACTGTTACTAAACACTTAAAATGTTTCATTTTTGTTCTATATTCATAAGGCAAAACTATTTTCTTTACATAAAAATAAAAGATGATCACTTAAATCCCCTTCAACCGGTTTGCTCCCTTTTACAAAATAAAGTAGATTGCCTTTTGATAAATAAATAATGGAACTTGTTTTATTTAGGGAGGGCCTATGGACTTGGTTGTCATATTCAATCCCTTAGAATAAAGGTTGCCATATGGACTTAAGTGTCGTGTTCAACCTATTTTGGACTTTTCAAAAAAGGTAGAATAAAATAAAAATGAGATCATGAAGTAACATTTCTCTTCCTAATTCCTATGTGGTATTTTTCTAAATACTTAATTAAATCAATGTTATTTTTTGGGTTGCTTTATGACAAGTGTCATGCTCAACCCCTTTACATTTTGTGGTTGCCCTGTGGACTTACGTTGTTCAACCTCGTTTAGGTTTAATAAAAAAATTTCACAAATATAAAACCAATAAAAAATACAAAATATCTTAAAATTAAAAATGTTTTTTTCCTTTAAATGATTTTTGGGGTAAAACAAATATTTTCAAAGTTACTAATAATTTACACAACTAATTTTGGGTAACCATTTTTATGGATGTTCTCGGGTGCTGTGGGGTTAACTCTTCATGCCTTCCCTAGACGTAATCGACTCCCGAATCCAAAGTTCTTTTTAAAGGGTTTTCCAACTTTCCCGAAATTATATAAAGTTGGTGGTGACTCCATGTTTATTCTAAAAAATAAAAGCAAGTTTTCTTTTTGGTCGCGACAAATGGCGACTCCACTGGGGAGACTTTTAAGAGAGTCAAGCCCGTAAAAATTAGTTTTGCAAATTTTTAGTAACTTATAGCTTATTTGTTTTGCCTTTTTTTTATTGCTATATCTTGCTGTTTTTTTCTTACAATAATTAAGTATTAAAAAACAAAAACAAAAACAAAAACAAAAAAATGTGTTTTTTTTATATGTTTGTTTGGATTGTCCTTTTTTTTGGGTTTTCCTTTATTTAAATAAAAATGAGAAAAATTAGTTGTATATACATTTTGACTCATGTTATTTTTGTACATGTTTCACTAACAATGTTTTTGTTCCTCATCCTTTCTTTTCTTTTTTCCTATATTTTAACAATAGGGTAGAGGACTTATAACCATTTTTATATATACCTATATTTTTATTTTGCAGGTTTTTCTTGTCTTTTCTTTTCTTTCTATTTTTTAAGTGTTACAGGTTTGTGTGCCCCCTTCACACACACCACTATCGCATATTACACACACTCTTGGCTCTATACACGAGCTTGCTCAAAACCCCAGGATTAGGCCATGCTCCGACATTGTCATCGAAGAGGTCTTGTACCTCCCTGATACCTGTCGGTTCACCACTCAGATTGTACACGAGATCATGGAATAGTCATATTGAGAGGGTTCATCCCTACTTGTGGCTAGATTCATGAATCAGATCCTTATAAGGGCAATCTGGGAACCTTGACTTTTAGAGGTCTAGACCCGTCCCAATTTTCACTAATAGAGAAAACCTAGTGGCCAACCTGTTTAGAGTCCTAACTTAGGGTGTGTCCATCCTTAGGTTCTACCTGACTTACGACAAAAAGAGGGCGTACCTTTCTTTTCTCTCTCTATCATCATAAGCATAAATTGTCATGCATGTTCATTGTGAATATTCACAAAACTAGGGGCGTCACATTGCCGCCTCAAACTCGAATGACATATTCAAATATTATTGCACATCTAATAGGCGGTATGTCATAATGAAGGTGATGCATTGGCAGCATACCCGTCAGGGTTTTCAACCCCGTTGGATCTCATACAACATGAATCATGCAAGATATATTTGTTTCATTATACTCATTTTTGTTTTTTCACTTGTGCCTCTTTGTTGGAAGACTTTGGTATTCATCTTATAGCAAGAGAATGGAAAAGTTTGGTTCCGAAAAGAGTACTAGCAATACGAGCTGTTCCAAGAAAAGTATCAAGATCGATGTAACACTCAATGACGTGAAGAGTTTATGTGAACTTAGCCAGCAAATGCCAGAAAAAGTATGCTCAGGCTTTGTCAGCAAGTATGGCAGAATATTGGACCTATTGCGTCTGTCGAGCGTTTTTTAGATGATATATATCGAGGAGTGCGTTCTCCCTTAGATACGTCATCAACTATATTTTTACCCTAAAAACGACGTGTTTTCTGCATAAAAATAAGAACATTGCTAGTACGGGTGTGGTCTATCGAGGAGTGGATTCTCCCTTGGACTTGACACCAACTGCATTCAAGCTAGAGGGACCATACCACTAGATTTGATTGCAGGATGAGCATTCTTGCTATAGATGTATACAACAGTCTTCCTAAGAGCACTCTCGCGATCAAACAAAGGGTGTCAACTTGCACATGCACACACACACACACACACAAAATTTTGGGTTTACTAATAAGATTCTTGGATGCTTTATAGTGTCACATACTTCTGAGAATCCGAGAACCATTGCAGGACCTAGGAAAGGTGACACCAATCAAACCCGAGTTCACAATACCAGATCTCGGACCAGGGTGGCTGCCAACATACCTGAGGAAGGAAGAAACTTAAGATCTGAAATAGATGAAGTTCTCAATAATTGGCGATCTGAACCTTTTGTTGATGTTATTTCCATGAAGTAATTATCTTATCATATTAATTATGAACTGATGTTTACTTTGTTTGAGACATGAATGAGAATGCAGCACTTTGTCTGGTGTTTTCCTTTTGGTTCCATCGTTTCTTTTCTCTCTCTTTCATTTCTTTACTTTGTTTAAGCTTTTATTTCATGAATAAGACTCTTGCCTATACTTCTCCTATTCCTGACTTTTTCTTTCAGGAATACTTCTTCCACTAAAGATTTACCTCAGGAGAGGAACTTTGAAAACTCATTTATTGATTCCCTCACGGTCGTTGATGAATACAACCTTGAATCCGATGAGGAAGAAGAAGACATTGAAGAATTCATGAAGATGGTGAAACAGTCAGAAGAAGGGATTAGCACGAATGATGAGGTTGCAGAAGTGATCAATATGGGAACCGAGGAAGACAAAAAGGAGTTGAAAATAGTGGATATCCCAGAGCGTGAAGAAATGGTTGCACTATTCAAAGAGTATCTGGACGTTTTTGCATGGTCCTACAGAGATATGCCAGGTTTAGATCCTGAGATAGCATCACATAAGATTCCCTTATACCCAGATGTGGTTCCAAAGAAGCAAAAATTAAGGAGGATGCATCCTGAGATGTCACTGAAGATCAAGGAAGAAGTGACCAAGCAGTTAGAGGCTGACTTTTTGGAAATAGCTAGACACCCGGAATGGGTAGCTAATATTGTTCCAGTACCAAAGAAGGATGGAAGGGTCAGAATGTGCGTGGACTACCGAGATCTGAATAAAGCCAGTCCAAAGGATGATTTCTCCTACCTCATATTGATGTCCTTGTAGACAGTACAGCCAGAAGTCATAGGTCTTCTTTCATGGACGGGTATTGTGGGTACAATCAGATCCTCATGGATGATGATGACAAAGAAAAGACGACTTTTATCACTCCTTGGGGAACTTTTTGTTACAAAGTGATGCCTTTTGGATTGAAGAATGCTGGGGCCACTTACCAACGTGCTATGGTAGCATTGTTCCATGATATGATGCATAAGGAGGTAGAGGTATATGTTGATGATATAGTGGCTAAGTCCAAGGAAGAAGAAAGTCATGTAGCAGTTTTGCGAAAGTTGTTCGAGCGGCTAAGGAAGTACAAGTTGCGGCTCAACCCTGCAAAATGTACTTTTGGTGCATCCGCAGGGAATTTACTTGGCTTTGTTATCAGTAGAGAAGGAATAAAGGTGGACCCTAACAAGGTAAAAGCAATACGTGACATGCCAACACCTAAGAACGAGCAAGAAGTAAGGGGTTTTCTTGGAAGGTTGAACTATATTGCGCGCTTCATTGCAAATTTGACTAGCACATACGAGCCAATTTTCAAACTCCTCAGGAAGAATAATCCGGGAAGATGGGATGATAACTGTCAAGAAGCCTTTGACAAGATAAAGGCATATTTACTGAATCCCCTAGTATTGGTACCACCTACCCGAGGTCGTCCATTGTTACTCTATCTCACTATATTGCCAACCTCAATGGGGGCAATGCTGGGACAACATGATGAATCTAGCAGGAAGGAGAAGGCAATTTACTATTTGAGTAAGAAGTTTAATGCCTGTGAGGCTCGTTATATGGAAATCGAGAAGACTTGTTGTGTGTTAGTGTGGACCTCCAGAAGACTCAAACAGTACATGTTATATCACACCACTTGGCTAATTTCTCGAATGGATCCTTTGAAGTATATCTTTGAAAGTCCTCATATCTCCTTAAGAGTTTCGAAGTGGCAAGTGATATTGTCAGAATTTGACATCAAATATGTGACTCAGAAGTCCACCAAAGGAAGTGTGATTGCTGATCATTTAGAAGAGAATCCTCTTGAGTCCCAAATGGAGAGATAATGTCCCTCGAGGAAGATGAAGAACAAGAAGATGTGTGGAAGATGTATTTTGATGGAGCAGTCAATATACATGGCAGTGGTTATCTCACCAAACGGCAAGCAGTACCCGGTGGCCGTAAAGATGAAATTTGAATGTATGAATAATATTACAGAATACGAGGCATGTGCTAGTGGATTACAAATGACACTTGAACTTGGTATAAAGCAGTTGAAAGTCTTCTAGGATGCAGCTCTAATCATTTACCAAGTCAATGGTGAATGGCAAACCAAAGACTCCAAGTTGATTTCGTATCAGAAATACTTGACTCAGTTGATTGCGAAGTTTGATGAGATTACTTTCTAGCATTTAACTCGAGACAAGAATCAGTTTGTTGATGTTTTAGCCACACTAGCTGCCATGACCACGCTGGACATCCATACCAATGTCCAGCCCATCCAAGTTAGAGTGCAAGACGAACCGACATTCTGTGCCCATGTGGAAGGAGAACCTGATGGTAAGCCTTGGTATCATGATATCAAGCAATATATTCAGATCAAGAAATACCCGGCAGAAGCGAGAGAAGCAAATAGAAAGACCATCCGAAGACTGGCTATGGCCTTTTTCTTAAGCAAGGAAGTCCTGTATAAAAGAGGATATGATGGTACCCTACTCAGATGTGTGGATGCTCGTGAAGCTAAGTTGATCATGATCGAAGTTCATGAAGGAATCTGTGGGACTCATGCCAATGGCCATATGATGGCTCGAAAAATCTTGAGAAGTGGCTATTATTGGTCCACCATGGATTCGGATTGTATAGAGCATGTTCGTAAATGCCAAAAATGTAAGATGTATGCTGACCGGGTCAATGCACCGCCATTTCCACTGCACAATTTAGTATCCCCATGGCCTTTTTCGATGTGGGGAATAGATGTCATCGGTCCCATTAATCCCAAGGCTTCCAATGGTCATCGTTTCATTTTGGTAGCGATAGACTATTTCACTAAATGGGTAGAAGCTGCTTCATATGCCAGCATAAGTGCATAACTCAAAAGGTGTTTCTCAAATTCCTCAAGAAGGACATCGTCTGTAGATACGGGATCCCAGAGAGGATAATCACAGATAATGCTGCTATTCTTAATGGTGTCGAGATTCAAAATTCAAAATTTTTGCGATGGTTTCAAAATCAAACACCACAATTCAGCTCCTTATAGACCTCAAATGAATGGTGCAGTTGAAGCAGCAAACAAAAATATCAAAAAGATCGTTGCCAAGATGGTTGTAAATTATAAAGACTGGCATGAAATGCTGCCATATGCTCTACTTGTTTATCGGACTAATATACGATCAAGCACTGGAGCAACCCCTTTCTCTTTGGTGTACGGGATGCAGGCTGTCTCACCTATTGAAGTAGCACTCCTTTCGCTAAGGGTCTTGATGGAAGCAGATTTAGAAGAATCTGAGTGGGTGAAAACTCGATATGAGCAGTTGAACATGATAGAAGAGAAAAGACTGGCAGCTATCTGTCACAGGCAATTGTATCAAAGCAGAATGATAAGAGCTTTCAATAAGAAGGTTCGCTCTAGAGAATTTTGCAAGTGAGACCTGGTTTTAAAGAAAATCCTCCCTAATCAGGAGGATGCCCGAGGAAAATGGGTGCCAAATTATGAAGGTCCTTATATTGTCAAACAAGCATTCTCAGGAGGAGCTTTGATTCTACAAAACATGGATGGGGAAGAGTTACCAAGGCCAGTAAACTGTGATGCTGTGAAAATGTTCTATGCTTAAAAAAAAAAGGGGAGCCCGCTAGGTTGAAAACCCGAAAGGGCAACCTAGGCAAAAGTTAGGGCAAAGAGCAATGAAAACAAAAGAAAAGAAAAGGCCCGCTAGGTTGAAAACCCGAAAGGGCAACCTAGGCAAAAGTTAGGGCAAAGAACAATGAAGACAAAAGAAAAGAAAAGGCCCGCTAGGTTGAAAACCCAAAAGGGAAATCTAGGCAAAAGTTAGGGTAAAGAAACCTTAGACTGAAAACCTGTAAAGGCGGCCTAGGGGGGAAGATATGGTCCAACACTTCTGCAAGCACTCACCAAACTGGGGCAATTTTATCCGACCGAGTATACTGGGGTAAAATTGTTAAGGAATGATTGAAGAAGGTGTGTTTGAAGAATCAGAAACAGAATCCAAGATCTGTGTCATCAAAAGGCTGTGGGGAATCTATTAAATGAAAATCAAATGACCAACATTGGGGTAAATTTTATGTGATTATCGTAATTTTCTTTGTTTATCTTTTCTTTTAATCTTCATGATCCCTTTTGTAATTTTGTTCTCATATTGTTCTTTTCTCTTAACAAACTAAATTCTCGTATTAAGGCAAGAGGCTTTTTACTCCCCCGTCGTGTTCAATCTCACTATGGTCATGTCTCAATTAAAGTAAATATAGGTTTAATGGTATGATTTGATAATTCTAATGGTAGCACCAATGAATGGTTTGAACCAAAAGGACTCAATATTTCAAATTCAATGGAAGATATAGCATGCACTGGACAACAAAAGAATGATACAAATAAGCTTGGGAGAATAAACATAACATCCACCTCATATGATTCATATTCTTGGGTGACTCATGTTGTTAAAAGAATGAATGATGCCTCGGCTCAGAGTGGTCGGTGAACAAGGGTTTGGTTCCGTTGTTTTCAAAAGTAAGGGATTCTCATTAGTTTCAAATTACTGATTGAATTTTGTCGAGCTCTGAGGCTCACTGCAATTTTACTTTCGATCTCTGAGGCTCACTCCAAGTTTATTTTCGAGCTCTGAGGCTTGCTGCATATTTACTTTGCTGTTGGACGAGGAGGTTCCGTCCACTGCAATTTTATTTTCGAGCTCTGAGGCTTACTGCAATTTTATTTTCGAGATCTGAGGCTCACTGCAAGTTTATTTTCGAGCTCTGAGGCTCGCTGCATATTTACTTTTTTATTGGACGAGGAGGTTCCGTCCACTGCAATTTTATTTTTGAGCTCTAAGGCTCACTACAAGTTTGTTTTCGAGCTCTGAGGCTCGCTGCATATTTACTTTCTTGTTGGACAAGGAGGTTCCGTCACTACAATTTTATTTTCGAGGTCTGAGGCTCACTGCAATTTTATTTTCGAGCTCTGAGGTTCATTGCAAGTTTATTTTCGAGCTCTGAGGCTCGCTGCATATTTACTTTCCTGTTGGACGAGAAAGTTCCGTCAACTGCAATTTTATTTTCGAGCTTTGAGGCTCACTGTAATTTTATTTTCGAGCTTTGAGGCTCACTTCAAGTTTATTTTCGAGTTCTGAGGCTAGTTGCATATTTACTTTCCTGTTGGACGAGGAGGTTCCGTCCACTGTAATTTTATTTTCAAACTGTAAGGTTTTCTTCTGAGCTCCTCACGTTTTGTCGGACAAAATATGTGTTCATTTTCTTTACTTGTTCATTACTACAATAAATGAAAATTCACAACTAATCATGTCTTCTAGTATGCAACAAGTAAAGAGGGGCAACTGTGAACACTCATTTTTGTCCGTCTTCATTTTATTTTATTCTAATTGTATTATTATGTTACTATATTTCAGGGAGACTAAGAAATAATGGTGAAGAAAGAAAGAAGAAAAAGAAAATAATGATTGGACGAGGAGGTTCCGTCCATTGCATATTTAATTTTCTGTTGGATGGGGAAGTTCCGTCCATTGCATATCTAATTTTCTATTGGACGAGGAGGTTCCGTCCATTCCATATTTAATTTTTTGTTGGACACGGAGGTTCCGTCCATTGCATATTTAATTTTTTGTTGCACGGGGAAGTCCGGTCATTCCATATTTAATTTTCTGTTGGACGAGGAGGTTCTGTACATTGCATATTTAATTTTCTATTGGATGAGGAGGTTCCATCCACTGCAATTTTATTTTCAGAATGGAGACTAAAGAATAAAGAAAGAAGAAAAAGAAAATAATGAAGAAATGAGGAAGAAAAGAAGGAGAAAAGAACACTCAGCAAAAAGAGAAGAAAGGAGATTGAATTACTTCTCCTAACCCTAAAAAACCCCATTTTACATATCATTCAAGACCTCTCTTCCTCCTTCCACTCTCCAACCGCCCCTACACCTCCTCTACCCATTGGTCCTTCTTCTCCCTCATCTCCTCCACTCTCTTAACCGTACCACACTTCCAACCGCCCCTACACCTCCTCTACTCATTGGTACTTCTTCTCCATCATCTCTTCCACTCTCTTAACCGCACCACACTTCCTTCTCTTTTCAAACACGCAACCTTCACATCAAATCGCCTCCTTTCCTCTGGTCACATCACCTCCATCTGGACACATGCGATCTCTGCTCAGAACCGCCCAAGCTCAGGATTTCGTGGGACCAACCTTGAAGCCGTCGGGTAAGGAGAAGCATGAAGCCCTCTCCTCCATCTATAAAAGGAGAGGGGGGAAGAACGAAAAAAATGGGAGGAGGAGAGGAGACAGAGGACATACGGAAGAAGAGAGAGGAAGAGAGAGATTTTTTTTATCTGATGTTTTCTTTGTGAAGAAAAGAGATATGGATTTGAGTTTGTTTCCTTTTCTCTGTCATTAGAGTGGTTCCAAATTTTCAAAAGAATAGAGAGTTAAAAGAGTCAGTGAGACTGTAATGTAAGGGTTTAATCTTAAAATTTTGCTATTGGGAGAAAGCAAAATCATTGTTATTCTGCTCTCATTTGGTAATCCTTGTTCTCTTTGTTGATATTATTCGTGAGTTTCTCTTGACATTCTTATTTTTATGCGTCTCTGTTTATGATGAAAAGAAAATCCATGGATATTGAAACTGAATGAGTTAGTATGATGTTTGCTATATGAGTTCTTATGTCTGTTTCAGAAATGGTGTATCGTAAGGTTCCTATTTCATTGTTTGCTGTCATATGCTGAAATGCATGATACACCAGAAATCTTCATATGGCTATACTGTTACTAAACACTTAAAATGTTTCATTTTTGTTCTATTTTCATAAGGCAAAACTATTTTTTTTACATAAAAATAAAATATGATCACTTAAATCCCCTTCAACCGGTTTGGTCCCTTTTACAAAATAAAGTAGATTGCCTTTTGATAAATAAATAATTGAACCTGTTTTATTTAGGGAGGGCCTAAGGACTTGGTTGCCATATTCAATCCCTTAGAATAAAGGTTGCCCTATGGACTTATGTGTCATGTTCAACCTATTTAGGACTTTTCAAAAAAAAGGTAGAATAAAATAAAAATAAGATCATGAAGTAATATTTCTCTTCCTAATTCCTACGTGGTATTTTTTTAAATACTTAATTAAATCAATGTTATTTTTTGGGTTGCTATATGACAAGTGTCATGCTCAACCCCTTTAGATTTTGAGGTTGCCCTGTGGACTTACGTGCCATGTTCAACCTCATTTAGGTTTAATAAAAAAATTTCACAAATATAAAACCGATAAAAAATACAAAATATCTTAAAATTAAAAATATTTTTTCCTTTAAATGATTTTCGGGGTAAAACAAATATTTTCAAAGTTACTAATAATTTACACAACTAATTTTGGGTAACCATTTTTTTGGATGTTCTAGGGTGCCGTGGGGTTAAGTCTTCATGCCTTCCCTAGATGTAATCGACTCCCGAACCCAAAGTTCTTCTTAAAGGGTTTTCCAACTTTCCCAAAATTAAATAAAGTTGGTGGCGACTCCATGTTTATTCTCAAAAAGAAAAGCAAGTTTACTTTTTGGTCGCGACAACCGTAACCCACCGTTAGTAACCGTTATCACTTTGGTCCCTATATGTGTCCCTGATTGTCAACTTGGTCCCTATACGTGTCTCTGATTGTCAATTTGGTCCCTATACGTAAAAAATTTGCAAATCAGTCCCGTACGTGACTACCATTATCACTTTAGTCCCTCTTGCTCTCAGCTCACGCCGCCATCGACGAGATATCATTCTTTCCTTGACTTTCCTTTGAATAATTCTCTCTGTTACAAAAGTTTTTGTGATAGCTTTAGTCAGTATAGGTCACGCAAGCATATTGCTCTCATCAATGTCTTCCCTTTCAAGCTCTTCCTTTTGCACCAATACAGGTACTCGGGAATTGACCCATCTTCTCCAATAACCCAATTACGCTCTGCAACATCATCCAATGTCATCCTTAGTTTTGGGTGTGCAAACTATAGATGTTGAATGTCTTCATTACAATTAAAAAAATAATATACAATCACTGGCACTATCAAAGGATATGAATTCAAAGACATAATTACTTGGATCAAATGAGGTTGAAAGGAAGAGGCCAACGCAAGCAAATCTGGGTTTTTCTTTGAGTTCTCTACCTTACGTTGTCGGAGCGTCGTCGACGGCGGCGGGCGGCGTGAGCCGAGTGCAAGAGGGATTAAAGTGATAACGGTAGTCACGTATAGGGACTGATTTGCAAATTTTTTACGTATAGGGACCAAGTTGACAATCAGGGACACGTATAAGGACAAAGTTGACAATCAGGGACACATATAGGGACCAAAGTGATAACGGTTACTAACGGTTGGTTACGGTAGGGACTAAAGTGATAACAGTGGTCACGTATGGGGACTGATTTGCAAGTTTTTTACGTATAGGGACCAAATTGACAATCAGGGAGACATTTAGGGTCCCAAACATTATTTTAACCTTTTCTTTTTTAGGGAATCCTATGTGACCGGAATAATGAATTGGAAGGTAACAATTTTTTTTTAATTAAATTGAATTAATATTTTGCGTAGATGCAACGAATAACTTTGTTAATTATCTTCTTCTTTTTTATAAAAAAAATTTAGGATGAGGGGATGATGCCCCAGTCAAATGGAGGGAAAACCTTTCGGGTTCTATGAGCACTTACAAAGGGATTTACATTTATCTCACCTCAAGGAGACTAATGGGGGTTCAAACTTGCAACCTGTCAGATGTGAGTCCCTCTTGCTCTACTAGACTAACCCCTTGGGGTTAACTTTGTTAATTATCTAATGCTGTATTTGGGTGATATTAATACTTTCAATTATATATTCATACTTTTCGTTAATCAATCATAATGCTGCAACAAATAACTTTGTTAATTATATTTTTTTAAAATAAAAATAAAAATTAGGGTGAGGGGATGATGCCCCAGTCAAATGTAGGGAAAACCTTCGAGCTCTATGAACACTTACAAAGGGATTTACATTTACCTCACCTCAAGGAGACTAATGGGGGTTCAAACCTGCAACCCGTCAGATGTGAGTCCCTATCTTGCTCCGCTAGACCAACCCCTTGGGGTTAACTTTGTTAATTATCTAATGCTGTATTTGGGTGATATTATTATTACTTTCAATTATCTATTCATACTTTTCATTAATTAATCATAATTTTAAAGATTTATTTGGTATATGATAGTGTGATTTTACATCATGTTTTCTATAGAATTTTGCATGCATTTTGCATATAGATTAGGCATTCTTTATTTGATTTTAGTTAGATTTTCCTTGGAACGGGTGAAGCGGTTTCTTGGTGTTATTTTGCAGGAATTCAATGTAAAAATGATCAAAATCAGCCATGGTGGAGCTTGGATGAAATAGAGCTTGAAAAGTGAAGAATATGAGCCAAACAGAGCCCATCACGGCCTGGCCGTGATGACCATCACGGCCGTGATCAAGCAGAGCAGAAGGCAAAAGTCAGAGACTGTCACGGCCTGCCCGTGATATGAATCACGGCCGTGACCTACCAGAAATTCAGGATTCGCGTCGCGAACAAAGGGCTCGCCTCGCGAGAACCCATTTTGTGCAAATTCGCCCACTCCAGAAGCCGTCACGGCCTGGCCGTGATGGCCATCACGGCCGTGACGCGCGACTGATCTATAAATAAGGCTGCGCTGAACAGAAAAAAAGACGGACTTCTAACCTAAAAAAGGGTCCAAAGGGAGGCATTTGGAGGCACTTGGAGGCTATGGCTGGGCTAGGGTTTCAACCCTAGAAGGGAGCCAAGAGAGGTTGCTTTGAAGAAGAAGGAAAGCTCACATGGAGCCTCTTCTCTCCTCTTCTCCTATTTCTCTGGTTTGGTTTTCTTTGTAGATGAGTAGTTAAATTCCCCCATTGTTGGGGTTAGATGTAGCTTTTCTGAACTTGTTTGTAAATTGATTTGGTGTTTTAATGCAAGTCTCTATTTCTTTATGAGTATGTGATTCTGTGCTTAATGCTTTCCTTGGATTAGCTACCCATAGGAATGATATGTTGCTTTGATAGATGACTGGAAGGTTGGTGTTAAGGCATGCTCATGAATCATATGCCAAGTAGTTCAAGAATCTAGACATAGGTGTTGATTGCTTGCAATCTTATAAGTCTTGACTTAATGCAAAATCACAGATTAATCCACCTAAGGCATTAGGGTTTGATTTGGGGTTTTAGGCTCAATGCACCTAAGACATTAGGCTTGAGTATTTTAGAAAAGGCTTGATTGTCATAATTGAAGTAGGACTTGTGTTGATAACCATTTCATTGTAATTAAGGGAGGATTAGTGTAGTCTAACCCTAACAATCTTAGCCACATCTCTGTTTGCATACCAAGTGTTCGATAAAATTCCCAAAAGACCAAAAATATTTTATTTCTTTATTTTCTGTTTAATCTCTCATACTTTAGTTTAGTCTAGATAGTTGTTGAGTTTGTGAATTGGTAATTGACAACCGATCCCTGTGGATACGATAACCGGTCTTACCACCGTATTACTTGTTTGCGACGAGGTGCACTTGCCTTTATATCTTAAAAATCACGCACCAAGTTTTTGGCGCCGTTGCCGGGGATTGGCTTTGTCAATATCATTAGTAACAAATGAGGCAACTAATTTAGACATTTTTACTTTTTTATTTTTATTTTCTGTGTATATTTCATTTTTTGTTTTGAGTTCTGTTTTGTAAGGTGAACAAAAGTCATGGAAAATTTTTATTATCCACCTGATGAGGAAGCTTCTAGTCATGTTTTGGAGGACAACTTGTGGTGGGAAGACGATATAAATTTGGGAGAATTCTTCGAGGAGTTTTCTCTATCTCATAATATCCCATCACGAGTTGATCCTAGGACTGGTGAGCTTGTATATATATACTCCAAGGAGGAGTGGGAAACCTTTTTGTCATATTTACCACCCCCACCACCATGTATGATTCCCATAGAGCCACATGAAACAGAATTTGAGAAAAATCTGGTTGTGGGAATAGATCAAATTGAAGATGAAGTGGTGGTGGTAAGTAAACCACAACAAGAGGGATTACCGTCCACACATCCTTGGAGAGAAACAAGTGAGAAGGCGGTGCATTTGGAAAGCACTCCCTCCACCATGCTTGCTGAATTTACTGCATTAAATAAATATGTTGGCTTGCATGCATGTGTGGATAATGGTAAGTTAACCCCTTCCACTTGTATGTCACACTTCCTCTTGAAAATTCCACTTGACCCGAGAGGAAGTGAGTTTATAATTGTAAAGGTCAATGGAATTTCCACCCAATGGCTGGGTGGAATTGAAAATAAAGTTATATTACTGTTACAATCACCGCCCCAATTTCCATTTGATCCGGGAGGAGGAGCCAGGTGATGCTTTTCAATAAGTCAAGCTAGCGACATTAAAGAAGCGCTTATTGGGAGGCAACCCAATTTTTCTTTTCCTTTTCTTTTTTCTTTCTTTTTTGTTTAGTTAGATTTGATTTTTGATTTTAAACTCTTGAATAATTTGAGAAGCTCAAGAGTTTTCTTTTACTAATAAAATTGCCAAGTGATTTCAGGGAAAGAAGGAAGGGAAGAGCAAGATGACAAGAAAAAAGCACCCAATTCTCAGGCAGTTTCTGACTGTAATGTTAACCAACACTTGTTGCCGCCTCGGTAAGCTGTTCCAATTTTTTGTTTTATTTTCTTTTTCTTCTCCTTTCTCCAACTTGATTGTTTACATTGGGGACAATGTAAATTTTTAAGCTTGGGGTAGATGGGTATTTTTGCATATGTTCATATTTTGCATTTGGCATGTTGCATTCATATAGTTTTGCATGATAGCTTTGCATGATCACATGATTAGATTGCCCTTGTTTAGAATTTTGCATCCAATTGTGAGAACTAAGTGCCAAATAAATTGTGATAGTGAATTGTTGAACCCAATTCTGTTTATTCTTGTGATATGGCTGCAAATGAGAATGTTTGAGATAATCTTGGATAGTTGACAATTAGCACATGGTTCTAAGGATTTGTGTTTTTCATTGATTCTGAACTAAAATGTGAGATTTTGAGCCATAAAGGGGTACTCACTAAAATCTACCCCATTCTTTGTGTTAGAGTGTTATTCCTCTTGGATGAATTTCTCTAGAACTTGACTTGAAACCATTTTGAAGCTTGAAAATTTTTGAAAACATTTTTGAAAATGATTGAGGCAATAGGTATTTTTCTGGCCTTCTGAGCTTTGAATGATGAGATGCTACCCCTTAGTTGCCCAATTTTGAGCCTGAATGAATAAAATGCTTTTCTTGGTACCCTGAAATGTTTTGATAAATATGCTTGATAAGGGACTTTCTAAAGTATTACAAAAGGGTAAAAAGGTAGTTGAAAGTTTGGGAAAAGAATCAGAAAGAAAAAAAAAATTTATTCCCTTGAGCTGAAAAATCTCCCCTTCTCCAAATAAAAGAAAAACAAAAGAAAAAGAAAAATAAATAGAGAAGGGGATGACAAAAAGAAAAATGAGAAATAAAAAGAAAAAGAAAGAAAAGAAAGGTGGAAAAATGAATTGAAAACCCAAGAACGTATTTTAGAAGGTCATGCTTTGCAAATGTTAATATGTTGTGTAGCCTTTTGAAATGTCCTTTTCTTGTTATCCCCACCTAAAGATTAATCCCTTGGCCACGTTACAACAAAGAAAAGACCTCTTGATTCTAAATTGTTTTCATTAATAAAGTAGAGATTTGGTTGATAGTCAAGCCTATGGTAGGATTCATTCCTTGAGGAAAATTGAGCGAAATGTCTTACCCCCTAAACACTTGAGTGAGGTAGAAAGAGAACCAAGCAAATGAACAAGCTTGGGGTGAGCTTCAAAAGAGAAAGAGTGCCCAAATCAGTGAGAACATGATTTTAAGGAACCTAAGCCTCTAATTGGACTTGAATTGATTGTCTCTTACTGAATTGTTTGAATTGCCTATTGCTTGGATTATATGCTCGGGTTCTTAGTTCACTATCCATATTATGTTTATTCTTCTGGCCTTAGTGATTGCTTGAGGACAAGCAATTGATTAAGCTTAGGGTGATTTGATAGTGTGATTTTACATCATGTTTTCTATAGACTTTTGCATGCATTTTGCATATAGATTAGGCATTCTTTATTTGATTTTAGTTAGATTTTCCTTGGAACGGGTGAAGCGGTTTCTTGGTGTTATTTTGCAGGAATTCAATGTAAAAATGATCAAAATCAGCCATGGTGGAGCTTGGATGAAATAGAGCTTGAAAAGTGAAGAATATGAGCCAAACAGAGCCCATCACGGCCTGGCCGTGATGACCATCACGGCCTGGCCGTGATGACCATCACGGCCGTGATCAAGCGGAAGCGAAGGCAAAAGTCGAGATCGTCATCACGGCCTGCCCGTGATATGAATCACGGCCGTGACCTACCAGAAATTCAGGATTCGCATCGCGAACAAAGGGCTCGCCTCGCGAGAACCCATTTTGTGCAAATTCGCCCACTCCAGAAGCCGTCACGGCCTGGCCGTGATGGCCATCACGGCTGTGACGCGCGACTGATCTATAAATAAGGCTGCGCTGAACAGAAAAAAAGACGGACTTCTAACCTAAAAAAGGGTCCAAAGGGAGGCATTTGGAGGCACTTGGAGGCTATGGCTGGGCTAGGGTTTCAACCCTAGAAGGGAGCCAAGAGAGGTTGCTTTGAAGAAGAAGGAAAGCTCACATGGAGCCTCTTCTCTCCTCTTCTCCTATTTCTCTGGTTTGGTTTTCTTTGTAGATGAGTAGTTAAATTCCCCCATTGTTGGGGTTAGATGTAGCTTTTCTGAACTTGTTTGTAAATTGATTTGGTGTTTTAATGCAAGTCTCCATTTCTTTATGAGTATGTGATTCTGTGCTTAATGCTTTCCTTGGATTAGCTACCCATAGGAATGATATGTTGCTTTGATAGATGACTGGAAGGTTGGTGTTAAGGCATGCTCATGAATCATATGCCAAGTAGTTCAAGAATCTAGACATAGGTGTTGATTGCTTGCAATCTTATAAGTCTTGACTTAATGCAAAATCACAGATTAATCCACCTAAGGCATTAGGGTTTGATTTGGGGTTTTAGGCTCAATGCACCTAAGACATTAGGCTTGAGTATTTTAGAAAAGGCTTGATTGTCATAATTGAAGTAGGACTTGTGTTGATAACCATTTCATTGCAATTAAGGGAGGATTAGTGTAGTCTAACCCTAACAATCTTAGCCACATCTCTGTTTGCATACCAAGTGTTCGATAAAATTCCCAAAAGACCAAAAATATTTTATTTCTTTATTTTCTGTTTAATCTCTCATACTTTAGTTTAGTCTAGATAGTTGTTGAGTTTGTGAATTGGTAATTGACAACCGATCCCTGTGGATACGATAACCGGTCTTACCACCGTATTACTTGTTTGCGACGAGGTGCACTTGCCTTTATATCTTAAAAATCACGCACCAGTATACACGGTTGATATATAAATTTTTTACAGTGTCAACCAATTATAAATTGTTAAATCATCATTAAAGATGTTTGACTTTTATCACAATTACCTAAAAAGTCATGCATGTAACAATCTTTATAGGGTATTTCAAAATCAACCTCTAATTTTATAAAATAAAAGACTGGAATTATAAGGATTTAAATGTAATATATTTTCAATTTAAATATTTTAATACTACCAGCTAATTATATATTGTCATTTCATTATAAATAGTGGATTTTTTTAATAATAATTACATTACCGGTCATAGATACGATGATCTCTGATTTGTTAACAGTGTTGATTTTTTTTATTGATGATGTATTAAAATTAAACTTATAAAACTATCAAAAGGGGTTACGACTAGTTAGCCATAGTCGGGTCAGTGAAAATATATTTTTTATAAGTGAGCGAGCTGAGTCTTAACACTAAAATGAGTTAGCTAGGTTTTAATTTTCTTTCGTGTCCAAAACTGCACTCGAGATTTAAAAATAACAAATGTTCTAAACGAAGGCTATGACGTCTTGCGTTCAGGGTCATCTCTCTTTGTGGGTAGTGATGACATTCATCTTTTTCTATCCAGCAGTGTGACATTCTTCTTCTTTTTCTACATGTTTGCATCATGTTTTACTCGAGGACTCGAGGTAACCCAAATCTCCCTTCTTTTCTTTCATCCTCCCTTCTTTGTTCTTTTCTCAATTCATCCGTCCTCTTTCTTCTTCCCTTCCATTTCTCTATTATTTATTTATCTAAAAGCCCTTATAAAAAAATAAATTATTATTATTATTATTATTATTAAAACAGTTCACAACAGGAAGTGAATTTTTTTATGATGATATGAAGAATGGGGTATGCTTTTCCCTTTTTAAATTAATTTTAAAATTTTTTGTTTTATTTTTCTTCAATTCCTCTTCTTTATTTTCTCCTTATTTTATTTTCCTTATATATATAGATTAATACGATGGGGTGCTGGATCCTATCGGGGTATTCACGGGTTTGATTTGTTCATATTTGAATGAAAAAAAGGATCAGAACCAATCAAAAATCAATTGGTTCGATTAAATTCAGATCTACAATTTTTTTTTAAAATTCGAGCCAAACCAAACCATTCAATAACATGCTGGTTCCATTCGGATCCAAAAAATATTAAAATATATATAATATTAAAACAGTAATATAATAATAATAATAATAATAATAATAATAATAATAATAATAATAATAATAATAATAATAATAATAATAATTGGACCGATTCCAAAACCGTTGAACCCGAAAATCGAACAAATTATATTCAGATTTGGTTCATCCCGGATCTTAACACCAAAAAAAAAATCAAACCAATTAAATAGGTTTGGTTCGAATTTTCGGGTTCATCGAATCGATCCAAACCAATGAATACCAATAAATACTATTAGTTTTTTTAATGAACAAACCATGTGAGAATTGATAATGTTAAATGTATGCAAAGAAGGAAAAATAACAATTGTTTATTGAAAAGTTATGATGTTGATTGAATACAGTGGGAAGATGTTTATGAAATAGACAATTATAAACACGAGAAGGGGGGTTTGAATTGTGTTTATCAGAATTTAAGAAAAGCTGAAATCTTTTCGCAAACAGAAAGCTAGCTTTGGACGAGTGGAAGAATACAGGATGGACGGGTGACTATTGCACACACACCACTTGACAGATGCAAGAAAAACTAAAGCAATTAAAGAGTTTAAGGGAAGAGAGATTGACACGGTGTTTTGTCCTGGTTCACTCTTCAAATCAAAGAGCTACGTCCAGTCCTTGGCAGCACCAAGATTTATCCACTATAGCTGATAAGGTTACAGACTCAAGTATTATTTGCACACCTAGCCTCTTCAGGCTCAAGACAAGTATTGTTTTCACACCTAGCCTCTTCAGGCTCACTTGGGTTTGTTTGAGAGATTTGGTTTGTAATAAATACAATTTCTCACAGGTAGATCTTTCACTAACACTCAGAGAGTGGTTTAATTGTAAGGCTCAGGAAAGTCTGCGTAATAACTTCAAAATGATTGAAGAATAAAGAATAAAAGAATGAAGAAATAAATGCTCAGAGTAGTGGCGTTTTTAATGCAATGTGTATATTTTTTCTTCATCTTCAATGACTTCTGTATTTAAGGTCTTCAAGCATTTAGGATCCGTTAGAGACATCCTCTCAGATGTTGGCTTAATGCAGAACTTCATTAATTGCAATAGAGTCGTTCTGAGTAGTCATCAATGCAATAGAGTCGTTCTGGGTAGCCATTAATGCAATAGAGTCGTTGGTTGTATTCTAACACGAAGGATCATGGCTTTATTCATCGTGCTACAGCCATATCAAAGTTGAGCATAGAGCTTTTTGTACTTTGCTGAGTACACTTCCCTTTTAGTGTAAGGACCAGAGGTACTAGGGAATAAAGCACGTTGGAAGCATTCTTTAACTGGTCTTTGGTTCTGATTATCCAAGGTTGCTTGAGAGAGTAGCTTCTGACTTTTCTTGATAATCGTGAAACTGAGTAGGAGAGAAGGCTTCAAGTCTCTTTCTGGTTCTTGAACCAAGATTCTGATAATCCTTAAAGAATTCGCGATCATAAGATAAGTGCCTCCATCTTGAAAATAATCACGTCTATCTAGTCATTTGAGTTTTCATTCGGGCTAGTAGACGAGCTCCATATTAAGGACTCAGTAAGTCCAAAGACTAGTGGACGAGCGCTTCTGTCACCTTTAGTGGACGAGCACTTCTGTTACTTTTAGTGGACGAGAGCTTCTGTCAGCTTTAGTGGACGAGAGCTTCTGTCACCTTTAGTGGACGAGAGCCTCTGTTAGTCTGGTGGACGAGAGTCTCAGTTATTTTACTGGACGAGAGTCTCAGTTACTTTGGTGGACGAGAGTCTCAGTCACTCTAATGGACGAGAGTCTCAGTTAGTCTGCTGGACGAGAGTCTCAGTCACTCTACTGGACGAGAGTCTCTTGTTCTTCAGTGGATGGATACATTCTGACCTTAATGGACGAGCTCCATCTGCTTCCTTAATGGACGAGCTACATATGCCACGTTATTGGACGGACCATTTTGATACCTCACTGGACGGTCTTTTCTAATATTTTGATGGACGCGATACAAGTGCCACGTCATTGGACGGATAATTTTGATACCTCACTGGATGGGTTTTTCTGATACTTTGAGTAGATGCAGCCTTCTGTTGTTTTTAGTAGACGCGACCTTCTGATACTTTTTGGTGGACGCGGCCTTCTGATATTTTTATTAGATGCGGCCTTCTGATACTTTTTAGTAGACGTGGTCTTCTGATATTTTTATTGGACGCGGGTTTCTTTCTCTTGTGTTTGGGACGTGCGCTACAAACACTACAGTGTTGGACGTCTGCTTGTTACACTTTGTTGGACGTCTGATTGTTACACTTTGTTGGACGTCTGCTTGTTTCACTTTGTTGGACGTCTGATTCTATTTTTTATTAATCTGCACACTCAATAGATAGGTTAGCAACCAATATGAAGGTTGATTAAATCATTAACCAATGTTTATTTTTCATCAAAACTTAGGGAAATGCATTTCAAACATTTTAGAGACTTAACAATCTCCCCATTTTTGATGATGACAAACATTGAGATGTTTTAACGAACCTCAGAAAAGAGCATATATAGACAGGTTGAAATTTTCTTAAGTGAACAGGTCATATCATATTCATTCTCCCATTCTATTTCTACCACCATTCTCCCTATTCATTTCTCCCTTTCGTTGAAATTTTCTAAGTGAACAGGTCATATCATATTCATTTCTCCCTTTCTCCCCCTTTTGTCAACATCAAAAAGGGTTATCAAGTTTTATTTATGTGTTTTATCAAAAAGGGTTAGACATACTCCACTTAAACTATTGTATCATTACTCCCCCTGAACTAATGCTTAGTTGAAAGAACATGTATATAGGAGTAATGACAGATTTATCATAGACAGCTTAACATTCAGACATGTCATTCAACAATGCAATGCATGTTTAGATTATCTCTAATAAATAAAAACCTTTCTTTTGCGAGGGGTTTAGTGAAAATATCAGCCCATTGATTTTCATTTTTAACAAACTTAATATCAAAGATACCTTTTTGAACATAATCCCTAATGAAATGATGTTTGATTTCAATATGCTTAGCCTTAGAATGCTGAATTGGATTTTTAGTTAAGCATATAGCACTGGAATTATCACACCATACAGATATGTTATGTTCATAAATAGAGTAATCATCAAGTTGATGTTTTACCCATAAGAGTTGAGAGCAGCAACTAGCAGCAGAGATTGCTTCAGTAGTACACAATGCAATAGTTGTCTGCCTCTTGCTTGACTATGAGACTAAACTTGCTCCAATGAAATGACAACCTCCACTGGTGCTTTTTCTTTCTATTCTGTCTCCAGCAAAATCAGCATCACAATATCCCGCTAATCTGTATTCTTTTGATCTTAAATACAGCAAACCAAGATTAGTAGTTCCAAACAAATATCTAAATATTCTTTTTACAGCCTTAGGATGAGATTCTCTAGGATCAGATTGGAATCTAGCACACATACAGACACTAAATTGAATGTCAGGTCTGCTTGAAGTTAAGTACAGTAGAGAGCCAATCATACCTCTGTAGACAGTTTGATCTACCCTTTCACCTTCATCATCTTTGCTTAGTTTTGTATTGGGTTGCATAGGGGTTTTCATGAGCGTTGTATTTTCCATTTTGTATTTCTTGAGTATCTCCTTGGTATATTTTTGTTGATGAATGTAAATTCCATCACTTGTCTGCTTGATTTGTAATCCAAGGAAGAACTTCAATTCTCCCATCATGCTCATCTCAAATTTAGCTTGCATTAGATTTGAAAATTCCTTGCATAGCTTTTCATTAGTTGCTCCAAAAATAATATCATCAACATATATTTGAACTATAATAAAGTTCTCTTTAGAGCATTTTTTGAACAGAGTAGTGTCTACTTGTTCTCCAGTAAAACTATTATGCATGAGAAAAGAACTGAGTCTATCATACCATGCTCTAGATGCTTGTTTCAAACCGTATAATGCCTTTTTAAGTTTGAAAACGTGATCTGGTTTATCTGTAACATCCTACAAATTTACTATAATTAAGTTGATAAAAAAAATATAAATATACATATATTGGTTATTAAAATGTATAGTATAAATAAAATATAATTAAGAGGTTTAGTGTGAAGAATTTAATAGTACAAGGATTTATTGAAATTACTTAATTATTTTAAAAGAATATATATATATATATATATATATATATATATATGTATATATATATATATATATGATTTTGCCAAGAAAAACAAGGATTTGCCAAAAAAAAAAAAAGGGGAAAACCTAAAAAAAGAAGGGGACAAACATACATATATATATATATATATATATATAAAGGAATAGTAACAAAAAGAAGGAGGAGCGCCGCACGCAGGAGGTTATTTCGTCCGTAATTCCTTCCTTACCAGTACAACTGTAACAACACAGATCCAAGAACGTCACCAAATGGGAGAAGAATTTTTAGGGAAGCATGAATTCTTATCATAATTAATTTTTGGAGCACATTGGAGGTCTTTGAGAGGTGAGTAACAGTACCTTTTTATAACCCTTTCCATGGTACATGTGTTTGTTGTGTTGAGCAATTTACCTATGATTTTGAGAGATTTTAATTGAATGATGCATGTTATTAATAGACTAATTTTTTTAGGGGTTTTGAATTAAAATAAAAAGGATTATTAAATTGGGTATTTATTCTTGTTACCGATGGCATGAAATACATGATTGGTATTTGAATTAGTTGAATGACGTGCTTACTGGTGTATGCTATGCTATGTGAGTTTATTTGACATGCATGATAAGATCAAATATTTAATTTTTGGTAAATGAATTGTTACATGTGTGAGACATGAAATTGTGCCTTATGATGAATTGTATGATGTTTGCCACAATACCACCTATGATAGGGGTATCGAAAAGTAATACCACCGTAATGGGGTATCGAAAGTAACATCCCCATATAATTGGGATGTCGAAAATAAGTAATACTACCTAAAAAGAAGTATCGAAAGTAACACCGCCACAGGTTAGGGTGTCGAAAAAGGAGAAATACCACCATGTGCACATGGGAGGTATCGAAATGGAAATGTCCCCGACAGGAGGGTGACATCGAAACACTCCTCGTGAGTAGGGGTGGGCAATAGGACGCCATTGTCGTGTGATGTGTGAATATATGGCATGCCGGCAAGAGGCCAATTTAATTAGGAAATCATCGGACCGCTTGGATTAAACTTGAATTTATCTGGTACATGGAATGTGATGTATTGAGATGAGATTATTATTAATGTTAAAAGTATTTTCTTTATATATATTATTTTGAAAAATTAGCAGGTGCCATGGACAGTTTTTCCGGTTACCGCACCGGCTGAGAACAATGCTATTTTCGAAAATGTTTTTATAAAACCGTATTGTTGATCACTGGGATTTTATATCTCATTATTAAGCATTGTTTTCAGAGCACGAGGAGGACGTCATTGAGGCTGAAGAGGCGTGAAGACTTAGTGGACACCATTAGATAATCTTTCTAGTTTGGTTAGTCAGTTCTTAAGTAAGGAGCCGTATGTGGCTTGACGCAATTATTTATCGTTGGGATTGTAGTTAGACGCCCGGTTTTGAGGCTTTTGATTTATTTATTTATTTATATCAATATTCATTACACGGATAATTTAATACTATATTATTTAATATGAGGCATTTTCAGACTTTAATGTTTTCTTTATGAGAAATATGTCTTAATTAAATGCTTTAAAGGATTTTTATTGATTTTATCTTGGGATTACTAATGTAACAAAGGGCGTTACATTTATGGTATCAGAGCCATGTTCGATTCTAAATCGGACTATGGTAGTGGGGCCTTTCCAAAAACAAAACTTGGGCGCATAGGATGCTTGTTAGAGTTATAAATGCTGCATGCTATTCTTTGGGATATTGGACCTGATCAACCCAGTATTTCATTGGTAGTGAGCATATTTATGGCGATTAATAGGCGAGGGACGAACGTTGCTCTTGCACCAGCTTTGGATTGTATAGCCAGAGTTATGCAAGCGCAGGCGGAGACTCTCCGTCAACTGAATGGGAATGGAGGCCAATCACTAATGGAGTGGTGGCAACCTAGGACCTTTAGCACATGGGACTTTCTGAATTCAAGAAGAACAACCCGCCATCTTTTCGAGGCAGTTTGAATCCGAGGGAGGCTGAATTTCTTCAACTCGTGTAGGAGAAAAGTTACTCTATTGTTCGATTCGGGAGCAACACCTTCATTCATTTCATTTAAATGTGTTCAATTCTTAGAGTTACTTGTTACTAAACTGTCATATGATTTGTGTGTTTCTACTCCTGCTAAAGATAGATAGATTACTTCTTCTGTCTGCCTGCAATGTCCCTTATTGTTTCAAGACCTGACTTATATTGTTGATTTGATATGTTTACCTATGTGTGGTCTAGATATTATTTTGGGCAAGGACTGGTTGCCTCGTAACGATGCTATTATTGATTGTGCTAGTCGAACTATTTCTTTCATTCCACGGTCCATGTCTGTTGACTCTCCTAGGACAGAACATCTTATCTCTGCTGCCTCATGTCATAAGTGCTTAGTTGAGGGAGAAAATGTAACATCCTAAAATTCTAATATAATTAATTTAAAAAAAAGATTGGGATACCATCAAATTAGAGTTAGAAGCGAGGACATCCCTAAGACAGCTTTCAGGACAAGGTATGGGCACTATGAGTATATGGTGATGCCCTTTGGTGTGACCAACGCCCCAGCCATTTTCATGGACTACATGAATCGGATCTTTAGGACCTTCTTGGACAGGTTTGTGGTGGTGTTCATAGATGATATTTTAATATACTCTAGGACACTAGAAGAACATGGAGAACACTTAAGGTTGGTGTTGCAGATCTTGAGGGACGAGCATCTTTATGCTAAACCGGAGAAGTGTGAGTTTTGGCTAGACGAGGTAAAGTTTTTAGGATACACCATCTCAAAGGATGGTGTAGCGGTTGATTCCTCTAAAGTTGATGCGGTGTTGGGATGGGAACAACCTAAGACAGTAGCCAAAGTGAGAAGCTCCTTAGGCTTAGCTGGTTACTATAGGAAGTTCATAGGGGGGTTCTCTAGATTAGCCTTACCTTTGACTCAGTTGACTAGGAAGGGGAAACCTTTTGTGTGGGACCAGGAGTGTGAGGACGGGTTCCAAGAGCTTAAGAGGAGATTGGTGTCATCGCCAGTCTTAACTATACCGGATCCCTTAGTGAGTTTTGTGGTATACTGCGACGCATCTAAGAGTTGCTTGGGATGTGTCTTAAAGCAGGAGGGCAAGGTGGTAGCATGTGCCTCTAGGCAGCGTAGGCCACATGAGGGGAATTACCCTATCCATGACATAGAGCTAGCAGTTGTGGTTTTTGCCCTTAAGATTTGGAGGCATTACCTTTATGGGGCGAAGTTCGAAGTTTTTAGTGACCATAAAAGCCTTAAATATCTGTTCGACCAGAAGGAGTTGAACATGAGACAATGAAGGTGGATGGAGTTCCTTAAGGACTATGACTTCGAGTTGAAGTACCATCCTGGAAAGGCCAATGTGGTGGCAGATGCTTTGAGTAGGAAGTCCCTACACGTGTCGAGCTCGATGGTTCAAGAGCTGAACCTTATGGAAGAGTTTAGGGACATGAATCTAGAGGTGATGGATGTGTCCTCAAATGTCTTAAGTTTGAAGCTGAATAGGTTGGAAATTAATAGTGACCTTAGAGATGAGGTTAGGCGGGAACAACTTTTAGACCAAGAGTTGCAGTCTCGGTTGGGACAAGAAGGTTATGAGTTGTCTGTTGATGGGCTAATGAAGTTTAAAAATAGGATCGTTGTCCCTAAGGAGGGGAGCATTAGAGAGAAGATATTAGAGGAAGCTCATAAAGGAAAGTTTACCAAACATCCTGGAATAACTAAGATGTACCAAGACCTTAAAAGGATGTATTGGTGGCCAGAAATGAAAAAGGATGTGGCTAGCTTCGTAGCTAGCTGTTTAGTGTGCCAAAAGTTTAAGATAGAACATCAGAAGCCTTCGGGGTTGTTTCAATCCTTGGAGATTCCAGAATGGAAGTGGGAGAGAATTTCTATGGACTTTGTGATGGGGTTACCTAAGACAAGTTTGGGCTTAGACGCCATTTGGGTGATGGTTGATAGGTTAACCAAGTCTGCCCACTTCTTGCCAATTAAGGCAACCTATAGCTTAGACAAGTTGGCATACCTTTATATCAAGGAAATAGTCAAGCTTCATGGGGTACCCACATCTATAATGTCAGATAGAGACCCGAGGTTTACATCTAGATTTTGGAGAGCGTTTCAGCAAGCCTTTCGGACTAAGTTGAGCCTTAGCACGGCCTATCATCCCCAAATGGAAGGTCAGTCAGAGCGGACTGGTCGCGCTGTCGCCACGCGCCAAAAAGAACGAGCGTTTACAAAATAATGTAGATAGGGAAGCGACAACTCGAGTATCGTCTCACAATGACTCTTAGGTTGCTATTATTAACAGAAAATTAGTTTTGGGGGTTTTGGAGTGAATGCAAATAAGAAACAAGGCAAAACAAAGCAATGAAAACAAGGCAGTTCAAAGAGATTAACAAATAAACTAAAGACGATCAACCTACTGTTCTCGGTTTCCCACTATCATTGGTTAATATAATTCCAAGCCCTAAGCAGATTCTAATCCCCTCCCGGTTGTAGCAACAATTTACAAGCGAAACCACTACTACAGATATATGTCCCTATTCCCGAATTAAGCAAACGAGGTTAAGCCCTCATGAACTAAGCGAACATGAATGAACACATGCGAAATAACAAACGCGATTAAGTATAGGAACATAACATCACCGAAATGAATCAACACAACACTATACACTCCTGAAATAACAAACAGAAATGTATAATATAGTATTGAAAAGAGAAAATAAAATGAAACAGGAAATACAGAACCTCAAGTGTACTTGAAACCAATCACAGTAGATTAATCTAGGAGACTAGCTCTCCATTACAGACATAAGCACAAAAGAAAAGAAAAGAAAATAAACTACTGAACTACAACTACTGACTAACTAGCTAGCTTTCAGTTCTGCCTCCAAACAGGATTAAATACAACTTCTGGAATTCGCTGACTCGCGAGGCGAGCACTCCTTCGCGAGGCGAATAATGTGAACAATCTTCAGCTTTTGGTTCTCTCGCGAGGCGAGCATATATTCGCGAGGCGAGACTTTTCAAATTCCAAACTGTAACGCCCGTGACCTTCAACATGGATGAGCCGTGATGGCTTCTGGTCTTCCAGGGTTGGATTACTCGCGAGGCGAGTCATGTTTCGCGGGGCGAAAGCTCCAGATTTATTTCCTTTTATTAACCTGAAAACAGAAAATAGCATAAGTACTTTATTTAACTCTAAATCAACTAAATTAACCTAAAAATACTTTACAGACTCAAAATGCTGCTTAAAGACAATCAAGTCTAATTTGGGCGAAAATGATATAAAATTAGCACAAAGCCAAGGTTTTTCTAGTTATAAAACTAGACTAGCCAGAGGCTGATCAAAATACCCCAAACTTAAACTTTGCTTGTCCCCAAGCAAACTAGAACTCAAAAAACTTAAAAAGACTAAGGACATGGCAAGCTCAAGGATTCAATCAACTTTTGCACAGGTTTCAAGCAATTTCATCAAAACAGTTTTCTTCAATGTTCCCCCCTTTCAAGCAAAGTAATCCCCACAATCATTCATTCTAAACAATTGAGAATTTCATCATTCAAACAATCATTAATCTAAGCAAGGGATCCAAGTTACACACAAAAGGGAGATCACCAAATTCAAACAATCGCCTTCCTCACAAGGGCATTTAGTGTTCACCCATTCGCTAAGTTTGTGTCAGGCTAACAACATTGCACTCAATTTCACTTTTCAAGAACACTTCCCATAAATTTGATTTTCATCTCAAAATGGTTCCCACAGAAAACATGCATGCAACATCAAAAGGTCTTTTATGGGTTGTAATGGGGCCTGACTAAGGGTAGGATATACAAAGGTACTAGGCTGAAGTCCCTAGGAACTAAGAGAGCATGAAACACTTCAAAACATTGAAATTCCACTCAAGTTCCTTTTCTCATTCATCTTTCCAATTGCCTTGGGTGACTACAGCCTCTTTTATTTCAATATCCTTTTTGAAATTTTTGTACTTTTTATTTCTTTTTTTCTTCTTCTTTTTTTTACAAGCCCTTGGCTCCAACCTTTTTATTGTATTTTTTTTTTCAATCCCAAACAACACATTACACCTTGTAGCCACCCCAAACTTAGTTTCTTGCAACCAATCTCTTGCTAAGATTCCATGCTCTCCTAATCCTAAGATCGGGCTAACATGGGTTTTTCCAGATTTTGGCTTGTAACATAAGGTTATCAAGAATTAACAGGCTAATTAGGCTCAAAGGTGCTAACTAAGGAATATGCATTAGGAATTGGTTATTTTAGGCTAAGTAGTTATTTACAAAGAAAATGCCTAAATCATTTGAAGCAAACACATAATCATGCAAACCAAAAAAAGATTTAAGCAAATTCGGGAAAGTGCAACTTGAATGTGATTCTCACAATTTAAAACATGTTGGAGGCTCAAATCCTCACCTGGACATTTTTGTTTTCAAATTGTTTGACTGAGATTCTATCCCTAGTGTGTGCTTCCTATCACCCCAAACTTATCATAAATCATGCCATCACAACAAAATCCCAAAGTTCAGTTTTCAATCGTATGGGGATCATTTTTCAAAAAAATTTCAAATCCTAGGGGGAACAGTCAACAAATAACATGCAATCCATCTGTGCAAAATTAATCAAAACCAATAAGCTAGCCAACACAAGACTCAACACAACTCCTGAGCTTCTCAAATTATTCAGGAGCTTTATTGAAAACAAAACAGAAATAAAGCAAGGCAAAGAAAATTAAAAAGAGTAAGGTTCAGAAAAACTCATTGGGGGTGGTTCCACCAGGATCCCATTGCTTGTAACATAAGGCCCAAGTGATAGCCAAAGGGTGGGAGTTCATTCCATGCTTCCATAACTTGCAGCCTTGATATGGGAGTGAGTGCTTGACAGTTACGGTGACTCCTTCCAGTGCGGTGGACTTCTCACTCCCTCTTGGGTCAAAGATGACCGCTTTCTCAACAAAATCCTCCCAATAAAATTGGGATTCAACCCCTTGGACTGGCCATGGTGCAAGGTCCAGTGGCTTGAACTCCATTACCGGTTGTTCCACAGTGGGAGGTGGTAAACAAGTAGCTGGGGTTACTGGTGCTGCTTCATTTTCTGCACTAACAAATTCATCACCTGCTAAACCTGCAGAAATTTCAGCACACACCACACAATGGTTAGAGTTAGTACAATCAGGACAAGAAAAAATATCATCAAAGCCAGAATTAAATGGAAATTCAAAAACCAAGTCATCACAGGTCTCAGAGAGCAACTCCATTTGGAAAACAGAGTGCTCTTCCAGGGGCTGCTTCATAGTATCAAAGATTTTAAACCTTGCCACTATATCACCGAACTCCATAGACATGGTCCCATCATTAGCATCAATTTTAGTCTTAGCTGTCTTCATGAATGGTCTGCCCAAGATTATAGGTGATCTACTGGAATGTGTCTCTCCTGCCATGTCCATGATATAGAAGTCAGCAGGGAAAATCAGCTCATCAACTTGCACCAGCACATCTTCTACCATTCCCATGGGCCGGGCACTGGTCCTGTTGGCCAACTGGATGGTAATACCTGTATACTGCAAGGGACCAAGATCAAGGTTATTAAAAATAGATGTGGGCATGACATTTATAGAGGCTCCCAAATCCAACATGCAATTTTCAAATCTTCTATCCCCAATAGTGCATGGAATAGTAAATGTGCCCGGATCCTTGCACTTTTGTGGTAATGCCTGAGTAGGGGCTAAAACAGCAACTTTTTCTGGTGCAGTCTTAGACTGGATAAGAGCTGAGACATTTCTTCCCAAATCAACTCTCTCATTATTCTTCAACTTCCTTTTGTTGGTGCATAGATCCTTGAGAAATTTCGCATACTTGGGCACCTGCTTGATCACATCTAAAAGAGGAATATTCACAGCTACCTTTCTGAACACATCTAAAATCTCCCTTTCCTTGTATTCACCACCAATCTTCTTATTATTCTGCAATCTGTGTGGGAATGGGATTGGTGGTCTGTACACTTTCTCAACTTCAACATCAACCGTAGGCTCAGGAGTTACCTCAATAGTTTCTTCACCTTTTCCAGAGGTGGCCTCAATAACTTTTCCAGATCTCAGAGAAATAGCACTCACATTAGGATTGGAGACATTGGGATTTATCACTGGCTGTGCAGGTAGCTGGGTTGTTCTTTGAGCTTGTTGTATGTTATTTATGGATGTGGCAAGCTTCCCAATCTGTGTCCTTAAGTCTTGAATGCTAGCATCTTTTCGCTGCTGATGCTGTGCCTGTGAGGCTTGGAACTGTCCAAATTGCTGCTGGAAAAATGTAGTCATCTGTGCAGTCATTTGTGAAGTCATTTGCTTGCACATGTCCTCCAGTGAAGGTCCGGACGGTGCAGAAGTGGTCACTTGAGGAGGATTCTGAGGTGCCATTGGTTGTTGTTGGAATGAGTCCCCATACCGAAGATTAGGATGATTCCTCCAATTGGGATGGTACCTATTGGTGGAGAGGTCTGGAGTGCTGTACCGATTCTGACTGTTTCCTTGATTATAGGGATTTACTGCATAAGCTTGAGGCGCTTCACTGACGAACTCTTCTCTCGAAATAGGGCATGCATCATAAGGGTGCTCAGGAGAGTTGCACATGCTACACAACCTTGCAGGATGAACCCTATCTATTGCCAATTGCCTTACAAAAGAAGTGAGCTCATCCAATCTATTCTCAAGGGCCTGGTTGGAAGAAGGATTATGGACCTCATGCACACCTCTTGTCTCAACAGAATTTCTCCTGGTAGTAAACTGCTGGGAATTCAGTGACATATTTTCAATGAGTTACTTGGCAGCAGCTGGGGTCTTATCAACAAGTGCTCCCCCACTAGCAGCATCCAAAAGATTCCTATCCATCGGCAGTAACCCTTCATAAAAGTACTGGATAAGAAGTTGTTCAGAAATCTGATGCTGGGGGCATTTGGATACCAAATGCTTGAATTTTTCCCAATACTTAGCTAACGACTCATTTCCTTGCCTGATACCACATATTTCCTTCCTTATTGACACAGCTCTGGAAGCAGGAAAATATCTCTCTAAGAAAACCCTCTTCAAATCATTCCAGGTGGTGATAGAGTTGGGCTCAAGATATAACAGCCAATCCTTTGAATCTCCCTGGAGTGAGAACGGAAAAGCTTTCAGCTTGATGCTATCCTCAGTTACTCCCTCTGATCTCGAGGTTGTGGAGCAGACAACTTGGAATTCCTTCAAGTGCTTGTGTGGATCCTCACCTGCAAGACCATTAAACTTTGGCAACAAGTGAATGAAACCAGATTTTAGTTCAAAAGGAGTATCAACACCAGGATATGAAATACACAAGCCATTGTAATTTACATCAGGGGCAGCAAGCTGTCTTAATGTCCTTTGGTCACCCATATTGTCAAAAACAGTTTTGGAATTAGAATCACTACTAGTGCTAGCCCGAATTTCCCTACGGCGTGTGTGCAGTGTTCTTTCAATTTCAGGATCAAAATCACACAATTCAGGGCAATTAGACCTAGTAGCCAGACCAATTCAAAACAAAAACGAAAATAAAAGAAAGAAAAGAAAAATAAAATGTGAAGAATAACAAACAAGAGTCCCCGGCAACGGCGCCAATTTTTGGTCGCGCTGTCGCCACGCGCCAAAAAGAACGAGCGTTTACAAAATAATGTAGATAGGGAAGCGACAACTCGAGTATCGTCTCACAAGGACTCTTAGGTTGCTATTATTAACAGAAAATTAGTTTTGGGGGTTTTAGAGTGAATGCAAATAAGAAACAAGGCAAAACAAAGCAATGAAAACAAGGCAGTTCAAAGAGATTAACAAATAAACTAAAGACGATCAACCTACTGTTCTCGGTTTCCCACTATCATTGGTTAATATAATTCCAAGCCCTAAGCAGATTCTAATCCCCTCCCGGTTGTAGCAACAATTTACAAGCGAAACCACTACTACAGATATATGTCCCTATTCCCGAATTAAGCAAACGGGGTTAAGCCCTCATGAACTAAGCGAACATGAATGAACACACGCGAAATAACAAACGCGATTAAGTATAGGAACATAACATCACCGAAATGAATCAACACAACACTATACACTCCTGAAATAACAAACAGAAATGTATAATATAGTATTGAAAAGAGAAAAGCAAATGAAACAGGAAATACAGAACCTCAAGTGTACTTGAAACCAATCACAGTAGATTAATCTAGGAGACTAGCTCTCCATTACAGACATAAGCACAAAAGAAAAGAAAAGAAAATAAACTACTGAACTACAACTACTGACTAACTAGCTAGCTTTCAGTTCTGCCTCCAAACAGGATTAAATACAACTTCTGGAATTCGCTGACTCGCGAGGCGAGCACTCCTTCGCGAGGCGAATAATGTGAACAGTCTTCAGCTTTTGGTTCTCTCGCGAGGCGAGCATATATTCGCGAGGCGAGACTCTTCAAATTCCAAACTGTAACGCCCGTGACCTTCAACATGGATGAGCCGTGATGGCTTCTGGTCTTCCAGGGTTGGATTACTCGCGAGGCGAGTCATGTTTCGCGGGGCGAAGGACTTTTTGCGGGGCGAAAGCTCCAGATTTATTTCCTTTTATTAACCTGAAAACAGAAAATAGCATAAGTACTTTATTTAACTCTAAATCAACTAAATTAACCTAAAAATACTTTACAGACTCAAAATGCTGCTTAAAGACAATCAAGTCTAATTTGGGCGAAAATGATATAAAATTAGCACAAAGCCAAGGTTTTTCTAGTTATAAAACTAGACTAGCCAGAGGCTGATCACGGACCATTCAAACCCTTGAGGACATGCTTAGAGCGTGTGTCCTGGAGGAGGGGGGAGTTGGGATAGGTTCCTACCTCTCATTGAGTTTGCGTATAACAATAGTTATCACGCTAGTATAGGCATGGCACCCTATGAGGCCCTATATGGGAGGAAGTGTAGGTCCCCTTTATGTTGGTGTGAGGTAGGTGAGAAAACCTTGATAGGACCCGAATTAGTCCAGGAAACCTCTGGGAGAATCAAAATAATTAGGGATAGGATGCGCACGGCGCAAAATAGACAAAAGAGCTACGCCAACAAAAGGAGGAAGCCTCTAGAATTCCAGGAAAGTGAGCATGTATTTTTTAGAGTCACTCCTATGACGGGGGTAGGGAGGTCGATAAAAGTCCGCAAGCTAAATCCTCGTTTCATGGGACCTTTCCAAATCCTTAAGAGAGTCGGGCCCGTTGCTTATCAATTGGCTCTTCCGCCACAGTTGGCAAACCTTCATGATGTTTTTTCATGTGTCGCAACTCAGAAAATACGTGCCTGATGAATCTCATGTGATAGCTCCTGAGTCCGTACAATTGAAGGATAATTTGATCTATAAGCCAAAGCCTAGTCAAATCTTGGACAGGAGCACTAAGACTCTGAGGAACAAGACGATTCCATTGGTGAAAGTGTTATGGGAATGATTGACTCCTAAGGAAGCCACTTGGGAGATGGAGGAGGACATCGTGCGTCAATACCCAGATTTTATTATCTAAGGTATGGTAACCTTTACGTTTGAATATGTCATATGTTAAGATAAGTGCGTGAGTATGAGGCGAATTTCGGGGACGAAATTCTCTAAGGAGGGGAGAAAATGTAACATCCTAAAAATTTACTATAATTAAGTTGATAAAAAAAATATAAATATACATATATTGGTTATTAAAATGTATAGTATAAATAAAATATAATTAAAAGGTTTAGTGTGAAAAATTTAATAGTATAAGGATTTATGGAAATTACTTAATTATTTTAAAAGAATATATATATATATTTATATAAAGATATATATATATATATATATATATATATATATATATATATATATATATATATATATATATATATATATATATGATACTGGCGTACTACAAGCTTCCGGATTTTGACAAGAAAAAAAAGGAAATAAAAAAAAGAAGGGGACAAACCTACCTGACGCTATATATATATATATATATATATATAAAGGAATAGTAACAAAAAGAAGGAGGAGCGCCGCACGCAGGAGGTTATTTCGTCCGTAATTCCTTCCTTACCAATACAACTGTAACAACACAGATCCAAGAACGTCACCAAATGGGAGAAGAATTTTTAGGGAAGCATGAATTCTTATCATAAATAATTTTTGGAGCACATTGGAGGTCTTCGAGAGGTGAGTAACATTACCTTTTTATAACCCTTTCCATGGTACATGTGTTTGTTGTGTTGATCAGCAATTTACCTATGATTTTGAGAGATTTTAATTGAATGATGCATGTTATTAATAGACTAATTTTTTAGGGGTTTTGAATTAAAATAAAAAGGATTATTAAATTGGGTATTTATTCTTGTTACTGATGGCATGAAATACACGATTGGTATTTGAATTAGTTGAATGACGTGCTTACTGGTGTATGCTATGCTATGTGAGTTTATTTGACATGCATGATAAGATCAAATATTTAATTTTTGGTAAATGAATTGTTACACGTGTGAGACATGAAACTGTGCCTTATGATGAATTGTATGATGTTTGCCGCAATACCACCTATGATAGGGGTATCGAAAAGTAATACCACAGTAATGAGGTATCGAAAGTAACATCCCCATATAATTGGGATGTCGAAAATAAGTAATACTACCTAAAAAGGAGTATCGAAAGTTACACCACCACAGGTTGTGGTGTCGAAAAAGGAGAAATACCACCATGTGCACATGGGAGGTATCGAAATGGAAATGTCCCCGACAGGAGGGTGACATCGAAACACTCCTCGTGAGTAGGGGTGGGCAATAGGACGCCATTGTCGTGTGATGTGTGAATATATGGCATGCCGGCAAGAGGCCAATTTAATTAGGAAATCATCGGACCGCTTAGATTAAACTTGAATTTATCTGGTACATGGAATGTGATGTATTGAGATGAGATTATTATTAATGTTAAAAGTATTGTCTTTATATATATTATTTTGAAAAATTAGCAGGTTCCATGGACAGTTTTTCCGGTTACCGCACCGGCTGAGAACAATGCTATTTTCGAAAATGTTTTTATAAAACCGTATTGTTGATCACTGGGATTTTATATCTCATTATTAAGCATTGTTTTCAGAGCACGAGGAGGACGTCATTGAGGCTGAAGAGGCGTGAAGACTTAGTGGACACCATTAGATAATCTTTCTAGTTTGGTTAGTCAGTTCTTAAGTAAGGAGCCGTATGTGGCTTGACGCAATTATTTATCGTTGGGATTGTAGTTAGACGCCCGGTTTTGAGGCTTTTGATTTTATTTATTTATTTATTTATATCTATATTCATTACATGGATAATTTAATACTATATTATTTAATATGAGGCATTTTCAGACTTTAATTTTTTCTTTAATTTTTCTTTATGAGAAATATGTCTTAATTAAATGCTTTAAAGGATTTTTATTGATTTTATCTTGGGATTACTAATGTAACAAATGGCGTTACATTATCAGTATCCTCAAAACCAGGGGGTTGTTTAACATACACTTCTTCTTCAATTATACCATTTAGAAAAACACTTTTTACATCCATTTGAAATAGGGTAATTTGGTGTTGTTCAGCATATGACATTAAAATGCGTATGGCTTCTATTCTAGCTACAGGTGCAAAGGTTTCAGTATAATCAATACCTTCTTGTTGGTTATAGCCTTGAGCTACTAACCTTGCTTTATTTCTGACAACTTTACCATCTTCATCTAATTTGTTTCTGAAGACCCATCTTGTTCCAATAACTGACTTGTTTTTAGGCTTAGAGACAAGAGTCCAGACATCATTTCTGGTGAACCGGTTAAGTTCTTCTTGCATAGCAAGAATCCAGCTTTCATCCTCAAGAGCTTCTTCAATGCGTTTAGGCTCCAAATATGAAATATAGGCCACATTGCTTGATTCTCTTAATGTGGATCTGGTTCTTACTCCTTCAGAAGGATTTCCAATAATAAGATCCTTAGGATGATGAGTGTTGAACTTCCAATCCCTTTTGAGATCATCATGAAGATCTTGACTTGTCTGCTGACTGGTCTGTTCCACTTGTCTTTCAGCCTCAGGCATAGGTTCTGTTTTGGTTAGATCTGGTTGTTGACTTTCTGGCTTGTTTATATCAAGACCCGCAAGATCATCTTCTAGATCTGATAGTTCTTTATCAGTCTTTAAACCATCATTGAATTTAACATGAACAGATTCTTCAATAATACAAGTTCTTGAATTGTAAACTCTAAAAGCCTTGAACTTTTCAGAATAACCTACGAAAATACCTTTATCTACCTTAGAATCAAATTTTCCAAGATTATCTTTGGTATTCAGAATAAAACATTCACATCCAAAATCATGAAAATAAGATATGTTGGGGCTTTTTCCTTTCCACAATTCATAAGGAGTCCTTTTTAGAAAAGGCCTAATAAGTATTCTGTTTTGTACATAGCAAGCAGTGTTTCTGACTCGCCCGAAGTACTTAGGGAGATTATTTTCATTGATCATAGATCTAGCCATCTCTTGCAGAGATCTGTTCTTTCTCTCAACCACTCCATTTTGCTGTGGAGTTCTAGGTGCAGAGAATTTGTGAGAGATTCCATTCTCCTCACAGAACTGTCTAAACTGCTCATTTTCAAATTCTCCCCCATGATAACTTCTAAGGGTAGAAATACAGAAACCCTGCTCATTTTGTACTCTTTTGTAGAATACTGAGAAAACCTTAAAAGACTCATCCTTGTGTGTTAGGAAGAGTACCCATGTGTATCTAGAATAGTCATCAACTATGAAAAATCCATATTTTCTTCCAGCCAGGCTGGCAACACTAACTGGTCCAAACAGATCCATGTGTAACAACTGAAGAGGTATAGAGGTTGATACTTGGTTTTTAGATTTGAAATTTGATTTTATCTGTTTACCTCTCTGACATGCATCACACAAGACATCTTTCTTAAAGCTAATATCAGGCAATCCTCTCACGAGATTATTCCTTTTTAATTCGGAAATTAGTTTCATACTAGCATGTCCTAGTTTCTTATGCCATAACCATCTTTCATCTTCTTTAGACATCAGACAGGCTACACTTTGATCTGAGAGATCAGACAGTTCAATCTTATAAAGATTGTGTTGCCTTTTAGCTGAAAAGAAGGTTTTGCCACTACAATCTTTAACTATGCATACATCCTTGGTAAAGGAAACATCAAAACCACTATCACATAATTGACTTATGCTAACCAAATTGTGTCTTAATCCTTTAACCATAAGAACATTAGATATAGAGGGAAGAGGGGGTTTGCCACCAATAGTACCAATACCTATAACTTTCCCTTTTTGATTTCCTCCGAAGGCAACGTGTCCTCCTTTCTTAAGTTGGAGGTCTAGGAACATAGACCTTTCTCCTGTCATATGTCGCGAGCGGCCACTGTCCAGGTACCAACAGTGGTGTTTTCTTTGTCCTGTTGAGGACATTTGCAACAAAAATTATTTGATCTTTAGGTACCCATATTTTTCTGGGTCCTTTTCTGTTAGTTCTAGGAGTCTGTAAAGACTTCCTTCTCTTTTTATGGATACACTTAGACATAACATGCCCAGTTTTTCCACAAAAGTTACAAATAGGTGTTGATTTGGTTACAGTTGACTTAACAGATACTTTAGAAGCTTTAGTTGATACTTTATGATGTGTCTGATGGACATATCCAATACCTTCTTTGTTAAGAGAGTGCTTCTGAATGCCAAGTAGCTTAGTCAGATTGTCTCTACCATTAACAAATTTGGCAAGATCAGAAGTGAGCTCTTCCACTTTCTGTTGAAGTTTTTCAACTTCTTTAGATGGTGATGTTTCACTTGAGATCTTAGCTTCATCAGACTTTTCAGTCTTCAGCTCACTGTTCTCTTTAGCCAGCTTCTCGCACTCTTGAGATTTCTGTTTATGCTCACCGGTGAGCTTTACATAATTTCTCTTGAGGGATTCGAAGGCTTTAGATAAGCAGTTGGATTCCTCCAACAACTCCTCATAAGCATCAAGTAATTCCTCATAGTCGGGATGTACCTCATCATCAGAGTCTGATTCAGTGTTGGCCATCAAACGGAGATTGGCTTCTTCCTCAGTTTCTTCATCAGAAGATGTTGACTCCAGATCCTCCCAAGTAGCCATCATTCCTTTCTTCTTCTTCTTGAAGAATTTCTTAAAAGGGGCCTTCTTGGGTTGAGGACATTCGGCCTTGAAGTGATCGGGCTTTTTGCACTCATAGCAAACAATTGGACTTTTGTCTGTTGAGGTGGATTCTTTGAAGCTCTTGTCCTTGTTGGACCTTCTGAATGGCCTATCCCTCCTGAACTTCTTTTTCTGTAGGAGAAGCTTTATCTTCCTGGTCAGGAGAGACAACTCTTCATCACTCTCAGAATCCTCGAGTTCTGATAGGTCAGCATCACTGGATGACTCATCTGCCTTCAGAGCCTTGGAACCTTTTGCTGACTTTTGATCAGCTTTCAGAGCAATTGACTTGCCCTTCTTTGGTGCAGCTTCATCTCCAAGTTCTTGCTCATGCATAGTGAATGTTCCAAGAAGTTCATCCATAGTCAAGGTAGTGAGATCCTTGGCTTGGGAGATAGCAGTGACCATAGGTCTCCACTGTTTAGGTAGACTTCTCAGAATCTTACCAACCTTCTCAGCATTGGTATAGACTTTGCCAAGAGATTTTAAACTGTTGATGATAGTTTGAAATCTTCCTATCATCTGAGCAACAGATTCTCCTTCCTCCATGATGAATAGTTCATACTTTCTAACAAGTATGGCAATCTTTGACTCTTTGACCTTTGCTATTCCTTCATGTGTGACAGCTAAGGTGTCCCATATTTCTTTTGCAGAGTCACAGGCACATACCTTCTCAAACTCCTCCGGACTGAGAGCACAAATGATGTTGTATCTGGCTTTGTGGTTCAGCTCCCATTTTAATTTTTCTGCAGCAGTCCACTGAGCTTTTGGTTTGTCAGTGTTATCATCATTCTTGGGAATGAATGGACCATCTGTGATGACATCCCAAAGATCAGAGTTTGTGGATAGAATAAACCACTGAAATCTATCTTTCCAGTAGTTGTAATTTTCTCCATTGAAGTAAGGAGGTCTGGTTAGGGAGGCTCCTTCAGTCTGATGACTTCCACTTGTACTAGCTCCAGCCGTCATGTCTATTCTTCGGACCTTTTACCTCTACACTGTTAGATGCTCAACCTAGAGGCTGAGCTCTGATACCAACTGAAATAGACAACTATAAACACGAGAAGGGGGGGTTGAATTGTGTTTATCAGAATTTAAGCAAAGCTGAAATCTTTTCGCAAACAGAAAGCTAGCTTTGGACGAGTGGAAGAATACAGGATGGACGGGTGACTATTGCACACACACCACTTGACAGATGCAAGAAAAACTAAAGCAATTAAAGAGTTTAAGGGAAGAGAGATTGACACGGTGATTTATCCTGGTTCACTCTTCAAATCAAAGAGCTACGTCCAGTCCTTGGCAGCACCAAGATTTATCCACTATAACTGATAAGGTTACAGACTCAAGTATTATTTGCACACCTAGCCTCTTCAAGCTCAAGACAAGTATTATTTGCAAACCTAGCCTCTTCAGGCTCAAGACAAGTATTGTTTTCACACCTAGCCTCTTCAGGCTCACTTGGGTTTGTTTGAGAGATTTGGTTTGTAATAAATACAATTTCTCACAGGCATATCTTTCACTAACACTCAGAGAGTGGTTTAAATGTAAGGCTCAGGAAAGTCTGCGTAATAACTTCAAAATGATTGAAGAATAAAGAATAAAAGAATGAAGAAATAAATGCTCAGAGTAGTGGCATTTTTAATGCAATGTGTATATTTTTTCTTCATATTCAATGACTTCTGTATTTATGGTCTTCAAGCATTTAGGATCCGTTAGAGACATCCTCTCAGATGTTGGCTTCAAGCAGAACTTCATTAATTGCAATAGAGTCGTTCTGAGTAGTCATTAATGCAATAGAGTCGTTCTGGGCAGCCATTAATGCAATAGAGTCGTTGGTTGTATTCTAACATGAAGGATCATGGCTTTATTCATCGTGCTACAGCCATATCAAAGTTGAGCAGAGAGCTTTTTGTACTTTGCTGAGTACACTTCCCTTTTTGTGTAAGGACCAGAGGTACTAGGGAATAAAGCACGTTGGAAGCATTCTTTAACTGGTCTTTGGTTCTGATTATCCAAGGTTGCATGAGAGAGTAGCTTCTGACTTTTCTTGATAATCGTGAAACTGAGTAGGAGAGAAGGCTTCAAGTCTCTTTCTGGTTCTTGAACCAAGATTCTGATAATCCTTAAAGAATTCGCGATCATAAGATAATTGCTTCCATCTTGAGAAAAATCACGTCTATCTAGTCATTTGAGTTTTCATTCGAGCTAGTAGACGAGCTCCATATTAAGGACTCAGCAAGTCCAAAGACTAGTGGACGAGCGCTTCTGTCACCTTTAGTGGACGAGCACTTCTATTACTTTTAGTGGACGAGAGCTTCTGTCACCTTTAGTGGACGAGAGCTTCTGTCACCTTTAGTGGACGAGAGCCTCTGTTAGTCTGGTGGACGAGAGTCTCAGTTACTCTGGTGGACGAGAGTCTCAGTCACTCTACTGGACGAGAGTCTCAGTTAGTCTGCTGGACGAGAGTCTCAGTCACTCTACTGGACGAGAGTCTCTTGTTCTTCAGTGGACGGATACATTCTGACCTTATTGGACGAGCTCCATCTGCTTCCTTAATGGACGAGCTACATATGCCACGTTATTGGACGGACCATTTTGATACCTCACTGGACGGTCTTTTCTGATATTTTGATGGACGCGCTACAAGTGCCACGTCATTGGACGGATAATTTTGATACCTCACTGGACGGGTTTTTCTGATACTTTGAGTAGACGCAGCCTTCTGTTGTTTTTATTAGACGCAGCCTTCTGATACTTTTTGGTGGACGCGGCCTTCTGATATTTTTATTAGATGCGGCCTTCTGATACTTTTTAGTAGACGCGGTCTTCTGATATTTTTATTGTACGCGGGTTTCTTTCTCTTGTGTTTTGGACGTGCGCTACAAACACTACAGTGTTGGACGTCTTCTTGTTACACTTTGTTGGACGTCTGCTTGTTTCACTTTGTTGGACGTCTGCTTGTTTCACTTTGTTGGACTTCTGATTCTATTATTTATTAATCTGCACACTCAATAGATAGGTTAGCAACCAATACGAAGGTTAATTAAATCATTAACCAATGTTTATTTTTTATCAAAACTTAGGGAAATGCATATCAAACATTTTAGAGACTTAACATTTTATATTACATCAACTTAACAAACTAAACCAAAAATAATGGATCTAATCTAACTGACTTAACAAACTAAACCATAAATAATGGATCTAAATGACTAACAATAATCTATTTATCTATTAATCTAATAGCCCCCCTCAAGCTGGACAGTGAATATTCTGCAGTCCAAGCTTGTTGATGAATCGATGGAAGGGTCCTGGATCTAAAGATTTAGTCAGTAAGTCCGCAAGTTGGTCAGAGCTGGAGATTGGCAATAGATGAAATAGCTTGGCATGGAGATATTCTCGAACGACATGGCAATCGAGCTCGATGTGTTTTGTCCTTTCATGGAATGAAGAGTTGGATGCTATGTGTCGGGCAGATTGGCTGTCGCAGTACAGTAATGCTGGCTTGATAAAAGGAACTTGAAAATCTTGGAGAAGATAGGTCAACCATTGAAGCTCACAAGCGGTTGATGCCAGAGCTCTGTATTCAGCTTCGGAATAGGATTTAGATATAGTAGCCTGCTTTTTAGACTTCCATGATACAAGAGATTGCCCAAGAAAAATGCAGAAACCTGTTACAGATTTGCGAGTATCCGGGCAAGTTGCCCAATCAGAATCACTGAAGCCTTTTAACTGAATAGTAGAACTACATGGATAAAAGAGACCCTGGGCTGGTGAGGATTTGATGTATCGAAGTAGATGGATAGCTGCATCCTGATGCAAGTTGGTGGGATGAGCCATGTATTGACTAAGCTGTTGGACAGAAGAACTTAAGTCAGGATGAGTATTTGTCAAATAAAGTAACTTACCAATTAATCTTCTATAAGAAGTGGGGTTAGATAAAGGAATACCGGAGGTGGCACTTAACCGAGTGCCTTTGGTGATAGGAGTGGTAGCAGGCTTAAAAGCCAAGAGACCACACTCCTCTAAAATGTCTAAGGCATATTTCCTTTGACAAATATGAATACCCTGTTTAGAACGAGCAATTTCCAGCCCCAAAAAGTATTTTAAATGGCCTAAATCCTTGATTTTAAAGGTAGAGTTTAATGCGGTTTTAATGATTTGAATGCTGTTTAGGTCATTTCCTGCAAGAATAAGGTCATCAACATAAACAAGTAAAGCTGTAAAAGATGAATTTGAATGCTTAATGAAAAGAGAACAATCCGAAGTAGATTGAGAGAAACCATGTGAATGTAGAAAGGTTGACAATCTAGCGAACCATTGGCGACTAGATTGTTTCAAACCATAAAGAGACCTAAGGAGTTTACAAACTTGATTAGGATGGGGTGTAGAAAGCCCAGGAGGAGGTTGCATATAAACCTCTTCATCCATGGTACCATGCAAAAAGGCATTATGCACATCCATTGATGAAGAAACCAATTATTGGAAGAAGCTATAGCTAATAAAAGTCGAATGGTGGTTACCTTGGCAACATGAGAATAGGTATCAAAATAATCTAGCCCTTCAATTTGATTAAATCCCTTAGCAACTAGACGAGCCTTATATCTTTCAATAGATCCATCGGCTCTATACTTAATCCGATAGACCCATTTACACCCGATGGCAGTTTTGCCCTTAGGAAGTTCAGTAAGAATCCAGGTTTTGTTAGAATCAAGAGCAGTAAGTTCCGAATTCATAGCTTGAAGCCAGTGGTCATGTTGAATAGCTTGATTATAAGTGCTAGGTTCAATGTGTGAAGAAATAGCAAGAGTGTAATGCATGTGGGAAGGAGATAATCGTGAATAAGATAAAACATTGGATAAAGGATATCTAACGGAAGTATTGATGTTAGAAGAGGAGAGATTACAATGAAAATCCTGTAAATAAGAGGGAGGATACCGAGACCCGGCAGATCTTCTAACAGGGACAACATCCTGTTGTGATGCAGAATTGTGATTATTAATTTGTGTAGGTGAGTCAATGTTGGTAATAGGATGTTGTAATGTAGAAGGACTTATACTCAAGTCAGTGTGGTGATGTGCAGAGGGTAAATGCTGTAAAGAAGATTGGTTAGCATAATCAAATAAAAAAGAAATGTTATCATATGAGGAAACATAGTCATGATGCAAGGAAGAAGATGCAGATTTGTAGGGGAAGAAAGTTTCATAAAAAATAGCATTTCTGGATACAAAAAAATCATGAGAATGTAAATCAAAGAAAATGTAGCCTTTAGTTCCAGGTTTATAACCTAAGAAAACACATTTTTTAGCTCTGGGGTCAAGCTTCTGCCTATGTTGAAGGAGGGTAGAGGCAAATGCAAGGCAACCAAAGACCTTTAGATCTATAAAAGTTGGTGGTATGTTATGTAACATAGCAAAGGGTATTTTATTATTTAAAACAGGGCTAGAGAGTCTATTTATTAAATGAATGGAATGGCAAAGAGCATAGTTCCAGAAAGATTTAGGTAAATGAGATTGAAAAAATAAGGCCCTAGTAACATTAAGTAAGTGTCTATGTTTTCTTTCAACAATTGAGTTTTGTTGAGGGGTTTCCACACAAGAAGTTTGGTGAATAATCCCAAGCGAGGAATAGTAAGAAGGAGTATAAAATTCTTTGCCATTATCAGTCCTTAATATTTTAACTTTGGCAGAAAATTGTGTTGATACAAGATTGAAAAAATGGGCAATGCATGTTCTAGTGTCAGATTTATATTTAAGCAAATAAACCCAAGTATATCTACTGTAATCATCAACAATAGTTAAAAAATAACGATGTCCCTGAATAGATTCAATGCCAATTGGACCCCAAATATCCATATGCACGAGGGAAAAGGGATGCATACTAATGGATTTACTCTGTGAAAAAGGCAGTCGAGCCTGTTTGGCAAAATGGCAGCAATCACAAAGTATATGTTTATTGAAATTGATATAAGAAAATTCAATACAAAGTTGTTGCAAAATGGGGGAGGAAGGATGACCTAATCTAAAATGCCAGAGATCAAAAGAAATGGATGGCATATTATTAGCTGTATTAACGATGCTAAAAGAATTATTTTTACAATTGAAGGCAGTTGGAATCCCATGGAAGATGTAAAGATTATTTGCAACCTTAGCTTGCCCAATCATCTACAGGGTAGACTAAGCCTGTATGATGCAAGAATTAGAAGTTAAAAGTAATTAACAATGTAAAGAGGAAGTCAGTTTATTAATAGAAATGAGGTTAAAATGAAATGCTGGAATAAAGAGAACATCATGCAGAAAAAAATCTTTGGTAAAGAAAATGGTGCGTGAATAATTTGCAGAAAGAATGGTTCCATTTGGTAACTTAACAGAAATTGGAGAAATTGGTTTATAAGTAGTAAAGCATTCAATATAAGGACAGATATGGTCACTGGCTCCTGAATCCAGAATCCAAGTGAAAAAAGGGGAAATGTAATTACCTGTCTTTGTGGTACCCGAAACAAAATGATGAGTAGCATCTGATGTAGATGGCTTACTGATAGTATTAACTGCTGAATGAGAGGCTTGCTTGGAAGAATGCATCAGCTGCAACAAGCAGTGTTGTCAAAAAACCGCCATGGCGGAAAGCGGTGGCGGAATTTGGAGGAACCGCCATCCCGAGGCGGTGGCGTGGCGGATTCCACGTGGCGGGTCGTGGCGGCCGCATGGCGCATGGCGGTCACGGCGGAAATGGTGGGCTGTTTAGGTCTTTTGTCGCAAACCCGACCCATTTAGCCGACCCGACCCGGCCCAAATGGCAAATAAACCCTAAAAATGCTATCGCACACAGACCCTTCCCTTCCAAACAGAATCGCAGAAACGCAGACCCTTCCCTTCCTCCCATTTCGTTCTTCTCCCACCACCGGCCACCCACTCTCCGGCGACACCCACTTTCGGCCGACCACCGTCCGCTGACCACTGACCTCCGGCGACCAGCAAGCATCTCTTCCTTTCTCCTTTTTTCAGCCATTTTCGAAAATGGCAGGCGAACCACCTTCTTCTGATGCTTCAAGGGCCTCCTCCAGAGCTGATGTTGGATGGAAATACTGCTTTCCATTGCAAGAAGGAGACACAAACTCGGTTGTGTGTACTTTCTGTTCAAAAGTCATGAAGGGAGGGATCACTAGAGCCAAACAGCACTTGATGGGCAAGAAGGGGAATGTAGCTGCTTGTACCAAGTGTCCAAAAGAAGTTTGAGAAAAGCTTTGGACACTTTTCAAAGAGAGGAAGAATCCAGGCAGCAACTATGTTTATGTTCCAAGTGATGGAGCTGAAATTGAGAGTCTACTCTATGTGGAGAGTAGTGAAGATGAGATGGAAATGACACCTACTAGTGCTGCTGCTACAAGTTCTGCTTCTACAGGGAAGAAAAAAGTTGCTAAAAAGGGGCCTATTGATCTCTTTGTCAGGAAACCAGCTGCACCAGCTGCAATTGGTAAAAGGAAGAAGGAGGAAATGAGGCAAGCTAACATTAGAGAGGCATGTGAAAAGAAAGCAGTTCTTCTGGTCCATCAAAAAATTGCTCGTTTTTGGTATCAGGCTAGTTTATCATTTAACTGTATTAAGTTGGAAAGCTTTCAAGAAATGCTTGAAGCAGTTGGTGCCTTTGGTAAACATCTACCAGCTCCTACTTATCATGCTATTAGAGTTCCACTCTTACACATGGAGATGGAATACACTGAAGATTTGTTGAAAAATCACAAGGAGCAGTGGAGAAAACATGGTTGCTCTATTATGTCGGATGCATGGACTGATAGAAAGCAAAGATGCATTATTAATTTCTTGGTGGACTCTCCAGCTGGGACGATGTTTGTGAAGTCAATTGATGGCTCAGCATTTGTGAAGACCGGTGAGAAACTGTTTGAGTTGCTTGATTCTATTGTAGAGGAGATTGGAGAGGAGAAAGTTGTTCAGATCATTACAGATAATGGAAGCAACTATGTTCTAGCTGGAAAAATGTTAGAAGAAAAGAGACCAAATCTTTACTGGAGTCCTTGTGCAGCCCATTGCCTGGACTTAATGCTTGAAGACATTGGAAAGATTCCTTTGATAAAGAAGACAATTCAAAGGGAAATTGGTCTTGTTGGTTTTATCTACAGTCATTCAAGTACCTTGAGTTTGTTGAGACAATTCACAAACAAGAGGGAATTGGTAAGGCATGGGGTTACTCGATTTGCTACCTCATTTTTATCATTGGAGAGACTTCATGGAGAAAAGGCCAATCTTAGAAAAATGTTTACTTCCGATGAGTGGAGCAAAAACAAGCTATCCAAGGAAGCTAAGGGGAGGCAAGCATCGAAGGTTGTTCTTATGCCTTCATTTTGGAAAAATGTGGTTTATATTCTTAAAGTCATGGCTCCTCTTGTACGAGTGCTTCGACTTGTTGATGGTGAAAGAAAACCAGCCATGGGATATATTTATGAAGCAATGGACAAGGCCAAAGAAGCAATTATGAAGTCTTTCAACAACAATGAAAGCAAATACAAAGATGTTTTTGAAATCATTGACAATAGATGGAATTGTCAGCTTCATCGTCCATTGCACGCAGCTGGTCACTATTTAAACCCGGAGTTCTTCTATTCCAATCCTGACTTGGAGTTTGATTTGGAGGTTCACAATGGGTTGTATGCTTGCATCTTTAGGTTGGTGCCAAGTAAGGATGTGCAAGCTAAGATACTAGCCGAGTTGCCTATTTATAAGATTGCCAACGGTCTCTTTGGTTCTGAATTTGCAATAATACAGAAAAGTCGTTGCTCCTGGTGAGAAACTAAGACCCCATCTTCTAATAATTTCACTATTTCAATTCTTTTAAGTTTAATGTTTAAATTCTAAGTCATACACTCTGATTTTGTAGCTCAATGGTGGCGAATGTATGGCTTCTCGGCTCCAAATTTGCAGCAATTGGCTATCAAGATTTTGAGCTTGACATGTAGCGCATCTGGATGTGAGTGCAATTGGAGTGTATTCGAGCAAGTAAGTATCTTGAGTTTATTTTATAAGTGTGGTCAAGCCTAATTAAGTATTAACACTTCAATTATATTTATGTTTCAGATTCACTCAAAAAAGAGAAATAGGCTTGACCATAAGAAGTTGCATGATTTGATTTATGTCAAATATAACCAACAACTCCATCATAGACATAGTATTAAAGATGAAATTGACCCAATTACACTCAATGACATTGATGAGTGTAATGAGTGGTTAGTTGGAGAGATGGATGATAATAATGATGATCTTTGGGAATGAGTTGGTTTTTGATGATGATGACACACTAAATTGGGGAACTGTTTATGAGGCTTCGGGGGTTGGAGAGCCTACAACACTTACTAGGCAGAAAACAAGGAAAAGAAAAGGAGCATCAAGTGTTGCAGCTGCTGCCAAAGCTTCTAACAAAGGTCCAGGTGCTAGTTCAACCTCTAAGGGGAGTAAGGGCAAGGGGAAAGAGATAGAAGTTGATCCAAGTGAAGAATCATAATTTGAGGATGATTCTGAGGCATCTGAAGATGAACAAGAGTTACTTGTTTTTGAGAAATCTGATGGAGAAGAGGAAGAGGGATATGCCCCATTAGATAACCAAGAAATTGATTATGTTGGGGTTGAGGAAGAGGAATAGCCATTTACTTTGTGTTTGTCATGTTGTTTTTATCATTTTGTTGTTATTTTGAATTATGAAGTCTTGAACTTGATGGTTTATGACATTTTCTATTTGAATTATGAGTCTTATATGACATTTTCTATCAATTTAGTTTATGGTTCTTTACTTATGTTGATAGTGTTTTGGATTTTATATTTATTTTTGTAATTTTTGTTATGTATATGTAATATATATATAATTTTTTTTTTGTCCGCCATGACATCCGCCATATGGCCGCATCGCCATCCGCTATGATGTATGGCGGATTTTTGGCCGGCCGCCATAGGCCGTCATCCGCCATCGATAACACTGGCAGCAAGTAGTGATATTCATCCTTTGAAAGAGAGAAAGAAGGCTCATGTTGAGTAGCTTTAGCAGGAGTAGGAGGGTACTCAATTCTTGGAATGTCATTGGAAGTTGTTGCAGCCAAGTGGGAAGAGGAATTGGTATTCTTTGTGCGATACCCAGGAGGGAAACCGTGCTTGAAATAGCATGTATCAATGGTGTGATTGCTCCGGTTACAATGAGTGCATAGCATTGGAGTCCTGTTATTGTTGCGTCCTCTGCCTTGTCCCTGAGAGGAATTTCCGCGTCCTTGGGGAAAATTGGGGATAGCTAGGGCTGTGGAATCAGGAATTATGGAGGGTTTGTATTCTTGCTGAAGAATCATAGAATAGGTTTCGCTAATTGAGGGTAGGGGATTCATAATAAGAATTTGGCTCATGCGAGGTTGATATGTTTCATTTAATCCCTTCAAAAAACAGATGACATGTTCTTTGTCTTTGTAGAGTTGAACAGATCTTCTTAAATCACAGATACAAGTATGGGGACAAGAACAAGAAGGGGTTGGATGAAGAAATTCTAGTTCATCCCAAAGGATTTGCATGTCAGTGAAGAAGGTGGATAAAGAACGCTCATCCTGTTTCATGGAATGGAGATCTTGGAGAAGATCGGACATGCGAAAATGATTTCCGCGTGTGAAGCGTAGTTGAAGATTCTGCCACAAATTCCTAGCTGTGTCAAAGGAGGCTGTGCTCTACGAAATATGTGGTGATAAAGTTCGTGTAATCCAAGAGACGACCATATGGTTGCATCGATGCCAAGCATCGAAAAGGGGATCTGAGGCGGCAGGGGACGAAAGAGAGCCATCGATGAATTTGACTTTGTTTTTCGAAGACAGAGCGCGAATCATGGCACGGCTCCACTGGTAATAGTTGTCACCGTGTAGAGGAGGAGATACGAGGACGTAACCAGGGTTTTCACCGGGGTGAAGGAAGAAGGGGCTCGAAGGGTTTTGGGAAGGGTCGATTGGTGGGGGTGGTGGAGCTGTTGGGTGGTTTTGGCCAGAGCCATCGTTGTTTGTGGATCTGGGGCTGCTTGTGAGGTTTCTGCCATGAGAGAAAAGGGGATGAATTGGGAATTAGGGTATGGAAGAAAGAAGACGATAATGCAGAATGAGGGTATGAAAGAAAGTAAACGGTAGTGCGGAAGCTTTTTAGGGAGAAAAAAAGAAAACTGATACCATGTTAAATGTATGCAAAGAAGGAAAAATAATAATTGTTTATTAAAAAGTTATGATGTTGATTGAATACAGTGGGAAGATGTTTATATAACATCAACTTAACAAACTAAACCAAAAATAATGGATCTAATCTAACTGACTTAACAAACTAAACCATAAATAATGGATCTAGCTGACTAACAATAATCTATTTATCTATTAATCTAATAGATAAACAAATAGATTTGTCTAATGATTGAATGCTGAAATATGGTTATGGGAATATATTAATCATTTATTTACATGATCTAATTGTGTAGGGCTGAAAAGCAGGTAATTGGCAATAAAACCAAATATCGTTTCTTTTTTTACCAACATACGATTGGTCCGAGTGATAACGGGTTCGAGCCCTTTAAGCAATTAATCAGGGATTCGGTCCTTGACTTTTATGTATGAAGAAATTTGATTGAGAGAGGTCGACCCTTTCATGTCGTCCAGTATCTCAAGTGAGTAGTTTCCGCAGCATGATTTGTGATTGGTTGATAATGTAAAAAATTTCATACTAACCATACACACTAATTAAATTCATTATTATATCATTATCATTATTATTATTAACAACTTTGGACTGTCAAATAGGCTAAAAAACTTCCATTTAAAAAAAATTAGGACATAAATAATCTCAGATCAATTTGTGAACTTAATATAATGTTTGGTTGAGAGGAGGGGAGAGATTTAATTAAGGGGAGGGGAAATAACACTATACATGTTTAGTTCTTGGCGGGATTTTAAAATAAATTTACTTTTACACACTTATAATTATTTATTTCAAATTTACAAATAAGGATATTTTAGCCAACATATGTACAATATTTTAAAATATCTCATTTTCCCTCCAAATTCCCGTGATAATTGTGGGGGTGGGGTGGGGTGGGGTGGTGGGGTGGGGCGGTGGGGGGATTTAGTGAGGAGAAATTTTGCTTCCCTTTATTCCCCTCCGCTCCAAAAAACTGAACCAAACATAAAATAAAGAAACTATTATACAAAATTGAAAATTGTGTTTCTCAATTATAAAATTTTAAAATTATCAATTTCGATAGCAATCATTATTCATAGTCATTATCACATACTAGCTTGTTCTGATGAGCCTCGGGATCCAATTCACTTAAACTTTTCTGTAAAAAAAAAAAATCACATAGTAGCTGTCTTCCCTCAAACATTATATTTGCCCCAACAACACTAACAAAATTTAAAGGTTACAATATTTATTTTCTCTCTAAAATATGACAAATGCACAACACAAATACAACGAATTAATAAAAAATAAAAAAAAAGCTTAAAAAAATGAACTCATCCACTACAAATCCATCACCACAGGACAAATAAACAAAATAAAATAAAAATGAAAAAAGTGGACCGCTAAATGAGTAAATAAGGAAAACAATAATAATGGACACGCCTCTATTTCTTAGTTTATCCAATCTCTTCTCTGTCATAAGTTATTTTAAGGCTCGTGAATCACTATGTGGGCACGGCTATGGGTCCTATGGTGAGGCCGTAAATGGTCCCTAATGAGATCCGGTAGAGAGGGATGGGTAGAGATAAGAAGAAAAACTAAAGATGTAAAGTATTCCAAGAATCTTCTTGTATATATCCTCAATTCCTCATCTCTTTATTAATTAAAAAGGTGATGTTATTAATTATTTTAATTCATATTAACAATTAATTAATAATAATTTAATAAAATAAAAAGAAGATAAAATGGGGGTTTAAGGCTTAAGGGTAGTGTTGCGTGGTTTTAGTTGTATATATGGTAATGTGGTTGGTGGGTTTTTGGCCTTTAAAATTAAAACTCCCGATCATCTTTTTCTATCTATCTATTAGTTTTGCATTGTACATTTCATCCATTTCTTTCTCAGAAAATAATAATAAAAATGAAAACCTGAAAGAGAGAGAGAGAGAAACAGAGAAAAAACAGAACTTTCTGTTGATTTTGGATTCCAAATTCCCATAGACCTCTTTTGCATTTTCGGACAGTTCCCGAGTTTTAATTTTCCTCCTAAATTCCGTGCATTTTTCCCGTGGAAAATGGTTTTCCTCGAAAATTTCGTTTCCTGATCGCAATTCATGAGGTGAGTTATGTTATCAACATGGGAGGTTCGTTCGTTGCATGTTAAAGTTTCTGAATTTCGGTTTTGTTCCTCGTGTTCTCCATGCGATCTCGTGGTTAGTGCTAATTCTGCATAGTTCTCGTTGAATTTCGGAGATGCAGGATTGTTGTAGCTTCTACGCAACTTTGTTCTGAAAAGTGTTTTTTTCTCTGTTTAAAATTTTGGGTTTTGGGGTTGGGAAGTCGAGATCCGATCGTGGAAGTTAAGCCATGTTTGGCGTAAGCAACTGGGTTTGTCGTTCATTTCAATTCTAAAGTTTTGATTTTGTGTTTGTGCTATTTTATTTTTTGGTTGAATTTTGGGGAGTCTTGTTCAGATTGTTAATTTGGATTGAAGTTCTACTAACTTTGAGAATCTGGATTGTTTTGTTTAGTGTCGATGTTGCACAATTAATTTACACCAACTCTTTGAAGCCTTGAAACCGTTTCTGGTTGTGCTCGTGTTGACTTTTATTTTACCATTTGAAGTGTGAGATTTTTTTATTCATGAATTTGAATGCGATTCCTTATTTATGGAATCTGATTTGTTTCCATTCCATTCCATTCCATTCATCAGATTTTAGCATTATGCTTCCATGCGATCAATTACGTCTGGCTTCTTTATTTAGTTATTTTTCACTGATCTTGTTCACCTTTTCATGCCAAATTAATATTGTGATTTGTGAATCTTCCTTTTGCATTCATGCTGTATGATGAGTAAGTCTTTAATTGTCTCTTCAAACTCTATGTATATAGAATTTACCCTTTTAAGGTGAAGCTTAGATTATTCAAGTATCATACCTTTTTTGTTGTAGTGGTTTGTGAAGATGCAAAAACTGTTTGGCACAGAATTGTTTGGTTTTCAATGCGTAAACCTTCCTTTGAAAATTGAATTTGTTGAAAATATCTCATTATAGTGGTAGTGTGATATTAGTTATACTTAAATATTAGTCACTGGCTGATGTTATCCTATTGATCCAGTGGATTTTCTTTCCTACAAAATGTAGCAAAACTCTGAAAATTAACTTGATACATTGGTTTTCTTTCATATTTATTGCAGTGACAAGGATCTGCATACTGATGTTTCTGGTTAATTAATGAGTTATATATGTTCATGCTATGGTGTTGAAGAAGAGGCTAGATTATGGATTCAGGGGCTTTCAGGTCCCCTCTACAGCTAGGCGTCCTAGATCTGCCAGAGTAAGTAATTGCTGCAATTATAGCAATCCCCCATCCCCTGCGGTTTCGTGCTTTGAACTATATATTGATCCCCTTAAGTTTGTAATTGTTCAGAGGAGGGGTCCTTCCAAGAAACCAGCTGAGGATGGACAAGCTTGTGCTTTTGAACTGCTGGCATCTTTAGCTGGCAAGTTGTTACAGGAGAGTGAAAGTTCTGCTTCTAGCAATGCATCTGAAGGAAATCATCAGCCCGCCTTTAGCCAAAGTGTTGTTGAGCAGGAACGGCAAGATGAACCTAAACCATTAATGGCAAATGGAATTCATAATGAAAGTTGTGAAGAGAGTATTTTTATGACTGACATGCAATCACAGAAGAATAGTCAGAAACATCTTGAACATGCTGAGACTGATTGTGTACTAGAATATGTTTCGGTTAATAATAATGATAATAAGTCAGACTGTTGGGAAAAGGTTGAATCTGGTGTGAAGTCCGAAAATTTCAAATGGGAGAATAAGTTTGGGCATCATTCTAATAGACTAGTAGAAATGCCCAAAGATTTTAGGGAGTCTTGTGATGGTAATATAAAGAATGGATTTAGGTGGGAACAGGAGGCTAGCAGTTCAGACTTCAAGGGACCGTCTTTGGATAATAAATTTAGTTTGAAAGACCCATTGGAATTGTGTGTTAACCCTCCTGCACTAATTCACTCGAATAGTAATGTTAAATCTTCATTTTGTAGGGAATTGTTTCCCAATGCTTCTTTCAGGCATGGGAATGATATTAAGTTAGGTTTTAGAGATGATGACGAAAACCTTTTAAGGTGTAACAGAGTTTGCACCAAGTCAAAGGCTTTTAGGCCTCCACAACGCATTGCTCGTCGAAGAATCAGGCAGTTACTGACTTCCAATAGCTGGAAGGTAGCTCCAAAGTTGAAGGATTGTGAAAAAACTAGATCTGGTAAGGTGGTTAACAAATAAATTGTCTGCTATCAAATGCTTTATTATCTGATGCGTGTTATGGCTATGAGTAAGGTTGTTTTGTTTTTCTCCACTGATTGATATAAAATTTGCAGATGGAGTAAAACCCCTGTATCGTAAGAGGAAAACATGGTACAGTTTTGAAAGATCTCGGTATGGCACTCTTTTCAAGAGGAGGAAATTCTTTGGCCGGAGTTCAGTGGTAACTTCTGATGGAGGATTCAGCAGTGATAGTGTTTCTAATTCACCACAGAAAGGAATAGATGGAGACAACCCTAACTCATCTGCGAAACTGCGTGTGTCTAAGGATTCTCATGGTAATTAATTGTGTAATGTTCATTAATTTTGGTTAGCTTGATTATTCTTGCACTCTTTAGGAACTTATGTTCTGTGATCTGTGTATACCTCGTGTGCAGTGAAGTTTAGCATCAAGTCTTTCCGAATACCAGAACTTTATATTGAGGTCCCCCAAACTGCAACTTTTGGCTCATTAAAGGTATGAATATATAGTTTACTTTTAAAAAAGCATTACTGTTGTTAGTGGACCTCATCCTCACACTCAAGTGGCTGTGCAGAACACTCTTTGTGTTAATGCATTTTTATCTTTTATAATTTTTTGTAGAGGACAGTCAAAGAGGCAGTGATGGCAATACTTGGAGGTGGAGTGCATGTTGGTGTTCTTGTTCAGGGGAAAAAACTTAGAGATGACAACAGAACTCTTCGGCAGACTGGTATTTCTTGTGAAGAAAATCTGGATAAACTTGGTTTCATGTTGGAGCCCAATTCTTTGCAAGCTTCTCCAGGTGTTTGTGTTGGTGATCCTTCTCCATGCAAAACATTCCAGCCTACCAGGTGATAAAATGGTTTCTTTTCATGGTTTATGATAACATGGTTTCTTTTCATCACCATAGTTGATTTATGATCACAGTTATGATAAATGGACAAGCTAGAAATACATTTGTTTCCTATTTTTGGTCATTGATGAAATTTTCTTATGGCCCAGCTCTAGTCAATTAAATGTTCCCTCTGTCTATACAACTAATGTCATAATTTGATTTTTCCAGGTCCCCAGAAGCTCGTGCCTTAGATTCAAAGGTTACTGATACCTTACAGGACTCCTCCTTGCTGACAAACACTAGCAACCTTGTTGAAAATAATCATGAGTTAACTTCTTTCCCCACTGATACCATAGCTGACAAAATAACAACAGATTCCAGAGTGCTGGTTACTGTTCCATCTAGGAGCACAAAAGCATTAGCTGTGGTTCCTGTGAGTCAGAAAACCAGGTGCTCTGAGATTGTACAGCGTCGAACCAGGAGACCATTCTCTGTGTCTGAAGTAGAAGCACTTGTGCAGGTAGTTGAGGAACTTGGAAATGGAAGGTTTGATGTTTATCAGCTTCAACTGTACATAGACAGGAAAACTGGGTTGCTGTTGCTGACAATGTTTTCATGATGCAGGTGGCGTGATGTAAAGTTGGAAGCTTTTGAGAATGCAGACCATAGGACTTATGTAGACTTAAAGGTACTTTCTTTTATTAATACCAGACAGTGTTTTATTTAACTAGAAGGGCTACCTTTTTGACATGAACTAGAAGGGTCACTGAGTACTTTACATAGTTAATTACCGGCAAAAATTTTCAGGTTGTTTCATTGCTTTAATGTAAATAAAAATCATCCCTTATGACAACTATTTTTGCTGCATTCATGCTTCCTGTTTGATTGTACAAACCTCCTCCATTGATTTATTAAGTGCGCACCAATAATATTATTAATATCTTGAGGTTATCGATTTAAAGGGTTTTGCATGTTTGATATCCTAAGTTACCTCCACAACATTTTTTGCTGAATGATTTGACCTATTGGTTTGTGCAGGATAAATGGAAAACATTAGTGCACACTGCAAAAATCTCCCCTCAGCAGAGGAGAGGAGAGCCAGTCCCTCAGGTGCTCTTGGACAGAGTTTTGGCTGCTCATGCTTACTGGTCTCACTACCAAGCCAAGCAGTATGGCAAGCATCATCAAGCTGGAACCATGAAGATCACAGAAGCCTCTGCCGAAAGACACAGTGTTGATGGCAACCAACCACTTGTGTTGATGTAGAAAGTAATTTATTTTGATAACTTGCAACAGTGGAAAACACAAACTTGTACATTTTGATTCAATTTCAGTCATACAAGATTCTTTGCCGGCCTTTAATTTCAAGCAGGTTGGCATTTGTAAATGATTTTAAGGAATAAGATTGTTTTAACAATAACCTGTGTTCTTTGATTTTAATTTTTTTAAAAAATTCAATTTTATGATTGTAAGAACAAATGTCAAAAGAAACCTGCAGCATAACAAAGAAAAAGGAAAATGTTTACCTTGTTATTTTCTCTCGTTATATTAATGTAAGTACCTGGTTCCAGTTTGATGTTTCATTTTTATTTGCTGCATTTTTTTCCATTAGGATCTTACATATTTATTTACATTTGCTTAATACAATAATTAATAATGAATAGAGTCAATTGGATATTAATGAATATTTATAATGCCAATGATTAAATTTCAATAGTGGTTGACTGCTACCAGATTAACCCGTGATAATTTTTTTGCGTAATTATTTATTTTCGTATGAATGAATAACTTCATTCGAAATTGAAATAAATATACTAAGCACGTGGCCCTCGATTGTGGTCATTATGTACTTTGTGTTTTATTCACTTTTTATTAGTATTATCAGGGTAACAACCAAGACAAAGTGGACTCGGCAATTTGTGGCGGCGGTAGAGAATATTCCTTGCCTCTTTTGAGATCTTTACCCGCCCAGATCAGGAATTTAGGAAACGAACTGGGACCTCAGGAAGTACACTTCTGGATATGGTTTTTGTTTTTCCTTTCTTATTCTTGTGAATATGGTTAACAAACAATGACTAAACTACTTTTACAATTTTTATTTTGCAAGCAACCAGTTATGACATTATTGTAACCAATGACAAGTTTTATTTGTAATTGTTTATAACAAATGTTAACCAATGTCCTAATGACATTTATTGAAGAATTAAAGATATTTTTTTTATTAAGAAGAGATATATTAAATTTATGAAAAATTGAAAAAAAAATGTAATTTTCAATAAGAACTTTTAAGGATACTAATTAGCAAAACTTTTTTGTTTATAGCCCTCCATGTCTTAAATCAAAAGACATTGTGCAACCAAACTCAGAAGTTGATGAAGATATTGGCAAAACATTGAGTAAGCTGATGGGACTTAGAACTTGACATTGCCGTGTGCGGCCACATCACCAAAATCAAAATCCACAAGTCTCTTTTAGCCATCAGCCATAAAATGAAAGGCCTAGCTACAAACATGAATCCACGGGGAATTGAGCATATGGTCCAAATATGTTTCCACCTTGTTTTCCTGGTCTTCGAAATGCATACCCGGCATGGGAATACCTCGCATAGGAGGATCCTCTCCATTAACTGGACATGTTCGGTTGAAGAGAGATATATCCATATATTAAAATAATATTATTTTAGAAATAATAATATTTTAAAATATGAGTCTATCTCTCTTCAACTGGACATATCTAATTACGGGAGATGATTTGAACCTCTGCAACCATGTATGTTAGTGGGAGCCTTCTCCTGTCGTTTTATATTATCAATTAAGTTCTTTCATAGTTAATGTACGTATACTGGCTTAACTTTACAGATTATCCGGCACTTCCGGTTTCATCATCCATATTACATACTCGTTCATTTGTCAAAATCACTTCATATTCTCTATTCACCATTGGATCAAGCCTGCGCACCTTAATAAGCTCCGAAAAAAAACTGTAGAGGATCCAATTATGCACTTCAATTCCCAAACAAATTATATTAAACCAGGCATCTCTTTGAACGTTGAAGTTAGAATTGAAACACACAAGTTCAATTTCAATTCTAATTCATCCAATGCACATCTTAAATTTATGTTTTGGTTTACCGAAGAATTAGAATATAAACTTATCATTCTAAATCCAATTCTAAATTTCGAATTCTATTTTCTAAGTGCATGAAGAATTTTTTTATGAATATTATTTGTAGAAAAAATTAAATAATAATTGGAGTTTATGGAATAATTTGGTTTACAATAATTTTTGTGAAAATATTAAATTTTGATAAATACGATTTCTCTAAAATAAATGAAAGAGAGAGTTCAATGGGGGAAAAGAAACATATATTTTTTAACAAAGTCCATTGTAGTTCGATCTAGTTACATACTGTGTTAAGGTAATCGGGGAAAGTTAAGATCCTCTGGCTTTTAAAGTTGAGGATTGATCCTCTAATGACCTGAATCATTAATTAATGAAAAATGCTAATGAGTGTTCTAAGCCCTTAGGGCACTCGTTAAAGAATCAAGAAAAGAAAGTTTGCATAGGGAATTAGTATCTTTAATATTTATAATAGTGAAATGCTTAGTTTTCCAATGAAAACTTATCATTCTAAATCCAATTCTAAATTTCGAATTCTATTTTCTAAGTGCATGAAGAATTTTTTTTTTATGAATATTATTTGTATAAAAAATTAAATAATAATTGGAGTTTATGGAATAATTTGTTTTACAATAATTTTTTGTGAAAATATTAAATTTTGATAAATACGATTTCTCTAAAATAAATGAAAGAGAGAGTTCAATGGTGAAAAGAAACATATATTTTTCAACAAAGTCCATTGTAGTTCGATCTAGTTACGTACTGTATTAAGGTAATCGGAGAAAGCTTACGTCCTCTAGCTTTTAAAGTTGAGGATTGATCCTCTAACGACGTGAATCATTAATTAATAAAAAATGCTAATGACATTCGTTAAGTAACCAAAAAAAGAAAGTTTACATAGGGAATTAGTATCTTTTAATATTTAAAATAGTGAAATGCTTAGTTTTCCAGTTCTTTTTGGTTTCTTAAAGAGTGTCCTAATGGCACTTGTTAGGATGACCCTTATTAATTGATTAAAAATTTGAAAACTTAAGAAAATGAATTAATCAATGGCTTTTTCAATAGTTCATTTAGAAACTATCCGAGTTTAGGGTTTTCCAAACTATTTATCGAGGAGGAACGTTTTACCAAGTGGCCGGTCCAAATTGCAGCAAATGGCTGTTATATTCTGTCACTTTTTTAAAAAAAACAAAGCTAACTAAGCATTCTCACAATTCCTCACTCTCCCCCAATTCCTACAAATAAAAGGCCCCATGAAACAATTTACAGTAGGCAATTATACCAATAACAAAAAAAAAATTACAAAAAAATTATCTTATAAGAATAAAATAAAGTCACACAATTTGTAAATACAAAAAAATTATACTATAAATATAGAATAGCCCTTATGATTTCCATTAAAAGAATGATGCAATATAAAAATATTGAATATGTTATAGTAATATCACTAGAGGCATAAAAAAATCATTAACAATTTACACCCATAAATATTCACGTTTTAGGTACAAAAAAATTTACCTTATAAGAATTAAAATAAAGTCAATGCAATTTTAAAGGTTATAAAAAAAAGTATAACATTGGGACTTGATTAATATAAATATCTATTTAAAAATAAGATAAAAACCAGTAATACAAGGAACAAATAATATCACATAGAGGTATAAAAATAATTATAACAATAACAATTTACACAAATAAATATTCATCAGTTATTACACAGTAAAAAAAAAATTTATCTTATAAGAATTAACATGCGATTTTATGTGCTTAATACTATAATAGTAAGATGCTTCATTAATAATAAAGTATCTATTTAAAACAACATATAATAAAATAAATACCTTAATAACATGTAAAAAATAACATGTATCTATTTAATACGTTTTAGCACTTTTTAAAAAAAAAAAATTGTCCTGACTAAAAAAGTCGTAAAAAATAATTAAGGTAACAAAATGGTTTTGAAACCTTAAACCTTAACCCTTGGTGGTCGTAGAGAGGTTATAGGTGTTGAGGAGAAGAAGAGAATAGGTATATGGGTGGGGGTGTTGGAGCACCGGATTTCTTCTACAAGGAAGCTCAACGCCTTGGTTACGTGGCTCGCTCCGCCTTTAAGGTCAACAACAATTTCTTATTTGATTTTGTTTTGTGGTAACTAACTAACTATGTATTTATTATGTTGTATACATACAGTTGGTTCAGATACAGAAGCAGCATAAGCTCATAAAACCTGGTTCTTCTGTTCTTGACCTCGGTTGTTCTCCTGGTGCCTGGCTTCAGGTCGCTTCTCAGAGCTTAGGCCCTCTCCCTAATGGTGGCTTCGTTCTCGGCATTGATCTCAAGGTCAACCTCTCCCTTTTTAATAATATATATCTAGGTTCAATTACTCCGCGGCTGCCTGAATTCAGTGAACTGTTTGGAACTTTTTATTATAAATAGATCCTATACTTTTATAAAAAATTGTAATTGGTCCCTAAAGTTTAGATAATTTGTAATTGGGATTATATGCTTTAAATGTTTGTAATCCGGTGTTCGACCTTGTAAATACTTATAATTAAGTACCTGGATGTTAATAGAATCACCACTTTACAGTCAGTCTGCCGACGAAACTCTATGTTAGGGACCTATTACAAATTATTTACAAGTTCATTGATCCGACTAAAGTACAGGGACCTAATTATAAATTATTTATAGGTTCATGTAGAGTAATTAAACCTAATATCCATTATTTGTTTTCTCTATAATTTGAATTCCTACTCATAAATATATATGTGGTGTGTGGATAACAGAAGGTTAAGGTTCCTCCTCTTTGTGACTCAAGGGTTCAAACCATCTCTGCTGATGTCATGACCCTCCCAATACACCAACTCTTATCTCTTTCTCCAAAGGTGCACTACCCTTTAAACCTTTTTGGTGCTGGTGCCTTCCTCAAACTCACCTGTGATGAGTTCAATTAATTAAAGTATTTGATTTGTGTTGTGCAGCAAAAAGGATTTTCTGTAGTACTTTCAGACATGTGTCCACCGGTTTCTGGGATCACAACCAAAGATGCGGCTTTGTCATTTGAGCTAGGGATGCGAGCTTTCCATTTAGCCGTCGGCACAGTTTCATCAGATTATGCTCATGATCTTGATCAGGAGGACCATTCATCATCCACTGGAGTATTGCAAGTTGGAGGGCACCTTGTTATAAAGCTTTTGGAGAGTGAAGATTCCAAAGGTGGTTTTTTTTTCAAACTATACATAGCTCATTTACTACATCTGATTTGGTTGTATAATATATTACTTTATGTCTTTGAATATTTATCCTGCAGAAATCAGCCAGATTTCTAAAACATTCTTTAGAAAGTCATCGTGGTTGAGGCCTAAAGCCACAAGACCTTCATCTAGAGAGATCTATTTGATATGTCAGGGTTTAAAGCCAGATGCCAAGATATAGATTCCACATAACTATTGTTTCTGAATAAGCTCTGCTGCCTTCTGATTAACACATGATCAGAATCCAAATTTGTAACCGCAATTGAATGGCCTATTACTTTGTGCAACATTCACTGCACTTTGTATGAGATCCAGAGATTTGACATGTAAACCGTGCAACTGTGAAATTCATTATTTTCTACCTTGCTAATACAGCTATTGTTTCTGAATGAATCTTAGCTCAACAATGCACAGTTTACTTTCTGCAATGCAGATTGCGCATGTCTATTTGACTTTACAATAAGTGCAATCCGGATATATTTTACATTATGAAAGTCAAAGACAGCAAGGGCTTAAAAAAATGATTACAAATGTATAATTTCAGTTGTAGAATCTGAGCTCAACAATGTATTTGATATTAAGTAGTGTACGTAAACTCTGCAATTGTGAAATTCATAATTTTTTATCTAGCTAATACAGGCTGTTGTTTCTGAATGAATCTTAGCTCTGCAAAATGCAAAATGCCTTCTTTCTGGTTATATTAGTGAAGAGAGTTTATGATGACAAGTATCCCATTTGTGCTCCTTCTCCCATGTTGTAAATTGTTATAGTCTCAGGAAGAAAAAAAAACAGATGTCAGTTGGAGGGTCGTCAAAGACTTACAGTAAGCAGCTTAAAACTTGTATAATTCGATGACTAATTTAAATGACTTTACAATAAGTGCAATCCGGATATATTTTACATTATGAAAGTCAAAGACAGCAAGGGCTTAAAAAAATGATTACAAATGTATAATTTCAGTTGTAGAATCATCAAAGACAGTCAGGGAACTTAAAATTTGTATGATTATTAAATGACTTCCATATACAGATAATTACAAAAAAAAAAAAATGATGTTTTTCCATCATATTCGTTGCTCCTTCCTCTTCCTCATTCGCTGTGCCATATAAGTACTTGAAGGGTCATCGAATTTGGGTACGTCCCAGTGACCACAGGCCTGTATCTTTAACAGGGGTCTGGAACAGAATGAAACATGGGTCAAACAATGAGGTCTAGCATTGGGAGGAATAAGAATAATTGAGTTTGTCTCATTGCTTACAGGTGTTTTCATTGATGGGAAGACATTCCAAAACCGCAGTGTCTCATCCCCTGCACCACTAACTATTGTCTGCAAGTGGATCCGAAAAACTTAGAAATGATTGAAAAATTCTATATAAACAAGTCATAAAAGTAACATGTGTGTTTACAATGATAAATGAGAAATGGTTTGTACAATCTTTTCCTTTATTATAAACTCACTTATGGTATTTAATGTGCAAAAACTATCATTTTATAGAAGAGATTATATCTTTACTGGTGTAATTTGCAAGTATTTGTGTGTGTACCATGCCACAAGATAGGATGCAGTACCTGACCATCAGGGGACACAGCAAGGTAAAGCACTCGCATGCTGTGGCCAGTGAGAGTTGCAACCTTGGCCAATGATGGATATTTCCATACCATAATCTGGTTCTGTGAGTAACCGTGAGTACTTACTAGCTCATTTACATTTTTACTCCAAGCAAGGTTGCAAACCTGCATGTTCATGCAATAAATTTAGAAGATAACATTTTGTGTAAATATGGATTCTTGTAATAGGAATCCCCCAGTGGAGCTAAGAACTAAACCTGGCTCCCAGTGTCAATGCAGTTCAATTGATGTCCATTTGTTGTGTTCCAGAAGCGAATGCACCTATCAGCAGTTCCACCTCCTGATGCAAGGAGGCCACTCTGGTGAGGTGACCAGGCAATGGCCTTCACTGCAGCTGTATGCTCTGTAAGTCTCAAAGTTGGTTGCTGAGAGTGCTGATTCCACACCAATAGCTGCTCATATAATACATGTCATTGAAGACGCAAAATCATCAGTGAAAGTCACAAGACTTTATAAAATGAGGCCCTCTTTGTTTCTTCTTTATTTTTTTTTTATAAAGACAAGGAAAAAAGAAAAGAGGCATACCTGGTTATCATTTCCACCAGATGCTAGTTCCCTGTCATCAGTGGACCATTTCAGCCCACATACCTGTCACATTCAGGGAAAAACAGGTTCAAACTTGAGAACAAACATCATATTTTAAGTATATATTTCAAAACCTTCTACTACCTCAGATTTGTGACCAACAAGCTGGTTAATATAGTCATTTGAAACCCTCATGTCATGCTGAAGTATGTTCCTGTCCCTGCTTCCTGATGCCAAAATGCGCGAATTCCATGCCAAGACACCAGTTCTTGTCTGATGCCCCCCCATTGTTCTAACCCTCTTGCATTGAGTTCCATCCCAAACCTGTAGCGTAAGGGTAAAATGCTCTCTTATTCTCAATAGAAAACCTTAACCTTCATCAAGTACATGGGTGGATAAAATCAACCATATGACATCTAAGTAAAGCTTAACAAGGTACCTGAACTTGACCAAGACATGTACCAATGGATATATAAGAACCCTCCCGGGTCCATTGGACAGAACACACACCATCATTAGGTCCCAAGTCACATAACTTGGTCACCTGAAAGCCACATTAACCAAATGTCAATTCATCAAAATATTAAAATCATTAACAAAATCATTTATGTCATGAAATTGGTCATGGTAGCAGTTTATTGCAGACTTACTTTGCTATTTGTAGCGCTCCAGAGATAAACACAAGTACCCAACCCCACAGCGAGAACATTCTGTGATGACCAGTCCACGAGATTCAAGTAGAAATCGTCCTGAAGTGATGGAGCATCCAGAACCTGCAACCAATAATTATAATGATTCTTAGTCATACCATCCACTTCTCTTTAGTTCATATTATCTTTTTCAATGTTAGTTTGCTGTCACTGCCTCAGCTAAAAATTCAGCTCAACCATAATTCTTAATTTTTTTTTTGTCTTTCACATGGTATTCCCGCACACAAGGCTGTGAGACTAATCCTTAGATTTGGATGATAATTAAGTAAAGTCCTCCTAAAACGACGATTTCAAGATTGGATACTTTTCAAATGGTACCAATCATCACTCTTGGGTCAACCATTAATTCTTATTAAGATCACAAGAAATCTATTCATAAAACAATGATCTTAAACATAAAAAAACAAAGTTAAATTAAATCACTCTAGTTTCATTGAATATTTTCATAAAATTTTGTAATCAAGTGCAAACCTTTAACAATAGTACAGATTACAGAACGGGGTAAAAGTGACTGTAAATATTTATAACGCTTGTATATATAAAATAAAAAAAGTATAATTTAATTTATAAAAAAAAAAAACTTTTTGAGGTTAGGAAGTAAAAGAAGAGAACTTGCCTTGTGGGGTGTTTTGGGAACTTTCCTAGGAGGCTTGGGAGGGGTAGAAGTCTCAGAAGAGAAGCTACTATGGTGTCCCAAAACGGAGGGCGAAAATGGGGAAGTGGGTCCAGAAAGATCGGTCTTGAAACGGAGCATGTTCTTGCTAGGACTCATGATAGTAGGCGATGATGATGATCCATGACCTGCAGGAGAAGAAGGAGAAGCAAAGTCAGAACCAAATAACTCAGATTTCAACAACCTGGAATAAGCATCATTGCTGTTGTTGTTGCTGTTATTGTTGTTGTCTTTAATGGGGGAAGGCTTGTCTATGAGGCCGAAGGTGTAGAGCCTGGAGGATGATCTGCAGGGTATGAATCTGTCACTGCAGGTAGAGGATGATTTGCAGCTTGAAGGTGAAGATGAAGAGAGGTTTGAAATGGAGCGTGAAGAACATGAGAAGGTGTCAAGCCGCAGTGAGGTTCCGGACATCCCTGCTGGCAGGTTCAGACCGGATTTTATGGCCCGAGTAGGTGGTGACTCCATTGTTGCTTCCATCCTTTCCTTCAGAGGTCTCTCTTTCTTTGTTTCAAGCAATGGAAAACAGTGAGATAGATAGATAGAAAGAAAGAGAGGGAGGGAGATGGTTTTTTAGGTTGAGAGTGAAGAAAGAGTGAAGATTCACAACGGTCATATTGTAGTGAGGTTATATATGACGGGGGAGAGAGAGGTTTGGGAAGGTGATGGATTGGATATTCATTTATTTTATTTTTTATTGATATAGAAAGGCCATTCCAACGGTCCATTACCAAATTGGCTCCTCAAGAGCGTGCTGTCACCGCGGTGCATTACTACTTTATTTTGCACCCCTCTCCATCATCTACCCATTTTAATTTTTATTATGAAATTTGGATTCTCCCTTTTATTCTTTTTTTTCCCTCTCTAGGTTAAAGAAAGAAAGACTTGTATTAAAGAGACACAAAAAAATACCAACATGTGGTTGGTCCAAGTGATAAGGGACTTGGACACTCAAGTGGTCAGGAGTTTGAATTATGACTATTGTGTATGGAGAAAACATGTTTGAAATGGAAGAACCCGCTTTGTGTGCCCAATAGGTTCCCAACGAAAATTAATCAATGCTAACAGTAATAAATAATTTATACCAATGTCATGATTAAAAAAAAAAAGACACAAACTCAAATTTTCTGTTATATGTAGAATCCAATAAATTCTATTTTGTCAAAAAAAAAAAAAATTGTGTCTTTCTCCCTAATAAAATAAGAGAAATGTTACTTGTTAAGAGAGAGAAGTAGAGAATTAATTCTCACTGTCTTTTTCCTTTTGAATAAAGATCCATTTTGGTCCTTAGAGAAAAATTTCATGGTCTGTTTTAGTCCCTGATAAAACTAAAGTACAAAAATAGTCCCTCACAATTTTTAACTAGGGACATGTCAGTCCCTCCGTCTACCCCCCATTAGTTTGAGTTTGTTAAGTCGATAACGTGTTCTGTTTTCTTGCTTATATGTATTGTTATATGATATTTTTGATTTCTACTATATAAATTGGTTATTAAACATTTACTTAAATGTCCAAAATGACCAAAACAACACAATTTTGAACACACACGATAAAAGAAACTGACCCCTTTAGCAATCAAAAACGTCACTTAAACGTCCAAAATGAGATATAATCGACGCCACTCCATTTTATGCCCCAAATTAGCAACTGTGGAACCCTAATCCACAGAGATAATGGATGGTGTAAAACGAGATCAAACGAAAGGACCAATGTGTCTGTAGTTTGAAATTGTGAGCGATTAATTTGGTACTTTAGTTTTGCCAGGGACTAAAACGGACCCCAGTATTTTTTCTCGGGGACCAAAATGGGTTTTTTTCTATCCTTTTTGTTTCTCTATAGGAGGGTTTAAACTTTCCATTTTCACATTTATCATTAAGTCCTTTTAAACTAATTTTCTATGTTTGGAAATAAAAATCTGTTTGAAAATTTATAAAATATTAATTGATTTGATTTTGAAATTATTATAATATTTTCATTTATGTTTTTTTTTATCTTATGAGATATCTCACTCCCATAGGTGTGGGTTAAAAATCATGTTACCCTAAGTAAGGGTAATTTATCTTTAATGTGTTTCAAATATAAAAATTAACTTACAAATAATTCAAATTTATATCTATATCTATCTATATCTATATAATATACAAATCGATCACTATTTCCAGGTATGGTTTTACACGTGTCGCTTCTACGGTGTCCCCTAGCTTCGATTTTACAAATGACACTCTATTGTGCTTTGCTGGCAAGGTTAGGAATTAGGCTTGAGTTTGGAATTTCAATCATGGCTCCATTATATGGCAATGATCGTAGCATTAAATATTTGATGCATCATATTTGGAATTCAAATTGAGATATAAAAAATCCATATTTAAACTTACCAGATAAAGATTCTTAGGATATTATTATTTTAATATTATTTTAAAATCCATCAATATTACTCAAATTTCATTCCGAATAAATTTCTTTTATGATATGATAATTATGATAATTGCGATGGATTCAGGACAAATTGCGATGGATGCAGGATAATTATGATATATTTATTATTATTATTATTATTATTATTATTATTATTATTATTATTTTACTATACAAATTTGGTAACTTTTAATTTACCATTCACTATATAATTCATAATAAATTCAAATTCAAATTAACTTAATCATCTATCTATCTATATCTATACTATATATCAAATAAGGTTCATTAGGAGGAAATTAGGACATTAGGACATGTGTCAATCTCTGGTGCAATAGTTTCTCATATACTATTCTAATTTATTCTTTTCTTTTAATTTTTATAATTTTAAAATTTTAAAATTTATATTTTTATTTCAAATTTTAAGTTTTAAAATATTTTCAGACATTTTCTCAAGGATTTGCTGTTCAAGGTTGGGGTCAAAAATGTATCTAGCTCTCGGTTTCCGAATTCTTACAAAGTTAGGTGGCTAATTGATAATCATGTTTTAAACACAAATTCATAACTTTTAAGTTCCCAAAATATGGGTTATTTTAATGTCATTCTCCATATTTTAAAATTGTTTATCATTGTGTGAGATTTTTGGGTCATCTGGTTTTAAAATTGTGTAAATGTATCTTAAATTAGTTTGTTATTTCCAAATTATATGATTCATTTATATAAATCTCTTCCTTCCTAAAATTAAATTCAAAATTGATACACAATGATCTTTCTATCAAATTAATTTCGATCAATATTCTATTTAACTTTAATGATTCCATTTACTAAAAGATTTTAAAATCTTTAACAATCACTAGTGCAGAAAAATGATTCCACATCGGTTATTTTTGGCTTTTCACATCGGTTTTCAAACTGATGTTGAAAAGACCGATGTTGTTTAGTATTACTTTTCTCATCGATTTAAAGCCGATGTTTAAAGTACATTTTAACAGCGGGTTTCAAAATAATCGATGTGGAAAGTTCATTTGTCACATGGGTAACCTATTGGAAATATCAATTTCCACATCGATTTTATCTAAAACCGATGTGGAAATTAGACTTTACACATCGGTTTTCCAGAAACCGATGTGAAAATTTCAATTTCCACATCGGTTTTAATAAAAACCGATGTGGAAATTTCACTTTCCACATCGGTTTTTTATTAACTCATGTGTAAAGTGAATTTTTCACATCGGTTTTTAAGTAACCGACGTGTAAAGTCTATTTTTTAAAAAAAACTTTTTTTTACATTTCTATCATTCCTTTCCCCTGTTTCAGTAATGCAGATCAATACCAGAATAACATATTCTAAATATTCTCAACACAATCACTTTTGTACAACAAAAACACACTAAATTAATATATACTTAATTTATTACGAACAATACATATGTACGTTCAATGACATTCAGACAACAAAGATAGTTAGAAACCAAAAAGCTACATGATATATTATAGATTTCATATCAAAATACATATGATCAGTCAAAAGTACATTATAGCTAGTACATGATAAGTTTTTAAACTAACTACATATATACAAACTATGGTTGGTACACTTCAAGAAAGAAAGTTGCCCAACGCCTCCTTATGTTGTTGATGTCGGAATTAGATAATGGAGTTGAATTGTTGAATATCTGCAAGTTTAATTCGACAAAAGATTATATCTTTTAAGTAATAAACTAACATAAAACATATAACGAATCTAAAACTGTTACTTCTAATTGTTACCAATTAACATTTACCTCGTGCCATCTTTCAGTGATCCTGGAGGAGATAATTTCGAACATCCACTTCATCACATAGTATCCACATTCTCATGATCCACGTTGTATACGTGACTATGTATAAATGAAACTCAATTAGAATATGAGGAATTAAATAGAAATCAATAATTATACCCACTGCATTTGAAGCGTTTGAACTAATAAATATCTTACGTTAGGAATAATCCATCTGATAGCCCGACGCCTTTCACCACACAACATGTGGTTTGCATTAATAGAACTATCATGACAAAATAAACATTAATTAAAGTATATGTAATAGATTTCAGATAATTAAAACAACTGCATTACTGATTATAAAGTATTTTAATGCTTATGTTTCGATGATCGTCTTCAATTCATTCGCCGACTTATTTCCAATTGAGCAGAAGAAGACCACGACGTTCATCCTAGGGTACAAGATCAACAGTTGCCAATGCTTGCTGTATTTGCGGAACAATTAGTGACTAAGTCATATATAGTTATAATTAAATAACCGGTACTTACTTATTTAGATAAAGCGTAAGGTAGAATTGATGATCGTCTCGGGCAAGTATATCACGTATGGTGGTGGCCGGGTCTTCTGATGCTAGGAGAACATCACTCTGAATGAACATGGGGTCAATGAACCCATAAAGGGCGAGGTTACCCTGATCAACTAACATACGATGCAGATACCTAATATTTTGAAAAAAATATGTTAATTATCATAGTATTTAAAATTTAATTACTCAACTTATAAATAAAATGTACTTACGTGCACCATAACGATAGGTGTGCAGAACTAGACATTTCTTTATCGAGTACAATCTCCATAAGTTCCTTCTTTGGGATATACAGTTCGTCACCTGGACTGGTATCATGTTCCAACCTTACCAAAGCTGCATCATTCTCCATGGTAACAACCTGCATCGTCAGAAGTTTAAAAACATCACCAGGTGCCCCTTTGTCGATCCCCTAAACAACAAAGATATATATTAGTAATCACAGATAAGTTATTTCATTCGTAATTAATTAAATGGTCAAATGAATACCTTGGCAGGAGAAGACATCTCTGGTCTTCCTGGATCCGACCTTTTAGGCAGAATATCATTTCCAACATCCTATAACGAATAAAAATAAAGCATTATCTTTAAACAATAATAAATAATTTCAACAATGAATATAGAAAAACACAACTAACTGAATACCTCAGATGCAACAAGAAAGCTGACCAGTCTTTTTGGCCAAGGGATGAAGTTACCGGGGGCCTGACCCACTGTTTGAACCTCCTCAGTGGGCACAGGGACTCGCGCATCAGCATCTCGAATAATCTCAACAATGACCCTCACCTGATCATCCAATAATAAACGATGGTGCAAGATATTACCTAAGTTATTATGTGCCCTTCCCAATGCCACTAAGTGGCGATCATGATGATCATCAACATATAGCTCACACCTATCAGGGTCATCATCATCATCATCATCATCATCATCATCATCACCATCATCATCATTTTCAGGCTGATGAGGAGGATCACATGAGTCCTCAGTGCTCACATGGACAGAGGGTTGGACACCGGCTGTCATCTGCTGGGACATAGAAGTCAATATTGCCATCTGCTAGGCAATCTGCTCGGTCATTTCCCGTCTAAGCTCAGCTGCAATCTCCTGTTTTAGCCGTGCTCTATCTGCATCAACATCCCTGTGGCATTGGTGTGAAGATGAACCATGGTATTGGCGAATGCCGACGCCCTATCCAACACCAATGACACAGCCCGGGTGGTCTGGTTTATCAATGGCAGCAGCTAAGATATCATTGCGTCCTCCAGGAACAAAGGTTCCTTGGGTTACCTGCTCGTCCAAGGCATCCTATAACATATAAAATATCAGGTCACCTTACAATTCGGTAACAATCTTAAAATGACAATTACAATTCAAACTATACTTACAATCTTATCAGCTACTTGTCGGGCCTCCTCAGATGTATATTGTCCCGTTTTTCTTTGTCGGGCCCTCTTCCATTTACGATGGCGTGGGGGTGGAGTTGGATCAACAACTTCTGGACGATTTTCAGTGTTAGGATCCACCTGAGATGCTGCTTCCTGATGTGCTTTCTTTTCCTCTTCCACCATTATCTGATCAAGCTTTTTATATCCCCCACGAGACATGACATGGGGGTAGACATTCTTGCTTTGGTTTTCCTGTCCCTTTTTCCTCTTCTCCTGTTATAAATAGAAGACAATTAAATTACATAAGTAAATAAAATTAATGAAATTACATAAATTTAGAGACAAATCAAATAAGTTAACCTGAAAGCCGGGATCATGTCGGCTCTGAACAAAGCGATCCCACGTCGCCTGGTCAAGAAACGGGTACACCTCAAGTGGGTTCTTTTCACATGTTGGATTGAATATATATTATCTGCCCAGGTCGACCTTAAAAGCCCTCCGACGCTCACCAGCATACTTTTTCAAACGCTTCTTCATATCCGGCGTATCCGGTATGTCAAAGGTGAGCTACATTAACACCAAAAGAATCAACGAATTACTGTATGATATTAGTAAGATTAAATTAAAGTAGATACATACAAACACAGGACGTAAAAGTATAGATACCAGTATACTCTCCCATATCTGATCCTTCACGTCCGCCGGTACATCTTTCCAATTATCAATAAGTATACTAGGCCTGCTTCTAGCAAGGGTCGCCATAAAACTGTTAAACTGCTCTGCCATTGACCCAATAGGATTGAGGTTATTATCAAAGTCTATTCTGATCCTTTGATTTGAACCATGGTTGGCAGTCAAATTCCTCATTCGTGTGGCATGTCTACCCTTTCTACCCGTAGACGGGGTCCCCGACCCGCTGCATGAAGGAGGGATATCCTCAGGATCAGCCATGTATACCTGTTTAAACAAAAAAAAACTTGTTAGCATGTCAGGATAAATATCAAACATAACTTATAAATATCGATCAACGTACGTAAACATAACTTATAAATATCAACGCAAACATATAATATGCCTGTAAACATAACTCAAACTAAACTTACTTTGTGGTCAATTAGTAAAGTTCTCCCATAACCCTTCTTGGTGATCATTACGAGTAGCATGTACATCATCCACTTCATTTTCCTCATTGAAATTAGGCACCCGTGTTGAGAAAGAAGGAGTATCAGAAATATCAAGAGTTGAATCTTGATTTCCCTCACTACCATTATACATGTTTTTTTCCCTGGAGAACCACTGACCACCTTTTGTTAGAAGGATCACGGATATAAAACACTTGTTTTGCTTGGGATGCCATGATGAAAGGCTCTTCTTTATTACCTACCTTATTAAGGTCCACCAATTTGAATCCTAACTCATCGGTTTGCACACCATTGTTACTGTCGACCCACTGACATTTAAAAACAGGTACTCTAAACTTCTTGTAATCAACCTCCCACATCTCTTCAATGATTCCAAAGTATGAAACGGATGCCATAACAGGGTTTTTATCTTTCGAACTAGAGAAATGCATGGACTCAGCGATGACCATAACCCCACTGTTTTGCATAGTACTTTTGTCATCCTGAGACTTTGTATAGAAGGAAAACTGATGAGTGTGATTTCACCTCATTTTCCATGTACATTTCTGCATGCATTTGCATATAGTTAGGCCATTTTAGTTTGATTTTGTTTAGTTTTTCCTTTGGAACGGATAAGGTGGTTTTGTGTGTTGTTTTGCAGGAATTTATGATTAATTGCCCAAGATTTAGCCATGATGAAGCTTGGGTGAAGATAGAGCCTGAAAAGAGAAGAAAATGAGCCAAGCAGAACCCATAAGCAATTCTGGAAGTTTTGCCTCGCGAGACAGGAGCTCGCCTTGCGAGCCCGAAGACCAGCCTGAACAGCAACAGTCACCCTTTCTGTCTCGCCTCGCGAATCACCATCTCGCATCGCGAGCCTGAAGACCTGACTGTGCCAGAGATGTCACCCTTTCTGTCTCGCCTCGCAAGTTACCTTCTCGCCTCGTGAGAGAACCAATCTCGGAATATCAGATTCATAAGATTCGCCTCGCGAACCAGGTCTCGCCCCACGAGCGCGCGAGACCCAGAACTTTTGTTTATAAGCTGTCTTAGGGCATATTTGAGGGGGAGGAGAAGAGGCGACCAAAACCCTAAAAATAGAGACTCTCTGCTGCTGCTGTGGCTGTGTGCACCATGGAGTTCATTCCTTTCTTCATCTTTGTATATTTTCTTTTGCCTTTCTCTTTGACAATGTGTAGCTAAACTTCCCCCTTGTTGGGGTTAGATGATTGCTTCTTTGAACTTGGTTGTAATATGATGTGGTAGTAATATAATTTCCTATTTCTTTATGAGTGTTTGATTCCATGGTTAATGCTTTCCTTGGTTTGATCATCCTAGGAATGATTAGTTGCTTTGATAGACAATTGAAAGATTGATATTAAGGCATGCTCTTGAATCAAATGCCAAGTAGTTCATGAACCTAGACATGGGTCTTGGGATGCTTGCAATCTATGAATCTTGAATCTTAATGCAAATTCTCATGTTAATCCACCTAAGACATTAGGGTTTAATTTGGGATTTTAGGCTCATTCCACCTAAGACATTAGGGTTTGAGTATTTGAGAAGATTTGATTATCATAATTGAATTAGGAATTGTGTAGTTTACCATTTCATAGCAATCAAGGGAGGATTAGCTTAGTCTAACCCTAACAATTCTATCCATTTGTTGATCACATTTCTGTTTGCCTGCTAAGTGTTTGTTAAAATTCCCAAAAGAACAAAAACATTTTATTCTTGTTTGTTTCGTTACATGTTAGAGCTACCTTCCATCCAAACATGATCGCCTAGATAGTAGTCCAATTTGCGAAGTGGTACTTGTCCACGATCCCTGAGGACGATAACCGGTTCTTACCGATTTATTACTTGCAACGACCCGATACACTTGCCGAGATCGTATCAAGTTTTTGGCACCGTTGCCGGGGATCGGTGTGCCAATATCACGAGTACCAAAGGGGATTCCTAATTTAGGCATTTTTTTATTGTTTTTCTACTGCTGTTTCTTTTTTTTCTATTCTTTTTTTGTTCTACTCTGTTTGTTCTTTGTATGCGAGGTACAATCGACCCAGGTGAACTTCAATTCGACCCTGAGATCGAGAGGTTTTGTAGACAGAATAGAAAGGTAGCCAAAGCAAGGAAAAACAGAGAAGAAGCATCTTCTAGTATACAAGAGCTACAAGTTGAGTTACCAAGTGTGCAAGAACCACAAGTTGAACTAGCAACTGTCACCATGGCTGAAGACAATGCACCAAAGAGGACAATGGGGGACTATACTTCCCCTAGAGTCGATAGATGTGGGACTCCAATCATTAGACCTACAGTGGCTTGCAACAATTTTGAAATCAAGGCATCACTTCTCAATCTTGTGCAGCAAAATCAGTTTGGAGAGTGAAGACCCTCATGCTCACATTGGCACATTCATTGAGTTGTGTGACACCATCAAGCTAAATGGAGCTTCCGATGAGGCCATTCGTTTAAGGATTTTCCCTTTCTCTTTGAAGGATAGAGCTAAGTCATGACTTCAATCCCATCCTCATGGGAGCATCATCACTTGGCATGATTTGGTGAGCAAGTTCTTATCTCGCTTCTTCCCTCCGTCAAGAATGATCAAGTTGAGATCCGAGATTAATGCCTTTGCACAGAGGGATGGCGAGTCACTTTATGAAGCATGGGAAAGGTTCAAATCTTTGCTCACAGCTTGTCCAAATCATGAGTTGGAAACATGGCAGCAAGTGGCAAGCTTTGTCAATAGGCTCAACCGAAATTCCAGAAGTATGATTGAAGCGGCTGCAGGTGGGTCATCGAGTCAAAAGACACCCGATGAAGCAAAGGACTTGATTGAAACTATGGCTAATAATGATTATCAAATGCCTAGTTCTCGATCATTGGTCAAGAGAGGTGTTTTGGAGCTTGATGAAATTGGTGCTCTTAAGGCGCAAATGGCCATTCTTACCAAGCAATTGGGGTCCGTTCAGCTGCAGAATTCTCAATTACAAGCGGTCCAAGTTCAAGCTACCTCAGTGTGTGATTTCTATGGAGGTAACCATTCAAATGGAAATTGTGAGATTAATGTGGTTGGAAGTTTTGGGCAAGAAGAAGTGAATTACATGGGAAACCAATGGCCTAAGCATGATCCTTTCTCTAACACCTATAATCCGGGGTGGCGTAGCCATCCTAACTTTGGTTGGAGACAAGGGCAAGGCTCAAGTTCTCAAGCAAAGCCTCCTCAAGAGAGTTCAAGCAAGTTGGAGAATATTCTAGCCCAATTCATGCAAGCAACTCAAGACAATATGAAGAATCAAAATGCCTCCATCAAGAATCTAGAACACCAAATAGGCCAATTGGCAAAGCAGACGACGGAGAGACCTCAAGGACAATTGCCGGGAGATACCGAGAGGAATCCAAGGGAGGATTGCAAGGCAATTACTACAAGAAGCTGGAAAGTGGTAGTTTCACAAGAAAAACAGAGAGAAGAAAAGACAATTGGTGAGGGAGTTGATGAAGTGTCTGTTGAAGATGTAACCAATGAAGAACCTGATACTTCCCAAGCCACTACCTCTAGTCCTATTGTTGTTGAAGCTGAAAAACCACAGAGGGAAAAACTGGTTGATGAAGAGTTTGCAAGAAAGAAGACTAAGAGGCAAATTCTTGAAGAAGTTGACAATCCTAAGGAGCTGTCACCGTATTTCAAGATACCCTATCCTCAAAGGTTGAAGAAAGAGGCAAAGGATCAACAATTCTCCAAGTTCTTGGATGTGTTTAAAAAGATGCAAATTAACATTCCTTTTGCCGAAGCTCTTTAACAAATGCCTTCCTATGCCAAGTTTATGAAGGAGATTCTTACTAACAAGAGGAGGTGGAAGGAGGAGACGGTCATGCTCACTGAAGAATGCAGTGCCATACTCCAAAGGAAGTTACCGGTAAAGATGAAGGATCCGGGTAGCTTTACTATCCCATGTACTATTGGTCATTTGAACATTGGAAGAGCCTTGTGTGATCTTGGTGCAAGTATCAACCTTATGCCTCTCTCCATTTTCAAGAAGTTGGGAATTGGTGAAGTCAAGCCAACCGGGATTTCTCTCCAATTGGTGGATCGTTCCATTACATATCCTTATGGTGTAGTGGAGGATTTATTGGTTAAAGTAGACAAATTCATCTTTCCGGTAGATTTTGTGGTGTTGGATATAGCGGAGGATAGTGAGACTCCGTTGATTCTTGGAAGACCATTCCTAGCCATGAGTAGAGGTTTGATCGATGTCAATCAAGGGGAGTTGGTGCTTCGAGTCCAAGATGAAAAGGTCACCTTCAATGTGTTTGAAGCAATGAGACATCCGAGCGACAAAGACACATGTATGAGTGTGGACCTTGTTGATTCATCAACTGACAAGGGTGTGCAACAAACGTTTGAATATTCATTGGAAGCGGCTCTTATGGTTGAGAATGAAGAAGAAGAGGTATGTGAGGAAGAAGTTGAGTTCATAGTCAAATCCCTTGAGGCTTGTCTAGTATTAAATACTGATGAAGACAAAGTTGTGGAGGATGTGCGGATAGAAGACAAGGGTGAACCACCTGTGCTAGAGTTGAAAGAACTTCCATCTCATCTCCGTTATGCTTTCCTTGGGGTGAATTCTTCATTCCCGGTGATCATTAGTAGCGAATTGGACTCATTAGAGGAAGAGAAGCTGTTAAGGGTGCTCAGGGAGCACAAATCTGCAATTGGGTGGTCTATGTCCGACTTGAAGGGGATAAGTCCCTCATTCTGTATGCACAAAATCCTTTTGGAGGAAAACTTCAAGCCGGTTAGACAGCCCCAAAGAAGACTCAACCCAAACATGAAGGAAGTTGTAAGGAGGGAAGTTGTGAAACTTCTGGATGCGGGGATGATTTATCCAATCTCCGATAGTCCTTGGGTGAGTCCGGTCCAAGTTGTCCCTAAGAAAGGGGGGATGACGGTGGTTGCAAATGAAAAAAATGAACTTATCCCCTCAATGATCGTTTCTGGATGGAGAGTGTGTATTGATTACAGAAGACTGAATGAGGCCACCAGAAAAGATCATTTTCCCTTGCCCTTCATTGATCAGATGTTAGAGAGGTTGGCGGGCCATGCCTTTATTTTATTGCTTCCTTGATGGATACTCAGGGTATAACCAGATTGTGGTTGACCCAAAGGACCAAGAGAAGACTGCTTTTACTTGTCCTTATGGCGTCTATGCATACCGGAGGATGACATTCGGGTTGTGTAATGCACCCGCCACTTTTCAAAGGTGCATGCTTTCCATATTCTCTGATATGACTGAAAAATTCATTGAGGCATTTATGGATGATTTCTCTGTTTGGTAATTCTTTTGATGATTGTCTTAAAAATCTTGAATGTGTTTTGAAAAGATGCCAAGAAACTAACCTTGTTTTAAATTGGGAAAAATGCCATTTCATGGTTAGGGAAGGTATAGTTCTTGGTCATAAAATTTCATCACGCACTACAAAAAAAAAGGTCATTTAGCGACCGAAAATAGTGACCGAATTTTTTGGTTGCTTTTTGCGACCGAAATAGCGGCCGATTGTAGGATCTACATGAAACACTGGTTAAAGTTGATGCTGCGACCGAAATAGAGCGTAGCAGAGATATCGGTCGCTATGTCGGTCGCTAAATAAAGGAAAGTAAAAGTCAGAAATTTATGAATTTTTAGCGACCGAAATAGCGGCTGATTTAAATGCAACGGTCAAACTTTATTTATATTAACGACCGATTTAAAAATCCGTCGCTAAATTTATGAATTCATATTTCAAACTTTATTTATATTTGCGACCGATATTAATTTGGTTGCTAAACGGCGCGTAAAAAAATAAAATAGCGCGTGTTAGCGACCGAAATTTAAATCGTTCGCTAAAATTATAAATTCAAATTCCAAACTAACCATATTAGCGACCGAATTGGCGACTGTTGACGAATCTGGGCAAGTATACCCAGTCATGCAAGTAATACGGTGGTGAGACCGTTTTATCGTTCCCACGAGGACTGCGACAAGTACTAACACCTACCAAACCAATTACTATCTAAGCGGATTCTTGGATTGAAGAGAGTTCTAAACTAACAAAAGCTAGAACTAACAACATAAGAAAAACAAACTCTTTTTGTACTTTTCTCAAACACTTGGAAGGCAATAAAAGAAGGGTTTTAAATATGATAAAAGATGTTGGGATTAGGTTCACCAAACTTCATCCTCATGCAATGAAATGACTAATAAGCAGTTTCCACTTCAATTATGACAATCAATCCACTAAATTACTCAAACCCCGATCCCTCGGATGGCAAGAGCCTAAATCCACTAATAGACCCTAATTCCTTAGGTGGCCTAGATTAATGAATTTGCATTATGATTAGGGATTACACGATTGCTAATAAACCTATTTCCATTCCTAGATACAAGGCTTATCAGGTGATTAATCTCAATTCCGGTTTTAACACGAATTTCCCAATTGCATATCAAAACACTAATCAAGTCATGGGGGTGCTAGCCACAACAAGCATTAAGCACAGAGAATCAATCACTCAATAAAGAAGTAAAAACCATATTACAAGATTCAAGTCATAAGCATGAGAATTCAGAAATGGCTACCCTAACCCCAACAATGGGAGTTTAGTTATACATCATCAAAGGAAAAGGGAAAAGGAAAGATACTAAGATGAAGGAAGGGAAACACTCCATGGAAGGATGCACCCAGCCACCACAACAGCAGAGAATCGTCCCCTAGGGTTTCTTGCCTGCCTCCTTTTCTCTCTAGTCCCAAAAACTCTCCCAGTTCTGTCTGCTGCGCTTCTATATATAGATCTGCTGCGCGTCACGGCCGTGATGGCCATCACGGCCAGGCCATGACGCGTTCTGGAGTGGGCGCAATTACAAAAACTAGGTTCTCGCGAGGTGAGCTAAGTTTCGCGACACGAGACTTTAATTTTCAGCCTATCACGACCGTGATGCAAATCATGGCCAGGCCGTGACAGCTTCTGACTTTTGCCTTCTGCTCTGCTTCATCATGGCCGTGATGGTCATCACGGCCAGGCCGTGATGGGCTCTGTTTGGCTCATATTCTTTACTTTTCAAGCTCTATTTCATCTAAGCTCCATCAAGGCTGATTTTGATCATTTTTACATTGAATTCCTGGAAAACAACACCAAGAAATCGCTTCACCTGTTCCAAGGGAAAATCTAACAAAAATCAAATAAGGAATGCCTAAACTATATGAAAAATGCATGCAGAAGTGTACAAGAAACATGATGTAAAATCACACTATCAAATCACCCCAAGCTTATTCAATTGCTTGTCCTCAAGAAATCACTAAGGCCAGAAGAGATAAATAATCAAAGCATGGACAGTGAACTAAGAACCCGAGTACATACTAATTCAAGTAATAGGCATTTCAAACAAATCAGCAAGAGACAATCAATTCAAGTCCAATTAGAGGCTTAGGTTCCTCAGATTCATATTCTCACTGATTTTGGCACTCTTCCTCACATGAAGCTCACCCCAAGCTTGTTTATTTGCTTGGCTCTCTTTCTACCTCACTCAAGTGTTTAGGGGTATGTAACATTTCGCTCAATTTTCCTCAAGGAATGATTCCTACCATAGGCTTGACTATCAACCAAATCTCTACTTTATTAATGAAAACAACTAAGAATCAAGAGGTCTTTACTTCGGTTGTAACGGGGCCATGGGATTAATCGTTAGGTGGGGAAATCAAGAAAAGGATATTTCCAAAAGGCTATATAAAACATCAAGCATTGCAAATCATGACACCTTCTAAAATACCTTCTTGGGTTTTCAATTTATTTTTCCACCTTTCTTTCTTTTCTTTGCTTTTATTTCTCATTTTCTTTTTGTCATCCCCTTCTCTACTTTATTTTTCTTTTTGTTTGGAGAAGGGGAGATTTTTCAACTCAAGAGAAATATTGATTCTTTTCATCCCAAACTTTTGCAACTACCTTTTTACCCTTTTGTAATACTTTAGAAGGTATCCTACTAAGCAAAATCTTTCAGGGTACCAAGAAAAGCATTTTATTCTTCTGTAGGCTCAAAATTGGGCAACTAAGGGTAGCATTTACACATTCAAAGCTCAGAAGGCCAGAAAAATACCTATTGCCTCGATCATCTTCAAAAATATTTTCAAAAATTTTAAGCTTCAAAATGGTCTCAAGTCAAGTTCTAGAGAAAGCAAACCAAGAGGAATAACACTCTAACACAAAGAATGGGGTAGATATAGTGAGTACCCCTTTGGCTCAAAATCTCACATTTTAGTAGTTCAACCATCAATGAGAGACAAAAATCTATAGAACCATATGCTAATTATCAACTATCCAAGATTATCTCAAGCATTTTCATTTGCAGCCATATCACAAGAATGAAAAAAATTGGGTTCAAAAATTCACTATCTCAAATTATTGGCACTTAGTTCTCACAATTGGATGCAAAATCTAAGCAAGGGCAATATAATTGTGTGATCATGCAAAGCTATCATGCAAAACTATATGAATGCAACATGCAAAATGCAAATACAAAATACCCCTACCCCAAGCTTAAGAATTTACATTGTCCCCAATGTAAACAATCAAGTTGGAGAGAGGAAGAAAATTGGAACGGCTTACCGAGGCGGTAGCGGGTGTTGGCTCACATGCCTAGTCACGAGGAATTGCATGAAGATTGGGTCACGGCCTTTTTGCTTCTCCTCCCTCCTTTCCTTGAAAACACTTAGCAAATTTATTAGTAAAAGAAAACTCTTGATCTTCTCAAATTATTCAAGAGTTAAAAATCAAAAACAAAAACTAACTAAAGAGAAGGTTTAAGAAACTTGGGTTGCCTCCCAATAAGCGCTTCTTTAACGTCACTAGCTTGACGGGCTTCTTTCAATTTACCGGGTTTGGCTGGGCATTGAAGTGCAAGAGCACTTTTCTTCCATGGGACTCCTTTAAAGAGCTGATTTTTCTTATAAGGCCAGCATTTGAACTTCTGTTTTGCCCTTTTCGCTCTGAGCCTCGTGGTCTTCTTCTTACCTCTTCTCGGCAGAGGTTCTGTTTTCACAAGATGAGCAGATCCAGCTTCCTCACCAACTGATACATCATTTGTCTTGCAGAGCTTCAGAGTTGCTTTCATGATGAGCTTTTCCTTCTTCTCAGGGGTGGAGGGGTGGTGCTGATGTGCAACAACTTCTTCAGCCATCAGATCCACCATGTCCAAAGCGGAAACACTCCTCTTCATCGCTCGTGCGATGCATAGCTTCAATACATTGAAAGTGACTGTTTCATCTTGCACTCGAATTGCAATGGCATTTTTCTACATCTATCAAAGCCCGAGCCAGTTGCGAGAAAAAGGTCTCCCCAGTATGAGCGGAACTTCAGCATCCTCCACCATGTCTAAAACCACAAAGTCCGTTGGAAAGATTAACTTATCCACCTTTACCAGAACATCTTCGAGGATACCATAAGGATGCTTGATTGATCTGTCAGCTAACTGCAATGCCATCCTAGTTGGTTTCAACTCTCCTCCTCCAAGCTTATTCAAAAGTGAAAGCGGCATCAAATTGATACTCGCTCCTAAGTCACATAGGGCTTTTCTGATAGCAACATTCCCAATAGTGCAAGGGATTGTAAAACTCCCAGGATCTTTCAGTTTCGGAGGTAGCTTCCTTTGCAGTATCGCACTGCACTCCTCAGTTAAGGCAACAGTTTTGCCTTCTTTGAACTTTCTTTTCTTCGTGGGCAGTTCCTTCATGAATTTAGCAAAATTGGGCATCTGCTCAAGTGCTTCGGCAAAAGGGATATTGATCTGCAACCTCTTAAAAATATCAAGGAACTTGGCAAATTGTTCGTCTTTCTCTTTTTTATTGCTCAAGTGGGGATAAGGCAACTTCACATAATAGGGGATTACTTGAGGTTTGTCTCCATCTTTTAAAATTTGACTTTTAGTCCTCCTCAGAATTGAGTTTTCATCCACTAGCTTCTCCCTCTTGTCTTTTTCATTGCCTTTTTCCTCTTCCTCAACTACAACCTCCTTGCCTTCTTCCTCTTTTTCCTCCGCACTCACTTCTGTTTTTTCATTGACTCTCTGATTCTTCACCAAAGGCTTACCACCCCCATTCTCAAGACTTTTACCACTCCTCAAAACAATAGCATTGCAATGCTCCTTCGGATTAGTTTGAGTGTTACTAGAAAAACCGCTGCTAGTGTGCTTCGCTAGGTGCTTTGCAATTTGGCCAACCTGCACCTCCAAATTTTTTATAGAAGCATCGGTATTTTGCTGGTTTGACATGGTCAACTGCATGAACTGATTGAGGGTGTTTTCCAAGGTAGAAACCCGGTCTTGAGGCGGTTGTGTAGGAGGAGATTTGCTTGTTTGTCCAGCATCTTGCTTCCAACCAGAATTTGGTTGATTCCTCCACCCTTGGTTGTAGTTGTTAGGGAATTGGTTGTTGCCTGGCCGTCCATAGTTCCCCATATAATTGGCTTCCTCATGGGAACTAGGCGGTGCCTCATATCTTCCATTATCATGATCACCTCCACAAAAATCACATCGCATTACCTGTTGGGGTGGCATGGTTGTCCCTTGAACAGTTTGGAGTTGTTGTGGGAGTTGAGCTAGTTGCTTGGTAAGAGACTCCAATTGTTGTGTCATGAGCTTGTTCTGAGCCAACAATGCAGTTTGTGAATCCAACTCCAACACTCCCCTTCTTTGTGTGGGACCCCGATCATGATGCATCAAGTAATCATTAGAGGCCATAGCTTCTATTAAAACCAATGCTTCCTCTGCTGTATTTGTATTCATGGAACCTCCAGCTGAGGCATCCAACATATATCTGGTTGACGGCCTCAATCCATTACAGAATGTTTGCATCTGAGTAAGATCATCAAAACCATGGTTTGGGCATCTCCGAAGCAATTCCTTGAACCTTTCCCAAGCGTCATGAAGAGTCTCACCTTCTTGTTGAGCAAAGCTTATGATGTCACCCCTTGCCTTTACAAATCTTGAGGTGGGAAAGAACCTCACCAGAAAATTTTCCTCTAAGTTGTCCCATGTAGTGAAGCTCCCCCTTGGTTGTGATTGGAGCCAAGACTTGGCTCTATCTCTTAGAGAAAAAGGGAATAACCTCAGACGAATTGCATCATCGGATGCTCCATTTATCTTCACCGTGTCACACAACTCCAGGAAGTTAGACACATGACTATTAGGATCTTCTTTCTCCAACCCAGCAAACTGATTTTGTGAAACCATATTGATGAGATTTGGCTTGATTTCAAAGTTGTTGCAGTTCACTGGTGGCCTCACTATGCTAGTGACATGCCGGTTGACATTTGTATTGGCATAGTCACCAAGTGTCCTCCGTGGTGGTGGAGCATCTTCACCATTATCTGCCATTCTGAGTTCTTCTTGACAAGCTTGAGAGGTGGAAGTCACTTGTTCTTCTCCTTGTTGTTCTAACAAATTCTGCTGTCGTGCTTGCATATTCTTCCTAGCTGTTCTTTGAATTTCTGGATCGTATAGGAGTTGGTCAGTTGAAATAGTACCTCGCATTCACAAACAGTCTATAAAACAAGAGTGTTAGCAGTGAAGGTTAGCACAAAACAGCAAACACACTAGAAAAGTAACAGCAAACACAAAACAGAAAAATAATGACAGCAAACAGTTTATGCATATTTTTTTGTTTTTTTTTGTTTTTATTTTCAGTTTTTGCTTAAATTAGTAACCAAAGTGGTTATGCTAGTATTGAGACGCAGTCCCCGGCAACGGCGCCAAAAACTTGTTGACGAATCTGGGCAAGTATACCCAGTCGTGCAAGTAATACGGTGGTGAGACCGTTTTATCGTTCCCACGAGGACTGCGACAAGTACTAACACCTACCAAACCAATTACTATCTAAGCGGATTCTTGGATTGAAGAGAGTTCTAAACTAACAAAAGCTAGAACTAACAACATAAGAAAAACAAACTCTTTTTGTACTTTTCTCAAACACTTGGAAGGCAATAAAAGAAGGATTTTAAATATGATAAAAGATGTTGGGATTAGGTTCACCAAACTTCATCCTCATGCAATGAAATGACTAATAAGCAGTTTCCACTTCAATTATGACAATCAATCCACTAAATTACTCAAACCCCGATCCCTCGGATGGCAAGAGCCTAAATCCACTAATAGACCCTAATTCCTTAGGTGGCCTAGATTAATGAATTTGCATTATGATTAGGGATTACACGATTGCTAATAAACCTAGTTCCATTCCTAGATACAAGGCTTATCAGGTGATTAATCTCAATTCCGGTTTTAACACGAATTTCCCAATTGCATATCAAAACACTAATCAAGTCATGGGGGTGCTAGCCACAACAAGCATTAAGCATAGAGAATCAATCACTCAATAAAGAAGTAAAAACCATATTACAAGATTCTAGTCATAAGCATGAGAATTCAGACATGGCTACCCTAACCCCAACAATGGGAGTTTAGTTATACATCATCAAAGGAAAAGGGAAAAGGAAAGATACTAAGATGAAGGAAGGGAAACACTTCATGGAAGGATGCACCCAGCCACCACAGCAGCAGAGAATCGTCCCCAAGGGTTTCTTGCCTGCCTCCTTTTCTCTCTAGTCCCAAAAACTCTCCCAGTTCTGTCTGCTGCGCTTCTATATATAGATCTGCTGCGCGTCACGGCCGTGATGGCCATCACGGCCAGGCCGTGACGCGTTCTGGAGTGGGCGCAATTACAAAAACTAGGTTCTCGCGAGGCGAGCTAAGTTTCGCGACGCGAGGCTTTAATTTTCAGCCTATCACGGTCGTGATGCAAATCATGGCCAGGCCGTGACAGCTTCTGACTTTTGCCTTCTGCTCTGCTTCATCATGGCCGTGATGGTCATCACGGCCAGGCCGTGATGGGCTCTGTTTGGCTCATATTCTTCACTTTTCAAGCTCTATTTCATCCAAGCTCCATCAAGGCTGATTTTGATCATTTTTACATTGAATTCCTGCAAAACAACACCAAGAAACCGCTTCACCTGTTCCAAGGGAAAATCTAACAAAAATCAAATAAGGAATGCCTAAACTATATGAAAAATGCATGCAGAAGTGTACAAGAAACATGATGTAAAATCACACTATCAGCGACCGAATTAATTCGGTCGCTAATACTGAAATCCCTAAATTCGACAGAACCTCCTTATTCCTCATTTTACTCGAAAGCATATCTCTCTCTGTTGACGAATCTGGGCAAGTATACCCAGTCGTGCAAGTAATACGGTGGTGAGACCGGTTATCGTATCCACGGGGATTGGATGTCAACTACCAATTCACAAACTCAGCAACTATCTAGACTAAACTAAAGATCACGAATAATTAAAACAGAAAAATAAAGCAACTAAAGCAATAAAATGTTTTTGGTCTTTTTGGGGACTTTTTACAAACACTCGGAGTGCAGAAAGATATGTTGGGACTAGACTTCACCAAACATCTGTCTCATGTACTATCAGGACTAGATACCTCCCATTCATGCTTCAGATATTAAAATCAATCCACTAAATTACTCAAACCCCGATTCCTCGGATGGCAAGAGCCTAAATCCACTAATAGACCCTAATTCCTTAGGTGGCCTAGATCAATGAATTTGCATTAAGATTAGGGATTACGCGATTACTAGTAAACCTAACTCCATTCCTAGATGAAAGGGTTACTAGGTGATTAAATTCAGTTCCGGTTCTGATACGAACGTCCCCATTGCATACCAAAACACTAATCGAGTCATCGGGGTGCTAGCCACAACAAGCATTCAGCACAGAAAATTAATCACTAATATGAAGACATGAACATAGAATAATTAGTCAAGATAAATACATGTTAATCAGTTTGGTTACATCTAATCCCAACAACAGGGATTTAACTACTCATAAAAAGAGAATACAAAGAGAAAGAGAGAAGGGATGAAGCAAACTCCATAGAAGGATCCTCCAATCTTATTTCAGTCCCAGAGCAAGGAAAACATCCCCTTCAGGGCTGGAACCCTCTTCCAGCCGCAACCTCCAAGTCTGCCTCCAAGAACTCTCCAAACTCCAAAAACTCTTCAGTTCTGCCCTAAAACAGCAACTTATACCAATCTGTTTTGCGCTCGCTCGCGAGGCGAATGGCCTCTCGCGAGGCGAAAGTTAAAATCTGCTGTTTCTGAGAAATGGACTCTCGCGAGGCGAGAGTGGCTTCGCGACGCGAACCAGTGAAGTGCTTCTCCAATATGCCCGTGAGGAGCATCAGGGCCTGGGCGTGATGGTTTCTGGTTTCCATACTCGCGAAGCGAGACAAGGTTCGCGAGGCGAACCAGAAAGGCTTGCATTTTCTGGAACAGTCAGCTTTCAGGGTCGCGAGGCGAATCCAGTCTCGCGGGGCGAATCTCCAGAATTCTGCTTGGCTCAATTTCTTCTCTTTTCAGGGTCTATTTCATCCAAGCTCCATTATGGCCAAATCTGCACAGTTTTCCTTAAGTTCCTGCAAAATAACACTAAGAAACCGCTTCACCCGTTCCAAGGGAAAAACTAACTAAAATCAAATAAAGAATGCCTAATCTATATGAAAAATGCATGAAAAAGTATATATGAAACATCATGTAAAATCACACCATCACTCTCTCACTGTTTCTCTCTTCCTAGCCGCACGCTCCGGCCACCACAAGACACCTCCTGTCACCACCGTCATCCCCTCTGCTCAGGTAAGCTCTCCTCTACTCCATCTCTCTCTCTCTCTTTGTTTCTCTCGCATCTCTCTCTGTCTCACTCTGCTTCTCTCTCTCTATCTATTTCTAAGGTCTCTCTCATCCATTCGCTTGGGGACTGGGGAGATACATTAGCTGTCGGCGGATTCACAAAATACAGGTAACAAATTTGTTGTTGAAAACTCTGTGTGTTTTGCTTTTGCTATGTGGTTTGTGGTTGGATTTTGATGTTTAATTTTCGTTTTTACATATGTCATATTTTAAATACTTCTTTATCATTCACAAATGTTTTCGTGTTTGTGTTTATATAAATGAATGGGAGAAGCTGTGTCTGATGTGGTCTATGATGATGTGAACACAGTGGTGACTGGGAGGTTTTCATGTTTGTGTTTGTAGAAATCATAAAGGAAATTCGTCAACAGGGTGCTTCATTAGCATTAAGGTGTGCAATATTCCCAATGCCACTTACTAATTCAAATGACCCATGCATGCATCACTTTTCAACTTCCTGCTTTCTTTTCAAACTATATTATTGGGACTATTAAAAACTTTAAAACTGTTGCTTTAATTCATATTGCAATTATTGATGACATTTTCAAAAAACTTCCCATCTGTTAATTGCCAGCAACACCAATATAAAGATGTTTTATGCATCTGAGACCTTTTTTTTTCATCTTTTTCATGGCGAGTGTTTGACAATTAAATCAAGCCTTTTTCTAATCACCAACAATTAACACAAGTCATATTAGTCCAAATTGAAGTCTACCTGCCGCAATGCATAGTAAACAAGGAACTTTTTACAACTCATTATCTACTTGCATCGTTATCATGATTCATGTAGAATAGTCATATTTTGTGTGCCACCGCCTAAGCCTTTCTTATCAATTAAGTTTGTTTATATTTTAATAGTTTATTATGAAGTCTTGCCTATAAAAGGCCATGGTTGTACGTTGGCAATTTGATGATGGAATGAATCAAGAATATGAGAACATAAATTTTCTTCTCTTCCTTTATAAGTGCTGTGTGAGTTTGAGAGTTAAAAGTGAGAGAGAACAATTATCCTGGGTGAGTTTTATGTGTTTGTATAAACACCAGAGTAGAGTCCAGGTCTGGATGATTTCATGAATCGTGATACTTGCTTTACCCGTCCAAAAAGCATTTGAAACATTCTTTTTTTTTTAGTTTAGTTTATTATAGTTACGTTTTTATCACTGATTAAAGCTTAAATTTTGTGTTTTGAATTTTGTTTTGAGTTCTCAGACATGCAAATATGACAAACCACAAACAAATGGAATTTGTAATTTAGGATTTAAACCCTTACCTCATCTTCCAAGAGTTAGGTTTTGGGAGAGAAAAGGTTCCTTAGTACTTTTCTCCCTTTGTTTCCTCTTCTTCTGAAATAAAGGAGATGGGGAGGAGAGTATAAGGAAGAAGGGAAGTTGCAAGTTGTTCTAAATTTGTAACCGTATATTATTGATTCTATTTTATATTAATTTATGTGTTTCTAGTCTTATAAATAGTTGTACTGGATTTTGTATATATAGAATAGTGATTTGATTTGAAATGACTAATTTCATTTATGCACGATAGGTCCTTGTTGTCATATTCTTCTACTCTCTGTTGGCTCCGTCTCCTCCCCTTATCCTTACTCGGTTGTGTTTTCTCTCTCAGGTAAGTTCTCTGAACACTCAGTATAATGTATTATGTGAATTATCGTATTGTTTGGTAGTGGAGAGCTGAGCTCAATAGGATGTGATCTTGTCTGATTGTATGCTGATAATTTAGTGTTTATTCATGTGTTTGTCAATATGTGTTGTTTGTTAGTGGAGAGCGGAGCTCAATAGGATGTGATCTTGTCTGATTGTATGCTGATAATTTAATGTTTATGCATGTGTTTGTCAATATGTGTTGTTTGTTAGTGGAGAGCGGAGCTCAATAGGATGTGATCCTGTCCGAAAGGCGGGATGCTGGTTGTGTACTGATAATTTAAAAATTATGCATGTGTTTGACAATTAACTGCTACTTGTTAGTGGAGAGCGGAGCTCAATAGGATGTTTGCTACAATATTTAATCTAAGTTTGTATTGATTTACGCTGCAATTTTTATAAGCTCAACAATGTTGCAATATTTATAGGTTAATGGTTTTATTTTCTGTTAGAGTTAATAATTAATTTATGAAAGCCTTAGTTTCCTATTTGAGATTCAATATTAATGAGCATGCGTAACTTATCAAGGTATGCATGCTCATTGTATTGAATCTTGAATTGTCCAAGTGGGACAGTTTGGGAAAAAACCTTTTTCACACTCGTACAATAGTCATTTCAATGTTCAAATGCATTATATACTTGTTGAAATCTCGGTCTGATGCATTTCCTTTTGTTCTCCTGGTGCATACTTGATCGCATTGATTCTCACCGTGCTCGAGTCGTGTACTTGGAGACCGATGGGAAATGCTGCCAAAATTTTGTCAAGTATAAGGTATTTGACTATGGGAATGACTATTAGTAGCCGAGTGTGGCAAAGGTTTCTTCTCGAATGGGATAGGTTCATACCTTGTCATAAGAACGAGATTGATGGAGTTATTGGAATGCACCGTAATATATAAGTGTTATTGTAGGATTGGTCAGGCTATTTAATTGCCAGCAATGGATATTCCGGAGAATCGGAAATGGATGTATCGTAGGTTGGATTGGATATAACGAGTATGCTAATTTAATTTTTTAATATATATAAAGTATCGTCAATTTCTATTTACTTGTTTTTTTTAATTTATTTATAACATTTATTAATGCTCTAATTTTACTGCAGCTTTCTGCCCGCGAAGGGCCCTTCTGATTCGATATCGAAGATCTTGCGACGCAAGTTTGATGGTCCATGACCTACATGGAAGGCCATCCCAGAGGGCCATAGGGATCAGTTGTTTCTAGAGTTTAAGGTAACAATTTATTAAGTTATTTAAATTAAATTTACATTATATATATCTACACACGAATTTCCTAACAACTGTAAGTTGCAGAAAGAGTATAGGTGGGACTTAGCTTTAGAGGCTCTCGTCAGGGACATATTTGAGCATAAAGGCTCATTGGTCATGAAGAATCTGACGAACAAGCTGAGGAAGGGTCAGAATAAGGGGAAGTGGGTGGATCCTGAGATCAGGAGGCAGCTGGACCAAGATCTTGGGCTACTGAGAAGTTCCAGGAGATCCAGGCCACAGCTCGGCGTAATCGAGCTTCTGATGGTGGCGCATGTGCTTGGACCGGTGGGTCTAAATCAGCCGCCGCCCACTAAGACGAGCTGGTAATACATTAAACTTTTGACTTAATATACTATTTAATTAATTAGTTTTCATTTTTAATTATTCTTATGAATTTAATATTATATTTTTCTGTGCAGAAAGCACAGAAACAGCGGGCCCCCACTGCTATGGAGTTGGTGGAGAGGACGAAGAAGTTGAAGTCGGGGACATGGGTCAACGACAAGGCCCGTAACTATGCTGTAAGCAAAAAAATAATTTAGTGTTTACTTGTAATTTATTATAAATGATTTGTTAATATTGGATATAATTTTAACTAAATCTCTTCAACTATACTTTGTAGGTGGGCTTCAACGAGAAGAAGGACAATACCATATCACGTGCCTCACAGTCACAAGATGAGGCTTTGACTGGTGATGGGCCCTGCTTTCCTATCTCCGTCGACGATAATGCCATTTATTTGGAGGTCGTCGGGGGCAGGAACAAGAAGGGGCACGTGTATGGCCTCGGACACCTGGGAGGCGAGTTTATCGCTTCATCATCCAGCACGCCTGCTCCTTCCTACGCCGATACCGTCCCTCAGGAGCAGTTCCACCAAATACAGGACATCATCACGCAGTTGAACGCGAAGCTTCGGGAGAAGAGCGAGAGAGAGCAGCAGATGGCGAACATGATTGTACAGTTGACTCAGGCACACCAGCAGCTGATGCAGACGAGCATCGAGCAGTGCCAGACACTGCGGCTGGTGATGGAGCAGATGAGGATCCAGACTCCAGTTGTTCAGGGTGATGCTCTGACGGTTGTGCCACCTGCTGCCGCTCCTCCAGTTCCGCCGCCAGCTACTGATGCTGCTACTCCAGAGGACGATCAGCTAGCAGACGTCGGTGGTACGGACGCTGAGGATGATTGGATTCCTCAATCTCCCCCTCATCATGACTGATTTTTTTCCATATTTTTGACTTTAAACGATTCTTGTACGACACTTTGGATTATTTTTTATATATATTTATTATTTCTTATGATTGTATATTTAATAAGTAATTTGGTGTGTTTTATTAGTAATTTTGCTAATGTTTAAAGAAAAGCAGAAAAAAATTATTTTAAAAATTAATTTTTTTTAAAAAATTAATAATAACCAGTTTAGCGACCGAATTAGAAACCAATAATTCGGTCGCTAAATTTTATTTAACATTTACAGATGTGGTATAGCGATCGAAAATCCGTCGCTAATATAGGTTAACAGTAACCAAAATTAGCGACCGAACTAGCAACCGATTATCGGTCGATAGAAATGGTTACCTAAAAAATGCGACCAACCTAATAGCGACCGTTTTTTATTATTTAGCGACCGTAATTTCGGTCGCCAGTTAGTGACCGAAATATTAACTCGGTCGCTAAAACCTTAGCGACCAGGTATTCAGCCACCACCATTAATCGGTCGCTAAATTAAATAGCGACCGATTTACAATGTTTAGCGACCGAATATTACGGTCGCTAAACAGTTGTTTTTTTGTAGTGACGGGGGATGGAAGTTGATAAAGCAAAAATTGAAGTGATTGAAAAACTCCCCTCTCCCATAAATGTGAAAGGTGTTAGAAGCTTTCTAGGGCATGTGGATTTCTATAGGAGATTTATAAAAGATTTTTCAAAGATTGTGAAACCCTTATGCAAGCTTTTGGTACTTGATACTCCTTTTGTGTTTGATGATGATTGCATGCATGCTTTCCAACTTTTGAAAGAAAAACTCACCACCGCACCGGTCATTGCACCTCCAGATTGGAGTTTACCATTTGAGTTAATGTGTGATGCAAGCGACTATGCGGTGGGAGCCATTTTGGGTCAAAGAAAAAATAAAGTGTTGCGTGTCATTTACTATGCCAGTCGTGTGCTGAATGATGCTCAATTGAACTATACCACAACTAAAAAAAATTTGCTTGCTGTGGTGTTTGCGTTTGATAAATTTAGATCCTACTTGATTGGCTCTAAAACTACTGTCTACATTGATCATTCTGCTTTGAAGTATCTTATGACTAAACAGGATGTCAAGCCAAGGCTCATTAGGTGGGTACTACTGCTCTAAGAGTTTGATTTGGATATAAAGGACAAGAAAGGAGTGGAGAATGTGGTAGCCAACCATTTGTCTAGGCTTCCACAAGCAGATGTTCAAGCAAAAGATGAGTTGCCAATTCAAGAAGAATTCCCAGATGAGAGGTTGTTTATGGTGCAAGTGGCACCTTGGTTTGCAGACATTGCAAATTATAAGGCCGCCAACAAAATTCCGAAGGACTTCAATGCACAACAAAGGAAGAAGTTCATCCATGATGCTAAATACTATGTATGGGATGAGCCTTACCTTTTCAAAAGAGGTTCGGATGGAATTCTGAGAAGTTGCATTCCGGAAGAAGAGATTAATGGGGTATTGACTCATTGCGACAACTCACCGTATGGAGGACACTTTGGTGGTGAGAGAACCGCCATGAAGATCTTGCAAAGCGGGTTATTTTGGCCCACCATTTTCAAAGACTCCAGAGCTTGGGTGATGAAGTGTGGTAAGTGTCAAAGAACCGGAAGTATATCCAGGCGGAATGAGATGCCCTTGAAGGGTATTTTAGAGGTGGAGCTCTTTGATGTATGGGGGATTGACTTCATGGGTCATTTCCCATCATCCTACAACAACAAATATATTCTTGTTGCGATTGACTATATGAGCAAATGGGTAGAAGCTGTCCCAGCTGTGAAGGATGATGCAAAAGCGGTGGTTGGTTTTGTGAGGAAGAACATCTTTACCAGATTTGGAACCCCTAGAGCTATTATTAGTGATGGGGGTACTCACTTTTGCAACAAGGAGTTCAATGCAGTGCTTGCCAAGTTTGTGGTCAATCATAAAGTTGCCACACCATACCACCCTCAAACCAGTGGGTAAGTGGAGTTGTCCAATTGGGAATTGAAGAGGATTTTGGAGAAAACCGTGAACAATGCTAGGAAGGATTGGGAAAAGAAACTGGATGATGCACTTTGGGCCTATCGGACTGCATATAAAACACCTATTGGTATGTCACCTTACCAATTAGTGTTTGGAAAATCATGCCACCTTCCTGTAGAGCTCCAACATCGTGCTTTTTGGGCAGTGAAGGCCCTGAACTTTGATACAAGGCTGGCCATGGATAAGATACTGTTGTAGTTGAATGAGTTGGATGAATTCCGACTCTTGGCTTATGAGAGTGCAAGGATCTACAAGGAAAGAACAGAATTTTGGCATGATAAGTACATCCTTCCAAAGCATTTTGAAGAAGGCCAATCAATTTTGCTCTTTAATTCACGTCTCAAGCTGTTTCCAGGCAAGTTGAGATCAAGATGGTCGGGTCTATTCTATGTCAAGTCAGTTTCTCCATTTGGTGCAGTTGAATTGGAAGATCCATCATTCGGAGATACTTTCACTGTTAATGGGCAAAGGCTCAAGCACTACCTTGGAGGAGACTTTGATCGTCAAGCAGTCTCCGTCCCTCTTAAGGCACCATCTTAGAAATCACCCGTCAAGCTAGTGACGTTAAAGAAGCGCTTATTGGGAGGCAACCCAAGTTTTCTTTTCCTTTTTCTCATTTGTTTTTGATTTTCAACTCTTGAATAATTTGAGAAGATCAAGAGATTTGTTAATAGGTTTGCTAAGTGTTTTCAGGGCAAGAAGGAAGGAGAAACAAAAAGGGTCAGGGAGAAACAAAGCCAGAAAGCATGTGAACCAACCCGCTACCACCTCGGTGAGTCATTCCAATTTTTTTCTCCCCTCTCTGACTTAATTATTTACATTGGGGACAATGTAAGTTTTTAAGCTTGGGGTAGGGGTATTTTTGTAAATTTTTGAATGTTTACATTGTTCATATTGCATTCATTTAGGCATAGTTTTGTATGATCACATGATTCGATTCCCCCTTGCTTAGATTGAGCATCCGATTGTGAGAACTGAGTGCCAGTCTATTTGTGATAGTGAATTTTTGAACCCTAATTTTTTTATTCTTGTGATAAGGCTTCAAGTAAAAATTCTTGAGATGATCTTGGATAGTTGATAATTAGCATGTGTTTCTATAGATTTGTGTTATCACTGATTTCTGAACTGCTAAATGTGAGCTTTTGAGCCATTAAGGGGTACTCACTAAATCTACCCCATTCTTTGTGTTAGAGTGTTATTCCTCTTGGATTGTATTTCTCTAGAACTTGACTTGAAACCGTTTTAAAGCTTAAAAATTTTTGAAAACATTTTTGAAGATGATTGAGGCACTAGGTATTTTTCCGGCCTTCTGAGCTTTGATTGATCAAATGCTACCCTTTAGTTGCCCAATTTTGATCTTGAAGGAATAAAATACTTTTCTTGGCACCTTGAATTATATTGATGAATGATGATTGATGGGGCACCTTTTAAAGTATTGACAAAAGGGTAAAAAGGTAGTGGAAAAAGTATGGGATGTGAAAATCAGAAAAATATTTCTCTTGAGCTGAAAATCTCCCCTTCTCCAAATAAAAGAAAAATAAAAGAAAAAAAAAATATATAGAGAGAGAACGGGATGACAATTGAAAGTGAAAAACAAAAAAGAAAGAAAGAAAGAAAGGTGGAAAAATGAGTCAAATCCAAAAAGGTATTTTAGAAGGTGTCGTGCTTTGCAATACTTAATATTTAGCTAGCCTTTTGAAATTTCCTTTTCTTGATCTCCCCACCTAACAATAATTCCCATGGCCCCGTTACAACCAAAGTAAAAGACCTCTTGATTCTTAGATGTTTTCATTAATAAAGTAGAGATTTGGTTGATAGTCAAGCCTATGGTAGAAATCATTTCTTGAGGAAAATGGAGCGAATTGTCATATATCCTTGAACACTTGAGTGAGGCGAGAAAGAGAACCAAGCAAATGAACAAGCTTGGGGTGATCTTCAGGTGAGAAAGAGTGCCCGAATCAGTGAGAACATGAATTTAGGAAACCTAAGCTCTAATTGGACTTGAATTGATTGTCTCTTGCTGAATTATTTGAAATGCCTATTACTTGGATCATTTACTTGGGTTCTTAGTTCACTATCATTGCTCTGTTTGTTTTCATCTTCTGGCCTTGGTTTTTGCTTGAGGACAAGCAAAGTCTTAAGCTTGGGGTGATTTGATGAGTGTGATTTCACCTCATTTTCCATGTACATTTCTGCATGCATTTGCATATAATTAGGCCATTTTAGTTTGATTTTGTTTAGTTTTTCCTTTGGAACGGATAAGGTGGTTTTGTGTGTTGTTTTGTAGGAATTTATGATTAATTGCCCAAGATTTAGCCATGATGAAGCTTGGGTGAAGATAGAGCCTGAAAAGAGAAGAAAATGAGCCAAGCAGAACCCATCAGCAATTCTGGAAGTTTCGCCTCGCGAGACAGGAGCTCACCTCGTGAGCCCGAAGACCAGCCTGAACAGCAACAGTCACCCTTTCTGTCTCGCCTCGCGAATCACCATCTCGCCTCGCGAGCTTGAAGGCCTGACTGTGCCAGAGATGTCACCCTTTCTGTCTCGCCTCGCAAGAGAACCAATCTCTGAAGATCAGATTCATAAGATTCGCCTCGCGAACCAGGTATCGCCCCGCGAGCGCGCGAGACCCAGAACTTCTGTTTATAAGCTGTCTTAGGGCAGATTTGAGGGGGAGGAGAAGAGGCGGCCAAAACCCTAAAGATAGAGACTCTCTGCTGCTGCTGTGGCTGTGTGCACCATGGAGTTCATTCCTTTCTTCATCTTTGTATCTTTTCTTTTGCCTTTCTCTTTGACAATGTGTAGCTAAACTTCCCCCTTGTTAGGGTTAGATGATTGCTTCTTTGAACTTGGTTGTAATATGATGTGGTAGTAATATAATTTCCTATTTCTTTATGAGTGTTTGATTCCATGCTTAATGCTTTCCTTGGTTTGATCATCCTAGGAATGATTAGTTGCTTTGATAGACAATTGAAAGATTGATATTAAGGCATGCTCTTGAATCAAATGCCAAGTAGTTATGAACCTAGACATGGGTCTTGGGATGCTTGCAATCTATGAATCTTGAATCTTAATGCAAATTCTCATGTTAATCCACCTAAGACATTAGGGTTTAATTTGGGATTTTAGGCTCATTCCACCTAAGACATTAGGGTTTGAGTATTTGAGAAGATTTGATTGTCATAATTGAATTAGGAATTGTGTTGTTTACCATTTCATATCAATCAAGGGAGGATTAGCTTAGTCTAACTCTAACAATTCTATCCATTTGTTGATCACATTTCTGTTTGCCTGTTAAGTGTTTGTTAAAATTCCCAAAAGAACAAAAACATTTTATTCTTGTTTGTTTCGTTACATGTTAGAGCTACCTTCCATCCAAACATGATCGCCTAGATAGTAGTCCAATTTGCGAAGTGGTACTTGTCCACGATCCCTGAGGACGATAACCGGTTCTTACCGATTTATTACTTGCAACGACCCGGTACACTTGCCGAGATCGTATCAAAAACTTATTGATATCGTACCCATTCCATCATATGACATCAAAGTTAGGCCCATGTGCTAGCCATTTTAATGTATCAGAAGCAATACCATCCTTTGCAATTTTTTCTTTAAACCAGTTCAAGAAAGTCTTGTTATGCTTGTTCAAACACCATTTTTCATTCATTCTAGGGTTTCATTGATGATTCTTTTGTGCTCGCATAAGTATGGTTCAACCTCATCAGTGTTATTCAATATATACAAATGTGCTTGAAGCACTTCCTCCTGATCCATGCTCTTAACAGTGATACCTCGTGTACCCTTACCATCATATCTTCCTTCGTGACGAGACTTCGGAAGCCCTACAGGTTACGCTTCTGACATGTAGTCTGTACAAAACTCAATTGCTTCTTCTGCAACATACCTTTCAACAATAGATGATTCGGGACGATGTGGATTCTTCATATATCCTTTCAAGATCTTCATGTATCGCTCAACTGGGTACATCCACCTTAAATAAACAGGGCCGCACAATCTAATCTCCCTCACTAGATTAACAATCAAATGAACCATGTTGTCAAAAAATGAAGGTGGAAAATACATCTCCAATTGGCACAAGATAATGGCTGCCTCATTTTCCAAGTCATCCAACTTTTTAGTGTCAATGACCTTGCTACATATAGCATTGAAGAATAAGCATAACCTAGTAATGGCATGTCTGACTTTTTTAGGCAATATGTCACGAATGGCCACCGGTAGTAGTTGTTGCATCAAGACATGACAATCATGAGACTTTAAGCCAACTAATTTGAGATCTTTCATTGAGACAAGTCTTTTGATATTTGAAGAGTAACCCTGTGGCACTTTGACTCCCCGTAGACATTCACAGAAACTTCTTTTCTCTTTTTTGATAAAGTATGACATGCTGGGGGCAAATAAGTCTTCTTATCCCCCACTTTATGTGGAGCTAACTGCTCTCGTATACCCATCGCAACTAGATCCAGACGAGCATTCACACCATCATTTGTCTTGCCTTGAATGTTGAGAAGCATTCCGATTAAACTGTCACACACATTTTTCTCCACATGTATCACATCAATACAATGTCTTACATCAAGCTTGCACCAGTATGGAAGATCAAAGAAGATCGACCTCTTCTTCCATATTTTCTTCTCGGTAGCCTTCTTCTGGGTCTTCCCATAGATAACATTAGTGTTGTTCACCCTTTCATAAACTTGCTCTCCAATGATGGATTACTACATAAATTCGTGAATGTAGGGAATTTGGGTCTCACTCTCATTCCCTCTTGGCCACCGGAGCAATTTCATTCTCCGGAAGTCCATTGAAAGCTTTTCTCAATCTACGATAAGGATGATTACGTCGGAGAAATCTCCGATGCCCAAGGTAAACCGTCTTCCTTCCATGTTGCAGTTGATGGTAACATGTGCCTTCTTCACATATTGGACATGCTTTATGCCCCTTAACACTATACCCACACAGGTTCTCGTATGCTGGAAAGTCATTGATGGTGCAAAATAACATGGCACACAATCTGAATGTCTCACGGCAATACCCGTCGATCACATCAACGCCTTCATCCCACAACATTCTCAAGTCTTCAATCAAGGGACTCAAATAAACATCAATATCATTTCCTGGCTGTTTAGGACCCGAAATCATCATACTTAACATAATGTATTTGCGCTTCATGCACAACCAAGGAGACAGGTTGTAAATTACCAGGAGAACGGGCCATGAACTATGAATACTACTTAAGTTTTCATATGGATTCATTCCATCGGTAGGAAGTCCAAGCCTGAGGTTTCTGGGTTCATTGCCGAAATCCGGAAACAAACTATCAATTCTCTTCCATTGCAAAGAATCGGCCGGATGGTGAAGCTGTCCATCACACTTCCTCTCATCTGCATGCCATCTAATGTTCTTTGCGTCATTTACATTAGCAAACAATCGCTTGAACCTCGGAATCACGGGAAGATACCATAACACGTTCGCAGGAGGACCTTTGGTGACCACATCACAACTAGAATCACCATCCTTCACTTTGTAGCATGATACCCCACACCTGGGGCACTCGTGCATCTCTTCAAACTCTTTTCTGTACAATATGCAATCATTGGGGCAAGCGTGTATTTTCTTATACTCCATACCCATCGGACACAATATCTTCTTCACCTCATAGTTTCGAGATGGCAATGTGTTACCTTCTGGAAGCCTGTCTTTCAACAAATCAAGCAATTCGATAAAGCTTTTATCGCTCCACCCATTTCTCGCCTTCACATTGAACAATCTTAACACCGTTGACAACCGTGTGAAATTAGTGCACCCCGGATACAAAGCCACTTCCGCATCACTGCACAAAGTATCATACACATGTGCGCGCCGAAAAGACTATTGCCCAACATCACGGATCATGTCCTCTAGTCCATCGTCCATTTCCACGTCATCAACTTCCTATCTATCCGACGCCCTCAGCCTGTCTAACGATTCACCATGACATATCCATGTTGTATAACTCTTGCAAATCCCCTCACAAATAAGATGATCAAGTATCTCCTCAGCTTCTAGTCGTCTCTCATTCAAACAGTTAACACAAGGACAATAAAACCTTCCGTTACCACTATCAGGAGCATTTGTTTTTGTAAACTGTAGAAAATCTTCCACTCCATTCTCATACTCATCACTTGTCAGTCTAGCATTCATCCTACCGCGATCCATGACTAAACCAATAACTTCGTACTTAGTCCAACATATTCATCGATCACTTCTTATGACAGGGTATGGCCCTATCCCATTCGAGAAGAAACTTTTTCAACATTCGGTTAACAGTTAGTCCTTAACTCTCATGCTCATACTCGACGAAATTTCGGCAGCATTTTCCTTCGGTCTCCGACGTACATGACTTGAACGCGATGACATCCACCACGATAAAGTATGCACCCGGAGAACGAAATAAAATGTATCAATCCGAACTTTCATCAAGTATATAACATTAGAATCAATGAATAACTATTTTAACTGAATGAAGAAAAAGTTTTTTCCCAAATTGTCCAACTTTGGACAATTCAAGATCCAATACAATGAGCGGTACATTAAGCACGTACATGTGTGCTCATTAGTATTGTATCTCAAACGGGAAACTAAGGGTTTACTAATTATTGTGGGCATATTCTCGGATCAAATAAATTTTCAAGCAAATACATTAAAAAGCCAATGAAAGCTTTTAAGCCAAAACGTACCTTCTGAGAGACAACACCAATTGTTATTGTGCAAAGACAGCAGAGAAGTGAACAAAGCAGAGGCAGTAGCACTATGCAACAGATTTAAAGACACTTGTACACCTGCCAACTGCTCCGGAATCCTAAATAGCAACAATATATAATTATTCAAATGCATAACAAAAATAAATAAAAAAAAGCTATCCATTTTAATAATGCACACAAATCAAAAGAACCATTTATTCATTGGTATTCATTGGTATGCAATGAGCCAATGAGGAACTCAGAACATATAAGCTACTCAACGTGCTCAGTGTACTCTACAATACATATCTCATTGAAGAGTCACATGGACCCTTCTTCCACAACCCAAGTCACAATATCCTAAAACAATTGAAAAGATTCCACCTAAGTCAGTTTCACATAAGCTAACAGTAAAGCCACTGTCACTCGCTTTCGCTCATCAACTCAGGTACTTTTCTCCTTACTCAATCAGTTAGTTGTACTCAAAATAGAAAATATCTTCCATCAATGTGCCAAATAAAGATTAAACATTCTAACTTCTACAAATAAATACTTAAATCAATAAAAAATGGAGTTGAAAAATAAAGAATCAGAATGAAAAAATTTACTCAATCACCAAAAACTTTAAAAAAATCCTCAGAAATTTTTCCTCAACCGATGTGGGTCTATAGTAGGCAAATGCAAGTGCCTGATTCCATGACTTGAACCTGTAACCCTCTTATCACATGAAACAACTTTAGCTCTTGCTTGAAGGCTCCGCCTAAGCCTCGATAGTTAAATAATAAAATTTAATTGTTTTCTTATAGAAATATTACTTCATATCCCTGGTGGGTTGTATTTTTTCCTTAGTCTTGGGGCCTTAATTCTTTAAGGTGTCAAAATGTCGCCTACCTTTATTTTCAACAAACTTACTAACAAAGCGGTACCGTAATAAAATCCTACTTTGGCTTGTAGCAACAATTTTTGAAGAGACAGTCCACAATTTTTGCATCACATAAAGGTTGTACTCAGTTAATTGTGGTTCCAAATTCCAAATGACAAATATTGCTCAATGACAATAAAATTCGGCAATGATTGACCATGTGCAACCAGGAAGGTACATAGAACTACTCATGTTTACCATACTGCCATATCTTATATAACCAAACCAAAAAAACAGTATACACCAAGACCAGATAGCATAAGTCCTATCTTAGATTTTAAATAACAATAATAACAACAAAAAACACCTACACTATACACGGTGATGTTATGTGGAAATTTTGTGTATCTGCAATGAATCAACTATGAAATTAATCAACCATCTAAAAGTTATGAAAAATGTAACTAGGATAACAAATACCACATATAGCTATTGTTATAGTTTGGAATGCCAAAAAGAAGAAAAAACCTAAGTACTAGGTAGTGCACTGATAATAAATATTAAAAAAAACCATCTGAAAACAACATTATGGAAATATGCAGAAAATAAGTTTCCCATCATAAGTTGATCTTGCTACTAGTCAGATCCAAGTTAGAAGCACATACAAGTGGCCCACTTCAGTAAACAACCTTTTTTTTCCAGAATAAAGCATATGATTGGGAACCAAAATGCAGCTTCCTTAAAAGGGAATGAGAAACATGAAACAAATCACTTTCCATCACAATCCGTGGGGCAACACACGTAGAAAAAACATAAATGATTAGTTTCAAACAATTTATAAAAAAAACAACTCAATTCCAAAGAAACACCAACAATACAATCAAATCAAGTTTCCATTTTTTCCTTCTACAACGGAGCTACAAAACTGCCCATTAGTCTATAACTGTAGTAATAGCAAGCAACCATATAACCAAAATTAAACAAAAGTGTGATTCAAAAGGATTCAGCATTTGAAGCCAATAAATAAAGCAATTGCAAAAAAAAATCCTCAGAAAGCCAATGTCAGGCATATATGTATTCTACAATATATTCGATGATTCCAAAAAGGGGGATATAAGATATCATAACAATCCAACAGTATTATTGCAAAACAAGAAACAGTCACCTAAATCTTTTTTTGCTTGTTCTGTTTTCCCTTGCTCCTGCAGCCTCATATATCGCTCACGAGCCTTTTGTTTCTCTATCTCCTCCCTGCAGACAACTACGTCAGAACAAGGCAAAATGTAGACAACTAAATGTGACAAAGATAGTTGGCTGACATGGCAAAATACAAGAATGTGTGATATATCTTTCACGCCTTGAGAGTTCCGTTTTCTTCTCCAGTGGGAGGGAGAAGCAGAAGCAGAAGCAGAGGCAGAAGCAGCGGAGATCGGCGAGCAGCAGGGAGAGACAGAGATGGGAGGCCGCACGAAGTAGTAGGGACGACGAACATAGAGCAGTGAGAGAGATGGGGAAGAAGTGACAAAGGAATGAAAAACAAAGGAATGGAAGAGGGCGCGGAACAGATGGAGGGAATGAAAATAGAGTTTTGTCAAATATTACGCATCGGTTTAGAAAAATCGATGTGGTTAGTCATATTTCACATCAGTTTAAATTTAACCGATGTAGAAACTTACGATTTAATTTAAAATTTTATTTTTTTTAAATTTATTACATCGGTTATATTAAAACCGATGTGTAATCTTATGGCTGATTAAAAAAAATTTGTTTTTATTTCCTTTTTCCACATCGGTTATACCAAAACCGATGCCTAATCTTATGTCTGATAAAACTTTTTTTTTCAGTTTCACTTTTCCGCATCGGTTTTAATAAAAACCGATGTTAAAATATTTCAGTTTAATTTAAAAAATGCCACCGCCTCCTATTTCACATTGGTTTTGTTAAAACTGATGTTAAAAACCCGATGTTAAATGCATATTTTGCACTAGTGAATAATTATTCCCAATAACTAAATATTTGACACTTACCCTCATTTTTTAAACTTCCTTGTTCGATACCTCTGTATCATATTAATTATCATTAACAAACATTCAATCACAATCATTTATTCATTAATCGAAATCTGAAGAAAGTTCCAAATAATATAGAAATCAGGTATATTACATGGCTATGGAGTTGAATGGTGTAAATGTGTCTTAAATTTGTTTTGTTATTTCCAAATTATATGATTCATTTATATAAATCACTTCCTTCCTAAAATTAAATTGAAAACAGATACACAACGATCTTCCCATCAAATTAATTTCAATCAATATTCTATTTAACTTTGTTTCATAAAAAAAAAAATTCAATTTAACTTTAATGAACCCATTTACTAAAAGATTTTAAAATCTTTAACAATAATTGGTCTTTAATGACACTTACTCTCATTTTTTAAACTTCTTATTAGTTACTTCTGTATCATATTAATTATCATTAACAAACATTCAATTACAATCATTTATTCATTAATTGAATTTTACATGGCTATGGAGTTTTGGTTCATTCATTTATTCATTATAGTCGAATTTTATTCATTCATTTATTCATTAATAGAATAAAAATCAGGTATATTACATGTCTATGGAGTTTTGGTTCGGTTGTTTTTTGAATTTTTAATTGTATATAATTCATTATTAATTCTTAATTCTTAATTCTTAATTCTTAATTCTTAATCCATTGTTAATATCTTATGTAATCTTCTTTTTTGTAGCGTTGCATTTGCAAGATGATGAAATTGAGAATCTTTGTTTGATTGAAGTAGAAAATTTACTCCAATTAAAATGAAGAAGTCTTAAAGAATTTCCCTCTTTGCCATTTCCACAATTGCATGAAACTCATCAATATAGTAACAATTTTTTTGCTGATGAACTTAACTACGACAAACAACAACCGAGACATAAACATGAATCACTGCTTTTGTCAATGACAGAAGAGTAAAGGAATGTGTACGAAGAGATCATGAATGCAGTTTTAACAGATTTCGGAGGTTTCTTTTTTCCTTTATGGATATGGGGAACAGGAAATACTTTTATATGGAATGTTCTGTCAGCAGCTCTTATATCAGAAGGCAACATAGTCCTCAATGTAGCGTTTAGTGGTATTGCATCGTTACTTTTGCCAAATCCCAATAGCTTAGAACAACCATTTGGAGGGAAAGATGTGGTACTAGGCGGTGACTTTCGTCAAATTTTACCCGTGATTCGAAAGGGTTGCAAACAGGATATCATTGGTGCTACAATATACTCATCTTGTTTCTGGAAATTTGGTAAAGTGTTAAAACCGACTCAGAACATGAGATTGAAGACTTCCTTAACAGCATGGGATAATGGGCTAATAAAAGAGTTTGCCGAATGGATTCTAAAAGTAGGGGATGGTTCTGTTAATGTCAATAATGATGAGGAAAGTGAAATAGAGATTTCATCTGACCTTCTAATTGAAGACATAGACAATCATTTGCTACACTTGGTAAACTTTTCTTATCCTGATTTGTTGAATAATATAACTGATGCGACTTTCTTTCAAGAAAGAGCAATTTTGGCACCCACATTGGAAGCGGTTGATAAGGTCAACAATTTCATATTTTTCCTCATACCAGGAGCCGAAAAGGAATATCTCAGTTTTAATTGACTCACCTTGCCAGTCAGATGAAGATTCCGAACTTCAGAGTGAGTGGTTTACGACAGAATTTTTAAACGATATCAAAACATCTGGAATTCCAAATCATAGATTAGTTTTTAATATTGGAGTTCCAGCCATGTTACTCAGGAATATTGATCCAAGTAGAGGTTTATGTCATGGTACCAGACTAATCATCAACGAGCTCAGAATGAATATTATTGGAGCTACAGTTATTTCTGGAACTAACATTGGAGAGACGATATACATTCCAATGATATTGGAATGTCTTTAAAGTTTTAAAGAAGACAGTTTCCTATATCCCCCTGTTTTGCCATGACCATAAACAAAAGTCAAGGACAATATTTATCTCATGTTGGATTGTTTCTTCCTAAACCAGTTTTCTCTCATGGATAACTTTATGTTGCACTTTCTAGAGTCAGATCGAGGAAGGGGTTGAAGATACCTTTTTTTTTTGGTAACTGTGACATAGGTACGAAGTATCCACCACCGTTAGCAATAACTAATCTCTGTCAGGGAACCTGTTGGACACACAAGGTGGGTTCTCCCCTCCCAACCAGGTTTTCTCCATGCACAAGTGTCAGTATTCGAATCCCTGACCACTTGCTTAAGGTGCCCAAGTCCCTTACCACTTGGACCAACCACATGTTGGTAAAGATACTTATTTTATATGAAGATGAAAATATGTCAGGTGTTACCCAAATATTGTATACAAAGAAGTTTTTGAAATTCTGTAGAAGTTACCTCTAATGAAGTAGACACTCCAAAAGCTTTCGTCTTAAATAATTCAATATATTCTTTTCGCTTTTAAACTTTTATTTAACCTTTTTTATTTTATATATTTTAATTTTAATATTTTAGTGTATTTATACAAACAATAAAAAGACAAATATACTTATTTTTGGATTATGATAGGGAATATTACACAATTCAGTTTAAGTTATCATTTATTAATTGATATTACAATTTTCTTATTAGTTGATTAGATTAAAGACAAATTTTATGTTATGCATTTATGTTAATAATATGGTAAATAATTTTATGAATCGCGTATTGATCTAAATTTATTTATCTATTTCTATATTTTAGATATTAAAAACACCTATATAACTAATTTTCACTTTTACAAAAATTATTCCCTGTAATGCACGGATTCAATTACTAGTAATTTTTATAAGCTGCAAACATAAGAATTAATTCCTTATTTTGTACCTCCTTTTCACATTCTTCTTACCAAGAAAATAATACATAATAAAATTTCTATATTTTAATGATTCAAAAGATAACGTTTCAGATTAATCATAAATTGCTTGATATACAGATGAAGGACTGAAGTTATAGTCTCGGAAAGTTGTGTGTATTTCACTGTTGCAGTTATGCTGATTTTGAGTTAATAATGGCATGATAGTAGAGCATGAAGCGTATGTCCACAATGTAAAATACGCAGAGGAAAACAGCTCCAATACTAGTGAGTCTAAGTAAACAGAACAATCTTCTGCTTAAGTGTTTGGTATGCATAATCACTACCGGCACACGAATGGAGTAGATAGTTTCATTAGCTAAAATCAACCAAGTGGATGCCATTATTGAAAATATCGTCACCATGCTTTTATTGATGTGACGCTTCTAGCTTCAGCAAAAGCAAGAGCAACAACAAAGTATATATTTACAGGAAAATATTGTCTAAACTAAGGTCAGATGTATACTCTACTCTGTGTGTGTGTGATAAACTATAATGTATATTTCAGTTGATAATTGCGAAGCCAGTCTTCACCTTTTTCATAATATTCCATTCTAGAGAATGGAACTGCGAGGCTGATGCATAGGAAACAGGCCCATGCCATGCATCCATAACTGGATCCAATGCTCTAACTATTTTTATAGGTGATCCACATGGTCTAATCATCCGAATTCTAGCTTCTAGGCGTTCAATCATGCCAGGGAAAATCTTCATCCTTGCATGCTAACCTCTTATTGAGACCCCAGCCATCTCATCTAATCCTGCCTGATCAACCCCAACCCCGTTTGGATTGAACAATATTTCCGGGCATCTGAACCTTTCGACCACCAGAACAATCTGAAAATCTTCTTTGGAAAGAGGACGAAAACATGGCACCTCGGCAGGTTGAGAGATTCCAGCTTCTAACTTGGGTACAAATGTTGGATCCAAGTCCTGCCAATGCAACAAATCAGAAAATTATACTTCAAAACCCTATGTCTAAGATGACCAAGCACAAGCATGCAAGGATAGACTGCACTGATCACCGAGAGTAAGTGTAACTGTGAGAGATTTCCAAAATAATGGAAGCCCAAGACACCAAGTTGGAAAGAGGTTGAAGGATATCAATAGATGTGTCTCTTCATGACTTTCAAATCTTTCCTAATAGGTGTTTTTTTCATGATTAAATGTGTTCATTCATCAAGTGTACATTCATGAAAGGTTGCAATCATTCTTTCAAATACATGAAATGTTATTTCATTCACCAAGAGGCATAAGTTGGTCTATAAATAGAACCACTTGTGCATGCAGGACGAGGTCTGAAAATTGGCTAAATTTCTGCAAGGCAAATCACTTCCTTTCTTCCCTTAATGCGCAGAGAGAATTAAGGAAACTATTATTCTTTAAAATGCCATTGACGATACGCTTGGTTTAGGGTGTGCAAACCAAACCAAGGTTCTCCATTGTATCCTGAAGGGGATTCGCCGATTATACCTGTTGCATCCAATCTACGAGGAGAGATTGGTGGGGGCGAATCGAACCTAAAGCCTAGTGTTCTTACACGCCTTGGAGGGTGCGCATGTCACTTGTTCTTCCATTCTTTGTTGCAGACCAGACCCCATATTATATAACAATCCTTAGGTTCGATTTTCGTTTTATAAAAATGGTTACAACATTGAAGTAGATGACATTTGACATTGTCAAAGTGGAGATGTTCGAGGGTGGAAACTCCGTTCATTGAGTGAAGGAGATGCATGATCGTTTTACAACAAGGAGATGTGAGTACTCAAATGCTTCATCAAAAATATGTTTATTTGTGACCATAGTGAAAGATACACAATTACTTTCATGGCTATGTTATACTTGGTATTCTAAATTCATTTGTTTACAATGCTAAATGCATTCTTTGTTTATGTTAAAATTATAACACGTGGTATTAGAGCCTTAGATGCATGGTTTAGAATAAAATCAAGTATGTGAATTTTGATGAACATGAAGATGTTTGGTTTATTATGCATGCAAGTATGTTGTTCTATTCTGATAGAAAAGTGTTAGATATAAATGATTATATCAAGTGCATACATGAATGGATTTGATCCATGTAACAACCAATTATATTTAGAGTACAAAATCTTATATTATGAAGTGCATGATTGTAAGAACAGAAGATGGAATTGTTCTTGATTTTGTAGAAATTAGAAATATTTGGATGTGATTTTTGATACTGTTTTAAAGTTGTCATAATGGTCATAGATGTTCATAGATTAAATTTATAGAAAACCTTAATGATTTTTTATTATTGTTTTGTTAGTTTTCTATTGTGATAATTATTCAGATTTATCAAAGAATATGTTTTGAACATGAATCAAAGACAGAGATAGTAAAATATAACTTTAGGTTGATAAGTTTGTAAAAATGGTAGTGAATCATGTAAACCCAGTTTTCTGAAAGTGGGTCTGGTTGACCCAGTTGGGTGCAGTTGTGGTGTATCCAAATGTTTCTGGTTTAATTAGAAGTGATGCTACAAGATTACATCAATCGTAATTAGAAGTGATGCTACAAGATTACATCAATCGATGTGTAGGTCTGGTGGTAGATGCGCCTGTTCAATCATGCTCAGGTCGCGGGTCCGATTCCAGGTTTTGAAGTTTTGAACCAATTTTTAAACAAAACGCATGTGAAAAGTTACAACCATTGGGATTCAAACTCGGGCAGAAATTATAAGTGCAAGCAAACTTACCATCAAGCCAATGTTGGTGTTTGTTAATAATAGGTCATTAAAATGTATTTATTTCTGGTATGCTTTGAATGCTGAACTCATTTAATATTTGTATCATGATTGTATTAGTCAACAAGGTAAAGGAAATAAATGTTAGATTATAACAGTACTTTCAATTACCCAGAAAAATTTGATGTTTTTATATATATATATATATATATATATATATATATCATTATATAGTGTGGATAAATTGAAGTTGTTTGTTATAAGATATTTATTAAATAAATGCTTTGGGAGTTATAAGAATAGGAGAATTCTATAACCCTAGTTACTTTGAGTCTACTAGAATAGTTGACCAAACAACTGCACATTATTCCCCACATAACAAATTAGTATGGTTGAAAAGAAAAATATGATATAAGAAGAAATGGTAAAAGCCATGATATATATCCTATGCTGGTCTAACAAAATGATTTTGGGGAGAAGTCATATTAAAGGCCTGTTAGGTAGTAAATAGGGTTCCAAACAAAGGAACATGATAACCCCATATGAGCTCTGGAAAATTGAAAACTCATTCTCAAATTTTCAAAGTTTGAGGTTGTAGGACAATAGTAAAATTTCTTGAACCAGAAGAAATAAATTATGTGAAAGGAGAATTGAATGTGTGTTCTCGGGCTATGCTAAAATTATCAAAGCGCATAGATTCATAGTTATGGAATATAGTGACTCGTCTTGTTATTACAGTGATTGAGTCTGGGAATGTAATATTTCAGGAAGATATGCTTAACTCAATTCCAAGTCACAAGGATAATGTTCATAGTAATGCACATGATCCGGAAAACAATGTATCTAATAAAGATACTTTGGTGGGTTTAGAACTTAGGAGAAGTCAGAGAGCTAGAAAAGAGAAAACTTACATACCAATGTTTTTCATGTTCCTTGTTGAAGTAATAAGAGAGTCCATAGAAAGTTATAGGCCAATCTATTAGAATACAGAAAGTGATCCAGACACATTTAAAGAGGCAATAAGTCTCAAGATCCCACTTTCTGGATGAAATCTATACAAGAAGAAATGGACTCAGTAATGGGGAATAAAATGTGAAAACTAGTAAACCTCCCACCCGGTTTCAAACCAATAGGTTGTAAATGGATTTTCAAAAGGAAAATGAAGGCGGATGGAACCATTGATGTTTAAGGGAAGACTAGTTGCTAAGGGTTTTACACAAAAGAGGGCATTGGCTATATACATATGCACCGGTGGCAAGAATTGGCTAAATTAGAGTGTTGTTGGCACTTGGATCCATCTATAAGTTTGTCATCCATCAAATGGATGTGGTATTCCTAAATGAGGAAATAGATGAAGAGGTGTATATGACACAAAATGAAGGGTTTGTGGTTAATTGAACGCGCTGTCTCCACGCGCCAAAAAGAACGAGCGTTTACAAAATAATGTAGATAGGGAAGCGACAACTCGAGTATCGTCTCACAAGGACTCTTAGGTTGCTATTATTAACAGAAAATCAGTTTTGGAGGGTTTGGATATGAAATAAAATAAAGAAAACAAAACAAAACAGAGCAATGAAAACAGAGCAGTTTAAGAGATTAACAAATAACTAAAGCGATTAACCTACTGTTCTCGGTTTCCCACTATCATTGGTTCATGTAAACTCCAAGCCCTAAGCAGATTCTAATCCCCTCCCGGTTGTAGCAACAAATAACAAACGAAATCGCTACTACGGATGTATGTTCCTATTCTTGAAATAACAAACGGGGTTAAGCTCTCATGAACTAACGAACATGAATGAACACACGCGAAATAACAAACGCGATTAAGTATAGGAACATAACATCACCGAAATGAATCAACACAACACTATACACTCCTGAAATAACAAACAGAAATGTATAATGTCGCATTGAAAAGAGAATAGCAAACAAAACAGGAAATACATAACCTCAAGTGTAATTGAAACCAATCACAGTAGATTAATCTAGGAGACTAGCTCTCCATTACAGAAATAAACACAAAAGAGAAGAAAAGAAATTGAACTACTGAAACTACTACTACTACTAAGCTACTACGACTAACTTAAAGCTAGCTACTCTCAGTTCTGCCTAAACAGGCTTATATACAACTTCTGGAAACCGCGTACTCGCGAGGCGAACACTGTCTCGCGAGGCAAACACTGTCTCGCGACGCGAATCTTATGAACAGTTAGCATCGTTTGGTCTTCTCGCGAGGCGAAGTACGGCTCGCGTGGCGAGGAATGGAAAAGTCATGACTTCTGGTCTTCAACCTCGCGAGGCGAGTCATCTATTCGCGGGGTGACACAGAAAGGATTGCAAATTTTCTGGCACAGTCACCTTCATGTTCGCGAGGCGAATGCCTACTCGACAATTTGATCAATTTGAATGGCCAACTTCTGAGACTCAGCTGCTATCCTCTGATGGCGTTCAAGACTTTGTTCCTCCATCCGTTGAACGCGCTGTCGCCACGTGCCAAAAAGAACGAGCGTTTACAAAATAATGTAGATAGGGAAGCGACAACTCGAGTATCGTCTCACAAGGACTCTTAGGTTGCTATTATTAACAGAAAATCAGTTTTGGAGGGTTTGGATATGAAATAAAATAAAGAAAACAAAACAAAACAGAGCAATGAAAACAGAGCAGTTTAAGAGATTAACAAATAACTAAAGCGATTAACCTACTGTTCTCGGTTTCCCGCTATTATTCGTTGATTTTGCTCGGCCATTTGTTGTATCATTCCTTCCATTTGTGCAGTTATCTGTGCAGTCATTTGCGTGAACAGGTCCTCGAGTGAAGGTCCGGAAGGTGCAGAAGTGGTCACTTGGGGAGGATATGGTGCCAGTGGTGACATTAGTTGTTGGTCCTCATACCAAGGGTTTAGATGGGTTCCCCAGCTCAATAGGAAGACTCTCTTCAAATCAACCCAGCTGAAGTTGGAATCCACTTCAAGATTATACAACCAATCCCTTGCAGCGCCTTCAAGTGAGAGATGGAAAGCTCCCATCTGGATGTGATCTTCTGTTATTCCTTCAGGTCTCAGCATTATAGAACAAACAGCCTGGAATTCCTTCAGATGCTCCTGGGGATTTTCACCTGCAAAACCACTAAACCTTGGCAACCTGTGATTAAACCAGCAAAATCAGGATAATATATGCATGGTGGTTCATAATTAACATTAGGCATGTACCCACACATGTAATTCTCCATGGAAAGCACTAAGATTCACAACCAGACAATGCAGGCAAAACTAATTCAGCAAAGCAAAAGTTTTTTTTTATTTAATTGTTAATAACAACAAGAGTCCCCGGCAACGGCGCCGATTTTTGAACGCGCTGTCGCCACGCGCCAAAAAGAACGAGCGTTTACAAAATAATGTAGATAGGGAAGCGACAACTCGAGTATCGTCTCACAAGGACTCTTAGGTTGTTGTTATTAACAGAAAATCAGTTTTGGGGGGGTTGGAGCGAAATAAAATAAAGAAAACAAACAAAAGCAGAGCAATAAAGACAAAGCAGTTAAAGAGATTATCAAATAAACTAAAGCGATTAACCTACTGTCACTAGTGGAAAATATACATTAGACGGTAAAGGTTTACGTCAGTTAACCAAAAACTAGACGTTAAAAAGGGGGCGCTGACAGTTTTGTAAATAATTAATTCACTGTTAACGTCAGTTGTTTTAAGGACTGACGTTAAAAGTGAGGCGGTGGCAGTTTTGTAAATATAAAATCACTATTTGCGTCAGTTGTTTAACGAACTGACGTTAAAAGTGTTTTGGAAGAAATTATTAAAACTCTTAACGTCAGTTGTTTATAAACCTGACGTTATAAGTGTGATTTTTACTTCAGTTAAATAAATAACTGACGTAAATAATCAACTCATTCCTATCTTTCTTTCGTTGTCATCTCAGTGTTGTCACTCTTAACGCAGATCATCACTCCATATAGTGCAGTTTATTTCTAATCTTTTTCTTAAAAAAGTTTATTTTTAATCTTAATTAATTAGCTTGAATTAGTAAATTAACAAATTCTTGTGCAAATTAAAATAAATAAACACTTAACATAAAACAAGTTATATATGTATAATCAAATCGTATCTCATTGAAGCGATTCATAAGTTACAATTACATGTTTAAAAGATAAAAAATTTCCGCAAGATATATAGCACTAAAATTAAAAAAGTTTCTGCTTCAACATCATTTTCTTCTCAGTCCTGTGCTGATCAGAATCTCCAACATTGATTCTTCTCATTGAAGCGATTCATAAGTTACAATTACATGTTTAAAAGATAAAAAATTTCCGCAAGATATATAGCACTAAAATATAAAAAGTTTCGCTTCAACATCATTTTCTTCTCGACTCCTGTGCTCAGAATCTCCAACATTGAATGCATGCCCTCCCTCATTTGAAGTCGATGCTCCATCTGAATCCACAGTCACTTTGGAGCCGCGGCAGAGTGAAGGGTGCACTCGATCTGTTTCAGCAATATTCTTGGAACAACCACTTGGTTCCAAAGCTGAGGTTTTGGAACTGTAGCTGCTGATTCTCCCGAAGGATGATGGTGTGTGCAAATCACATTACGTGATTCACCCAACCTTACCATCCATGTTACGTGATTCACACAACCTCAGAAGTTGTTTTGACCATTAAGACAGAGACCTTTAAGTCTAGGTATAGGAAGAAAGAGTGATGAAGTTAATCTCCATGGCGGGGGCCATATTGTGAAGCAGAAAAATTAAAGGAAGGAAGGAAGCTATTTATAGGAGTAGGGGATGAAGTTACTAGGCGTCGTAAGTTGCTAAAAAATTAAATTGATCATTAAGAGCATTAGGTTCCAAGGCGCATTGGGAGTTGGCCTGGCAGTCATATATTATAAACGTGCAGAAAAGAAAACGCCAGAAGGAGTAGGAAGATACACTTTTAACGTCAGTTGTTGAATAAAACTGACGTAAAAAGCGTTTTTAAAATAAAAAATATTTATTTTTAACGTCCGTTGTTTATACAACCGACGTTAAAGTGTGATTTTTACTTCAGTTAAATAAACAGCTGACGTAAATAATCCTATATCTGAAATGCCCTGTTGTCACACAGGTCTGTTAACGTCAGTTGTTGAATAAAACTGAAGTTAAAAGTGTTTTTAAAATAAAAAATATTTATTTTTAACGTCTGTTGTTTATACAATTGACATTAAAAGTGTGATTTTTACTTCAGTTAAATAAATAGATGACGTAAATAATCCTATATCCCTAGCTATCTGGAATGCCCTGTTGTCACTCAATTAACACGGTCTCCAGAGCCATTTTGTGAAGGAATAGAAATATAGAGGAAAAGAAGAGGCGATGTACTGATTATTCTGAAGTATGTTACTTTATCTGAGACAACACTTTTAACGTCGGTTGTATTCAACAACCGACGTTAAAAGTGTTTTTTTAAAAAATATTAATATTTAACGTCGATTGTTAATAAAAGCGGCGTTAAAAAATTAATTTTAACGTCGATTGTTTAATAAAACGGCGTTAAATGTTGTTTTATGTTTACACCCGCGCGCCTTCTCGCACTCGCTGCATACGTGACGTCTCTTTTCCTCTTTTCATCACGCTCAACCCTAAATCACTCTCAACCCTCACTCTCACTCTCACCCAAAGAGTAACCCTAATCGCGAGCTCATCTCCACCGCAACCACCGCGAGGGCTTCTTCGCCACCACCGTGAGGTACACTATTAACCCTAACTCTGTCTTTCCATTCATTCTTTGCAATAACTTGACGTACATCTCTCTTTCCCCTTCCAGCGCACTAACTCTCCTTGTCCTCTCCGCTCTCGGTAACCACATCGAACGTTGGCCACCATTCGAGCTCCCCTCCCCACCACCACGCGAGCACCTATTTCTGGTGAGTATTTAGGGCACATTTTTGTATTTTTGGTTTTGAGTGTATGTTGAAACTGTAGTCTCGGTAGTTGAAACTTGAAACCGTGAGTTTGATTTGTTTGGAATGTACGTCTCTGTTTTTGGTTTTGAGTGCATGTTGCTCTGTCGGTTGATCTGTCACGGCCGTGATGCTAATCACGGCTAGGCCGTGATCAGTTCTGCCTGTGATGGCATGGTCTGTTCAGTTGGCACGTTACGGCCGTGATGGACATCACTGCCAGGCCGTGACCAGTTCTTGGCAATTAATCTTTAAAAACTATAGTTTTCAATCTCTCGTATTGTCCTTATATTGGATATATATATGTTTTGTATATCTACAGGACCTATCTAGTTATGGATCGTAGTTGGATGGTTTGTAAGCGTACTAGTGCTGAGTATTTGAAGGGGGTGGGAGAATTTATAGAATTTGCTCAAAGGAATGTTCCTAATAGTAATGGAATGTTCTGTTGTCCTTGTGTCAAGTGTTTGAATACGAGGAAATGTACGGTGAAGGATATACGTACTCATTTGATTTGTGAAGGGATTTGCTTGAGTTATACAAGATGGATATGGCATGGTGATATGCTGTTGAGTAGTAATACGGCGAGTGTCTCCCAAAGTGAGGACGTTGACGTAGATATGGAGGATGATCGAGTAGAGGACATGATCCGTGATATTGGACAAGAATCTTTTCATCGAGCGCATGTGTATGATAGGTTGTGCGGTGATGCGGATAAGCCTTTATATCCAGGGTGTACTACTCATACACGGTTGTCGGCGGTGCTAAAATTGGTTTGTGTGAAGGCGAGAAATGGTTGGAGTGATAAAAGCTTCACGGAATTGCTTGAAGTGTTGAAAGACTTGCTTCCGAAGGACAACACATTGCCTGACCGTAACTATGAGGCCAAGAAGGTATTGTGTCCTATGGGTATGGAGTATAAGAAGATACACGCATGCCCCAATGATTGCATATTGTACACCGGTGTTCATGAAGACAAACACGATTGCCCCAAATGTGGGTTATCACGATACAAAGTGAAGGGTGGTGATGATGATGATGATGATGTTGATGATGTGAGAAAAAATGGTCCTCCTGCGAAGGTGTTGTGGTATCTTCCAATAATTCCAAGGTTCAAGCGATTGTTTGCCAATGGGAAAGATGCGAAGAATCTTAGATGGCATAATGATGAGAGGAAACGTGATGGAAAGGTTCGTCATCCTGCTGATTCTATTCAATGGAAGAATATCGATACTATGTTTCCGGATTTCGCCGATGAGCCAAGAAACCTAAGTCTTGGACTTGCTACGGATGGAATGAATCCTTATGGTAACATGAGTAGTATTCATAGTTCATGACCTGTTCTGTTGGTGATTTACAACATGCCCCCTTGGTTGTGCATGAAACGTAAATACATGATGTTGTCTATGATGATTTCGGGCCCAAAGCAACCGGGAAATGACTTAGATGTTTATCTAGGTCCCTTGATTGAAGACTTGAAAACGTTGTGGGTGGAAGGTGTTGATGTAGTTGATGGGTATTCTCATGAGACTTTCAAGCTTCGTGCCATGTTATTTTGCACCATCAACGACTTTCCAAAGATACCGGTAACTTGTCCGGCATGCAGTGTCAAGGGGCATAAAGCATGCCCTATATGTGAAGAAGGCACATGCTACACTCAGTTGCATCATGGAAAGAAGACGGTTTACCTTGGGCATCGGAGATTTCTTAGACGTGATCACCCATATCGTAAGATGAAAAAAGCTTTTAATGGATGTCAAGAGACAGAAGAAGCGCCGGCGGCCTTAATTGGAGAGCAGGTTTATCAAAGGGTAAAGGACATCGATGTTATATTCGGCAAGTCCAAAAAGAAAGGTAAAGCTGTTGAGAAAAACATATGGAAGAAGAGGTCGATATTCTTTGATCTTCCATACTGGCGCAAGCTTGATGTCGATAACTTGCATTGATGTGATGCATGTGGAGAAAAATGTGTGTGATAGTGTGATCGGGACGCTTCTCAACATTCAGGGCAAGACAAAGGATAGTGTGAATGCTCGTCTCGACCTCGTTGCTATGGGTATACGAGAGCAGTTAGCTCCAGTTGTTGAGGATGGTAAGCGGACTTATTTGCCTCCAGCATGTCATACTTTGTCAAAAAAAGAGAGACAAAGTTTCTGCGGGTGTCTTCAGGGCATCAAAGTTCCACATGGTTACTCTTCAAATATGAAGAGGCTTGTCTCTAGTGATCTTAAATTGGTTGGCTTGAAGTCTCATGATTGTCACATCTTAATGCAACAACTTATGCCTGTTGATATTCGTGGTATTGCTACAAAAAATGTGAGACATGCCATTACTCGGTTGTGCTCATTCTTCAATTCTATATGTAGCAAAGTCGTTGACCCCCGTATGTTGGATGACTTGGAAGTTGAGGCTGCTACAATCTTGTGCCAATTGGAGATGTATTTTCCTCCTTCCTTTTTCGACATAATGGTTCACTTAATTGTTCATTTGGTGAGGGAGATTAGATTATGTGGGCCGGTTTTTCTGAGATGGATGTACCCAGTTGAGCGCTACATGAAGATCTTGAAAGGGTACGTGAAGAATCCTCATCGTCCGGAAGCATCTATTGTTCAAAGGTATGTTGCAGAAGAAGCTATTGAGTTTTGTTCGGACTACCTTCATAACACGGATCCTATAGGGGTTCCTAAGCCTCAGCATGATGAGATCAGATGTCAAGGTAAGGGTACACATGGCTTAAGAATTAATAGGAAGGATCGGGAGGAAGTGCTTCAAGCACATTTGTATGTATTGAACAACATCGAATGTGTTTAGCCTTTCTTATTTGAACATAAAAGAAAAGTCAATCAAGAAAACCCTCGAATGAGCGAAAGGTGGTTGTTGAACAAGCATAACAAGACTTTCTTACCATGGTTCAAGGAAGAAATGCTTAAGGATGGTAGTAATCGTTACGATGACGTAAAATGACTAGCACGTGGGCCTAACTTCAACGTCATATGTTGGAGCGGATACGACATAAATAACTTTTCCTTTTATAAATAGGAACAAGATAACAAGAGTACCATGCAAAATAAGTGGGGTTATGATCGTGGCCGAAGCAATGCACTTCTCTAGTGCAAAGGACACAAAACCCGTTAAAGACCGAAACACCTTACTTTGGATATATTGAAGATATTTGGGTGCTCGATTACACTAAGCGTCACGGTGTCGGTATTTAAATGTAAGTGGGTTGATAGTAACGGTGGTGTACAAACCGACGAATTGGGGTTCACATTGGTAGACCTCAACAAGTTAGGTCATATAAATGAGCCTTTCATAATGGCTTCACAAGCAAAACAAGTGTTTTACATCACCGATCCTTCTAACAAAAGGTTGTCCGTGGTTCTCCAAGGAAAAAGCATGTATAATGGTAGTGATGAAAATGAAGATTCAAATCTTGATATTCCTGAGACTCCTTCTTTTTCAACAAACATGCCTACTATGATCGAGGAGACACGAGTGGGACGATGTACATGCCACTCGTGATGATCATCACGAAGGGATATTGATATAGGTAGTTTAAACTTAGTATACATTTATAACCTATGTTAATAAATTAATATATATTGTTTTGAACAGGCATGCATTATATGGATCATTGTTCCATTTTTCCTTTGCAATTTCAGAATGTGTGTGATATTACGTATTCTTGGGATATTTCTTGAATGCAGGGATGGCTTAGGGGAGTGATATTTTAAAACTGAATTTAAAAAAAAAAATACTATTAACGTCAGTTGTATCATACAACTGACGTTAAAAGTATTTTATAAAAATATACAATACACTATTAACGTCAGTTGTTTACTACAACTGACGTTAAAATTAAGACCTTTAACGTCAGTTCTTTATAACAAATGCGTTAATTTTAACAAAATTTACGTCGGTTATGTTAAAGAACTGACGTTAATTTTGACAAAACTAACGTCAGTTGTGTTAAAGAACCGACGTTAATAGTGTTATATTTAACGTCAGCACTCAACTGACGTTAAAAGTGTAACTTTTAACGTCAGCTGTATTTACGTCAGTCAGTATTCTGACGTAAAAAATCAATTTTAACTGACGTAAAAAGCACTTATTGCACTAGTGTGTTCTCGGTTTCCCACTATCATTGGTTCATGTAAATTCCAAGCCCTAAGCAGATTCTAATCCCCTCCCGATTGTAGCAACAAATAACAAACGAAATCGCTACTACGGATGTATGTTCCTATTCCCGAAACAACAAACGGGGTTAAGCTCTCATGAACTAACGAACATGAATGAACACACGCGAAATAACAAACGCGATTAAGTATAGGAACATAACATCACCGAAATGAATCAACACAACACTATACACTCCTGAAATAACAAACAGAAATATATAGCATGGCATTGAAAAGAGAAAAGCAAATGAAAACATGAATTACAGAACCTCAAGTGTGGTAATGGAAACCAATTGCAGTAGATTAATCCTAGGAGACTAGCTCTCCATTACAAAAGGCAAACAATAAACTAAAGAGAAAACAAAAGACTAACTACTGACTAACTAGCTACTCTTCAGTTCTGCTTAAAACAGACTTATATACAGCTTCTGGACTACGCGGACTCGCGAGGCGAACACTGTCTCGCGAGGCGAATCTTGCAGCGTTTGGTCTTCTCGCGAGGCGAAGTACTACTCGCGTGGCGAGGAATGGAAAGGTCATGGCTTCTGGTCTTCACTCTCGCGAGGCGAGGATTGGATTCGCGGGGCGACACAGAAAGGATGCAAATTTTCTGGCACAGTCACCTTCAGGTTCGCGAGGCGAATGCTCTTCTCGCGGGGCGAAAGCTCCAGATTTATTTCTTTTTATTAACCTGAAAACAGAAAATAGCATAAGTGCTTTATTTAACTATAAATCAACCAAATTAACCTAAAAATACTTTACAGACTCAAAATGCTGCTTAAAGACAATCAAGTCTAATTTGGGCGAAAATGATATAAAATTAGCACAAAGCCAAGGTTTTTCTAGTTATAAAACTAGACTAGCCAGAGGCTGATCATTAATGGTCAGGAAAAGAAAGTGTGTAAGTTGAATAAGTCATTGTATGGACTAGAATAAGATCCTAAGTGATGGGATAACAAATTTGATCAAGTTGTGCTAGCTAATGGATATAAAATAAATAAATCTGAGATCGTGTATTTATAGTAAATTCCATGGAGGAAAAGGGGTCATGATTTGTTTATATGTTGATGATATATATGTTGATGATATATTAATATTTGGTACTGATCTAGATTAGGTAGAAGAAACTTAGAGGTTGTTATCTAGAAATTTTGACATGAAAGGCTTAGGGGTAGCTGATGTGATTCTAGGAATTAGAATAATACGAGATGGTGAGAATGTAGGTTTACCCCAATATCACTATGTAGAAAGAGGTATTAAAGAAATTTAATCACTTTGATTGTCAACCTATCACTACTCCTTATGATCAAAGCATTAATTTAGTGCGAAATAATGGTAGTCTAGTAGCACAACTTGAATTCTCAAAAGTAATTGGATGTTTAATGTATGCCAATGACATGTACCCGGTCAAACATTACATATGTTGTGGGGAGGCTATACATATAATCGAAGCAAAGACCATTAGCATGTTGTCCGAAGAGTATTGAAATACTTGAGGAGGACAATGAACTATAGTTTAAACTATAATGGATATCCTTCGGTACTAAAAGGATACACAGATGCCAATTGGGTGAATTATACAGGAGACCATGCTTCAACAAGCGGTTATGTCTTCAAATTTGGTGGGGGGTGTTATTTCTTTGGATCCAAGAAACAAACTTATATTGCAAATTCCACCATGGCTGCATTGGCAGCAGGCAACAAAGAGGTAGTTCTGACTTAGAAATTTGTTGTATGAGATACCAATTTTAATGACGCTAGTATCCATACAATGGGATAGTCAGTAAACACTATCAAGAGCATATAGCCAGGTTTATAATGGAAAGTCTAGGAACATTGGGCTAAAACATAGTTATTTCGAGGAACTAATTGCAAATGGAGTAATATCCAAGGTCTTTATAAGATGGAAAGAAATCTTGCATCCTTTGACGAAAGGACTGACAAGTGATATGATGTGGAAAAACATCATTAGGAATGGGAATCAAGCCCATATCTACACGATCACCAATGGTGGAAACCCAACTCACACTTGAGTAGCATCAAGTCTTGAGTTCAATGTGTCCAAAGTACACTATGAGAGTGATTGCAAGTACTTGATGAATAGATACATCCCAAGGTTTAAAAGTACTTGGATACCATAAGAACAAAAGGAAAAGGGTGAGCTTTTGTTCTTAATGGACCTATAGCACATATGTGCTGAGGTGCCCAACTTATGGGGGTGCTTTTGGTAAAGTCCACCTATATGAGAGTGAAGTGGGGCCACTTCTTAGAGTTGGGCTTGACTCTGTAAGCTCTCATGAAAATGATACATGACACAAGGCCTTACCAAATGTGTCACATTAACACGTCGTTCAATGGTACCGAGATTTCATGTGCAAGTTATGGACACGTGCAAGTTATGGACACTTGTTCTAATGAATATTTGGTTCAAAGCTTGTCTACCACTTTATTTGGGGATGAGTGCAACCATGACTTACTAAGCAAAGGTTCAAATCCCCAAGATAGCTTTGTCTAAAAGCATGTGATTTCCGGAATAATGGGATTTGGGTTTATTTTGAAAATGGTGGGGGATTGTGAGGGATTTCCAAAATATTGGAAGTCCAAGACATCAAGTTGGAAAAAGGTTGAAGGACACCAATAGGTGTGTCTCTTTATGGCTTTCAAATCTTTCAAAATAGGTGTTTTTTTTCATGATTAAATGTGTTCATTCATCAAATGTACATTCATGAAAGGTTGCGATTATTCTTTCAAATACATGAAAGGTTATTTCATTCACCAAGAGGCATAAGTTGGTCTATAAATAGAACCACTTGTGCATGCAGAATGAGGTTAGAAAATTGGCTAAACTTCTGCAAGCCAAATCACTTCCTTTCTTCCCTTAATGCGCAGAGAGAATTAAGGAAACTATTATTCTGTAAAATGTCATTGACGATACGCTTGGTTTAGGGTGTGCAAACCAAACCAAGGTTCTCCATTGTATCCTGAAGGGGATTCGCCAGTTATACCTGTTGCATCCAATCTACGAGGAGAGATTGGTGGGGGCGAATCGAACCTAAAGCCTAGTGTTCTTACACGCCTTAGAAGGTGCACATGTCACTTGTTCTTCTCTTCTTTGTTGCATACCAGAACCCACGTTATATAACAGTAACGTCAAATGAAAATAGACTAACCTGGAGCCTGGAAGAGATACGGGCCAGCTCTGCCTCATCCTCATCATTATTATCTTTGCTCATCAATTTTTGTTGGCCAACTTTTTCAGATAGGTCTTTGTATCTAGCATGTAATTGTTCTAAGTAATGCTCCGGGTTCTCTCTGCAGTAAGGGGAGAGGAAAAAAACTTAGAGGACAAAAAGAGTACTTACTGTAAATCATTCAAAGACTAGTCAAGTTTGAACTCATGCTATGGTGTCGTGAACATAACTTAAGTCAGATAGAACAGTACACACTTTACTGTCCCCAGTTCTCCTTGACCTTCAAAACCGTTATCACATTCAAGCCAGTGACATTAATTAATTAGATAAAAGGTGTGCTCCTCTAAGTTTTTCATGTTTTACTCAGTTGAATACGAGGGAAAACTCTGACAAGTCACAGACAAAGTAATTCGAAATTAAATTAATAAAGAAATTCAAGCATCAAACATACAGGCGTTTCTCCTCCTCTAGCTGTCGTTTCCTCTCTCGTTCATAGCGCTTCTGTTGTAATCGTTGTCGCCTTTCAGACCTGGCTTTGAGTGACAAGTGTTTCTTCTTTTCATTGAGCTATCAAGTATTAATGGAGTAAATTCAATGAACATTGTCAAATGACAACCTCAGAGAACATCATGAAAAGAAAAGATTTCGAAAGTGTAACCATATTAAGATTGCAAGCATATATGACTCCAGAAAAAAAAAATTACAGGATACTTAGGGTGGGAATATATGGAGCTTAATTTAATGATGCATGAGATCAGCTGTTTCATACAAAAACTGACCTGCTCTGGGGTCAATATGTCGTCGGGGATGTTTATAAGAGAAGACTTCTCATTAGTGGCAAGGTCGGCCTTTTCAGTTTCAGCTTGTTCATTCTTTGGTTCACCTTTTGCTTTCCGTAAAGATTGTGTAACTTTATTACGGGCAGATTCTATATCCTGCCTAGAGGCATGGCCAGTTTCTGCCAGGAAAGATGGAACATCACTCTCTTCTACTTGATCAAGCTGGCGCAAAAGAAATTCCAAACCATGCAATTCATTTTCCAGTTCATATGACCTCTTCGCCTCAGCCTTTTCTTGAAGCCTTTGACCTTGTTAACCCAAGGGAGCTGCCAACATCTGCTGTTTTCTTCAGCTTCCTTGGCTCCTTTCTGTTATGATTCATGAAGTTATAGAAACAGTAGAGGAACTAAGACGGAAAAGAAAAACATTTATTACCTTAAACAACCGAGCTTCAGAAGCATAATCAAGTGCAATGTAACAATGTTCCATCTTCAGGTCATCAACCTTTTCCCATGTAAAACTAGCTCTGCATTGAGCATTCAATAGAATCCAAGAGATTCTATGTATTTAACGTACTGTTGGAAAGTAGCAGAGCCCAGATAATTTGATACTCACAAATGATAAGGATATTTAAGTGAAAGAAGTTGGTTTAAATGATCGGTGACATGGAATCCACCAATATTAGTACGGCAGCATCCCTTATAAACTGGTGGATTACCTTGGTCCTATTAGCAGCCATAAAAATATAAAGCAGAACTGACTCCTATATACTTTACAAAATTTTCAATTTTTATTTTTTATTTTTGTGAGATTTAATACTTAACTTTTTCCCACCACATCCTCTTTTATAGAAAGCAGGAACAGTTTTTTGTTTCAACTAACAACTGCACAGGCCCTCTCTTGTACATGGACAGGTTTAAAATTGTGTTAATCCATGTACTTCATAATTTTTAAAATATGTACTATGTATGATAACAAGTTAACAACTATTGATGATATGAGAAAACTATCTTGAAAATTAATTATAAAGATTAACACCATTATTGCTGTCTTAGGACAAGGCAATACAGTAGCAGAGAGCAAATGAAGCACATTGATATAAAAAACGATATGCAACTGTTTTTTATTTTGGGGTGGGGGGTGGGGGGTGGGGATAAAAGCAACAGTAATTTAATCTTTATCACTGCTCCTTCCTTTGGATAAAGTTCTTCTTTAGAGTAGCTGTCTCATGGTCTCGGTCTGGTTAGCTTCGGTCATTCCTTGGCTCCGGCCTTTCTTGTTCCCGTGGTTTTGGCTACCTGACAACCTGGCTAAATTGCCTCTGTTTTGGCTTCAGTGGAATCTGCAACATGGCTTTCTAGCTTTTCATGGCTTCTTGATGGTTTTGATGTTTATACTATGGTTTTCTGGTTTTTCACTAGTTTTTTGGTATGTGGTCTGTTTGGGGATTGAATTGGGGGAAATATGATGGATTATTCTTTAATGTAACTTTGGCTCTGACTTTGATCTTTGTGGTTTGGATTTGGGGGCGGTTGATGTATTTTTTAGTGGTGTAGTCTTTTGTTTTGGTTGAACTTCTGTAGATATGATCATTGGTTCCTTTTAGGGTGGTATCATGTTCCCATAGGTTCTTTTGGCTCTATTGTAATTGGGTTGGGGCACCCAAGTACTCCCTATCTATATATATAGCCTATCAAAAAAAAAAAATGTAACAAAGGCAAATTCATAGTGCAGAACTTAGAATTTTTTCATCACATTATCGGCCCTCTTCATACAGGCAACAGCGTACCAGTTGGCTCAAAACTGACTCACATGCGGATTAATGCTATTAAATAATCACAATCATGATGAATAATATTAACAAATTTAACCATGTGGCTAGTGTGAATGCAAAGCTACTACAATATTCTGTAACAAAAAGCAGACCGGAATCACATGCGTTGTCGTAAATCCAAGACACAAAGCAAGACCATCCTTGGCACAAACTCCTTGTTGTTGATTATACTTATAGCTGAATGCTGCATCAACACCAAAGGCTGCCATAACAGAGAAGCACAAATAGTTTATATAAGCAAAATTACACATACATCATCTATAACAGGGGCAAAACCAGTAACTGACACAAAACATTGTATTTTAGGGTTTTCTATTGGAATCGGATTTCGAATAGAGGCCACCGATTTTATTTTATTTTTAGGTTGCCAAGTATTAGTACCTACGAGATTGAACTGGGTTGCACACACATTCTGTGATCAGGACAGGATGATCAACCTGCTCTGGCATTAAACACAAAAATTAGAAAGACTAAGACAAAATTATTAAAATCCTAAAAATAGCAAAAAGGAAGAATCTATTTTTACTAAACCAAAGAACTGCTAGGTACCAGTATAAAAGGTCGTTAAGTTTTACTAGCATACTAACTTCAGAGGTAGCATCGACTATCAAGTATTAACAACACCAATAAATTATAGTAGAAAAGATAACAAGACGAAGTTCTAGGGAAAGAAAAAACGGAAACACTTTTCCACGTATGGGCATACCTCTGATCCGTTTTGTTGAGGATTTAACAAGCTGAAACAAATGAAATAGAACACAGCAATATCAGAAGAATACAGTAATGCAATTAATGAACAAAATTTAAGAACCAAGAAACCAGCAGCGAGAAGGGAGGGAAAGAATCACACCAAGATTTACGTGGTTCAGCCGGTGGGGCTTACATCCACGGGGAGAGAGCAAAGGTAATTCACTATGATTGAACCGAGTTACAAGAGCATCAAGCTAATCCCAAAAGAGTTCTACCCTTGGCCCTTGTTTACACCCTGTAAAGAAAACCGATTCAAGATCCCAAGCCTATTCACTCTAATGCTCACCAACTCTTGATCTTTCTCACTCACTCCATACACAAGTTTACAGAATTATACAAGTATGGCACTATCTCAATCTCAATCTCTTAATCCATAAGCTAGGCCTATGTTTATATAGAGGAAGTCTTCAACTCCCAGCCTGCTCAAGTTCTTGACCATCCAAATCTGTTGCAACAGAAAGCAGTTATGATTGCAACTGTCATAACTGATTTTCCCTCCAATGGATGCTTTGACTTGTAGCTGAATTTTGAGACACCAACTAGCAATTCTCCACCTTGTCTCTAAATCCATTCAATCATAGTTCCATAGCTTTGCTTTCTCACCAATCTTCATCTTCTTACTGAAAACCAATCAAGTCCAAGCTATGCTTGAACTTGGATAAAGGTAGGGACTTGGTTAAGGCATCGGCTGGATTGTCTTCTGTTGAAACCTTCTCGACAAGGATTTCCTTTGCCTTAATTACATCCCTTATGAAATGAAGCTTAATATCAATATGTTTGGATTTTTCATGGTATACTTGATGTTTAGAGAGATGGATAGCACTTTGGCTATCACAGAAAATAGTGACACAACTCTGTTGCACTCCAAGTTCACCAATGATTCCTTTTAGCCATATTGCTTCCTTCACCCCTTCTGTGAGTGCTATGAATTCTGCTTGTGTAGTTGATAAGGCCACCATCGACAAGTGAACCGACCTCCAGCGACGGGCAGATTACCAAATACAATGAAAACATACCCTGACAGAGATTTTCGAGTGTCAATGTTTCCAGCATAGTCAGAATCCACATAGCCTTTTATCACATCCTCAGTAAGAGTGCTTCTTCTTCTGAACAAAAGTCCAGAGTTTAAAGTGCCATTTAAATACCTTAGTATCCACTTCATGGCTTTCCAATGGGTTAGCCCAGGGTCTGCCATGAACCTGCTTACCACATTTACAGCATAAGCCAAGTCTGGTCTGCAGCACACCATTCCATACATGATGCTGCCAACAGCATTTGCATATGGAATTGATGTCATCTTTTGCCTTTCTTCTTCTGTTTTCGGCCCTTGCTGTACAGACAATTTATCAAGTTGTCCTAATGGAGTTCCAACTCACTTAGACTCGTGCATTCTGTATCTTCTAATTACCTTTTGCATGTATCCTTGCTGAGACAGCAGTAGCTCTCCAGTCTTTCTGTTTCTGGTGATATCCATGCCAAGGATCCTCTTAGCCTCTCCAAGTTCTTTCATCTCGAATTCAGTCTTCAGTTGGTCCTTTATCCTTTTAATTTCTGACATTTTAGTGCTTGCAAGAAGTATATCGTCTACATAGAGGAGTAAGTAGATGATCACCTCTTCATTCTCTTTGAAGATGTATACACAGCTGTCATAGCTGCTTCTCTGGAAATTCATCTTCACCATGAAGTCATCAAATCTCTTATTCCATTGCCTAGGACTTTGCTTTAGGCCATATAGAGATTTCTTCAATAAGCACACCTTGTCTTTGCACTTGTCAAAACCCTCAGGTTGTTGCATATATATTGTTTCCTCTAAATTTCCATGAAGGAATGCAGTTTTGACATCTAGCTGTTCTAGATCCAGATCAAATTGGGTAACCAGGGCAAGTAGGATCCTTATTGAGCAGTGTTTGACTACAGGAGAAAAGATTTCATTATAGTCAATTCCCTCAATTTGAGAGAACCCTTTTGCCACAAGTCTTGCCTTGAATCTAGCCTTGTTTGTATCCTGAGTATCTTCCTTCGTTTTGAAGATCCATTTGTAGCCTACAATTCTTTTGCCTTTTGGTGGATCAACTAGAGTCCAAGTCTTTTTTTGTTCAAGGGATTTCATCTCTTCTTCCATTGCCTTCCACCATCCGCATTTGTTTCTACTTTATCATGCTTCGTGAAGTTACTTGGTTCATTTGCTTGAGCTTCCTCTCCAATGCTTAGAGCATAGGATATAAGATCTGCTTGACCAAATCTTCTTGGGGGAACTATATTTCTTCTTGCTCTATCTCTGACCAAATTATAATCATTTGCCACTAGTTGAGTTTGATGCTGCTCTGGTTCTGTTTCATCTTGAGCAGGTTGAGTCATGGCTCGGCTTGTGGAAAGCTCCACCTCAACTTGGGTATTATCTGATGCAGCTTCAGGTGTAATTGGTGACTGATCTTTTGTAAGCATGGCCATCCTAGTCTCATCAAAGACTACATCTCTACTGATTATGCACTTAGGTTCACCATGTTCTAATCTCCACAATTTGTATCCTTTTATGCCAGCAGGATAACCAATGAACACACACCTAATTGCTCTTGCTCCAAGTTTATCTTGTTTAACATGAGAAAAGGCCAATGAACCAAATATTCTCAAGTTTGAGTAGTCTGCAGGTCTGCCTCTCCACATTTCTACAGGGGTTTTGAACCCTATTGCAGAAGTTGGACTCCTGTTAATGAGATATGCTGCATTTACAACAGCATCACCCCAAAAGCTCTTTGTAAGTCCAGCACTTAATAACATGCATCTCACTCTTTCCAGGATTGTTCTATTCATCCTGTCCCGCTGGACCATTCTCGTTGTGGATTTCCCGCAATCGTCCCGTGCCTTTGGATACCGCACTCCTCGCAGAATTTATCAAATTGCTCAAAAGGTATTCCAAGCCATTGTTAGTCCTCAAATATTTCAATTTGGCACCTGTTTTAGTTTTTGTTTGAGTGTACCGGTCCTTGAATTTTTCAAACGTATCACTCTTGTTTTTAAGTATGTAAATCCAAACCCTTCTAGAGTAATCATCAATAATAGACATAAAGTAGGAGCCCCCTCCCTGAGTTATAGTTATAGAAGGCCCCCATAAATCTGAGTGTGCATATTCAAATCTAGATTTTGTAGTGTGCTGACCAATATTGAAACTGACTCTATGTGCTTTGCCTAAAACACAGTGATCACAGAAGTCTAGTTTTCCTACATCATCATTATTTAGAATATTTTTTTTGCTTAATTTTTCAGTCCTTTTTCACTAATATGGCCAAGCCTCATATGCCACAATTTAGTCTTATCATTAAGGGTATGACTAGCAACTGCAGCCTGAGCAATGATAGTAGAGCCATCTAAAATGTATAAGCCATTTCTTTTAATACCTCTAGCTATAACCTTGCTGTTTTTGAAAATTTTAAGCATGCCATGTTCAATATTGGTTATGAGACCTAGGCTATCAAACATACTAATTGAGAGCAGGTTTCTTTTAAGCTCTGGTACATACCTGACACCAGAGACAATTACCTCTTGTCCATTGAACATTTTCAGCCTGATTGAGCCTTGACCTTGAACTCTGCATGGTTTATTGTTTCCCAATAAGACCACTCCTTCATCTTGTAGGGTTAAGGACTCAAAATAGTCCTTTCTTGGAAACAAATGGTAGGTGCATCCAGAGTCAAGCACCCAATCCTTTTCTGATCCTGTACTTGCCAGCACCAAGGCTTCTGCTGACTCATATCCGGAAGATTCATACCCTGATGACACAATGGCAGCATCACCTGGCGACTGAGATGACTTTGGTCCTTTATTCTTCCTCTCAGGGCACTCCTTTTTAAAGTGACCTTTCTTTTGGCAGTGGAAACATTTGTATTTGGACTTGTCTTGGTTTCTTGATTTTGATTTGTGCTTGCCTTGCTTTCTATTCCTTCTTTCATGTCTGCCTCTTATAATATTCAGACTTTTTGCATTTCCTTCTGCCTTGGCTTCTTGCTTCTTTTGAAATTCCTTTGTCCTTATGGATGATTGCACCTCATCAAGAGTAATTGTTTGATCTCTACCAAACAGAATTGCATCCTTGAAGTGTTCATAGGAGCTTGGTAAAGCACTCAACATAATTAGTGCTTTGTCTTCATCATCCATTGTTACTTCAAGATTCTCAAGATCATCAAGAATCTTGTTATAGTCTGCAATCTGCTCTACTACAGGTCTGTCTTCACTCATCTTGAATGAGAAGAGTTGTTGCTTCAGGAACAATCGATTTGCCACAGACTTGGTCATGTAGAGAGACTCAAGTTTAAGCCAAAGTGCAGCTGCAGTAAGCTCTCTTGCAACCTCTCTGAGAGGTTTGTCTCCAAGGCATAGGATAATTATGCTCCTTGCCTTATCGATCATCTCCCTCCTTTCTGCAGTGAATGTTATTGGAAGTGCAGCTTCTCCCTTTAGAGTATCTCCAAGACCTTGTTGCACCAGAACAGCTTGCATCTTTATTCTCCATAGGCCAAAGTCATTCGATCCAGAGAATTATTCTATATCAAACTTGGTTGATCCCATGCTGAAATCTTTCTTGCTTCACCTTGTTCCAATTTTCCCACAGACGACGCCACTTGTTGAGGATTTAACAAGCTGAAACAAATGAAACAGAACACAGCAGTACCAGAAGAACACAGTAATGCAAGTAATGAACAAAATTTCAGAACCAAGAAACCAGCAGTGAGAAGGAGGGAAAGAATCACACCAAGATTTACGTGGTTCAGCCGGTGGGGCTTACATCCACGGGGAGAGAGCAAAGGTAATTCACTATGATTGAACCGAATTACAAGAGCATCAAGCTAATCCCAAAAGAGTTCTACCCTTGGCCCTTGTTTACACCCTGTAAAGAAAACAGATTCAAGATCCCAAGCCTATTCACTCTAATGCTCACCAACTCTTGATCTTTCTCACTCACTCGATACACAAGTTTATTAGAGGTTGGGTGATCCCGATGAGAAACCCTAGAGAGAGAGGCTCTGCCTTCTCTCTTCTCCTCCCCTATGGGCAGCCGCTTATTAGGGTTTTCCCTCCACCAAGTTGGAGCCTTTTCCCCTCCCTCATGGAGGCTTCCTTTCCCCATCAATTGGGGTCTGTTCATTGTTGCATCTCCTTCCTCCATCACCTTCGATGCCCGAAGAGTGCCACCACCGCTCCATTCTGTTCGCCCCCCACTCTACCACTACCTCCTCTCCCTGCGCCTCCACCCATGACTCAGGTTTTCCTCCCCAAGCCAAACATTCAAGCAATCAGCTTCCTCCCACCACCTCCACCTCCTACCGCTTTCGCCCCAAATCGCCTCGATTCTTTGCTATGGTGGTGCGTCCTCCACCCGAGCCACCGTAGTTTGACAAATTGCACTGCCGTGAACTTCAGGATCCCTCCAAACTCTGTTTCAAGCAATCCCCACCCGGCCCTCCGCCATGGGACCTCTGCCACAAACGCCCCCACAAGCCGCGGATGTAGTCTCAAAATCGATATGGGTTGTCTTTGCTGTTGATGGTGCCTCTGGTTGTTCTTTTTTGTTCTGGATGGGTCGTCATATTAGTAGGAGAATGATCGCACTGATGGTGTTTGATGAAAGGACCCAACAGAGATGTGCTTTTTGGAAGAATATGACGTATGCAGGACCATATGTGACTGATGACAATGTATGCATCCTCTCTAGTTTTCAATCATCTACCGAAGAAGGTCCCATTGTGGACAAACCTGAGACCACTTGTAGTCGAAATATGCCTGCAAAAGCTAAAAATTTGATCCGTAACTGGATAGATAAAAAGACTGTGGATTCTCACTTCTCTGTCGTCTTTGACCGGGGTCGGAAGATATTGATAGACTGGCAGATAGGTTCTAGATATTGGCTTGATCATGCTCCTATGGCTCTTCAACATCATATGTGTATTGATGCTCATGTCTCTGTAGGCTTAGGTCTTAGAGGCTTTTCTAGTTTGTGGAAGGGGAATGCCCCAACACTTTTACTTCAATCAGTTTGTATTGACCCTTGCTTTTCTGTTGAATGAAGTTTATTTTACTGTCAAAAAAAAAATCTCTTAATCCATAAGCTAGGCCTATGTTTATATAGAGGAAGTCTTCAGCTCCTAGCTCAAGTTCTTGACCATCCAAATCTGTTGCAACAGAAATCAGTTATGATTGCAACTGTTATAACCGATTTTCCCTCCAATTGATACTTTGGCTCGTAACTGAATTTTGAGACACCAACTAACACGTTTGCACCCATTCGATCAAATCACGACGTCAAGAATCTATACATAAAACAAAATGTGAGCAATGCATTACTGGTCCAAGTTATTCTAAAACATTGAAGCATACAATTTAAACTTATCACAAGAGGAAACTCACAGATTCCATTGTTTCAAGCTGGCAATCAACATTGCTCTCAAATGCCGAACGTGGTCTCGACCGAGTGCAGTCAAAGTATTTCATTAATGCTGGATCTTGGTCACCCACAATAGTTACCCGTGTTACAGAATGTGAAACAGTGAAAGAACAATTATTCAAAAGGTTACGTAATACTCCCTCGGTTCCTAAATAACTGACTCTTTTTCCAATGTTTTAAAAGATTAATGAATGTTTATTACATTTTTTCCAATTATACACTTAGCAACTATGATAGAAGAGTACCACTATTTGCAGCATTTATGACATGACTGTTACTGATAAGGGAAGTTTACTCAAAAAGTAATATGATTTTTTTACTACTAATTGATTTGATTGAATCTTAATATAAAAACTTAAAGAATAATGAGGATCAAAATCCTTTAAAGTAAGAGTTTGCCTCGAAAATGAGTAAGAAAGGATGTATTTTCTTGCTCGTTTTAGAGGTAAATTAGTTGTCTCATCTTGGAATGAGGTAGTAGCTTTTGAATTTGCTAATGATTAGGCAAGCAAAGAGGATCAATGTAATGGTAGAAATATATATACAATACAATAATGTAATGCATGAAAAAATAAAGCAATGCAAAAGCAAGAAGTATGGACCAGTTACTTTATGACGTGGCTTTTGAACAATGTTGTGGAAAACAACACGAGGGTCAACCTCTACTTAGCTGAAAGGGAAAGAACTATATAATGAACTCTGAAAATGAAAGGCATTGTGTTGCGATATCTTGAGCTGTGGGGCATAACATAAGTATTCAAATGAATTGTATAGTTGAACTTTTATCAATGATGTTAATTAATCAATAAAATAATTAAACGAAAAGCTATAAAGTGCATAACCACTTCTCAGAAAAGGATACATGGCCATGGTTGGGTTGGCGGTGAGGAATGGTACGAAATGGAAGGAGAGGAAAGTCATTTTAAACGTGCACCGTCCGGTCCATCACACCTAACTCCCAACGAGGGCCCATAACACAACCCACGGTGGGGCCCAATATCTCCCGCCAAAACTTTTATTTGTGGTCTAAATTCAAGTCCTTACCAGTTACCAATTACCATTGCCCCTTCACCTCGGAAACCCCAGAATCCTATGCTGGATAAGTTCTTCAGGGTCCCACAATGTCCCACAGATAAGTCCTAAAAAAGCTCTCCCTCCCTTTTCACCGCCACATGGATTCCCTCCAGATTCCACCACACGCTTGCCTGCGTAACTCAAAACAATAAAAAAAGAAACACCCAAATTTTCTCCTTCCACAGCAAGCAACCAATCCACTATAAATAACAAGACAAGACAACCCCCTCAATAGACAGACATAGCGAAAATGGTGTTGGGCATGGAACAAGAAGAAGGATGTCGGACGCCCATTCACAGCGGATGTCGGATACCGGCAGCCATGGCGTGCCCACCAGCACCGAAGAAGAAGAAGCCGGCGGTTTACCCGGCGTGGCAGAGGCAGAGGGTCCCACCAAAGAGTGGATACTTTAACCCGCCCGATCTAGAGCTCATATTCAGAGTTGCCCCCACAAGGGAAGCTATTGCTTAGTTCCTACCTTCTGCATAACCTATTTAGTTTCTCTATGAACGAGTAAAATTAGACGTCTTAATCTTCCCCTCGTTTTTTTGGTCCTGTAATTAACCAGAAAAGCATGGTATAAATACGTTCCTGGAATTTTTCTGTATTTTCTTTTTGTAGAAGTAGTTAAGTTATATTTGATATTCACCATAGCAATTATAGATTTGAATCGTCTTCTTTGCTTTTATATATTTTAGTATTATCATGATTTATTTATTTATTTATTCATTGTATTATGTTACGAGTCGCATGCTGAAAGATGGATATTGCTGATACTTAGTCATAACTCTTTGGGTTGTCTCGTTTCCGTAAAAACTTAATTAAGAGTTTATTAGAGAGTTTATCGCATGATACTTTATGTCATAAGCATTTAAAGAAAGAAAGGGGCATAAGAGGATTCGAATAGTAAAAAAATACGAAGAGGGTGTCTAGTGCATAAGCTCTTATGATAATTTCATAAGTTTTTTCCAGTAACTTACGAAAATAAGTCAAAAACTCATTATAGGATGACATAAGTTATTTTTATAAGCTCCGTCAAATACACTGCATAAGAGCTTATGTCATCAGATAAGTCAAAAAGAACTTAAATAAGCTCTTCCAAACATCATAAGAAAAGGGTTACTATCGGATCAACGTAGTATTTAAACTATAAGACTCTTCTACCTAATGAGTTAATATTTTTTAGTGGACTTTCCTCGTTAACCTTAGCCATAATATATTATCTAAACTGTGATGTCTGGAATGTGTCCCAAATACTGCCGGTGAAGCAACAAAAATAAAGAAGGCAACCAAATGAATTCTTTGTTAGTTTTTGAAGCTCCATAAAATTGAAGTCTAAAAGATACAGATATGTAAAATAAACACGAGACCACATAATCACACCTCGCAAATGACACTGCACGGAGTGTTTCCAATTGACTCTGTTGCAAATGGCGACCAAGATTTCTGTTTCCAGGTGAGAATCTTGAATCGTCGACTTCCTTTTTTTTAAAATTCCATTGTATGGTTCATCCAATGGCACTGCGCATGAGATGTAATTTTTTTTTTGGTTCACCAAGAGAGACATTCCAATCCACTGAATATATGTTCAACACATTTTAAAACTATTCGAAATACAAATCACAAATAAATTTAAATAGGCTTAATTGTAATTTTAATCCCTCAAATTTTTCAATTGTATGATTTTGGTCTCTCAAAAATTTTAATTGCACTTTAGGTCTCTCAAATTTTTCAATGGTGCGTGTTTGGTCCATAAAAAATTTTAATTGCACCTTTCGTCCATCAACTTTTAAAATTGTGCGATTTCGGTCCCTCAAAAATTTAATTACACATTGATTAGTCATGGATAGAAGGACTGATTTTGCACAATTCAAAAAATTAGAGGACTAAATGTGCAATTAAATTTTTGAGGGACCAAACTTGCACAATTTAAAAATTTGAGGGACCAAAAGTACAATTAAATTTTTTGAGGGACCAAAATAGCACAATTGAAAAACTTGAGAGACCAAAACTGCAATTAAGCCTTAAAAATAAATGATTTAAGGTTTTATAAAAATAAAATATTTGAATAGTTTTTAATTGTTTTTGTTGTAGTTATTAACTTAAAAGAGCAATGTTAAGCAACGTCCCGCGAACAATGATTAATCATTCGTTGCCAACGTTGAGATACACTAGGTTTAAACAAAAAAAAACAAAACAAAGAGCAACCTTAATAACACACTCTTTAACGGGTCTGGATTCCCTACGGTTGAGAATCACCGAATTTCCCTAAAGTTAGACAAAATTGTGTCAAATAGATTTTGGAATCAAATTTATTGGGTACAATAAAGACAAAAACACCCTTAAAATTTGCTTAAATGTAGAAACTTCAGGTAAAACCAACTTTAGAGAATCCAAATCCATCTTTAACACACCATCTTTTCCGTTTATTAGCATTTCTCTAACTTAAAATATCCCAATTGGATTCCCTTAAAAGTTTTTAGTTTTAAATTTGCCTTTAGCTTAAGTATTTTATTTGTCCACTTTACTCTCCATTCACTAATGACGACTCTGTATAGTATCGTATGCATGTGTTCGCGAAAAGAATTAGATCAATTTTGAAGGGCAAAATTATCCAATTCAATCGGTTTTGTTTATTTGCTATGTTCAAAATGCAATATCGATCCAACCAATCCAACTTAAACGGTTTGAATCCGATTGATTTTCGAAATTTTCGTTCAGATTTTATCCAGAAATGGATTTAATGTATTTAAAAAATCATGCATTAATATACATTCTAGACTTCTTTAAACACTTTTATTGATTAATCAAAGGTACATTAATGCATGAATTTTTTATGCCGATCCATTTTATCAAAATTTGACATCGACAATCAACGACTTAACTGGCCCAATATACCTCAGCTCAAGAAAAAAACTTAACTGGCCCAATATCTATATCAAATCGTTTGATGCACTCTTATCGCCTATCGGTCTCTCAACTCTACAAGTCTAACCAAGATGGCCCAATATGGTAGAAGCCGTTTTTTTTTTTTTTTTTTAATAAAAAACCTATTTATGAATAAAAAAAACTATTTAACTAAACAAGTATATTTTAATTTTTAAAATACCTATTTGAAGCTAACGAAGGTTGGTTCAGTTGATAAAGATACATTTCATAACCCATAAGGTCGTGAATTCGAATCCCACAGCCGATGTGAGTACCTCGTTGGTAAGTAATTTATGAATATCCCTATAAGCGCTCTTTGAGCCATAGGGTCTGTCCTGACCCTGGTGAGTCCTCGAAACACAACTCATCTAACTTTAGTATACCAAAAAATACATATTTGACAAAACTCGAAGACCACACAACCATTGATATTGGGCCTCATTTTTGGATAGAGAAAAAAAAATGTCGTGCATTTATCAAACCTAAGAAATTAGTCAAGATAGTTTTTTTTTTTTTTAAAAAAAGGATTTTATTAAAAAGGAGTATAATGGATACTTCAATCCTTATACACTTTATCTTTTCAAAAAAAAAAAAAAAAACTTATACACTTTAGATACAAATTAACCTATATCCCTCATAACACAACTTTATACATCCCAACTGATTAATGCAGCAGTCTGAAAATTATAAATTAACACCCTAAACCTTAGAAGAACACCAATATCTTGAACAAACTTTAATCAAATCCAGCACATAAATGATAAATCACATCGAAGCCATCATTCTTGAACAATATATATTCCAATATGATGCAATCACAAAGTCCCCATCACAATGTCATCGTACAATTAAAAAGCAAATGCAAAGAAATTATGCATAGGGTGATCTTTTACATTTCATCTTGAACAAACTCTACCCAATTTATGTAGAGTTCATTAATTTTGTATTATTTCTATATCATTAATTATCTCTCTCATAACATTACCCTTTTCATATTAATGAATAGCATGAAATGATCCTGATACTCCACAGAAATTCCTTGTCGTGAAACTAAAACGATTGAAGGTGCTCCAAGAAAAACAATATGGTGAATAAATATGCATAAGAAATTTGAAACATACCTATAGCATTATATGGATGTTACAACGCCAACATCATTCATCCACGGTGGACAAATTAACGCATAATGGGGAGATCGGAGACTCCTAATTAGGTGCTCTGTTCACTATCGAAAAGAGGCGATTTACAGACGGATATATTTTCCATCGGTAATTAAGAGATTACCGACGGATATTTCTATTGGTACACGCGAAGATCAACAGTTTCATCAATTTCTGACAGAAGTGGCCGTCGATAACATTACCGACGGCATATCCATCGGTACGTCTATCGAAAAAGCTAGCGGGAATAAAAAAAAATTGGCGCCAGAGTTTACCGACGGACTTTTCCGTCGATATATGGGACAACACTTACCGACGGCTAGGCTGTCAGAAATCATGTTAAAGTTATCGACGGCTCTGTCCGTCGGTAATCATTTTTTTTGAATTACCAACGGAAAAGCCGTCGGTAATCCGTCGGAAAATCTTTAATAATTAACACCGAAAACCCTTCCCTCTCCCTCACTTTCCTTTTTCTCTTCTCTCTCTATTTTCTCTCCTCTCTTCTCTCAACTGCGCGAACTACCGCCCCCACCACCAGTGCCACTGGTCTCTCTCTCTTCCCCCCTCTCTTTATCTCTCTGGTATGTGTGCCACCGTGTATCTGTCCAGAACCACCACGTGCCGTCGTCACCGTCCACTGTGTGCCACCACCCTGACAGGTATGCATGGTTCTGACCCATTGTTAACTTCCATTACCGTACTTGGATTGCTTTTCTATTTGACTTTTTATTTGCTACATTTTAAATATTTGATGCTATTTAATCTTTTAATGTGACATAATGTGTGTAGCCATGTTTTGGTAAAGTTTAAGTTTTGTTATTTATTTTTTTTACTTTTTTTTAGAGATTTTTAATTTTAGAATTAGCATGCTTTGTGATGGAACCTAAAAGTAAATGGCTCAGTAACACATATGGGTTGATTATGCAAACAATGAGACTGAAAATCATAAAATTCTGACAGCACTTCAGAATTCTTCACCTGTTTCATAATGAAAGCAAACAAATGAAGTTGCCAACCCCTGTACTTAGTTCTCTTTATTTGATTTATTTATCTGGTTGGGAAACTCAAATCATGTAGCTCGACTCTTCTTTTCTTTGTTTCTTTGCAGTACTATCTCGAGTGATTTGGGTGGATCACCCTTTGGATAAACATTTCCTATTGTAATTTTATTATTTGATATTTTTAGCCTTCTCCACATTAAAAGTGAATTATAATTCAAGGCTGAGATTTATTATTTCTTGGAAAAGAATGTCATTGAATTTTTAGTCTTTTTTTGTGAAATCTTTCCTTTGATGTTTATGTAAGTTCTATCCTTCATTTTTAACCCTATTGTTAGCAACAATTTTTATGTGGACTGCTGTGATGGTAAATATCCTAGAATTAGATATAGGGTAACTGAAAAATTGGTTCATGGTTGTTTTTTTTTTTTTTTAATTTTGTTTTTTTTCTTTTTGTTATTATTAATTAAGGGATATAATAATATTGGTATGTTACTAGGTTTCTAATCTGTTTTATTTGTCTTTTTCTATAAGTTAATGATGTCTTTCCTTTTATTTGCCGATATAAAAAACTAATAATAGTTTTTATTTTGGTTTGTTATTTTTGGTTTGTTGATGATATTTGGGGAGTCTTTTTTTTTTTGTGTTTTTTTTGGTACTATTGTGTTAAGACCATAATATTGTACTAATTTTTTTGTAGTCACCAGTGTGAGATTCATCATTTTAGAGGAGCCACGCCACCAGGAGCCGTCGCCACCCAGGTTTTTTGAGTTTTATTTATTTATTTTAGAAAGTGTGTAAACTAAATTGAAATTGTGTAAAGTTTTTAGCTGTGTTATGATTGTTGTGTACTTAATGGCATGGTATGATTTTTGTTGATAACTGCATTTGATTCTTGTATGTTGTAGGTTATTTTTTGTATATAAAAAATAAAACGATCCAATTAAATTCTAATAAATAGAATTAAAATATTGAGATAGTAGAATATTGAATTAAGGAATAAGTTGAGTCTTAGTGATGAGAGGAAGCGACAAATGAAGAATGGAGCAACAGACGCTCACAATGACGATACATTTGATGTGATAATATCTCGTGGATCTCGTAGTGCTTTGCTGAAGTGCGAATGGAATCGGAATAAATCAATAATTTAAAATCAAGCTTAGGAAAGTCTTATGAGAAATAATATTAATATCTCACTAGTTAAATAAATTATTTAAATCATTAAAATTAATTACTAAATAAATAAACAATTAATGAATTATTAGCAGTAAAAAAAATTTTTTACAAGACCATAAGCCTTGTAATGCAAATTTTGCTTAACAATTATGACATGTGTTAAGTTTCATAAGACTTGAGACAATATTATAAACAATAATTTAATAATCAATAAAATTTTAAAATTTAATAACACTAGTGTATAGCATGTTTTTATAATAGTTGCTTATGTGTTTATTTGTCAATTTTTCATTCTTGTTTACTTAAAGTTTTATTTTATCTTAGAGTTTATATAATTAATACGTAATCGAGAAAAACCTTAGTTTCCCATTCAAGATTCAATATTATTGAGCATGTGTACTCGTGGTCATGGTATCGCTCATTTTGTTGAATCTTGAATTGTCCAATTGGGACAATGTGGGAATAAACTTTTTGTCCACTGATATACTAATTACTTGTTGATTTTCATTTGTTAAAGAGTTGATGAAATTTCGGATTGAAGCATTTCCTTTTGTTCTCCGGGTCCATACTTGATTGTGGTATCTTACCGAGATCAGGTCGTGTACTTGGAGACCAATGGGAAATGCTCTAGAAATTCGTCAGCTATAACACATGAGAAGTAATGAGTAACTAGTATAATACAATGGTGAAAAAGTTTTTCCTCGAATAGGATAGGGCCACACCTTTTGAGGAAAGGAAGCGATTCAGGATCATAGTATCATGTTTAAAAATACATCAATTTATCTGAAAATGCAGAAGGATGAAATTGTTGGAACCAAAGTGGTTTTGGATTTAATAATCTCTAAGTTTTGATTTTAACAAAAGGATTAAATTTTATTGGCAAAGTGTTAGTTGAGATCTAACAAGTGAGTTTAGTTTATGCAGGAATATTCAAAATAATATAAGGTAATCAATGCTTGGACTCGTACAAAGAATTACCCGTCCAAAGGTTATTTAAACTGTTTATAATTTAATTGATAAAGTAGACTGGTTTTCTAAAGTCGACGAGGCTATAAATGAATACCTAAATAACTTGTTAGGTATAGCAAGTCCAAAGACTTGAAAATAAGCACGTCCATCTTGCCACGTCAGCAGACGGAAGTACTAAAACACAAAGTAACCTAGTAGACGAGCTCCATAGGCCACGTCATTGGACGGAGCTTCTCATTAAGGACTTAGCAAGTCCAACAACTTGTGTGGACGAGCGCTTCTGTCACTGTGGATGAGCGCTTCTGTCACTTTAATGGACGAGCGCTTCTACCACTTCAGTGGGCGAGCAGAATAACATCTTGTATAGATGCATTCTTAAAACTAAGTAGACGACTATATATCTTTACTACCTTTATGAGAAAGTTCATAGTACTATCAAGGTAATACAAAAAGCAATATAGTACAATTGGAATTGCAAAACGATATGTGCGATGACATCTTTATTGCTGAACAAAAGCTTGGTTATACACAAAGGATGAAAGAAAGCTTTTAAGGTACAATTGCTCAGAACAGCGAGCCTCCATTTTTGTGATTCTCTGATAACCATGGATACTTTTCAACTCGCCAAAATCATGCTATCAGTCTCAACGGATATTCATTTATATAAGTAGAAGACCTCAGATACTGAAGAACAACTTTTTGCTAGCCTAACTTCTGCCAATACAATTCTTGAGAAGACAAACTCTTATTCTTTCATTCTTTTAGAAGCAAAAGTATGTATTCATTTAGTTTGAATATTGTTGTAATATTCAACTGATCTTAAACTGTCATACTCTCACACTTAGTGAGTTAAGAAGATCAACTTTTAAATCTCTGTGATAGAGTTAGATCCTGAAGAGGCTTGGTAAGAAAGGAATACTTGTAGCCTGAAGAGGTGTTGAATACTTGCTGTGTAATCTATTTGGAGAAATAGTGGAAAAATCCTTCAAGTCGAAGGGACTAGACGTAACTCTTGGTTGGAAGAGAGTGAACCAGGATTAAATCTCTTGTGTGAATTTTCTATCCCTAAACTCTTCAGTTTTATTTGCTTATGAAGATGACTCAGGTGAGGATGAACTATCTTTCATCTCCAGAAAAATACAACACATGTGGAGAAAGAAAGGTGGATTCAGAAGGAAGCAGCTCAACAAAAAATTCTCCAAGGAGAAGTCAGATTCCAAGGAGAAAGGTCCACCCCTGTGCTTTGAATGTAAGAAACCAGGGCACTTCAAAGCTGACTTCCCAGAGCTGAAGGAGAAAAAGAAATTCTTCAAAAAGAAGAAAGGCTTGATGGCTACTTGGGAGGATCTTGACCTGTCTTCTTCAGATGAAGAAGATAAAGTAGGAGAAGAAGCAAACATTTGCTTCATGACTGACACTGGATCAGAAAGTGAATTCACGGTTGCTGAGGTAATAGAATCTGATCCATCCACTCTTCAAACTGTTTTTGATGAATTGTTGCATGAAACATGCATACTATCTAAAGAGTATAAGAGTCTCAAAAAGAAGTTTATTAAACTTTATAGAGACTATGATAAGGTCTGCACAGTAAATCAAAACCTTAGGGATGAGAATGAAACATTAAAATCAAACAATGCTAGTCTGACTGACAAGACTAAGTGTAAGTCTAATAGCTCTTGTGAAGTTGAAAAATTGAAACAAGATGTGACATACTTGACAGACTTTGTCAAAAATGGTTGGTAGCTCGGATAAATTAAATCTTATATTAAGATATTCTAGATCACCACGTGACAAATCTGGCATTGGTTATGATAAAGATAAGCAAGATGCATCTCTGAATAAACCAAAAGTGCATACACAATATAAGGCTTTTGAAGCCCGTCCACAACATACTAAGTCAAAACCAAGCCCTTCCAATACTTACTGCAAAGTATGTGGAAAAAGTGGGCTTGTGTCATCTAAATGCATACATAACAAGCATGCAAAGCATTCATGACCTATGATCACTAACAAGAAAGGACCCAAGTCAATTTGGGTACCTAAAGATAAGATAATCCATGTTGCAGATCTGCTTAACAATAGGAAAGAAACAGAAGTCCTGGTACTTGGACAGTGGATACTCACGACACATGACAGGAGAAATGTATATGTTCCAAGACCTTAGACCCAAAGATGGTGGCTGGGTCACTTTTGGAGGAAATCAAGAAGGAAAGATCATTGGTATAGGTAAAATTGGTAAACATCTTTTTCCCTCCATTGATAATGTTCTATTAGTAAATGGTCTTAAACATAATCTGCTTAGCATTAGTCAATTACGTTACAGTGGATTTGCTGTTTCATTTAATAAGAATATGTGTTCAGTCAAGAAAGCCGATGGATCACTCTTATTCACAGCCCAGAGGCAAAACAATCTATATAAGATTGACTTAGAGGACCTCTCAAATCAAAGTGTGTCATGTCTAATGTCCATTGAGGTTGAGCGATGGATTTGGCACAAAAGGTTGGGTCATGCAAGTTTGAGATTAATATCAAAACTGAAAAAAGCATAACCTTGTAAGAGGACTACCAAACCTTAGTTTCAAATCTGATGCTCTCTGTGATGCATGTCAGAAGGGAAAACAAGTCAAATGTTCCTTTGAATCTAAGAATGTTGTTAGTACCAACAGACCGCTAGAATTGCTACACCTTGATCTTTTTGGTCCAACAAGGACTGCTTCTGTCAGTGGGAAGAAATATGGTCTTGCCATAGTAGACGACTACACTAGATAGACATGGGTTATGTTTCTTGCTCACAAGGATGAGTCATTCAAGGTCTTTTCTGTATTCTGCAAACGTGTACAGAATGAAAAAGGCATGTGTGTAGCTTCAATTAGAAGTGACCATGGGGGAGAATTTGTCAATGAGCTATTCCATGAGTTTTGTGAAGAAAGTGGTATTCAACACAACTTCTCAATACCAAGAACACCACAGCAAAATGGTGTGGTAGAGAGAAAGAACAGATCTCTTCAAGAGATGGCTAGGACTATGCTCAATGACAATTCTGTCCCTAAGCACTTCTGGGCTGAAGCTGTGAACACCTTTGCTACATTCAGAACAGAATATACATTAGACCTATTCTGAATAAGACTCCCTATGAATTGTGGAAAGGTAGAAAACCCAACATTTCATACTTCCACCCTTTCGGGTGTAAATGTTATATTTTGAATACAAAAGATCAACTTGGTAAATTTGATGCTAAAGTAGATAATGGAATCCTTCTAGGATTTTCTGAAACTTCAAAAGGCTTTAGAGTTTATAATTCTAGAACTTTAGTTGTAGAAGAATGTATTCATGTGAAATTTGATGACAAACAGCCTGATAAGGATCTATCAGAGCTAGATGAAGCTTTTGCAGATCTTGATCTAAATATTTCAGGAAAGAAACCAGAAATCAAGACTGATATCCAAGTAGGCGACACTTCTCAACAACAACCTGAAACTTCTACCTCTCAACAGAAAAATGCTCAGAAATCATGGTATTTCGTAAATTACCATCCTCAAGATGAAATCATTGGTGACCCCAATGACAAGCTGAGAACTAGTTCAACCTTCAGAGAACAAAGTGATTCTGCTCCTGTCTCTGAATGTGAACCGAAGACAGTGGACGAAGCTCTACTAGACGAGGGATGGATTCTTGCTATGGAAGAAGAGATAAATCAGTTTGAGAGAAGTGAAGTCTGGACGCTTGTACCCCTGCCTACAGACAAGTCAGTCATTGGAACAAAGTGGGTCTACAGAAACAAGCTTGATGAAGATGGTAAGGTTGTGAGAAATAAGGCAAGACTTGTTGCTCAAGGCTACTCTCAAGAAGAAGGTATAGACTACACTGAAACTTTTGCATCTGCTAGACTAGAAGCTATAAGAATTTTAATATCATTTGCTGCACATCATAGCTTTATACTTTTTCAAATGGATGTTAAAAGTGCCTTCTTAAATGGGTTTATTAATGAAGAAGTATATGTCATGCAACCTCCAGGCTTTGAAAATACAAATCACCCTGAACATGTTTATAAGCTTAAGAAAGCATTGTATGGACTTAAGCAAGCTCCTAGAGCTTGGTATGATAGGTTAAGTTCGTCTCTAATGGAAAATGGTTTAAACAGAGGAAAAGTAGACACAACTCTATTTAGAAAGTCTATTAAGTCAGATTTCATTATAGTACAGATTTATGTTGATGATATCATTTTCGATGCTACTAATGAATCTCTGTGCAAGGAATTCTCTATGTTAATGCAGAAAGAATTTGAAATGAGCATGATGGGATAACTCAAATTCTTGCTTGGACTTCAAGTTAAACAGTCTATGGACGAGGTGTACATCCATCAGACTAAGTATACAAAGGAACTTCTAAAGAAGTTTAAGATGGATGATTGCAAACCAATGAATACCCCTATGCATCCCACTTCAATAATGAACAAAGATGATAAAGAGAAAAAGGTAGACCAAAAGGTATATAGAGGTATGATAGGATCTCTTTTATATCTGACTGCGTCTAGACTTGATATAATGTTCAGTGTTTGCTTATGTGCTCGTTTTCAATCAGATCCTATATAGTCCCATCTCTCAGCAGTTAAAAGAATATTTAGATTATTAAAAGGTACTACTAATATGGGTTTGTGCTTTAAGAAAAATAATGATTACAGATTAGTTGGTTTTTGTGATGCTGACTATGCTGGAGATAGAATTGAAAGAAAAAGCACCAGTGGAGGATGTCACTTCATTGGAGCTAACCTAGTATCATGGTCAAGCAAAAGGCAAAGTACCATTGCGCTATCAACGGCTGAAGCAGAATACATATCAGCTGCAAGCTGCTGCTCACAACTTCTATGGATCAAACATCAATTGGAGGACTACAATATATTTGTAAGTAGTATTCCACTTATGTGTGATAATACTGCTACAATCAATTTATCTAAGAATCCAATATTGCATTCTAGAGCTAAGCATATAGAAATCAAACATCATTTTATTAGGGATTATGTGCAAAAAGGTGTGTTTGATGTTCAATTTATAGATACTAACCACCAATGGGCGGATATCTTCACCAAACCTCTTGTTGAGGACAGATTCATCTTTATAAGAAAGCATTTGAATATGTTGTATGTGGATTGAGCTAGTATATTTATTGCTAAATTGGTTGTCCATTGCATGTTCTCTCTGTACGTCCACTAGTCTTGACGTCCAGAGAAAGTGGAATTTACGCGTCCACTACCTATGTCCTTGTACGTCCACTCTTAGTCTTGTGTGGACTCGTCTATGCACACATTTATTGCTGATATTATTTTGTTCTTGAACACGTTTATATAAAACGCTTCTCTTTCCTTGCTGAGTCAGCAACTCTCATCAATCCCATCAAGACCTTTTTATGGTCCCAAGTTACCAATGTCGTTTTATCATTATGACATGTCATATCAAAAGTTTTTTTTAAATCTTTTGATATTCAAGATTCATTTAAAAGAAATATTTTCCCTCTGAGAAAGACTTTACGCTTTCATAATCTCTTGAGCTATCTCTCTTTACCTCTCTCTGCTCTCCAAACCCTAAGCTTGTTGATCATCTACAATGGCTTCAACCACTGCTCCCATGCCTGCTTTTGTAACTGACACAATGTCCATATCCGTGGAACACCACTTCAACTTCAGAATTCTACAAGAATACAACTTGGATGTGAGTAAGTTCATCAACGCTGCTGGTTGGGATGGAATCTTCTTGGAAAAGGTCTCGGTGTATCCTGACTTGATTAGGGAATTCTGGAGGAGACCAAAGATCTTTGAAACAGAAGTGATTGGGTTCATGCTGGGAAGGAAAGTGATAGTATCAGAGAAAACCATCTCTGATGCCATTGCTTGTGCTCAAGAAGGATTAGTCTTCACTGAAAACTGGGAATAAGACCTAGGTGGTCCTGAAACAATAGCTGTTACCCTTATGAGGCAAGACAGCGTGAGAAATAATTCTTGGAAATCATCTGAGATGAAAGATCACATCAGAATTCTTCACCATATTCTGAATAAAGTAGTGCTGCATAAGATTGGCTCCAAGGACAATTGATCATCTCTTCACAAATTCTACTTGTGCCATCTGGTTTTTGAAACCAAGATTAACCTTCCATGGATCCTATTTCATCGCTTCAAGAATGCCATTACCAAAGAGAGAGAATCTGCCTCTCATATTACCTTCACCCATCTCTTGTCAAAAATTCTCAAGCAACAAGGCTTGTACGATATTCTAAGTGCAAAGCCTAAGGATGAACAAGAAAGACTCCTTCGTGAGAAAGGATTGCAAGCTGTTGACTTTGACCGAGTAAATCTTAGTGGCATACAACTCAACACTTACAAGCAAGTGGAGTTGGCAAAGCTTGAGGAGAAGATGAAGGTTAAGGAAGAAACTCTTGAAGCCAACGAAGCTGCAATTATTGGTTTAAAGAAAGGAACCAAGACAAAGACTACGGCTGTGAGGCAACCCATTCCCAAGAGGACTACTAGAGGATCGGTCCCCTCTGTATCCTCTGGTGCTACTCGTCCACCTGAACCAAAGAGGGCAAGGAAAGTCATTATGTCTGAAGAAGAAGACGATGATGAACTCCCTATTGCTACTATTCTTGAAAAACAAGCTACTACTGTTGCTGGTCCAATTGCAAAGAAGAAAAGGCAACCAGCAAAGAGAGCTAGAACAACCTTGACTTCTGAGGTAGTAATCTCTACTGATGACACTGTTAGGTTAGCAGTAGATGAATTAGTATCAAATTTGATAACTCTTGATGATATTTCTCTGCTCCATATGATGTGAATAATGCTTATGTTCCTACCCTGCCACAATCACCACCCTCACCACTACCACAAATAGATAACAGCATTACCATTGAAGTCCCCCTTTCCAAAACCCTTGAAAACCTTATTTCCACCCTTAATTCCCTCTTCCACTCTCTATGCTTGCCAATCTGAAAATTGGGCCAAAGTACAGAGAGAATGGAAAATACTCTTCCACACCATTCCACAAGAACCATAACTCATTCTAACAAAATGGTACCCATTGGCTGAGTATGAGTTTGAACCCCTCAACATCTATCCTTACTGGGTCAACCCTGAACCCCACACTACTTCCGGCCCATTCCCTTCTCAAATGTTCAATGAACATGGACCTCTCCTCACCCACCTTCCCCAACAAAGATTTCCTGCCAAGAAAATCTACCCCAACTTAGTGAAACTTCCAAACAAGAAAAATCTTGGAAGTGTTCTTGAGAAAAGAGCCAGATCCTCCAGGCAAATTCCTTTTGTCATGGACCAGACTACAAAATGGATGACTTTCAAACATCCAAGTATATATGGAGCTGCTGTTGACCAGTTTGTGGACACACTGATGTATGAGATGCTGAAATGGGAATTCAGCCACTTCAGAGCAGACAGAGCTACACGATTTGTCCCTCCCAACTGGTTTAGACACTGCACTTCTACAAATGTTGGTGTTATGCCCTACAAAATCTGTCCTAGATTGACAATGATTGATCTAAACAAGGACAAGGACAGGAAGCATCCAAGGCACAAAGGAAAGATGCCAGTTGTTGAAGACATCATGCTGGATCTAAATTCTGAACCCTTTGACCTCTCACAGATGGATTACATTCAATCCTTGCCAATTGATATGGTCAAAGAGGCTAACTATGCAGGTGCTTTCTGGCAATCCCACCTTATTCACTGCACCAGAGAAGCCTCCACTTCTGGTCTGTCTACTGAAGAAAAGAAGAAGAATACTAAATTCAAAGGCAGATGTGGACTCTCGAGTGTCAGATATCTGATCTTTAAGGATCTGTGGGGTCTGCCAATAACCAACCGAGATGTGGAAATTCCTAAACAAATTCACTGGGCAAAGGATATCCCTGAGCCAATTATACAATATGCTTTTTCCTCAGCTTCAACCTCTTCTGCTGAGCATACATCTGAAGAATTAATTGTAGAAGGTCCTGAGCTGAATGTGGAAATCTTTTCAAAACTTGTTTCTGAGCCTTCAACTCCCTTAGTTGATGCAGTTGCTGTTGAGCCAACTATGACAGAATAGTCTGATGAGTTATGTGCTTCTATGCATGGTGCTAAGTCTGCTAAGACATCTTCTCAACCATTAGATCTTGCTATGGTTCATCCTCCATCCCAACCTCGAGACACTATCTTAGACTCTGCTGAAAGCTCAAGACAATTATCTTTGCCATCCAATCTTGAAGACATCATTGGAAGAATTGTCGATGATAAGTTTGGAAAGATAATTGAAGCAAGGTCTGAGCAGATGGCACAACAAATTGAAGAAAGAGTGCAAAAGCAAGTGCAAGACACCTTGGCCCCTACAAATGCCATGGTGACTCAACTGTTGGCATTGCAAATGGAATTTTAGAAGAATCAAAATCCAAACCAACCCCCTCCACCACCTCCTTCTTATTAGAATTTCTTCTTTCTTATTGTATTTTACTGACAATGATGGTCCACTCCCTTTTTACCATTTTGGATAATGACAAAAAGGGGGAGAAAGGAAAAGAAAGAAAATTATAAATAAGGTCAGTTGTTGAAAAGCACTTATATGTTTGCATTTGCATTAATCTGCTTTACTTATATTATTTACTCTGATACTTATGTTTATATGGATTCTAAGTTTGATAAGTGTTTGTACCTTTATGTTAGTCTGCTTAAATATTTGAATGCTTTGTCTTAGGGGGAGCCTTGCAAGCTCTCTTAGACTTTTCTATTTAAATTTAATCAGTTTTTGTCATCATCAAAAAGGGGGAGATTGTTGGAACGAAAGTGGTTTTGGATTTAATAATCTCTAAGTTTTGATGTTAACAAAAGGATTAAATTTGGTTGGCAAAGTGTTAGTTGAGATCTAACAAGTGAGTTTAGTTTATGCAGGAATATTTAAAATAATATAAGGTATACAATGCTTGGACTCGTACAAAGAATTACCCGTCCAAAGGTTATTTAAACTGTTTATAATTTAATTGATAAAGTAGACTGGTTTTCTAAAGTGGACGAGGCTATAAATGAATACCTAAATAAATTGTTAGGTATAGCAAGTTCAAAGACTTGAAAATAAGCGCGTCCATCTTGCCACGTCAGCAGACGGATGTACTAAAACACAAAGTAACCTAGTAGACGAGCTCCATATGCCACGTCATTGGACAGAGCTTTTCATTAAGGACTTAGCAAGTCCAAAGACTTGTGTGGACGAGCGCTTCTGTCACTTGTGTGGACGAGCGCTTCTGTCACTTGTGTGGACGAGCGCTTCTACCACTTCAGTGCACGAGCAGAATAAGATCTTGTATAGATGCGTTCTTAAAACTAAGTAGACGGCTATATATCTTTACTTCCTTGAATATGATTTAATGCAATCTGGTCCACGATGAATTTATTTCAAAGGAATATATGTTCTTTATTATTATTAACATCTTGTTCCTTTATGAGAAAGTTCATAGTACTATCAAGGTAATTCAAAAAGCAATATAGTACAATTTGAATTGCAAAATGATATGTACGATGACATTTTTATTGCTGGACAAAAGCTGGGTTATACAAAAAGGAGGAAAGAAAGCTTTTAAGGCACAACTGCTCAGAACAATGAGCCTCCATTTTTGTGATTCTATGATAACCAAGGATACTTTTCAACTCGCCAAAATCAAGCTATCAGTCTCAATAGACATCATGCATTTAATGCTATCTCTAAATGGGATTATTCAAAGTAATCGTTGAAGAATTACAAGAGAAGAAGAAGGTCACTATATAAGTAGAAGACCTCAGATACTGAAGAACAACTTTTTGCTAGCCAAACTTCTGCCAATACAATTCTTGAGAAGACAAGCTCTTATTCTTTCATTCTTTCAAAAGCAAAAGTTTGTATTCATTTAGTTTGAATATTGTTGTAATATTCAACTGATCTTAAACTGTCATACTCTCACACTCAGTGAGTTAAGAAGATCAACTTTTAAATCTCTGTGATAGAGTTAGAGTCTGAAGAGGCTTGGTAAGAAAGGAATACTTGTAGCCTGAAGAGGTGTTGAATACTTGCTGTGTAATCTATTTGGGGGAAATAGTGGAAAAATCCTTCAAGTCGAAGGGACTGGACGTAACTCTTGGTTGGAAGAGAGTGAACCAGGATAAAATCTCTTGTGTGAAATTTCTATCCCTAAACTCTTCAGTTTTGTTTGCTTATACTAACTGTGGGGTTTTGATATTGCTTTTGTTGATCTTTTAAAAAGGATTTCTTGTGTGCTTAATCTTTTTATCTTCTTCTTGTGAAAAATTTGTTCAAAAGGGTTTTTATGAAAATAATTAACAAACACAATTCAACCCCCCTTCTTGTGTTTGCCTGTGCCAACTACAAAAATATTATACCTTGAGCCGCAGTTGGGTGTATGATAGGAACGATTCTGGGAGACGACTTCTGAAACAATCATTTGTAGATGGAGTTGAGGAGTTTATAGCTAAAGCCAAGTAACATTGTGATTATGCCGAAGAGGAGGGGATTAGATGTCCCTGTACAAAGTACAATTGTATGACAGTTTTGAGTGATGATGACGTGAAGTTACACCTGTACTGATGTGGGTTCAAGCCTAATTATTGGATATGGACTGATCGTGGCGAGGAGTTGCCGGATATTGATCTAAATGAAGTCGGTGGTGATGATCTTGACATGGATGCATCAGGTAGTGGCTTACACGACGACTATGTCGAACAACTCCAGTCAATGCATATGATGGTGGATGATTGCCTTGGGCTGCATCAGAATTTTGAGGCGAATGAGTCTGATGACATGGAAGAGCCTCCTAATGAATCGGCGTAGAGATTATACAATCTATTGTTAAATACAAATAAGTCATTGTTTGAAGGAGTGTCAGATTCAAAATTATCAATTTGTGTTAGGCTTCTAGCTTGCAAGTCCAATTGGAATGTCCCCGAGCAGTGTTTGGTGTTTTCTTTGTAAAATGCTTCAAGATGTGACACCCTTCAAAGAGTTGTTACCAAAAAGTTATTATGACGCGAAGCGGTTGGTGTCGAAACTGGGGTTGGGGGCTAAGAGGATTGATTGTTGTCCGAACTGGTGCATGCTATATTATGACAGTGATTCAGCCACAAATGATAGCACGCTGGAAGAATGTAAATTTTGTCAGACACCCAAGTACCGCGTTCAAAGTAGTGGCCGTAGTAAGAAAAAACCAGTTCCTGCGAAGGCAATGTTTTATTTGCCAATAATTCCAAGGTTGTAGAGACTGTTTGCATCAACGCAAACTGCGGGACAGATGAGGTGGCATTATGAAAATAGAGGAACCATAGGCGTTATACGTCACCCTTCTGATGGTGAAGCCTGGAAGCATTTTGATAGGGTACACCCTGATTTTTCAGCAAATCCTCGCAATGTACGACTTGGGTTGTGCTCAGATGGTTTTACCCCGTACATTTAGGAGTCAACCTCTCCATATTCATGTTGGCCAGTGATTGTTACACCGTACAATCTTCCTCCCGAGATGTGCATGTCAAAACTCTATATGTTTTTGACTTGTCTCATACCGGGACCATCCAATCCATTACCCGGGTATGGAGAATGGCGTAACTGGACAAAACAAAGTATTTTTTGGGCACTACCGTACTGGAAGGATAATCTGTTAAGACATAACCTTTATGTGATGCATATTGAGATGAATTTCTTTGACAACATTTTTAACATGGTTATGAATGTGTCTGGCAAGACTAAGGACAATGAAGCGAGGCAATGGAACATCTCCCTGTCCATCTTGCATATGAAGCGAGGCTTGGTAGACCAGTACAATATAGGTGGATGTATCCGTTTGAAAGGTAATTTTATTATATTTTGAAATTTAAATAATTAGCATCCCTTGAATAATGCCTTGTCACTAATGTTTATTATTACTTAGATTCATGGGCGACTCTAAACGATTAGTTAAAAACAAGGCTAGGGTGGAAGGATCAATCTGTGCGTCTTACTTACACCGTGAGACAACCCATTTCTGTTCCCACTAATTCAACAAATTTATGTTGGCACCAAGACATGTTAGGAATGAGCACTACAAGATTTTTTACGATTAGCGACGGATATTTAGTGACGACCTTGAAGCCGTCGGAAAAATTAACATTAGTGACGACTTTTTTCAGTTGCAAAACATAACCGTTGATGCTTAAAAATTTGTGACGGTTTTTCTATTTTCCGACGGCATTTTCGTCGCAAAATTTTCCATGAAAATTGAAGCACTGATTTACAAAAAAAAGGGCAATTAACGACGGCTTAGCCGTCAGAAACCGAAACAGGGAATTTGTGACGGACACGCCGTTGCAAAAATGGACACGGGCAACGAGGTGTATCGTTAATTTTTTATTTGCGACGAAATTTCCGTCAGATAGACCCTCGTAAAATATGAATAAACCCTTAGCATTCTCCCCTTATTCCTCATTTGTTTCGTCCCTGCTACCGCCTCCCTCTCTTCACCGCGCCCACGCATCCATCCGCTGCCCTCGACTTCCACCGTCGGCCTCGCCTCCCACTGCCGGTCAGTACCTCACCTCCACCGCCACCTCCACCTCCCACCGTCGCCCAGTCCGTCGTCTCCACCTCCCTCCCTTCGTTTCCGGTGGCATTTTCAACAACAACCACCACCGCATGGTGGTTCTCCGGCCTTCCCTCTTTCTCTTAGTCCCTGTCACTACCGCACCACCACCTTCATTCTCTGCCAGTCCTTGAAGCGGTGAACGTTGTGTGAGAAAAACAAGAGGGTAAGGTTTCTGTTTGTGCATAAATTTTGCTTATTTTTGCATCATTAATTTTTGTTCCATATTTAATCTCATAATTGTTGCATATATTTGTTTATGAATTAGTTCTGGAGAGTCACATTTTCTGAGAGAGTAAGAACGCGACTTTGAGGTTCAACAACAAGGGGAAAATCTCTTCCAATTAAACAAAGCAAGAAAAGGTGTGTTTTTTTCATTAATTGAGAGAATGTTTAATTTTGATTTGATCATTTTTTGGGTGCACCTTGATGTGGAGATTGTAATTGTTTTGGTAATATAATGCCTTTTGATTAATGTCTGTAATCTGTATGTTGAATCACCTAAATGCTTTTAGGTTGGAATGTGGTCATGTTATAGGTGTTTGGGTTAGTTTTCTTTTGATATTAACGACAGAATTGGTGAGTAGCTTGAATCATAATCTCTTCTTGTGCTGAATGGACTATGAATTTTCTTTATTGTTTTTTGTGTATTTTTGACAGGATTATGATTTATTAAGGATGCTTAAGCAATTGGTTGGAAAGCAATATATTTTATTTTGAGTTGATTTTGCCATGGCATGATTTTCTCTTCTTTAATAGTCTGAGTTGACGGGTTCTTTACTAACTACATTCTCTGTTTGAATATTGTTGATTTCATAGGTTGAATGATTCGATTACATGATGTTAGGGTGATTCTGGTTGCTTTGTTCATGCTAAAAAAATGTGCTTTTTGAAGCGGTTGATTTCAGTTGTTTTTTTCATGTGTAAATATCGTGTCTTTTGAGCATGTTATTTTCATTGCAATTTCTTTAGATCTTGACAATACGAAGATGGATGCTTTGATTGCCTTTGCTGCAAATCAAAACCATTTGTCTACTTGAAAGGAAATGAGAATCATTGATTTGTGCCTAGCTATTGGTTTATGAAACTATTTAGTTCATAATTTCTTTGTTTCTTTGGCTTTATTGGGTACACACACGTTGATCCAATTGATATATTCAGTTGAAGTCTCCAAAACTAATTTGCTGCTATACTTTCACTATTCAAGCATGTTTAATACCTTACAGACTGTTGATGCTACTATGGATTATATATATTTAGGCCTTGTGTTTTTGGGTTTTTGCTGCTGTGGTGTTGATGTTGTAAGTTCAACTCGGTATAATGTTTGGGTTATTACTTTTCTGTTCTGGTATTGATGTAGTAATGACAAATATTATGGTTATCAATATTATATTAAATGATCCTTATATCTTTCTGTTCTCTTTTGCCTATATCTATTAAGTGTTTTAAGTTTTTTTTTCAACTAATGTATAGGTGTGTATGCTTGTTGATTTGTATATATGATTGTTAATTGTTAATTTGGTGATAATACTTGCTTGATTGAGGGGAATTTTGTGACAATATACTTCCTTTGTCATGTGGGTTCAATAAATTATGCTTACAAATAAATATTCGCCATGAATGGATTTTGTATGGGTTTAGGGTATGGTTAAATTTAGATTTTTGTATGATTAGTATTTTTATATGATTAAGCATTTCGTTATAGGTTTAAGGAAAAAATTAAAAATTCTCAATCAATATAAAGAATGTTTTATTTTTCATAACACTTATGCAGGTGTTAAGTTTTATAGAACGTGATTAAAAATTTAAAAAGTATTAAAATTTTCAAAGTTGAATTCCTTTTATTCTTGTAATGTTGTTTTATGTTTTGTTTCAAGTATGTTAGGGATATTATAAATTGTCTTTAGCGATAAAGAATTATTTTCTAGATGAGTTGATCGTCGAGAAAAACCTTAGTTACCCGTTTGAGGTGTAATATTTTAGAGCACGTGTACTGTTGCAAGTCACTGAGCTCTTGATATTGGACCTCGAATTGTCCAAGTGGGAAAGCTTGAGAAAAAACTTTTTCTTTACTAGTATAATAGCTATTCATTAATTCTTATGTGATATATCTGACGAAAATTCGGTCTGACGCATTACCGTTTGTTCTCTGGGTACATACTTGATTGTGGTATCTCACCGTGGTCAAGTTATGTACTTGGAGACCAATGAGAAATACTGCCGAAATTTCATCAGATACGAGACATGTGAAGTGATGAGTAACTATTATACTAGTGTTGAAAAAGGTTTTTCTTGAATGGGATATGGCCATACCAAATAAAGAAATGGAGCAGTTCTGTGAGGTGAAGCATTCATGTGTCGTTTTTTGGATATATCCGAGTTTGCCCAAAATTACTTTTCAATATAGTTATCTTTTTTTGGCACAAATGCAGAGGATAGAATTTGTTCCTTTGAATCGTACTTGGATGTATGATAGGGTTTATCTGCGTAGAGGGGGATCAAAACAATCTTTTATAGATGGTGTTGAACAATTTATTACCAAGGCAAGTCAGCAAGATACTTATAACAATTGGGGGGGGGGGGGGGGGTGATTAGATGTCCTTGTGTGAAGTGTGACTATACTCGAATTAAGAATTTAGACGATATGAGGGCCGACCTGTATAAAGTTGGGTTTAGGTCTAATTACTGGATTTGGACAAATCATGGAGAAGAAATGCCACAATTTGATTTTGGCATTGACGAGAATTGCACCGGTGGTTCAAGTAGTGGTGCAGAAGCTGGATATGGAGATCATTTTGTTTCCATGGAGGAGATGGTGTGTGACGCTCTCATGATGCCCGGGTTGTTTGAGTCAAATAATACAGGAGAGCCTCCTAATGCTGAAGCACAAAAATTTTATAATCTCCTAACAGAGGCAAATAAGCCTTTGTGGGAAGGGTCCTCTGACTCGAAGTAATCGATGTGTGTTCTACTGTTGTCTACCAAGTCCAATTGGAGCATACCTGAGTTGGGCTTGGATTTCATTGCCAAAATGGTTTTGGCCGGGATGCCTTTCAAAGGAGGATTACCCAAGAGGATTAACTGTTGTCAGAACGGGTGCATGATCTTTTACAATAATGAATTCGACAAAAATGATGGTGCATTGGTTGAGTGCTGATTTTGTCAGGCACCAAGGTATCGTCAGCGCAACGCAAGTAGAAGTAATCTGAAACCAGTTCCGGTAAAGTCGATGTTCTATGTAACACCCCCTTGGGCATTACTACATAAACACGTGTGGAAATAAAATTAAAAGGATAATTTGCTGGTTGCTTTAGGAAAATAATTTATATAAGTACGTAAGCATCTAAAATTGGGTATATAAAAAAATTTGTCATGACTCCAAACCTAAGCCTTGATCGACACACAAGCTTACTATCCTAGTATGGCAAGCCTATTTAATTTAAAGATATACTTGAATAAAAGTTAGTATTTTTACGAAAATTTCGATAGAGTATCCTCTGTAATTCGGACATCCCAGGTAAAAGAACACCTGCTAAAATAATTACATTTTCATTCCAGAATTCCAGTTACACCAAATACAACCAGGCAGTAATATGCTAAAAAAATAGTTATATCAATAAGCTGTACAAGATCAAAAGGAACAACTTAGGTTTTCATTCAAAAGATATGCTCTCCGAGCCATAAACATTTCATTTTAAAATAAAGGCTCTCTGAGCCATACTCATACATACCATCAAAAATAATCTAAGTCTCAAACCCTAAGCTGGTCATTCTAAAAGTTATTCCTGAGGAAAACTCACGTGGTCATTCCACGATCAAGTACTTCATCAAACAACCAGATCTAAGTCTCTGAGTGACTTAGGGAGACTCCTCTGCACCATCTGTACTAAAGTACCCAGGGTACAATAGCGAACCAGAAGAAACCTGATATATCTGTAAGGGTGAGATACCGAAAATGGATATATCACACAACAACCATATACACGATACATACATCACCTTAGCACATTAACATTTAATTATTATACAGAGATAAAATGACAAGTGTCATATCAGTGGGTCTCATGCCCGAATCAATCAGTTTTATAAAGAGAATGCATGACACTTCAATCATCAGGCTCTAAACTTAATCTCATGAGATATCATCACCGTTTTATCATTAAGAAATAAAGAATTGATCAGACTCATACGCCACGTTTGGCAAGATGTCTCCATCACCTCATGTACCCGGATCAACACCATCACGAATCCCTTATAACGGCCATTCGGATGTATACATCATCAAATACCACATCTTAAGCGGGTATTCGGTAACTCAAGCACGTCTGCCAAGGGGAAATGCATATGAATAAAAGACTTTTCATTAACGAGAATTTTATTTGTGTTTACTCTTTTTCGTTGTCGAAGCCCAAGGCTAACGACTATTCACATTTTTCATTACTTGAAAATCAATAACACAGGACACGCAGTCCGAGTGCTCAATCACAACACCTTAGACCGATGCCGCAGTCCAAGGTTATGGTCGTAGAAACAATTATAATTTTATCCATGTTTTATTTCAACATGATAAGGACTCCTAGCCCATAACAACGAAATTAGGACACACAGTCCTCGATTCCAAAATTAGGACTCCTAGCCCATAATATCACGATTGGGACCCCTGGTCCGTAATTCTTGACACGGATCCCAGATCACGTGCATACAACTGAATACTAGAGACGATGTCTCGCGAACTAGTATTCTCTTTCACATGTGCTTACTTTTCGCTCAGTGAAAATCAAAAACCAAAACAAAACCTCGGTCACTTATCCAAGTAACCGGAACGTTTTTAAATCATTTAGGAGAAAATCTTTTCCTTTACAAATCCTTTTATAAAACAATTAGGAAATTAGTTTGCTTTTGAAATCCTTCATGGAATAAGGGCAAATATTTTCAAAGGGTCTTTCCTTCATAAAACACGCCGTTCGAAAAGGTTTTCTCTCATACAAAACTTTTGATCATAAAAATGTAGTTTCCTTCAACTCAAAATCACTTCAACATTTTTATAAAAACCAACATCTTATTCTTCTGAAGTAAGCACTTTAAACAAGAAACTTTTATAAGTGAACCCAAAACTTTCAAAGTTCTATTCAAGGCTTATTAAGGCTTTTAATCCTTATAGTCATTGGGCACAGACTCAAGTCCGGCTTCGCAAACTTCAATCAACAATAATATATTCACAACAATAATAATATTACAGTTAATGACAACTCATCACATATATATAATTCATAACACTTTCAAGCAAGTAACGTTCAACTTCAAGTAATAATCACAATAGTTCAAGTAAACAAGTCATTCAAGTATTTGCTCAATATCACAATAATATTCACAGCACTGAATTAAACACATACACACATGCACATGGTCATTGAATATCCCTAGGCAAGCTCCCCTTACCTTTGAAGACAAGTGAAGGATCCTCGTCTTAATGCTCATGTTAGCTCCAAGAGTGTAATTATCTACTCCATCAAGCAAGCATAGCCGTGTTCAACATCATAGAGACACAAACCAAGCATGATAACAAACAAATAAATTCACCAATCTAATTTTCTTTCTCAAAACATATAATCAAAAGAAACCATACATTTAATTCAGTAAATAGAATCCATTTCTCAATAACATCGATTTGGGTAAAAAGGATCCATAATTAAAATTGGGGAACATTTGATTTGGTTTGAGAAACATGAAATTGAACTTAGAAATCTCAAATTAAAGGTCCTAATTTGAATAAAACATAATTAATTTCATAGAAACATAATTGATTTTAAATAAAATCAAATTGGGGTTTAGGGTTCAAAGAGCAATTTGGGGAAATTTGATTTAAATAGAAAATCATAAAATTAACCTTATAAATCATTAATTACAAGTCCCAATTGCACTAAAACTAAACCAATTTCATGATTAAAGTAAGATGAAAAGTTAGGGTTTCAAAATAAATTTGGGGATTTTCAATCTAGAAGAGATTAGAGGGTAAAACACTTACCCAAGATGAAGGAAGAGAAGCTGTCATGGTGGCTGAAGGTGGTCCGACGCGACGACGGTTGACGGTACGGTGACTCCGACGATTATAGCGACACAGTGAACAACCAAACACGTTTGGGGTGGAGCTCCGAAGCGCGGGGTAAGCTCCTCCCTCGAAACGCCGTCAAACGGTGGGGGGACGGTCTTGGGCAACACCGAAAAATGATGCAGGCACACAGAACAGAGCAACCGAGCGGCGGTGCTCGTGTTCTCTGTCAGGGCGACGGTGGCGGTGCTCCAAAGGACGGCCGGACGGCGCTCCATGGTGGCTGGCGGCGTGGCTGAGTTAGGGAAAGGAGGAGGAAGAAGATGGAGGTGAAGAGAAGGAAGTGTGAGGGTTTGATGGAGGAAGAAGGTGAAAATAAAGAAGAGAAAAAGAAGACAGCAGAGAAAGAAAAGAGAAAGTGAGGAGGAGCGGTGGGTTTACGGGTTACTTAAAGAGAGAGGAGAGAGAATTTCTTATTTTTGTACTAATGGGTACAAAATGAGTGATAGATATTAAGCCTAAAATAAACATGTTTTTACTTTTTGGAATCTAAAAATAAAGGTTGATAAATATATGATTTTGAAATTCAAATTAGAGTAAAGATTAATAATTGAACTGATCAACTTAGAAAATACTTGGTCCAAAATTTAATCTCCGATTGATGTCAAACCAGTTTATTTTCAACTCTAAAATTAAATAGAATGAAAATATGAAAATGCTTTTCTCTTAATCATATTATTTAAAACATTTTTCTGTACTGGTAATAATAGTGATAATAACGTAAGTTGTTGTCTAGTAAGCGTGCATTCACTGTAATAAGTCAGTGCTAACGCACCCAATAAAATAATTTGAAGAGAGTAATTTAATTACTCAACTAGACCACATAACAAAATAAACATAAACATCCAAATAAAATAATTAATCATATGTGTAAAAAATAGGGTGTTACATTCTATTTGTCAATGACGTGGAACCATGGAATCACTTTGATCAGGTGCATCCAGATTTTGCCGCGGATCCTCGTAATGTACGACTTAGGTTATGCTCGGATGGCTTTACCCTATATATCCAAGTCTCAGCATCACCTTATTCATGTTGGCTCGTTATTGTTACCCCTTACAATCTTCCTCCCGAAATGTGTATGTCAAAGCCATATATGTTCTTGACTTGCCTGATTCCAGGTCCATCTAATCCAAAGGCTGGCATTGATGTATACTTGCAACCTTTGATTGATGATTTGAAGAGGTTGTGGAATGGTGTTTTGACGTATGATATTTCTAGAAAACAAAATTTTACAATGAGGGCAGCGTTGATGTGGACAATTAATGATTTCCCTGCGTATGACATGTTGTCTGGCTGGGGGACGCATGGGAAGTATGCATGCCCATATTGTATGGAGCATACAAAGGCATTTACCTTAAAATACGGGGGGAAGTCATCCTGTTTTGACTCCCATCGCAGGTTCTTACCGAATGATCATCAATTTAGAAGGAATAAGAATGCCTTCAAGAAGGGGGTTGTTGAAATAGATGGACCGCCTTCGAGGTTAACACCAGAACAAATTTGGAGTAGAATCAGGGACTTGCCAAAAGTGACTGAAGCTGGAGTTTCCAGATTAGATGGTTACAGGCAGTGGCATAATTGGACAAAGAGGAGTATTTTTTGGGATCTTCCTCATTGGAAAGATAATTTATTGAGGCACAATCTTGATGTAATGTACATTGAAAAAAATTTCTTTGACAACATTTTCAACACTGTGATGAACGTGCATGGCAAGACCAAAGACAACGATAAGGCTAGAATGGACTTAAAGTTGTACTGCAGGAGACCGGATTTGGAGCTGAGACATCAGGCTAATGGGAAGATGTACAAGCCAAAGGCCAATTATACCTTGACTATCCAGGAAGCAAGGTTAGTTTGCCAATGGATAAAGAGGCTCAGGATGCCTGATGGTTATTCTTCCAACTTAGCAAGATGTGCTGATGTTATCAAGGGCAAGTTACATGGGATGAAAAGGCATGATTGTCATGTGTTTATGGAGTTCTTACTTCCCATCGGCTTCAGTTCGTTTCCCCCCCATGTTTTGAATGCCATAACTGAAATAAGTCAACTCTTCAAGGACTTCTGTTCTGCAACTTTAAGGGAAGACGATTTGATCAGGATGGAACAAAACATTCCGCTCATAATGTGCAAGCTGGAGAGAATATTCCCCCCGGGCTTCTTTGATTCAATGGAGCATCTTCCGATTCATCTTGCATATGAAGCCAGACTTGGTGGTCCAGTTCAATATAGGTGGATGTATCCATTTGAAAGGTAATATAAGCATCCCAGTTATTGATCCTTTTTCATTCATATTAGTTAATTAATAATAACCTCGTCATTTTTTAATAGATTCATGGGCGAGTCAAAACGATCGGTGAAAGTGGAAGACTACCTGGAACCTTATCAGTTATTTGTCATCTCGGTCGTCATTCCGGAAAGGAGTTGACACATTATTTAACGGAGGCAGAGTGGAACTCAGATCATGTTCATGTATTATCAATTGCGCCGGGGTTAAACCATACCATGAGTAAGTATGAGCTTATAATTTTTATTCCTTCAGTAGCATATGTCAGTTGTCATTGATGTTATCCATATATGTTCAGTGCATTCTTGTATTCTCGTGATGCATCTGCTCGTACTCATGAAGATTTTCCAAAATGGTTTAAGCAACAAGTAAGTATCTTCCCCTTTATCATTCTGTTATTCACTATAATGTATGCGGATAAAAACAAATATCCTTAAACTTTGTGAATAGGTTTATAATGAGGCACCTACTATCATTAATCAACATTTACGAAACTTGGCTGACGGTCCTCTGACACAAGTCAAATAATGGCACACATACTTCGTGAATGGGTACAAATTTCATACTCAATCATGAACAGAAGACAAAACAACAATAAATAGTGTTGTTTTATTGTAATTGGTTCGATCCATCTAGTAGAGGCATTAATTTGAATAAAAAATATAATATTGTGGACATCCAAATGAGTAGAATATATTACATGTTTGATCCATTTATCATGACACATAATGTGAGACAAGTATATTACATCCCTTATCCAGCAACTCAAACAGAAAAATGAGGTTGGTGTGTTGCAATCAAGACAAAACCAAGGGGTAGCATTGAAATAGATGTTTCAGAGTTGGATGAGCCATATCAAATGGATGAAATGTCACATGCAAATGAGGTAATTGAAGTTGAACTAATCTCATGTTTACAAGACACACAAGTTGTAGGGGAAGAAGTGGATACCTCCAACTTGACATCAAATCAAGTCATTCCGGATGAAGATGTTGAAGAAGCAGACTCAACAGAAGATGAAGAAGATGAAGATGACTATGAATATGACACTGGCTCAAATTCTGAATAACAATTACTTTATTTATTTTAGTGATATATTTTGTATTTAGTTGTATTGTCGTTATCATAACTTTAAGTTAATTATGATTAGCATCATTTTCCATTATTTACAAATTTGTGTTTTTGCTTACTTTAAGTTAATTATTATCACCATCAATTTCCATTATTTGCAAATTTGTGTTTTGGTTACTTTTAATTAATTATTATTAGCATCATTTTTCACTATAGACATGACTAATGGTAAGGGAAAGGGTAAGGCACCTGCTGGAGGGGCACGTCGTCGGGGGTCGACCCCGCTTCGTGACACGGACAGTTGATGACGGATTCGTGTCCCTCCCATCTACATCTGTTACACCACGCCCACCGGCCACACCCATGCCTACACATGATATGGCAACAGCACCCCCACCTGTTGCTCCTACACCATGTCCACCGCCCACACCCATGCCTACATATGTTCCGACACCTCCCTACCGACCCGTTGCTCCAGTCACTCAGTTCATGGACACCTCCATTGGGATCACGATGATGCACACCCCAAGGATTTCGACTCAGACCCATGGCTACAATTCCAGACAACCAGATGCATTAGGGGTGGATTTGCCCATGGACAGTGATCATCAGTCTAATGGTGACGACAAGGAAAGTCATGGATATTCACCGCCTATATCATCATATGATGAGGAGATCGAGGTTATGTCTAACGACCGAGTTATTGTTACCCAGACCGGTAAAGGGTAAGAAATATCTCAAATAATGTTATTTTATTGTTGAGTGTAGATTTTATATGTATGTGTATTGATTGCTCTCAAGTTCTATTGATAAGGTTCCTTCCGTCGAGAAAATCTGCAAAGGTCGTCACGTACGTGGTTACATCTCAGTTTGATCGGGCCTGGAAACATTGGAGTGAGCTTGAGGATCAGGATCAGGATCGATTCTTTGCGGCTTTTAAGGTATTTTGTACTTTTGAATTTACTTCCATTTTTTAGTTAGTTTTAATGTTTCTTTAGTTTATTATTATCCTAAAAAATATTATACTCTCCTAATTTACAGGAGAAGGCTGCTTGAAGAGTAGAGCATTCCAATGATGTGGAGATATTTTTTCATCAAAAAGTGGGCAAACGCCTCCCCGAGTTGTTGACGAGATATCGGAACAAGGGAGAACGTCCAAAATGGTGTTTCCCACCCATTTGGGAAGAGTTATGTGCTTACTGGACTACACCTGCATTTAAGAAAAAATCCGCCCAGGCAAAGCTCAACAGGGCCTCGCAAAAGGGTGGGAGCCTGCACACTGGCGGCAACATCAGTAAGCAGGAGCATGCTCGACGCCTTGCAAGTTCAAACATCATATTTTGTGAATTCATTTACATGTCTTTTTATTTAGATTGTGTAACTTTAAATATGAACAAGTTTTTTTTGGTGCATGCTAGGGAGCTTGGCCGTAGCGTCAAGCCGGTTGAGCTTCATGCTCGAACCCATACTAGGAAGGGTACCAGCGAGTATGTAGATGAGCGCTCTAGACGCACTCAGGTGATTTACATGTCTCTTTGTTGGAAATTATTTTTATTTTATTTTTAAGAATTATGGTCATTTTGTATGATGATGTGCGTCAATTTTAATAATGACAAGAGGACTATCAGGCTAAGTTATCTCAGGTTCGGTCTCAGGCAGCCTCATCTTCCCCTACCACCACACTTGACCCAGAGGTGGAAGCCCAAATGGCGTTACAGACATGGGTCGAGGTTGCTGGCGGTAAGAACAAGGGTCGCATATACGGTATGGGAGACCTAGCCGGCAACTATCGACGCGGGTGCTCCAGCATCTTAACTCAGTAGAGTCGAGCATTGTCCAGTACTTGGCCCCGCTGGTCTCAAGAGTCTGCGGGGATGGTCGAGATGCGACAGAAACCGGTAGCTCAGGATGAGATCAATCGACAGCTGGTTACTCGACAGACACAGATGATGTAGCAGATAGAGATAATAGCAGCTGCACAGAAAGAGCTCATGATGCGTTTAGGAACCAACACCCCATAGCCACAGTCGCAGCAGGACCAGCACCTTCACAGCACCCCTCAGCCACAGCCGTCATTGTCCCAGTCCCCACCGTCCCAGCCTGAGGGTCATCAACAGACCAGTAATGAAAAGGATCAATCCTTTACAGATTTGTTAATTCGGGGCTATAAAGAGGGTTATTAGTTTGGGTTATTAGTTTCTTTAATATTAGATTTTATTTTGTATGATGTACGTACTCTGTCAAAACAATTTGCTTTTGTTTATGAATTTCATTTATCATTTAAAATTATTATTCATTTATCATTTATAATTATTATTTATTTATCATAATAGAGTCTAAATTATAATTAATATAAAAAATAACTAAAGTTTATATTAATTATGAATTTTATATTAAATATTAAATAATTAATTAAAATTAAAAATAATTCATATTTTAAATAATTAATTAATAAAAAATTAGTTAATTATAATATTTTAGTTTTATAAAAATGTGTTGCAATTTGCGACAGCCATGCCGTCGCTACTTTATGTGGATTTGCGACGGCCAGACCGTCGCTAATTTCTATGATTTGTGAGGGTCAGGCCGTCGCTAATATCCTATGATTTGTGACTGTCAGGCCGTTGCTAATTAGCGACGATCATTTAAAAAACCGTCAGAAAGCGTTTGCGAAGACCCAATATGTGACGGATTTATGATCGTCGCAAATCCGTTAGAAACATGTGTTTTGCGACGGATTTAAGCTGTTTGCGATGACCTTTGACCCTCGCTAAATTCATTTTTTCTTGTAGTGGAGGTAGATGCTGATAATGCAAGGTATCCTTATATGCTATCCGTACTTAATCTTCTTGGCCGTCATGCTGGCAAGGAGCTTACTTACTGGTTAAGTGATGGGGAGTATGCATCGCCCCATGTTCATGTCTTGAAAAATTGCATAGAGGTGAAACCATACCATGAGTAAGTTTTAACGACCTGTTTTTGAAATAATGTATCACATGTTATTATAATTTCTCCTTTAACACATAGTACACTTTTTATTTGTCAGTGTGTTCCTGTAAATTAATCAATTAAGTGAACGAGATGCTTCTTCTCGTACACATGCAGATTTTCCTGAATGGTTCAAGCAACAAGTAAGTTTCATATAATTTAGCAAACAATATATTAAGCTTAATTTTGCCTCTTGAAAAAGTAATTATTTAATATCACTTACCTATTCGTAGGTGTATCAGCAACCATTAAGCGTGACTAATCAACACTCGAGAGATTTAGCGTACGAGCCCTATAGTTGTGTTTGATCATGGCATACATACTTTGTTAATGGGTACAAATTCCATACAGATGAATGGAACGTGGGCAAAAAGACAATTAATAGCGGGGTTACCGTACAGGGTGAAGGTACTGGTGATTTTTATAGGGTCATAAAAAACATATACGAGTTACAGTACAATACTACTACTTATCCTAAAAAAGTAGTCTTATTTTATTGTAACTGGTTTGATCCATCGAGGACAGGCACAAATGTGGATCCCAAGTATGGAACTGTGGACATTCGCATGGATAGAAGATATCAACAGTTTGATCCATTTATAATTTCTCAGAATGTAAAACAAGTTTATTATGTCCCTTATCCAGCAATGCGAACGGACAAACGAGGTTGGTGTGTTGCTGCCACTACCAAGCATAGGGGTCGCATAGAAATCGATGATGCAGAGGATGAGACGCCCTTCCAGGCGGATGAATCGTCACATGTCAATGAAGTAATTGAGGTCGAGCGTATTACTGGCATGTGGGGATCTGCAAATGAAAGGGAAGAAGTGGTCATTGGTAATCAGTCATCGATGCATGCATCATCAGAGGAAGAAATCCAAAGTGATGACTCAATATAAGAAGAAGAAGAGTCGGACTTACAATCAGATGACGATACCGAGTCTGAATGGGAAGTTTACTATTAAGTTATTTTTATTGTATTTTAAATATTTGTTTATGCAATTAAATGTAAGACTTGACAAATATTGTTGTATTTTAAATATTTACTTAGATTAGACTGTTAGATGTCGATTACTTATTGTTTTTACATTGATTTATAATTGTGCTATAAAAATAGATATGTCAGCATCAGGAGGACAGCAGCCCCAACCCCACCGCCTAGCCGTTGTTGTTTTGGCTTCAATGACTCAAGAGGGAGGGGGGTGAATTGAGTCTTCTTAAAATATTTCCCTCTTAAAAACTTTTCAAATCAGAGTTGCGGATTTGTGACCTCAGGATCTTTTACAAGATCAATGAAGGGTTTATATAAAATCTTGAATAGAAGGTGATGAGGATAAGAAAGATTAATTCAGAATTAATAGAGAATAGATTCAGGTTCAATAACTCAGTAATAACAAAATACAGAAACTGATTAATCCTTTAAAGATTAAGAACAAGTTAAGCAATTTTCAGTTTTAGTATAGTTCAGTTTCAGTATCAGTTCAGTTTCAGCAATCAAGAATGGTTTTGATCAACTCGATTTTAAACGCAGATAACACAATCTTGATTACAATCGAACTCAGTTTTTAATATGGTTTATACAGATCAATAATATAAATTATATTGAACTTTAAACATCAAAATCACAGACTCTTGATCATAAACAGAAAGTAAAGGAGTTTGAGTTTAGAGATACCACAAAACCAGATTTATCTAGGTTCAGTCACCACCACTGTGACCTACATCCAGTCCCCACTCCACCTGTGGGATTTCACACACTAACACACAAGCTTTGCCAGGTAGCTTGAAAAACCTTTACACCACAGAGCACTCCTTCACCTCGAGATATCACACTCTTGTGAAGAGCCTCAATGTTCAACCTTAGGGATACCTCACCCTAATCACTTAGAGAGACTCCATCTCTCTTTACAATCGAATAGTAAAACAAAAGTTGATTCCTAACTCTCAATAGTTAGATAAACAAATTGAAGCACTTATGAGTATTGAAACACTCTTTTCACAGTAAGCTCAATGAAGATGATGAATGATTTTCACAATTGATTTCGTATATAATTTCTAATCTGGTTGTGATTGTTATAAGTGTTCCTTTGATCCCTCTTTATATAGAAAATAAGTTATAGTCGTTGGGATCAATAAAAACATATTTGGATCTGATTAATAGAATATGTTTTCTTGATTCTCGTTCTTGAAATAAGATTCTCATAGTTCTTATAGAATTCACGTCCATCTTGAAAATAACCGCGTCCATCTAGCTATTAAGATTTTACATTCGGATGGGCTAGTAGACGAGCTCCATATCCCACGTCAGCAGACGGAAGTACTAAAACACAAAGTAATTGGACGTGCTCCATTTAGTAAACGAGCTCCATATGCCATGTCATTGGACGGAGCTTCTCATTTAAGATCTTAGCAAGTCCAAAAACTTGTATGGAAGAGTGCTTCTGTTACCTTAGTAGACGAGTGCTTGTGTCACTCTAGTGGACGGGCGCTTGTATCACTCTAGTGGACGAGCGCTTCTATCACTTGTTGGACGAGCGCTTGTATCACTTGTTGGACGAGCGCTTCTGTCACTTATTGGACGATCGCTTCAATCACTTGTTGGACGAGCGCTTCTATCACTTGTGTTTGGATGAGCGTTTTGGACGAGCACTTCTTATTTCCAAAAATCATTTTCATTAACGAAAACTTATTCCTTTTAATGCAGGTTATGAAAAATGATTTTCTTCATGCATCTTTTTAACTGAGATATTTGTGAATAAGAGATTTCATTTCTTACAAATCATCTAAGACTTAAATCTAATTTCTCCTTTAAGCTATTGTCTTGATGATTCCTTGATCTTCGTCTTTGCTCTTTGATTCCTCCAAGTTCTTCCTTGAATATTCTCCTTTGATTGCTCACTGAACTTGTTGATTACTGCCTGATACCTGTCTTTGTAATTTGATACTAAAACACTTGCATACACATTAAGTTGTATTTGTCATATATCAAAATCTCTAAGTCATTGAGTCTAACAATCTCCCCTTTTTTTATTATGACAAACCTTTTAACAAATTATAAGATCAGAGCAGTAATTGAGTCTAACATTCTCGAATTATAAGTGTTTTTAGCATATTTATATCATGGTATCAAAGCAGTCAGAGCAAAAGTATATCAGAGGAAAAAAATATTATCATATCAAAATTTGATTTACTCCCCATTAATCGTGTAAGCTCATTCTATTAATCATGTAAGCTTTTAAGCTCCCCCAACATATACAAATATAATTCGTTATCTCTATATCATACTTTTTTTCATGTATAATTTGTTATTATCCCCTTTCTCTATATCATATTTTTTCCTCCCCTTTTAGCATTATCAAAAAGGTAAAGAAAAGAAACATTCAAAGCAATAGAGAAGGTAAGCATTTAAACATTCAAACATAGCATATAAAATTGTTCATGATAGAGGGATAGGTACAGGGATAAATCAAAGAATAAGTGCGTCCATCTAATTTTCTCCCCTTTTTGATTTTCTTCTATTTCTTTAGAGATTAGATATAGGATTGATCGATTATGCCCAATTCTCTTCTAATGAAAAAGAAGCTTTCCTTGTTCAAGGGTTTGGTAAAAATATCTGCAAGTTGTTTAGTTGTACCAACATATTTAATCTCAATTTCTCTACTTTGTATATGATCAAGGGATGTCTGATTTCTATGTGTTTAGTTCTAGAGTGCATTATGGGATTCTTAGTTAGGTTAATTGCACTTGTATTGTCACATCTAATCGGAAATTGGTTTAGTTGCAGACCATAATCAACTAATTGTTGTTTCATCCATAAAACTTGAGCACAACAGCTACCAGCTGCTACATATTTAACCTCTGCAGTGGATAAAGCCACACTAGATTGTTTCTTACTGAACCATGATACTAATGAGTTTCCTAGTAAATGGCAAGTTCCACTAGTACTCTTTCTATCTAGTTTACAACCAGCAAAATCAGAGTCTGAATAGCTAATTAAAGTACATGTAGCTCCCTTGGGATACCATAATCCCATGTCTTTTGTTCCAAACAGATACTTAATTATCCTTTTAACTGCTGTTAAGTGTGATTCTTTTGGATTTGTTTGATACCTAGCACACATGCATACACTAAACATGATATCTGGCCTACTAGCAGTTAGATAAAGTAGTGAGCCTATCATACCTCTGAATTTAGAAACATCAACAGGTTTACCTTGCTCATCCTTGTCCAGATAACAGGAGGTACTCATTGGAGTAGCCATCTCCTTACAAATTTCCATGCCAAACTTCTTGATCAACTCATTGCAGTACTTGGTTTGGCTAACAAAGATTCCATTTTAAGTTTGCTTTATTTGCAGTCCAAGGAAAAAGTTCAGCTCACCCATCATTGACATTTCAAACTCACTCTGCATAAGACTTACAAACTCATTGCACAAATGCTCATTAGTGGCATCAAAAATTATATCATCCACATATATTTGTACAAGTAAAATGTTGTGTGCCTTTTTCTTAGTGAACAAAGTTGTGTTAACTTTACCTCTTTTAAATCCTTTTTCAATGAGAAAATTACTTAACCTTTCATACCAAGCTCCAGGAGCTTGCTTTAAGCCATATAGTGCTTTAGACAGTTTATAAACACGGTTAGGCAATTCATTATTCTAAAAACCAGGTGGTTGACCAACATACACTTCCTCTTGTATAAATCCATTTAAGAAAGCACTCTTAACATCCATTTGATACAATTTAAATCCCATTATGAAAGCATAAGCAAGTAGCATTCTTATAGCTTCTAATCTTGCTACTGGTGCATATGTTTCATCATAATCTATGCCTTCTTCTTGGTTATACCCTTTGGCTACCAATCTACCCTTGTTTCTTACAATTATACCATTTTCATCTAGTTTATTCCTAAAAACCCATTTTGTACCTATTACTTGACATTTCTTGGGTTTAGGCACTAGTTTCCAAACTTGGTTTCTTTCAAACTGGTTAATTAACTCATCTTGCATAGCCATCATCCAATGTTAATCAATTATAGCATCATCTATGTTCTTAGGTTCTACTTGAGACACAAATGCCATATGATTACAAACATTTCTAAGAGATTGTCTAGTAGTTACCCCCTTTGTAATTTCACCGATGATGTTATCAATTGGATGATTTCTGACAGTCCCTCATTCCTTTGGTAGGTCAGGCTGTTGTTCTGTTTGCTCCTGCTGCAGCGATTCATTCTTTAAGCTTTCATCTTCTTCATTGTTCTATTTCTCTTCTAGGAGAGTTTTCTCAATTGAATCTGCAAGATCATCAATAACAGAATCCTTTCCTAACCTTTTGGGGTTAGACTTATCAAATGTCACATGCACAGATTCCTCAATAGTTTGTGTTCTCTTATTATATATTCTAAATGCTTTACTATATAGAGAGTAACCTAGGAAAATTCCTTCATCAACCTTTGCATCAAATTTTCCAAGATTATTCTTTCCATTGTTAAGAACAAAGCATTTGCAACCAAAAACATGAAAATGTGCTATATTTGGTTTTCTTCCTTTGTAAAGCTCATAAGGGGTTTTCTTTAAGATTGGTATTATCAAGACTCTATTTAGCACATAGCAGGCTGTATTGACAACATCTGCCCAAAAATGTTTTGGCAAGCTAGAGTCGTTCAACATAGTTCTTGCTATCTCCTCTAATGATCTATTCTTTCTTTCCACTAATCCATTTTGTTGTGGAGTTCTAGGAGCAGAAAAATTATGTTGAATGCCATGCTCATCACAAAAGTTTTCAAACACTTCATTTTGAAATTCTCCCCCATGATCACTTCTTATAGACACAATTTTTACGTCCTTTTTATTTTGTACAATTTTTGCCATTTTCTTTAGTGCAGCAAATGAATCACTCTTATAAGATAGAAAATATGTCCATGTATATCTAGAGTAATCATCTACTATTACCAATGCATACGAGTTACCACCAAGGCTTTTGGTTCTAGATGGAACAAATAAATCCATGTGTAATAGTTGCAAGGGTCCAGTGGTTCATGTGAATGTGTTTATTCAAGTGGTTCATGTGAATGTGTGCAATTCTTCTATGCCAAAGCCAATTCTCTTCTTCTTTTGAAATAAGACAGCATGCAGTATTTCAAGAGATATTATCTAAATCAAGCATATAGATGTTATCTATCCTATGTCCAATTAATTTCAAATTTTCATCATGCTGATTTTCTATTAAGCAACTATTGGAATTGAATTTTACCTTGAAGCCTTTGTCACATAGTTGACTGATACTTAATAGGTTGTGTTTCAGTCCCTCAACATATAGTACATCCTCAATGATTGTTGTTGAGTCACTTCCAATGTTGCCAATGCCAAGTATTCTCCCTTTATTATTGTCTCCATAGGTAACACTACCACTCGACTTAGGGGTAAAGGAAATGAACCTGCTTTTGTCTCCAGTCATGTGCTTGGAACAACCACTGTCAAGATACCATTTCACATCCTTGGCTTTCCAACACACCTACAAAACATAATCATGTTTTTGCTTTAGGTACCCAAATCTGTTTGGGTCCTTTTGAGTTAGTTGCAGCAATAGTTCCTTTAGGAACCCATATATACCTAGACTCATTATGAGCAGATTTTTTGTAATGACATGTAGAAGCTGTGTGACCTTTTCTAGAACAAAAATTGCATTTAACAAATGGTGTTTTTGATGTCTTAGGTGCAGAAAAAAATTTCTTGAAAGATTTCTCATGTATATTAGGTTTATAGCCTATTCCAGCCTTATCATAAACACATTTTTGCTGTCCTAACAATGCATCCAAGTTATCTCTACCATTTGTGAATCTTGCTAGGTCATTTTTCAGTTTTTCAACCTCTTTAGTTAATATACAACTAGATGCATTCAAGATTTCTTTATCACTAGTAATTCTAGATAGATCACCATTCAAATGATTTATATGTTTCTCCAACTTAGGACATTTATCACATATAGATGCATCTAAAACAGTATCTAGTTTTTCTTTTAAAGCACAATTTTGTTTTAATTGATCTACCTCTTTGTTTAAAACAAGTTTTCTCTTCTAGGCATGTGATGGTTTTCTTAGACTTATTTAGCAATCTAGCAAGTCTAATGGATTCTTTGTGAAGTTCTTCAAAAGCATTTTGCAATTCATCATAAGAAGGTTGATAATTAGAACTTACTTCACTTTCTGAATCACTGTCATTGCTGGCCATCAGGCACAAGTTTTCCTCCTCAGATTCAGATTCTTCAGTGGATTCTTCATGTGTTACTTGCAATGGATACCACATCTCCTTTGCTGATTTACAATTTGAAACCCTGAAAAACTCATCACGGCTTAAAGCAGATGTTATAATATTCTTAGCACGTGCATTATATTGAATTCTTTTCTTATCATCCTCATTCCATTCAGTTTTAGGTTTATTTCAAGGAGCACCATTAGCATATACAGTAGAGGGGACAAATGGTCTATTTTCTACTGCATCACATATGTCAACACCTGCTGCCTCAAGAAAGATTACCATTCTTTCCTTCCAATAGATATACTCAAATCCATTGAAGGCAGGTGGGCGTGCAAGGGTAGCCCCTTCATTCAAACAGTCATTGGAAGCCATACTCTTATAGCTGTTAAGCCAAACTTAAGAGTTTAGCTCTTATGTCAATTGTTGTTTTGGCTTCAATGACTCAAGAGGGAGGGGGGTGAATTGACTCTTCTTAAAATATTTCCCTCTTAAAAACTTTTCAAAAAACTTTTCAAATCAGAGTTGCGGATTTGTGACCTCAGGATCTTTTACAAGATCAATGAAGGGTTTATATAAAATCTTGAATAGAAGGTGATAAGGATAAGAAATACTAATTCATAATTAATAGAGAATAGAGTCAGGTTCAATAACTCAGTAATAACAAAATACAGAAACTGATTAATCCTTTAAAGATTAAGAACAAGTTAAGCAAGTTTCAGTTTTAGTATAGTTCAGTTTCAATATTAGTTCAGTTTCAGCAATCAAGAATGGTTTTGATCAACTCGGTTTTAAACGCAGATAACACAATCTTGGTTACAATCGAACTCAATTTTTAATACGGTTTATACAGATCAAGAACATAAATTATATTGAACTTTAAACATCAAAATCACAGGTTCTTGATCATAAACAGAAAGTAAAGGAGTTTGAGTTTAGAGATACCACACAACCAGATTTATCCTGGTTCAGTTACCACCACTGTGACCTATATCCAGTCCCCACTCTACCTGTGGGATTTCACACACTAACACACAAGCTTTGCCAGGTAGCTTGAAAAACCTTTACACCACAGAGCACTCCTTCACCTCGAGATACCACACTCTTGTGAAGTGCCTCAATGTTCAACCTTAGGGATACCTCACCCTAATCACTCAGAGAGACTCCCTCTCTCTTTACAATCAAAAAGTAAAACAAAAGTTGATTCCTAACTCTCAATAGTTAGATAAACAAATTGAAGCACTTATGAGTATTGAAACACTCTTTTCACAGTAAGATCAATGAAGATGATGAATGATTTTCACAATTGATTTCGTATATAATTTCTAATCTGGTTGTGATTGTTATAAGTGTTCCTTTGATCCCTCTTTATATAGAAAATAAGTTATAGTCGTTGGGATCAATCAAAATAGATTTGGATCTGATTAACAGAATCTGTTTTCTTGATTCTCGTTCTTGAAATAAGATTCTGATAGTTCTTATAGAATTCGCGTCCATCTTGAAAATAACCGCATCCATCTAGCTATTAAGATTTTACATTCGGACGGGCTAGTAGACGAGCTCCATATCCCACGTCAGCAGACGGGAGTACTAAAACACAAAGTAATTGGATGTGCTCCATTTAGTAGACGAGCTCCATATGCCATGTCATTGGACGGAGCTTCTCATTTAAGATCTTAGCAAGTCCAAAGACTTGTGTGGAAGAGTGCTTCTGTTACCTTAGTAGACGAGCGCTTGTGTCACTTTAGTAGACGGGCGCTTGTATCACTCTAGTGGACGAGCTCTTCTGTCACTTGTTGGACGAGCGCTTGTATTACTTGTTGGACGAGCGCTTCTGTCACTTATTGGAAGAGCGCTTCTGTTACTTATGTTGGACGAGCGCTTCAATCACTTGTTGGACGAGCGCTTCTATCACTTGTGTTTGGACGAGCGTTTTGGATGAGCACTTCTTATGTCGAAAAATCATTTTCATTAACGAAATCTTATTCCTTTTAATGCAGGTTATGAAAAATGATTTTCTTCATGCATCTTTTTAATTGAGCTATTTGTGAATAAGAGATTTCATCTCTTACAAATCATCTAAGACTTAAATCTAAGTTACCCTTTAAGCTCTTGTCTTGATGATTCCTTGATCTTCATCTTTGCTCTTTGATTCCTCCAAGTTATTCTTTGAATATTCTCCTTTGATTGCTCAATGAACTTGTTGATTATTGCTTGATACATGTCTTTGTAATTTGATACTAAAACACTTGCATACACATTAAGTTGTATTTGTTATATATCTAAATCTCTAAGTCATTGAGTCTAACCGCGGTGATAAGGGGAAGGGGATGGCTAGGCGGGGACGATATACCGTCAAGTCCCATGTGCTTGCTCGTATTCCTGGACGTCCCTTAGCACCCACCGCACCCACCCCCATCCTTACCGCACCTACCCAATCGTCACCTACAGGAGCCTCCCCCACCCATTCTACATCCTCACCGACCCATACTACACCATTGATAAGCCTCTGGCTCATCTAGTTTTATGGCTAGTATGACCATGGTTTTGTGCTAATTATATTTCGTTTTTGCCCAAATTAGATTAGATTGTCCTCAAGCAAGGTTTTGAGTCTCTAAAGTAGTTTTTAGTTTAATTTAGCCAGTTTTGAGTCAAATAAAGCACTTATGGCTATTTTATTGATTTCAGGTTAACTTAGTAGTCAAAGGAATAAAGAAACAGGGAAATTTCAATCCTGGAGGTATTCACCCCGCGAGAGACTACTTGCCTCGCGAAGCTGAATTCCAGCCTGAGCAGCAGATGTCATTCACTCTGTGTCGCCCCGCGAACCCTATTCTCACCTTCCGAGAAGGAAGGCTGACTGTTCCAGAAAAATGCAAGATTTCTGTGTCGCCTCGCGAATCCATCTATTCACCACGCGAGCCTGGAAGTCAGAAAGCATCACGGTTAGACTCTTCAATTCCTCGCCTCGCGAGCCATTATTCGCCTCGCGAGAAGACCAAATGTTGCAGATTCTTCATAAGATTCGCCTCGCGAGTGAGTGTTCGCCTCGCGAGAAGGCGCTGTTCCTGAAAGATATAAATGGTTGTTCTGGGCAGATTAGAAGACACTTTTTCATTATCCATTGTTTTTACATATTTTCTGGTTGTGATACGTTTTTATGGAGAACTAATTTTCTTAGATTAGTCTACTGTCATTGATTTCCACCGTACTTGAGGTTCTGTAATTCCTGTTTTATTTGCTTTTCCCTTTTCAATACTATGCTATATATTTCTGTTTGCTTAATTCAGGAGTGTATAGTGTTTGTGTTGATTTATTTCGGTGATGTTATGTTCTTATATTGAATCGCGTTTGCTTAATTCGCGTGTATTCGTTCATGTTCGCTTAGTTCATGAGTACTTCACCCTGTTTGCTTAATTCGGGAATTAGGAACATATATCTCGTAGTAGTGATTTCGCTTGTTAATTGTTGCTACAACCGAAAGGGGATTAGAATCTGCTTAGGGCTTGGAAATTAATGAACCGATGATAGTTGGGAAATCGAGAACAGTAGATTAATCGTCTTTAGCTTATTTGATAATCTCTTAAACTGCTCTGTTTTTATTGCTCTGTTTTGCTCTGTTTGCAATTGAATTTCTAACCAAAACCCCCCCCCCCCCCCCCCCCACCCCAAAAAAAAGTGATTTTTGTGGTAAATAACAATTCAAGAGTCCTTGTGAGACGATATCCGAGTTGTCGCCCTTAACTACATATTTTGTAAACAGCTCGTTGTTTTGGCGCGTGCGCGACAACGCGTTTAAAAATTTGCGCCGTTGTCGGGGACTCTTGTTTGTTATTTTCGCATTTTTTTTTCTTTCTTCTTTTACTTTCGTTTTTGTTTTGAATTGGTCTGGCTAATAGGTCTACTTGCCCTGACTTGTGTGATTTTGATCCTGAAATTGAAAGAACGCTACACACACGCCGTAGAGCAATTCAAGCTAGCACTAGTGGTGATTCTAATTCTGAAACTGTTTTTGATAATATGGGTGACCAAAGGACATTAAGACAGCTTGCTGCCCCTGATGTTAATTATAATGGCTTGTGTATTGAATATCTTTGGTCTTTGTTACTCCCTTTGAATTAAAATCTGGTCTAATACATTTGTTGCCAAGGTTTAGTGGTCTTGCAGGTGAGGATCCACACAAGCATCTGAAGGAATTCCAGGTTGTCTGCTCCACACCCTTGAGACCAGAGGGAATAACTGAGGATCACATCAAACTGAGAGCCTTTCCGTTCTCACTACAGGGCGCTGCAAAGGATTGGTTGTTATATCTTGAGCCAAACTCTGTTACCACATGGAACGATTTGAAGAAGGTTTTCTTAGAGAGATACTTTCCTGCCCCCAGAGCCGCATCAATCAGGAACGAAATATGTGGCATCAGACAAGGCAATGAGTCATTGGCTGAGTATTGGGAGAGATTCAAGCAGTTGGTATCCAGTTGCCCTCAGCATCAGATTTCCGAGCAGCTCCTTATTCAGTATTTTTATGAGGGGTTACTGCTGATGGATAGAAATTTTTTGGATGCTGCTAGTGGGGGAGCACTTGTTGATAAGACTTCGGCTGCTGCCAAGCAATTAATTGAAAATATGTCACTAAACTCCCAGCAGTTTACAACCAGGATAAATTCTGTTGAGACAAGGGGTGTGAATGAGGTCCATAGCTCTTCTTCCAACCAGGCCCTTGAGAATAGAATTGATGAGCTCACTTCTTTGGTGAAGCAATTGGCAATGGATAAGGTTCAGCCGGCAAGGTTGTGTGGCATGTGCAGCTCTCCTGAGCACCCGTATGATGCATGCCCCATTCTGAAGGAAGGGCCAGTTACTGATTTGTCTCAAGCTTATGCAGTCCATCCTTACAATCAAGGCAACAATCAGAACCGGTACAGCGTTCCTGCTCTCTCCACAAATAAGTACCATCCCAACTGGAGGAATCATCCCAACCTTCGGTATGGAAACTCATCCCAACAACAACCGATGGCAGTACCACATAATCCTCCTCAAGTGACCACTTCTGCACCTTCCGAACCTTCCCTAGAGGACATGTTCAAGCAAATGACTTCACAAATGACTGCACAAATGACTACATTTTTTCAGCAGCAAATTGGTCAGTTTCAGCAGCGAACGGATGCTAGTATTCAGGCCTTGCAGACACAGGTTGGACAGATTGGTCAGTTTCAGCAGCGAATAGATGCTAGCATTAATTCTTTACAGACACAGATTGGACAACTTGCCACATCCATAAATAACATACAGCAAGCTCAAGGATCAAGTCAACTACCTGCACAAACAGTGATGAATCCCAATGTCTCCAATCCTAATGTGAGTGCCATTTCTTTGAGATCTGGGAAAGTTGTAGAGGTAGCCCCTGAAAAAAATGAAGAAACTGTTGAGGTAACTCTTGAGCCTTCAGTAGTTGTTGAAGCTGAGAAAGTATATGTGCCACCAATCCCCTTCCCACACAGAGTGCAGAAAAATAAGAAGATTGGTGGTGAAGACAAGGAGAGGGAAATTCTAGATGTGTTCAGAAGGGTGGCGGTAAACATTCCGCTTCTGGATGTGATCAAGCAAGTTCCGAAGTATGCTAAGTTCCTGAAGGATTTATGCACCCACAAGAGGAGGTTGAAGGGTAATGAGAGAGTTAATTTGGGAAGAAATGTTTCAGCTCTTATTCATCCTAAGCCTGCACTTGAAAGAGTTACTGTTTCAGCCCCCACTCAGTCATTGCCACAAAAGTGCAAGGATCCGGGCACTTTTGCTATTCCATGCACCATTGGGGACAGAAAATTTGAAAATTGCATGTTGGATTTGGGAGCCTCCATAAATGTCATGCCCACCTCTGTTTTCAATAACCTTGATCTTGGTCCCTTGCAGTATACAGGTCTCACTATCCAGTTGGCTAACAGGACCAATGCTCGCCCCATGGGAATGGTAGAAGATGTGCTGGTACAAGTTAATGAGTTGATTTTCCCTGCTGACTTTTACATCCTGGACATGGCAGGGGAAACAAATTCCAGTAGATCACCAATCATCCTAGGCAGACCGTTCATGAAGACGGCAAAGACAAAAATTGATGTTGATGATGGGACCATGTCCATGGAGTTTGGTGATATTGTGGCAAAGTTTAACATCTTTGATGCTATGAAGCATCCCCTGGAAGAGCACTCTGTTTTCCAAATAGAGCTGCTCTCTGAAATTATTGATGACACCCATGAGGACTTGGTTTCTGATTTTCCATTTGTTTCTGGCTTTGATGATATTTATTCATGTACCAACTGTACTGACACTAACCCTTGTGCTGTTTGTGCTGAGTTTCTTGATTCTACTTTCCAGGGTGATAGTGTGAGTGAAGCTGTCTGTTCAGCTGAAGTTCTTGACATCATGGTTGCTCCAAATATACCATCCATTGAGTAGCCACCCTCCTTAGAGCTCAAGCCACTTCCTGGGAATCTGAAGTATGCTTACTTGGAGAGGAATGAAAAACTTCCAGTCATTATTTCCTCCAGCCTTGACTCTGACCATGAAGCTAAGCTCTTGGAGGTTCTGAAGAAGCACAAGAAAGCAATTGGGTGGACCTTGGCTGACATCCCAGGAATTAGCCCCTCCAGATGTATGCATAGAATTCTGTTGGAGGAGGGGGATAAACCAGTTTGGCAGCCCCAAAGGCGGCTCAATCCATTGATTCTGGATGTTGTAAAGAAGGAGGTGACTAAACTTCTGCATGCGGGTATCATATACCCCATCTCTGATAGTAGTTGGGTAAGTCCAATGCAAGTTGTACCCAAGAAGTCCGACCTCACAGTGGTAAGAAATGATAATAATGAGCTTGTACCCACTAGTCCAGAATAGCTGGCGAGTCTGTATTGATTATAGGAAGTTGAACCAGGCCACCAGAAAGGATCACTTTCCTTTGCCGTTCATCGATCAGATGCTCGAACGGCTGGCTGGTAAATCCCATTACTGTTTTCTTGGTGGCTTTTCCGGTTACTTCCAGATCCACATTGCACCAGAGGATCAGGAAAAGACCACTTTCACGTGCCCCTTTGGCACGTTTGCTTACAGAAGGATGCCATTTGGCCTTTGCAATGCTCCTGACACTTTCCAAAGATGCATGATTAGCATTTTCACTGAATTTATTGAAAATTGCATGGAAGTGTTCATGGATGATTTCACTGTATATGGCTCCTCATTTGATGCATGCTTGCATAGTCTGAGTTTGGTTTTAAAAAGATGCATTGAAACTGACCTGGTTTTGAACTATGAAAAGTGTCACTTTATGGTTGAACAGGGGATTGTTTTGGGGCATGTTATTTCTAAAGAGGGTATTTCAGTAGATCCTGCTAAAATTGATGTGATTTCTACATTGCCTTACCCATCTTGCGTTCGCGAGATTCGTTCTTTTCTTGGTCATGCATGTTTCTACAGGCGCTTCATTAAGGACTTCAGCAAGATAGCTCTTCCTTTGTCAAACTTGCTGAAGAATGATGCCATGTTTCACTTTGATGACAACCGCAAGAAGGCATTTGACTACCTGAAAAGGGCATTGACCTCTACCCCCATTATCCAGCCCCCTGACTGGACCCTCCCTTTTGAGCTCATGTGTGATGCTTCTAACTATGCTGTGGGAGCGGTCCTGGCACAAAGGGTGGGGAAGGCTGCCCATGTCATTCATTATGCTTCTAGGACTTTAGATGCTGCACAATCAAATTACACCACCACTAAAAAAGAACTTCTAGCTGTTGTTTTTGCCCTTGATAAATTTAGGTCATATTTGCTAGGTTCCAAGGTTATTGTTTTTACTGACCATGCAGCTCTGAAATACCTGTTGAAGAAACCAGAAGCGAAGCCAAGATTGATTCGGTGGATGCTGTTGCTCCAAGAGTTTAATGTGGAGATTAAAGACAAGAGTGGACCTGGAAATTTAGTAGCTGATCATTTGAGCAGAATAGCAAGGGATGAGGATCCTTCTCCCATCCATGATGACTTTCCTGATGAGCAGCTTCTACATCTGCATGGGGTAACCCCTTGGTTTGCTGACATTGTTAACTATCTTGTTGCTGGTATTTTTCCTGCAGATGCAACTAGATCACAGAACCACAAACTCAAGAGTGATTCCAAGTACTATGTTTGGAATGATCCGTACCTTCGGAAGTTTTGCAGTGATCAGGTAATTCGGAGGTGTGTTCCCGACTATGAGATCGAGTCCATTTTGCACTTTTCTCATGCCTCTCAAGTAGGGGGACACTTTGGCCCACAGAGGACGGCAAGAAAAGTCCTGGATTCTGGATTCTGGATTCTACTGGCCCACCATTTTTAGAGATGCCTATGAGGTCTATTGTTGTGACTCCGGCAAGTGTACCGGGTCGTCGCAAGTAATAAAAACACGGTAAGATTCTACCGAGGTCGAACACAAGGATTGGGTTACCAATTCGACTAAATTGTCAAGAAATCCGATACGTTGGTTAAGCAATAAAAGGTGGTTGAGAGAAAGAGATTGAGATCGCGAATTCAAGAATCGATTCAAATAACGCTACGGTGATTAAATTTAGAAATAAAAGCATCTAAGGTTTCGAATTCACCTACCCAATCATGCAAAGTACCCAAGTGATGATATTCTCCTCCCTAAGTTCAATTTTAATGTCAACCGGGACCCCTAAATTCTCCTAAATCCACTTCCGTGCTCATTAGGACGTATTCGATGATTTGAGTTAATTACTTGCTAGGTCTCTTAACCCTAATCTCGAATTCTATTAATTCTTGTTCCCTATAGGTTGCATCGATCTCCTACTCACTCTCGTGCAATACTCGACCGATGTTCCCAATTCAAGTTCTAAAACGCGAATCGCCGCTAGGCCTCAACACGCTTAACTAGTCGATCACGCTAGCATATAATCGACACAATGAAAACAGAATTGGAAAATCATAATTGAATTAAAGGAGAGAGAGTTACATTACATGAACACTATGCCGCCATGGGTGGCTGATAAGCCTCTGGCTTATCTAGTTTTATGACTAGATGAACTAGGGTTTATATGCCAATTTATTCGAGTTCACTCTCGATTTCGCCCGAATTTGCCTTGTTTTGTTCCTAAGTTGGACTTTGACTCGTTTTGCGTCTTTTGTGTAGTTTTTAGGTTATTTTGGATAGAATTACGCTTGTGGTTGCTTGTGTTGTTTTCAGATCCATAAGTGAAGCTTTAAGAGTTAAGAAAAGTGAAGAATATGAGCCAGACAGAGCCCATCACGGCCTGGCCGTGATGACCATCACGGCCATGATCAAGCAAAGCGGAAGGGGCAAAAGTCAGAAGCTGTCACGGCCTAGGCGTGATGTCTATCACGGCCGTGACAATCCAGGAGGCAAAAGTCAGAACCTGTCACGGCCGTGCCGTTAAACCCGTCACGGGCGTGACAGAACAGATGGTGGAGACAGAAGCTATCACGGCCTAGCCGTGATGAGGCTCACGACCGTGATGTTCAAGATTTGAAAGCGCGCCCAACCCAGAATGCGTCACGGCCTGGCCGTGATGGCCATCACGGCCGTGACGCGTGGCCTCCCTATAAATAGAGCAGATCAGAACAGATTTGAGCAGTTTTTTTTGGATCAGAATTTGCAGAGATCTTTTGTAACCCTTATTCTGGGATTTCTTCTTCTCTTCTTTTCTCTTAATTCATAGGCTTAGGATGAATTCCGATTGTACGTGCGTTGTTGTTACGGACATGAGGAACTAATCCTCTTGTCTAGGGGATCGATGAAGCCACCCATGGCGGCATAGTGTTCATGTAATGTAACTCTCTCTCCTTTAATTCAATTATGATTTTTCCAATTCTGTTTTCATTGTGTCGATTATATGCTAGCGTGATCGACTAGTTAAGCGTGTTGAGGCCTAGCGGCAATTCGCGTTTCAGAACTTGAATTGGGAACATCGGTCGAGTATTGCACGAGAGTGAGTAGGAGATCGATGCAACCTATAGGGAACCAGAATTAATAGAATTCGAGATTAGGGTTAAGAGACCTAGCAAGTAATTAACTCAAATCATCGAATACGTCCTAATGAGCACGGAAGTGGATTTAGGAGAATTTAGGGGTCCCGGTTGACATTAAAATTGAATCTAGGGAGGAGAATATCATCACTTGGGTACTTTGCATGATTGGGTAGGTGGATTCGAAACCTTAGATGCTTTTAAATTTCTGAATTCATTCACCTTAGCTTTAATCGATATCTTAATTGAATTGCAATCTTAATCTCTCTCACAACAATTTTCTTCGCTTAACTGAACCTATTGAATTTCTTACAAAATTAGTCGAATTGGTAACCCAATCCTTGTGTTCGACCTCGGTAGAATCTTACCGTGTTTTTATTACTTGCGACGACCCGGTACACTTGCCGGTGTCACAACAAGTTTTTGGCGCCGTTGCCGGGGATTGGCACAACCAATTTTCCTAATTTTTAGGAAATTCGGCTGTTTGGTTAAGCTGATTTTTAGTTTTATTTTCTTTTATTTAATTGCCATTATTTTTCTCTGTTTCTTTGATTCCACTTGGTCTTTGCCTGTTTTTGTATGCGAGGTACTCTTCTACAAGAGGACTTGCTATTCGATTCAGAGATCACCAGGACCAGAGAGGCGATTAAGAAAAGAGGCCGAGAAAGGAAGAGGTTGGAAGCAATTAAAATAGAAGGCATGGCTGAAGAAAATCCTCCTCCTCCTCCTCCTCGTTACAAGCCTCTCTTTGAGTACGATCTACCAAGCTTGGTGGATTGTGACTCTTCTATTGTGAGAGGCAACTTGAACACTGAACTCCTTTGAGTTGAAGCATGTGTCACATTCCGGCTCCGGAGAATCGGTTTGATGGGAGTGGAAAGCAAGACCCGCATAGACACATCACTCGCTTCCTTGAGGCGTGTGACTTACAGGAAGACAAGAGGAGTCTCACAGGATGAGTTTCGCTTGCGACTTTTCCTCTCTCTCTTAGGGATGTCGCTCGCGATTGGGTTGGCTGACTTGGATAGGAACAAAGATCGAACTTGGGAGCAAATGGCACAGAAGTTCCTAACCAAATACTTTCCTCCTCGAAGGCGGCACAAGCAAGAATAGCCGTCACATCATTCAGGCAAGCGGAGGACGAAACTTACAATGAAGCATGGGAGAGGTACAATGGTTTATTGAGAAGATGTCCCTCTGCGTTCTTTGACCCGGTTTCCAAAGTGCAGCATTTCTTTAATGGGTTGAGGGGACGCTATCAGATGAACTGTGATGCCGCAGCTGGCGGTTCCTTTGTATATTTATCGGCTGAGGATGGATGGGCACTGTTAGAGAAGATGTCATATAATGATTACAACCGTGGTAGGGAGTCCTCGAGTGGAATCAGTTCTGGGACAATGGAAGCCATTTTAGAGCAAAACAGACTTTTGAAGATGCAGAATGAGGCTTTGTCTGGGAACAAGAGGGTTAATGCAATACACGAGGGAATGCCTCCTGGCTGTGCAAATTGCAATGGAAATCATGACACTCAGAATTGTCCGCTAAATTTCCCTCAAGAACATGTGGACTCTTGCCACAACTTTTATGACACTGTGCCCCAGAACAGCTATCAGAGGAACAATCAGAATCAGAATAGGGGCTACATGAGAAGAGACCATCCGGGATTTGCTTGGAGTGATGTTAATGGTGGTCTAGCCGGTCAACAACACCCTCAACAAAATTGGCAACAACCTCAACGAGGTGCGAGACCGAACATTGGAATTCAAGCGGCGCAATACTCAGCAGGTCCTCCCTGGGACTAATCAGTTGCAAATAACAGATAGTGGAAGACAACCGTGGGAGTTGGCTTTTGAGAAAATGAGTGCAGCAGTGGAGAAATTGTCAATTAACACGAACACTGCCATTGACAAGTTGGCCACTCATACAGGTTCAGCAATTCAGAATCTCGAGACACAAATAGCACAGCTCGCGAAGCAATTGAATGAGCGTCTGCCTGGCACTCTTCCAGGTGACACCGAGAACAACCCCAAGGGACAATGCAATGTCATATCTACTAGAAGCGGAAGGGTGTTAGGACCTAGCAGGGGTACCACTAATTCTCAGGATGACAAGGGCCCAGAACAACCTCATGTTGAGGAAGAGCAAACTGAAAAAGAAGGGTTGGCAAGTGACAAGGGACCAGAGCAAGGGGGAAGGCTGAAACTTGTGGATGAAGAGTTCCGAAGGAAGAAGTGGGTTGAACCCCAAGACCTCCCGCCCTACATGAAGGTTCCGTATCCGGAAAGATTGAAGAAGCCTCAACAGGATAAGCAATTCAATAAGTTCCTTGATGTCTTCCGAAAACTTCAGATTAACATTCCATTTGCAGAAGCCTTGGAACAAATGCCATCATATGCTCGGTTTATGAAGGAACTTCTCACTAAGAAGCGGAGGATTGTGGATGAAGAAACGGTTGCTTTGACCGAGGAGTGTAGTGCCATTCTTCAACGGAAACTGCCTCCGAAGTTGAAGGATCCGGTTCCTTCTCGATACCATGCACCATTGGGGGAATTACCTTCGGAAAGGCATTATGTGATCTAGGGGCAAGCATCAACTTGATGCCCCTCTCGATGATGAAGAGGCTAGGGATCAAAGAAGTAAAGGATACGCGAATGTCACTCCAACTGGCCGATCGTTCTATCAAATATCCCTATGGAGTAGTTGAAGACTTGCTCGTGAAAGTTGACAAGTTCATATTCCCAGTGGACTTTGTGGTGCTCGATATGGATGAAGATGCTGAGATCCCCCTCATATTGGGTAGGCCCTTCTTGGCCACCGGGGGTGCCTTGATAGATGTGCGGAGAGGGAAACTCACTTTAAGGGTAAATGATGATGAGGTGGTCTTCAATGTCTTTGAAGCGATTAAGCACCCGGAAGAGAAGTCAGTTGTGTATCGAGTGGATGTGGTGGACCCAACTGAAAAGGTAAAGGTAACTCGAAAAGACCATGATCCTTCACTTGCAACAGTATCGGTGGAATCTCATGAGGAAGACAGTGAGGAAAAAGGCCCTTCGGGGGATGAAGTCTACCTTGAGTGGCTACGAGACATGGAACCCATACCGAGTCTCCCAAGGGAAGAATGTGCAAGGGAAGAACTCAGTAGCAAAGGAATGAAAAAGAAGGGTAAAGCACCAAGGTTGAAGGGTGGCACAACCGTGGTGGTCAGTACAGACAATGAATTGATCTCAAAAAGGATCACCACGGAGTGGAGAGTTCGTGCTGACTATAGAAGAGTCCTGAACTTAAATGAGTTGTCCGGGAACCACTTGCGAGCATGTAAAGGGGCACAAACCTACAAAGGACGGGCCAAGGAATGGCATGGCAAGAAGGATCTTCCTCCGGATTAACCCTCTGGGGTGACTTGAGTCAGGCTCGGGACGTTAAACAAGCGCTACTTGGGAGGCAACCCAAGCTAGGTATATCTCTCTTTTCTCTGAACTTTTGTTTTATTTTTGCTTTTTGCTTTGTTTTTGTTGTCACTCTTGAATAATTTGAGAAGATCAAGAGTTGTTGTATGAATGTCGTGTCGGCAAGCTTGTTGGATTTTTAATTGAATTGAGCATGGATTGATTGCATGAATTACTTGATCATTGATGATTTCCTCCTAAGGTCGGAAAATAGAAAAGTTGATCCCCACTTAGAAATTGAAAATTGAACTTTGAGATTTATTATGATTGCTTGATTTATGATAAGTTTGGGGTGAGGAGGTGCACACACTAGGAATAGTATCTCGGTCAAACAGTTTGCGAAATGTCCAGGTGAGGATTTTGAGCCTCCAACTCTGTTTTTGAATGTGTGAATCACTGTAAGTTGCACTTCCCCGAATTTGCTTGAATCTCTATATGGTTTGCATGATTATATGTTGCATCAAATGATTTAGGCAATTTTCTTTGAATAGCTACTTGGCCTGAAAAGAACCATCCCCAATGCATGTTCCCTAGTTAGCCAAATTGAGCCCAAATTGACCTATTGTTTCTTGATGACCCTACATTACGAGCCAAAATCTGAAAAAACCATGTTAACCCAATCTTAGGATTAGGAGAGCATGGAAATGAGCAAGAGAAAGGTTGAGAGAAACTAAGTTTGGGGTGGCTACAAGGTATGTGTCATATTGGGATGAGAAAAAGAAAATAAAGGTTGACCCAAGGCAAAAAAGAAAAGAAAAGAAAAGAAGAAAACAAAAATTGCCAAAAGAAAAGGGGCAAAACAAAAATAATATCAAGGAAAAGGTTGTAGTCACCCGAGCCCAAATGAAAAATGGAAAGAAAGGAATTTGAGTGGAAAATGTGTTTAATGCTTATGCTCTCTTAGTTCCTAAGGACTTAAGCCTAAATATCCTTGATTATCCTACCCTCAGCCAGGCCCCAGTACAACCTTTAAAAGACCTTTTGATGTTGCATGCATGTTTTCGTGGGAACTATGTTGAGATGAAAATCAAATTCATGAGAAGTGCTCTTGATAAGTGAAATTGAGTGAAAAAGTTGAAAGCCTAGACAAACTTGAGCGAATGAGTGAAGTACTAAATGCCCTTGTGAGGAAGGCAATTGTTTGAAATAGGTGATCTTCCTTTGTGTGTATCTTTGAGCCTCAACTTAGAGTAAAGATGGCATGAATGATAAATTCTCAATTGTTTAAAGTAGATGAATGTGGGGATTTACATTGATAAAAAAGGGGGGGGGAATCAAAGAAGAAAAATTGTTTTGTAAAGTCGCATGAAATTTGTGCGAAATTGATTAGATCTTTCAAGCTTGCCAAGTCTTGAGTCGTTTTTGAGTTTTAAGCTTGCTTGGGGACAAGCAAGGTTTAAGTTTGGGGTATTTTGATAAGCCTCTGGCTTATCTAGTTTTATGACTAGATGAACTAGGGTTTATATGCCAATTTATTCGAGTTCACTCTCGATTTCGCCCGAATTTGCCTTGTTTTGTTCCTAAGTTGGACTTTGACTCGTTTTGCGTCTTTTGTGTAGTTTTTAGGTTATTTTGGATAGAATTACGCTTGTGGTTGCTTGTGTTGTTTTCAGATCCATAAGTGAAGCTTTAAGAGTTAAGAAAAGTGAAGAATATGAGCCAGACAGAGCCCATCACGGCCTGGCCGTGATGACCATCACGGCCATGATCAAGCAGAGCGGAAGGGGCAAAAGTCAGAAGCTGTCACGGCCTAGCCGTGATGTCTATCACGGCCGTGACAATCCAGGAGGCAAAAGTCAGAACCTGTCACGGCCTGGCCGTGACACCCGTCACGGGCGTGACAGAACAGATGGTGGAGACAGAAGCTATCACGGCCTAGCCGTGATGAGGCTCACGACCGTGATGTTCAAGATTTGAAAGCGCGCCCAACCCAGAATGCGTCACGGCCTGGCCGTGATGGCCATCACGGCCGTGACGCGTGGCCTCCCTATAAATAGAGCAGATCAGAACAGATTTGAGCAGTTTTTTTTGGATCAGAATTTGCAGAGATCTTTTGTAACCCTTATTCTGGGATTTCTTCTTCTCTTCTTTTCTCTTAATTCATAGGCTTAGGATGAATTCCGATTGTACGTGCGTTGTTGTTACGGACATGAGGAACTAATCCTCTTGTCTAGGGGATCGATGAAGCCACCCATGGCGGCATAGTGTTCATGTAATGTAACTCTCTCTCCTTTAATTCAATTATGATTTTTCCAATTCTGTTTTCATTGTGTCGATTATATGCTAGCGTGATCGACTAGTTAAGCGTGTTGAGGCCTAGCGGCAATTCGCGTTTCAGAACTTGAATTGGGAACATCGGTCGAGTATTGCACGAGAGTGAGTAGGAGATCGATGCAACCTATAGGGAACCAGAATTAATAGAATTCGAGATTAGGGTTAAGAGACCTAGCAAGTAATTAACTCAAATCATCGAATACGTCCTAATGAGCACGGAAGTGGATTTAGGAGAATTTAGGGGTCCCGGTTGACATTAAAATTGAATCTAGGGAGGAGAATATCATCACTTGGGTACTTTGCATGATTGGGTAGGTGGATTCGAAACCTTAGATGCTTTTAAATTTCTGAATTCATTCACCTTAGCTTTAATCGATATCTTAATTGAATTGCAATCTTAATCTCTCTCACAACAATTTTCTTCGCTTAACTGAACCTATTGAATTTCTTACAAAATTAGTCGAATTGGTAACCCAATCCTTGTGTTCGACCTCGGTAGAATCTTACCGTGTTTTTATTACTTGCGACGACCCGGTACACTTGCCGGTGTCACAACAGTGGCTTCATCGATCCCCTAGACAAGAGGATTAGTTCCTCATGTCCGTAACAACAACGCACGTACAATCGGGATTCATCCTAAGCCTAAGAATTAAGAGAGGAGAAGAAAAGAAGAAATCCCAGAATAAGGGTTACAAAAGGTCTCTAAAAATTCTGATCCAAAAAGTCCTCTTTTCTGTTCTGATCTGCTCTATTTATAAGGAGGCCACGCGTCACGGCCGTGATGGCCATCACGGCCAGGCCGTGATGGCTTTCGCCACAGCGCACTCTCCGGAATTTGAACATTCGCGACGCGAAGGATGTCTCGCGACGTGAGTCCTCTTGTCACGGCCCGTGATATGAATCACGGCCAAGCCGTGATGTTCTCTGTCTTGTGTGGATTTTGGGTCACGGCCGTGATACATATCACGGCTAGGCCGTGATGAACTTTGACTTGTGTGGCATTTAGGTCACGGCCGTGATATACATCACGGCTAGGCCGTGATGGTCTCTGACTCTGGTGCTTTTCTAGAGTTCACACACTCGCGACGCGACGCGAACCTTCCCGTCACGGCCCGTGATGTGAATCACGGCTAGGCCGTGATGGTCTCTGTCTTCCCGGGTCTTCAAACTCTCGCGGGGCGAGCTTCCTCTCGCGGGGCGAGAATCTCCAGAATGACAATCTCCACTATTTCTTGACTTTCCTTAATTCTTAGAGCTTCACTTATGGACCTGAAAACAACACAAGCAACCACAAGCGTAATTCTATCCAAAATAACCTAAAAACTACACAAAAGACGCAAAACGAGTCAAAGTCCAACTTAGGAACAAAACAAGGCAAATTTGGGCGAAAACGAGAGTGAACTCGAATAAATTGGCACATAAACCCTAGTTCATCTAGTCATAAAACTAGATAAGCCAAAGGCTTATCAAAATACCCCAAACTTAAACCTTGCTTGTCCCCAAGCAAGCTTAAAACTCAAAAACGACTCAAGACTCGGCAAACTTAAGGGATTCAATCGATTTCGCACAAATTTCATGCGACTTTACAAAGCAGTTTTTCTTCTTTGATTCCCCCCCTTTTTTTCATCAATGTAATCCCCACATTCATCTACTTTAAACAACTGAGAATTTATCATTCATGCCATCATTACTCTAAGTTGAGGCTCAAAGATACACACAAAGGAAGATCACCTATTTCAAACAATTGCCTTCCTCACAAGGGCATTTAGTATTTCACTCATTCGCTCAAGTTTGTCTAGGCTTTCAACTTTTTCACTCAATTTCACTTATCAAGAGCACTTCCCATGAATTTGATTTTCATCTCAAACATAGTTCCCACAAAAACATGCATGCAACATCAAAAGGTCTTTTAAAGGTTGTAATGGGGCCTGGCTGAGGGTAGGATAATCAAGGATATTTAGGCTTAAGTCCCTAGGAACTAAGAGAGCATGAGCATTAAACACATTTTCCACTCAAATTCCTTTCTTTCCATTTTTCATTTGGGCTCGGGTGACTACAACCTTTTCCTTGATATTATTTTTGTTTTGCCCTTTTCTTTTGGCAATTTTTTTGTTTTCTTCTTTTCTTTTCTTTTCTTTTTGCCTTGGGTCAACCTTTATTTTCTTTTTCTCATCCCAATATGACACATACCTTGTAGCCACCCCAAACTTAGTTTCTCACAACCTTTCTCTTGCTCATTTCCATGCTCTCCTAATCCTAAGATTGGGTTAACATGGTTTTTCAGATTTTGGCTCGTAATGTAGGGTCATCAAGAAACCATAGGTCAATTGGGCTCAATTTGGCTAACTAGGGAACATGCATTAGGGATGGTTCTTTTCAGGCCAAGTAGTTATTCAAAGAAAATTGCCTAAATCATTTGATGCAACACATAATCATGCAAACCATATAGAGATTCAAGCAAATTCGGGAAAGTGCAACTTAACAGTGATTCACACATTCAAAAACAGAGTTGGAGGCTCAAATCCTCACCTGGACATTTTGCAAATTGTTTGACCGAGATACGATTCCTAGTGTGTGCACCCCTCACCCCAAACTTATCATAAATCAAGCAATCATAATAAATCTCAAAGTTCAATTTTCAATTTTAAGTGGGGATAAACTTTTCTAATTTCAGAACTTAGGGAAAATCATCAATGGTCAAATAATTCATGCAATCAATCTATGCTAAATTCAATTGAAATCCAACAAGCTTGCCGACACAACATTCATACAATAACTCTTGATCTTCTCAAATTATTCAAGAGCGACAAACAAAAAAAAAACAAACACAAAAAACAAAAACAAAAACGAGAGTGAGGAAAAGAGAGGGTACCTAGCTTGGGTTGCCTCCTAAGTAGCGCTTGTTTAACGTCCCGAGCCTGACTCAAGTCGCCCCTAAGGGTTAATCCGAAGGAAGATCCTGCTTGCCATGCCATTCCTTGGCCCGTTCTCTGTAGGTTTGTGCACTTTTATATACTCGCAAGCTGTTCCCGGACAGCTCATTTAAGTCCAGCATCCTTCTATAATCTGCACGCACTCTCCACTCCGCGATGGTCTTTTTTGGGATCAACTTGTTGTCTTTCTTGACCACCACGGTTGTACTACCTTTCAACCTTGGTGCTTTGCCCTTCTTTTTCATTCCTTTGCAGCTGAGTTCTTCCCTTGCACATTCTTCCCTTGGGAGACTCGGTATGGGTTCCATGTCTCGTAGCCACTCAAGGTAAACTTCATCCCCCGAAGGGCCTTTTTCCTCACTGTCTTCCTCATGAGATTCTACCGATACTGTTGCAAGTGAAGGATCATGGTCTTTTCGAATTGCCTTTACCCTTTCAGTCGGGTCCACAACATCCACTCGATACACAGCTGACTTTCCTTCCGGGTGCTTAATCGCTTCAAAGACATTGAAAACCACCTTATCATCATTCACCCTTAAAGTGAGTTTCCCTTGCCGAACATCTATCAAGGCATCCCCAGTGGCCAAGAAGGGTCTACCCAATATGAGAGGGATCTCAGCATCTTCATCCATGTCGAGCACCACGAAGTCCACTGGGAATATGAACTTGTCAACCTTCACGAGCAAGTCTTCGACTACTCCATAGGGATATTTGATAGAACGATCGGCCAGTTGGAGTGACATTCGCGTATCCTTTACTTCTTTGATCCCTAGCCTCTTCATCATCGAGAGAGGCATCAAGTTGATGCTTGCCCCTAGATCACATAATGCCTTTCCGAAGGTAATTCCCCAATGGTGCATGGTATCGAGAAGGAACAGGGATCCTTCAACTTCGGAGGCAGTTTCCGTTGAAGAATGGCACTACACTCCTCGGTCAAAGCAACCGTTTCTTCATCCACAATACTCCGCTTCTTAGTGAGAAGTTCCTTCATAAACCGAGCATATGATGGCATTTGTTCCAAGGCTTCCGCAAATGGAATGTTAATCTGAAGTTTTCGGAAGACATCAAGGAACTTATTGAATTGCTTATCCTGTTGAGGCTTCTTCAATCTTTCCGGATACGGAACCTTCATGTAGGGAGGGAGGTCTTGGGGTTCAACCCACTTCTTCCTTCGGAACTCTTCATCCACAAGTTTCAGCCTTCCCCCTTGCTCCCGGTCCCCTTGTCACTTGCCAACCCTTCTTTCTCTGGTTGCTCTTCCTCAATCGGTAGTTGTTCCGGGCCCTTGTCATCCCGAGAACTAGTGGTACCCCTGCTAGGTTCCAACACCCTTCCGCTTCTAGTAGATATGACATTGCATTGTCCCTTGGGGTTGTTCTCGTACTACCGGAAGAGTGCCTGGAAGACGCTCATTAAGGTGCTTCGCGAGCTGCGCTATTTGTGTCTCAAGATTCTGAATTGCTGAACCTGTATGAGTAGCCAACTTGTCAATGGCAGTGTTCGTGTTAATTGACAATTTCTCCACTGCTGTACTCATCTTCTCAAAAGCCAGCTCCCACGGTTGTCTTCCACTATCTGTTATTTGCAACTGATTAGGCCCTGGAAGAGCCTGTTGGGTATTGCTCTGCTGAATTCCAATGTTCGGCGTTATACCCTGCTGAGGTTGCTGCCCGGCTAGACCACCACTAGCATTACTCCATGCGAAGCCCGGATGGTCTCTCCTCATGTACCCCCTATTTTGATTCTGATTGTAGTCATTTTGTCTGTTCCTCTGATAGTTATTCTGGGGCACAGTGTCATAAAAGTTGTGGCATGAGTCCACATGTTCCTGAGGGAAGTTGAATGGACAGTTTCGAGTGTCATGATCTCCATTACAATTACCACAACCTGGAGGCATTCCCTCGTGTATCACATTAGCCTTCTTGTTCTCTGACAAAGCCGCCACTTGCATCTTCAACAATCTGTTTTGCTCAAGAATGGCCTCCATTGCCCCAGAACTGATTCCATTTGAGGTTTCCCTTCCACGGTTGTAATCATTATATGACATTTTCTCTAACAAAGTGCCAATCCATCCTCATCAGATAAATATACAAAAGAACCGCCAGCTGCGGCATCACAGTTCATCTGATAGCGTCCTCTCAACCCATTAAAGAAATGTTGCACCTTGGAAACCGGGTCAAAGAACGCAGAGGGACATCTTCTCAACAAACCATTGTACCTCTCCCACGCTTCATTGTATGTTTCATCCTCCGTTTGCCTAAATGAAGTGACGGCTATTCTTGCTTGTGCCGCCTTCTGAGGAGGAAAGTATTTGGTTAGGAACTTCGTGCCATTTGCTCCCAAGTTACGATCTTTGTTCCTATCCAAGTCATCCAACCCAATCGCGAGCGACATCCCTAAGAGAGAGAGGGAAAAGTCGCAAGCGAAACTCATCCTGTGAGACTCCTCTTGTCTTACGTAAGTCACGAGGCTTCAAGGAAGCGAGTGATGTGTCTATGCGGGTCTTGCTTGCCCACTGCCGTCGAACCGATTCTCACGGATCTGGGCTGTGACACACCCTTCCACTCTGAAGGAGTCTGTGTTCAAGTTGCCCCTCACAATAGAAGAAGCACAATCCTCCAAGTTTGGTAGATCGTACTCGAAGAGAGGCTTGTAACGAGGAGGAGGAGGAGGAGGATTTTCTTCAGCCATTCCCTCTATTTTAATTCCTTCAATTCTTTTCCGTTCCCTGGCTTCTTTCCTTAATTGCCGCTCGGTCCTGGTGATCTCGGAATCAAATAGCAAGTCCTCTTGTAGGAGGGTACCTCGCATACAAAAACAGGCAAAGACCAAGTGGAATCAAAGAAGCAGAGAAAAATAATAACAATTAAATAAAAGAAAATAAAACTAAAAGTCAGCTTAACCAAACAGCCGAATTTCCTAAAAATTAGGAAAATTGGTTGTGCCAATCCCCGGCAACGGCGCCAAAAACTTGTTGTGACTCCGGCAAGTGTACCGGGTCGTGCATAAGTAATAAAAACACGGAAGATTCTCACCGAGGTCGAACACAAGGATTGGGTTACCAATTCGACTAAATTGTCAAGAAATCGATCACGTTGGTTAAGCAATAAAAGGTGGTTGAGAGAAAGAGATTGAGATCGCGAATTCAAGAATCGATTCAAATAACGCTACGGTGATTAAATTCAGAAATAAAAGCATCTAAGGTTTCGAATTCACCTACCCAATCATGCAAAGTACCCAAGTGATGATATTCTCCTCCCTAAGTTCAATTTTAATGTCAACCGGGACCCCTAAATTCTCCTAAATCCACTTCCGTGCTCATTAGGACGTATTCGATGATTTGAGTTAATTACTTGCTAGGTCTCTTAACCCTAATCTCGAATTCTATTAATTCTTGTTCCCTATAGGTTGCATCGATCTCCTACTCACTCTCGTGCAATACTCGACCGATGTTCCCAATTCAAGTTCTAAAACGCGAATCGCCGCTAGGCCTCAACACGCTTAACTAGTCGATCACGCTAGCATATAATCGACACAATGAAAACAGAATTGGAAAATCATAATTGAATTAAAGGAGAGAGAGTTACATTACATGAACACTATGCCGCCATGGGTGGCTTCATCGATCCCCTAGACAAGAGGATTAGTTCCTCATGTCCGTAACAACAACGCACGTACAATCGGGATTCATCCTAAGCCTAAGAATTAAGAGAGGAGAAGAAAAGAAGAAATCCCAGAATAAGGGTTACAAAAGGTCTCTAAAAGTTCTGATCAAAAAGCCCCCTTTTCTGTTCTGATCTGCTCTATTTATAAGGAGGCCACGCGTCACGGCCGTGATGGCCATCACGGCCAGGCCGTGATGGCTTCTGCTTCTGGCGCACTTCTGGAATTTGAACATTCGCGACGCGAAGGATGTCTCGCGACGCGAGTCCTCTTGTCACGGCCCGTGATATGAATCACGGCCAAGCCGTGATGTTCTCTGTCTTGTGTGGATTTTGGGTCACGGCCGTGATACATATCACGGCTAGGCCGTGATGATCTCTGACTTGTGTGGCATTTAGGTCACGGCCGTGATATACATCACGGCTAGGCCGTGATGGTCTCTGACTCTGGTGCTTTTCTAGAGTTCACACACTCGCGACGCGACGCGAACCTTCCCGTCACGGCCCGTGATGTGAATCACGGCTAGGCCGTGATGGTCTCTGTCTTCCCGGGTCTTCAAACTCTCGCGGGGCGAGCTTCCTCTCGCGGGGCGAGAATCTCCAGAATGGCAATCTCCACTATTTCTTGACTTTCCTTAATTCTTAGAGCTTCACTTATGGACCTGAAAACAACACAAGCAACCACAAGCGTAATTCTATCCAAAATAACCTAAAAACTACACAAAAGACGCAAAACGAGTCAAAGTCCAACTTAGGAACAAAACAAGGCAAATTTGGGCGAAAACGAGAGTGAACTCGAATAAATTGGCACATAAACCCTAGTTCATCTAGTCATAAAACTAGATAAGCCAAAGGCTTATCATCTATCGGACTTGTAAGGAGTGTCAAACAGCAGGCACTGCCATCACTCGTAGGAGTGAAATGCCTCAACAGCCCATACTTTTTTGTGAGGTGTTTGATGTGTGGGGAATTGACTTTATGGGTCCTTTCCCTGCATCTTTTGGTTTTATATATATTCTTTTGGCTGTTGACTATGTTTCAAAGTGGGTGGAAGCTATCCCCACTAGGACTAACGATTCTAAAGTTGTTTCAAAATTTGTTAGGTCCAATATTTTTTGCAGGTTCGGCATACCTCGGGCCATCATCAGTGACTAGGGTACTCACTTCTGCAACCGCACCATGGAAGCTCTACTCCGGAAGTATGGAGTTGTGCATAGAGTCCCCACTGCTTATCATCCCCAGACCAATGGCCAGGCTGAAGTTTCAAACAGGGAGATCAAGCAGATCTTAGAGAAGATGGTGCATCCGAATAGGAAGGACTGGAGCCGCCGTCTAGAAGACGCACTGTGGGCTCAGAGGACCGCTTTCAAGACACCGATAGGGATGTCCCCCTTTAGGCTTGTATTTGGTAAGGCATGTCATCACCCTGTGGAAGTTGAGCACCGTGCGTATTGGGCAGTCAAGTGCTGTAATTTGGAAATGAAAAAACCTGGTATTGAAAGGAAATTGCAATTACAGCAGCTTGAGGAGCTTAGGCTAGAAGCCTATGAAAGCTCCCAGATTTATAAAGAAAGAACCAAGCATTACCATGATAGGATGATTGCTAGGAAGAAATTTTGTGTGGGCCAGCAGGTCTTACTGTTTAACTCCCGCCTGAAAGTGATGACTGGGAAACTTAGGTCCAAGTGGGTTGGCCCATTTGTTGTTACTAACGTTTTTCCTTATGGTGCAGTAGAGATTAAAAGTGCAGGTAGCAACAAGGCCTTCAAGGTTAACGGGCAGAGGCTAAAGCTATTTCATGAGAGCTCGGTGCCTGAGAATGCTACTGTTGAGGAGCTCTCCTTGGAAGGTCCCACCTACACTGACACTTGATCAGGGAACACCCTTTCCTTTCCCACACTCTGATTTTATAGTTATGTTGTTTCATTGGGGACAATGTATGTTTTAAGTGTGGGGGAGGGAAATTGCAGCTTTGTTTTGTGTTTTATCTTGTTTTTCTTTTAGCTCTTCAATAATTTGTGTGAGTCTAGTGTCGGTGAGCTTGCTTGGTTTTGATTGATTTTGCACAGATTGATGCATGAATTATGTGATGATTCCCCCTAGAAAAAAAAAATATTTTGAAAAGTGATCCCCATGTGAAAAAAAAAATTGAAAAAAATTTGAAAATTGAACTTTGAGATATTTTGTTGTGATGGCATGATTTATGATAAGTTTGGGGTGAAGGGAAGCACACACTAGGGATAGAATCTCGGTCAAACAATTTGCAAAAATGTCCAGGTGAGGATTTGAGCCTCCAACATGTTTTTAATTGTGTGAATCACTTTTGAGCTACACTTTCCCGAATTTGCTTGAATCTCTTTATGGTTTACATGTTTATGTGTTTGCATCAAATGATTTAGGCATTTTCTTTGTAAATAACCACTTGGCCTAAATTGAACCCTTCCTAATGCATGTTCCCTAGTTAGCCCCTTTGAGCCTAATAAGCCTGTTAATTCTTGATGACCTTATGTTATGAGCCTAAAATCTGGAAAAACCATGTTAACCCGATCTTAGGATTAGGAGAGCATGGAAGCCTAGCAAGAGAATGGTTGCAAGAAACTAAGTTTGGGGTGGCTACAAGGGTATGATGTGTTATTTGGGATTGAGAAAAAGAAAAAAATAAAATAATAAAAAGGTTGGAGCCAAAGGCAAGAAAAGAAAAAAGAAAAAAAAAGAAAAAAAAAGGAAATAAAAAGTGCAAAAATGTCAAAAAGGATATCTAAAGAAAAAGGTTGTAGTCACCCAAGGCAAAAAGGAAAAAAATGGAAAAATGAACTTGCGTGGAAATTCAATGTATCAAATGTTCATGCTCTCTTAGTTCCTAGGGACTTAAGCCTAGTACCTTTGTATATCCTACCTTTAGCCAGGCCCCATTACAACCTTAAAAGACCTTTTGATGTTGCATGCATGTTTTCCGTGGGAACCATTTTGAGATAAAAATCAAATTCATGGGAAGTGCTCTTAAAAGTGAAATTGAGTGAAATATTGTTAACTTGACAAAAACTGAGCGATTGAGTGAACACTAAATTCCCTTGTGAGGAAGGAAATTGTTTGAATTTGGTGATCTCCCTTTTGTGTGTAACTTTGATCCCTTGCTTAGATTAATGATTGCTTGAATGATGAAATTCTCAAATGTTCAGAATAAATGATTGTGGGAATTGCTTTGTTTGGAAAGGGGGGGAATCGTTGAGAAAAAATTATTTTGATGAATTGCTTGAAATTTGTGCAAAGTTGATTGAATCCTTTAAGCTTGCCATGTCTTGAGTCTTTTTGAGTTTGAGTTTGAGTTTGCTTGGGGACAAGCAAAGTTTAAGTTTGGGGTATTTTGATAAGCCTCTGGCTCATCTAGTTTTATGGCTAGTATGACCATGGTTTTGTGCTAATTATATTTCGTTTTTGCCCAAATTAGATTAGATTGTCCTCAAGCAAGGTTTTGAGTCTCTAAAGTAGTTTTTAGGTTAATTTAGCCAGTTTTGAGTCAAATAAAGCACTTATGGCTATTTTATTGATTTCAGGTTAAATTAGTAGTCAAGGGAATAAAGAAACAGGGAAATTTCAATCCTGGAGGTATTCGCCCGGCGAGAGACTACTCGCCTCGCGAAGCTGAATTCCAGCCTGAGCAGCAGATGTCATTCACTCTGTCTCGTCCCGCGAACCCTATTCTCGCCTCGCAAGAAGGAAGGCTGACTGTTCCAGAAAAATGCAAGATTTCTGTGTCGCCTCGCGAATCCATCTATTCGCCACGCGACCCTGGAAGTCAGAAAGCATCACGGTTAGACTCTTCAATTCCTCGCCTCGCGAGCCATTATTCGCCTCGCGAGAAGACCAAACGTTGCAGATTCTTCATAAGATTCGCCTCGCGAGTGAGTGTTCGCCTCGCGAGAAGGTGCTGTTCCTGAAAGATATAAATGGTTGTTCTGGGCAGATTAGAAGACACTTTTTCATTATCCATTGTTTTTACATATTTTCTGGTTGTGATGCGTTTTTATGGAGAACTAATTTTCTTAGATTAGTCTACTGTCATTGATTTCCACCGCACTTGAGGTTCTGTAATTCCTGTTTTATTTGCTTTTCCCTTTTCAATACTATGCTATATATTTCTGTTTGCTTAATTCAGGAGTGTATAGTGTTTGTGTTGATTTATTTCGGTGATGTTATGTTCTTATATTGAATCGCGTTTGCTTAATTCGCATGTATTCGTTCATGTTCGCTTAGTTCATGAGTACTTCACCCTGTTTGCTTAATTCGGGAATTAGGAACATATATCTCGTAGTAGTGATTTCGCTTGTTAATTGTTGCTACAACCGAAAGGGGATTAGAATCTGCTTAGGGCTTGGAAATTAATGAACCGATGATAGTTGGGAAATCGAGAACAGTAGATTAATCGTCTTTAGCTTATTTGATAATCTCTTAAACTGCTCTGTTTTGCTCTGTTTGCAATTGAATTTCAAACCAACCCCCGCCACCCACCCCCCAAAAAACTGATTTTTGTGGTAAATAACAATTCAAGAGTCCTTGTGAGACGATATCCGAGTTGTCGCCCTTAACTACATATTTTGTAAATCGCTCGTTTTTTTGGCGCGTGCGCGACAGCACGTTCAACCATCCCCTACCCATACTACACTATCCCCGACCCACACTACCCCATCCTCCACCAATGTCCAGACCTCCACTCTCTTTACACCACAACGCGCACTAACTGGCTACTCGCCGCCCCCTACTGGATCCACACCACACCTACACCCAGCACCACCATCATCATCGAATGCGCCGACAACACAGTCAGCAGGATTATCATTTATGCCGACTCCTGGGATGATGCCACAGCCGGACATGGCCATTTTATCCTCATCATTCGCACCCGCATACGGTCACGACACGACCATTCCATCATCGTTGTCTGTGCAGCAGTCGGCCTCGGCGGAGGACCTGCCTGAGTGGGCCAGTGTTCCCGCACCTGAGGATCGACCATGGATCCGGCATGTTTCTGGATCGTAAGTTTAATTTAATTTAATGTTGTTTAAAAATAGTTACTATTCAATAAGTATATATTTGTTCGTTGTCCTTTTGTTGAATTAATTAAATTATAAATTTTTCAGCTTCATCCCATCGAAAGTGGGATCGAAGCACGTTACCTACGCCATCAAGGCACAGTATCGTCGCTTCTGGCCATCATGGGGGGTGATCCCCGGGGACGATCAGGATCGTATCTTCAGACGATTCAGGGTAAGATGTTGTTTATTAATTCATTTAATTTTCCCTTTATTTTTCATGCATTTTATATATTTTTTGTATAATGTTATTAATAATTTTTCTTTGTTAATAAGAGCTTGTGTGCTGCTTACCGGAGCATCCCTCAGAGATACGTGCTATCTTTGATGACCGAGCAGCTGCTCGACTGAGGGACATGCTCCGGGAGCGTAGGGAGACCCAGATACGTCCAGATTACATCGGGCCCAACATCTGGGTCCAAGCGTGGCAGATTGGGACACTCCAGCTACAAGTCAAGTGTTGTTAGCGAAGAGAAATCGAGCTTCCAAGAAGGGTGGAAGCATGCACACTGGTGGTTCTATTAGCCACATGCAGCATGCCATTTATATGGTATGCATATATAAATAATTTTATTTATAAAATGTATAATTTTATTAAAAATTTATTTTATAACTAATTGATTTTATTGGTGTGACGATTGCAGGCAGGAGAGCTTGATCGATCCGTTAATGTCCCTACGGTCTTTGAGCAGACACATACTCGCTGGACACCGACGAGTTTGTTGATGAGAGGTCGAGACAGACAGTGTTGAGCTAAAGTTTTTTATTTATTTAAAGTATAGGTAATTATTTTATATATATATATATATATATATATATATATATATATATTAATAAATATTGATTGTAATGTATTGATCGCAAGCGGAGTACAATGCCAGGTTTAGTCAGGTAGCATCCGAGGCTGCCTCCTACTCTGGTGCCTCGGATCCTTCTTAACTGGACCCCGCCGAGGTTGAGCGACTACAGACCCAGGTCTGGATGGATGTGGCGGGCGGGATGAAGAAGGGGCGGATTTATGGTACCGTGACCCTAGCCAAGTCGATCCGTCGGGGGCCGACGCCGAGCTTGCCCATTCGGGAGCCTACATCCTCCGGCTCACAAGACACGAAGGAGGTGCAGCAGTAGAGAGAGGCGAACGAGCGCATGATGCAGCAGATGGAGACATTCTCTACGGTCATGACCGTTGTGTTCGATTTCCTTCCACCAGACAGGCGCAACGCTCTGCAGGGGGTCCTCCATGCCACACAACCCAGCCTTCCACTATTACCGATCCACCACCGCAGGCGCCACATTATGCCGATATGTCTTCTGAGCCATAGCCGAATGGTCATCTGGCGCCGGCAGACTCTCCCTGCCAGGACGACGATGACGGATTTTATGGTGATGGGTATTAGGATAGTTATAGATGTAGTAGAGTTTTGTAGCTAGACGGATATTTTATTTATGGATTATATGTTGAGTTTGTTTTTATTTTAAATTAATTTTAATTTAATTGCTTTTTTAAATTTTATTTGTAATTTCAATTTTGTTTTTTAATTAATAATATAATAATAATTAACTAAAATAAAATATAATAATTAATTAAAATATAATATAATAATAATTAAAATATAATTAGTTAAAATAAAATAAAATAATAATTAATTAATAAAATATAATAATAATAATTAATATTCAAAATATAAATTTTAATTAAAAAAATTTAATAATTAATTATTAATATATAACAAAATAAAAAAAAAATTTAAAAACCTTGTTTCCGACGGACAGTTCAGTCGATAACTGTTGTTTAGATTTTTCGACGGAAAGTTCCGTCGGTAACTTCCACAGACAATTACCGATGGACAATTCCGTCGACAATTAGGCGTTCCGTGTGATGTGTTTTCCAACGGACAACCCAAATCCGTCGGAAGGCCTTTCCTACACGCCTATTACCGACGGAACTGGGTCCATCCGAAATTCCGTCAATAACATCGTTTTCCAACGGTTTTCCTTCTTTTCCGATGGTTTTTGTCCGTCAGAAATGCCCCTTTTTTGTAGTGGTTACCCTCAACTTAATTTTTTAAGTATCACAATTAATAAAATGAATCATACTTTTTTATTGTATTACTTGGTTGTTAGTGATATTTGTTATGAGATAGAATCTCCCTAGCTAATGGGAAATATCGTGGAGGTCTATAGAGAGTGAAATTACTGAAATGCTACAAGCCGAGGTAGAAAGTTTTTACTTATAAAACTTTTCGCTCTATCTTTTAATTTATATATATGCAAGGATATATATGGTGGTCTCAAGGTTGTTTTAGAGGCAGATCTGTTGGTGACAGTCTATAATTGAGAATATCAAAGTACTGGCTTTCAGAAACACCGAACATGATCCTGCACAACCATAAAGAAATTGAGCTAGAGCTAGGAACATGCATATGGAAGATACAAAATTCGGTTGACAACATACCTTGAGTCGATCGAAAAACAACTTGTACATAACAACGCAAACCAAGAATACAATGTTCATTTTACAGACATCGATATCAAAACACTGATATTTATAATTGCCCAACGCTTAAGATGCAGCTCACTCAAGGGGTTTTGATTTGTCAGTAGATCATAGCTAGACTTAGAGTTTGATTAGTTACAAACTCTGACAAGTGTATCTACTGATAAATATTTGAAAAATAAATCTTAACCCTACAATCATACACAATAAGAAAATCACACCTAAAAAATTTATATGTATTTGTCTTTTAATCTTAATCATTTAAATCAATCTTTTTCTCTTTTGTAATCTCCTATGTGTGTGCAAATTAAAAGAGACAACGATTTACCTGCTCTACATAACCAACGAGTATTTTTGGGACTTTATTATTATTATTATTCAAAATTGTCCATTTTACAGTGATGTTTATTACAACTCTCATTTTCATTACAACCGGCCTTAATTAAGAAACAGGTAAATGAAAATGAATTCATACGCAGACACATGTTTAAATTTTATCTCCCAACTCAGCTTGAAAAGAGCATTACTTCAAGTAATTTTTCGTTTTTCACCAAGTATTCCCATAAGCGTTATAGTGATATATATACTCACTTTCTTGACTGTTGCGACTAAGAAACCTAATTGCTTTTTAAGAATTAAAACATTGGTACTCTTGTTTATTACTTCACTTAACCTTTCTTGGTTTACTGCAGGTAATTTGAAAAGGTGCTTACAATTTCAAATAATAAAAGCCAATGAAATGCCAAATATCAAAACTTGAAGATAACTATTTTTTTTTTTTTTTGGCGGTAAAGATCTTCATTCAATTGCTAAAACAAGGAACATTACAATCAAATTGATCAAGCAGTGTAGGGGCATTCCCCATCCAAACTAAGGGACTAACTCTAATAGTTAAGCCTATCAACTCAACAACCACATTACACATAGATTGTGCAGAAAACAAAGGGGCATCAAACCAAAATCTATATCCTAGCATCCAGCCTAACAATTTCTTCCTCATTCGGTTAAGGACATGTAATAGATGAGATGTCACAGTCTTAACGCTTATCCAATTACGGATCATTTCTTTGGCTTCTTCAGGCACAATTCGACTACATGTGATCTCGATGTTGTCCGATTTAACCCTTTGATCGGAAGTCAATTGAAGTGTGGAGAGGATACTGAAATTGGAATCAGCCACGAGTGGACCTACACCCTCTACATGTTTCCAAAAAACTGAGTTCATGGGCTTTTTCACAAACATCTCAGGAGCATTATTTACCCCATCAAGAACTAAGAGCAACCTGCATAAAAGGGATAAAGCAGAGGCCATAGCAACAGGACACCCAAATTGAAAATTTGTACCTCTGTCCGGTGGCTTTGGCGGAGGACGAAATACGACCTGTTCAGGAGGAGGGGGAACTGCCTCGATTTGCTAGTAATCAGGGTTCCTGGGGTCAGTGTGACCATCTGTTTCCATCAGAGTTTCGAGTCTGTCCTGTGGTGGTGGTTCGGTCGGTGGTCGCACCGCCGGTGAAGAGAACGACGCGGTGATGGGAGACCCTTTGATGGGATCTAGAGAGAGTGGGGAAGTGGTGGAGGGCAGATCGCCGACGACTAAGTCAGTCTCCAGTAAGAGACCGAAACCAAGCCGTGGGGTTGGTTGAGGCAGGTTAAAACTCGGATCTGTGAAAGATGGCTTGACATGGGTGAGGTGGAGCAGGGGTGAAGGATCTGAGAAATGGAGGTGGCAGCGAAATCCGGTGACAGGTGGAAAGAGACTCACGGTTGGCGACGAAAGGGCGAGGCGGAGGAGCGGTGGGGAGGTTGGATGTTGACATGGGAGAACGAAGGGGATTTCACAACGGGACGGAGGGACACTAGGAAGAAAGCCTGGGCTTCGACCAACAAGGCCCCACTGTTGGGGAAGCAAGCCTCCACAAAGGGAGGAAATAAGACCATGACGGCGCATGGAGGGATAAAACCCTAGCAGAGCCGAAAGGCTCTCAGGGTAAAGCAGACTAATTTCAAAAAATGAAGATAACTAAATTAATTACATAGAATTAGACTATTATTTAAAGCAATAACAAAATAGTCAGTGACGTGAAACTTTACAAATGGCCTTACACCATAGAAGTCAAAGCAATTTTGTTTTAATACCCTGGAATATAATTTGTGTTCAAAACTTTGTGAACATTCTGTTCTTTAAACGAAAGACAGAAATCTAAAACATTTACCCATCATGATAAAAAGGCCAAACCTAAAGTATCCAGTAGAGGCTTTAGAACTAATGTAGAAACTTTAGAAAGAAACCAGCACATGCGCCTCCTAGCTAGTTACAAGATAATTTCATGAATTCTGAGTGACACCTTATAATCTAGATTTTTCCTGTGCAGAAGTATCAACATTACTGACAATGCAACTTATATATATTATTATTACCAAATAATAAGTCTTGTAAAAGTTAACAGCCGGTCATTTGTCCAAATTGATCTGATAGCCAGTAAAAGATATATTGGCTGTACTCAAGAATAACATGAAGATCCAAATCTAGAGAAAGAGGTAAAAATCAGAAAAGAAAAGGAGAAATAATAATGTAACCCCAAATATACACGAAGTAAAAGCATTCAATGATTTATGGTAGGACACAAACTTCCACCATGTATGGTACTGACTTACCTGCTGAGCCTTGCAGGCGGGGGTGTTTTGGCAGTACAAAATGCCAGAAAGGTAGTGAAAGGACACAACTCCATCATCACTCAATATCAGACCTCAATAATGGCATATTACCAGATAGGCCAGCCATTGGCATCATTATCTATAATACTGACTCAAACATTGTTGAACTGCACTTAACTCTTTCCTCAAGGGCCTGAAGCCCTGAACCATGTATAAGTTGAGTCAGCATCTACTAGTAAATTAAAATAGAGAATAAAAGGAATTTAACTAGTTTTTTAGTTACATGACAATTTTCTCTAATTTTAAAATTAAAACATATTAACATAATTTATTTTTTGGCTTCACCTCTTATGCTCCAAGCTGGTAGTACAGTTGTGTTGTAGTGAACATCCTCCAGAAGAACCTGGTAGTAGAATTAGTCATTTATTGCCGCTGCAGCATCATCAAGATTCCCATATGAAATTAAGGGCTATAATTGATTTGGAGCAATTAGGGACAACCCCTAACCTTGTGAATCTTGATGATGCTCCATCGGCAAACAGTGACTGGTTTCTTTAGATCTCCTTGTGATAATCGTGATGATCACTATCCATGCAAAAGAGAAGAGAAAAAAGAAAAGAAAAGGAGGAAGTAGAAAAATAAATAAGGGTAGAGCAGCCCTAACCCTAGTCCCATATCTAAAGTCAATCCAATGATGAAAATGTAAGCACAGGAGCAAAGGAAAGAAGGGACAAAGTGATATAAGAGCTAGCTCAATCCCATGGGTATATATATGTGTACTGTAGGCCAACCAAACAAACAAAACTCACTTGGTTGTGTTTTTAGCTGTTAAAGTCTCTATGCAAGAAAGAAGATTATCAACAGTAAAAAAATTTAAAGAAAGAAACAGTATCAAAGTACTATGAACAGCAGAGAAGTGTGAAAGGATAAGCAGAAAATAAAAATTATAGAAAAACCCAAGAAGGTCCCAATTGGAACAGGAAGAAGGGTTATAACTTATAAGAGATCGAAGTAGAGAACTGAGACGGAACAAGGTTAAAAGATGTATATGTAGACTATATTGCTAGTTGCTAGAGAGAGTATGGTCCACTTGGGAAAGGGAGAGCGTGTGTACGTGCGGGCTTACAAGTAAAAAATGATGGAGGAGATTGGTTGGTGCTTAAGACCTGTGAGTCATATCCATCATAATCCTAGGTACCAAAAACTTAAAACCTCACTGACTGAGTCCGAAGATGGAAACAGAATATAATAGATTCACATCTCTGAGATTTGGAAAACGAAACTTACCCATTAGTGGAGTGATTCAACCATTCAGGGGTGGCGTTTAGGATTGGAAGAAGTATTACGTCCTTACAATCGTTTTTTTCTTCAAAGTGGGGGGTTGGAATTGACAGCCTCAGCTCTCATACCTTGACCCTGACCCCTGACCCCGGCCTAAATGTCAAGGGGGCGTGCCCTCTCTCCTTCATCAGGGTTTCAACTTGGGCAAGGTTCCTAGTTCGTATTGCTTTGATTGATTCCCCCCAATTTGCCTCTTTTGGACTCTCTTGTAAGTGAGAACCACTAAAGCGTACAACTATATGGGTCTTAGTTTTCACATCATTCACTCACGCATCACTAATGGGTCTTAGATGGCTTGATTGATGATCTTGATGGGTCTAAATTTTCACATCATTAACATCATGCATCATCCTCACCACCCTACTGGCTTCAGTATGTCTCAGCCTTCAAGAATATTTACTTCACTGTCTTTTTTTTAATTAAATAATAATTGGGTTAGCTAATCTATGCTCATCCATATATTTTAACAGTATGTCTCAGCCTTCAAGTGGTTAGTATTTGAATGATGTATGTATAGAAAAAACTTGGTTGAAAGGCGATTCATCTTGTGTGTCCAACGGATTTTCTGATAGAAGTTAGTCACTATTAACAGTGATAGATACTTCGTACATATAAACTGATTATTCCCCCAACCCAACCCAACCCTCTCTCTCACACATACATACATACATACATACATATATATATATATATATATATATATATAAAACAATAATTAATTATACTTGTATATTACAATTTTTATATTATTTTTAGATGATAAAACAAACAAAACACGGTAATGTATTTTTTATGGAATTGGACCCTCTTATTGAGAGGATCCAAATCCATTCTTTCTGCATTTTTTTCACCTAAACAAGTAATATCTTGGGTTGCCCTTTCGTGTTTCTGTTAGTTTCATTTCATTGTTATTTTGTATATGGATTTGAACAATCCTTATATTCAATCTAATATATTTTTTGTTTATAAAACAAAATTGTACAAAGTGAAATGTGATTTTTGAAGTTGAAATATCATTACTCTAAATTCAATCCATACTCTTATGTGATATAATTAAATTAATGTGCATGAACGGTGTGGAGTCGAGGCAATTTTTTTAGTAATCCTTTTGCGTTGCAATTATGGTTAAGCAAAAACATGGGTTTAGTTCATTATGAGATGTACTTATAAGAAAGGTTCGATGCGACAGCTGCATTCTTATGTACACTTGCCAGTCGTTTCCAAAGCGATTTCTTCTGGTTACAGGCTACCAGAATTAATAAGTGGTGCATATAATTACACGAATGGATCCACTTTGATTTTATTTTGATATTCTACTTTTCTCTCTAGAAAAATAAGAAGTACATATATGTCTGAATACTCATTTGGATGTAACATTGATCAGAACGAGATAAGAATTTAGATAAGTATCTTTCATCCAATGATAGTTGATTTTTAGAGTATATTATCTTATAAATGAAAAAAAAAAAAACTTTATAATATGATCAGACATCTAAGCTTGAATTTTTTTAGCCAAATTTTTTTATACACATATAAATCTTTAAAAAAATTAAAAAAATTTTAAATATGAAAAAAAGAAAATGTAAATATCTAAATCGATTATTTTGACTTTTAATACTAGCTTTTGGATGCATGAGGTGATCAGGGGGCTGGCATTTGTTTAGTTTATTAATTAATTTGCATTCATACCAAGGGGATTAAAAGCATTTCCTCCATCAAATCCCTATTAATATAGAAAATGTCTTGAGATCAATTTCACTATTGAAAATGATTTTTCCATTATTTAGTTTTTTTATTGAATTTTCATAAAACTAGTTAACAACTAACTACATCTGGAATAAGAGAGACTTCTGGATGTATCCTGGAAAAGTTATTTAACATCTATGACATCTTTTAATGAATAAACCTTTATTTTCGTCTATGAAAGATCGGAGTCCTTCACTTCTATCTGCAAATGGAGAAAACTCATCAGTTAGTCCCATGAAAATTAGACCTTCCATCACTTTAGTCTTACCATTCTCATATGTTAAAATTGCGAAAAAATAATGGTACGAAAAGTTTTTGGTACAAACGACGCATGAAATTATTATAGTGAATACCAATGAGATGTTGGTTGAATGGAAGCAACTTGCATCATAAGGAAGAGAACTTGGGAAACTCGGGTTTGAATCCTTGTGGAGTCACCTTTATTGCGAGGCTGGAAACCAAGGGATGAAATATTGCTCACTCAATCGAATCAGATATTAACCTCATAACGATCCCAAAAGACCTAAGCCGTTGGATACTACCAACTCGGCTCAAAAGGCTAATTAAGATGGGTTCCAAACAAAAAATAAATAAAAAATAAAAACAGTGAATTAAAGTTTTTACGATTTATCATGTATTAGTTTATTTGAATTAACTCATCCTTTAATTGATCCACATTTATTTCATAATTCGTGAAATTTCGCCAATGGTTCATTGGCACTAAATGTAAATAGCATAACTAGTTAAAATTAAGAAAATTTTACTCGTGCATGAAGCCCTTTTTACGTCAGTTAAAAATGTTGTTTAATGTCTGAAAAAAAGCTGACGTTATTCCAGCAGACGTCAAGAGTGTAACTTTTAACGTCTGTTAACAAACTGACGTTAAAGTAGCACTTTTAACGTCAGCTATTAAATATAAATGATGTTAAAAGTAGCACTTTTAATGTCAGTTATTTAATTAAACTGACGTTATAAGTAATTTTATTAAAAAAATTACTTTTAATGTTAGTTGAATAGAGAACTGACGTTAAATTTTTATTTTTTTTTACATTTCTGTTACAATATATCCCTTCCCTCAGCTATATCCCTGCATTCAGTAAACAGTCTACAATATAGAATATGTACACATTACAGAATTTGCACACATTCAAATTTAGCAAATAAGGGACTCATTAAAACCTTATGATGCAAAACCCTCCTTGGGGATAAAAACATCATTATGGAAAAAGAGTACTCTTAAATTTTATTAATAAAAGAAAATAAATACAAAGAACAAATGGGGGGACAAAAAAACCAAAACCGATTAATAGAAAAAACACAAGTAAAAGTTTCTAAGTTTCTAAGTATTTAAATGTAAATTCATATACAAATATTATTAACTGCACATCTTCTAAGTATTCAGGAGGTATTTTTTCTATTCATTTTTCTTTATCATACTTAAAGAAGAATTCTGAAAAGCGCATCCTCAAGTCTCTAAACTCTCCTTTTTTTAAGAGTTGATTGGTCGCTAAAAGCATGCACACGTTCAAATAATTAACAATAACATTAACTCAAGCCATTACCAAAATTAAAATATATAATTAAATAAGTTGTTTAAGTGATTACCTTCATCCATCCCTCTGTAATAGACGTGGAGACTATGTTCAGCATATGATGCATCACATAATAGTCACACGAGCAACCGTCTGGCTGCTTACGAGACTATACAAGAAATGAAATTTAATGTCAGTTAAATATATATATATATATATATATATATATATATATATATATATATATATATTTGTAATTAGTAATTATAATATTAATTACTATTTAATAAACTACCAACCTTGAGGATAGTTTATTAAATAGACTATCCTCAATTAACCAATTAATAAACTACCAACCTTCAGCATGCTATCATAAACAGAATATTCATGTCAATTAACCAATTCATCATGTGTGTAATAAAATAAAAGTAAATGTAAAAACTTAAATTAAATAGAAGATTAATTAGTCACGTATTGATGGATTCCACTACCTCCCGTGGCGGGTTCTGGTGGAGAGAGCATAAGAATATGACAATATGCCTGGCAGGATGAAGTATGAGCAACTGCCAATGTTTGTTCATTATGTAGGGTGCCAGATATATTTCTTTCCGATCATCACCTCTCAGTAATCTTCCAATGTATGAATTGACTTCATTGTGATTAGCAAAGAATTCAGTCACAAGGACGTAGGAGTCTAAGAAACCATAAAGGTTGGAGCCCCTCTGAAGTTGAAGACGATTCAGATACCTAAGATATGAAATAAGTGGATTCTAATTGCATAATATATTGAGGTAGAAATAAATCATAAAATTGAAATAAAATATATAAATTGAATTAATTATAAAATTAAAGCATACTTATGTGGACCAAAGACTCACAACCGTGGTGGCTAGCCACTCGCCATCTTTGCAAAAGTGCCCAAGACCTTCACCACTGAATATAAAACCAAGATATAATGGCGGAGGTGGGGGGTGTCACCCATCCATCGTGTTCCAACGAGCATGTAAAATTGTCGAATGCATAATCCTCACCAATCAAGAACAAACGATTGTAGGGAGACAGCGAACTCGACTTTGCCTTCAATATTAAATAAAGAAAGTATATAAGTAGTTTAGAATAAAAAAAACATAAGTAATTAATTGAGAAATTTGATCATCAATTATGAATATACCTTCTAGGATAACTCGATCTCCTGCTTCGCCAACTCAAGCTCTTGTCGTTTCACCTCCAAGTCAAGCTCTAGCCGTTTCACCTCCAAGTCAAGCTCTCGTCGTTTCACCTCCAACTCCCGCTCCCTCTCTGCCAAGTCATCCACCTCCACATGTGTCCTATGATAGCTCTCTTTTGTGCTCACATGTGAAGGTTCGACAGCTCCCACTGTGTCCTGGGAACCCATGGAGGATAACTCCTTTACAAGCATCTTCTTGAAGGATGAGCTTGATAGGAAGCGGCTCATCAGCTGATCTGTAATGGCAGGGTTGGAAAAGAGCCGCTGTTTAACCACTTCTCTAAGTGCCTCCTCATCAACTTGACTACGTGAATCACCCGACCAGGGTGGTCGTCTTTGCCTAGGGCAGTGATCAATATATCTCGGTGTCCATGTGGGACGAATGAGCCTTGTGAGCATTTTTCCTTAAGCTCCTCCTACAATGAAGAAATTAAAAATTGTGTAAGATAATGTGTTAAAAATATCAATATATACAAATATCAACTACAAGTGCAGTTAGTTTGTTACTTACAATCTTTTATGCCACAGTGCGTGTGGCTTCAGCTTTAAAATCTCCTTTTTTTGTTCTTCGGTCCTCCAACCAAACATCCTCGCGGGTGATAGGAGATGGAGGATCAACAACTGTGCCCTCAGGCACCTCTCCAGCTGCTATCCTCTCATTCAGCTTCTTCTGTAAGTCCCTCTGCTTATCCGCCAACATCTCATTAATCTTAGTGTCGTACCCACCCTGAGACAATGTGTGGGTGTGAATGTTCTTTGCTTGAGTCCTCTTACCCTTTTCCCTTTTAGCATGTTAAAACAAAAACACATAATAAATTTAATTAAATAAATTTTCTTTACTTAAATGTACTATAAAATGGATAAGTAAATTAACTTAAACTAACCAGAAATAAAGGTGTATGTCGGCTCATAACAAAACTATCCCAAGTCTCCCTATCAACGTACGGGTAGTTTATAAAAAGTTCTTCGTGGTCCTTCGGTCCGAATACGTAGTGCCTAGTAAGATCGTTCTTAAACCCATTCCAACGCTTTGCCGCCAGTGAGAGCCATTTCGCCCTATGCACTTCCGTATTCGGCACGGTCCACGCTATCTGCACATTAAATACATAACAAAGAGGAGGAATTAGAACTCAAATAATTCTTTAATAATTCTTTTATTCAAAATATACAAATGTGCTTGAAGCACTTCCTCCCGACCCTTGCTATTAATCATTACACCATATGTACCCTTACCTTGACATCTTATCTCATCATGACGAGGGTTAGGAACCCCTATAGGATCAGTGTTAGGAAGGTAGTCTGAACAAAACTCAATAGCTTCTTCTGCAACGTACCTTTGAACAATAGATGCTTCGGGACGGTGTGGATTCTTCACATACCCTTTCAAGACCTTCATGTATCGCTCAACTTGGTACATCCACCTCAAAAAACGGGGCCACATAATCTAATCTCCCTCACTAATGAACAATTAAGTGAACCATGATGTCGAAAAACGAAGGAGAAAAATACATCTCCAATTGTCACAAGAGTGTAGCAGCCTCAACTTCCAACTCATCCAACTTTTGGGGGTCAACGACTTTGCTACATATAGCATTGAAGAATGAGCACAACCTAGTAATGGCATGTCTCACATTTTTAGGAGCAACACCACGAATAGCCACGGGCAGAAGTTGTTGCATCAAGATGTGGCAATCATGAGACCTTAAGCCAACCAATTTGAGATCACTTGAGACAAGCCTCTTGAAATTTGAAGAGTAACCATGTGGAACTTTGATGCCCTGAAGACACTCACAAAAACTCTTTCTCTCTTTTTTTGACAAAGTATGACATGTTGGAGGCAAATATGTCTGCTTACCATCCTCAACAACTGGAGCTAACTGCTCTCGTACATTCATCGCAACAAGATCGAGACGAGCATTCACAACATACTTTGTCTTGCCCTGAATGTTGAGAAGTGTCTCGATCACACTATCACACACATTTTTCTCCACATGCATCACATCAATATAGTGTCTAACATCAAGCTTGCACCAGTATGGAAGATCAAAGAATATCGACCTCTTCTTCCATATGCTTTTTCTAAGTAGCCTTAGCCTTCTTTTTGGCCTCTGCTAAGATAACATTGATGTGCTTCACCCGTTGATAAACTTGCTCTCCATTTAAGGCAATCGAGCATTTTCGGTCTCTTGGCATCCATTAAAAGCTTTTTTCATCTTACCATATGGGTGATCACGTTTAAGAAATATTCGATGTCCAAGGTAAACCGTTTTCCTCCCATGATGCAACTGAGTGTAGCATGTGCCTTCTTCACATATAGGGCATGCTTTATGCCCCTTAACACTGTACCCAGACAAGTTCCCATATGCTGGAAAGTCATTGATGGTGCAAAATAACATGGCATGCAGCTTGAAAGTCTCGTGAGAATACCCATCAACTACATCAACACCTACGACCCACAGCTTTTTCAAGTCTTCAATCAAGGGACTTAGATAAACATCTAAGTTATTTCCGGTTGCTTTGAGCCCAAAATCATCATAGATAACATCATGTATTTGCGCTTCATGCACAACCAAGGAGGTAGGTTTTAAATTGTCAAGAGAGCAGGCCATGAACTATGAATACTACTTAAGTTACCATATGGATTCATTCCATCTGTAGCAAGCCAAGCCTTAGGTTCTTGGCTCCTCACGAAATCTGGAAACAAAGTATCAATCTTCTTCCATTGCACAGAATCAGTTGGATGGCGAACCTGTCCATCACGTTTCCTCTCATCATGATACCATCTATGATTCTTTGCATCTTTAACATAGCAAACAATCGCTTGAACCTTGGAATTATTGGAAGATACCACAACACCTTCGCAGGAGGACCATTTTTTTTCACATCACAAATCGAATCATCAAGGTCATGACCATCATCACCATCCTTCACTTTGTAGTGTGATAACCCACACTTGGGGCAATCGTGATTCTCTTCATAATCACCCGTGTACAATATGCAATCATTGGGGCATGCGCGTATCTTATTATACTCCATACCCATCGGACACAATATATTCTTGGACTCATAGTTACGGTCAGGTAATGTGTTTCCCTCTGGAAGCAAGTCTTTCAATAATTCAAGCAATTCGGTGAAGCTTTTATCGCTCCAACCATTTCTCGTCTTCACACAAACCAATTTTAACACCACCGACAACCGTGTATGAGTAGTACACCCAGGATACAAAGGCTTATCCGCATCACTGCACAACCTTTCATACACATGTGCTCGTTGAAAAGATTCTTGTCCAATATCACGGATCAGGTCCTCTACTCGATCATCCTCCATATCTACGTCAACGTCTTCACTTTGGGGGACACTTGGCTTAGTACTTAACAACATATCACCATGCCATATCCATCTTCTATAATTCAAGTAAATCCCAAAACAAATAATTTGATTACGTATATCCTTGACCGTATGTTTCCTCATATTCAAACATTTGACACAAGGACAACAGAACATTCCTTTACTATTAGGAACATTCATTTGAGCAAATTCTATAAACTCTTCCACTCCCTTCAAATACTCATCACTTATGCGTTTACAAACCATTCAACTACAATCCATAGCTAGATAGGTTCTGTAGATATAAACACATATATCCAATATAAGCACAATAGGGGATAGATTGGAAAAACACACTAGTATTTAAAAACCTAAGAACCATATATATCTTAATTGACTAATTGGCTAAAAAATCATCCTAATATATCTTAATCATCATTTCAATGCCAAAAATAAGCATATTACCGATTAAACTAGAAATCTAACCCCAACAAAAAACTAAACCCACATGGACCTCAAATGGACATGATATATCCTCACAGTAAGTGTTTCCAATGACTTGCCTACTTTTTAAGAAACCAGAACAATATTCTACATTCCATTGATGTCCAACATGCTCAGCATTTTCCTCCTAAAAAATGAGGCTTTTATCCTTTTTTAGTGAGTTACAAAAGAAAGTGTTCATGTGAAGGTGTTCAAATTTTATACAGCTCCTTGAACTATGAGAGAAAACCCATAGCCATTAACCATTCAACAAGGAACTTGGGCAATTTTCAAAATCTTGATAAAGCATAAAACTCACAATGATGAAATGGGTTTTTTAGTCACATTGCATACACCCACTTAGTAGCATCCAAGATTTAAAAAATAAAATAGAAGCAAAGGCCATAATTTTCTCCTAGGGAACTTGTATATATTCAATAAAGCAAGAATATGGAAACACTTAAAATAGTACCAATAAAAAAATGGAAACACAATTGAGCACTCAGAAACACCATGTTTACACAGTTCATAACTCAAAAACACTCATTTTAGAGTGAAACTTATGAATATGCAAACACTTAAAATACCAACAACAGAAAATGGTGGTCTCATTGAAACAAAAGTGGGTTAGGGCTTTACCCGCGTTCACAGAGAGGAGGAGGATAGTGAGAGGGGCAGAAACAGTTAGGGCTCAGTGCTGGTGCGCGTGCTTGGTGTTGCTTCCTCCACTAGTGGCCGCCGTTCAAAGAGGTGGCTAAGAGTGAGAGGGACAGGGAGAGTAATTAGGGCCAATATTCAAACAACACAGAGTGAAGTTGAGAGAGAGAGAAAGGTACCTCGCGGTGGTGATGGGAGGAGCTCGCGGTGGAGGTGGAGAGGAGCTCGCGATGGTGGTGGTAGTGATCGCTAAGGGAGGAAGGGTTAGGGGAGAAAGGTTATCGGAGGCAGAGTGATCAAAGTGATGAAGAAGGAAGCTCACGGGTAACATATAGTTTCTTAAAATTGGAAATCATTTTTAAGGTCAGTTGTTTAAACAACTGACGTTAAAGGTCACTTTTTACGTCAGTTGTTTAAATAACTGACGTTAAAGATGAACTTTTAACATCAGTTATTTAAACAACTAACGTTAAAGTGATGCGGGTCACTTTTAACGTCAGTTGTTTAAGCAACTGACGTTAAAGGTGATTTAAATGACTCTGATAATTACAATTCTGCCTCCACCTCCTTTTTAACATCTAAGTTTTACTTAACTGACGTTAAGCTCTCCCGTTTATTACATATTTTGTACTAGTGTGCGCTAGAGATTCAGATGTATGAGAATCCTCCAGGTCAAGCTCTTCGGGTGTATCTAGCTTATGTTTTGGGAGTTAGTATTCCTTTGTAATGTCTTTGTAATTTTTCTTTTGGGCTTAAGCCCCCTTTTTTCAAAAACAAAAAAGATAATATGTATACAATAATGAACATGATCATGCGTACCCGGAGTGTTTGGATGAATGAATTTAAGAGAGTAATGTATTTTTACAGGGTAATTAGAATTCATCAATATAAAAATAAAATACATTTTACATTAATGGATTCTAATCACCCTCTAAAAATATATTACCCTCTTAAATTCCCTCATCCAAACACACCAATTTTGGGCTCTTGATTGAAAATCTATCTTATTTCTCTTTTATGCATTTTCGATTACATCCTTATATTTGGATTGAATACTCCTAATATTCTATTCGATATATTTTTACTCATAAAAAAAAAAATCATCACCATGCACCTCGGCACCTGCTAACTGATTGGAATCGTTTTTGGCCATACAGAAGGTAAGCATTATAGGCACAAAGTCGACTAAAAGCACACGTACACATCGATCGATATTAATCCACCTCCCCTCCCCCACATGTCAGGAATCATGTGTTCATCTATAACTCTCCATGTTTTTTTAGGGCACATCAAATATCACTTGTTGACCTGTAAATGTCACAATGAATGGCTTTTAATTAACCCTTTAATTATTTGATAAATCCTAAGAAAATAGCTAAAGACCAGCATTGTGATTATTATAATGGAATCAAGATTTTGTGCGAATATCTTTATCCAAAACCCTGGTTCTTGAATACGCAACGAAATACCGCACTAACCGCTGCTAAAAGATTCCGGGTGCGGCATTTATCCATTCTGTCAAATCAGTGTTTAACATAAATTTTTTTTTATATTTTCGAAAGGCAATCTATTTTCTTGTTTGATAGATAAATATTAATAATTAGTTGTTATGTTAATTTTTTTTTCTTTATCAATATTTGAATCTTGAACCTCTCATTCCTTCAACTCCTTTTATTTTTTACTCAAACCACTTGAGTTACACAATATTTAGATTCTCTATCACCCAAAACTGCGTTAGACCAAAGCCACAATGTCGAGCTTTCGAAAAATGTGCATTGGAAGCCAAATTTCTTGACGTTAAAAACAATCCCAACCAAACAAGATACTGTTATATGGCTAATGGCGTTTAAGACAACATTTTATATTTTCTAAAAGGCAATCTGTTTATGGCGTTTTAAGACTTGGGGTCCCCTTCCACTTTTTTTTTTCACGGTTAGACAATCGAGATTCTCCAGTTTTTTTTTTTTTTTTGGATGATAATAAGTGAGATTCTCCAGTTAATAATACGTGTTAGTTTCAGCCAGGGGAATTAAGGGAAGAAGTTTTCATTGCCAGTGGCAACAAACAAATTGAATAGTGATCTTATCGCCAACTGTGTTGAAACGAATTTGGTTCATTTTCAATTAGATCTGATGTTGAAATCTTCTGTGAATAGAAAAAATAAATATTGAAAGAACTTCAAAGAAATCTTATTATTCAACGAGTTACTCAAAATTAAAAATAAATTTTAAATAATTAGAGTACTGGCAGACCGTCTGCGGTGTTGGGAGTCCAAACTCCCAAGTTCAATGGCATGGAGTCCATTATGTCACAAACTCACAATGATATCCGAAAGTTCCTGTGACACATTTCTTAAGAATAATGATATTTATATATTATTCTTTATTTTATTTATTTTACTTAATTTATAAATAATGATATAATTATTTAAAGACAAATATTAATGAATGTTCTCATTGAGGAATTAAGAAAATTAAAAAAGAATTTAAAAAAAAACTAGAAAAGTAACCCTTAGTGTGCGTTATGGTGACTTTTTGGTATTGGTTTCACGACTTTTTGGTAGTGGTCCGACGACTCTCCGTCAGTTGTCCGACGGTGGCACATGAGATGATATTAGGGAATTTCAAATTCTTACCTTTTAGGTGGTATTTCAAATACCCTAAATTTAGTTAAAAATAAAATACCCTCTTAAATTCCTTCATCCAAACTTTAGGGGAGAAGATCGAGAGAAACAATATGACATTGATCAATTGTGGAAGTGGAATGAAGAGCATGATTCTTTCTTTTTTTATAAAAGTAATTGCAAACGGGCTTTTGACCCTCCAAACTCCCGTTACTATAGTAAGTGGATTGTTTGAATATATTGTGTGTAAAAAAATTTGGAGGGGATATAATTGATTTTAAAAGAAACAAGAATTTTTAGTTTTTCTATTAAATATAAATGATTATAAGTATGAGACTCATAAAATTCTTTATATTTATATAAAAAAAATGATTTTATTTTTCATCTAAACAAATTTTGTTATGTTTGGTTCGACTTTCGAAATAGATAGAAGGATATCTGCATGGGTAAAAATTATTCTTAGGAGCTTTTGTCAAAAGCGCTTCAACTATAGTAGATTGAATAATTTCTAAACATCACAAAATCAATTATTCCAAATTCACTTTTAAAGTATCTTTATCAAACACAGATTAATTCAATTCAATTCTTTCAAAACACAATTTTATCAATTTTATTAAAGTTAGCGAAGGCCAACGGCTTAACCTATGCTAAAACGTTGCGTGGGTCACACTAACTAGCATCGGCCTAGCTTTCACTAATCTTAGCATCGGCCATGTTACTAGAGCTGTGTAGCGTCCATTTAGTTAAGCTGACACTAATATTAGCGTCAAGCACTTTAGTGATAGCCCCGTGACCGATGCTAATTTGTCGCTTAACGTCGGCTTTTAGCATTTAATGCGGGCTTTTGGCCGACGCTAAACACTGTTTTTCTTGTAGTGATCTCAAATAAACAGAGAGATTGTGATAAAGATAAGCCTTAAACACGGACAAGTCAGAAGTGATTCTTATTCGCCCACGCTCCACATAAAGGGTGCGTTTGGATAAACAACTTAATTAAGAGCTTATCACATAAGACCTTATCGCATGAGAGCTTATGCCATAAGCGCTTAAAGAAAGAAAAAGAAATAAAGGGACATGAGAGGATTCGAATAGTGAAAAACACGGAGAGGGTTTTTATTGCATAAGCTCTTATGATAATTCCATAAGTTTCTCCCTGTGACTTATGAAAATAAGTCAAAAACTCCTTATGGGATGACATAAGTTATTTTTATAGGCTCTGCCAAACACACTGCATAAGAACTTATGTTATCAGATAAGTTAAAAGGAGCTTAAATAAGCTCTTCCAAACGCCACCAAAGTCATCTTCCTCGGACAAACTTTTCCTTTTCATATATTTAATTAATGATTCTCTGGTCTCTATTTCCTTTTTGGGCTTGGAGTGCTAACCTGCTATGCAAATCTGATGCAAGCCTGATGTTTGGCATAAAATTTAATTGTGGCAATCAACACTGATATATATATATATATATATATATATATATATATATATATATATATATATATATTTTGTATGTATGTGTGAGTAGTGTTATTTATAACTTAATATTAGTTTTATCTGTCAATAAGTTTAGGAAATCGATAGTGTTGAATATTTATAATCTGCGCTATCATAATCAATCATCACCAATGGGTGATATGAATTAGCGATAATCGATTCTGTGAATTGAATCAATCATATCAATTTTGTTTTCAAGTCTCTCTTTTTTGACTAATTAATTGCGTCTAAGGTGTATGTATTCAACTGTATATCTTGATAAGAATCTCTCTTTAATAATTGGTATACGGCAGCAATGACAAGGCACCATTTCACCATAGATGCAGACAAATAAGAGTTTATTAACTGGCAAACTGGAAAAGGGAAGGGAAAAAAAAGAGTCATCTTCATTTGGTTGACAAAGATAAAGAAAGATGAAAGAAAAGAAAAAATCGTGACTCCCATTTTTCAAAGGGTAATCAACTAAAATTGGAAAGAAAAGTGGAGGGAGAGGAGAGAATCAGAGAAAATGAAGAAAAAGATATAACCACCCCTAATTTTCGTACATCTTATTCTTAATTAAGAGTATTTATGTATTTTTATAAATATATTATTTACTTTTTTGTCATATTCGACACCATCAAACAAGGAGAAATAAATATTTAGTGTTCTTTTATTTCATGTTTTCTTCTATTAAATAAATGAATAGCCATCTCATTATTTTTTTTCTTTTTTTTTTCCTCAACTTTTTTTCCTTTCACTTTGTATTATGATAAATTCTTTCCTCTCACTTTTATCTGGTGTAAACTATAGATGAATGATATTTGAACATTAAAATTAAATATCAACACCGTATATAAATAATATCACATACTTATTTATCATTTTCTCTCTCTCCTAAAACATTCCAAAGCTGCAAAAATACGATATAAACGATGTCAAATATATATGGTGTGTCAAACTGTCTGATATTTGTATAATAAGAATGGATATTAAATATGGGACGCCATATCTATATAGGAAAGTATTATATTTTATTTTTATTTTTATTTTGCATCCCTTTTTGTCATCATTGATCGTGACTATCTTGGCTATGATGCAGCCATCGACTTAGGGATGACAATTTTATCTGTGTCTGCGGGTAGTTGCGGATAAAATCTATAGTGAGTATGGGGCGGGTAGTGATACGGGTACCTGCGGTGACTATGTTGGTCACCACTACCTTTGCTACTATCTCTGGTGTCAACATCGCTGGCTATCACCCAAGCTACCCTTCTCAACCATCACGGTGCGGGCTTATCGTGGTGACTATTGCCAACCGCCGCTATGACGCTCCATCGACATATCAATTATCATCCATCAATAGATTTTGAAAATAAAGGTTAAAGTAATATTTTGGTCCATATACGTGACACTGATTTTCAATTTGGTCCCTATACGTAAAAAGTTATCAATTTGGTCCCTATACGTGACACTGGTTTTCAATTTGGTCCTTACCGCTATATAGGGACCAAATTACAAATTATTATCACATATAGGGACCAAATTGAAAATAATTGTCACATATAGGGACCAATTTCAATTTTTGTGGTTGAATTGGTCCCTACATGTGACAATAATTTGCAATTTGGTCCTCTTGTATAGGGACCAATTAGAGGTGATGACCAAATTGAAAACCAGTGTCACGTATAGGGATCAAATTGATAACTTTTTACGTATAGATACCAAATTGAAAATCAGTATCACGTATAGGGACCAAAAGATTACTTAAACCGAAAATAAATAAATAAATAAATAAATAGAGACAATTATATATTGTCGCTAATCTTTATTTCTTTCTTTATTTCCAAAATCTGGTGATGGATGATGCCTAATGTTATCACTTCTTAGCATGTGTTTGATGTAACATCCCCTAGGAGTTACTTTGTAACGCGTGCAGAAATGAATCAAAAATTAATTTGTTGGTTGCTTTCGGAAAATTCATTTTTACTTTAGGTCAGAAAACTCAGGTGTAAAAATTTTCTTCCTGAATACTTCAGCAAAGTGACACACATCTCAAAAGTAAAATCACATTATACTTGACGATACACATAAACTGGGTTTGTTCATAAATAAGGCCACCACAACATATAAGTTTTCTTGAAATTATTTCCATAGAAATTTACAAACCATACCAAGGATTTCAGAATCCCCTAAACCAATTTTCTCAAAATTACACAACACAAGGAAAAATCCTAAGCTGATCACTCTATAAAACATCGACTGGAAGAACTCTGTATTTCTCACGACTATTAACAACCACTGCAAAGATCGGGATTAGTATCCTCAATTGAAGTTAAGACTTCCTCCGTACCATCTACTACCAGTACCAAGGTATAGCGACAAAAACGAGTAAAACTTGATATATTGTAAGGGTGAGACACCAATATATGGATATAAGCACGTTAACTACATGCGTGACACGTAAAACAACATATCGTCATATAAAGTCATAAAGCATAAACCTCTAAAAAATAACAAGTAATTTACCAATGGGTTTCATACCCGCAGAATCATTGTCTTTTATAAAAAGATTCATGACACTTCACAGTTCAACATCTAATCTTTATACCTAATCTCCGAAGATCCCAAAGTCGTGTAAAATGAGCCGATCAAGCTCTTGAATGGCACATTGTCAACAAAAGAACAATGGTCAACATCAAAATGGCACATTGTCTAAACTCTTGATACAATGGTTAACATCATAATGGCACATTATCCGAACTCCCGGCACATTGGTCAACAAAACAAATGGCACATCGCCCAAAACTCCTGACACGATGGTCAACAAAACAAATGACACATCGTCCAAAACTCCCGGCACGATGGTCAACAAAGAAAATGGCACATCTCCCATTAAGGCACAATGATCAACTTTAAATGGCACACTGTCCATTAGGGCACAATGGTCAACATGAAACATGAATATCACCATGATACCATGACTAACAAATACACTATAACATGAATATCATCAAGATATCATGACTAACAAATACGTCGAGACATGAATATCTTTAAGATATCATGATTAACAAATACGTCGTTAAATAAAACTCGTCTACAGGAAAAAAAAAATCCTTTATGTTGTAACTCTTATATAAAACGTCAAATCATATTGAAATCCATTTTCTTTTGGAAACTCCATTTTCCCGCAATAACGTCAAATCTTCGTAAACTCATTTGTACTATAAATTCCTTTATAAAATTATCAAATTACTAAGAAACTCATTTTTCTTCTAAAAATATTTTTCTAAAAATTTTACTTTTCAAGAAGAGAGTCACGTGAGACTAAATCTTAGTTTAAAATAAAGACTGCCACTTTAGAATTACTTGCCGTAAATACTTTTCCGAATTACCGCCGTTTAGCATTTTAAAATAATTTTCCTCTTAAAATAATTTTCTAAGATGGAAATTAAGTTATTTTTTAAGATTAATTTCATAAAATAACTTTTTATATTATTTTGGAATTATTCGTATAAAAATTAGCAGTACAAAAATAATTTCACGATTACGTCCTCACCGTGACTCATGGTTCGCTCTTACACCGAAAAATCGTTAAAATAATGATATTTTCAAATATTTCTTGTTTTCCTCAAATAAAATATCCCATCAATATTATACTTTAATATTTCTCCGTTTAAATATTGAATATAATTCATAAAGCTTCTTAAAGCTTTTATCTAGTTAATTGACTGGGCACTGACCACTGTGAGGCTTCTCAAACAACAATCAGCAATAATATTATAGCAATTAACCCAGGCAGATCATGCATCCAAAACACTATAATACATAACTGCAAATAATCAAACACAGATAAAATAACAGCTTAGCACAGAATTAAACAACCACCACTAATCTCAATCAAATACTACAAATCATACACTAAATCACGCATATAATTATCGGGAAAAATCTCTCAGCTAAGCTCCCCTTAGCTCTTGAAGTTACAGTTTTTTCTCGAAGTTTTCTTCCGATTCGTTTCCGATTCCACCTCACAACTTAGTAAAATCCACAACAATTATCCTTTATAGTAAATCACAACAACAAATTAACAATCAAACAACTAAATATACCTATGTTCCTACATGATGAGTTCGGTCATGAGGTGTTTGGATGAATAAAAATTTTCTAAAATTCCTAAGCTTTTGGATTAGTGATTCTTAATCACTCAAAAACCCTAAAATAATGATTAACTTACAATGGTTGAAATAAAATACTCCAACCTTTCAAAACCCTAGTTTCGGCCATGACACAAAATTTGGGTTAGAGATCTCAAAATTTCACATACTCTTAGATCCATGACCTTAGAGTAGTGTAGAGTTAAGATAAATTATCATAAGTTGAAAAATGAAACAAAATCTTTCAACTCCTCAAAAACATAATTTCGGCCATGAAGAAAATAATGGCTTATAAGGATTAAATATTGAATATAATTCATAAAGCTTCTTAAAGCTTTTATCTAGTTAATTGACTGGGCACTGACCACTGTGAGGCTTCTTAAACAACAATCAGCAATAATATTATAGCAATTAACCCAGGCAGATCATGCATCCAAAACACTATAATACATAACTGCAAATAATCAAACACAGATAAAATAACAGCTTAGCACAGAATTAAACAACCACCACTAATCTCAATCAAATACTACAAATCATACACTAAATCACGCATATAATTATCGGGAAAAATCTCTCAGCTAAGCTCCCCTTAGCTCTTGAAGTTACAGTTTTTTTCTCGAAGTTTTCTTCCGATTCGTTTCCGATTCCACCTCACAACTTAGTAAAATCCACAACAATTATCCTTTATAGTAAATCACAACAACAAATTAACAATCAAACAACTAAATATACCTATGTTCCTACATGATGAGTTCGGTCATGAGGTGTTTGGATGAATAAAAATTTTCTAAAATTCCTAAGCTTTTGGATTAGTGATTCTTAATCACTCAAAAACCCTAAAATAATGATTAACTTACAATGGTTGAAATAAAATACTCCAACCTTTCAAAACCCTAGTTTCGGCCATGACACAAAATTTGGGTTAGAGATCTCAAAATTTCACATACTCTTAGATCCATGACCTTAGAGTAGTGTAGAGTTAAGATAAATTATCATAAGTTGAAAAATGAAACAAAATCTTTCAACTCCTCAAAAACATAATTTCGGCCATGAAGAAAATAATGGCTTAGAGGTTTTATTTCGATTCAATAATCATGGATTCAATACATATATGAACTATAAGGATTTAATTAGGCAAGACATGTCAAAAAAATGAACAACCCCCCCCCAACTAGGGTTCAGCCATGTCAAGATCATAGGGCAAGAAATTTTTGTTTGATGCATATTCTTGGATCTTGAATATAGAGAGGATAATAAGAGCATAGAAATTGGATTTTTTTATAATTTTCTATGAATTTTCAAAGTTCTAGATCTAAGAATTGAAAAATATGATCATGGCTTCAAAACACAAAAATAATTGAAGAACATGATGATGATTGAGTGAGGGAAGTATGATATACCTCTTGTAATTGAAAAATGAACAAGGTTTCAAGTAGTCGCTTCACAAAATAAGCTATGGAACTTAAGCTTTTAATGGAAAAATGGAGAAAATTGATGAAGATGATGAACATTGCCTTTTATAGAAATGGAGTGGGCTCTCCAAGGGTGCTTGGGCCGTGGGATTAGAGGGTAATTGGGTCCGAGGCATAAAATTCTAGGGACAAAATGGTAATCTTGTACAATGGCAAACTTGTGATTAAAATCAACATTAAGGATATATTAGTAAATTCCCTAAAAAGTCATCATTACTAACATGAGTCATCTATATGACTCACCCCTATGAGTCATCACTTGTCTTCATCCATTGAATGTCGGGTTTTGTCTCTGCACGTCCGTTCTCGACTCCTTCGATTACCCGATTTAGGTTTTTACTCCCGAATCGAGTTTAACAACCTCTTTATTTTGAAAATTTTCAAAATAACCTATATCGTTAGAAAGTTCATAAAAACCCTAAGCATTTCGTTCACGAGTCAAAATTAGGTTATTTAAGCAGTAAAATCTTGTTGTCAGTGAAAACGCAAATCGGATTCCGTCTGAATTTTCAACCAAAAATTTCACTGTATACTTATAAAAATAAGTATAATATGAATATGATTTTGGTTTTTCCCAAAATCATTTTCTAAGTTTTGGATCAAAATATAAATATTTATTTATATTTATATCTATCTTAAAAAATATAAAAATCGGAATGTTACATTTGGAATTGCATTAGTCAAGGATAGAATCCCTTCTCTCATACATAAAAAGCTACTCACAATTTCACACTTGACGCACGTTTGCCTGTAAATAAAGTGCATCCAAACTCCAAAGTATTCAAAAAGTGTTACTTATTTGCTAATTGACTAACAATTGTTATAAAATCATCTTTCTTTTAAATTTTCAATAGAAGCTGATTCTTGTTCTCTAAGCCCATAGACTTCGCTGTTTCAGAATATATTATAACAAATATTGAAGATATTTTGTGTCTTTGTTCAACTTACGAAAATAATTAAACAGGATATTGTCGCGACCATCCCGTCCGAAAGCCACGAAAAGAAGGTAAAAATAGATGAGTCGTCATTAAATTTTTTTTATCGGGAAAAATTTAGAAAACCCAATTATTTAAAGGTAAACCGGTCTAAAAAAAAGAGAGATGAGTCCGGGAGTCGGTTACAAGTAGGAAAGGTGTTAGCACCCCACATCACCCGTTTTTAAAAAAACGGTACCTCAAGTTAATTGTGCAAAAACATTTTGGTAACCTTTTAAATATTTATTTCACCCCAAAAATTATTTACAAGAAAGAACTATTTTTAATTTTTAGTATTTTAAATTTTATTAATTTTTATATTTTTAAATTTCATTGTTTATAAAAACTAAATGAGGTTGAACATGGCACATGAGTCCACAAGGTAACCTTAAATCTAAGGGACTGGATATGACATTGTGTCCATAGAGCATCCCTAAAAATAGAAAAGTTTAATTTTTCTGATTAATTATTTTAACATAAAAAGAGACACTAAAGGAGGGAAAATTTAGTTTTGGCTTGATAAGATGATTTATCTTGCTCCTACGTATTCCCGAGTGCGATGGGAAACTCAAAGTCACGTAGTTTTTTTAGAAAAAGTTTGATTGGTTTATTGATAAAGATTTGATTTATTTATTTTATTTTAAAAAAAAGAATTTTATTTAAGAATAAATTTACTCTTACACAGAGTCTAAGATATAGATGTTATACGATAAACCCTTACAATTCATACGTCACTTGAGGATGAAAAATCATACATCAACATCGTAGATTGTTTCGTGAATTAAAAAGAGATTTTTTCATCTTATGAATTTTGATAAAATCTTGTAAAAAGAGTAAATTGAAAACATTTTATTATTTTTTTAACACAATGGAATTAACTTTTGCACAGGGTAAAAGATAGCCAAACTATACGCTGACCCCTTACAATTCATACGACACTTGAGAATGAAAATCATACATCGATGTCGTAGATTGTTACGTGAATTAAAAAAGATTATTTTATAAAATAAAATTTTGTTAAAAAGAGTAAATTGAAAACATTTTATTATTTTTTGAAAGAGGATAATTTACTCTCGCACAGGGTTAAAGATAGTCAAGCTATACGGTGAACCCTTACAATTCACATGACACTTGAGGATGAAAATCTATACATCAATGTCATAGATTATTGCGTGAATTAAAATTTTTTTTAAAAGGATTTTTCATATTTTGTTTTTATTTTTTATGTTTTGTGATTTCAAATTTTTTTTTAGCTTGGTATCAATTTCTGAAAGAATTTGGCCCAAATAAAAAAAGTAAAAAACACTGGCCCAAGCAACCTGACCCAAATAAGCTAACAAATCACATAATATATAAAAATGAAAATAACTTAAAAACCAAAACAAAAGTTAGGAGCCCTTCTTCTTCTACATTACCAACAAAGGAGGTAAACCAAGAAGTTGCAGAGGTTGACCCATACAGGAGCGAGGACGACGGAGGCGAGCACGGCAGAGGCGACGCGGCGGCGGAGCTGGGCGCTGGCGTGGGTCGCGATCAAGGAGGAACTGGGGCAAGGCGGCGACACTGGTTTGGTAACGGTTGAGAACGCAGCAGCAACGGCTATGGGGGAAAGCAGACCAGGGTGGCTACTCGGATGCGTTTGGGGATGCGGACGGCTCAAGCGGCGGCGAGTAGTATTGTACTGGGCTGCGTGGACGTGGGAACGGCGGAGAGAGGGACGCGGATATGGTGTGCGGCAGAGGCTTGCGTGGTGGCTCACGGCGGCACGCTACGGAGCTCGCGGGGCGTCTCGTGGCGCGACGGTCCTGTGGTGGCTGAGGCGAGGCGCGGCAGTGACGCGACGACGACGACAGTCACGGATGACAGGGACAGAGGCAACTTTTCTTCTTCCTTTTTCCAGTTTTCTGTTTGCTATGTTGTTTAAATCTGTTCTTTTGATTTAGACCCCCCCCCCCCCCCCCTCCCCCTCCACTGATTTCGTTGCTTCTTATATTCACCAACAGGGCATATAAAACCAAGAATCAAATCCCCAAAGCCAGTCTTAGTTGCAGAGCCAAGTCCTTTTCCACTTTCTTTGTTTTGCCTCTGATGCTTGTTACACTCTTCTCAAGATTGCAGATTTTCATTCTTTGTGTTAAGTCTCCATTGAGCTTTCTGCATTTGCTCAGAAGGCAAATTTTCCATTTTCATGCTTCATTTTCAAACTCAACATTTTGGTGAAGGTTAACTTGTTTTTCCTCCTCATGTGTATTAAAAACTTTTGCCTTTTACTCCAATTGGCTGCCTTCAACATTCTGTTCCTCTAAAATATTTTATTTTATTTTTTAATAAAAGAAGTGAGCCTTTTTATTTACTTGAGATGAGATTATGTAAGTGGGTTGGGCTAAAGGACATGGGCCAAATCATGGATAAAATTTTTTTTAGTTTCCTCTGCACGTACTTTTATTTATTATTATTATTTTTTTAAAAAAATTAAGTAAGATGAGAAAATACCCGGACAAAATTAGGTATTCACAACTGCCCCTCTTTACTTGTTTCTTATTAGATAATAGGTGTAACCGTGGTTAACCAATTATCGTTATAAGAAATGAGTAAAGATATGAACTCCAATTTTGTTCGGGGTACTCTGATGAGCTAAAGGACCTGCGAATGCAAAGCGATCTCCTAAAAATAAACCTCAGGTTGGATTGCCCATTGAGGTTTACACATAAAAAGCTTGCAGACTGGATTACCTGCTGAGCTTAAGAACATACAGGGAGGATTGCCTGTTAGAGGCTCAAATAAAGAGATAAAGAGCTTACGGGGTGGATTACCCGTCAGAAGCTCGAACAGAAAGATAAAAGAGCTTACGGGGTGGATTGCCCGTCAGAATTACCCATCAGAAGCTCGAACAAAAGGATAAAAGAGCTTACGGGGTGGATTGCCCGTCAGAAGCTCGAACAGAAAGATAAAAGATTGTAAGGCCCTATAGACAAATGCAATATGAAAGTTGATTTTGCTCATTGATAGAATGATAATGCATAAGATACCTTTTATTGATGAATGCTAATGGAGAAACCCTTATTATTTTTGGCGCAATGCAAAAGATACTTTTGATGAAATTATTTCCTTTTTGTTGTGTCTTTTCGTTATTGGATCCTTGACCCCTTAAAAGTATGGATCACAGTTAGTCTTGAGGATGAACTAAAATAAGTCCTATATTATCAGAAAAGATATCCTGCACTTTTATCTTCTGATGATAGACGTTCTTGATGATAATTATCTCGATGGTTGATTCTCAATATTCCTTCCTTTCTTCAGTGCCCTTTATAGGGGAAGCATCGTGCCCCCCATGACCTTTTGAGGCTTTCCAAGGAATTCTAACTACTTAAAAAACACCAATACTTGTTTCACATTTCAGTATATACTTGTCAAGATAAATGTACACATACAAATGACAAAAGTTAAGAGAAAAGGACCAAGGTAGCGAAATAAAATAAAGGAAGTCAATGTCATTATATTTGGATTGAAAATGGTATACAAAGCATAAATTGCAAAACATTGCGGAGTAGAATCGCATCTCGTCGGGTGATGTCTCTCTCAATGACTAATGTTAGTATCCCTCATACAATCTTGACTGCTCATTAATTGGCTTCAGAGATGTTGTTTGCCCCAGTTTTCATACATCCAACCTACTGACTGCCCCAGTTCATCGGCTTGACGACACTTCCATTGTTATGTTTTTATTTTTTTTATTTTTTTGAACCCTAACTTCTGCATAGATCGCCTTTTCAGGTTTTCAGCCTAGCTGGTTGCTCTAACTTTTGCCTAGACTGTCTTTTTAGATTTTCAGTCTAGCGAGCCTTTCTTTTTTCATTTTTTCACTTTTCTTTTCTTTTCTTCTTCTTCTTGGGAAGTGTGTTCAAGCATAATACTTTTTGACTGCATCTGAGTTTACAGGGAGTGGAAGATTTTCCCCATCCATCCTGGTGAGAATTAAAGCCCATCCAGAGAATGCATTTTTCACTACGTAAGGTCCGTCGTAGTTCAGGGTCCATTTCCCTCGATGATCCTTTTGGATTGGTAGAATCTTTTTAAGCACCAGGTCACCCTCCCGAAACTGTCACGGGCGTACCTTCTTCTCATAAGCTCTCATCAACCTTCTCTGGTATAATTGATCGTGACACAATGCCCCTAATCTCTTCTCTTCAATGAGGTTAAATTGGTCTAGTCGATCCTAGACCCACTCAGGTTCTTCTAATTCTGCTTCTCTCGGTACTCTTAATGAGGGGATCTCTACTTCAATCGGGAGCACTGCCTCCATCCCATAAACTAAAGAATATGGTGTTGCCCCTGTCGAGGTGCGAATAGAGGTACGATAGCCGTGTAAAGAAAAAGGTAACATCTCGTGCCAATCCTTATACGTCACCACCATCTTTTGGACAGTCTTCTTGATATTTTTATTAGCGGCCTCAATTGCCCCGTTCATATTTGGGCGGTACGGAGAGGAATTATGATGCTTTATCTTGAAATTTTCGCACATCTCTTTCATAAACTTATTGTTCAAATTGGTCGCATTATCAGTGATAATCTCACTCGGCAACCCATAACGACAAATTAACTCTCTTTTGACAAATTTGATCACGACATTCCTAGTCACATTGGAATATGATGCAGCCTCAACCCACTTGGTGAAATAATCGATGGCAACAAGAATGAAGCGATGTCCATTTGAGGCTTTTGGTTCGATGGGCCCGATCACATCCATTCCCCACATTAAGAACGGCCAGGGTGCCGACATGACATTCAAGGGAGCTGGCGACGCATGAGCCTTATCATCATATATTTGACACTTATGGCACTTCTTCGCATAATTAAAGCAATCAGCCTCCATTGTCAACCAATATTGGCCATTCCTCAAGGATTTCTTGGCCATTGCATGACCGCTCGTGTGTGTTCCAAAAGATCCTTCATGTACCTCCTCAATTATCCGTTTAGCTTCTTTTGCATCAACACACCTCATCAACACCATGTCATGATTTCTTTTGTAGAGAATATCTCCATCTAAATAGAAACCCATTGCAAGTCTTCTTAGAGTTCTTTTGTCATTTTCTGAAGCACCCGGAGGGTATTCCCTTCTTTGGATGAAGCATTTGATGTCATGGAACCACGATTTTTGATCAAACTCTTCCTCTATCACTTGACAATATGCAGGATGATCACGACTTTCCATTTTGATGAGTGGTAGGTTCCTCTCGTCACTTACTTTGAACATTCAGGACAAGGTAAACAACGCGTCAACTAATTGGTTATCTTCTCGAGGAATATGATGAAATGTGACTTCATCAAACTGCTCAATCAAACCTTTGATGTAATCATGGTACAGGATTAACTTGGCATCTCGGGTTTCCCATTCCCCTCTTAGCTGGTGGATGACTAATGCAGAGTCCCCATATACCTCCAGTATCCTTGCTTTTGCCTCTATTGCTGTCAAAATCCGTAGTGCACAAGCTTCGTATTCGGCTATATTGTTTGTACAATCGAAGCAGAGCCTCGCAGTGCAGGGAAATAATCATTTTCTGGTGAGATTAAGATTGCCCCGATTCCGTGTGCCAATGCATTAGAAGCTCCGTCAAATAACAAGGTCCACTTTTCTTTTTCTGGTGATTGCTCGTGATCAAACAAAGCCATTATATCTTCATCTGGAAAATCACATTGCATCGATCCATAATCTTCTACCGGCTGATTGGCTAGATATTATACAAGAGCACTCCCTTTTATTGCTTTTTGGGTGACATAGACAATGTCATATTATGATAGCAGGACTTGCCAGCAAGCAATTCTTCCAGTCAGAGCAGGCTTATCAAAGATATACTTGATCGGATCCATTTTGGACACCAACCAGGTAATGTAACACAACATGTAATCCCTCAAACGGCGAGCCGCCCAAGCCAAGGCACAGCAAGTGCGTTCTAGCAGTGAGTAGTTGGCTTCGTAACTGGTGAATTTCTTACTTAGATAATAGATGGCATGTTCCCTCCCCCCGACTCATCGTGCTGGCCTAGTACACAACCCATAGATTCATCTAGTACAGTCAAATACATGATGAGAGGTCTTCCTGGCACCGGGGGAACCAAGACTGGAGGCTCTTGTAGGTACTGTTTGATCTTCTCAAAAGCTTTTTGACAATCTTCATTCCATGTTACTGCCTGATTTTTGCACAACAGTTTAAAGATTGGTTCACATGTCGTTGTTAATTGGGAAATGAACCTGGCAATGTAGTTCAATCTTCCTAAAAACCCATGAACTTCTTTCTCTGTTTGAGGTGCTGGCATATCGATGATTGCTCGAACCTTTTCAGGATCAACCTCTATTCCTCTTTGACTAACAATGAACCCCAGAAGCTTGCCTGATTTCACTCTAAGAGTGCATTTGGCTGGATTCAGTCGGAGCTTAAACTTTATTAACCGCTCAAAAAGTTTATGTAGATTATCAACATGGTTGCCTTCGGATCTGGACTTGGCGATCATGTCATCTACATAAAATTCTATCTCCTTATGCATCATGTCATGGAATAAATCCACCATAGCCCGCTGATATGTTGCCCCAGCATTTTTCAAGCCAAAGGGCATAACCTTGTAGCTAAAGGTTCCCCATAAAGTGACAAATGTAGTTTTCTCCATATCTTCAGGTGCCATCTTGATCTGATTATATCCCAAGAATCCGTCCATGAAAGAGAATAATGCATGTTGAGCAGTATTATCTACAAGAACATCAATGTGAGGCAGAGGAAAGTCATCTTTTGGGCTAGCTCTATTCAGATCTCGATAGTCAACACACATTCGAACATTTCCATCTTTCTTGGGAACAGGAACGATGTTAGCAACCCACTGAGGGTACTTTAAAACTTCTAGGAAACCTGCATCTAGTTGTTTCTTGACCTCCTCATTGATCTTTAAAGACATTTCTGCTTTCATCCTTCGTAGCTTCTGCTTTACTGGAGGACACTCCGGCTTTAATGGCAATTTGTGTTCTTCTACGCTGGGGTCTAACCCTGGCATGTCTTGGTACGACCATGCGAAAACATCTTTATAATCCATCAACAACCTGATCAACCTGTTTCGCTCCTTTTCTTTCAGGGAAAGGCCAATCTTGACCTCTTTTTTTATCATCTTTGGTTCCCAAATTGATTAGTTCACTCGGCTCTTCATGGGGCCGAATTTCCCTGGATTCTTGTTCTACCAATCTCAAAAGTTTAGGGGGAACTTCCCCGTCATCATCAACAACCTCCTCAGCATGATCAACGAAATAGTCAAAATTGTATGATGAGTTACTAACACTGTCGCTTTCAAGAGAGTCACTTTTAGATCTGCATTTTGGTAATTATCAGGGAAAGATGAATGAATAAAGGTTAAAGACGAGAGACTGCATTTATTGGTGAGGAATGGTGAACAAAAACGAAAGTAAAGAAGAGAGATAACAACACAAAGATACTGCATGTATTTATTGATAAGTCATACTGAAACAGAAACAAGTAAGCCCATTACAACAAAATTCCTAAAGCCTTGGGCAGAGCTAAAGGATAAGCATTACAGAATTACTTTGAAAATGACTCTATGGTCCTGGGGAACTCAATGATCTCCCAATTGTTGAGCTCTGTATCCGGGGAGCATGGATACACCAGATTGATACCATGATCGGCAGGATAATTATCTTCAATAGCTGTTGCTTGGTCCAGGAATGCGAAACCTACACTTCGGAAGCTCTGTCGAATGTCACAGATGGGAACCCTTTCAGCCTCATATTCACGATTTTCCAGCCGAGCCAACCTCTTTCTTTTCTTCTCTTCTATAACTCTCATCTAGTCGGCCTTGGTGGGTTTGTATCCCAATCCAAACCTGTCCTTGTTCTCAGTGAGCATGAGAATGTCAGCGACACCTTGGCTGTTCTTCCCCAAATCGCTTCCAGGTCGGTATCCTCCTTCAAGCATAACCTTGGCCATCATGATGGACGCTTTAGATGACCGAGGTTTCAAGAGTGGAGCATTATCCCCAACATAAGTGGCATTGGAAATTTCAAGTGACTGGAAGGCGGTCTCGAGAGCTTCCTCGGCAGCTTCAATATAAGGGGTTGTTGATGGCTTGCTTACTAACAGATCCTCCTATCCAGAAACAATTATCAACTTACGATCAACAATGAACTTCACCTTCTGGTGCAATGTGGAAGGTACAGCTCCAGACGAATGGATCCATGGTCGTCCTAGGAGACAACTGTAAGTTGGTGTGATGTCCATTACTTGGAAGAGTACTTCAAAGGTGCAAGGTCCAATCTGAATGGGCAATTCGATTTCTCCCATGACTTCCCTTCGGGTGCCATCGAAAGCTCTTAATCATTATGCTTGGCTTCATATGAGTTCCATCAAAAGGCAACTTTGCCAGTGTTGACTTTGGCATTACATTCAAAGAAGAGTCATTATCAATGAGAACCCTAGCCATGACATGCTTTCGGCACTTCACAGAAATGTGCAATGCCTTGTTGTGCCCCATTCCTTCAGCTGGTATTTCATCATCGGTGAAAGTGACATAATTACCAGCAACTATGTTACCTACAATGTTATCGAGCTTATCAACTGTGATGTCATGGGAAACATGAGCTTGATTCAACACCTTCATCAGTACTCTCCTGTGTGGCTCAGAGTTTATCAATAGAGACAAAAGAGATATCCGAGCCGGAGTTCGATTTAACTAATCCACAACCCTATATTCACTCTGCTTGATGAACTTCAAGAATTCACCTACTTCTTCATCAGATGCCTCCTTTTTATTCTCACCCCCGTTTGCTTCCTTGTCATCTAGGATTCCTTCCACCTTCTCTTTCCCTCTGTGATCCTTTCCTTCCTTTTCTATTTCCACCCTTCGCAATACCTCTGGAGTGTAAATGCGACCACTCCTAGTCATTCCACCAATTCCTGAAATGTTGGTAACCACAATAGTCCCATCGGAATGATTGGGTTGAACCTGCATATCATATTTCCATGGTACCACTTTGGTGTCCTTGTAAGGGAAAGGACTTGGAACTCGGATGACGATTGGTGTTGGCCCAGTTGGAACCGGCAAAGGTTTCTTCTCAGTATAGTATATCACCACTGGTTTTGGAGTGACTTGCTCAGGAACTAGTTGAGGATTAACAACAATAGTAAAAGGGGTTATCTTAATTAGGGTTGGGGAAATTGTAGATTCAGTAACCATATTAATGGTATACTCATTTGATTCACAACCAATTAAGATAAACTTCATATCAATTAACTGCTGTACAACTTGCCGAAACTCTGAACAGTCTTCAATCGAATGCCCCATGTTCCCATCAAAGTCACACCTTATCTCTCCATCGAGAGCCTTTTCTTCCGTGATCGGGATTTGGATCAATCCACATTTGCACATCTCTCTGAAAACAACTCTCATAGGAGTCCTAACATCGACCACTTTACTCTTGAGAGTATGTTCCAAGAAGCTCTCAATGGCATTGACTCCCGAACTCCCATGATTTGGCATAGGACCCTGTGCCACATTTGGAGCATCCTTCTGAAAGCTCAACCATTTGGCATTAATCAGATCTTGCACCTTAAACTTCAAAGCTTTACAACTCTCGGTGGATTGACTTGTGGCCCCATCGTGATATTCACATTGAGCATTTGGGTCATACCACTTTGGATAAGAAGGGTCTATTGGTCTTGTTGCGATAGGAGTTAGCACGGATTTACTCACCAGTTGACGGAATAGTTCAGTGTAGGTCATGGGTATCGGGTCAAAACGCACTGGCTTTCTTTCTGAGTTATATGATGGTCTTGTTTGGCTAGTGTTTGGGTTTGGATTTAGGGGCTGAACAATTTGAGGTGGCGTGGTAGGGTGTGTTTGAGGTTGAGAAGGGTATGATGGTCGGTAAGGAGCTGGTCGCGCTGTCGCGCACGCGCCAAAAAGAACGAGCGGTTTATAAAACTGTAGTTTAGGGCGACAACTCGGATGTCGTCTCACAAGGACTCTTAAAGTGTTATTTTTCACAAAAATCAGTTTTGGGGGGGGGGGGGGTTTGGATTGGGATGCAAATAAGAAAACAAAATAATAACAGAGCAATGAAACAAGGCAATTCAAAGAGATTGTCAAATAGCTAAAAACGATTAATCTATTGTTCTCGATTTCCCAACTATCATAGGTTCGTGCAATTTCCAAGCCCTAAGCATATTCTAATCCCCTCCCGGTTGTAGCAACAATTTACAAGCGAAACCACTACTACAGATACATGTCCCTATTCCCGAATTAAGCAAACAGGGTTAAGCCCTTCGTGAACTAAGCGAACACGAAACGTACACACGCGAATTAAGCAAACGCGATTAATTATAGGAACATAATATCACCGAAAATAAATCAACACAACACAATATACTCCTGAATTAAGCAAACAGAAATATAAAGCATGGCATTGAAAAGGGAAAAGCATACAAAACAGGAAATACAAGAACCTCAAGTGTAGTGGAAATCGATTACAATAGATTAATCCTAGAAACTTAGTTCTCCATGAAAAAACGAAAACACACAGAAAAAGGTAAAAACAATAGAGAAGCAAAAGTCTTTCCAAGATGTTCAGAATGGCAATTTATACTATTTATAAATTAAGTCCACTCGCGAGGCGAGCACACTTTCGCGAGGCGAATATTGTGAAAAGTCAGCAACGTTTAGTCTTCTCGCGGGGCAAAGGACTACTCGCGAGGCGAGACTCTTCAAATTCCAAACTGTCACAGCCGTGACCTTCATCATGGTAAAACCGTGATAGCTTCTGGTCTTCCAGGGTTGGATTACTCACGAGGCGAGTCAAGTGTTCGCGAGGCGACACAGAAACCTTGCATTTTCCTGGAACAGTCAGCCTTCAGGGTCGCGAGGCGAAGAGATGTTCGCGGGGCGAACCAGAGAGCATGACATTTTCACTGTTCTGCTGGCTTTCAGGTTCGCGAGGCGAGAATACTCTCGCGAGGCGAATCCCCTGTCTCTTTATTCTCTTGACTTCCAACTTAACCTGAAAACAAAGACACGACTATAAGTGCATTATTTGACTCCAAACTGGCTAAATTAACCTAAAACTACTTTATATACTCAAAACCTTGCTTGAGGACAATCTAATCTAATTTGGGTGAAAATAGGATATAATTTGCACAAAACCCTGGTCATACTAGCCATAAAACTAGATGAGCCAGAGGCTGATCAAAATACCCCAAACTTAAACTTTGCTTGTCCCCAAGCAAACTAAGACTCAAAAATCAAAAAGACTCAAGACCTGGCAAGCTTAAAAGATTCAATCAACCTTGCACAAATTTCAAGCAATACATCAAAACAGTTTTCTTCAATGTCCCCCCTTTTCAAGCAAAGCAATCCCCACAATCATTCATTCTAAACAATTGAGAATTTCATCATTCAAACAATCATTAATCTAAGAAGGGGATCCAAGTTACACATAAGAGGGAGATCACCAATTCCAAACAACTGCCTTCCTCACAAGGGAGTTTAGTGTTGCACTCAATCGCTCAGTTTGTCTCAGGCTAACAACAATTCACTCAATTTTACTTTTAAGAGCACTTCCCATAAATTTGATTTTCATCTCCAAATGGTCCCCACAGAAAACATGCATGCAACATCAAAAGGTCTTTTATGGGTTGTAATGGGGCCTGGCTAAGGGTAGGATATACAAAGGTACTAGGCTGAAAACCCTAGGAACTAAAAGAGCACGAAACACTTCAACACAATGAAATTCCACTCAAGTTCCTTTTCTCATTCATCTTTTTGCCTTGGGTGACTACAGCCATTTCTATTCAAATACTTTTATTTTTACACTTTCCTTTTTTTCTCTTATTTTTCATTTTTTTTTCATTTTTTTTTCATTTTTTTCTTTTCTTGGCCTTTGGCTCCAACCTTTTTATTATTTTATTTTTTTTCTCAATCCCAAGTGTTGAGGATTTGGCAAGTGTACCAAATCGTACAAGTAATAAAGTGAGAGTAGAGTATCGTTCCCAACGAGGATTGAGTTTCAAGTATCAACTTAGCCTAGGCAATAGCTATTTGAACCTATGAATGTCATGTTTGTAGAAGAGTCTTTTTATGGATTTTTGATTACAAGTTGTCACAAGAATGAATGCAATGCAATTAAAGAATGTATTCAATATAGGTAAAAGCGGTTAGGCATCGGAATCCTCTAATTCTTCACTTAATGTAAATTCATTCAGTCCTAATTCCAATTCATTCCACTCAATTGTCATTCAAATCATTAACCTAGATTTATCCCTAATTCCTTAGGTGATAATCCTTTTGTACAAATCAAGAAGCCTAATTCCTTAGGTCACTCAAGCATTTGCACAAACATTAAGCATGTGATTCATAAGAATGCATTGAAACATAGTTCTATTCCTAGAATCAACATTCCAATGGTAATCTACTTCATTTCCAATCCAATAACCAATTTTCCAATTGTGAGATTGAATCTAACATCAATCTAGAGTTGATCAATCAATAGAAGCATTAAGCATAGAAGCAAATCACTCTAATTGAATGAAACAGAATTGAATTCAGAATCAAAATCAATTACATCAAGAATCAAATCAGAATCATCCTAACCTAACCTAAAATATCTAACAGCTCATAGTAAAAAGGGAAAAACGAGAAGAGAAGAAGAAACTTGAGTGGATGTGAGTGGAGGAAGCCATGGAAGCTCCAAATCTTGTTCCCAAGCTTGGATCTTCAAGGAAGCGGAGAGAAGATGATGGACCTCGAGTGTGTGAAGTGAAAAATGAGCCGAGAGATCTCGATTCAACTGCAGAAACTCGAATTTATACTGGTACTGCTCGTCTGCTAGCGCTGGGCGCCCCTGGCCTGCGCTGGGCGCCCAAACGCTGCTCTCTGTCTTTTGCTACTGAATTGCAGGCGCTGGGCGCTGCTTCATAGAGCTGGGCGCCAGCTTTCTAGCAATTATGCCAGCGCTGGGCGCTGGCCCATGCATTGCAGGATGCAGTTTTCTTTCGTTTCTGTCCGTGCTGAGCGTCCAATTCCAAGGCTGAGCACTGGGCTACTATTCCTGCACATTTTCAACCTCTTTTAAGTATAATTTCAATATAAATTGAAATCTAAGTATCAAAACTCTATTCAAATGAATGTGTGCATTTTCTTACACTTTTCTCTACAATTCATAAGATTATTTACAAACTTATTCCTAATTACACTTCCAAACTAACATATTTTACACATTCATCACCAAGCAGCACATCATATCCTTGTAGCCACCCCAAACTTAGTTTCTTGCAACCATTCTCTTTGCTAAGCTTCCATGCTCTCCTAATCCTAAGATCGGGTTAACATGGTTTTTCCAGATTTTAGCTTATAACATAAGGTCATCAAGAATTAACAATAGGCTAATTAGGCTCAATGGGGCTAACTAAGGAACATGCATTAGGGATGGTTATTTTAGGCTAAGTAGCTATTTACAAAGAAAATGCCTAAATCATCTGAAGCAAACACATAAACATGCAAACCATAAAGAGATTCAAGCAAATTCGGGAAAGTGCAACTTAAAAGTGAGTTCACACAGTTTAAAACATGTTGGAGGCTCAAATCCTCACCTGGACATTCATGCAAATTGTTTGACAGAGATTCTATCCCTAGTGTGTGCTTCTTATCACCCAAAACTTATCATCAATCATGCCATCACAACAAAATCTCAAAGTTCAGTTTTCAATCACATGGGGATCACTTTTCAAAAACAAAAAATTTTTCAGCCTAGGGGGAATCATCACATAAATCATGCAATTAATCTGTGCAAAATCAATCAAAATCCATCAAACTTGCCAACATAAGACTCAACACAATTTATTCAAGAGCTAAAAGAAAAGAAACAAGACAAAACAAAACTACAACTAGTTCCCTCCCCCACACTTAAAACATACATTGTCCCCAATGAACAACAGAACTATAAAAACAGAGTGAGGGAAAGGAAAGGGAACTCCCTGATCAAGTGTCAGTGTAGGTGGGAGCTTCCAAGGAGAGCTCCTCAACATTAGCATCCACAGGAACACCAACATCCACACCATGGAATGGCTTCATCCTCTGCCCGTTAACCTTGAAGGACTTGTTGGTACCTGCACTTTTAATCTCTACTGCACCATAAGGGAACACATTAGTAACAACAAATGGTCCAATCCACTTGGACCTAAGTTTCCCAGCCATCAATTTCAGGCGGGAATTAAACAGTAAGACTTTCTGGCCCACAAAAAATTCTTTCCTAGCAATCATCCTATCATGAAAAAGTTTTGTTTTCTCTTTATAAATCCTGGAGCTTTCATAGGCTTCTAGCCTAAGCTCCTCAAGTTGCTGCAACTGCGGTTTTCTTTCAACACCAGCTCTTTCCATGTCCAAGTTACAGCACTTGACTGCCCAGTATGCACGGTGCTCAACTTCCACCGGGAGATGACATGCCTTACCAAATATAAGCCGAAAGGGGGACATTCCTATAGGTGTCTTGAAAGCAGTCCTCTGAGCCCACAGTGCGTCTTCCAGACGGCGGCTCCATTCCTTTCTGTTCGGCTGCACCATCTTCTCTAGAATCTGCTTGATCTCGCTGTTTGATATTTCAGCCTGGCCATTGGTCTGGGGATGGTAAGCAGTGGAAACTCTATGTACGGCCCCATACTTCCTGAGTAAGGCTTCCATGGTTCGGTTGCAGAAGTGAGTGCCCTGGTCACTGATGATAGCCTTAGGTATGCCAAACCTGCAAAAAATGTTGGACCTAACAAATTTGGAAACAACTTTAGCATCGTTAGTCCTAGTGGGGATTGCTTCCACCCACTTTGAAACATAGTCTACAGCCAAAAGAATATATACAAAACCAAAAGAAGCAGGGAAAGGACCCATAAAATCAATCCCCCACACATCAAAAACCTCACAAAAGAGCATGGGCTGCTGAGGCATCTCACTCCTACGAGTGATGGCAGGGCCTGTTGTTTGACATTCCTTGAAATTCCTGTAGACCTCATAGGCATCTCTAAAAATTGTGGGCCAGTAGAACCCATAATCCAGGACTTTTCTTGCTGTCCTCTGTGGTCCAAAATGTCCTCCAACTTGAGAGGCATGTGAAAAGTGCAAAATGGACTCTGTCTCATGATCGGGGACACACCTCCGAATCACCTGATCACTGCAAAACTTCCAAAGGTACGGATCATCCCACACATAGTATTTTGCATCACTCCTGAGCTTGTGGAACTTGGATCTACTTGTACCTGCAGGAACAACACCAGCAACAAGAAAGTGAACTATGTCAGCAAACCAGGGTGTTAACCCATACAGATGTAGAAGTCTCTCATCAGGGAAATCATCTTGGATGGGAGAAGGATCCTCATCCCTTGCTATTCGACTCAAATGATCGGCTACCAAATTTTCAGCTCCACTTTTGTCTTTTATCTCCACATTGAATTCTTGGAGCAAAAGCATCCACCGGATCAGTCTTGGCTTAGCTTCTGGTTTCTTTAACAGGTACTTCAGAGCTGCATGGTCAGTGAAAACAATAACCCTAGAACCTAGCAAATATGACCTAAACTTATCAAGTGCAAATACAACAGCTAGCAGTTCTTTCTCAGTGGTGGTGTAATTTGATTGTGCAGCATCTAATGTCCTAGAAGCATAGTGAATGACATGGGCAACCTTGCCCACTCTTTGTGCCAGAACTGCTCCCACAGCAAAATTGGAAGCATCACACATTAGTTCAAAAGGGAGTGTCCAGTCTGGGGGCTGGATGATGGGGGTAGAGGTCAATGCTATTTTCAGGTAGTCAAATGCCTCCTTGCAATTTTCATCAAAATGGAACACGGCATCATTCTTCAGCAGGTTTGACAATGGCAGAGCTATCTTGCTGAAGTCCTTTATAAAGCGCCTGTAGAAACCTGCATGTCCAAGAAAAGAACGGATCTCGCGTACGCAAGATGGGTAAGGCAATGAAGAAATCACATCAATTTTTGCAGGATCTACTGAAATACCCTCTTTAGAAATTACATGACCCAAAACTATCCCCTGTTCTACCATAAAGTGACATTTTTCATAATTCAAAATCAGATCAGTCTCAATGCATCTCTCTAGAACTAAACTCAGACTATGCAGACATGCATCAAATGAGGAGCCATATACAGTGAAGTCATCCATGAACACCTCCATGCAATTTTCAATAAATTCAGTAAAAATGCTAAGCATGCATCTTTGGAAAGTGCCAGGAGCATTACAAAGGCCAAATGGCATCCTCCTATAGGCAAACGTACCGAAGGGGCACGTGAAAGTGGTCTTTTCCCCGATCCTCGGGGGCAATATGGATCTGGAAATACCGGAAAAGCCATCAAGAAAGCAATAATGAGATTTACCCGGTCAGTAGATCCAAAGATCGATCTATGAGCGGCAAAGGAAAGTGATCCTTTCGGTGGCCTGGTTCATCTTCCCGTAATCTATACTGGACTCTTGCCTATATTCGGACTCTAGTAGGTACAAGCTCATTATTATCATTCCTAACTACTGTGAGACCGGACTTTTTGGGTACAACTTGCACCGGACTTACCCAAGTACTATCAGAGATGGGGTATATAATACCTGCCTGCAAAAGTTTAGTCACCTCTTTCTTCACCACATCCAGAATCAGTGGATTGAGTCGCCTTTGGGCCTGCCTTACTGGTTTAGCCCCATCCTCCAATAGAATTCTGTGCATGCATCTGGAGGGGCTAATTCCTGGAATATCAGCCAATGTCCACCCAATAGCCTTCTTGTGCTTCTTCAGAACCTCCAATAGTTTTGCTTCCTGGTCAGAGTCAAGGCTGGAAGAAATGATGACTGGAAGTTTTTCATTTGTCTCCAGGTAAGCATACTTCAGGTTCCCAGGAAGTGGCTTGAGCTCTAGGGATGGTGGCTGCTCAACGGATGGTACATTGGGAGTAGCCATGATGTCAAGGACTCCTGCAGAACAAACAGCTTCACTCTCACTATCACTATCACCCTGCAAAGTTGAATCAAGAAACTCAGTACAAACAGCACACGGGTTAGTGTTAGTATAGTTAGTGCATGAATATAAATCATCAAAACCAGAAATAAAAGGAAAATCAGAAACTAGGTCCTCATGAGTATCATCAATGATCTCAGAAAGCAGCTCTAATTGGAAAACCGAGTGCTCCTCCAGTGGGTGTTTCATAGCATCAAAGATGTTGAACTTGGCCACAATATCACCAAACTCCATAGACATAGTCCCATCATTCTCATCAATCTTAGTCTTGGCTGTCTTCATGAATGGTCTGCCCAAGATTATAGGTGATCTACTGGAATGTGTCTTTCCTGCCATGTCTAGGATGTAGAAGTCAGCAGGGAAGATTAAATCATCAACTTGCACCAGCACATCTTCTACCATTCCCATGGGGCGGGCACTGGTCCTGTTAGCCAACTGGATGGTGAGACCTGTATACTGCAAAGACCCAAGATCAAGGTTATTGAAAATAGAAGTGGGCATGACATTTATGGAGGCTCCCAAATCCAGCATGCAATTTTCAAATTTCCTGTCCCCAATAGTGCATGGAATAGTGAAAGTGCCTCGGTCCTTGCACTTCTGTGGTAATGCCTGAGCAGGGGCTAAAACAACAACTCTTTCTAGTGCAGGCTTAGACTGGATAAGAGCTGAAACATTTCTTCCCAAGTCAACCCTCTCATTATTCTTCAACTTCCTCTTGTTGGTGCATAAGTCCTTGAGAAATTTTGCATACTTGGGCACCTGCTTGATCACATCCAACAGCGGAATATTTACAGCCACCTTTCTGAACACATCAAGAATTTCCTTCTCCTTATCTTCACCACCAATCTTCTTATTCTTCTGTACTCTGTGTGGGAAGGGGATCGGTGAAATGTACACCTTCTCAACTTCAACATCAACTGAAGGCTCCGGAGTTACCTCAACAGTTTCTTCATTTTTCTCAGAGGATGCCTCAACAACCTTTCCAGATAGCAGAGATATGGCACTCACATTAGGATTGGAGGCATTGGGATTTATCACTGGTTGTGCCGGCAGCTGGGTTGTCCCTTGACCTTGCTGTATGTTGTTTATGGAAGTGGCAAGTTGTCCAACTTGTGTCCTCAAATCTTGAATGCTAGCATCTGTTCGCTGCTGATACTGTGCCTGTGAGGCCTGGAACTGTGCCTGGAACTGTCCAATTTGCTGCTGGAAAAGTGTAGTCATTTGTGTATTCATTTGTGAAGTCAATTGTGAAGTCATTTGCTTGAACATGTCCTCCAGTGAAGGTCCAGAAGGTGCAGAAGTAGTCATTTGAGGAGGATTCTGAGGTGCCATCGGTTGTTGTTGGGATGAGTTCCCATACCGAAGATTAGGATGATTCCTCCAATTGGGATGGTACCTATTTGTGGAGAGGTCTGGAGTGCTGTCCGAGGTTACATTGTTTCCTTGATTATAGGGATTTACTGCATAAGCTTGAGGCGCTTCACTGACAAACTCTTCTCTCTGGATGGGGCATGCATCATATGGGTGCTCAGGAGAATTGCATATGCCACATAACCTTGCAGGCCGAACCCTGTCTATTGCCAATTGCCTTACAAAAGAAGTCAGCTCATCCATTCTATTCTCAAGGGCCTGGTTGGAAGAGGAACTATGGACCTCATGCACACCTCTTGTCTCAACTGAATTTCTTCTAGTAGTAAACTGCTGAGAATTCAGTGACATATTCTCAATGAGTTGCTTGGCAGCAGCTGGGGTTTTATCAACAAGTGCTCCCCCACTAGCAGCATCCAAAAGATTCCTATCCATCGGTAGTAACCCTTCATAAAAGTACTGGATAAGGAGTTGTTCAGAAATCTGATGCTGGGGGCAACTGGATACCAAATGCTTGAATCTTTCCCAATATTCAGCTAGCGACTCATTCCCTTGCCTGATGCCACATATTTCTTTCCTTATTGACGCAGCTCTGGAAGCAGGAAAATATCTTTCTAAGAAAACACTCTTCAAATCATTCCAGGTGGTGATAGAGTTGGGCTCAAGATATAATAGCCAATCCTTTGCAGCTCCCTAGAGTGAGAACGGAAAAGCTTTCAGCTTGATGCTATCTTCAGTGACTCCCTCTGATCTCGAGGTTGTGGAGCAGACAACTTGGAATTCCTTCAAGTGCTTGTGTGGATCATCACCTGCAAGACCATTAAACTTTGGCAACAAGTGGATGAAACCAGATTTTAGTTCAAAAGGAGTATCAGCACCAGGATATGAAATACACAATACATTGTAATTTACATCAGGGGCAGCAAGCTGTCTTAATGTCCTTTGGTCTCCCATGTTTTCAAAAACAGTTTTAGAATTAGAATCACTACTAGTGCTAGCCCGAAATTCTCTACGGCGTGTGTGCAGTGTTCTTTCAATTTCAGGATCAAAATCACACAATTCAGGGTAATTAGACCTAGTAGCCAGACCAATTCAAAACAAAAATAGAAAATAAAAGAAAGAAAAGAAAAAAACAAAATGCGAAAAATAACAAACAAGAGTCCCCGGCAACGGCGCCAATTTTTGGTCGCGCTATCGCGCACGGGCCAAAAAGAACGAGCGGTTTATAAAACTGTAGTTTAGGGCGATAACTCGGATGTCGTCTCACAAGGACTCTTAAAGTGTTATTTTTCACAAAAATCAGTTTTGGGGGGGGTTTGGATTGGGATGCAAATAAGAAAACAAAATAATAACAGAGCAATGAAACAAGGCAATTCAAAGAGATTGTCAGATAGCTAAAAACGATTAATCTATTGTTCTCGATTTCCCAACTATCATAGGTTCATGCAATTTCCAAGCCCTAAGCAGATTCTAATCCCCTCCCGGTTGTAGCAACAATTTACAAGCGAAACCACTACTACAGATACATGTCCCTATTCCCGAATTAAGAAAACGGGGTTAAGCCCTTCGTGAACTAAGCGAACACGAAACGTACACACGCGAATTAAGAAAACGCGATTAATTATAGGAACATAATATCACCGAAAATAAATCAACACAACACAATATACTCCTGAATTAAGCAAACAGAAATATAAAGCATGGCATTGAAAAGGGAAAAGCATACAAAACAGGAAATACAAGAACCTCAAGTGTAGTGGAAATCGATTACAATAGATTAATCCTAGAAACTTAGTTCTCCATGAAAAAACGAAAACACACAGAAAAAGGTAAAAACAATGGAGAAGCAAAAGTCTTTCCAAGCTGTTCAGAATGGCAATTTATACTATTCAGAAATTAAGTCCACTCGCGAGGCGAGCACACTTTCGCGAGGCGAATATTGTGAAAAGTCAGCAACGTTTGGTCTTCTCGCGGGGCTAAGGACTACTCGCGAGGCGAGACTCTTCAAATTTCAAACTGTCACAGCCGTGACCTTCAGCATGGTTAAACCGTGATAGCTTCTGGTCTTCCAGGGTTGGATTACTCGCGAGGCGAGTCAAGTGTTCGCGAGGCGACACAGAAACCTTGCATTTTCCTGGAACAGTCAGCCTTCAGGGTCGCTGATAAGCCTCTGGCTTATCTAGTTTTATGACTAGATGAACTAGGGTTTATGTGCCAATTTATTCGAGTTCACTCTCGTTTTCGCCCAAATTTGCCTTGTTTTGTTCCTAAGTTGGACTTTGACTCGTTTTGCATCTTTTGTGTAGTTTTTAGCTTCTTTTGGATAGAATTACGCTTGTGGTTGCTTGTGTTGTTTTCAGGTCAACAAGTGAAGCTCTGAGAATTAAGGAAAGTCAAGAAATAGTGGAGATTGCCATTTTGGAGATTCTCGCCCCGCGAGAGGAAGCTCGCCTCGCGAGAGTTTGAAGACCCGGGAAGACAGAGACCATCACGGCCTAGCCGTGATGTATATCACGGCCGTGACCTAAAATCCACACAAGTCAGAGACCATCACGGCCTAGCCGTGATTCACATCACGGGCCGTGAAAAGAAGGCTCGCGTCGCGAGGGTTTAAATTCCAGAAGTGCGTCAGAAACAGAAGCCACCACGGCCTAGCCGTGATGACCATCACGGCCGTGACGCGTGGCCTCCTTATAAATAAGACAGTGTAGATCAGATTTAGGGGACTTTGGCATCAGAATTTTGAGAGATCTTTTTAACCCTTATTCTGGAGCTGCGTCTCCCCTTCTTTTTCTATTATTCTTAGGTTTAGGATGAATTCCGATTGTACGTGCGTCGTTGTTACGGACATGAGGAACTAATCCCCTTGTCTAAGGGATCGATGAAGCCACCCATGGCGATGTAAATCCGATATGATGTATGTCTTTCTCCTTTAATTCAATTCTTGTTTTACAATTCTGATTTGATTGCATTGATCATATGTTTTGCGTGATTGACTTGTTAAACGTGTTTGAGGCCGAACGGGATTCGCGTTTTAGAACTTGAATTGGGATCACTAATCGAATATTGCACGAGAGTGAGTAGGAGATTAGTGCAACCTTGTAGGGAACAAGAATTAATCAAATTCGAGATTAGGATTATGAGACCTAGTAAGTAATTAATCCAATCGTCGAATACGTCCTATTGAGCACGAGAGTGGATTTAGGAGAAATTGGGGGTCCCGGTTGACATCGTAATTGAACTTAGGGAGGAATTCATCATCACTTGGGTATACATATTGGGTAGGTGGATTTGTGACCTTGGACATTTTAATTTCAGATTTTTAGTTAATTATTTTATTAGATTTGTTAATTGAATTTTCTGATATTAATCTCTCTCTCTCAACCACTCTTCTGTAACTTGACCAACGTATCGGATTTCCCGCGGATTAGTCGAATTGGTAGCCCAATCCCTGAGTTCGACCTCGGTAATTACTTACCGTGTTTCTTTTATTACTTGCGACGACCCGGTACACTTGCCGGCGTCACATCAGTCGCGAGGCGAAGAGATGTTCGCGGGGCGAACCAGAGAGCATGACATTTTCACTGTTCTGCTGGCTTTCAGGTTCGCGAGGCGAGAATACTCTCGCGAGGCGAATCCCCTGTCTCTTTATTCTCTTGACTTCCAACTTAACCTGAAAACAAAGACACAACTATAAGTGCATTATTTGACTCAAAACTGGCTAAATTAACCTAAAACTACTTTATATACTCAAAACCTTGCTTGAGGACAATCTAATCTAATTTGGGTGAAAATAGGATATAATTTGCACAAAACCCTGGTCATACTAGCCATAAAACTAGATGAGACAGAGGCTGATCAGGAGCCATCTGTTGAGGGTTTGGAAATTGCGAGGTGGCAGCGATGTATGGCTGGTTGGCTTGGTGATACGGAGGTGGTTGGTAATATGGGGCGTATTGGGCTTGGAAGGTTGGTGTTTGGTTCGGTCTCCATTGGTTCGGTTTTTTCTGTTCAAAGGTTATTGCATGTGCTTCTCCCCCTTTCTTTTTCACAAACGGGGCTTTCTTTGGGCCGTTCCCTACTGAAGTCTCGGTGATCTTGCCATTCCTCATTCCACTTTCAATTCTCTTGCCGATGATGACCATGTCATAAAAATTTGATGACACACTCCCAATCATCCTATCATAGAAGGGCGACTGGAGTGTATCAATGAACATTGCTACGATTTCTTTCTCGGCTAAGGGAGGCTCCACCTGAGCAGCCAGTTCACTCCATCGTTGTGCATATTCTTTGAAAGTCTCTACGTCCCTTTTTGACATATTTTGGAGTTGCATCCTATCGGGAGCCATGTCAATATTGTACTCGTACTGCTTCAGGAATGCATATGCTAGATCTTTGAAGGATCGGATGTGTGCCCGCTCGAGATACGTATACCAATTTGAAGCTGCCCCAGTCAAACTGTCTTGGAAGAAGTGAATCAAAAGTTTATCATCTTGGGCATGTGACGCCATCTTCCTAACATACATGGACAAATGGTTTTTGGGACATGTGGTTCCCCGATATTTGTCAAAATCGGGCACCTTAAATTTCGGCGGAATTACAACATTTGGCACCAGACAAAGTTCCGAGGCATCCCGAAGGCCATAACTATTTACCCCTTCAATGGCCCGCAATATTTCCTCTAGTACTTCTAGCTTTTCTTTAGATTGGGAATTCCCTCCCGACTGATTCACCCGAGTTTCTCCGTACATATTATGGGGAAATGAATATGGCATGGAGGAGGAACCGAAGTTTGGCATCATTTGAGCCCCCTGGGGTCCATAATGTAGGGTGTATTGTGGGGGACCTTGGATTGACAGAAGGTGTCACTATCGGGGTGTTACCATCTGTAGGGTTGACATTTTGTGTTTGCCGTATTTCGACAGCATTGGTGGGGATTTGTGTCTGAGTGATGTGTTCGGAGTTCTGAATGCCATCTTGTGGATTGGGGGCTGTTGGTGGTACAAATCCATGAGGCAAACCGTATGGGGGATTGTTCGGGTCAAATGAAAAATGAGTTTGGTTGAGAGGCATCATGGCCCCTGGTTGGTTGAAGCCTTGAATAGGAATCTGAGAAAAACCGGGCGGGATGAGAGGTGTGGCTGGATGTCCTTCGTTCGAGGCTGGAGGGTTCTCCTCTGTGTTCTTTTCCTTCTGCATTGCTTGTAGGATCTCCATCATCTTAGTCATCTGATCCTTGATTTGACTGACTTCATCCCTGATCTCTTGAACTTCTTCTAGTTCATCCGCCATGGCTCTTGCCTGTGATCGAGTGCGATAAGGGTGTCTCGGAGCAATTGTTCAGAAGATTCACATTGTTTTAATCAGAAAAAAGGTAAGAACGTTGCAAAAAAAGAAAAAGCTTTAGTGAAAACCACCTATGGAGTTATTATTTATTATTTTATTTTATTTTTTTCTTCTCGATTTAACACCTTGTGACTGACAAGAGATGGTCCCTCCATCCCACACAGAGAGCATTGTGCTCATAAGATGAAATGGAGTTGACAACAAACCTAGGGGAATAACATCTCTCCACAATAGATGTTGTCTTAAACACACTAGCAATGCGAATTTTCAATCGAGACATCCCGACCTACCCTTTGCACAGAAGGAAGAATCCTATAAGGCAAAGATGTAGTTGACAACATACTAAAGGGAGACCATGCTCCACGATAGGTGTGGTGGCAAGTCAAGTGTAAGAGTTGGAGTGCGAAGGAATCATAGAGGCAAGAACAGATTTCATTAGAAGCAACACATAGATTGGGATTACATCATTGTCAAATCATAATTTTCAACATTGTTACAACATTTCATCCTAAAGTCAATAGCTTAGGTCTCTTTCTCTTTAGCCCTCGATCAAATCCTCCACACATTTGCATAAAATCGTCCAGTTCAGACGGGAGACGAAGCATAGGGTTCGCACGAATTTGTTGTTCTGCCTTCTTAAAGCTTCGGACGAAATTCAGAACGCAATGGCTTAGCTCCAAACTCATTCTCACATATCTCCTTTTCCACATGTCAATATCTATCCTTCGCTCTCGTGCTTCTTCTCTCCACCATTTTACGACATTCATTGCTTGAACCACATGATCATGATAATGCTTTGCCGAGGTCCACCCTAAATCGCACTGCTTCTTGATCTTGACCATTAGGATATTCAGTTCTTTGACCTTTTGTACCAATTCATCAGTCATCCTACTTTGTGCACAAATTTGATTCTGTAAGTTGCTATTGACTCCCCTTTGTCGATCAACCTCCACCTCCAATGAATTTCTCATACCTTCTTGGTGGATGACTTTTTCTTCTAACTGCGCTTTTCTTTTCTTAGCCGATTCCTATCCGTTGTCAAGGACAATACTTTACTTTCAAGATTCTGGACCTTAGCCATGATGCTTGGTGAGACATTGTCTGTATTCTTCTGGACTCTTGAGGTTGTGGAGATATCGGCACACATATCTTTTAAGTGTTCATTTTCCTTTGCTAACTTCTCACAACGCTTCTGCCCAATGGCTATTTTTAACTCGGCATCTTGCTTTTGTCGTTCCATTTCCTTCATTTGTGCTTCTAGAACTTTCAGTTGTTCTGTCATTTGAGTTACCAAAGGGGAGTAATCTTTATCTTTCGTGTTTTCTGCCGGAATGTTGACGAGATCTTTCCTTGGCGTGCCCAATTGTGCTCTCCCTGCCATGTTCACATCTTTCCATGCATTTCTAATTGATTTTGCCAACAACTTGGTATTCTCTCCATCCTCGTACCAGAAACAGCATCCGTCGAGTTGTTCTTCTCTTAGCACGGTTTGCGTCCAACAAAGCTATCGTAAGACTATGGCGGGTGTGTAGGATATGCACCCTCTTGGACCCATCAAAGGAACATTGGGATAGTCACCACAACTATAAATGATATCTTGCCCCTGCTGACCTTCGTACCATAGGCATACCCACCTAAAAGAGTCCCTTTCCACTTTGTCAAACTCGCTCTTCCATTATTCTTCATTTAGCTGTCTCATAGGGATGTTATGGAAGCCTCTTAGCAGATCTGAATGGTGGGTGATATAACCTTTTGCATACATGTGAGTCATGGCCCACACAAAGAGCAACTGTGCACAACATTGGAGCTTCACCTTTGGATTCCGCTGGCAAAATTCTAAAGTCAAAAGCGTTTCAGCTAACACTGCCGGCACGGGGTTTTTCTTTCTTTCTACTGTGAAGAATACATCTATTGCCGCTTGATCTATCATGTCTAGCGTTGATGGAAATAGAACCAACCCATATATTGTTAGCGCCAATACCCTCTCAAAAGTTTCCCAATCTTGCCGATCCATTAATTTCTTCAAGTTATTTTCGAGAAGAGTTCGGGTTAACCCTCGCGAGTTTGAGTGCCCGGTCAACTTCACATCATTTTCAGGAAGCCCCAGTAACCCTGATATGCTTGTAGTGGTCAAGTATTGCCCCAAGTGAAAGTACACGATGGGGTTTCTCTGCATTGGCAACCTTAACGGGCAAGCATATTCTTCAATGGTGGGAGTAATGTCCATGTTTAGCAATTCAAAACATCTGAGGTGGGGGTTCCGATATTTACACAAAGCACTCAAAGCAGCAGTCTCAACCAGTATGAAAATTAGGTCCAATATCCCTCCATACTTCTTGGCGACGCTTCTTCGACGTTCTTGAGGCAAAGATTGGCTCAACTCTTTCAGATTCTCTAATGAGTTTAATATCACCCTGGAGCTCTTGGTGGTGGGAACATTGCTAGTGTGTCTGACTTTTTCCATCTCTTGTAATCAAAGGTGTTATCTCAAACCAAATTATCTGTGGAGGAAGTTTTAATTTGTTAATAACATTTGGAAAGCAAATTTACTTATGCACGAGAGTGTAACAAAATGCATGAATGACATATTAACAATGCATGACTTAAAGTACTACATGCACTAGCATATAATGAATAATAATGAGTGTAACATGATGCATGAATGAATGGCATATGAAGGCGTTGGTGGAATGCGTGCATAAAATCATTATGATGCATGTGATTATTCATGTTGCAGAAAAAGGTGGAATGTGCTCCCTTTTGTCCTACAAGGGTCATATCCTAAAGTTTGAACTTCTTAGGTCAGGACCCTAGTTTGGTAGGCTACTAATGGCATTTTAGGTGCATGACTTCCGGGACAGATCTAGACCCCTAAACATATGGTCCCCGGATTACCCTCATCTAAAAGATATTGATCCGAATCCACGAACCTCACCACAGGGACAAATAAGTCACAATATGGTAGTCCATGTACCGGTAGCAATCCGAGCGGGAGAATTAGGGATGCAAAAGCATCACAATAACATCACTGAAGCCCCTTCTAATCTTATGGCATTCCAAGACTCGGGTATAGAGCCCAAAAGTGAGTGCAACATGTGATAGTGATGTGTGTGATGGGAGCATACAAGCCTTCACAAAAACCTACTAAAACAAAACTAACCCAAACCTGCAAAAAAAGGAACAAACGATACCAATACAAAAGTCATCTACCCTAAGGTTGCAAGAATATACAAAAGCAGTTATGAAAGCCTAAAAAAAAAAGAAATAAAACAAAAAGGGTAAAAAAAATATTTTCAAAGCTATTTTTTTAAAAAAAAATTTTGCACAACCAACTATGATAGGCCTGATTCTCAAAAGGTTCCCCAGTGGAGTCGTCAGCTGTCGCGACCGTCCCGTCCGGGAGCCACGAAAAGAAGGTAAAAATAGAGGAGTCGCCACTAAAATTTTTTTATTCGGAAAAATTTAGAAAACCCAATTATTTAAAGGTAAACCGGTCTAAAAAAAAGAGAGATGAGTCCGGGAGTTGGTTACGAGTAGGGAAGCTGTTAGCACCCCACATCGCCCGTTTTAAAAAAAACGATACCTCAAGTTATTTGTGCAAAAACATTTTGATAACCTTTTAAATATTTATTTCACCCCAAAAATTATTTACAAGAAAGAACTATTTTTAATTTTTAGTATTTTAAATTTTATTAATTTTTATATTTTTAAATTTTATTTTTTATAAAAACTAAATGAGGTTGAACATGGTACATGAGTCCACAAGGTAACCTCAAATCTAAGGGACTGGATATGACATCGTGTCCATAGAGCATCCCTAAAAATAGAAAAGTTTAATTTTTCTGATTAATTATTTTAACATAAAAAGAGACACTAAATGAGGGAAAATTTAGTTTTGGCTTGACAAGATGATTTATCTTGCTCCTACGTATTCCCGGGTGCGATGGGAAACTCAAAACCACGTAGTTCTTTTAGAAAAAGTTTGATTGGTTTATTGATAAAGATTTGATTTATTTATTTTATTTAAAAAAAAAAGGATTTTTATTTCAGAATAAATTTACTTTTACACAGAGTCTAAGATAGCGATGCTATACGATAAACCCTTACAATTCATACGCCACTTGAGGATGAAAAATCATACATCAACGTCGTAGATTGTTGCGTGAATTAAAAAAAGATTTTTTCATCTTATGAATTTTGATAAAATCTTGTAAAAAGAGTAAATTGAAAACATTTTATTATTTTTTAACACAATGGAATTCACTTTTGCACAGGGTAAAAGATAGCCAAACTATACGTTGACCCCTTACAATTCATACGACACTTGAGGATGAAAATCATACATCGACGTCGTAGATTGTTACGTGAATTAAAAAAGATTATTTTATAAAATAAAATTTTGTTAAAAAGAGTAAATTGAAAACATTTTATTATTTTTTGAAAGAATATAATTTACTCTCGCACAGGGTTAAAGATAGTCAAGCTATATGGTAAACCCTTACAACTCATATGACACTTGAGAATGAAAATCTATACATCAATGTCATAGATTGTTGCGTGAATTAAAATTTTTTTAAAAAAGGATTTTTCATATTTTGTTTTTATTTTTTTATGTTTTTTGATTTCAAAATTTTTTTTTAGCTTGGTATCAATTTCTGAAAGAATTTGGCCCAAATAAAAAAAAGCAAAAAACACCGGCCCAAGCAACCTGACCCAAATAAGCTAACAAATCACATAATATATAAAAATGAAAATAACTTAAAAACCAAAACAAAAGTCAGGAGCCCTTCTTCTTCTACATTACCAACAAAGGAGGTAAAGCAAGAAGTTGCAGAGGTAGACTCGTACAGGAGCGAGGACGGTGGAGGCGACGCGGCGGCGGAGCTGGGCGCTGGCGTGGGTCGCGATCAAGGAGGAACTGGGGCAAGGCGGCGGCGCTGGTTTGGTAACGGTTGAGAACGCAGCAGCAACAACTATGGGGGAAATCGGACCAGGGTGGCTACTTGGATGCGTTTGGGGATGAGGACGGCACAAGCGGCGGTGAGTAGTGCTGTACTGGGCTGCGTGGAGGTGGGAACGGCGGAGAGAGGGACGCAGATCTGGTGTGCGGCAGGGGCTTGCGTGGTGGCTCACGGCGGCACGCTCCGGAGCTCGCGAGGCGTCTCGTGGCGCGGCAGTCCGGTGGAGGCTGAGGCGAGGCGAGGCACGACGACGGCGGCGGTCACGGATGATACGGACAGAGGCAACTTTTCTTCTTCCTTTTTCCAGTTTTCTGTTTGCTATGTTGTTTAAATCCGTTCTTTTGATTTAGAAAGGGATGGGGGATTATGAATTGAAAATGGAAGATGATGGATTTTTCTGAGTAGTTGAGGATGATGGCTGGAATGATGTCCCCAAAATCCCCCCTCCCCCCTCCCCCTCCCCCTTTTTCCACTGATTTCGTTGCCTCTTATATTCACTAATAGGGCATATAAAACCAAGAATCAAATCCCCAAAGCCAGTCTTAGTTGCATAGCCAAGTCCTTTTCCATTTTCTTTGTTTTGCCTTTGATGCTTGTTATACTCTTCTCAAGGTTGCAGATTTTCATTCTTTGTGTTAAGTCTCCATTGAGCTTTCTGCATTTGCTCAGAAGGCAAATTTTCCATTTTCATGCTTCATTTTCAAGCTCAACATTTTGGTGAAGGTTAACTTGTTTTTCCTCACGTGTATTAAAAACTTTTGGCTTTTACTCCTTGGCTGCCTTCAACATTCTGTTCCTCTAAAATATTTTATTTTATTTTTTATTAAAAGAAGTGAGCCTTTTTATTTACTTGAGATGAGATTATGTAACTGGGTTAGACTAAAGGACATGGGCCAAATCATGGATAATTTTTTTTTTAGTTTCCTCTGCACACTTTTATTTATTTATTATTATTATTTAAAAAAAATTAAGTAAGATAAAAAAATATCCGAACAAAATTAGGTATTCACGTATATTATATCAACCTTTTAAATAAACATTATATTCTTAAGCTTGTGTGTGTATAGGTTTAAATTAACTTTAGAAAAATAAGTGAATTAATGAGCCTAGTCTCCTTGTTTAGGACAGCAGATAGCTAGGCTAGACAGCTACATTATATATGTGAATGATATAAGGTTAAAGTAATTTTTTGGTCCTTATACGTGATATTGATTTTTAATTTGGTCTTTATATGTAAAAGGTTATTAATTTGATCCCTATAGGTGACACTGTTTTTCAATTTGGTCAACACCGCTAATTGGTCCCTATATAAGAGGACCATATTACAAATTATTATCACATACAAGAATCAAATCGAAAATAATTGTCACTTGTTGAATTGGTCCCTACATGTGACAATAATTTTCAATTTGATCTTTTTATATAGGGACCAATTAGTGGTGAGGACCAAATTAAAAATTAGTGTCATGTATAAGGATCAAATTGATAACTTTTTACATATATGAATCAAATTAAAAATCAGTGTAACGTAAAAGATAAAAAAAATTACTTTAACCATGATATAACAATCGTAGCCCAGAAATTTCGCTGAACAGAACAATTATAGGCATATGTCTACGTTCTGAGCACAATGCCAATTCATCAGAATCAGATAGTCAGATCCTCGCTTCAAAAAAAAAAAAAAAGACAGTCAGATCCTAAATTGCATTGCATCTGTAGCTTACTCCATCCGGAAAACTCCATTGTCTGTCCCCTGCTTAATGGAGGAACATGAACCTCTCCGCTCATTGGAAAATTTAGCGATAGAGATATGGAAATAATAAATAAAATATTAGTTTTTACAAATAATAATATTTTATTTATCGTATCTATATCTCCCCTACTAAAATTTTTCAGTGATTGGAGAGGAGTCTGTTAACAGATGCCCTTCTTTTAGCAATCATTATTTGCACGTATATATAACCAATTCTGCACGCCATCCACCTTAATTGAAAATTTATCCTTTTTAATGCCCTCTTAATTTTTGGAGTAACCATATTTGGGCATAGAATCGTTGACAAAGGTAGATATATACGATGGACATTTGTTTATCATTTTTAGTCCTTCTTTCTTTAATTCATCAATTCAAACACATCATCAAATATGCATAAAGTATCCGTACAGGTATCGAATTCTGTTGTCAAAATATTATTTTTATATTTTTAGAAACAAAGGATTAAAACTAAGAAGAACATGAGCAAGATGGATCTGTTTAAATTCATGTAGAGTTAAAGAAAATTACCAACCTCATAAAAGATTTATAATAAAAGTTTTACTTTATTGATATACATCAATCAATCAACATATTATATATATATATATATATATAACATATCAAATAAAAATTCTGTCTTATTATTATGAGAAATAAGAACTATAAATAATCATATTAAAAAAATCACTTGACCTCTAACTTCTTCCCATCCTCCCCTCCCCTTTCACCCCTATAATCAATCAGTGGAGAAACACCAACCACCTAGAAATTAAAAAATTATGAGAGTAATCACTCATTGGAATTAAAAAATTATGTGACCCTTCTCACCCTCTCTCTGCGTCATCTTTCTCAAAATGAGAGTAATCGAACGAAAGCTCATCAACCTCTTAAAAGGAGTAAATAGTCAAAATGGTTTCTGAAACTGTGAGGTCGTGTCAGGTTGGTCCCTCAAATTAACGAAATTTCAAAAAGGTCCATGAAACTGTCAAACGTTGATCAAGTTAGTCCCTCCGTCAGACAGGGTTCCTTAACGCCGTTAACGGCGCTTATGTGGCTGCCAACTCATCCTGCCACGTAAGATGGGCACTATACACGCATATTTGAGGGACCAAATTGATACATGGACCAACAATTTTTTTTCAAAAACCCTATCGTTCATCTTCTTCTTCCTTCGTCTGTCTTTAGTTCGTCTCTCTACTCTCTCTCTCCTTAAATGCATTCTGTCTCTCTCTCGTTCTCTCCAACTGCAACTACACAAAAGGGCATGGCATAATAAAACTAACAGTAACAAGCAAAAGCACAAAACTAAAATCTGGTAACAATATCATCCTAGAGACACGTTCTCTAGACCAAAACAACAACAAAGGTACACAGCTCTATTTCCCAACTCTCTTCACTGAGGTCTCCATTTCAAAGGCAGACAAGACAATCATTCATGACTTGATAGTTACACAGCACAAGCACAAACCAGATGGTCTTATTCCAGAAGTCTGCCACTCTGACCCTATTGCTGCATTTGGATCATACAACAAAGTCCTATATGTAGGTTCTTCCTCTAGTGAGAATAGCAACAGCTTATCATCCAAAATCCAAAATCTAAAACCAATACTTGAGCTCCCTGTCAAAGGCACTGGTACCATTTTCCATGAATTGTCATCTGGACTAAATATTGCTAACTTTCGCTGATTCTTCCACTCCATACAGAACAACTTCTTCCCCAGTACTGCATGAGCAGTGACCATGACACAACCATTCTTCACCTCACACCAGTTGTGGTTCTCAGGGTTGTAAACATCAACAAACTTGGAATTTCCAATTGTAAAGCTTGACCTTCCACCCATGACATAGAGCTTACCTTCAAATCCACAGGCAAAGCAACCCCATCTTGGGCGACGAAGGCCCTCTATCAGCGTCCACTTGTTGGTATCTGGATCATACACCTCAGCACTGGAGAGACTGTCACCATCTACCCCATAGCCTCCAACAGCATAAACCAAGCCATTGACTTCAGCACAAGCAAAGTCATACCGAGCAACATTCATGTTTGATAATCTGCTCCAACTGCAATTCCAATTACAAATTTCAAAATTGCATTGTACAAACATAGTCGGTTTACACTAATGCGATACTGTTGGAGAGAGAGAGACACGAACAGACGAAGGAGAGAGAGTAGAGAGACGAACCAGAGATAGACGAAGGAAGAAGAAGATGAACATAGGGTTTTTGAAAAAAAAATTGTGTCAATTTGGTCCCAGTATCAATTTGGTCCATCAAATATGTGTGTATAGTGCCTATCTCAGCCACATAAGCGTCGTTAACGGCGTCAAGGAATCCTGCCTAACGGAGGGACTAACTTGATCAATGTTTGACAGTTTCAGGGACCTTTTTGAATTTTCGTTAATTTGAGGGACCAACTTGACACGACCTCACAGTTTCGGGGACCATTTTGGCTATTTACTCTCTTAAAAGTTAAAACAAAAGTCTCGAAACAACAGCGTAAACAGAGGAAACAGAAAGATTCGGTTAGGTGGTGGTGTAGGATATAGGTTAAAGTAGTCTTTTGGTCCCTATACGTGACACTGATTTTCAATTTGGTCCCTATACGTAAAAAGTTATCAATTTGGTCCCTATACGTGTTACTGGTTTTCAATTTGGTCATCACCGCTAATTGGTCCCTATATAAGAGGACCAAATTGTAAATTATTGTCACATGTAGGGATCAATTCAATAAAAAAATTTGAAATCGGTCCCTACATGTGACAATTATTTTCAATTTGATCCCTATATATATGTGATAATAATTTGTAATTTGGTCCCTCTTATATAGGGACCAATTAGCAGTGAGGACCAAATTGAAAACTAGTGACACATATAGGGACCAAATTGATAATTTTTTATGTATAGGGACCAAATTGAAAATCAGTATCACGTATAGAGACCAAAATATTACTTTAACCTAGGGTATATAAGAAAGGTGGGGAGCGGAGATTTGGGTTCTTCAGAACAGCAGTGAAGGTCTGGGCGGAGAACACCCTTCTAGGGAAGAAAGACCCGCGGTCGTCGCGGTGGAGGATGGGAGTGTCAAGCTCCGTGCATGGCGGATCGAGCGACAGATGTAGGAACGGAGAGAAAGGAGAAGTTGTTTCTCGTGACTGACAGCAACGGAGGCCTCGCCGCCATGATGGAGGTGCGGCGGTGGAGAGGAGAGGACACGTCCCAGCGACGGAGGTACGGTGGGATATTAACCGTAATAAAATTTCCAGGATCCCTCGTATATTCCAGTTTGACATTTTCCTCTTTTTCTAGTGATTGAAAAATATTGGTAGGTGGTTGGTGTTTATCCACTGATTGCTAGGGTGAAAGGGGAGGGAGGATGGGGGAAAAGTCGGAGGTCAAGTGATTTTTTTAATATGATTATTTAATCTAGTCCTTTAATTTGTTTTAAGTGTAATCTAATGATTATTATTAATAGTTCTCATTTCTCACAATAAGAAGGAGTTGTCACTTGATGATATATATATATATATATATATATATATATATATATATATATATATATATATATATATATATATATATATATATATATATACACACACACACACGCACATGCACACCAGATTGGCCACTGTGGATAATCTCTTATAAAAGTTATATGAAAGAGTATTAAAGATGATCCATAATGGCGAATCTGATGTGCGTGTGCGTGTGCGTGTATGTCTATATATATATATATATATATATATATATAAAGGTTTAGAGGTTTATCAGAGAAATAACATACAATTGAAATAAGTTATGTAAACAAAACTTGCTTTAGATAGAGAAAATTAAAATTACAAAAGGGAAGGGAATTACAAGGGAGATTTTTGTTTGCTAAAGGAAAGTTGAAGTTTGCAAGCGTGTTTTTGACACAAGGCTCAAGTGGTCAACTTCCTTAAATAGACAAGTATTGGAACCCACGAACTTCTTCCAGCTTCAAATCCGGTAGGTTTTTTTTTTTTTTTTTGGAAACCCAAAAGGTATATTGATATGAGGGCACAGGGGTACCCAAATCCATATACCAATGTAACTAGAACACTAGAACCGAATTTGAGACTAGCATTTGTATTACATTAGCCTAGAAACAAAACCCCAAGCAAACAAACAAAAGCCACACTACAGACCAGATGCAGCAAAAAAAAAACTTCCCAAGTTAGTTTAATTGAGATGTCCCACCGAATCAAGCCAAAGGGCAAGCTAGCCTTTCCAAGGCAGCAACACACTAGAAAGCAGTACCTGAAGATAACCTTATGAGCAAAACAGAGAGCAAGGCCCGAAAAAGAACTAAAGCCAGCAACACAAGCATACAGCAGAATTGGTTAGACACCACCAAAACAACCGGAACAGAAAATATATTCTGTTAATAGAGCTGTGCAGAACTACCCTGACAGAGGCAAGCAAGAGGATTAGTACCAACCTAAATTGCATGTGACAGATTGCGTGAAATCATCTCCTTCCATATGCATCCTATATTTCTCTTGTAAATTGATAAGAATCAATAAATGTGCGGGATCTGGGATTTCATCGTCCTTCCTGGCACCCTCATTTTCACTTTCAGCGTCGCCCTTCACAAATATTTCTCTGTTCTTGCACCACCCGGATTCTATTTTCACTTGCGATTCAGCAAGATATTTCGAGGGAGGGAATTTGGATCTGAATGCAGTGATTTCTTATTTTACCAGGATAAAAAAATTGATTTATTCATTTCATTCTTACTCCAGTTTCAAGAGATATTTTTTAGTCAGTTGTATGATGAATACTTCTGGATATTAAAAGTGTGTGCAAATTAAAATTTTAATGGGATATTTAAAGCGTGTGCAAATTGAAATTTTGATGAATAATTTTGGATTTTAAAGTGTGTGCAAATTGATATCTCGAGGAGTAGCTGCCAGAAAATCCTATCCCACAAATTCAATGGATTTTTAATTATTTTAATTTTTTGATTTGGTGGGATTGGAACCGATTATACCTGGTAAAATGGGGTGAGTATGGGTCCTCAACTTTAATGATGGAGGATTGAAGAATTGCCCAAGAAACATATTAAAATGAGTTGAATCGTCAAAGTGATCAATGTGGCACAATAAGTGGCACTAGCTGCCATGTGGGAGGTACATTATTGCATCATTGATGGATAGTGCACCTTAGACGGAACCATCTATTGATGATGATGCCATGCAACGGAATATGAATATATATATATATATATATATATATATATATATATATATATGAAATTTTGAGATGCGTGTATATAAAGATGATAAAAATAAATGAAATATAAAAATAAACACATATGATATCACACACTGTGTATGTACTTTGATGTTCAAATATCACAACTATTTCTCATAAAACAATGCTATACACGTGTGGTCTACATATATTCACTTGTACTCTTTTCTTGTTATTATATTCTTATTTCGCTCTTGAATTTTGTTATTTAAACACAAAATTTAGATACCGTATACATCATATATGATACTGTATACGTTTGTTTCTATCTTTCACCTATTTTTTATCATCTTTGTATACACGTATTTTGAGAATACCATAAAAAAATAAAGGTGACATAATCCAAAATATGTTCCAAAAAAATTACTGTTCGCTCTTATTATAATACGAAGTGATGTACACCAAATTAAATATAATTATGCATCAAGCATTAGTCTTTCTCATATATGATTTTTGGATTCCGTTTTTGTTGAGCCCTTAAGGGATACGTAATAACAAAAAGATACGTGCATCAATGAATTTACTGAAGAAAGCATTTTAATGAGCATGATAAGAGGTTTCAGTCAAAAATTTAAGCCAAGCCATTATGTAATGATTTTGAATGTAATTGATTTTGTAAAATTGATTTGGATATAATTGAGTTTGAAGTGAAGTGATTTATGTTTGGATGTTTTAACTTTGAAAGCAAGTTTGATGTAAAACTTAGTGTAAATTTTTCGATTCAACTCAAAAGCTACTTTTTTTTAGCTTTAGTCAGAATCACTTATGAAGGTAAAATTAATTTTATCTACGATAACTAAACATCTTATTTTCTCTAAAATCACGTTTAATAGATAATATAATCAATTCTGAAGGTTTGAAACTTGGAACCAAACACACACTGAATTCACAGTTAACATTCTACTCACAATTCCACTTACAAGTCACATTCCACTTATATTTGTTTACATTATGTGTAATCAGAATTGACATGACCACCTCCCAGTAGCTGAAATAAATTGTACTAAGATTCTTGATCAGAATCCAATGTCTTATTAGTAATTTAGAATGTTTGTCAGCTCCTGCGCCCCGCTTCTCTCACTATATATGTTGGACGTAAAATCACAAGTGTACGACGTTTAAAGGGAAGAATCAGCCGTGTAAGAAAAATGTGCCGAATGACTGATGGGTCGGCCTAAAAACCAATATGTTTTCCTAGCGTTAAACTAGCAGTCCTTCCCGCGGAGGCAACAGTACAATGTATTTGTATCTACCAAGTTTGGATACTCGATCCTATAACGATGGAAAAGATAAGATTAAGATGATACCATCTCAAACAATCATATCAGATTACAAGAGATAAGTCTCATCAAATAAGGAGATTATATATCTCGAAGTAAATTTAAGAGATAAGAGATAAGAAAAGATAAAACCTGATCCTAAGAAAGAGGATCGGACGATTCAACTATAAAATGAATGACAACCCTAAGAGGAAAACACTTTTTGTAACCTAGGTGAATCTCCCTTTAGTCTACTTGAGCAACCAGCCTAACCAAGAGACTACCAAAGAGTCATTGTTCACTGGTATTCATCATAAACAAGATTAAGGGATTGACTTCACCACATGGCCAGTGGTTGAATATAGAACTATGTCTGGCTTTGATTCCCATTGGGATACGTAGGACTGAAATACCTTATTCTGTCAAGTCATAATCTTAAACAACCTCAGTATTCACTCTTGGTTTAACGTTCTACGACGAGATTCCGGCGAGTCAGATCTCGGCAGGAACATTTGGTGCCCACCGTGGGGCCGGGGACAAACTTTCCCCAGTTCCATAAGAAAGCTTAATGGTGACTACACGGAACGGATCGAGGGGAGGGGCGAACAACATAAACCATGTTGATCATGAGGCATCAAATACAAATCAGAACCATGATAATCCTCCACCTCCACCCCTCGATGAAGCTAATCCTCAGCTGGGAGAGATTATGGCACAGCTAAAGCAGCTGCGTCAGGAAAACGAGAAGATTCGTGCGCAGAATCAAAAGCCACTAAAAGCTCGGAGAAGGGCAAGGTCGGCAACACCTTCCGATGAAGAGCAATCTTCACCCGAGGATAGCCAAAAAGACCTCTCATATACACCTTCTCACCATGATACGAGCCGACCTTCCAAGACCAAACCTTGCCCTGAGGGTATGGGAGCCAGATCTCGTGCCGAAGGGACTATCCAGAAAGAAAAGGTAACAGACAGACGACCGAATTTGCCTTTCACTAATGACATTGAAGAGGTAATCATGCCTAGACATTTCAAACCTCTTAATATTGATAAGTTTAATGGCACCACTGATCCAACTGAACATGTAGAATCCTTTGTTTCTTCTGTTTACTTGGTGACCGATTCGGAAGCCGTCATGTGCAAAAAAATTTCAACTACTTTGCAAGGACCTGCCTTAACTTGGCTTACGAATCTTCCACCTTGATCAGTTTATTCTTTTGACATGCTAGTAGCTAAATTCATTGCACAATTTGCGGCGAGCCGAAGGCATAAAAGGCACTCGGTCTCGCTCGCGAATTTTAAGCAAGAAAAAAAAAAGAATCACTTAGAAATTACATGGCTCGTTTAAGTGCTCAACAAGTTTTAATTCCCAATATGAGCTCAGAACTCTGCCTTCATACCGTCATGAGCGGTCTGAAGCTAGGGCCCTTCTTCGAGTACTTATCTTGGAAACCACCGAGAGACTTTGAAGAATTGCAGGAAAAAGCCACAGGTTTCATGTACTCCGAAGAGACGGTGGAGTCAAAAAAGAGAGAAAGGGGTTTTTAAGACAAGAGCGAGGTCCCGAGCAAAGAAAGGGACAGAGGAGCTAATCCACCTAAGGTTCTCAAAAGCAATGAAAGGGGGTTCTCAGAGAAGCAACCCAGATACCAGTCTTACATACCACTGAACCGATCCAGAGCCGCCATTCTTCCAGAGGTGTGCAATACCGAGTTGCTCACCTTACCTCAGCCATCTAAAACTCCTGCCCAGGCTGATAAACAAAGAGTGCAAGTGGCATCAAAATTATGGCCACTCTACTGAAGATTGCAGGATGGCTCAAGATAAAATTGAGGACTTGGTACAGGCAGGACGTACTACCCTGTTCGTCCGTCTAGAAGATGCCGAAGGCGGACGAGCTGGCCGACAACATGGAAGGCGAGGCTATGATAATCGTAACAGAGATGATAACCAGTGTGGCAACAATCCGAATGGGGATCAGGTGCATAACCAGAGAGTTCCTAATGATGATGCAGAAGGTGGAGTTAGAGGAGTCATAAATACTATTTCTGGAGGTTTCGCTGGAGGGGGTACAACGAGTTCAGCTCGGAGGTTTTACGTAAAATCCATCCGATCTGTCAACTCGGTATCAGGAAAACCTACCAAGCCAAGGCCTCCCATCACTTTCTCGGATGATGACTTCAAAGGGATGGATCCTAATCAGGATGACCCGATGGTGATAATGGTAGAGTTAGTCAACTACTCGGTCAAACGAACACTTGTTGATCAGGGTAGCTCCACCGACATCTTATACTTGTCAACCTTCAAAAAGCTTGGAATCCCAGAAAAGTGAATAAAAGGATAGGAGGACAAGCTAGTAGGGTTCGTCGGTGAGCAGGTAAAGACCCGAGGTTACATCGACCTATTAACAACTTTCGGTGAGGGTAAACTCGCCCAACTTTATCAGTCAGGTATGTCATTGTGGAGGCCAACATGTCGTACAACATCATCATTGGGAGACCAACGTTGAATGAACTTGGGGCAATTGTCTCAACCCCGCATCTCACCATGAAGTTCCCAACTGAATCAGGGGAGATAGTTGTCGTCCGAGCTAACCAGAGGATAGCCAGACAATTCTACACGGATAGTTTGAAGGTGACCCGAGAGTAGAACATCGCACAAAATGCCAAAGATGATAAAGCAGAAGTGGTAAGCTCGGTCGGTTCCGTTAGCTCGGCAAGCTCGGTCAGTATGTTTGAATTGGATCCAAGGACGGAGATGTATGAGTCCAGAGCTGAACCAATAGAGTTTTTGAAGAAGTTCCAACTGGGAACCCAACCTGAGCAGTGCACAAAGGTTGGTAGTCTGCTCGACCCATTGCTTAAACAACAGATTCAAGCTGTTCTAAAGAAGAATGCCGACTTGTTTGCTTGGAAGACATCAGATATGCCTGGCATAGACCCCAACTTTCTGTGCCATAGGCTATCTATATGTCCTGAGGCCAAGCCTATAGCTCAGAGGAAAAGGAGGCTCGGTGAGGAAAGACGAAAGGCTGTAGTCGAGGAGACTGGAAAGTTGATTAAAGCAAATTTCTTCAGAGAGGTGAAGTACACCACTTGGCTAGCCAATGTTGTGTGGTAAGAAAGGCCAACGGGAAGTGGAGAATGTGCACCGACTACACCGATCTCAACAAGGCATGCCCGAAGAATTCTTATCCTTTTCCCAACATTGACAGATTGGTAGATGGAGCTTCAGGATACAGAATCTTGGCTTTCTTGGATGCATATTCGGGTTATAATCAGATAAGAATGTATCCACCTGATGAAGAAAAAGTGGCATTCATGACCGATGGGCCGAACTACTGCTACCGAGTAATGCCCTTCGGTTTAAAAAATGCCGGTGCATCGTATCAAAGGCTTATGGACAAAGTGTTTGTCAATCAGATTGGAAAGAACATGGAAGTCTATGTGGATGATATGGTGGTAAAGTCCGATGACCCAAAGCAACACCCTTGACCTGGAGGAATTTTTTGGCCAACTAAGGAGGTACAATATGAGATTGAATCCTGAAAAATGCTCTTTTGGTGTACAAGAAGGTAAGTTCCTTAGATATATGCTAACACATAGAGGAATTGAAGCTAATCCACATAAATGCAAAGTTGTCATTGAAATACGGAGCCCACAGAATGTGAAAGAGATACAGAGGCTAGCTGACCGTTTAGCTTCTCTGTCTCGTTTTCTCCCAAATAACTAAAGGGAAAGGATTGTTAGACTCTCCTGTCGAGGCCATTAAGCTCAAAGGTTGGCCGAGGTATAAAGATCGGACATCGAACTATGGTAGCAAAGGGGGAGAAGTCTTGCTCAATAAATCTTGAACTCTTCAGAAATAAGTTTAAAGCCAAGCTCGGCTTCTATCATGAAAACTTTTACGCTCTTTAGAGCTCAAAGCTTGGGGGGCTTGTGTACTGGCCGAGGTGTAAAGCTCGACCACTGAGCTTGGATACTCGATCCGATAAGGACGGAAAAGATAAGATTAAGATGATACCATCTCAAACAACCTTATCTGGTTACAAGAGATATGTTTTATCAAATAAGGAGATCATATATCTCGAAGTAAATTTAAGAGATAAGAAATAAGAAGAGATAAAAACTGATCCTAAGAAAAATGATCGGATGATTCAACTATAAAAGGAGTGACAACCCTAAGAGGGAAACACTTTTGCTAACCTAGGTGAATCTCCCTTAAGCGTACTTGAGGAACCAGCCTAACCAAGAGACTACCAAAGAGTCATTGTTCACTGGTATTCATCATATACAAGATTAAGGGATTGACTTCACCACATGGCAAGGGGTTGAACATAGAACTATGTCCGTCTTTGATTCCCATTGGGATACGTAGGACCGGAATACCTTATTCTGTCAAGCCATAATCTTAAACAACCTATGTATTCACTCTTGGTTTAATGTTCTACGGCGAGATTCCGACGAGTCGGATCTCGACAGGAACAATATTAATTAAGTAACCCAGAAGAATAATTTATTTACTTTTTTTTAGAGAAAAAGGCCACCAAATGAGGTTATAACTTACGAGTAGCTTAATTTGTGGTGTTGAAATACATGGTAAACACAAAAGTGAAGGGAATGAGTTCATGGGTCTTTCTAATTACATAGTCTTTATTCAACTCATTTTTTTTTTACCAATGTAAGACCGCCAACCTTCACACTTGTGTTTCCAACATTCTCCCAACTCAAAAGTGGGTCACTACAAAAAAAAGTTATTTAGCGACCGAAAATAGTGACCGAATTTTTTTGTTGCTTTTTACGACCGAAATGGCGACCGATTGTAGGATCTACATGAAACACTGATTAGAGTTGATACTGCGACTGAAATAGCGACCGAAATAGAGCGTAGCAGAGTTATCGGTCGCTATTTCGGTCGCTAACTAAAGGAAAGTAAAAGTCAGAAATTTATGACTTTTTAGCGACCGAACTGGCGACCGAATTAAATGCAACGATTAAATTTTATTTATATTTGCGATCGATATTAATTCGGTCTCTAAACGGCACTTAAAAAATTTAAAACAGCGCGTGTTAGCGACCGATTTAAAAATCCGTCGCTAAATTTATGAATTCAAATTTCAAATTAACTCATTTAGCGACCGATTTAGCGACCCAATAGTTCGGTCGCTAAAACTAAAATCCCTAAATCGCGATTTCCTTCCTCTCTTCCCCCATTTCTCTATTTTCTTCTCTTCTCTCTCACACGCAGCGACGCAGCTCCGCCCCTTCCCTGTTCCGACCGCGCAGCTCCGCCCCTCAGCGTCTCGTCCTCCTCCGGCCACCACTTGGTAAGGTTCTCCCCTTATCCTTCTAATTTTGTGTTTCTCCTTCTGTCTCTCACTCTCTCTTCCTCATCCCAGCAGCACCGTGCCACCACCACCACCACTGTAGCACCATGACCTCCTTCTATGGTAAGGTCTCCTCTTCTCTCTCTCTGTATCTCTCTCTCTCTCTCTTGCTCGTTTCTCTTTGTCTCAGTTTCTCTCAATGTCTCTCTCAGGTGTTGTCACTTCCTCCTCCGGTCACCACCACCATCTCAAGGGGTTCTGTTTTGCGCAACCACCACCCCTACAATCTCCTCTGATCAGTTCTGTCTCAGGTTAGGGTTTAGGGAAGTTCTGTCAGTATGGGTATTTATGCTGTCAAATTAATCATTGATGTTGTTCTAGTGAAATCCGGAGTAGAGAAATTTTGTGATGAGGGGTATATTGATTTAAATAACTTATTGGATAGATAATATAAGTTAGCTTCCTCTTGATTCACTATCTCTTCGACTGTAATGCTTGAAAGTAGGACTACTATAAGTTTCATGGCCATCCTTGCATAAAATAAGCAAATATGAAGCCAAGAATGTAATTAGTAAATTACAGGCACATTGTATTGGACATAAGGAAGACTATTTTAATATGAGTTTGAAGACCAAGTCAATGTGGAGGCAAGGGTCCTAACCCCAACTTGTAAATTTTGTAAATTTTCATTGTTGAGTTGAACACTTTATATTTGTTCTTTGGGTATATGAATGTATGGAGGTTTGATAAAAATTTGATGGCTAATTAATGGCTGGCCTTTGAGATTCTTTTTTTTCGATGGAGATTGGTAAGTGAGGGATGGTAGGAGGAAACATTTGTTTTCAAACTTCTTGAACCGTTGAATTCCAAGGTCAAGGTCCCTTGAAAATGATTATGTTACACCCTGCAATACAACTTGAGTCCATCTATGTCCTGTAATATGTTTTTTAAGGCTTGCTCATCCTTGTTTCTCTTATTTAGATTACTCAAGTACATAGTTGTTGCAACCGTGAGATGATTTGGATAGTGAATCCAAATACATCTTTACTAAGCATACTTGAGAAAAGTAATTTTCCTTTGCTCTAATTTCTGCATGTTCCCAACTACTTGACTTTTTTTGAACTATGGTTCACCATGAATTAAAACACGGTCAAAGAATGAGGATTGGAATGAAAGTGACTTTGGTGGTTTTGAATACTATGTATTTGGAAATGTTGCATGAATTGCTTGGGTGTTGCCAGGGAATGCTTGAGGTGAGTGGGTAAATTGGGTGCATTATAATTGAACAACAATAAAGGGGTTGTGCGCTGCAGCAGGTGGAAAGCTATCTTTTTTGTATTTCTTTTATTTTGGCAGATGCATTCGTGTATTTATTTCATTTGTAGTGCTGATCTGACTTGGTAAAATATAGTGTGCAATGGCAATGACACCCACTGGGTCATATTGAGGATAATCTTACCAATGTTAGCTGTGATAATGTCTGAATAAAATGTAGAGGGGTAATGATGGCCTATACACACTAATGATTTAAAAAACACAGAAAGAGAGGACAAAAGTAAAAGGCCTAATGACTTTCAACAAACTCTTAAATGTTAGTTTCTTAAATGTTAGTATTTGACAGGATTAATTTTATTTATGCATTATAGGTCATTGCTCTATTTCTTGTGAGGTTAATGATGACCTATACACACTATATATCTTGTTGTTTGTTAGTGGAGAACTGAGCTCAATAGGAAGGTATCCTGCCTGAAAGGCAAGATGCTGATTGTGTGCTGATAATTTAATATTTATGCATGTATTTACAATTATGTGTTGTTTGTTAGTGGAGAGCAGAGCTCAATAGGATGTGATCCTGTCAAAAAGGCGGGATACTTGTTGTGTGTTGCTAATTTATAATTTATGCATGTGTTTGACAATTAGGTGTTACTTGTTAGTGGAGAGCGGAGCTCAATAGGTTGTTTGCTACTATATTTTATCTAAGTTTGTATTGAAATATGCTTCAATATATATTTGTTGAAGTATGCTGCAATCCTTATAAGTCAATGGTTTTATTTTCTGCTAGAGTTAATTATTAAGCTACGAAAGCCTTAGTTTCCTATTTGAGATTCAATATTAATGAGCATGCGTACCTTCTCAGGGCATGCATGCTCATTCAATATTTTGGATGTGCTTGAAGGATTCTTGAAGTTTGAGGTTTTTCTTTAATTCTGCCTTAAGGCCAAGGTCTTAGATAATGAAGGATTAAGTATAGGGTTAGATAAAATGAAGGGTGGGGCACAATTTGCCAGGCACATGACGTGCCATCATCATTCAAACATTATTCACATTAGAAAGCAGCTCTGTACACAATATTATGAAAGCAACTCTGGTTTTCTACTCATTTGTTTCACTAGGCAATGTAGCTTTCCAGAAATAGTTGTTGATGACCATCCTTACTAGGTTATCTAGGCATTTCCAGTAGGAAAAGTTCTCTCTATGACCATCCTTCAAAACAACGTAAAAGCATTTGCTTTCCTGAAAACTACTATGTTTGCTAATCTGTAAAGTTGCATGTGAAGTTGCATTTCTTTGTTCTATTTTAACATGCTAGTATGCTACATGGATCTTTCCATCTTTTCTTATTATCACTTGATGAAGTTTAGACGTATGACTTGTTTTCCTTATCGTTTTATCAGAAAATGGATCCGACTAAATGTTTTGAGACAGTCATCCATATAGACCAGGTACGGTATCTCATCAACTTAAGAATAACGATCGGATTCATGTAATGATGGTTAAGGCATAAACTAATCATTACTAAATTGTTCTTGTGTATTTGCAGGATTTGATTTCAATCCCGCGGTCATTCTACCGTCGTTGGGGACAAGAAATACCGCGTGTTGTGACTATTGAAGACAAAAGCGGAAATCTGTTCAATGGGAATATAGTAATCCATGAGGATCGCCCATATTTTGCAACAGATACAAATGGTATCAGGGAGTTGTATTTGTTGTCCACTGGTGCATTGGCAAAGTTTAAGTACCTTAGGGGTTCTCGCTTCTACATGTTCATCCCTTTGGAAGATTGATGAGTTTTGATATTTTGATTAGTACTTATTGACTGTGGTGTGTTTTTATGTTTTGATCGTTAATTAGTACATTATTAAACTTTTTTTTATAAACAATTATTAAACTTGCGTTAATTAATGTATATGTTTTCTTGATCATATTGATTTGTGGTGTATTGGATCGTTAGTACATCATATTTACGTTTTCTATTTATTCAAGAAAAATATTGGTGTATTTTTTTATATCAGAAATTAAAAATCAATGGGGTAATAGTTGAAAAACAAAATTTGGTCGGTAGGATTAAGTTACAGGAAAATTTTTATTAAAAAAAAATTCAAAATTTGCGACCGAATATCGGTCACCAAATTCGGTTATCTGAGCATGCGACGAACTATACGGCGACCGAAATACATAATTTTGTGACCAAAATATCGGTCATAAATTTGTGACCAAATACAAATTCGGTCGCTAAACATTTAGCCACCAGGGTTTCTGCTACCCCCTTAATTCGGTCGCTAATTCGGTCGCTACACAGTATAGCAACCGAATTATCATGTTTAGCGACCGAAATTTTCGGTCACTAAATAGTTTTTTTTTTTTTTTGTAGCGACTCCCTATGTTAGTATGTTTCCACTCAAGCGAAAGTGCTTATTCATGAAGTTACCAATCAAGATTCAAGTCTTGTTAATGTATTCCACAACATGGCTTAGGAACTAGGATTAAACTCAAGTACTAATCACCAGATCTAAATACTTGATTTAAACGAACCATCAGCTTTGATACCACTTGTTAGACCATGCATATGAAGCCCAAAAGTTCGAGGGATCTCAACCAACAGGTTAAGAGCACGCGAAACGATAATTATGGGCTTGATTGATATAACAACTTGACCCAAAATATTGAGGTAATGAGTTTATGGATCTTTTCATTTATTTAGTCATCATTTAAGTCATTCGTTACCAATACGATACTTCAATACTCACCCTTGAATTTTCTAACACGTGGTCTCAGGAATCATGAGAGATACGGTGACCTAAAATCATAAAAAACATTGGGCCAACATTGAGAGAAATATGAGAAATATTGTTAGATGCATATTTGCATTATCATAAAATGACTGCTAAAGTGCTAATTCCTTAAAGCCAGACTGTAACTTTGTGACCTAACAAGAAAGTCATATTGTTAGATACATTTTTGGGAGCTGCTACATGTACCCCTACATTTACCTCATCCACCCCCACACTTTTAATTTTAGCATATTAAATTACTATTTTGTCCATAAAAATTTCAAAATCCCATCTTCTTCCTATTCGAACACCCCCTCACCCCCACACCCCTTCATCTTCATCTCTCTTCTTCCTGTTCGAACAACCATAAATGCAAAGAAAATTACCGGTCCATATCGAGGAAGTTCTGTTAGGTTTGTGCCACAAAAACACCCACCTCCTCCTCAATTAGAAATTTCCATGTCATTCTTTCTTTCCTATTCCATGCGACATGTTATAGATCCCTCGCCCAATCATATAAATTGAAGATGCTGCCAACAAGTGGTATTGCAACAGAGGTAATCTTATCATAGGGCCCTTCCAAGTACGTGTGCCTAATCCTATGGATATTCTGGAAATACTTTTGCTTCTCAACAAGCTTCTTCCGTGGTCTCTAGGGTGCTTTCAACATCTCTGAATGAAGGTGATGGGTTTCGTTATGGATTAAGATTCGAGGCAGAGAAGAGCGGAGAACGAAAGGCTCCAGGGTCTACTTGTTGGTATTTGAACTCTTATTATTTGAATTTTGGAGTTGCAATAAGGTGTTCTTGTTCAAGCAATCAATGTTTTGAAAAATAGTATTTAGACTTGCAATTTCTTGTTGGTCTGGACGATTTACATCTCATTAGCAAAAGAGCTTGTTTCAGCATGGCTTGCATAAGGTAATTACAGGATTTTGAGGGTAGAGAGAAGAAGGGGTGAATGATATTTTTACCTGAAGAAATGGTAATTTAGTAATAAAAAAAAGTTTTAAAAGTTGTGTGGGGTGGATATGCATATGTGAGGGTGTAGCTAGCAGCTCCCTACATTTTTTATGAGTGAACTAAAAAAAAGAAATGATGATGGGTAAGCTCATCATCGTTACAGCAAAAACATTTAGAGGAGGCCTTATTACCAAAAAAAATTATATTTAGAGGAGGCCCTTTAGGCCTGGTTATGCGAAGCGGAACTTCATTCCTTAGCCACTTTTGTCATTGAGACCATCGTCTAGGATAAGATTGGAGCCCAATTGTGGTGTACATGTAGTTGATGGTACAAGGCTAGAAGTGGGCCAAGTGGCTGGTATTAGAGGGAGTGTGATGCAAAATAAATCTTACTAGTTTTAAAAATATACAAATCCTACTTTAAAAATTAGAAGTTATAATTACTGGGATACTAAATTGATATTTTTTCCCCAAAAAATAACATTACATGTCTAAAACAAATGCAATAATTTTTAAATAACAAGTAAATTAACATGCTTGTAAGTGTATTTTAAAACACTAAAAAATGAATTAAAATATATGCTCTTAATATTCGACGAAGGACTTGAGCAATTTTTTTTAATAATGATCCAATCGAGTGTTTACAAATAAATTTTTTCTTAAGAAAATTTGTAACTTTTTGTTGGGGATTAGAACGAGCTCTTCACACTTCATATTTGCTCAGTTTTAGATACACCAATTAGAGTCAGATGGGTGGATCCTCCAACTGATCGGGTTAAATTAAATGTTTATCAGACGTATTTTGTCACGACAACTGTTATGATTAAGTTAATAAGAATAGATTTTTTTAAAAACAAAATATGGTATACAAAAGTGTATCGTAATTCCCTAAAAAAAAAAGTGTATCACAATAACATTTAACATCTCAACTACGATGATAAGAAAAGATTAATTCTAGACATTAGTAGATTGGATGGAGAGTTACGGTTTAAATATCATGCTTAGTTTCCTTGTTACTTGATATAGAACTCATAACAACAACGTATATGTATCAATTTAACTTCTAACGTAGATCATATACATGGCGGATCTTGACCGAAAATTTTGGAGGAGCCAATTAGCCACTAGCTAAAATTATTTATTAAAAAATTATAATTAATTATATATAATTTTAAGTGTAATCTTGATAGACCACCGACATAAAGTTGTTTATATTGTTAACATATCACAAATCATCTTATATGTGACTTTCTAAGGTATTTAGTATAAAAGTGAAACATTTTTATTATATAATAATTTATGATTGATGGACCGTTTAAAATTTTTATACTAGTATTACATATCAATTCCATATAATTCCTGGATTAAATCGGTATATATTGTCGGTGTAAAGATTTTTTACACTCCAATAATATTAAAGTTATACAATTTTTATCTCTATCATATGTTTTCTTCTTCAAAAATTACATCAATTTTTTATGCTTGTATCATTGTACTTTTAAGATAAAAGTATCACTTCTAAAACATCTAAAATTAATTACATAGTATACAATATTTTTAAGTGTATAATATTATTTTTATATTGAAAAACTTTTGTTCAAAAAAGTTGGGGAGAGTCGTTGCTCCCCCGACCTTATAGAAGGTCCGCCACTGATCACATTCAATGTACACAACAACTAAGAATTCTCCACAACATAAAATTTATAAAGAATACTAGCAAGTATCCTTAGAACATGATAAATAGAATGTAGGAAAATGATATATTTAGTATTTTGAAAAATATTATACTTAATTTTTTAATATAATTTTTTTTTGGTTCCTTAACTTATGTATTCAGGGGATTTGTTAGCCAGACCCACAATTATTTATAAAAAACAAAACAAAGTGAAAGTGTCGTTTCTATAATTATAAAATAAAAATATATTAATTTAAAAAAAAACACTTAGGGCTCGTTTGATGACCAGGATAAGAGAGACGGGATATGATAAGCTATCATATCCTGTCTGAAACTATTGTTTGGTGAGTCAGCAGGATAGGATAAACCAATGCTGTCACCTATCCTATCATGTCCATCTAGTTAAAATTCTATCCTGAGGGCGGAGTTGGGTTAGAACTCAACAGGATAATATAAGGTGATTTATAGTATAATAAATTATAAAAATATTTTATGTATAAAATAATTAAAGTATAATAAAATATAATATGATTACCAAAAAAGGTATAATAAAACATAAAATAATAAAAATATTAATAATTAATTTAAAAAATATTTTTATTTTGTCACAAGACTAATTTTATTACTTCACGTTATTTTAAAAAACTGAAAAATAAATAAAAATATATTCTAATAATTTAACTATACTTAAAGTAAAAACTAAAAATGAATATTTAAAATTATAACAAAATTAATTTAAGCTAAACAATATTTTAAAAATTTAAAATATTATATGTAATTTTATCACAAGGACAATTTTATCTTTTTATATAATCTTAAAAAATAAAAATTATAAAAAATTAAAATCTAATAAAATATGAAAGCATTGAGAACAAAAATGAAAATTTTAAAATTTGTACTAAAATTACAATGCTATCCGGTTGGTTATCTGGTGGACACCAAACATCGGATAGGATAACAGTTTATCTTGCTCATATCATATCATACTCCTATCCTGTTCTCTTATCATATCCACCCCTATTCTATCCCGACTAGTAAACGAGCCTTGACGTTTTCTCAAGCTTACAACTGCACGTGATGTGTAAAAGCATTTATGAATGGAAGGACCTCAGGTTGGAAAATTGGGTAGCCATTTAACGTAAAATTGAGTCCCCAAGCCGCAGGTTTCTTAACCTGTGCGCAGTTGCAAATTAAATTAGTCACCCAATTCGAGGATGAACATCTGTGTACTACCAAAGCGAAAATGGCTTAACCGTGAAACAGGTTTTTTCTCCTCGGTTTTCTCTGGTCCCCTAGATTTATTTGTCTAAATCCATTGTATTTAAGTACAGGCTTATTTATGTCAATGGGGACTTGAACGTGTTCTCGTGGCAACTAGGATCTTCATGAAGGCCAAGTATCCTCGACGCCAGATGAATGTAGGATTTCGTATAGGGATTTGGCTTGTGATCAAACCCTTGATCTTTATGTGGAGAAATCAACCACAAGGGACATGCATTCATCTTCATACAATCATTAGATCATATAATTTTATTAGTATATATGATTTGTATCAACAGCTTTTCTGTTGGATGTTACGAATGTAGAACAAATTAAAATTAATGTTGTGATAAATTACATAAGTTATATGTAAGCTGAAGCTTAAATAAAACAATCAACTGCCTACCACCACATGATTCCTGATGCCTCCGGAATTATGAGTTTCAAACGAACAATTTGTTTGCCTAAATAAAGAAAAAAAGAATCATGTAAGGTTTCAATTTTTCGCGTGGAGACACGAACCTAATGTGGAAATGTTTTGTTGCACTTCAGTTGCGAACGTGCATTTCATAAGAAGAAGCTGATTTGCACTCAGGGACTTATTTACTGCAAGGAATTAAGGACCACTGTGGTTTGTACTAAAAGTTGAATATTGTGCAGTTGCATTCTTTACTCAAAAGAAAAAAGAACCACTGCTTTAGAATCCTGCATAAAGCAACGTGAAAACTAATTTCCATAATTGATCAAACCCCATATAATGAAACATGGCATGCTTTTAGGGAGCTGTTCATTGTTTTCTGGTAGTGTTTCACCGAGTATCCATCAAAAGGTGAAGACTGAAGACAGTTGCCACTCCGTGATGCGAGCATGGTGATAAATAATGCTTCATTGCAATAAAAGAGGTGAGTGGTTCTTGACTTTACTTTCTGGTTCATGGTAGGTAGACTAGTACTTCCAGTTATTAACATTTTAGGAGATATGCTCCCTTATCTGCAACTTTTGGCCTCAGTATATTTGAGTGAGTAGAATCTGAAGCAAGCAAGAAAATCTTATGTTGGGATTGTAAGTAAGAGGATACTAATTTGAGTGAACATGAAGTAAGTGGAAGAATATCATAAATTTTTTCAAAGTGTTTTATAACAGAATATCAGTTTCTAAATTATTGGCTGCATTTTGTGGGGACATAAAACTATACGCTCTTCACTAGTGGTGGCAAATGGATGGATTGGATAAATTTTTATGCGGATTGTAATGGATGGATTGAAAACGATCCATTAATCCATTATGATCCATTAAAAATTCATTAAAAAATTTTTAATCCATCCATGATCCATTTAATAAAATCCATCCAATCCATCCATTAACAACTTTTTTATGGATGGATATCCAATCCATCCATAAAAATTATTTTAAAGAATAATTTTTTTTGTACAATTAAATTTTTTTATTAGTTTTAAAATATCCTCTCCCCTCTATCTCTCTCTCCCCTCTCTCTCCTCTATCTCTCTCTCTTTCATCTCTGCCCTCTCTTTCCAAAAGCATGTATAAGAATTGCTGGAGGTAGAGGTAGAGAGGTAATGGTAAGTCCCGTCCAGGTCCGTGCAGTCTAATAGGGCTATTGGACTAAATTAACCTTAATTAAAAATAAAATTATAAAAAAAAATATAATTTATTTATAATTTAATCCAAATTTATTTTACTGAAAACGAAATAAATTTATTGCTCACAACTTGTCGTCTTTTTGTTATATTAAACACTTCCACAATTACTCTACCAAAAAAAAAAACACTTCCACTATTCAAGTTCTTTTCGATAAAACAAATCGACCACTACCAGTTACATTATAAAGGCATGCTTTTACATGTTTTTTTTTGAACCAGGCATGCTTTTACAGTTTTACTTAGAATTGATAAGTCTCTGTCTGTTATTTTTTTAGCTAAAGACATGCCAATAGAGATTACAACCAACAACTGGACGTGGTGCAACTAGCTGGGACATTCTTTATAAATAGTGCCTAGTAAGGATGGCAAATGGATGGATCGAATAAATTTTTATTTGGATCTTAATGGATGGATTAAAAACAATCCATTAATCTATTATAATCCATTAAAAATTCATTAAAAAAAATCAAATCCATCAATGATCCATTAAATAAAATCCATATGATCCATCCAAGGCAACGAAAAAAGAAAACGTACGTGATAATAATTAATTAGTTAATACTTAATATAACCAAAAAAAGCAGATAAATAAAATAAAAAAGAGTGAAGAAAAAATAATAGAGAACGGAAGAGAAAATCAGATGGAGTGTTTTTTTTTTTGTTTACAAATGGAGGTTTTTTTTATTTGGTGAAAAATAATATGAAAAAAATAAATTGGTTTTGGAATGGATAAAAGTTGATCCATTACATTTTTTATTGTTGGTCCAATGGATTTTAAAAAATATTGGATGGATCATAAACCATCCACTACAAAAATAATCCAATCCATCCAATCCATTTATATTATTTTTTTATAAATGGATGGATTGGATGGATTTTTTCATGGATGGACTGGATGGATGGTGGACAAATGGATCATTTTGACACCCCTACTCTTCACCATGGATTATTTGCTCAACTTCTTCTATTGGGTGTAGGCTGAGTAACAGATTACCAATTATTAATGAAGACACATTATTTCATGACACATTAAAATCCGCTAGAAACTATAAAAAAAACCTGGAAATTCTAAGAGAGGCTTATTTATCAAACAGGTTTGCAATTTGCCTAGGTTGGAATGTTTCTTAAATTGATATAATGATCTCAATATTCTTGCAGAGTTCAAACAAGGGGACACAAAATCCATTATATTAATAACTATAATCAATCAGTGGATGATGGAATCGGACAATAACCAACAATCCCTCATATAGACAGTATTAAGTTCAATATAATCCCTTCTAATTATCGTTGATCACATCTATAAAGATTTGCTCTGTTACTTATAGGGGAAAATATTTTGAATAGCATCACTTCCCTCAACCTTAACCTCCACACTGTAGATCAAATTAAGCACAGTATTGGTCACGCGGCTTTTGAAGACACTGAATGATTAGAAGTTTAACTTAAAATAAACAAACAAAACACTCTTTAAATGGTGTGAAATTTTTAGAAAAAAGGGTGTTTAAACCTAGAGTTGTCTCTCTCTCTCTCAACCTTCCCTTTATTCCTCTTTTTCTTCTTCCTCATCCACCTGGAAGGGTGGTTTTGGATTTTTTTTGGCCTGGAATCGCCCCTCTACATCATTTTTTCCACATAGATCTCGTTTTCTTTCGTGTTTTTCCATGTTTTCATTGTTTGCGTGCGGCGGTGTTTTGTTTGTCGTCTTGTTGCGGCATCGTTTGGTTTCCCGTTTTGGTACAGTGTTCGTTTAGTTCAGATTGGCAGATCAGCTTCGATCCATTACAGATTCAATCAAGACTTAAGCGTCAACGTTACATATCCGGCGGCATGGGTATTCCGGTCACTTTGGTTTTGTCATATTTGTAGGCATTTTGCCGTGTTATGCTATTAACCTGGGTGCCGGGAGTTTGCTCGCAGATTCATCCTTTTCGATATATTTTACTGATTTGAATGAATGAATATCTTTTTGAGTAAAAAAAAATGGTGTGAAATTTTGTATATTAATCATCACTTGTCTAATAAGGAATATTTGTACTCGTACCTTTAAGATAGCATTATTATGCATGCTATAACTATAATTCAAACATTTTTTTTATTCTTTGAAGGAAACGGTCATAACATGGAAAAAAAAAAAAAAGGTTATCCCAAAATGCAAAATTGAATTATCCAAAATAAGACAACATTATTAAATTACTAATCAGTAACCACCCCATGATCACGGATGCGGCTTCATCTTATTTTCAGTTTGGCTGGCTTAAAGTGCTCATGAGTCATGACCTCATGTGGTAGATGACTATTATATGAAACATTTTACATATTGCAGTTGCATGCATCTCTGACTGGTCAATACATGTGAGCAGCAAAAAGCAGAACAAAAGAAGAGATCATCATAGAATCCACTAGAAGAGAGCTCGAGAAAATATTTCTAGGGACTATGTTCCCCATTTCATGAACAAACTTTGCCGCTGGTAACTTTATTAGTGGTTCTGTTTCGTACCATGCTTCAGGAAAGGAAAGAAAATATGTAGGACATTCTCGGCATTACTTATGTGCAAAAGAATTGCTGAATGCTGAGGCTATGCATATGAAAAAAACTTGAAATACTGATATTATGAAATAGCTATGCCTATTCATATACATTACATACTGTTCTAACCAGAAAATAATCCGGGAAGACTCTCGAGCAAAGGGGATTTTTAGGGATATAGCTTGATATAATAGGTGTATTCTGTTTCTACGTATCCCAAGTGGGAATCAAAGCAAACGTGGTTTTAAGATAATGTTGAGGTATTACTCGACTTTAGTGTAATTCCGAGGTACTACTCGGTTTCTGGCGTATGAGGAAGATGAGGCAACCAGAAGTTCATGCCTAGTATATATAGGGTCAGGGTGGTTATGAACCATTATGGGTAATTATGGATGTCATCAATGTGGGTGGTTACGAAACCATTGCAAGACTTGATTTCTGTTGTCTTGTTGACTAGCCTGGAATGATCCTGGTCCATCAGGCTCCGACTTGTTCTTGGGCCAAGGTACGATTCATGTAGCAATGCTATCATTAGCTCGGCCCTTCTGTAAAGGTCTCGGCTTTATCCTTTGGACTTGGAGTTAACTAGACCGACCACTCAACGGTCCATGTTGGAACACATACATATTGATATAAAAATATACATTAAATACATTGGTTGAATACTTCTTTGAAATTTTGCATAATCAAATACTTTGCCTTTGAGAAAGCTATGAAAGTATATCCGTAACGTGGCATTGTGATTTCAACATCAAGATTTGAATAATATATTTGATACGATACATATTTATTTTTAGCTTTTACTCATTTTAATTAATCTTCTTTATACACAAATATTTCAAATACGAACAATGATTGTTGCTACTAAAACGAATTCGTATGGTGGGTTTCTTTGATTTTTATTGGATATTCTTCCTTGAATTTAGCTATCTTCAGTATTATTAAAACCGGACCGGTCATCGACTCGGTCAGGTCACTGGATTGATGGGTTACTGGTCGAATCAGTGAGTCACTGGTTGAATCGGATGAACCGGTATATATTAAATTAATAATAAAACATGTATATAAATATATTATATTTTTGAGATTAAAACTAAACAACATTACTGTCCTAGTGGCACTCCATGCACCTGCTATACTTCCAAACCCGTGGTTGATTCCCACCGGCGTACAATTTGGTGTTCGGGCGGAGTTGCGGTTCAAACCGACAGGGTCAGCCGATTTAGGCCGGTTCCACCGCGGGTCGATGATGTCAGCACCGGTTCGAAGGCTTATACGGTCTAATGCGCTGACCGAACCGGCCATGAGTCCGATTTCCGGTCGACCTAGTCGGATTGGTCGGTCCGGTCCAATTTTGATAACACTGGCTATCTTTCCTCTGCTTTTCTCTCTCCATGCTTAGTTTTGCTTGTTCATCGCCATTCGTCGAAATTTCCTTCGCGCTATGTAGCAGCGCTGTTCAAATACATATCACAAAATCAAAGAAACATTGAATAATGTATTTTTTGTTATACATAAAAAATTTTCCGTCTTTTTTTTTTTACCAACCAGTCACTACTATTGGGTCAATTTCTTGCACTTTGTGAAGGAAAATTACTAAATCATAGACACAAATTATAGCATATTGCATGTTGCATAAAAGAGAAGGATTAAGAATATGATGTGTACCTGGTGCTGAAGGATCCATTGCAAGTGTGCCTAGCTGTTCAGCTCTGACAGTGAATCAACTTTCTTCTTCTTCTTAGAGTATCCTTCTGCAACTTGAAGAGAGAAAACTCCTCCCAACCTGATGAGCTTTTTTTCTGATTCACACTTAAATAAAATTGTTAATGGGGACAACTTTATAACTCCATCTGATGGGATGAGGGACCTCTAATGGGCTTCTATAAAATGGCTCAATCCATTATGGTCCAATTTTATAAGACAAAGCACAAATTACAATATTCATAAAATTGACCCATGCATTATTAGAAATAAAAGAAATCACATAATTGATATATTAAATGATTAATGATTTTAATTGTTGATTAATGCTATCCATACAAGAATTAAAGAAAATTCAACAATTCTCCCACTTGGATAGCATTAGTCAACCATTAAAATACAAGAATCATTAAGACTAGAATAACAACTATGGTCAAAGCACATGTCAATCAATAGTGTAGGAAACATAAGCTATAACACGACAGACATAGTATCCGATAAGGATATAGATCATGTATGTCAAAAATACTCATATTTCACATAAAGAACAATAAATACAGAGAAGCGTAATTAATTAAGAGATATATGCAATTCAAGAATGGTCCAAGCATTTGAAAATTCCATAAGAGATATGATAATATAAGTGACGCCATTTCATACATTTCTCATAAGAATGACAAAAGAAAATATATAATTTCAGACTCCCATTAACCCAATACATCAAAAGACTTAACTAAGCCCATATAAGCTACATGATTTTGAAAAACTCCAACTGCTAAGCCTTTAGTTAGCGGATCTGCTAACATATCCTCTATAGCAAGATATTCAATTCGAGTCTGAAACTCTAGAATTTTCTCTCTAACAAACAGGTATTTAATATCAAAATGTTTTAAACGAGAAGAACTCATGTTATTTTTAGAGAAGTTCACAGCAGCAGTATTGTCACAATATATAACAAGTAGCCTAGATATGCTTTCAACAATATGAAAGCCAGAGATTAAATTTGTCAGTCACATAGCTTGACAAGTAGCCTCATAGCAAGTGACATTCTCTGCCTCCATAGTAGAAGTAGCTGTAAGAGTTTGTTTAACCCTCTTCCAAGAAATAGCTCCTCCCGCATCATAAAAATAGAGCCGGAAGTAGATTTTCGGTCATCAGGGCAACCAGCTGTCGCGACCGTCCCATCCGGGTGCCGCGAAAAAAATGAGATATAAAGACAGAGGAGTCGCCACTAAAATTTTTATTGGAAAAATCTTAGAAAACCCAATTATTTAAAGGTAAACTGGTCTAAAAAAAGAGAGAGAGATGAGTCCGGGAGTCGGTTACGAGTAGGGAAGGTGTTAGCACTAGGGTTGATCATCAACCCGTGACCCGCCCGAACCCGAGCTAACCGATTGTCATTTTTTTGAAATGGGTGGGTTCGATCGGGTCGGCGGCTTGAGCAGGTGAAAAAATCGGATAAGCATGGGTATACTCGGTCGGGCTCGGTTCCGCATAATGCAACCCATCGGTAACCGAACCCAACCGAGTACACTGAATTTTTTTAAAAACTTTCCTTATGTTATGCTATGCGGTCAGGAGGGTGAATTCTAGGGCACACAACTTAAGATAAGTGCATCGGTGCAACACCACTTTTACCTGCTATAGCAAGTTACAATAACTTTTGGAATTTGCCAAACAATGCTTTTATGTAGAATTAATAAAATGTAATAAATCCAGAAAATTGCACAACAGTCCCCATGAAGTAAAAAGACACAACCCTAACTTTCCTCTGAGTGTTGTGTTCTTGGCATCTCAAGCTCATCGCAATCGAGCAAGACAGTCAACCATTGCCACCAATGGAAGCTCTGCCGCAACCCAACGCCGCCACCAAGGCTGGCGACATCTCCTTCAACATATGGCCTAATGCGGATGAGCAGATCTGCTTTGTGAGTGTCCCTGTCCAATACCATACCATATCACCAACTCCTTCACCTCCCCCCTCACGTCCACCACCCACACCCAAAACTGTCGGCAATCTCCTCCTTCCCCCAGCGGCCGCAGATCTGCACGACGGCGACGGCGAGGTTGAGTTGGTGTTGTCTCCTCCTTTCATGGATCTCCACGACGGGCCGACGACGATGACGACGACGAGGTTGGGTGGGTCGCAGATCTACACGACGGCGAGGTTGGGGGGTTCTGTCTTCTCCTTCGCAGTTCGCAGATCTGCATGAGGCGATGGCAAGGTTGGTTGGGTGTTGTCTTCTCCTTCGCAGATTTGCACGACGGCGACGACAACGTTGGGTGGGTGTTGTATGCTCCTTTCGCAGATCTGCACGTCAACGGATGCGGTGTCTTCGACTCCTCTGGTCCGATGCAGTCGTGCACATGGTGGACTGGTGGAGATGGGGTCGTGGTCTCGTGGAGAACAGGAGAAGGGTCAAGGGACCAAGGGAGAAGAAGAAAGGGTTTCGCAGATCTCCCTCTCACATTGTTATTTGTTGGGCTATTTTTTTTTTTTTTTTTTCTTGAAATAAAATAAAATAATTTAAAAATCCTGAATCCGTTGCAAACCGTCCGAACCGAATCGACACCCGACCAACCTGCCACCCGACCAACCCGATGTATAGATGGGAGGAAGCGGATTTCATTTTTCTTGCATCAAATCCGCCCGAACCCGACAAACCCCACCCGAACCCGCCCGAACCCGCCCGATGCTCACCCCTAGTTAGCACCCCACATCGCCCGTTTAAAAAAAAGGTACCTCAAGTTAATTGTGCAAAAACATTTTTATAACCTTTCAAATATTTATTTTACCCCAAAATTATTTACAAGAAAGTATTATTTTAAATTTTTAACATTTTAAATTTATTGATTTTTATATTTTAAAATTTATTGTTTATAAAAAAATTAAATGAGGTTGAACATGGCACATGAGTCCACAAGGTAACCTCGAATCTAAGGGACTGGATATGGCACCGTGTCCATAGAGCATCCCTAAAAATAGGAAAGTTTAAATATTTTGATTAATTATTTTAACATAAAAAGAAACACAAAAAAAAGGAAAATTTAGTTTTGGCTTGACAAGATGATTTATCTTGCTCCTACGTATTCCCGGGTGCGATGGGAAACTCAAAGACACGTAGTTCTTTAGAAAATATTTGATTGGTTGGTTGATTTTAATTTTGATAAAGATTTGATTTTTTGATTTCTTGTTTTTCAAGAAAAGAATTTTATTTTAAAATAAACCCACTTTTGCACAGAGTCCAAGATAGCAGCGCTATACGATAAACCCTTACAATTCATACGACACTTTAAGATGGAAAATCATACATCAACGTCGTAGATTGTTGCGTGAATTCAAAGGAATTTTATTTTTTTATAAAAGTTGGAAAAATTTTTGTTAAAAAGAGTAAAATTGAAAATATTTTAATTTTTACAAAAGAAGGAATTCACTCTTGCACAGTATTAAAGATAGTCAGACTATACGATAAGTCCTTACAATTCATATGATACTTGAGGATGAAAAATCATACATCAACGTCATAGATTGTTGCGTGAATTAAAAATATATTATTTATTGAAATTTTATTAGAGATACTTAAAAGTATTTCTTTATTTCTTTATTTATTTTTTGTAAAAAAAAACTTTGTCAAAGTCATTTTTATTTAAAATGAGAAAACTCACTTTTGCACGGGGTTAAAGATGGTCAAGCTATACGATAAACCCTTACGATTTTTACAACACTTAGGGACGAAAGATCGTACATCAACGTTGTAAATTGTTGCGTGAATAAAAAATCTTTTAAAAGGATTTTTATATATTATTCTTTTTTATATTTTTAAAAGAATTTAGGGTCACCAAGTTGTTACAACTCAGGTGTCCTAAAAAAGGATTAACAAGAGGTTCGTCTCGCAGAACCCTCTTATTTTTAAAATGTTAATTTTATTATTATTTTTTAGTTTTGGAAAAGACTTAGATTGCCATTTTTCTGAGTTCATATTGGGCCCCAAAAAAAGACCAAAAGTTACCATAAAGAATAAAAGATAGAAACAAATCAGACCATCATAAGCCCAAAACACTAGAAGCCCGATCTCATGCTTATAACAAAACAATTCATAATAGTAAAATAGATAAGAAAAATAAAGGAAAAGGAAGGGACAATGGAAGCTTCTGGTATGTTACCAAAGTGCAGAGCGGGAGACGATCTTGACAGGCACAGAGGAGCGAGCGATGCGATGGAGGTGAGCCGGCGGGTGGTTCCGAACAGCAACGATGACAACGGCAATGATGGCGGAGAAGCAATCGCGACCTCGGAGGTGGCGGAGATGGTGGAGAAGCAAGAAATAATGGCGGATAAGGAAGTGGAGGCAGAGCTTGGCAGAGGAGATGAGGCAACAACGACGGAGCTAGGTGGCACGATGATGGTGTTATCGTGCGAAACTGGACTGCGGTGCTTGTGGATCTGATGCAAGTTGTGGCAGCGACTGCGGCGGTCCGAGGCGGAGCTCGTGACAGGGATGAATGCAACAAGGGACTATGGTGGTTTCTATTGTTGCCGTCGTGTAGGGAGAAGCTGCAGAGCTTGGAGGAGGTGAGGAGAAGGTTAGTACAAGAATCTGATATGTTCTTTTTTTTTTTCTTGTTTTTCTGATTTGAGATGGAGTGGTGGTTTTGTTGTTGTAATGATTATTGAGATGAAGGAGGTGTTGGTTATGAAGGTTCTGCTACAGGGATGTGTAGTGTTTATTGGTGGTAAGGTGGAGAAAAGATGATGAGAAATGGGGGAGAGTATGAGGGAGAAAGATATCAGAAAAATTCTTAAACCCCTCTTCTCTTTGTTTACGCCTCCCCCCTTTTTGGCCACTGTTCAATGCAATATATAGCACAGAAAATGAAGAAGATGACAAATCTTCTTGTTAGGCCAGCTGGTGTTGGTACAAGTAGTGGGGAGCAAATCAGCCTTTACTCCCACCACTTTGCAGGGGTAGCAATGGTGCAAGGGCCTGGAGGACTGTACCATTATCCCCCTTTTTTCTGAAAAAGAATAAGATGACAAAGAGGGGTACAAGCATGGGGGCAAAACAAATTTTTTATTTTTATTTTAAGCATTCTTTTTTTTTTATATGTGTATTTGGGATATGGGCTCAACACTTGCAACAATAAAAAGAAAATTGGGCCAAGAACATGACAAAGATATATATATATTATTTTTTTTACAATTTTATATTTCTTTTTTGTTTTCAAAAAAAAAATAATTAAAAAGAGAAAAATATCCGGACAAAATTAGGTGTTCACAGCTGCCCCTCTTTACTTGTTTCTTATTAGGTAATAGGTGTAACCGTAGTTAACCAATTATCATTATAAGAAACGAGTAAAGACATGAACTCCAATTTTGGCCGAAGTTCACTGACAAGTAAAAGGATGCACAATTAAAGGAGCTTACGGGATGGATCGCCCATAGAAGCTCGAATAGAAAGATAAAAGAGCTTATGGGGTATGGTACCCGCTGAAGCTTGACAAAAGATAAAAGGCATGAGGAGTCGATCATCCGCTGAAGCTTGGAATTAAAAGGTTAAAAGCTTGCGGAGTTGGTTATCCACTGAAGCTTGAAAGAAAATAAAACGCACGTGGAGTCGGTTATCCGCTGAAGCTTGAAAAGAAATGTTAAAAGCTTACGGAGTCGGTTGTCCGCTGAAGCTTGAAAGCAAAATGATTAAAAGCTTGCGGAGTCGGTTATCCACTGAAGCTTGACAGAAAATAAAAAGCACGCGGAGTCGGTTATCCGCTGAAGCTTTAAAGGAAAGGTAAAAAGCTTACGGAGTCGGTTGTCCGTTGAAGCTTGAAAGCAAAAGAATTAAAAGCTTCCGGAGTCGGTTATCCACTAAAGCTTGAAAGATAATAAAAAGCACGCAGAGTCGGTTATCCACTGAAGCTTGAAAAGAAATGTTAAAAGCTTACGGAGTCGGTTTTCCGCTGAAGCATGAAAGCAAAAGGATTAAAAGCTTGCGGAGTCGGTTATCCACTGAAGCTTGAAAAGAAAATAAAAAGCACGCGGAGTCGGTTGTCCGCTGAATCTTGAAAAGAAATGTTAAAAGCTTACAGAGTCGGTTGTCCGCTGAAGCTTGAAAGTAAAGGTAAAAAGCTTGTGGAGTCAGTTATCCACTGAAGCTTGAAAAGAAATGTTAAAAGCTTATGGAGTCAGTTGTCCACTGAAGCTTGAAAGGAAAGGTAAAAAGCTTGTGGAGTCGGTTATCCACTGATGCTTGAAAGAAAATAAAATGCACGCGGAGTCGGTTATCCGTTGAAGCTTGAAAAGAAATGTTAAAAGCTTACGGAGTCGGTTGTCCGCTAAAGCTTGAAAGCAAAATAATTAAAAGCTTGCGGAGTCGGTTATCCACTGAAGCTTGACAGAAAATAAAAAGGCATGTGGAGTCAGGTGTCTGCTGAAGCTTTAAAGGACAGGTAAAAAGCTTGCGGAGTAGGGTATCCGCTGAAGCTTGCAAACAAAAAGGTTAAAAAGTTTGTGGAGTCGGTTATCCGCAGAATCTTGACATGAAAGGTAAAAATCTACGATGTTTGTGCAATTTACTGGGTTTTGTGCTCACAAGAGATAAACAATTGCAATGCATGATGCCAAAAATGTCCTATATGCTTGATGAAAACCTCAAATGATTTCAATGTAACACAAGGAAAGCCTGTAATACATTACTATTTTTATTTTTCATCGCTTAGGTGGTTTTTATTATCACCCTCGACCCCTTAAAGTGTTGATCACAGACAAGCTTTGAGATGAACTAAAACAAGTCCTGTCTTCGCGGAGAAAAAGGGTCGAGCACTTTTGAAAGGGTATGCTTCCTTTGCAATGATTGTCGCCGTGCTTCTTGTCGGTAGACCACGGTGCCCTTTGTCGGGAGATCATCTCATTCTTTACGAACTTTTGAGATTTTTAAGGGAATTCTAAATGCATCTTGAAGACACCAATACATGTTTCACATTCCAGTATATACTTATCATGATGAACACACACACAATTGACAAAAGCTAAAGCAGAGGGATAAGTGTAAAAAGAATTGGGAGTTAATGTCATTATATTTGGACCGAAAAGGAATACAAAGCAGATATTACAATGGAGTATGGAATTGCAAAAAGGTTGTGGAGTGGAATCACATCTCCTCAAGTGACACCACTTTCCATGACTAGTGTTAGTATCCCTCACACTATCTTGACTACTTACTAATCAACATCTGAGAATGCTATCTGCCCTGGTCTTCATGCATCTAGCCCACTGATTGCCTCAGTTCATCGACATGATGACACTTCCATTGTTTATTTTATTTTTTTGAACCCTAACTTTTGCCTAGACCGCCTTTTCAGGTTTTTAGCCTAGCGGGTTGCTCTAACTTTTGCCTAGACTGTCTTTTCAGATTTTCAGCCTAACGAGCTTTTCTTTTTTTATTTTTCACCTCTTTTTTTTCTGATTTTTTTTGTGCGCTCAAGCATAATACTTTTTGACTACATCTGAGTTTACAGGGAGTGGAAGATCTTCCCCATCCATCCTGGTGAGAATTAAAGCTCCTCCCGAGAAGGCTTTTTTCACAACGTAAGGTCCTTCGTAGTTCGGGGTCCACTTCCCACGATGATCCTTTTGGATTGGTAGGATCTTTTTAAGCACCATGTCACCCTCCCGAAACTGTCGCGGGGATACCTTCTTCTCATAAGCTCTCATCAACCTTCTCTGGTACAATTGACCGTGACACAATGCCCCTAATCTCTTCTCTTCAATGAGGTTCAATTGGTCAAGTCGATCCTGAACCCACTCAGCTTCTTCCAGTTCTGCTTCTCTCAGTACCCTTAATGAAGGGATCTCTACTTTAATCGGGAGCACTGCCTCCATCCCATACACCAAAGAATACGGCGTTGCCCCTATCGAGGTGCCAATAGAGGTACGGTAGCCGTGCAAAGCAAAAGGTAACATCTCGTGCCAATCCTTATACGTCACCACCATCTTTTGGACATTCTTCTTGATATTTTTATTAGCGGCCTCAACTGCTCCGTTCATCTTTGGCCTATACGGGGAGGAATTGTGATGCTTTATCTTGAAGTTTTCGCACATCTCCTTCATCATCTTGTTGTTCAAGTTGGTCGCATTATCAGTGATAATCTCATTTGGCAACCCATAACGACAAATTAATTCTCTTTTACAAATTTGACCACGACATTCCTGGTCACATTGGCATATGATGCAGCCTCAACCCACTTTGTGAAATAATCAATGGCAACAAGAATGAAGCGATGTCCATTCGAGGCTTTTGGTTCGATTGGACCGATCACATCCATTCCCCACATTGAGAATGGCCAGGGCGCCGACATGACATTCAAGGGAGCTGGCGGCGCATGAACCTTATCAGCATATATTTGACACTTATGGCACTTCTTCGCATAATTAAAGCAATCAGCCTCCATTGTCAACCAATATTGACCAGCCCTCAAGATTTTCTTGGCCATTGCATGACCGCTCGCGTGTGTTCCAAAATATCCTTCATGTACCTCCTCAATTATCCGTTTAGCTTCTTTTGCGTCAACGCACCTCAACAACACCATGTCATGATTTTTTTTTTGTAGAGAATACCTCCATCTAAATAGAAACCCATTACAAGTCTTCTTAGAGTTCTTTTGTCATTTTATGAAGTGACTGGAGGGTATTCCCTTCTTTGGATGAAGCATTTGATGTCATGATACCACGATTTTTGATTAGACTCTTCCTCTATCACTTGACAATATGCAGGATGATCACGACTTTCCATTTTGATGAGTGGTAAGTTCCTCTCGTCACTTACTTTGAACATCAAGGACAAGGCAGACAGCACGTCATCTAATTAGTTATCTTCTCGGGGAATATGATGGAATGTAACCTTATCAAACTGCCCAATCAAACCTTTGATGTAATCATGGTACGGGATTAACTTGGCATCTCGGGTTTCCCATTCCCCTTTTAGCTGGTGGATGACTAATGCAGAGTCCCCATATACCTCCAGTATCCTTGCCTTTGATTCTATTGCTGCCAGGATCCCGAGCGCACAAGCTTCATATTCGGCTATATTGTTTGTACAATCAAAGCAAAGCCTTGCAGTGACAGGGAAATAATCATTTTCCAGTGAGATTAGTATTGCCCCAATCCCATGTCCCAATACATTAGAAGCTCCGTCAAATAACAAGGTCCACTTTTCTTTTTCTGGTGATTGCTCGCGATCAAACAAAGCCATTATATCTTCATCTGGGAAATCACACTGCATCGATCCATAATCTTTTACTGGCTGATTGGCTAGATATTCTGCAAGAGCACTCCCTTTTATTGCTTTTTGGGTGACATAGACAATGTCATATTCTGATAGCAGGACTTGCCGGCAAGCAATTCTTCCGGTCAGAGCAGGCTTATCAAAGATATACTTGATCGGATCCATTTTGGACACCAACCAGGTAGTGTAACACAACATGTAATGCCTCAAACGGCGAGCCACCCAAGCCAAGGCACAGCAAGTGTGTTCTAGCAGTGAGTGGTTGGCTTCGCAACTGGCGAATTTCTTACTTAGATAATAGATGGCATGTTCATTCCTTTCGGACTCATCGTGTTGCCCCAATACGCAACCCATCGATTCATCTAGCACAGTCAAATACATGATGAGAGGTCTTCCCGATACTGGGGGAACCAAGACCGGAGGCTCCTATAGGTATTGTTTGATCTTCTCAAAGGCTTTTTCACAATCTTCATTCCATGTCACAGCCTGATTTTTGCGCAGCAATTTAAAGATTGGTTCACATGTCGTGGTTATTTGGGAGATGAACCGAGCAATGTAGTTCAATCTTCCTAAAAACCCACGAACTTCCTTCTCCGTTTGAGGTGCTGGCATGTGGATGATTGCTCGAACCTTTTCAGGATCAACCTCTATTCCTCTTTGACTAACAATAAACCCTAGAAGTTTGCCTGATTTCACTCCAAAAGTGCATTTGGTTGGATTCAATCGGAGCTTAAACTTTCTTAACCGCTCAAAATGTTTCTGTAAATTATCAACATGGTCATCTTTGGATCTGGACTTGGCAATCATGTCATCTACATAAACTTCTATCTCCTTATGCATCATGTCATGGAATAAAGCCACCATAGCCCGCTGATATGTTGCCCCAACATTTTTCAAGCCAAAGGGCATAACCTTGTAGCAAAAGGTTCCCCATAAAGTGACAAATGTAGTTTTCTCCATATCTTCAGGTGCCATCTTGATCTGATTATATCCTGAGAATCCATCCATGAAAGAGAATAATGCATGTTAGGCAGTATTATCTACAAGAACATCAATATGAGGCAGTGGAAAGTCATCTTTTGGGCTAGCTCTATTCAGATCTCGATAGTCAACACACATTCGAACCTTTCCATCTTTCTTGGGAACAGGAACGATGTTAGCAACCCATTGAGGGTATTTTACAACTTCAAGGAAACCTGCATCCAGTTGTTTCTTGACCTCCTCCTTGATCTTTAGAGACATTTTTGCTTTCATCCTTCGTAGCTTCTGCTTTACTGGAGGACACTCCGGCTTTAATGGCAATTTGTGTTCTGCTACACTGGGGTCTAACCCTGGCATGTCTTGGTACGACCATGCGAAAACATCTTTATAATCCATCAACAACCTGATCAACCTACTTCGCTCCTTTTCTTTCAGGGAAAGGCCGATCTTAACCTCTTTTTTATCATCTTCGGTTCCCAAATTGATTAGTTCACTTGGCTCTTCATGGGACCGAATTTCCCTGGCTTCTTGTTCTACCAACCTCAATAATCCAGGAGGGACTTCCCCATTATCATCAACAACCTCATCAGCATGATCAATAGGATAGTCAAAATTTTATGCTGAGTTATTAACACTGTCATTTTCAAGAGAGTCACTTTTAGATCTGCATTTTGGTAGTTATCAGGGAAAGATGAATGAATAATGGTTAAAGATGGGAAACTTCATTTATTGGTGAGGAACGATGAATAAAAGCGAAAGTAAAAAAAAGAGGGATAAGAACATAAAGATATTGAATGCATGCATTTATTGATAAGTCATACTGAAACAGAAACAAGTAAGCCCATTACAACAAAAACCCTAAAGCCTTGGGCAGAGCTAAAGGATAAGCATTACAGAATTACTTTGAAAAAAACTCTATGGTCCTGGGGAACTCAATGACCTCCCAATTGTTGAGTTCTGTATCCGAAGGGCATGGATACACCAAATTGACACCATGATCGACAAGATAATCATCTTCAACAGCTGCTGCTTGGTCCAGGAAGGCGAACCCTACACTTCGGAAGCTCTGTCGAATGTCACAGATTGGAATCCTTTCAGCATCGTATTCACGATTTTCCAGCCGAGCCAACCTCTTTCTTTTCTTCTCTTCTACAACCCTCATCTTGTCGGCCTTGGTAGGTTTATATCCCAACCCAAACCTGTCCTTGTTCTCGGTGAGCATGAGGATGCCAGTGACACCTTGGCTATTCTTCCCCAAACCGCTTCCAGATCGCTATCCTCCTTCAAGCATAACCCTAGCCATCATAATGGACGCTTTAGATGACAGAGGTTTCAAGAGTGGAACATTATCCCCAACATTAATGGCATTGGCAATTTCAAGCGATTGGAAAAGCGGACTCGAGAGCTTCTTCGACAGCTTCAATGTAAGGGGTTGTTGATGGCTTACTCACCAACATATCCTCCTCTCCAGAAACAATTATCAACTTGCTATCGACAACGAACTTCACTTTCTGGTGTAGTGTGGAAGGTACAGCCCCAGACGAATGGATCCATGGTCGTCCCAGGAGACAACTGTAAGTTGGCGTAATGTCCATTACTTGGAAGAATATTTCAAAGGTGCAAGGGCCAATCTGAATGGGCAATTCAATTTCTCCCATAACTTCCCTTCGGGTGCCATCGAAAGCTCTTACAATCATTGTGCTTGTCTTCATATGAGTTCCATCGAAAGGCAACTTTGCCAGTGTTGACTTTGGCATTACATTCAAAGAAGAACCATTATCAATGAGAACCCTAGCCATGACATGATCTCGACACTTCATCGAGATGTGTAACGCCTTGTTGCGCCCCATTCCTTCAGTTGGAATTTCGTCGTCAGTGAAAGTGATATAATTATCAGCAACGATGTTACCCACGATGTTATCAAGCTTATCAATTGTGATGTCATGAGATACATGAGCTTGATTCAACACCTTCATCAGTACTCTCCTATGTCGCTCAGAATTCATCAACAAAGACAAAAGAGATATCCGAGCTGAAGTTTGATACAATTGATCCATGACCCTGTATTCGCTTTGCTTGATGAATTTCAAGAATTCTCCGACTTCTTCATCAGATTCCTCCTTTTTATTATCACCCCCTTTGGTATCCTTTTCAGTCGGCGTTCCTTCCACCTTCTCTTTTCACTTGCGATCTTTTTCTTCCTCTTTTGTTCCCTCCCTTCGGAATACCTCTGGAGTATAAATGCGACCACTCCTAGTCATTCCACCAATTCCCGAAATGTTGGTAACCACAGTGGTCCCATTGGGAGGACTTTGTTGAACCTGCCTATCATTTTTCCATGGCACCGCTTTGGTGTCCTTGTAAGGGAAATGACCTGGGATTCGGATGACAACTGGTGTTAGCCCACTCGAAACCGACATAGGTTCCTTCTCAGTATAGTGTATCACTATTGGCTTCGGAGCGACCTGCTCAGGAACCGGTTGAGGATTAATCACAACCGTAAAAGGAGTTATCTTAATTGTAGATTCGTCGACCATGTTAATGCCACACTCATTCGATTCACAACCAATTAGGATAATCTTCATATCTATTAACTGCTGCACAACCTGTCGAAATTCTGCACAGTCTTCAATTGAATGCCCCATATTCCCTTCGAAGTCACACCTTATCTCTTCATCAAGAGTCTTCTCTTCAATAATTGAGGTTTGCACCAACACATGTTTTTGAATCTCCCTTAAAATAACTCTCATGGGAGTTCTGACATCAGCCACTCGGCTCTTAAGAGTAGGGTCCATAAAACTATCAATGGCATTGACTCCCGAACCCCCATGATTTGGCATAGGACATTGTGCCCCATTCGGAGCATCTTTCTGAAAGCTCAACCACTTGGCATCAATAAGGTCTTGTACCTTAAATTTGAAAGCCCTACAGTTCTCAGTGGAATGACCTATTGCCCCTGCATGATACTCACATTTAGCATTTGGGTCAAACCACTTCGGATAAGGAGGCCCCAATGGTTTCATTGGGATAGGAGTCAACACAGATTTGCTTATAAGCTGATGCAGAAGCTCAGTATAGGTCATAGGTATCGGGTCAAAATGTACTGGCTTTCTTTCCGAGTTATACGATGATCTTGTTTGGCTGGTGTTTGGGTTTGGACCTAGGGGTTGGACAATTTGAGGTGGCATGGTAGGGTGTGTTTGAGGCTGAGAAGGGTATGATGGCCGGTAAGGAGCCATCTGTTGAGGATTTGGAAATTGTGAGGTGGCAGCGATGTATGGCGGGTTGGCTTGGTGATATGGGGCGTATTGGGCTTGGAAGGTGAGTGTTTGATTTGGTCTATATTGGTTTGGTTTCTTTTGTTCAAAGGTTACTGCGTGTGCTTCTCCTTCTTTCCTTTTCACAAACGGGGCTTTCTTCGGGCCGTTCATTACTGAAGTCTCAGTGATCTTGCCATTCCTCATTCCACTTTCAATTCTTTCGCCAATAATGACCATGTCAGAAAAGTTTGATGACACGCTTCCAATCATTCTATCATAGAAAGGCGACTGGAGTGTATCAATGAACATTGCCACAATTTATTTCTCGACCAATGGAGGCTCCACCTGAGCAGCCAGTTCCCTCCATCGTTGTGCATACTCCTTGAAAGTCTCTGTGTCTCTCTTTGCCATATTTTGGAGTTGCATCCTATCGGGAGCCATGTCAATATTGTACTTGTATTGCTTGAGGAATGTATCTGCTAGATCTTTGAAGGATCGGACGTGGGACCGTTCGAGATGCATGTACCAATTTGAAGCTGCCCCAGTTAAACTGTCTTGGAAGAAGTGAATCAAGATCTTATCATCTTGAGCGTATGATGCCATCTTCCTTACATACATGGTCAGATGGTTTTTGTGACAGGTGGTTCCCCAATATTTGTCGAAATCGGTACCTTAAATTTTGGGGGAATTACAACATTTGGCACCAAACAAAGTTCTGAAGCATCCCGAAGACCATAACTATTTACTCCTTCAATGGCCCGCGGTCTTTCTTCTAGCACTTCCAACTTTTCTTTAGATTGGGAATTCCCTCCTGATTGATTCAATGGAGTTTCACCGTACATATTCTGAGGGAAGGGGTATGTCATGTAGGAGGATTCGAAGTTTGGCATCATTTGAGTCCCCTGGGGTCCATAATGTAGGGTGTATTATGGATTTTTTGGATTGGCAGAGAGTGTCACCGTCGGGGTGTTACCATCTGTAGGGTTGACAGCTTGCGCTTGTGGCATTTCGACAACATCGGTGGGGGTTTGTGTTTGAGTGATATGTTCGGAATTTTGAATGCCATCTTGTGGGATGGGGGCCGTCGGTTGCACAAATCCACGAGGCAAACCGTATGGGGGATTGTTCGGGTCAAATGAAAGATGAGTTTGGTTGCTTGGATAAATAGTGAGAGGCATCATGCCCCTGGTTGGTTGAAGCCTTGAATAGGAATCTGAGCAAAACCCGGGGGAATGAGAGGTGTGGCCGGATGTCCTTCGTTCGAGGCTGGAGGGTTCTCCCGTGTTCTTTTCCTTCTGCATTGCTTGTAGGATCTCCATCATCTTAGTCATTTGATCCTTAATTTGACTGACTTCATCCCTGATCTCTTGGACTTCTTCTAGTTCATCCGCCATGGCTCTTGTCTGTGACCGAGTGCGATAAGGGTGTCTTTGAGTAATTGTTCAGAAAATCCACACACTGTTTTAATCGAAACAAAAGTGAGAACAAAATGTTGGAAAAATGTAAAAAGCTTTTATGAAAATCACCTTTGGAGTTATTATTTATATTTTTATTATATTTTTTTTGAGTTAACACCTTATAACAGACAATAGATGGTCCCTCCGTCCCACACAGAGCATTGTGCTCATAAGATGAAATGGAGTTGACAACAAATCTAGGGGAGAAACAACTCTCCACAATAGATTTTGTCTCAAACACACTAGAAATTTATGAATTGAGACATCTCGTCCTACCCTTTGCGCAGAAGGAAGAATCCTATAAGGCAAAGATGTAGTTGACAACATACTAAAGGAAGACCATGCTCCACGATAGGTGTCATCGCAAGTCAAGTGCTAGAGTTGAAGGAATCATAGGAGCAAGAACTGATTTTATTAAAATCCTGAAAGCAAAACATAGAATTATGGAGGCAAGGCCATATTTCATTAAAATCTCCTCAAAACAATACATAGATTGGGATTACATCATAATTATCGACATTGTTACAACATTTTCGTACTAAAGTCAATAGCTTAGGTCTCTTTCTTTTTAGCCCTCGAGCAAACCCTCCACACATTTGCATGAAATCATCCAACTCAGCCGGGAGACGAAGCATAGGGTTCGCACAAATTTGTTTTTTTGCCTTTTCAAAGCTTTGGACAAAATTCGGAATACAATGGCTTAGCTCCAAATTCATGCTCATATATCTTCTTTTCCATATGTCGATATCTATCCCTCACTCTCGGGCTTCTTCTCTCCACCACTTCACGGCATTCATTACTTGAACCCTTTGATCATGATAGTGTTTTGCTGAGGTCCACCCTAAATCGCACTACTTCTTGATTTCGACTAGTAGGATATTCAGCTCTTGGACCTTTTGTACCAATTCATCAGTCATCCTGTCTTGTGCACAAATTTTCTTTTGTAAGTTGGCATTGACTCCCCTTTATCGATTGACCTCCATTTCCAATGACTTTCTGACATCTCCTTACTGAATGACTTCTTCTTCTAACCGACGTTTTTATTTTCTTAGTTGATGCCTCTCTGATGTCAAGGACGATACTTTGCTTTCAAGATTCTGGATCGTAGTCATGATGCTCGACGGGACCTTGTTTGTATTCTTCTGGACTTTTGAGGTTGCGGAGATATCTGCACACAAATCTTTTAAATGTTCATTTTCCTTTGTTAACTTCTCACAACGCTTCTGACCAATGGCTATTTTCAACTCGGCATCTTGCTTTTGTTGTTCCATTTCCTTCATTTGTGCTTCCAGGATTTTCAGTTGTTCTGCCATTTGAGTTACCGAAGGGGAGTAATCTTCAGCTTTCGTGCTTTCTGCAGGAATGTTCACGGGACCTTTCCTTGATTTTCTCTATGCTTCATACTCTGAGACAATGATTAGGATTGGTTGACCCAATTGTGATCTCCCCGCCATCCGCACATTTTTCCATGCATTTCTAACTTCTTTTGCCAACAACTTGGTATTCTCACCATCCTCGTATCGAAAACAGCATCCACCGAGTTGTTCTTCTCGTGGCACGGTTTGCGTCCAACAAAGTTGTCGTAAGGCTATGGCGGGTGTGTAGGATATGCACCCTCTCGGGCCCATCAAAGGAACATTTGGATAGTCACCACAACTATAAATGATATCTTGCCCCTGTTGACTTTCGTACCATGGGCACACCCACTTAAAAGAGTCTCTTTCCACCTTGTCAAACTCGCTCTTCCATTCCTCTTCATTAAGCTGTCTTGTAGGGATGTTATGGAAGCCTCTTAGTGGATCCGAATGGTGGTTGATATAGCCTTTTGCGTACATGTGAGTCATGACCCATACATAGAGCAACTGCGCACAACACCTGAGCTTCCCCTTTGGATGCCGCTGGAAAAATTCTAGAGTCAAAAGCGTTTCAGTCAATACTGCCGGCACGGGGTTTTTCTTTCTTTCAACTGTGAAGAACACGTCCATTTCTGCTTGATCTATCATGTCCAACGCCGATGAAAATAGGACCAACCCATATATTGCTAGTGCCAATACCCTCTCAAAGCTTTCCCAGTCTTGTCGATCCATTAGTTTCCTCAAATGATTTTCAAGAAACTTTCGGGTCAACCCTCGTGAGTTTGAGTGCCCGGTCAAGTTTACTTCAATTTCAGGAAGCCCTAGTAACCCTGCTATGCTTGCAGTGGTCAAGTATTGCCCTAGGTGAAAGTAAGCGAAGGGATTTTTCTGCATTGGCAACCTTAACAGGCAAGTATATTCTTCAATGGTGGGTGTAATGTCCATGTTTGGCAACTCGAAACATCTGAGATGTGGGTTCCAATACTGACTTAGAGCACTCAAAGCAGTAGCTTCGACCAGTATGAAAATTAGGTCCAAGATCCCTCCATACTTCTTGACGAAGCTTTTTCGATGTTCTTGAGGCAAAGATTGGCTCAACCCTTTCAGATTCTCTAATGACTTCGAAATCACCTTGGAGCTCTTGGTGGTGGGAGCATTGCTAGTGTGTCTGACTTTTTCCATCTCTTGTTATCAAAGGTGTTATCTCTTACCAAATTATCTGTGCAAGGGAAATTTTATTTTATTAATAACATTTGGAAAGCAAAATTACTTATGCATGAGAGCGTACCAAGATGCATGAATGAATGACATATTGATGATGCATGGCCTAAAATACTACATGCACGAGCATACAATATAATAATTGAGTGTAATAGAGTGCATGAATGAATTGCATGTTAAGGTGCATGCAGAAGATCTTATGATGCATGAGATATAAATGTAATTATTCATGCTGCAGAAAAAAGGCAGAATGCGCCCCCTTTTGTCCTATATAGGTCATATCCTAAAGCTGGGACTTCTGAAGTCGACCCTATTTTGGTAGGTTGCTAATGGCATTTTATGTGCATAACTTTCGGGACAGATCTAAACCCCTAAACATATGGTCCCCGGATTACCCTCATCTCAAAGATAAGGATCCGAATCCACGAACCTCACCACAGGGACAAATAAGTCACAATATGGTAGTCCATGTACCGGTAGCAATCCGAGCGGGAGAATCAATGACTGTCAGGGACGCAAAAGCATCACAATAACATCACTGAAGCCCCTTCTAATCTTATGGCAATCCAAGACTCGGGTATAGAGCCCAAAAGTGTGTGCAACATGTGATAGTGATGTGTGTGATAGAAGCATACAAACCTTCACAAAAACCTACTAGAACAAAACTACCCCAAACCTGCAAAAAAAGGAACAAACAACACCAATACAAAAGTTCTCTACCCTAAGGTTGCAAGAATATACAAAAGCATTTAAAAAAAAGAAATAAAACAAAAAGGGTAAAACAAATATTTTCAAAGTTGTTTTTTTAAAAAAATTTGCACAACCAAACTATGATAGTCCTGACTCTTAAAAGTCCCCAGTGGAGTCGCCAGCTGTCGCGACCGTCCCGTCCGGGTGCCACGAAAAAAAGGAGATATAAAGACAGAGGAGTCGCCACTAAAATTTTTATTGGGAAAATCTTAGAAAACCCAATTATTTAAAGGTAAACTGGTCTAAAAAGAGAGAGAGAGATGAGTCCGGGAGTCGGTTACGAGTACGGAAGGTGTTAGCACCCCACATCGTCCGTTTAAAAAAAACGGTACCTCAAGTTAATTGTGCAAAAACATTTTTATAACCTTTTAAATATTTATTTTACCGCAAAATTATTTATAAGAAAGTATTATTTTTAATTTTTAATATTTTAAATTTATTGATTTTTATAATTTAAAATTTATCGTCTATAAAAAACTAAATGAGGTTGAACGTGGCACATGAGTCCACAGGGTAACATCAAATCTAAGGGACTGGATATGGCGCTGTGTCCATAGAGCATCCCTAAAAATAGGAAAATTTTAATATTTTGATTAATTATTTTAACATAAAAAGAGACACAAAAAAAGGAAAATTTAGTTTTGGCTTGACAAGATGATTTATCTTGCTCCTACGTATTCCCGGGTGCGATGAGAAACTAAAAGCCACATAGTTCTTTAGAAAATATTTGATTGGTTGGTTGATTTTAATTTTGATAAAGATTTGATTTTTTGATTTCTTGTTTTTAAGAAAAGAATTTTATTTTAAAATAAACCCACTTTTGCACAGAGTCCAAGATAGCAGCGCTATACGATAAACCCTTACAATTCATATGACACTTGAGGATGGAAAATCATACATCAACGTCGTAGATTGTTGCGTGAATTCAAAGGAATTTTATTTTTTTATAAAAGTTGGAAATTTTTTTGTTAAAAAGAGTAAAATTGAAAATATTTTAATTTTTACAAAAGAAAGAATTCACTATTGTCATACATCAATGTCATATATTGTTGTGTGAATTAAAAATATATTATTTATTGAAATTTTATTAGAGATACTTAAAAGTATTTATTTATTTGTTTATTTATTTTTTGTAAAAAAAAACTTTGTCAAAATCATTTTTATTTAAAATGAGAAAACTCACTCTTGCACGGGGTTAAAGATGGTTAAGCTATACGATAAACCCTTACGATTTTTACAACACTTGAGGACGAAAAATTGTACATCAACGTTGTAAATTGTTGCGTGAATAAAAAATCTTTTAAAAGGATTTTTATACATTATTCTTTTTTTATATTTTAAAAAGAATTTAGGGTCACCAAGTTGTTACAACTCAGGTGTCCTAAAAAAGGATTAACAAGAGGTTCATCTCGCCTAACCCTCTTATTTTTAAAAAGTTAATTTTATTATTATTTTTTTATTTTTGGAAAAGACTTAGATTGCCATTTTTCTGAGTTTATATTGGGCCCCAAAAAAAGACCAAAAGTTACCATAAAGAATATAAGCCCAAAACACTAGAAGCCCAATCTCATGCTTATAACAAAACAATTCATAATAGTAAAATAGATAAGAAAAATAAAGGAAAAGGAAAGGACAGTGGAAGCTTCTGGTATGTTACCAAAGTGCAGAGGGGGAGACGATCTTGACAGGCACAGAGGAGCGAGCGATGCAGCGGAGGCGAGCCGGCGAGCGGTTCCGAACAACAACGACGACGGCGGCAATGATGGTGGATAAGCAACCGCGACGGCGGAGGTGGCGGAGATGGTGGAGAAGCAAGAAATAATGGCGGTAAGGAAGCGGAGGCAGAGCTTGACAGAGGAGATGAGGCAACAACAACGGAGCTGGGTGGCACGATGATGGTGTTATCGTGCGAAACTGGACTGCGGTGCTTGTGGATATGATGCAAGTTGTGGCAGCGACTGCGGCGGTCCGAGGCGGAGCTCGTGACAAGGATGAATGCAACAAGGGACTATGGTGGTTTCTGTTGTTGCCGTCGTGTAGGGAGAAGCTGCAGAGCTTGGAGGAGGTGAGGAGAAGGTGAGTACAAGAATCTGATATGTTCTATTTTTTTTCTTGTTTTTCTGATTTGAGATGGAGTGGTGGTTTTGTTGTTGTAATGATTATTGAGATGAAGGAGGTGTTGGTTATAGAGGTTCTACTACAGGGATGTGTAGTGTTTATTGGTGGTAAGGTGGAGAAAAGATTATGAGAAATGGGGGAGAGTATGAGGGATAAAGATATCAGAAAATTTCTTAAACCCCTCTTCTCTTTGTTTACGCCTCCCCCCTCTTTGGTCACTGTTCAATGCAATATATAGCATAGAAAATGAAGAAGATGACAAATCCTCTTGTTAGGCCAGCTGGTGTAGGTACAAGTAGTGGGGAGCAAATCAGTCTTTACTCTCACCACTTTGTAGGGGCAGCAATGGTGCAAGGGCCTGGAGGACTGTACCATTATCCCCCTTTTTCTGAAAAAGAAGAAGATGACAAAGAGGGGTACAAGCATGGGAGCAAAACATAATTTTTATTTTTATGTTAAGCATTCTTCTTTCTTTTTTTTAATGTGAATTTGGGCTATGGGCTCAACACTTGCAACAATAAAAAGAAAATTGGGTCAAGAACATGACAAAGATATATATTATTTTTTTACAATTTTATATTTCTTTTTTGTTTTCAAAAAAATTAATTAAAAAGAGAAAAATACCCGAACAAAATTAGGTGTTCACACCAGCAAAATCAGAATCAGAATAACCAGTGACTTGAAGTTGATCAGACTTCTTATAGGTCAACATATAATCTTTGGTTCCCTATAAATATCTCATGACCCTTTTTACGGCTTTCCGATGTGATAACTTGATTTTATATAGCTTAAAACCATGTCATCATTGCAACTATTCTTTGATTTTTGGCTATTAAAGAGATGGATTCTCATAAATTGTGATTACTTTTGAAGATTATTAAGAGTGGACTAAGTTGGAGCATAATTGGAGGAAAAATTGTATTTTTGGAGCTTAAAAACGGGGTAAATTAAGAGTTGGGACATGAGACACAACTGTGTGTTCTGATAGACACAGTTGTGTCTCCAAAAAGTGGTTTTTATCTCCCCCGGAGTTCGACACAGCTGTTTCTCTATGTAGACACAACTGTGTCTAATCATCGCATGCGTTGTTCTTCCGAGAGACACAACTGTGTCTCCTAATAGACACAGCTGTGTCTAGTCCCTGAAGCGTGGTTTTGCCAAGAGACACAGTTGTGCCCCCCTACTAGGGTTATGGTGGATTTTGATACTAGGGTTATGGTGGATCTCGATACTTGAAACTCTTTTTCCTAATTTAATATGATTTCATGATTTTGCTTTCATATAGATTATTCTATTGCTTTAATTCATGTTAAGTTTTGATCACTCTTGGCATGTTTGAGTTGATTGATTGATCGGCTGCCGTACCACAATTAATTGACAAACATATAGAATAATTGATGTTAGGATTATTGCTTGATCAAACTTTAATCCTAATCTTTCAATCAGGTTAATCAATTAGATTAATCAACCTCTTCGTGCTTTATGCTTTCTCAGGATTTGAATTTCTTACATGACCAAATAGGAAATTAATTCGGGGAAAAGATTATTAATAGTGAATGACCAAACGTATTAATAGAATTCGTTGAGGGATTGATATATGTTGCTTAATTCAAAAATCACAAAGAATTAGGAATTGGGAATTAAAAGTGCAAGTGAAACCTTGACCCTAGACTTTCTCACAATTGAATCCTCCTTTCTGTATATTTATGTTCTTGCTTGCGAACTCTTGTCTTTGTTGTTCCTTTCTAAGATTCATCATTTCACCAATTTGATTTGTCTAAATAACATAAGAATTTCTCTCGTCTGGTAATTATTAATTAATCCCTGTGGGTACGATATCTGGAACTCAAATTCCTTTATTACTATTGCGACAGGGTGCACTTGTCCTAAGTGTGTTTCGCACGCATCAAGTTTTTGGCGCCGCTTCCGGGGATTAATCAACAATATTGAACGAAAGAGTCCATCGTTAATTTAGACCTTTTAAAAAAATTATTCTTGTTTTTATTTGTTTATGCTAACACTTTCCCAAGAACCTGTTTGCAGTTGATCCTATTTTGCAGTTAGGAGACAGACAAGAATCATGGATGAGAGGAGAACTGTTGAAGATTATCTCATATCCACTATGGAGCTAACAGGAAATCCTTAGATTAACTATGAGAACCATTCCAACTGGGGCCAATATGATTCTTACTGGGATAATGTCAATGAGCCACCTTACTTGCAAAATCAGTGGCCAAAACAAGAGGAGCGAGAACCAGACTTTGAGGAGATTATAATTAAATCTATGGAGATGATTAATAGTAGACTCGAGACTTTGGAGACTCAATTCTCCAACCTTGTTATATTGATGTCTCAAGAGGTTCAGGAATCACTGCCCACTAAAGCTGAGCCCAATCTAGATGTAGAAGCTCAAGTTATCACTCTTAGGAGTGGTAAAGAGTTGAATGAAGAGCTTAAGCATGAGGGACGGACGTCCATAGAGAGGGATGAAGCTCTCACTGAAGGGAGAATTCACGTGGAAAATGAGATTGACCTTGTTTTTCCAGACACGGAGAAAAAGAAGGAAGTCCCAATTTTTTGGGGGCAGACTCTCTTAACTATAGGTGACGCTGTAATTGAGGTTCCAAAGGGAATGGCAACTTTAAGGTGTGGTAAGGAAGAGGTTGTTTTTAAAGTCTTTAATTCTATTAAAAACCTTCTTCTTTTACTTTCTATAATTTTATTCAGGATGTTGATGTCACTGATGTGGTTGTTTCTAGCAATTTTTAGGATCTAAGGATAGAGGATGCTTTGGAGAAAATTCTTACTATAGAGGATAATGATATATTGGTGGGCAATGAAGATGAAGAGATTTTGTTATATCTTGGCGCTTATCAATTGCAAGGAAAATTGAGAGATCGCCGGTTTGAGGAGTTGGAAAAGGGCATTGCTCCAAAGCCCAAGCCTTCGATTGAAGAAGCCCCCGAGCTTGAATTAAAACCTGTCCCCTCAAATCTTAAATATGCATTTTTGCAACCTCCGTCTTCTTTGCTAGTGATTATTTCTGCTGCTTTGACAGGTACCATGGAGGAATAGCTCATGAGAGTTTTGAGGGATAACATGGAAGCTTTTGGGTGGACAATTCATGACATTAAGGGTATTAGTCCCACCATTTGCACTCATCGGATTTATATGGAGGATGATTATGAGCCTCGAGCACTACCTCAGCGCTGCCTCAACCCGAACATAAAGGAGGTGGTTAAAATGGAAGTGATCAAACTTCTTGATGCAGGTATTATCTATCCTATTTCTGACAGTAAATGGGCAAGTCTTGTTCAATGTGTTCCTAAAAAAGGAGGCACCACTGTCATGGAAAATGATAATAATGAACTCATAGCGATAAGGAAAACAACAGGGTGGCACATGTGCATTGATTATAGAAAATTAAATGAAGCCGCTAGAAAAGATCATTTTCCTTTACCTTTTGTTGACCAGATGCTTGAAAAATTAGCAGGGCACGAATATTATTGTTGTTTAGATGGGTACTCCAGTTATATGCAAATACCAGTGGCTTTACAAGATCAAGAGAAAACAACTTTTACTTTCCCATATGGTACTTTTGCATATAAAAGGATGTCATTTGGTTTATGCAATGCCCCTGCCACTTTCCAAAGATGCATGATGGCAATTTTTTCTGATTTAATTGAGGAATGCATCTAAATTATCATGGATGATTTTTATGTCTTTGGTTCCTCATTTGATAATTGTTTGCATAATTTAAATCTGGTGTTGAAAACTAATTTGGTGCTAAATTAGGAAAAATGTCAATTCATGGTGCAAGAGTGTATTATTTTCGGGTACAAGGTATCCACCAAAAGTATTGAGGTAGACCTTGCCAAGGTAGAGGTGATTGTAAAATTACCTCCACCGAATTCTATGAAGGCAGTGCGTAGTTTTTTGGGGCATGCAGGTTTTTACAGGAGATTTGTTAAGGATTTTTCTAAAATTGCTAAGCCCATGACATACCTTTTGGTTAAAGATGCCACTTTTGATTTTTCTGATTTGTGCTTAAAGGTATTTAATTTATTGAAAGAAAAATTAGTTAGTGCCCCTGTTGTTGTGGCCCCTGATTGGACTCTTCCTTTTGAGTTAATGTGTGATGCCAGTGATATTGCTGTGGGGGCAGTTCTGGGTCAAAGGAAAGATAAGGCATTTCATACTATATACTATGCTAGCCGCACTCTAGATGATGCTCAAAAGAATTACACTACCATAGAAAAAAAGTTGCTAGCAGTAGTATTTGCTTTTGACAAATTTCGTCATTATCATGTCCTTTCAAAGGTTGTTGTCTATATTGACCATTCTGCTATTAAGCATTTACTAGAAAAATAGGATGCGAAGCCTTGGTTGATTAGATGGATTCTTTTGCTCCAAGAATTTGATTTGGAAATTAGAGATAAAAAGGGTACAGAGAATCTTGTGGCAGATCACCTGTCACGTCTTGACTAGAGTGTGATGCAACCTTCATATGATGGGGAGATCAAGGAAGTGTTTCCTGATGAGCGTCTCTTGGCTATTTCCACTGGTCCATGGTATGCAGACATTGTTAATTATCTCGCTGGTAAGGTGATGGGTGGTGAACGCGCTGTCGCCACGCGCCAAAAAGAACGAGCGTTTACAAAATAATGTAGATAGGGAAGCGACAACTCGAGTATCGTCTCTCAATGACTCTTAGGTGTTGTTGTTATTAACAGAAAATCAGTAAAAGTTAGATTTGGGGGTTTTGAGATTGAAATGAAATAAAGAAAACAAAACAGAAAAACAGAGCAATAAAGACAAAGCAGTTAAAGAGATTGACAATTAAACTAAAGCGATTAACCTACTGTTCTCGGTTTCCCGCTATCATTGGTTCATATAAATCCAAGCCCTAAGCAGATTCTAATCCCTTTCCGGTTGTAGCAACAATTAACAACGCAATCACTACTACGGATGTATGCTCCTATTCCCGAAATAACAAACGGGGTTAAACCCTCATGAACAAACGAACATGAATGAACACACGCGAAATAACAAACGCGATTAAGTATAAGAACATAGCATCACTGGAATAAATCAACACAACACTATACATTCCTGAAATAACAAACAGAAACATATAGCATCGCATTGAAAAGAGAAAAGCAATTAAAACAGGAAATACAGAATCTCAAGTGTAAATGGAAACCAATCACAGTAGATTAATCTAGGAGACTAACTCTCCATTACAGACTTAAAAGAAAAGAAAATAAACTATGAAACTACTGACTAAAAACTAGCTAGCCACTGGCCAAAAACTAGCCAACAGCCCCCTCTCAGTTCTGTCTAAAACGCTTAAATACAGTATCTGGAATCAGCGGACTCGCGAGGCGATCACACATTCGCGAGGCGAATCTTGCAGCGTTTGGTATTCTCGCGAGGCGAAGCACGGCTCGCGTGGCGAGGAATGGAAAAGTCATGACTTCTGGGCTTCACTCTCGCGAGGCGAGGATTGGATTCGCGAGGCGAACTCTTCAAATTCCAAACTGTAACGCCTGTGACCTTTCACACGGGTAAACCGTGATGCTTTCTGACTTCCAGGGCTGGATTACTCGCGAGGCGAGTCAGGTGTTCGCGGGGCGAGGCAGAATGGATTGCATTTTCTCTGGCACAGTCACCTTCAGGTTCGCGAGGCGAACATCCTTCTCGCGGGGCGAAAGATCCAGTATTTATTTCTTTTTATTAACCTGAAAACAGAAAATAGCATAAGTGCTTTATTTAACTCTAAATTAGCTAAATTAACCTAAAAACACTTTACAGACTCAAAATGCTGCTTAAAGACAATCAAGTCTAATTTGGGCGAAAATAAGATAAAATAAGCACAAAGCCATGGTCTTTATTAGTTATAAAACCAGTCAACCAGAGGCTCATCAAAATACCCCAAACTTAAACTTTGCTTGTCCCCAAGCAAACTAAAACTCAAAAACTTAAAAAGACTCAAGACCTGGCAAGCTCAAAAGACTCAATCAACTTTCGCACAGATTTCAAGCAATTTATCAAAATATTTTTCAATGTTCCCCCTTTCAAACAAAGCAATCCCCACAATCATTCATTCTAAACAATTGAGAATTTCATCATTTAAACAATCATTAATCTAAGCAGGGGGTCCAAGTTACACACAAGAGGGAGATCACCAAATTCAAACAACTGCCTTCCTCACAAGGGAAATTTGTGTTTCACTCAATCACTCAGTTTGTGTCAGGTTATCAACAATTCACTCAATTTCACTTTTTAGAAGCACTTCCCATAAATTTGATTTTCATCTCAAAATGATTCCCACGGAAAACATGCATGCAACATCAAAAGGTCTTTTATGGGTTGTAATGGGGCCTGGCTAAGGGTAGGATATACAAAGGTACTAGGCTGAAGACCCTAGGAACTAAGAGAGCATGAAACAATTCAAAACATTGAAATTCCACTCAAGTTCCTTTTCTCATTCATCTTTCCAATTGCCTTGGGTGACTACAGCCTCTTTTTTTTGATATATTTTTTTTTCTTTTTCTTCTTTTTTTTTCATTTTTCATTTTTTTTTCTACAAGCCTTTGGCTCCAACCTTTTTATTGTTTTTTTTTCTTTTTTTTTCTCAATCCCAAACAACACGTCACCTTGTAGCCACCCCAAACTTAATTTCTTGCAACCATTCTCTTGTCAAGATTCCATGCTCTCCTAATCCTAAGATCGGGTTAACATGGTTTTTTAGATTTTTAGCTTATAACATAAGGTTAACAAGAATTAACAGGCTAATCAGGCTCAATGGGGCTAACTAAGGAACATGCATTAGGAATTGTTATTTTAGGCTAAGTAGCTATTTACAAAGAAAATGCCTAAATCATTTGAAGCAAACACATAATCATGCAAACCATAAAGAGATTCAAGCAAATTCGGGAAAGTGCAACTTAAAAAAGTGATTTTCTCACAGTCAAAAACATGTTGGAGGCTCAAAACCTCACCTGGATATTATTTGCAAATTGTTTGACAGAGATTCTATCCCGAGTGTGTGCTTCCTATCACCCCAAACTTATCATAAATCATGCTATCATAACAAAATCTCAAAGTTCAGTTTTCAATCATATGGGGATCATTTTTCAAAAAAATTTCATATCCTAGGGGGAAAACAGTCAACACTATTATGCAATCAATCTATGCAAAATCAATAAAATCCAATAAACTTGCCAATACCAGACTCACACAACTCCTGAGCTTCTCAAATTATTCAGGAGCTTTATTGAAAACAAAGCATAAATCAAGCAAGGAAAAGAAAATTAAAAAGAAGCAAGGTTCAGAAAAACTCATTGGAGGGGCGGTTCCACCAGGATCCCATTGCTTGTAACATAAGGCCCAAGTGATAGCCAAAGGGTGGTAGTTCATTCCATGCTTCCCTAACTTGCAGCCTTGATGTGGGAGTGAGTACTTGACAATTATGATGACTCCTTCCAGTGCAGCGGACTTCTCACTCCTTCTTGGGTCAAGGATGACCACTTTCTCAACAAAATCCTCCCAATAAAATTGGGGTTCAACCACTTGGACTGGCCACGGTGCTAGATCCAATGGTTGGAACTCCATCACCGGTGGTTCCACAAGGGAAGGTGGCAAATAGGACACTGGTGTCTCCGATGCTGCTTCAACTTCTGCATTTTCTTCATTCACTGCACTAACAAAGTTATCACCTGCTATACATGCAGAAATTTCAGCACACCCCACACAAAGGTTAGTGTTAGCAGAATCAGTACATATATCACAATAAAATGAATCAGTAAAAGTTAGAATGTCTGGAAATTCAGCACTCAATTCATCCACCCCATCACTCTCAACACATGCATTTGATTTAATTGAATCATCTACTTCCAAAGGTTCTTCATCATCATCAAGCACGGTGAAGCAGATGTCCTCCTGATCCTCATTTTCTGTATTAACATGCCCCTCAACCTCATCTGTCTCCTGTTCTATATAGATGCTTTGCTCAACATACCTTTCAACAAAACAGTCTATACACAAAGCAGTGTCAGTACAATAACAATCAACACATGAATTATCATAGATAGAATCAGGGGAGGTATCAATATCTGGAGACTCAACACACAGTTCATCAATAGAAGTATTATCAAAATCATCATCAGAAGTATTTTCAGGAATAACTATCTGTGAATCTGTATGTTCTTCAAGGGGCTGTGGAGTTAGCAGTGCAGCCGAGTTGGCGACAATTTGATCAATTAGAATGGACAACTTCCGAGATTCGGCTTCTCCCCTCTGGTATTCAAGATTACTTGCCTCCATCCTCTGTTAGAATTCAAGATTTTGTTGTGCCAACCGTTGATTGTTCTCTTCCATTTGTGCAGTTATCTGTGCAGTCATTTGCCTGAACAGATCCTCTAGTGAAGGTTCGGAAGGTGCAGAGGTGGTCGCTTGGGGAGGATTCTTGGGTGGTGCCAGTGGTAACATTAGTTGTTGGTCCCCATACCAAGGGTTTAGATGGTTTCCCCAGCTCAATAGGAAGACTCTCTTCAAATCAACCCAGCTGAAGATGGAATTCGCCTCAAAGATTATACAACCAATCCCTTGCAGCGCCTTCAAGTGAGAGACGGAAAGCTCCCATCTTGATGTGATCTTCTTTTAGTTCTTCAGGTCTCAACATTATAGAACAAACAGCCTGGAATTTCTTCAGATGCTCCTGGGGATTTTCACCTGCAAGACCACTAAATCTTGGCAACCAGTGCCTTAAACCAGCAAAATCAGGATAAGATATGCATGGTGGTGGTTCATAGTAAACATTAGGCATGTACCCACACATGTAATTCTCCATGGGAGTACTAAAATTCACAACCAGACAATGCAGACAAAACTAATTCAGCAAAGAGATTTTTTTATTTTATTTTCTGCTAATAACAACAAACAAGAGTCCCCGGCAACGGCGCCAATTTTAGAACGCGCTGTCGCCACGTGCCAAAAAGAACGAGCGTTTACAAAATAATGTAGATAGGGAAGCGACAACTCGAGTATCGTCTCTCAAGGACTCTTAGGTGTTGTTGTTATTAACAGAAAATCAGTAAAAGTTAGATTTGGGGGTTTTGAGATTGAAATGAAATAAAGAAAACAGAATAGAAAAACAGAGCAATAAAGACAAAGCAGTTAAAGAGATTGACAATTAAACAAAAGCGATTAACCTACTGTTTTCGGTTTCCCACTATCATTGGTTCATATAAATCCAAGCCCTAATCAGATTCTAATCCCTTTCCGGTTGTAGCAACAATTAACAACGCAACCAGAGGCTCATCAGTGGACTCTGGCAAGTGTACCGGATTCGTCGTCAAGTAATAAAAAGATCGATCCCACAGAGACCATGATCTTAAATAACAACTAATTATTAAACCAATTAAACTGGACTATATAAAAAAAAGTATTTTGAAAAGATTTGATTTTTGTAATAAGAAATAACTTAGAAAATCAGATATTTAAGAATGCAATCAATTAAAATAGGAAAGTAAATCAATTAGGGGTTTTTCAAATCTAAAGAGATTCCTAGGAATTGGGTTACCAACAAGATTGTTCATGTTACCAAATTGACTACCCCTTTTTAATTACCAAAATTGCTTTGAAGACGAATTTATCCTTAATGAGTTAATGCTCCCTCTCGGGTTACAAAAACCGTGCCCAATTAAACCAACCCCTACTCTCGTGGTAATTGAATTTAAATTGAACCCTTTAAGTTTTGGGACAATTCGTGAACCCTCGAAGGACCGCTTCTAACTCTTGTGATTTAAGTCTTAAGTTTGGTCCCTATAGATCCGATACCTAAGTTCACCACTAGGTTCCTCCTTAGAGTATCTACGACATGCAAATAAGTGCACACCAGATTCACAAGTAATTCATGCGATAGAAACCAAATCGAAAGCAAATTGAAATTAACAAAGGGAAAACATCAATTCATAACATAAAACAAATCTTGGGCATAGCCCCAATCCCTAGAAATAAAACTACTACTCAAGCATTGCCATGGTCATGGCAAGTTTGATTAACAAAAACATGAAATAAATCCTAAGAGAAGAGAAGAAGAAGAAGAAGAAGAAGAAGAAGAAGAAGAAGAAGAAGAAGAAGAAGAAGAAGAAGAAGAAGAAGAAGAAGAAGAGAGAATCCTAATTTTGCCTAAGGTAGCAGCCCAAAAAGTCCCTAAAAGTCCCTATTTTCGAGCCTAAGTGCTCTATTTATAGATTAGGGTAACTTGAATCCCAATCAATCACAAATTCAGATCAAATCAGTTTCTAAAGATCCATATATTGCGCATCACGATCGTGATGCCTGTCACGGCCAGGCCATGACGGATTCTACCTTGTAGGTTGCTCTACTGGTTGGTCTGTCACGGCCGTGACCACCATCACGGCTAGGCCGTGATCAGTTCTTCCTGTGAGGGTCTGGTTCAGTTGGCATGTCACGGTCATGATGGGCATCATGACCTGGCCGTGATCAGCTCTGACTTTTCCATTCTTTCTTTTCAGCTCTACTCGATCATGGCCATGATGACTGTCACGGCTAGGTCGTGATGGGCTCTGTTTGGCTCATTTTCTTGCTTTTCAAGCTCCATCTTGGTGCAAGCTCCATCATGGTTAATCATGAGCATTTTAATCCTCAATTCCTGCACAACAACACCACAAAACCGCCTTACCTGTTCCAAGGTAAAAACTAACAAAAATCAAATTAAAAATTCCTAAACTACATGAAAATGCATGCAAAATGTCAATGAAATATGAGGTGAAATCACACTCATCAAACTACCCCAAGCTTAAGATTTTTCTTGTCCTCAAGCAATCACTAAAGCAAGTCAAGATAAACAATCAGAGCATGGATAGTGAACCAAGATCCCTTGTAACTAATCCAAATGATAGGCATATTCAAATAAGAAACCAAGGGATAATCAATTTCAAGTCCAATTAGAAGCTTAGGTTCCCTAAATTCATATTTCTCACTGATTCAGGAACTCTTCTCACCTCACCCAAGTGTTTAAGGGTATATGACAATTCACTCAATCTCCTCAAGGAAGGTACTCTACCATAAGCTTGACTATTAACCATATCTCTACTTTATTAATAAAAATACATAAGAATCAAGAGGTCTTTTATTTTGGTTGTAATGAGGCCATGAGATTAATCGTTAGGAGGGGAAATCAAGAAGAGGAAATTTCAAGAAGACTAAACAAAATATCAAATAATACAAAGCATGACAACCTTCTAAAATACCTTTTTGGGCTTTAATTCACTTTTCCACCTCTCTTTCTTTTCTTTTTTTTATTTTTATTTCTCACTTTCTTTTTCTCATTCCTTTCTCCATTTTTTTTGTTTATTTTATTTCATTTATTTGGAGAAGGGGAGATTTTCAACTTAAGAGAAATATTTTTCTAACTTTCTCATCCCACAATTTATTTTTCAAACTACCTTTTTACCCTTTTTGCAATACTTTAAAAGGTGTCATACCAAGCATTATTCATCAAAATAAATCAAGGTACCAAGAAAAGTATTTTATTCTTTTAGGCTCAAAACTGGGCAACTAAGGGGTAGCATTTAATCAATAAAAGCTCAGAAGGCCGGAAAGATACCTAGTGCCTCAATCATTTTAAAAAATGTTTTAAAAAATTTTTAAGTTTCAAAACGGTTTCAAGTCAAGTTCTAGAGAATACAATCTAAGAGGAATAAAACACTCAATCACAAAGAATGGGGTAGATTTAGTGAGTACCCCTTTTAGGCTCAAAAATCTCACATTTAGTAGTTTAAAATCAATGAGAAACACAAGTCTAAGGAACCACATGCTAATTATCAACTATCAAAAGATCATCTCAAGCATTTTTAGTTTTAGCCTTATCACAAGAATACAAAAATTGGGTTCAAAAATCCATTGTCTCAATTCATTTGTCAAAAAGTTCTCACATTGGATGCATACTCTAAGCAAAGGGCAATATAATCATGTGATCATGCAAAACTATGCCTATATGAATGCAACATGAAAAATGCAAAAATGCAAAAAATTGCAAAAATACCCCTACCCCAAGCTTAAAAACTTACATTGTCCCCAATGTAAATAATCAAGTCGGAGAGAGGAGAAAAATGGAACAACTCACCGAGGTGGTGGAGGGTGCTGGCTCAAATACCAGTCAAAGAGCTACTGGAAGATGTGTCACGGCCGTGATGCTCATCACGGCTAAGCCATGATCAATTATGGTCTATAGGAGCTGGCCTGTCACGGCCGTGAGTTCCATCATGGCTAGGCCGTGATACATTCTGATGTTCAGGGTCCTTCTCATCACGCCCGTGATGGATATCACGGGTGGGTCGTGATCCTTTATGATCTTCATTGGTTAGCTAATCACGACGTGACCACCATCACGGCCTGGGCGTGATCAATTCTGACTTTATTTTTCTTTGCCTTTTTGCTCTTACTGCTTTCATAACCTGAAAATACTTGGCAAAGCCATCAATTAGTCATCTTTCTTCTCTTAATCTCCTCAAATTATTCAAAAACAAAATTCAAAAACAAATGGAAAAGGGAAAGAAAACTTGGGTTACCTCCCAAGAAGCGCTTATTTACGGTCTTAAGCTTGACCATACTTCTTTCAATCAACCAGGGTCAGCTGGGTGTGGAGGTGAAAGAACGCCTCTCTTCCAAAGAAGTCCTTCAAAGAGCCTATTTTGTTCATATGACCGATTACGCTTTCGCTTTGCTCTTTTTACTTTGAGTTTCATGGCCTTACTTCCTCCCGGCGGAAGTTCTAACTCCACATGATGAGCAACTCCCGTTTCTTTATTTGGCGCATCATTCGTCATGCAGAGTTTGGGAGTTGCTTCCATATTAGGCTCTTCCTTCACCTCTGGAGGCATTATCTCGATCATGCACACATGACTCTCAAAAGGAAGGTTGTTATATGAGTTAGTCAAATCAAAATCTACCCTACCTTCCTTTACATTCAGAGAGAGCTTGCCATTCTTTACATCTATCATTGCTCCAGCTGTGGCCAAGAATGGCCTTCCAAGAATGATAGGGAATTTAGAATTCCCGTTCACATCCAACACCATGAAATCGGTAGGAATGAAAAATTTCCCTACCTTTATGGGAACATTCTCTAGTATGCCTAGAGGAGTTTTAGTTGAGCCATTCGCAAATTGTAAAGAGGATTCGAATGGACTCAATTTCTTGGTTCCTAACCTCTCAAAGATAGTAAGCGGCATCAAACTCGCACTAGCCCCTAAGTCACATAAGGCTTGGTCTATTTTCACTTCTCCAATTGAGCAAGCAATAGAGAAACTTCCTGGATCTTTTAGTTTATGAGGCATATTAGTTTTTATCATGGCATTATGCTCCTCAATTAAGCTCTTAGTTTCTATTTCTACTTGTTTTTTCTTGACCAACCTTTGTGGAAAAGGTATTGGGGGTTGATAAGGTGGTGGAGGGACATACTTTGGCTCTATCTCTTCATGTTAACTCTTGTCCTCCTCACATTCCACATCCTTTTCAACTACCCCAAGCTTATCATCCTTTAAGTATATAGCATTACAGTGCTCATTGGGATTAACTTCGGGTTGTCCTGGGAATGTACCCTTAGTTCTGGTATATGTACTAGCTTGTTGGGCAATCTAAGTTTCTAACATCTTATTATGGATGACTAGGTTATCTACCTTAGATGCTAACTCTTTTATTGCCTCATTGACTGCCCTACCTTGTTGTCTAAACTCTTCATTTTGTTTTGTTTGAGTTTCAACAAAATTTTCCAAGAGAGACTCAAGTATAGACTTTTGTACCTGAGGATACCCCGATGCGGGTTTCCTATTACCTTGGCCTTCCTGGAATTCATGGTTCAACGTGTTTTGTAATTCCCGTAGGAGAGGTAAGGGCTATTCTTCCTTCCTTGGTTGTAAGAATTTGGGGGAACATAGTTTGGCAACTTCGGGTTCGTGTCATAGAAATTGTGACAAGAATTCACTTGTTCCCCCAAAGCACCGGATCCAGGAGCCATACCATGTGGGCACTCCATTATGTCATGTCCCTGCATTCCACAAACCTCACAAACAATATTGGTAGCACATATTGAACTCACATTAATCTTTTTAAGCTGATCAAAGCGTTTATTCAATGAGTCAAATTTAGACATAATTAGATTAGTGCTATTCATTTCAAACTTACCCCCCCCCCCCAAGCTTTTTCGGGTTATTACCTCTTTCCGAACCCCATTGGTGGTAGTTGGTTGCTACGTTTTCAATGATATTGAATGCCTCAGTCAGAGGTCTATTCATAAAGGCTCCACCAGCTGCAGAGTCAAGTGACACCTTCGAAGAGTAATCCAATCCGTTGTAGAAGGTATGCACTAGCAACCATCTCTCGAGTCCATGATGTGGGCAAGACTCTAGCAATCCCTTGTAGCGATCCCAGGCTTCAGATAAGCATTCTCCGTCCTTTTGGAAGAAGCCGGTGATCTGAGTTCGTAGGTAAGTCGTCTTGGATGGAGGGAAGAATTTCTCCAAGAATGCCTGCTCCAGTTGGTCCCAAGTCGACAAGGTATTAGCGGGCACTTGCTTCAGCCAAGCTTTTGCCTTTCCACAAAGAGAGGAGGGGAACAACCTCAAGCGAATAGCATCAATCGGGGCGCCATGAATTCTAATTGCATCGGTGAACTCCAAGAATGTCTCCACATGATCAGTCGGGTCCTCCGAGGGTAATCCTCCGAATTGATGTTGCCTAATCATGCTAATTAGCATAGGCGGTATAGTGTAGTTCTCCGCCTCGATTTCTGGACTAGCAATCCTAGTTCGCAAACCCCTAGCATTTGGGGTTGCGTAGTCCTTAAGTGGTTTTGTATCCGGTAGATTCGCCATGAGTGGAATGGGGATCAACCTCTCCCTCTCTCTTTGTAGTCTCCTACGTCTATGAAAGGTCCTTTCGATTTCGGGGTCAACCTCAATAAGGCTTCCAAGACTTAGGGATCTTTGTATAAAAGAGAAAAACACCTATAAGAGAGAGATAGATACTAAAAAAAAGAGATAAATGAAAAAAAGAGAAAATTTAATATGAAAAACAAATAAATAAAAAAAAGGTCCCGAAAAATCAATTTAAAAATTAAATTGAGATTCAAGAAAGCACAGTCCCCGGCAACGACACAAAAAACTTGATGGGTGGACTCCGGCAAGTGTACCGGATTCGTCGTCAAGTAATAAAAAGATCGATCCCACAGAGACCGTGATCTCAAATAACAACTAATTATTAAACCAATTAAACTGGACTATATAAAAAAAAGGATTTTGAAAAGATTTGATTTTTGTAATAAGAAATAACTTAGAAAATCAGATATTTAAGAACGCAATCAATTAAAATAGGAAAGTAAATCAATTAGGGGGTTTTCAAATCTAAAGAGATTCCTAGGAACTGGGTTACCAACAAGATTGTTCATGTTACCAAATTGACTACCCCTTGTTAATTACCAAAATTGCTTTGAAGGCGAATTTATCCTTAATGAGTTAATGCTCCCTCTTGGGTTACAAAAACCGTGCCCAATTAAACCAACCCCTACTCTCGTGGTAATTGAATTTAAATTGAACCCTTTAAGTTTTGTGACAATTCGTGAACCCTCGAAGGACCGCTTCTAACTCTTGTGATTTAAGTCCTAAGTTTGATCCCTATAGATCCGATACCTAAGTTCACCGCTAGGTTCCTCCTTAGAGTATCTATGACATGCAAATAAGTGCGCACCAGATTCACAAGTAATTCATGCGATAGAAACCAAATCGAAAGCAAATTGAAATTAACAAAGGGAAAACATCAATTCATAACATAAAACAAATCTTGGGCGTATCCCAAGAAGAAGAAGAAGAAGAAGAAGAAGAAGAAGAAGAAGAAGAAGAAGAAGCCCAAAAAGTCCCTATTTTCGAGCCTAAGTTCTCCATTTATATATTAGGGTAACTTGAATCCCAATAAATCACAAATTCAGATCAAATCAGTTTCTAAAGATCCATATATTGCGCGTCACGACCGTGATGCCTGTCACGGCCAGGCCGTGACGGATTCTGCCTTGTAGGTTGCTCTGTTGGTTGGTCTATCACGGCCATGACCACCATCACGGCTAGGTCGTGATCAGTTCTGCCTGTGAGGGTCTGGTTCAGGTTGCATGTCACGGCCGTGATGGGCATCACGGCCTGACCGTGATTAGCTCTGACTTTTCCATTCTTTCTTTTCAGCTCTACTCGATCATGGTCGTGATGGCTGTCACGGCTAGGCCGTGATGGGCTCTATATGGCTCATTTTCTTGATTTTCAAGCTCCATCTTGGTGCAAGCTCCATCATGGTTAATCTTGAGCATTTTAATCATCAATTCCTGCACAACAGCACCACAAAACTGCCTTACTCATTCCAAGGTAAAAACTAACAAAAATCAAATTAAAAATGCCTAAACTACATGAAAATGCATGCAAAATGTCAATGAAATATGAGGTGAAATCACACTCATTATAAGGTTGTCCCTACGCACTTCTCTTATCAACAGAAGAAGAAACTTTTTTCTGATGCTAAACACTATATGTGGGATGAACCTTATTTGTTTAAAGTATGTGGGGATAAAATGATTAGACATTGTGTGCTTGCCGACGAGATACCTTCTATTCTTGAACATTGTCATTCTAGGGAGACTGGTGGTCACTTTGGCCCTAATAGAACTACATATAAAGTTTTGCAATGTGGTTTTTATTGGCCTACCATCTTTAAAGATGCATTTGAATTTGTGAATGCTTGTGATAGTTGCTAGCGTAGTGGTAATATTTCTTGGCGACAAGAGATGCCCTTGAATAATATTATGGTGTGTGACATTTTTGATGTTTGGGGAATTGATTTCATGGGACCTTTTCCTAAATCTTTTTTAAATGAATATATTCTTGTTGCTGTGGATTATGTTTCTAAATGGGTGGAAGCAGTGGCCTTACCCACTAATGATGCTCGGGTTGTGGTTAAATTTTTGAAAAAAAATATTTTTACACGATTTGGCACGCCTAGAGCAATCATAAGTGATGGTGGAACGCATTTTTGCAACAAAAAATTTGAAAATCTTTTGAGAAAATATAGTGTCACCCATAAAATAGCCACTCCCTATCACCCCCAGACAAGTGGTCAAGTGGAAATTTCTAATAGGGAATTGAAGAGGATTTTGGAAAAAACTGTTAGTGCATCCAGAAAAGATTGGTCTTTAAAATTGGATGATGCATTCTGGGCATACAGGACTGCATTTAAAACACCTATTTGTATGTCCCCTTACCGTCTTGTCTTTGGTAAGGCTTGTCATTTACCTGTTGAGTTAGAGCACAAAGCATATTGGGCACTAAAATTTCTTAATTTTGATGCACAACTTACAGGTGAACAGCGGTTGCTCCAACTTAATGAATTGGATGAGCTTCGTCTTGAAGCTTACGAAAATGCCAAGTTGTATAAGGAGCAAACAAAAAATGGCATGATAAGCCTATTCAGCAGCGTGAGTTTCATATTGGTGAAAAAGTTTTAATTTATAACTCACGTTTGCGTCTTTTTCCAGGAAAATTACGCTCACATTGGTATGGACCTTACACCGTGACACAAGTTTTTCCATCTGGTGTGCTTGAGGTTTCTAAGGATGATGGTAGCACTTTCAAGATCAATGGACAACATGCTAAACATTATGAGGAGGGTGTTCTTCATATGAAATATGTTACCCGCCTTCAGGATTGATTGCATCTATGCTGACCGTCAGGCTCAAGACGTTAAACAAGCGCTACACAGGAGGCAACCTGTGTTTCTAAACCTTTTTATCCTTTTTATTTTATTTTATTTTATTTTGTTATCTTAGGACTTAAGTGTAGGTGGGGAGGATTTTCTTTTCTTAATTTTTGTTTATTCCTCTTAGTTTTTATTTTAAAATAATAATAATAAATAAATAAAAATTAAAAGGAGACACAGTTGTGTCTACTGAAGACACACCTGTGTCTCATTTTCGCTTACGGACCCAATCATGAGACACACCTGTGTCTCTGAGTGACACACCTGTGTCTAACTTTCGTATGCGCTGGCCTCTCAATGAGACACAGCTGTGTCTCTGAATGACACGGCTGTGTCTCATTCCATTTAACGCTAAATGATACGTTTTCATTTTTTTTATAAAGAAGAAAATTCAAAAAAATAATATATATATATATATTTATTTATTTATTTAAATAACTAAAGTAAAAGCAAAAAAAAAAACCCTATTTTTCTTGTTTACCCCTTCTCTACCTTATCTCCCCATCTCTCTTTCATCTCTGTCTGCCCAAAGCCACCACCGCAGCAGTTCCCTGCTTATTTCATCTCCGCCACGTGTTGTGCTCAGTTCGTTCGCAAAAGCCACCACCGCGCGCACCACCATTTGGCCATCACCGCCATGGGCCGCTGCTGTATTCCGACCAGCACGTCATTACCTCGTTCCAGTTTTGTCTTCTTCTCTGTTCTCTCAGACCACCACGACGCAGCGGCTCCTTTCGTCATCCCTGTTGCGTGCGATTCTCCTCCACACATCCATGCTCCGCTGCGCGTCCATATATGCTGCTGCTATACGCTGCTCAATCTCTCATTGAGTTTCTTGATTTGGGGTTTGGGGCACCATTGGGGTTAAGGTTGTTTGTGTTAAACTGTATTCATCCCCTCTACCAGGTATGCTCCTCTAGATTACTCTTTTTCTGGCATTCACTCCCTCTTTCACTTACTGAATGTTGAACATGATTTGTGATTTGGAGGTGGGGTGAGATTACTTGTTACCATTGCCAAATGTTCTTGATTTGGTTTACAACTCTCAATTTAGGAATTTTTTCTGGATTGTTATGGTACATTACATGTTATCTTTGCCGGGTTTGAACTTGCTTGATTCTGTTGTTGTGTTGTGCTACACTACATATTAATCAGGTTATCACAATGACCCAAATCTGGGTTGCTCAAGTATCTCCCTAAAGCATTAACAATAAAAGCAATATCGGGACGAGTGCAAACTTGAGCGTACATTAAACAACAAACAGCGGAAGCATATGAGACCTTCATCACTTCTGCTTTCTCCACATCATTCTGAGAACATTGAGTCTTAGAAAGTTTATCACCCTTTTGAACAGGTGTTGTACATGGGGTGCAAGAATGCATATTAAATCGCTTAAGAATTCTTTCAATATACGCTTTCTGAGACAATCCAAGAACACCATGTGACCTATCACAATGAATCTGGCGCCTAAAACAACTGAAGCATCACCAAGGTCTTTCATATCAAAATGGCTACTCAGCATCAATTTTGTCTCAGTCAAAAGATTAGCGCAACTTCTAGCAAGAAGAATATCATCAACATAAAGAATGAGACTCCCCGGTGTCCCATTAAAGAGAAACCAAAAATTTTTAAAACCTAATCGTGTTATTAACGTTAAGCAGTTATTACAACGACGGAGAAATTTAAACTTAAAAATATAAAACAACATGTACAAAAATACATATACATACATGCGTAAACATAACCATATATACATAACCTGCTGGGTACAATACTGTCAAGGGAATCCCATCAGTAGGATCCCAATATGTACAGACCGGTGAGATAACAAAAATACATCAAGATACAAAAGAAAAGATGCCTCACAAACTCTCCACACCCAGTCTCATGTCAAAATACATGAAAAACCTCACACACACCTAGTCAGATAGCACTGACCTGAGCTATCCTAAACTACCACCCTCAGCAGCATCCCGTGGTCCTGATTGTCCAGCCACTCCTCCACTGCCACTGGAAGAGTTCGTATCTGATGGTTGCTGGAACACCTGACGATAAATCCTGCTATCCCTGGAATGTAGTCTGGAGGATACTCGTGAAGATACCGAACCTGTAGCTCTGACCTCAGGAGGTGCTGGTTAGGGTTGTTCACGGGTCAGTTTGGTTCGGATTTGGGTGAAAAACAAATCCGAACCAATCAAAATTAATTGGTTCGGTTCGGTTCGGATTTGTAATTTTTTTGTCAGGAAATCTGAACTAAACCAAACCAATCAAAAACGGATTGGTTCGGTTTGGACCCGAAAATATTAAAAATATCAAAAAATTATAAATATTAAATATAGAAAATATTAAATTGTATATATAAAAAATAAGATATATTAATTATAAACATATTAAACTATTAAAACGTTAAAAATTATATAAATATTACATTATAATAAATATTAAATATTAAAAAATGTATATAAAATATTTAAAAAATTGTAATTGGTTCGGTTCGGTTTGGTTCTGATCCAGAATCCTGGAATCCGAGAACCGAACCAATTACCATTGGATTTGGTTCGGTTCGGATTGGGTCTGAACACCAAAAAAAATCCAAACCAATTTAATTGGTTCGGTTCGGATTCTTGGGTTCATCGTGTCGATTCGAACCAATGAACACCCCTAGTGTTGGTGCCTCGAGAGCAGGCATCGGGTCCGGAACTGGTACAACTGGATCCTCCTCGGAAGTGGGACCATGCCCGGCATCGGAGGTATCTGCCCTTCCGGGTGTCCGATAGGGAAGGGGAGGGTCATGCCGGCTCTAAAAATGCCAACTAAACTTAGGGGAGCCCCTGCCCAAGTCCGGTCGTAACAGAAACTAGACCCGTATATACAGTGAAACGAGTGACCGGGTCCACGAACTCAAACTCGAACATTCCCGTGAGAGGAAACCCCGCATCCTGGGTCATCCACGAATGATCCCAATGTGCCATCTCCAAACTCAGGATCTAAAGTTCACGAAATAAAATAAAACAACACCACAGCAGAAGAAAGAGGGATAAGAAACAATATAACGTCAAACGTGGAAAGGGTTTAGCAACATTTAATTCTATAACACCACGCTAAACATCCATCTCCATATATATATATATATATATATATATATATATATATATATAACACAACCATCCTCAACCCACGTCTAAGATTTTTCCTCTACCCCCCATCATGATGCAATGCAAATGTCGTATGAATCACCAAGTTCTGACGCATATTCGGATATCCCCAACACCCCATCTCCAGAGCCCTCGGCACACATCCTCGTTCGCGGAGGGAGGATGCCCTTACAAAGCAATGACACTATAGTTGCACAAATCTCCTTGGTGCACATCCTGATCCCTCGGCCAGGCTGATGCAACGCATGAACTATAGCTGGGACTATAATAAAATACTCTCTGGGACAGTCTCGCCGATAATCTGAAATCCCGGGAACACCCTCCGAGAAATCAAACCCCAGTTCCCCAACACTGGATCACAAACTCTGTTTCAGGTCACCATATCACAGACCCTGTTTCAGGTCACCCCCTAGTGCCTTAACCTCTCATCACTATCTCATAGATAACATCAACCATAATCGCATCTCATAAGTCTCATCACCATATTATAATAATTATCTCGGTTAGGCACTACTATCTCATGTATTATGTGTTGGGAATTTGCGTATAAAACAAAAAGAAACACAGCGGAAAAATTCCCATCGAAGGATCCTTGCGAATGGTCATGATTCATGATTAGAAGGTTTACCTCTTGAAGCGATGGCTGTTGATCAGAATTCGTCTATCACGAACACCGCACGAACGATGTCTCTAAAGGTATCCACACGAGCAGATTCCGTGAACGTCCAACGTCACGAACCCGAAGCGTCTCTGTCTCACAGTGCTAGCTTCAAAACCGAGACTTGCTGTTCACACTTACTCTCTATGTGCGGCTAGGTTGAAAAACCGTGTGGGCACAACAACTTAAGTGGTCTACTTATAGTAACGCCTCCTTAAGTGAGTTAGTGAGCAACATTTGACCTAAGCCTATGTACTATGCGCTAGGCCCAATAGGAAAGTCCAACTTTCCTTTTAATGCTTCTTTTACTCCTGTTATGTAGGAGGGACAAATTCCATCTAGGTCACTCACATCCCTCTGCACGGCTCGTGGTATGCCCAATGACCGTCTTTATAATCATCCTATTACAGATGACGTTTGACGATATTAAAGCACACGACTCCTCATGTTGGGATCGTAGTGATTTCAGGTCAAAGGATTGTATACACCATTGTCACTATGAGAACTACTTATAACACTCACATAACGCTCCATGTAGTGTTCTCATGGTGGGTCAATCCAGTACATCATTACTCTAATGTGTACCTATGTGGCGACTCGATATCTCATATCCATGACCCGTGAGATATGGTCATCAGTCTGCACACATAATAGTATCAATTGTATTATTATTGTCCTTATTAATAAAATACTTGACTACGGATATTTAAGAATAGGATTTCATTGTTCAATAGTGTCTCACGATCAAGTCATATACTTGATATTCTATTAAACTGAAATTTCTATTCTAAGGACTTTATTATGTTTAAACAAGTAACACAATAAACTGGAATGCCTCATATCATATATATATAATAGCAAGATACAAATGTAAGTCTTAAGAAATACACTGGCTTCTAGGGCTTACACCAACATTATGATTTCCCACATACATCACCATGACTCATCATGTCTTATCACTATTCAATTCTAAGCTCAATCATTACTATCATAGCATCACATCATCATTACAATCATTATAATCATTTCAAAATATAATAAAATAGTAATAATATAAATATATATTCTAATGGAATCATTAATCTACAAATCATCATCATAAAATCAACCAATACCAATAGCAGTCCAATCAGTCAAAACACACAAATGTTAATAATAAAATAATTTATTTAATATGTTAGGACGATAAACGTACAATTTCAATATCATCATGGGTACCACTAAGTAGTCCCCAATGTGATATGAATATTGACCGTTACTCGCTCTCCAGTAGGGTTTAGGTCACCCTACGCCATTATCGAATTAAATGCCACTTTGCCGTTTCCGACGTTAAATGGCTTCTTTCCCCCACCTGGAAAGTCGTACGATGACCGAAACGTAACGACACGAGCGTTCCCTCTACGCTCTCAAATCTGCCTCGCCTATAAACAAGGCCTCTGAGCCTCCAAAATTTTATCAAAGCATCACATTACGACGAGTACGTTACCACGAGTTCAAATTCGAAAACGGAATTGAATTCCGATAACCGAAACCAAAAATACTTCAAGAATCGTAACGGACGTAGTTTTGACACAAAGAGAGTAGGATTTACCTTCTCTATTGAAGAAAAAAAGAATAGAACATTGTAGAGGACGTTGCCACGAACGTAACGGTGTACTCGGATATGTCACGGAATGCCTGAACAAGTCATACTATGAGCCGAGACCTTTTCTCTCTCTAGAATTATCTCCCTCTCACTCTAGAACTCTCCCTTTTCTGCTCTCAGCTCTCAGCTCTCGTTTATGTCTTCTGCCTTCTCACTTATAGGTTAAGTGACTTATGTCACTTAAGCTATTTATTTTTGTAAAACAGCGCACCAACGCTCAAGCGCTAGTATCCTAACGCTCGAGCGCTCCCACGCTAGAGCGTTGGCTTCCCCACACTCGAGGGTTGGCTTCCCCACGCTCAAGTGTTAGAGGGTTGGTGGACCACCACGCCATACAACCAATCACAATATGCCATGTCATCCCTTGATGACACGTGGCAGGTCAACACCAGAGCTGGTCTGGTTGACTGGAGCGCTTGAGCACTGATAGACCTACGCTCGAGCTTTAACCACTGACCATAAGTCAACTCGTTGCATTTCGAGTCCATTCGACGTCTGATTGAGCTCAAATTTGAGATCTAGGCTCATTAATACCTAATAAACAACCTCAAACCATCAAAAATGCCTAATATCAACTCTAACTCTAAAACTCTTGGTCTCTATGTTCAAACTCACTCAAAAAGGTTGCGTACTTTCCATGCAAAGGGCCTCTATGCCTCAAACCACATCTCAACTATATAATCCAAGTCCTAAACCTAATCCTCATACATAAACCACGCATGAAATAACAGATGTTATAAAGAACCAGAATTATAAAGCCGCTCCCCTATTCTTCAAGTAAATGCACTGGTCTGAGGCATTTTCCTTGAAGTCAAAAGAAGTGACAACCTGGTCAAATTTTAGATACAATTGCCTCGATGCTTGTTTAAGTCCATAAATAGACTTTTTTAGCCTGCAAACCAAGTTATCTTTGCCTGTTTCAACAAAACCTTCAGGCTGAACCATATAAACATCTTCAGCAAGGTCTCCATTCAGAAAAGCCGTCTTCACATCCATTTGGTGATGCTCTAAATTGAAATGAGCAACCAAAGCCATGACGACTCGCAAAGCATCCTTGGTAGAGACTAGTGAGAAAGTCTCCTTATAATCGACGCCTTCTCTTTGACTATAACCTTTTGCTACTAGTCTAGCTTTGTATCTTTCAATTCTACCATCTGGATTGCGCTTGGTTTTGAAAACCCATTTGCATCCAACAGGTTTGCAACCAAATGATAATTCTACGATATCCCAAATAGCATTATGGGACATCGAATACAATTCATCATGCATGGCATTTAGCCAATCAGAAGCATGAGAGCAAGAGATTGCCTCCTTAAAAGTGATAGGACCATTGTCATCGTGGAGATCAAACTCATGCTCCTAAAGATACACTACATAGTCATCTGGTATGGAAGGCCTGCGTACTCTCTGAGATCATCTCAAAGGAATTGCTTCAGCAAGGTTATCAGGTTCCTGTTCATCAACTGGTGGTACCACTACATCACCTTCTTCCAGAAAATTCTGTTCATCATTATAAGCAATTGGCACCACAATATCTATTGGAAGAGAAATAAGTGGCATAGGAACTATGGTCCGATCTTATTTAAGAGTGACTGATCGTGGTGTATGGATCCCGCTGTCAAAGTCATCCACAAAAAATATTAATCGACCAGACTTAATGATCCGCATAGAGTGAGAAGGACAATAAAATCTCCAATCTCTGGAACCCACACAATAGCCAATGAAGAATCCTCTAACAGTCTTGAGATCAAGTTTCTTTTCCTGCGGATTATAAGGTCTAACTTCTGCCTTACAACCCCACACATATCTGCCATAATACTATCCTCCTCTATCTGATCTCACACACTTGATCTTCTTTCCTATTTTCAATTCAATAACAGCCTTGAAAGATTTGAAGGCATCCAAGGAACTAGATTTCTCCTGAAGAAGATCTATCCACCCATATCTAGAGAATTCGTCTATGAAGGTAATAAAATACCTATATCCACCTATGGCACTGGGTGTGATGGGTCCACATATGTTAGTGTGAATCAACTGAAGCACATCATTGCACCTATTTGCCCCTTTGTTTCTAATTTTGGTAGTGAATTTGCCTTTACCACAATCAATGCAAGTATCAAAGTCAGATAATTCAAGATCATGAAGAATACCTTCCCTAACCATTCGCTCAATTCAGGGCCTAGAGATATGCCCCAAACGTCTAAGCCATACAAAAGAAGAATTCTCATCAACTCTTTTGTGCTTATTTCCAACAACGGAGTTAATAGACATATCATTCACATTTAGCATATAAAGCCCATCACATAAAACACCAGAAGCAACAACAATAGAGTTGAAACATACAACTAGTTTACCATTGCCAAATTCAAAGGAGTATCCATCTTTGTCCAAAGCAGAAACTGAAACTAAATTCCTTCTCATGGAAGGTATATACATAGTATCTTTTAACAAAATAGTATGACCAAAAGGTAAATGATGAGTGTGATTCCACATCATCTTTGTCTATCATTTTGCATGCATTTTCATGTAGCTTAGGCATATTTTTATTAGATTTTAGGTTATTTTTCCTTTGGAACGGGTAAGGCGGTTTTCGTGTGTTGTTTTGCAGATATCAAGGGTAAATTGCTCAAGATCAACCATGATGAAGTTTGAATGAAGATGGAGCTTTAAAACTGAAGAAAATGAGCCAAACAGAGCCTATCACGGCCTAGCCGTGATGCCCATCACGGCCATGATCGAGCAAAACTGAAAAAGAAGAAAGGTCAAGTCGAGTCCGTCACGGCCTGGCCGTGATAGCCATCACGGCCGTGACCCAAAACCACCACAAGTCGGAGCACATCACGGCCCGGTGTGAAATTCTTCACGGCCATAACAGAGGGCACGCGACCCGAGCAAAGGCTCGCCTCCCGAAAGACATGAAATTAGCAGAGCAACCAGAAGCAGAGACCGTCACGGCCTGGCCGTGATGGCCATCACAGCCGTGACGCGCATTACTTGGACCTGAAGAAACCGAAATAGATCAGATTTTGAGTTGGTTTAGGACTCTAACTTCCCAATTTCTATAAATATGGACCAGGCAGAGGCAGAAAACATCAGACCTTTGGTGGCTACTACTCTAGGCATAGATTATAGATCTCTTCTCTTCTTCTCCTCTCTTCTCTTTTCTGATTTTCACTATGTTGTCAACCCAGCTTGTCATCTCCATGGCAAGACTGGAGTAGTAGCGTAGTTTCTAGGGATTGGGGCTCTTCCCGAGTTTTGTAAATGTTGTTGATTTGATGTAAAATCGTTGTTGATTTCGTTATTATTTTAGATCTGATTTCTAGTGTGTTAATATCTCGTAAATTCGGTGACCGCTTATTTGCGTGACGTAGACGTTCTAAGGAGGAACCTAGCGGTGAACTTAGGATTTCTAGTGTGTTTCACTCGTAAAGTCCGGCAGCCGCTTATCAACGAGACGTGGATATTCTAAGGAGGAACCTAGCGGTGAACTTAGGTTATTTGCATGACTGAGACATTCTAAGGAGGAACCTAGCGGTGAACTTAGGTGTCGGACCTATAGAAGTCAGACTTGGGACTGAAATCACGAGAGTTAGAAGCCGTCCCTCGAGGAGCAACGAGTTGTCACGAAGCACAAAGGGTCCAATCTGGGATCGACTACCACGAGAGTAGGGGTCGGGTCAATTGGGCACGGCTTTTGTAACCCGAGAGGGAGCTTAAGCTATTAGAGGATAAACTCGCCTTCAAGGCAATTTCGGTAATCAACAAAGGTAAATCAGATTAGCAACATTAACAGCCTCAAAGGTAACCCAAATCCCTAGGAATCCGTTTAAATCGAAAACCCCAAAAACATTTGTTTTCTATTTTAATTGATTCTGTTTGTTTATCTCTCAATTCAAACCATTTTCAAAACCCATTCATACAGTCCAGATCTAATCGATTCGAAAACCGATTGCGGTTCGAGAACACAGTCTCTGTGGGTTCGATATCTTTTATTACTTGACGGCAGTCCGGTACACTTGCCGGAAACGCACGCGCGTCGACTTACGCGCGACATCAAGTTTTTGGCGCCGTTGCCGGGGACTGTGCCTTTTCGAATTTCAATTAGTTTTTAAATTGATTTTTCTGGACCCTTTTCTTTTTGTTTGATTTTTATTTCTGAAATAATAATAAAAAAAAATAATTCTTTTCCTTCTATTGTATCCATCTCTCTGTGACTTATATGCAAAGATCCCTAAGTCTTGGGAGCCTTAGTGAGATTGATCCGGAGATCGAGAGGACCTTCCACAGACGTAGAAGACTACAAAGAGAGGGAGAAAGGTTGAGTCCCGTTCCACTCATGGCGAATCAACCGGATACAAAACCTTTGAAGGACTACGCAGCCCCAAATGCGAGAGGCTTGCGAACAGGGATTGCAAGGCCAGAGATTGAGGCGGAAAACTATACCATACCACCTATGCTAATCAACATGATTAGGCAACATCAATTCGGAGGATTGCCTTCGGAGGACCCAACCGATCACATAGAAACATTCTTAGAGTTCACCGACGCAATCAGGATTAATGGAGCCTCAGTCGATGTTGTGCGTTTGAGATTGTTCCCCTCATCTCTCACTGGAAAGGCGAAGGCCTGGCTTAAGCAAATCCCCGCTAACACTTTGACTACTTGGGACCAATTGGAGCAGGCGTTCTTGGAGAAATTCTTCCCTCCATCCAAGACGGCCTACATAAGAACCTAGATCACCGGCTTCTTCCAAAAAGACGGAGAATCATTATCGGAAGCTTGGGATCGTTATAAGGGACTGCTAGAGTCGTGCCCACATCACGGACTCGAGAGGTGGTTAATAGTGCACACCTTCTATAACGGATTGGACTACTCTTCGAAGGTGTCACTAGATTCTGCAGCCGGTGGAGCGTTTATGAATAGGCCTCTCACTGAGGCATTCAACATCATCGAGAATGTCGCCACCAACTACCACCAATGGGGGTCCGAAAGAGGTAATAACCCGAACAAGATTTCGGGGGGTAAGTTTGAGGTAAATAGCACAAATCTTATTATGTCAAAAATAGACTCACTTAATAAACATTTTGATCGGCTTGAAAGAGCTAATGTGAGTGCATTAGGTGCTACTAACCTTGTTTGTGAGATTTGTGGAATGCAGGGACATGATATGATGGAATGCCCTCGTGGCATCGCTCATGGATCCGGCGCTTCGGGTGAACAAGTGAACTCTTGTAACAACTACTACGATACGAACCCGAAGCTGCCCAACTATGCTCCCCCAAATCCCTACAACCAAAGAAGGAACAACCCTTACCTCTCCTACGGCAACTACAGCAACACGCTCAACCATGAGTTCCAAGAGGGTCAAGGTAATAAGAGAGCAAAGACGGGGTATCCTCAGGTACAAAGATCTAAACTCGAGACTTTATTTGAAAGTTTTGTTGAAACTTAGACAAAACAGAATGAGGAGTTTAGACAACAAGGAAGGGCAGTGGGTGAAGCAATAAAGGAGCTAGCATCTAAGGTAGACAACTTAGCAACTCATAACAAGATGCTAGAAACCCAGATTGCCCAACAAGCCAAGACGTACTCGAGACCTAAGGGTGCATTCCGGGGCAACCCAAGCAAATCCCAATGAGCATTGCAATGTCATACACTTAAGGGATGATAAGCTTGGGGTGGGGGTAGCTGAAATGGACGTGGAACCGGAGGAGGACACGAGCGAAAAGGAAGAGCAGAATCAAGCACGTCCCTCCCCACCACCGTACCAACCCCCGATACCTTTCCCACAAAGGTTGGTCAGGAAAAAGCAAGTATATGTAGAGACTAAAATGCCTACTAAATTGAAAGACCCAGGTAGTTTCTCCATCGCTTGCTCGATTGAACAAGTGCAAATTGACCAAGCCTTATGTGACCTAGGGGCTAGTGCAAGCTTGATGTCCCTCACTATCATGGAAAGGTTGGGAAGCAAAGAGTTGAGACCATTCAAATTCCCCTTACAAATTGCGGATGGCTCAACTAGGACTCCTCTAGGCATACTAGAGAATGTTCCTGTAAAGGTAGGGAAAATTCTCATCCCTACCGACTTCCTGGTATTGGACATGAAAGGGAATTCTAAATTCCCCATCATTTTAGGAAGGCCATTCTTGGCAACCGCTGGAGCATTAATAGACGTAAGGAATGGCAAACTCTCTCTAAATGTAGAGGAAGGTAGGGTAAATTTTCAGTTGACTAACTCTTGTAACAACCCTCCTTTTGAGAGCCATGTGTGCAGAATTGATGTAAAGACTCCAACGGTAGAGAAAGAACTTAACATGGAAGCAACTCCGAAGATATGCAAGGCTAATGATGCACCCAGCAGTGATGGAGTTGGAGTTGCTGTCCATGCAGAAACAAAACTTCCGCCAGGAGGAAGGAAGGCTAGGAAACTCCGAGAGAAAAGAGCGAAACGGAAGCATTATCGGCCGTATGAGCAGAAACGGCTTTTTGAAGGAGTTCCTTGGAAGAGAAGTGTGCCTGCACTTCTACGCCCAGCCGACCCCGGTTGATTTAAGGAAGTATGGTCAAGCTTAAGACCATAAATAAGCGCTTCTTGGGAGGCAACCCAAGTTTTCTTTCCCTTTTTCCTTTTGTTTTTGATTTAACCTCTTGAATAATTTGAGAAGATCAAGAGGCAAAAATATCATTAATAGGTTTGTCTAGTGTTTTCAGGTTGAGAAAGAGAAGAAGAGCATAAAAAGATAAAGTCAGAGGCCATCACGCCCTGGCCGTGACAGTGGTCACGGCCGTGATGAATTAAGCAAGAGCACAGAAAGGATCACGGCCTAGCCGTGACAACCATCATGGGCGTGATGAGTAGGATGCCAAGGCCAGAGAGCATCACGGCCTAGCCGTGATGTATATCACGGCCGTGACAGGGCAACTCCTGAGGACCAGAAACGATCACGGCCTGCCCGTGACAAGCCTCACGACCGTGATAAAATTTCCACCCAAGTTTTGACTGGAATGTGAGTCAACACCCGCTACCGACTCGGTAAGTTGTTCCATTTTTCTCCTTTCTCCGACTTGATTATTTACATTGGAGACAATGTAAGTAATCAAGCTTGGGGTAGGGGTATTTATTTTTTGCATTTGCATTGTTGCATTCATATTGCATTCTCATAGGCATAGATTGGTATGATCACATTCTCTAGATTGCCCCTCACTTAGAACATGCATCCAAATGTAAGAACTTGGTGCCAAATGAATTGAGATAGTGAATTTTGAACCCAATTTTTCATTATTCTTGTGATATGGCTAAAAATAAAAATTCTTGAGATAGTCATTTGATAGTTGATAATTGGCATGTGGTTCCTTAAACTTGTGTACCTCACTGATTTTTGAACTACTAAATGTAAGATTTTGAGCCAAAAGGGGGTATCCACTAAATCTACCCCATTTCTTGTGATAGAGTGATTTAATTCCTCATGGACTGTATTTTCTAGAACTTGACTTGAAACCATTTCAAAACTTAAAAAATTTCTGAAAACATTTTTGGAAATGATTGAGGCACTAGGTATTTTTCTGGCCTCCCGAGCTTTGAATGATAAATGCTACCCCTTAGTTGCCCAATTTTGAGCCTAAAGATAAAATACTTTTCTTGGTACCTTGAATTACTTTGATAAATAATGCTTGGTATGGTACCTTTTAAAGTATTACAAAAAGGGCAAAATGGTAGTTGGAAAACGAATGGGATGAAAATATTTCTCTTGATGCTAAAAAGCTCCCCTTCTCCAAACAAATAACAGGAAATAAACGAGAAAAAAAATGGAGAAGGGGATGACAAAGAAAGTGAGAAATGAAAAGAAAAAGAAAAAGAAAAAAAAATAATAGAAGTAAGAAAGGTGGAAAAGTAAATCAAAGTCCCCTAAAAGGTATTTTAGAAGGTGTCATGCTTTGCAATGTTTGATGATTTGTCTAGCCTTCTTGAAATTCCCTTTCCTTGATTTTCCCACCTTACAATAAATCCCATGGCCACAATACAACCAAAGGAAAAGACCTCTTGATTCTTAAGTGTTTTCATAAATAAAGTAGAGATTTGGTTAATAGTCAAGCCTATGGTAAAATACTTTCCTTGAGGAAATGGAGTGAATTGTCAATAAACCCTAAAACACTTGAGTGAGGTGAGATGAGTGCCCAAATCAGTGAGAACATGAACTTGAAGAACCTAAGCTTCTAATTGGACTTGAACTTGATTATCTCTTGAATGCTTATTAAAAATGCCTATTACTTGGATTAGCTTCTAGGGTTTTTGGTTCACTATCCATGCTTTGATTGATATATATCTTATGGCCTGAGTAATTGCTTGAGGACAAGCAAAGTTTTAAGCTTGGGGTGATTTGATGAGTGTGATTCCACATCATCTTTGTCTATCATTTTGCATGCATTTTCATGTAGCTAAGGCATATTTTTATTAGATTTTAGGTTATTTTTCCTTTGGAACGGGTAAGGCGGTTTTCGTGTGTTGTTTTGCAGATATCAAGGGTAAATTGCTCAAGATCAACCATGATGAAGTTTGAATGAAGATGGAGCTTTAAAACTGAAGAAAATGAGCCAAACAGAGCCTATCACGGCCTAGCCGTGATGCCCATCACGGCCATGATCGAGCAAAACTGAAAAAGAAGAAAGGCTGAAGTCAGAGTCTGTCACGGCCTGGCCGTGATAGCCATCACGGCCGTGACCCAAAACCACCACAAGTCAGAGCACATCACGGCCCAGCCGTGAAATTCTTCACGGCCATAACAGAGGGCTCGCGACGCGAGCATAGGCTCGCCTCGCGAGAGACTGGAATTTCGCAGAGCAACCAGAAGCAGAGACCGTCACGGCCTGGCCGTGATGGCCATCACAGCCGTGACGCGCATTACTTGGACCTGAAGAAACCGAAATAGATCAGATTTTGAGTTGGTTTAGGACTCTAACTTCCTAATTTCTATAAATATGGACCAGGCAGAGGCAGAAAACATCAGACCTTTGATGGCTACTACTCTAGGCATAGATTATAGATCTCTTCTCTTCTTCTCCTCTCTTCTCTTTTCTGATTTTCACTATGTTGTCAACCCAGCTTGTCATCTCCATGGCAAGACTGGAGTAGTAGCGTAGTTTCTAGGGATTGGGGCTCTGCCCGAGTTTTGTAAATGTTGTTGATTTGATGTAAAATCGTTGTTGATTTCGTTATTGTTTTAGATCTGATTTCTAGTGTGTTAATATCTCGTAAATTCGGTGACCGCTTATTTGCGTGACGTAGACGTTCTAAGGAGGAACCTAGCGGTGAACTTAGGATTTCTAGTGTGTTTCACTCGTAAAGTCCGGCGGCCGCTTATCAACGAGACGTGGATATTCTAAGGAGGAACCTAGCGGTGAACTTAGGTTATTTGCATGACTGAGACATTCTAAGGAGGAACCTAGCGGTGAACTTAGGTGTCGGACCTATAGAAGTCAGACTTGGGACTGAAATCACGAGAGTTAGAAGCCGTCCCTCGAGGAGCAACGAGTTGTCACGAAGCACAAAGGGTCCAATCTGGGATCGACTACCACGAGAGTAGGGGTCGGGTCAATTGGGCACGGCTTTTGTAACCCGAGAGGGAGCTTAATCTATTAGAGGATAAACTCGCCTTCAAGGCAATTTCGGTAATCAACAAAGGTAAATCAGATTAGCAACATTAACAGCCTCAAAGGTAACCCAAATCCCTAGGAATCCGTTTAAATCGAAAACCCCAAAAACATTTGTTTTCTGTTTTAATTGATTCTGTTTGTTTATCTCTCAATTCAAACCATTTTCAAAACCCTTTCATACAGTCCAGATCTAATCGATTCGAAAACCGATTGCGATTCGAGAACACAGTCTCTGTGGGTTCGATATCTTTTATTACTTGACGGCAGTCCGGTACACTTGCCGGAAACGCACGCGCGTCGACTTACGCGCGACATCAGTAAACTTAAAGAAACAACACCAATATCAACTACAGGCACTCCAACTCCATCTCCCAAAATGATCTTGGATTCTGCATCACTTGGTTTCCTCAAGCTTGTGAACCCCTGCAAAAAGTTCACAACATGAATAGTTACGCCTGAATCTAACCACCAAGAATTGGACGGAACATCTATCATATTAGATTCGAAGCAAGTTAGAACCAAAAGTGTACCTTGCTTCTCAAGTTTCTTCCTCATCATATAGCAATCATCCACCTTATGGCGATACTTCTTAAAGTACTTGCAATTCCCCTTGAAAAAATTCTTCTTAGGCTCCAAATATTGCACCGCCTTTCCTGCTTTCTTCTTACCAGATTTATACTTCCCCTTTTGATTAATTCTTTTAGTATCATTTGTACCTGAATCAGAAGCAGCAAACTGAACGCTCTGCAATTTAGCCTTTTTCATAGATTCCTCCTCTTGAGTAACAATAGCAATCATTTCAATCATTGACCATTCAGTTTTCTGGGTGTTATAAGAAGTCTTCATGACATCAAACTATGGAGGAAGAGACTCAAGAACCCGCTAGATCAAGGTGCTCTCATCAATTTCAACTTTAGGAGTTTTCAGCTTATTGTAGTAGTGCACCATTTTCATAATGTGCCCACGCACACCACTAACCCCATCATACATTGTTTTGTCAAACAAGGAAAGGTATTGGCTTTTCTGCGCTTTCTCAAAAGTCATAAATTTTTCACCAACTGATTTGAGATATTCCTTGGCATTATCGCTCTCAGGAATGCTTTGTCTAATAGACTTATCCATAGTATACTTTATCACCTTCAGGCACACCCTATTTGAGTGTTCCCATTTTTCACGGAAAGTCCTTTGAGCTTCAGAAGATTCATTTGTGAGGGATGCAAACTTTTAAACCCTCAAAGTCAAGTCAAGATTAACGATAGCTACATAAAGATCTAGAGACTCTTTCCAGTCCTCATAATTGGTCCCATTTAAAGTCTTTACAGAGTTAGGGAAGCAGGCTGACATAAAAAAAAATAGAGAATCATTATACATAAATTATTATGTGTTTAAGAATAAATGATTCCACATATGTCCAACCAAACGTGTCCTTAATAAAAAATTCTTATCTCACCAAAATTCTAATACCGATAGGGTATTTTTAAAATGATAGATATAAGCATAAAACCAAATTGGCTCATCATATATGAACTAATTACATTAATAACAACATACCGATAGGGCATAATCGTTATTAATGCAATATCACCTATAATTAACTAAAAAATTTCAATCATTTAAATTCACAGAAATTGTACAAGTGTACCCACGATAGGTGAGATTACAGTTACACAAATTAAGAATAATGATGCTCAAAAGAATATGATAAATTATATCATGCATTATAATGAAATAAACAATATATGTTAAGGCCTAAACAAAAGTATTCAATAATAGTGAAATAAAAGATAGAGAGAGTACAATACACCAAAATAACACTGAAAGAATATGGAATAACCACAATAAATTTTAGACCCAAAAACTGAGAGTATAATATTTGAAATTGCACATTATTTTCGGATTCAATGATATAAAATATATAAGGATATCCAAAAAAATACCAGAAAATACAGAATATTAAATAAATATTTTTTGTGAATTTTTTTTTAAAAAAATGGGCCCTAGAAGTGGGCCCACGCTCCCCCACATGTTGGCCCTGCAAGTGGGCATCACGGAGGAAGTCATCTTCCTCACCCGGATTACAGAATCTGGGTCGCGATGACCCGAGTGGATCTCAGGTATTCCTCGATGGATTTTGATGGGGTTTGAGGGGTTTTTACCGAAATTGGCCGAGCTACAAAAGCCCCGTAACAATTTCATGATTCGCCCCCTTTTGAAGTAGAATTTGGAAGAGAAAACTAGGGTTCACACGAAAATGACCCACGACAATGAGAGGATAAATTCTCTCAATTCGTTCAACTAAAACGCGTGATTTTTTATTATAATGTTCGAAATGCATGCAGGAAGAGAAACCCTCAATCAATTTTCGAAAAAAAATGGGCGAAGAAAAGGTTTCGATCGATCTTCTGGAAAAATAAGGCAAAAACGGTTCTAAAAAAAAATTGGTACACGAAAATCCAGTCACAACATGCAACAGTTAGGGTTCATGTGATTTACACAATAGCTATAACATGCATCTAATTTGGCTCTGATACCAATTGAAGGAAAATTACTAAATCATAGACACAAATTATAGCATATTGCATGTTTGCATGTTGCATAAAAGAGAATGATTAAGAATATCAGTGGGTAGATATCTTTACAAAACCCTTAAGTGAAGATAGATTTGTTTTAATCAGAAAGAATCTTAATATGCATAATGTGTCTGAATGAGTGCTTGGTGATATGTCTGAAAATTTTACCTCTCTAAATTTTATATCTATTTGACTCGGCTATTTTAAGCTAAGCGTCTGATGACGTGGCTAAAAGCACTCAGTGCTAAACCCTGACTGAGACACGTGTACATTGTATTTTTTCCCCTCCTTTTCTGAAAATGTTTTATTTAATTTACAACCGTCTTTTCAAAATTTATTGCTGTTTATAGCAATATCTCTCTCTCCTCTTTCCCAACGCAAAAAACACTCAAGTGTGTTAACAAAAGCAATTCGTGTCGTTTCAAAACTACCCATTCAAAGACTCTTGCTCACAATCTCTCTCCGAACTCTCTTCGTTTTCATCTTTTCGAACCCTTCCTTTCCAAACCCTAAAAATATTCTCTTCTGAAACAATGGCACCCAAAAGTTTCCTTGAAGATGTTGCTGAATGATCCAGACTTTCTTTAATAGAACTAAAGAAAATCCTGGAAGGATCCCTAACTTATCCGAGTTGAAGTATAAAGGACTAGATGTGAAGCCAGAAATCGCGCATGTTGGGTGGCTACCGTTCTTCCAGATTATGGAAGATGTCTATCCTTCCTTTGTAAGGGACTTCTGGAAAAACTCTAAAGTCACCAAGGACAGCACAACCTTCATGATCTCTGGTGATGTTGATGAAGACCATGTCTTCATCACCCATGAGTCACTCACTGAAGTGACTAAGTGCCCTAGAGAAGGAACGGGCTACGACAAAATCTGGGTGAAGAATCAAGGTGGCGAGGCAGTTGTGAACCTTGTACTGTATGGAGTTCCCAAGCCAAAGGACTTTGATTCAAAGTTCTTAACTCCAAAGGCAAGATTTCTTCATGTTCTTCTAACTAACTATGTGATACCTAAAACTGGTTCTAGGGATCATGTGAGTAAGATAGAAAAATTTGCTATCTACCACTTAGTCCAAAGAATAAAGATAGATATCATAGATTTAATTTTTGGACACATGCTGAAAACTGTTAAAAGGAAGTGCAAGGGTGGATATCCCTATGGCAAGCTTCTGACGAGAATCTTTAGAGCCAACTCTCTGAACAACATGTCACAAGCTTTCCATACTGATCTCTGCACAGAGATAACCTCAAAGACCCTGTCTTTGATGAAAATTCAACATCAACCAATTGCAGAACCTTCAACTGTTGAAGCATCTTCCTCTGTTGCACCTGCTAGTGAAAGACTGAGCATTCCAGTAGTTAAGGCTGAACCTTTTGAGGAACCTGTTGAAGAACAAAGGTCTCAACTTCAAAGGAAGGAGAGGAAAATTACCCTCTCAATTGTTGAAGCTTCTATGTTTCAAGATGGTGCTGATGTCTCTCAGGTTGTTGAGTCTGTTGCTGAATCCTCTGAGCAAGTTGCTGCTTCTGCTCCTGCTGCACCTAGTTTAACAAAAGTCTTCAAGAGGAAGAGAGCAGTGCAAGCTGAGGGGGAGTCTCAATCAGAAGAGACAGTGATCCCTAAGAAAAAGAGGACCGTTGTGACAAGAAGGAAATTGGTATTACCTTCTACTCCATCACCATCACCCTCACCTCAAAGAGAATCCTCATTTCATCCTCAACCAACAGCCACAACAACCTCCATTCCACAACCATCATCACCATTGCCACTGTCTCCACAAAGAGCACCAACACCACCACTACAAAGAACACCACCACCTCAACCACAACAAAACACCCCTACTCCACCTTCTTCACCAAAAATTCCAACTCCTTCACACACACCACCCATCCAACACTCTTCTGAACCTAATCCTACCATATCAGAAACTCACATGTCTGATACTTCCATACCACAAACATCTCAACATTATTACATTCTTCTCATTAAGGATGTCAATGACTTTGATTATTTTGACAATCCCACTTCTCCACCTTCACCCAAAATACAAACCCCTGATTACATCAGAAACCAGAACCAAGTCCCTACAAGAATAAATGGCTCTTCAATCCTCACATCTTCACAAGACCCTATACTGAGCTCAAAGTAATGCCTGACTCCATGGCCTTGAAAGGAAAGCAAAAAGTCGTTGACTTGCCTGGAGATCAACAATTCTGTCTGATCAAGCTCAATGACAACAAATGCAAATCCAGACTGAGGCTGTTCACTACAGAGACCCATCACAAGTTTCTAAAAGTCAAAGACATCTACTGGAGATGTGGCTCTAGCTCTTGAGTATTTGAAGAAGAGAAGAAAACAATTCCAACCAGAGGTAGCCAGGTCTATGCTCTCTATCCTTTTTTCCCTTCAATTTTTACAATCAATGTTTTTCCAGACCCTCAGCCTGAGGACCATATTATCATTGAAGAGTTACCTCCTACTCCTCATTCTAATCCACCTCCTCCATCCGCATCTGCAACTGCAATGGCTACAACAGATTCTACTGCTGTAGTTGCTTATGATCCTGTTGCCCATCAGAGGCTAGATGAAATGTCTTCAAGTTTGCAGACTGTCATTCATAGATAGGATGATGCAATTGCTCAACAAGCTGCATTTCAAGCTCAGATGTTAGCTCAGTAGCAAGCAATGCAGAAGATGATGGAAGCTTTTTTCAAAATCCAAGGAGGTCTTAGTTCTTAGATCTTTGGACTTAGTCTTTTTTATTTTCTCTTAAGTCATGCAATGTACTAGTCAGTAATGTCTATCACTTGTAACACTTATGACTTTGATTATATGAAATGAATTTTTTTTTTTGTATTGCTTTTGGCTATCTGTCTTAATATATTTGTCTTACTTACTTTTTGATTGATGCCAAAAGGGGGAGGAAAATAGAAAAATAAGAAAATTAGTTCTGACTTTGTGTTTTTCTGTTACAAATGTTATGGTTGCTCTGATACAATTTGCTATAAATATTTGTTCATATGATGCATAAAGTAAGGGGGAGCATTAAAAATTATATCTTCTGAAATTTCTCTTATTGCTTTTGATGTTCAATAAAATCAGAAAAATTATTTGTCATCATCAAAAAGGGGGAGAATGTGAAGACCTCATAAGTCTGGAACACATTCAATGTGTAAATTCTCTAAGTTTTGAAGATTCCAAATAGATTAAGTATGATAATATTGAACCTTATGAAATTACTGACAAATCTGATAAGTGTTCAAAAAATTAGATTTAAGGTCACTCGTCAACTTTCTGACTCGTCTGATTTTCAGTAGAGCTCGGTTTATATGACCTGCCTGAAAACCACTCGTCTGCTTTAGTCAAAGACTAAGTCAACGCGCTATCAAGATCTGAGTTTACTTGATGATATGGCAAGAAGCATCTGTCTTAAACAGACTCATTTGATCACCCGTCTGACTTTTAGAATAAGCTAGCACCCGTCTAGTTTTGGACTACATGATCACCCGTCTAGTTTTGGACTGGATGATCACCCGTCTAGTTTTGGACTACATGATCACCCGTCTAGTTTTTGGACTGCTTGAGCACTCGTCTAATTTCTGATTACTTCTCACCCATCTAATTTTCCAACTCTGGTATAATGTCAGTTTGTCAGAAATGAAGTCCAAGTCATCTTATTCATATAAAATGCCTTCCTTAAGGATCTCGAAGACCTCTGTACAATAGCTCAAAGGATAAAGAATAAAGAATGTTTGTTTCAAGGTTTTAAGGAATAAACACGCAATCTTTGTACCACGGCAGTAACCTTTTAGCTGTTTTAGTACAAAGTAAAAGTACTTTCTGGAAAGTGAATTGACTGTTGCACTAAAAGAGGAAAGCTCTCTGCTGCAAGTACAAGAAGCCTGTTGCTGCCTACTCTGATATAACAACTGATTCAGATTAAAATGTACTCTTGGACAACCTTGTCAAAGCTAAACATTCCCAAGCATTTAATGTTTATACAGAACGACTCTTTGGCGTTAATGGTATCTCAGAAGCTCAAATCAAAAGAACACATTTTCTGAAGTTGTGTCTAAACGGATATCTTGATTGAAGCCTTTAAATAGATCAAACAATGAAGATGAAAACAAGAAGTTGAAAATCATTAAAAACACTGTGCAGAAGCATTTACTCTCCTCATTAACTTCTTCATTCTTTCATTTAATACACCCTCAATCATTTGATATTAATTCGCAGTCTTTCACACTTCATATTTATTCCACTCCTTGAGTGTGATATGGAAGACTTGCAAGTTGTATTAGTTACATAAAACCTTTATATTCCTTGTGTGTTGAGCCTGAAGAGCCTAGGTGTGCAAAGAATACTTGTTCGAAAGGCTAGGTGTGCAAAGAATACTTGTACTGTAATTTACTCAGTTATAGTGAAAACTTGGTGCTGCCAAGAAACTGGATGTAGCCCTGTGGATTTTGGGGTGAACCAGAATAAAACTCTTGAGTGATATTCCTCTTCCCTTATCTCTTTATTTTGCTTAAGTATTATTCTGTTCAAGCTTTTAACTTGGGGAGTTAATATTGTGAATATCAAACTTTGTTTTACTCTTCTCTGTTCGCTTGCGTATTCTGTCTGAATATTAGACGTATCACTCGTCTGGTTTTCTCTAATCTAAGTTCTGCTTGTTGTGCCTGCGAAAATCTTTTTAAGTAACCAAAAAAATTGGTAAACACAATTCAACCCCCCTTCTTGTGTTAACTTTGGTTATTTCACGGAGCTCCCCTTCCTTCGAGCCCAATATCACGAGATTTGTGTGCCACGGTAGACCATGAGCCTTCCATCCAGAGACACAAACCAGCAACTTGAAGCATTAAATTGAAGTTCAACATTACCAAGAGCCTTTTTGTACACTTTGCATTTTTATGATCTGGTTTGTGCCCTTTTTGGGCTTGATCGGAACATTAATAAATATAGCATATTGGACCAATTCTACGGTTTGTGCCCTTTTTGTACACCTTGCTATGGTGCCTATGAAAATTCAACTGCTTTGATGCAGTTTTCATGTGGACCAATAAATGGAAATGTGTATTTATTGGCAACAGTTATTGTGCAGATTATCAAATTTTATCTTTTACATTTCTATCCTTCAGTTATTAATTTTTTACCATCGTAATTTAAAATATCAAATATCAGAAATTAAATTCAAAAAATAAAATATACACTATTTAAATAAAAATGAAATTAAATAATTAAATTATAAAATGAACTATCTTCTTCTTAATGTCCTTCATCCCCTGGCTGCCCAATACAACCCTCCTGGTTTCCTTCTTTTTCGTCGCCCTTGGGGCATTGCGAACTTGCTACGTGATTGTTGTGGGTTTCTTGTCATTCTATTTGATGGTCAGATCTATTTTTTGCAAACAACAATAAAAATGTTTTAAAAAAAAATCAATCTAAATCAGAGAAGGACGAATGTTCAATTTATTTTGGGTATAGCAGATATGAAAACGGTAAAAAATGATTGGAGTTCGAATCGGATGGCTTAAATATCCTTTTTCTACAAAAGGAGTATGTTTGACCCGGATGGAGGTTAGAGATGAAGTTCAAACGCCACTTTATTTTAAACCTTAATATCTAAATGAGTGTCACTATCATGCAAACCCGAGCTCCTGTCCCAGCGGTTCGCGTCCTGAATACTCATTAAGGTGCCCAGGTTTGAGCCTTACCAATTGACAATTGTATTATTCCCTTTCTGTTTCCATATTAAAAGAAAACAGGATTTATTGCAGGAATAAACTGGTGCAAGTTAGGTTTCGAACCCAGCTACAATAATTAGAGAAAAAACGATCAACCAAAAGGCTATCACCAATACTACAATTCTAGGTTTCATTACGATAGAAGCAAGAATTTTTAGCTTTTACATTGAATAAAATTAATTCTGGGTACGAGATCCACAAAATTATTAATATTTACATATCAAAAGTAATTCTACTTGTATCATCCAAATAAATCAATTCTTCTGAACTCACTTTTTAAAATATCACTATCAAAATCTAAAGCAAACGAACCCACTGTCATCTTTCAAATGTAATTTTAGTAAAAACGAGATGCTTGATTACTAACATATAAAATTGATTTTTTTCTCCAAAAGTGATTTTAACTAGAAGCTAAAAAAAGTATCTTGAGTTTTATATCAAACTTGCTTTTAAAATCAAAACATTCAAGCATAAATGACTTCACTTCAAACTCAATTCTAACTAAATCAATTTTACAAAATCAATTACATTCAAAATTGCTTTTATCAAACATTCATCCAAACACACACTTAACCTATCCTTCAATGTTATACATTTATGAATTAAAATTGATATTATGTTGGCAAATTGAAGTTAATTATTAAGAAAAAATGACTAAATGAATTAGGATAGTTCACTTTATAGGTACCTCAGTATCCATATTAATATGCAACTATGGTTTATATAAATATTAAAAATTATTGACAAGTTAATTAAATATAATATTTATTACTAAATAAAACTTTTGTCAAAAAAGTTACTAAATAAAACTAAATAGTGAATATTTTGTGATTAATAGGCTTACTCTTAGTAATTAAGGAGTGATTATTATTAAGGTTTAATGAGAAAAGTAAATCTGGACCTTTGGATCACACACGAATGGTCAAGATTATAACATAAATGCATGTGAATTTTTTAAAAATTTTAAGTGATCACATGACCACCAATATTAATAATTAACTATTAAGTATATTACTGCTTTCATGATATAACCATATTGTTTTCTAGTTTTTTTTAATAGAATAAGCTTCCAAATACGCCAACTCAACCCTAATAACCTTTAACCTTATCTTTGGAGTGAAATCTCAATGCTAGATAATACTATCCCAAAAATAATTTAATATTAACTATTTTAATTAGATTGAGATATATAGAGAGTCATTGAGGCTAAAACATTTAACTAATTTCTTATAACAAATAATTTCAATTCACTGATAAGACTCAACCCTAATAATCTTTAACCCTAGAATGGAGTGAACAATAAAAATAAAAAACAAAAAATCATCTGAGGGCATCTTGGTCTGAGGAGGATATTATTGAATCATCCACTATTACACTGTTTTCGTGATATAATCATATTGTCTGCTAAAAAAATTTATTTATTAAAATTAGAATGAACTTCCAAATACCCTAGCTCAATCTTAATAATCTTTAACCCTAGCTTTGGAGTGAAAAATAGAAAAATCATAAAAATGATCTTGGGACATATTAGCCAACGGATGACTTAGGTCATCCACTATATCACTGCTTTCGTGACATAACCATATTGTCTTCTAAAAAAACTTTATTTTTTTTTCATAAAAATAAAATGAGTTTTTAAATACCCTAACTCAACCCTAATAACCTTTAATCCTAGCTTTGGAGTGAAAAAAAATATCAAAAAATCTTCTTGTGACATCCTCGCCTACGGAGGACTTATGGCTTATTCAAGATAGTAATTATCACCAAGATATTGGGTATTTAAAATTATCAACAAAGTATTTGAATATAGTAACTATTACAAAATAAAACGATACATATATTGATTATCTCGTAATTAATAGCCTTACGCTTAGGATTCTGTATTATGCCAGATAATAAATTCCCAAAAAAATAATTTAATGTTAAATATTTTAATTAGATTAAAGTATTAAGAGAGTAAACTATCTTAAAACATTTAATGAATATCTCATAACAAATAACTTTAATTCAAGCACACAATATAATTTAAAATTATTGAGTAATTACAAAATAAATTTATAATTTCAAATTTATTTTAATTTATTGTGATTCACAAAGAACTCAATAATATAAATTTTAAATATGTTAAGTGTGTAACAGAACATTCATGAATTTTAAATAATTAAGTATAATTAAGAGAGTCTAGAATTCAATTAGATTCTTCGAAGATTCGGGTTCGATTCCTTCCAATGATGATTGATATTTTAGGAATGATTTTTTATTTTAAAAAAAGGTAAGTAACAAAAAAAAATGTATTTGCAAAAAGTGGGGTTGGAACCTATAACAGCCCGATTTTCGGATATGCTGTATTAACGGTAAAAATATATTAATTTGTATTTTTATCTACGATCTAGGAAATGATTTTAGAGAAAACAAAATCATATCTAGAACCTACTCTATGGTAGGAAGCTCTGGTTAAAATTTGGGTTTAAAACTCAGACGAAAATCGGCCTGCGTTTTTACTGACAATATAATTTTATACCAACAGAAAAATCCTAATTTAACCCGAAACTGAAAATTTGTAGTTTTTTTATATTATGTCCGTGAGGAATTCGACGTCCCAAATTTCTGATAAAAAATAAAATATTATATTTATTCGGATGAATGTTGGTGAAAGTTCGAACGGAAAACGGTATGCGTTTCACTGACAGTAAGATTTTACTGATCAGAAAACCTAATTTTGACTTGTAAACGAAATGGTTTATGTTTAAATCATATTTCCAACGAGGTTTGTTATTTTGAAAATCTTCAATCGAAAACGACATATTATGTTTTTATTCGGGCGTAAAACTTAAATCGGGTGAACGACGGAGCTGAATACGGGATTTTCAGGACCCGCTAATGGATGGAGACGACGAGTCATGGATGACTCATTAGGGGTGAGTCACCTAGGGAGCTAGGGTGTGACTCACCATGTCATAAATGATGTCAAGGCCAATTTGGCTCCTTCCTCCTCATTTGTGGTCCAAAATCAGCCACACCTCTCTTCACTCTCAATCACACATTTTAACCTTACCATGATTACTATTAACCATAGTTAAGTAATTATATTATTTTCTAACTTAACCTATGTCAATTAACTTTAACCTTGGTTCATTTTAATCAATTAAACTACTCCTCACTCACTCACACTCTTATTTGGACTCCTCACTCACTCACACTCTCATTTGGACGCAGCCAACCCCCCACCCCCACACCTAACACATTTCATTTTCTTCCTATTACGCTTGTTTTTCACAAAAACCTAAAGAACGCCATATTTGTTCTTGACAAGTTCTTCATTTCTCTTCATTTCCCTCATCAAAATTCTTCATTCCAAGGTGAGGATCATGTTCCTCATCATCTTAGCTTCATTAATCTTCCATCAATCTCCATGTTCATCAACTATTTCATTAGCTTCCATTCTTAGATCTAGAACTTCAAATAATTCGAGAAAATTGTAGAAAAAACATTTTAATGTGAAACCAATTTATATGATCTTTATATGACTTCTACTTTCATCATCTAAGAGTATGTAAGAAAAAGAATTGTCCTTCCTATTTGTTATATATGGCCGAATCTAGGTATTTGTGGCAAATGAGATTTTGTTCAACTTTTAACTTAGATGAAGTTAGTCCTAAGTGAGACGCCCCAACGTCCCATTAAAGAAAATCCAAAATATTAAGACCTAATTTCGTTATTGTCGTTAAGCAAGTATGTTAAAACAGCGAACAATTTAAAACTTAAAATATACACAACATACATACATACATACATACATACATACATACATACATACATACATACATACATACATAACATATACACCTCAAGTCCTGATACAGTACAGTCGAGGGAATCCCATCAGTTGGATCCCAAAGTGTAAAAACTGATAATCAAACAGAAAATAAAAACAGCATCCTAAAGAGACAAGACACGCTGGCCATAGACTCTGTACTCAACTATGAGGATCCACTGCTCTTCCTCCAACGTCTGGCGCATATGAGGTCCCATCAAGCTCCTCCATAGCTGGCTCCTCCGTAGGATCTTCTCATCACGATCACAAAAAAGAAACATATGCAATATAGAGAAGACAGGGATAAGAAACCATATAACATCAAATGTGGAAAGGGTTTAGCAACATTTAATTAAATAACGGCACACTAAACATCTGTCTCCCAAGTATAAATATATGTAACACAATCACCCTCAATCCACATCTAGGATCTTTCCTTTACCCTCCATCATGATGCAATGCAAATGCTGTATGAATAATCTCCTCAGGTGTCGGCCATATCCGGATATCAAAACAATATAATCGACACGTCCCAGAGTCCCCGATGCACACCCTCGTCCGTGGATGGAGGGTGCCCACGCAAAGCAATGACACTATAGCTACACAACCCGGTGCACACCTCTGGACCACAATCCAGGATGCTCATGCAATGCATGAACTATAGCTGCGACTAAAATGAAATCATCTCTGGACGGTCTGCCGTTAGCCTATCCCCGGGAATTTCCCTCCGAGGCATAGACCCCACTCGACCATGTTTCAGGTCCACTCGACCATGTTTCAAGTCCCTCATATCACAGACCATGTTTCAGGTCACCCCCTAGTGCCTTAACCGGTCATCCTAATCTCATAGATAACCTCAAAATAATCTCATCTCATTAATCTCAACCTCATCTCACGATAATTATCTCGGTTGGGCACTGCTATCACATATCGTATGCAATCCCCAAATACATCCTCGTGTCTCAACATAACTTATGATTTACTCAATCATCTAAGCACAATCATTACACTCATCCTATCATCATAATCGTCATCATGTTATCCAAAATCATCATCATATATCCTCATATCATAATATCGTTTCCGAATAATAAATAACGAAATATAATAATAATAATAATAATAATAATAATAATAAAAATAATTACAATAATAATAATAATAATAATAATGATAATAATGATAATAATGATAATGATAATAATGACAATAATAATAATAATAATAATAATAATAATAATAATAATCACAGCAGTAGTAGTAATAATAATAATAATAATAATAAAATAATAATAATAATAATAATAATAATAATAATAATAAGTATAAACACTTCTAAAATAATTACCACACTCATGATATCATATATCAAGTATCAAGTTCACATCAACCAGTCAAATAGGCAATCATCACGTAATAAAATAATCTATGTATGTAGCGTAACGATGATAAACGCACAATTTCTATATCATCATCGGTACCACTGAGTAGTCCCCAATGTGGTATAGACATTGTCCGTTACTCGCTCTCATGTAGGGTTTGGGTCGCCCTACGACATTATCTAATTAAATGTAACCGCGCCGTTTTCGACGTTAAATAGTTTCTTTCCCCCACCTGAGATGTCTTAGGCTAGCTCTAGAGTAACGAAACGGACACTCCCTATACTCACTCAAATCTGCCACGCACAGTTCTACACCCTCCGGGGCTCCAAAAATTCACCTAAACACATCATTGTGAAGCACACATTACGTGTAATCCAAATCTGAAGACGGAATTGGAAACCGATAAATGAATTGAAAGATAACCTCAATAGGTCACCGACGGCATTTAGGCATAAAAAGGACATAGGTTTACCTTAGCCTAGATGAGAAACAAAAGATAGGGTAATGAAGTAGACGTCGTGAGGATCACAACGGTATAATCGGTTTCTCAATAGGACAAATGGATTGATCGGAATCGGCTCCGGAAGTTTCACTCTCTCTCACGGCCCCCCTCTCTCTTTCTCTCTATTTCTCACGCTGCCCCAGTTCTTTCTTATTCCTTTGTTTTGTTTCTTTTCTTTTACCTTAGTTTCATATTAGTTTAAATTAACTAGCATTCTTCATGATGAAGTAACCTAATGACTCATCCATGCTACCATGCTACAGTTATAGGCCTTGGAATTTACATGGACTAAGGAAAAGAAAGGCAAGCAGGTGACATGGTTTGATATTGGTCAAAGAAATTGCATGAAGAAAAATGGCAAGTAGGAGGTGGCGTGAATCAAAGAAAAGAATGAAATACATTTACCACTTGCATGATGAAAGAAAATGTAATAAGGAGGAGGTGGCACTACAACATCATGCATCCAGAATTTGAAGAGATGGAGGTGTCCTCCGTGCATAAAAACTGTGAGCTACTTGCTCATATATAAAAAAAATTAAAATTAATTCAGTTAATTTAATTAGGTTAAACTTATAACTAGGGTATAATTAATTAAGACTAGTGCTAATTAATCATAATGAGTAAAACTTTAGTAAATTAATTATAATCATCTAGCTATGGTTAAGATTTATATCTATGGCTAATTATCTTTTAATGTTTTTGTTGATGATAAACCATCTTAATTAAGAATTTAAATTGAGGTGCTTGCCTAATGAAATTTTTGAAGTGCTTGAATTTTATTTTTTTAAACTTGCATATGTGTTTAGATTCTTAAATAATTTTATTTTATCTAACCCTCATTCCCATCTAATTAAGATATTTAATTTTTATTCACAAAAGATAGGATGTTATATGACTACCCACCTTAAAATAAATTCCGTCCTCGGAATTTACGTACCTCAGAAAAGATGTGGATACTGCTGCTGTATATCCGCCTCACGCTCCCATGTAGAATCTCCAGTAATCTCATCCCAAATGACCTTAACCAAAGGAATCTGTCTACCACGGAGTTCTTTAGTCCTTCTATCTGCTATCTTAATCGGTAAAGCCTCATATTCTAGATTCTCTCGGAGTTGTATAGACTCAGGCTCAAGTATATGAGAAGGATTAGGGTAATATTTTCTCAACTGGGAAACATGGAAGACATCGTGAAGGTTGGAAAGGTAAGGCGGTAAGGCTATCTGGTAAGCTACTGGACCAATTCGTCGAAGAATCTGAAATGGTCCAATGAATCGGGGAGTGAGCTTTCTAGACTTTATAGCTCTGCCAATTCCGGTCTTCGGAGTGACTCTCAAGAACACGTGATCACCTTCTTGGAACTCTAAGGGTCTCCTCCTTTTGTTACTGTAGCTTCTCTACCGATCTTGGGCTTCCTTCATTTTCTCTCTTATTTTCCTAACTTGTTCTGTTGTTTGTTGTACCACATCAGGACCCAACACTTGGCTCTTGCCAGTCTCATACCAACATAACGGAGTTCTACACTTTCTCCCATACAGAGCCTCATACGGTGCCATCCCGATGCTATTGTGGAAACTGTTATCGTATGTGAACTCAATCAATGGTAGGAATTCATCCCAACTTCCAACAAGTTCCAACACGCAAGCTCTTAAAAGATCCTCTAATGATTGAATTGTTCTCTCGGACTATCCATCCGTCTGAGGATGATAAGCAGAACTCATCCTCAACTTTGTTCCCAAAGCATCGTGTAACTGTCTCCAAAATCTAGATGTAAATCTAGGATCTCGGTCGGAGACAATACTAGACGGCACACCGTGCAACCTCGCTACTTCCTTGATATAGATCTGGGTCAACCTTTCAAGACTATAACTCTCACCAATAGGTAAGAAGTGAGCACACTTCGTCAACCTATCAATGATACCCCAAATCACATCAAACCTCTTCGGAATTCGTGGTAATCCAACCACAAAGTCCATCGCTATACTATCCCATTTCCATTCTGGGATATCCAGGGATTGCAACAACCCATCGGGCTTTTGATGCTCTATCTTAGCTTTCTCACATACCAAACATGATAGAACATACTCCTCCACTTCTTTCTTCATCCTTGGCCACCAAAACATCTTCTTCAAGTCTTGGTACATCTTGGTGGCTCTTGGGTGGAAACTCAGCTTACTTTTATGTGCCTCCTCTAAGATCATCTTCCTAATCTCTAAGTTCTCTGGCACACATATTCGATCCTTAAACTTTAACACTCCATCTGATCCTCTCCTAAACTCTAAAACCTTACCCTCATCTATACCTCGATTCACATCCACTAAATATTCATCCTGACCATGCTTAATCTTAAGGTCTCTCAAAAACTCACTACTGATGGTGATCATACCTAAGCATATTCTATCCTCAATCAAATCTATACCTAGGTTCAAATCTCTAAAATGTTCAAGCAACTCCATCTTTTTCACCATCATTGCAGATACGTGCAAGGATTTCCGACTTAGTGCATCTGCCACAGCATTAGCCTTCCCTGGATGGTATTGAAGATCAAACTCATAGTCCTTAATGAATTCCATCCATCTACGCTGCCTCATGTTTAGCTCCTTCTGATCAAACAAATACTTTAAACTCTTGTGATCACTGAACACATTAAACTTAACTCCATAGAGATAGTGTCTCCATATCTTCAATGCGAACATTATGGCTGCTAACTCCAGATCATGGGTTGGGTAATTCCTTTCATGAACCCTCAACTGTCGGTAAGCATAAGCCATAACTCTTCCATCTTGCATCAAAACACAACCCAATCCTTGATATGATGCATCCCATTATACATCAAACTGTCCTAATGGATCTGGTAACGTCAGCACGGGAGATGTAGTCAACTTTTCCTTTAGCTTCTGAAAGCTCTCTTCACACTTCTCTATCCAAACAAACGTCGTACCTTTTCTCGTCAACTGCGTCATAGGCAATGCAATCTTCGAGAAACTCTCGATTGTGACGCCGGCAAGTGTACCGGGTCGTCGCAAGTAATAAAATAACACGGTAAGTAATTACCGAGGTCGAACTCAGGGATTGGGCTACCAATTCGACTAATCCGCGGGAAATCCGATACGTTCGGTCAAGTTACAGAAAAGTAGTTGAGAGAAAGAGAATGGAATCGAAATTAAATTAACGAATCTAATTAAATAATTAACTAAAAATATGAAAACTAAAATGTCCAAGGTCACAAATCCACCTACCCAACATGTATACCCAAGTGATGATGAATTCCTCCCTAAGTTCAATTACAATGTCAACCGGGACCCCTAAATTCTCCTAAATCCACTCTCGTGCTCATTAGGACGTATTCGATGATTGGATTAATTACTTACTAGGTCTCATAATCCTAATCTCGAATTTGGTTAATTCTTGTTCCCTATACGGTTGCACTAATCTCCAACTCACTCTCGTGCAATATTCGATTAGTGATCCCGATTCAAGTTCTAAAACGCGAATCGCCGTTCGGCCTCAAACACGTTTAACTGATCAATCACGCAAACATATGATCAATGCAATCAAATCAGAATTGGAAAACAAGAATTGAATTAAAGGAGAAAGACATACATCATATCGGATTTACATCGCCATGGGTGGCTTCATCGTTCCCTCAGACGAGGGGATTAGTTCCTCATGCTCATAGACAAACAATCGGACATAATCTCCATAAGAAAAAGGGAGACGCAGTTCCAAAGAGAAAAGAAATTACCCTAACCGCTACTCTAAACAGTAGAAAACTACTAGGATTCGCGGCCCTCCAAAAGCCCTACAGCCTAAAGATGGATGGATCAATCTGATCTGCAACAGCCTTTAAATAGGATTCCTGATCTGCGCTCGTTCGTGAGGCGAGCAGCCTCTCGCGAGGCGAGAATTAAAATTGGCGCGCTTTCAATTTGAACTCTCGCGAGGCGAAAGTATGTTCGCGGGGCGAGTCTTCAATTCTAGGCTGTGACCTTCATCACGGCTGGGCCGTGATGGTCTCTGACTTCCAGGGTCTTCAAACTCTCGCGGGGCGAGACTTCAAACCTTAAACTGTTCACGGGCGTGGTCTTCATCACGGCTTGGCCGTGATGGTCTCTGTCTTGTAGGTCTTCATGATTCGCGGGGCGAACATATTCTCGCGTGGCGAGACAGAATGATGACTTTTGCTGCTTTGTTGACCTTCAGTCTCGCGAGGCGAGCATACACTCGCGGGGCGAGTGTCTCCAGAAGTGCTTTTTTTCCACTGCTTCTTGACTTTCCTTGACTCCCGGAGCTTCACTTATTGACCTGGAAACATCAAAAGCAACCAAAAGCGTAATTCTATCCAAAATAAGCTAAAAACTACACAAAAGACGCAAAACGAGTCAAAGTCCAACTTAGGAACAAAACAAGGCAAATTTGGGCGAAAACGAGAGTGAACTCGAATAAATTGGCACATAAACCCTAGTTCATCTAGTCATAAAACTAGATAAGCCAGAGGCTTATCAAACACCCCAAACTTAAACCTTGCTTGTCCCCAAGCAAGCTTAAAACTCAAAAATGACTCAAGACTTGGCAAGCTTAAGGGAACCAATCGATTTCGCACAAATTTCATGCAATCAAAACAGTTTTTCTCCAATGATCTCCCCCCTACATAAATGTAATCCACACATTCATTTACTTTAAACAATTGAGAATTCATCATTCATTCCATCATTACTCTAAGTTGAGGATCAGAGATACACAAAAAGGAAGATCACCTATCTCAAACAATTGCCTTCCTTACAAGGGCATTTAAAATTTCACTCATTCGCTCAAGTTTGTCAAGGTTATCAACTTTTCACTCAATTTCACATATCAAGAGCACTTCCCATGAATTTGATTTTCATCTCAAAAATGGTTCCCACGAAAACATGCATGCAACATCAGAAGGTCTTTTAAAGGTTGTAATGGGGCCTGGCTGAGGGTAGGATAATGAAGGATATTTAGGCTTAAGTCCCTAGGAACTAAGAGAGCATGAACCTTTTTACACGTATTCCACTCAAATTCCTTTTTTCATTTTTCTTTTTGTCTCGGGTGACTACAGCCTTTTTCCTTGCTAATCTCTTGATTTGCCCCTTTTCTTTTGGCAATTTATTTTGAATATATATATATATATATATTTTCTCTTTTTTTTATTGCCTTGGGTTTCAACCTTTCTTTTTCTTTTTCTCACCCCAAAATGACATATCTCCTTGTAGCCACCCCAAACTTAGTTCCTCACAACCATTCTCTTGCTACGCTTCCATGCTCTCCTAATCCTAAGATTGGGTTAACATGGTTTTTCATATTTTGGCTCGTAATATAGGGTCATCAAGAAACAATAGGTCAATTGGGCTCAATTTGGCTAACTAGGGAACATGCATTAGGGATGGTCCTTTTTAGGCCAAGTAGTTATTTCAAAGAAAATCGCCTAAATCATTTGATGCAACACATAATCATGCAAACCATAAAGAGATTCAAGCAAATTCGGGAAAGTGCAACTTAACAGTGATTCACACATTCAAAAACAGAGTTGGAGGCTCAAATCCTCACCTGGACATTTTGTAAATTGTTTGACCGAGATACGATTCCTAATGTGTGCACCCCCTCACCCCAAACTTATCATAAATCAAGTAGTCACAATAAAATTCTCAAAGTTCAGTTTTCAATTTTTTAAGTGGGGATCAACTTTTCTACTTTCAGAACCTAGGGGAAATCATCAATGATCAAAATAATTCATGCAATCTGTGCTCAATTTAATTAGAAACCAACAAGCTTGCCGACACGACATTCATACAACAACTCTTGATCTTCTCAAATTATTCAAGAGTGACAAACAAAAACAAAACAAAAATCAAAAACAAAACAAAAGTTAGGAAAAAAGAGGGATACCCAGCTTGGGTTGCCTCACAAAAAGCGCTTGTTTAACGTCCCGAGCTTGACTTATTAAGAAGCATCCACCTGGATCCCATAGCCTGTGGTACAGGGGCCAAGAGACGCTCATCATATCAAATCCTCCACCCGGATCCCATGGTTTGTGAAGTGGCCCTCGCAGGAGCAATACCACTCTATTCATTATTCCACCCGGTCTTTGTGTGAAAACCCCATTGACCTCTATAATTATGAACTCACTTCCTCTCGGGTCAAATAGTGTCTTCACGAGGAAGTGTGCCAGACAAGTGGGAGGGTCTATCTTACCAGTGTCCACACATGCATGCAAGCCAACATATTTATTTAACGCATCCAAATCAGGTTGCTTGGCAAGCATGGTGAAATCCTCTCCCACCTTATTTGCATTTTGTTCTCTTCCCCCTTGCTCCGGTGTCTTGTCCCTTGCCAACTCCTCTTCCTCTGGTTGCTCTTCCTCATCATGTGGTTGTTCCGGGGCCATGTCACTTGCCAATTCCTTTTCCTCCGGTTGTTCTTCCTCAACATGTGGTAGTTCTTCCTCAACTTCCCGAGAACTAGTTACATCCCAGTCATATCCCAACACCCCACTGCTTCTAGTTGTTGTGGCATTGCATTGGTTCTTAGGGTCGTTCTCGGTATCAACTGGGAAAGTCTCTGGGGGATGCTCATTTATTTGCCTTGCGAGTTGGGCAATCTTCATCTCTAATGCCGCATTCGCCTTCTCAAATAATGTGGCCATCCTATCAATGGCTGCGTTTGTATTGATTGACATTTTCTCAAGTGTCGCACTCAACTTCTCAAGAGCCAACTCCCAAGGTTGTGGTTGCCAATTCGGTTGAGGTTGCTGTTGCCAATTTTGTTGAGGTTGTGGTTGCCAGGCTAGACCATCGTCAGCATTACTCCAAGCGACATCCGGATGGTCTATACTCATATCACCCCAATACTGATTCTGACTCTGATAGTTGTTCTGGGGCACGCTGTCATTATGCCATGGTTCCACATATACTTGAGGGAAGTAGAACGGACAACTCCAAGTGTCATGGTTCCCATCACAATATTCGCAGCCCGGAAGCATTCCTTCGTGTACCTTGCATACAAAACAAGGCAAGACCAAGTGGAATCAAAGAAGTAGAGAGATAATGGTAAATAAAAATAAAATTAAAAATAAAAGAAAAATAACTTAACCAAATAATCAAACTTCCCTAAAATCAGAAAAATTGGTTGTGCCAATCCCCGGCAACGGCGCCAAAAACTTGTTGTGACGCCGGCAAGTGTACCGGGTCGTCGCAAGTAATAAAATAACACGGTAAGTGATTACCGAGGTCGAACTCAGGGATTGGGCTACCAATTCGACTAATCCGCAGGAAATCCGATACGTTCGGTCAAGTTACAGAAAAGTAGTTGAGAGAAAGAGAATGGAATCGAAATTAAATTAACGAATCTAATTAAATAATTAACTAAAAATATGAAAACTAAAATGTCCAAGGTCACAAATCCACCTACCCAACATGTATACCCAAGTGATGATGAATTCCTCCCTAAGTTCAATTACAATGTCAACCGGGACCCCTAAATTCTCCTAAATCCACTCTTGTGCTCATTAGGACGTATTCGACGATTGGATTAATTACTTACTAGGTCTCATAATCCTAATCTCGAATTTGGTTAATTCTTGTTCCCTATACGGTTGCACTAATCTCCTACTCACTCTCGTGCAATATTCGATTAGTGATCCCGATTCAAGTTCTAAAACGCGAATCGCCGTTCGGCCTCAAACACGTTTAACTGATCAATCACGCAAACATATGATCAATGCAATCAAATCAGAATTGGAAAACAAGAATTGAATTAAAGGAGAAAGACATACATCATATCGGATTTACATCACCATGGGTGGCTTCATCGTTCCCTCGGACGAGGGGATTAGTTCCTCATGCTCATAGACAAACAATCGGACATAATCTCCATAAGAAAAAGGGAGACGCAGCTCCAAAGAGAAAAGAAATTACCCTAAACGCTATTCTAAACAGTAGAAAACTACTAGGATTCGCATCCCTCCAAAAGCCCTACAGCCTAAAGATGGATGGATCAATCTGATCCGCAACAGCCTTTAAATAGGATTCCTGATCTGCGCTCGTTCGCGAGGCGAGCAGCCTCTCGCGAGGCGAGAATTAAAATTGGCGCGCTTTCAATTTGAACTCTCGCGAGGCGAAAGTATGTTCGCGGGGCGAGTCTTCAATTCTAGGCTGTGACCTTCATCACGGCTGGGCCGTGATGGTCTCTGACTTCCAGGGTCTTCAAACTCTCGCGGGGCGAGATGCTTCTCGCGGGGCGAGACTTCAAACCTTAAACTGTTCACGGGCGTGGTCTTCGTCACGGCTTGGCCGTGATGGTCTCTGTCTTGCAGGTCTTCATGATTCGCGGGGCGAACATATTCTCGCGTGGCGAGACAGAATGATGACTTTTGCTGCTTTGTTGACCTTCAGTCTCGCGATGCGAGCATACACTCGCGGGGCGAGTGTCTCCAGAAGTGCTTTTTTTCCACTGCTTCTTGACTTTCCTTGACTCCCGGAACTTCACTTATTGACCTGGAAACATCAAAAGCAACCAAAAGCGTAATTCTATCCAAAATAAGCTAAAAACTACACAAAAGACGCAAAACGAGTCAAAGTCCAACTTAGGAACAAAACAAGGCAAATTTGGGCGAAAACGAGAGTGAACTCGAATAAATTGGCACATAAACCCTAGTTCATCTAGTCATAAAACTAGATAAGCCAGAGGCTTATCAATGAACCTCCTGTAATATCCGGCTAATTCTAGGAAACTCCTCACCTCACTCGCTGACTTAGGTCTCTCCCACTTAATCACGGCCTCAACCTTAACTGGATCAACAGCTATCCCTTTCTTGTTGATTACATGCCCAAGGAACTGTACTTCCTCTAACCAAAATTCACACTTGGATAGCTTAGCATACAACTGCCTATCTCTCAACACCTTTAACACCACTCTCAGATGTTCCTCATGTTCTTCTCGACTACGGGAGTAGATAAGAATATCATCTATAAACACCACAACAAATTTGTCAAGGAACGGTCTAAAGATCCTATTCATGTAATCCATGAACACCACTGGAGCATTAGTTACACTAAAAGGCATAACTAGGTACTCGTAGTGTCTGATGTGGCGTAAGTCGACGCGCGACGACGCTCGTGCGTACCCGGCAAGTGTACCGGATTGCCATCAAGTAATAAAAGATATCGAACCCACAGAGACTGTGTTCTCGAATCGCAATCCGTTTTCGAATCGATTAGATCTGGACTTTTTAGAGGGTTTTGAAAAAGGTTTGAATTGAGAGATAAACAAACAGAATCAAATAAAACAGAAAACAAATCTTTTTGGGGTTTTGATCTAAATGGATTCCTAGGGATTTGGGGTTACCTTTGAGGTTGTTTATGTTGCTAATCTGATTTACCTTTGTTGATTACCGAAATTGCCTTGAAGGCGAGTTTATCCTTTAATAGCTTAAGCTCCCTCTCGGGTTACAAAAGCCGTGCCCAATTGACCCGACCCCTACTCTCGTGGTAGTTGATCCCAGATTGGACCCTTTGCGTTCCGTGACAACTCGTTGCTCCTCGAGGGACGGCTTCTAACTCTCGTGATTTCAGTCCCAAGTCTGACTTCTATAGGTCCGACACCCAAGTTCACCGCTAGGTTCCTCCTTGGAATGTCTCAGTCATGCAAATAACCTAAGTTCACCGCTAGGTTCCTCCTTAGATCATCCACATCTCACAAACCAGTGGCCGCCGAATTTTACAAGTGAAATACCCTAGAAATCCTAAGTTCACCGCTAGGTTCCTCCTTAGAACGTCTACGTCACGCAAATAAGCGGTTGCCGAATTTACGAGTGGTTAACACACTAGAAATCAGATCTAAAACAATAACGAAATCAACATCGATTTTACATCAAATCAACATCATTTACAAACCTCGGGCAGAGCCCTAGTCCCTAGAAACAAACTACTACTCCAGTCTTGCCATGGAGATGACAAGCTGGGTTGACAACATAATAGAAAAATCAGAAAATCAGAGAAGAGAAGAGAAGAGGAGAAGAGAGATCTATGCCTAAGTCCTTGTGTACAAGTCTAGATGATAGATGATTCATCCTCTGATCTGATGCCTTGGTCCTTATTTATAGAAATTGGGAAGTTAGAGTCCCAAACCAACTCAAAATCTGATCTATTTCGGTTTCTTCAGGTCCAAGTAATGCGCGTCACGGCCGTGATGGCCATCACGGCCAGGCCGTGACGGTCTCTGCCTCTGCCAATTCTGGAAGTTCCATTCATTCGCGACGCGAGCCCTCTGTTTGTGGCCGTGATGAATTTCACGGCTGGGCCGTGATGTGCTCTGACTTGTGGTGGTTTTGGGTCACGGCCGTGATGGCTATCACGGCCAGGCCGTGACAGACTCTGACTTCAGCCTTTCTTCTTTTTCAGTTTTGCTCGATCATGGCCGTGATGGGCATCACGGCTAGGCCATGATGGGCTCTGTTTGGCTCATTTTCTGCACTTTTAAAGCTCTATCTTCATCCAAACTTCATCATGGTTGATCTTGAGCATTTTACCCTTTATATCTGCAAAACAACACACGAAAACCGCCTTACCCGTTCCAAAGGGAAATTAACCTAAAATCTAATAAAAATATGCCTAAACTACATGAAAATGCATGCAAAATGATAGACAAAGATGATGTGGAATCACACTCATCAAATCACCCCAAGCTTAAAACTTTGCTTGTCCTCAAGCAATTACTCAGGCCTTAAGATATAAATCAATCAAAGCATGGATAGTGAACCAAAAACCCTAGAAGCTAATCCAAGTGATAGGCATATTCAATAAGCACTTAAGAGACAATCAAGTTCAAGTCCAATTAGAAGCTTAGGTTCTTCAAGTTCATATCCTCACTGATTTGGGCACTCATCTCACCTCACTCAAGTGTTTTAGGTTTTATGACAATTCACTCCATTTTCCTCAAGGAAAGTATTCTACCATAGGCTTGACTATTAACCAAATCTCTACTTTATTTATGAAAACACTTAAGAATCAAGAGGTCTTTTCCTTTGGTTGTAATGTGGCCATGGGATTTATTGTAAGGTGGGAAAATCAAGGAAAGGGAATTTCAAGAAGGCTAGACAGATTATCAAACATTACAAAGCATGACACCTTCTAAAATACCCCGTTTTGGGCTTTGGTTTACTTTTCCACCTTTCTTCCTTCTATTATTTTTTTTTTCTTTTTATTTTTCTTTTCATTTCTCACTTTCTTTGTCATCCCCTTCTCCATTTTTTTTTCGTTTATTTCATTTTTATTTGTTTGGAGAAGGGGAGATTTATAGCTCAAGAGAAATTACTTTCTAGCTTTTTCATCCCATACTTTTTCCAACTACCAATTACCCTTTTTGTAATACTTTAAAAAGGTGCCATACCAAGCATTATTTATCAAAGTAATTCAAGGTACCAAGAAAAGTATTTTATCTTTAGGCTCAAAATTGGGCAACTAATGGGTAGCATTTATCATTCAAAGCTCGGGAGGCCGGAAAAATACCAAGTGCCTCAATCATTTCCAAAAATGTTTTCAAAAATTTTTAAGTTTCAAAACGGTTTCAAGTCAAGTTCTAGAAAATACAGTCCAAGAGGAATTACAACACTCTATCACAAGAAATGGGGTAGATTTAGTGGATACCCCTTTTTGGCTCAAAATCTTACATTTAGTAGTTCAAAAATCAGTGAGGTACACAAATCTAAGGAACCACATGCTAATTATCAACTATCAAATGACTATCTCAAGAAATTTCATTTTTAGCCATATCACAAGAATAATGAAAAATTGGGTTCAAAATTCACTATCTCAATTCATTTGGCTCCAACTTCTCACAATTGGATGCATGTTCTAAGTAAGGGGCAATCTAGAGAATGTGATCATACCAATCTATGCCTATGTGAATGCAATATGAATGCAACAATGCAAATGCAAAAATAAATACCCCTACCCCAAGCTTGATTACTTACATTGTCTCCAATGTAAATAATCAAGTCGGAGAGAGGAGAAAAATTGGAACAGCTTACCGAGTCGGTAGCGGGTGTTGGTTTCACATTCCAGTCAAAAATTGGGTGGAAATAGTATCACGGCCGTGAGGCTCTTCACGGGCAAGCCGTGATCAATTCTGTCCTCAGGAGTTGCCCTGTCACGGCCGTGATCTACATCACGGCTAGGCCGTGATGCTCTCTGGCCTTGGCATCCTACTCATCACGCCCGTGATGGTTGTCACGGCTAGGCCGTGATCCTTTCTGTGCTCTTGTTTATTTCATCACGGCCGTGACCACTGTCACGGCCAGGGCGTGATGGCCTCTGACTTTATCCTTTTTTTATGCTCTTCTTCTCTTTCTCAACCTGAAAACACTAGACAAACCTATTAATGATATTTTTGCCTCTTGATCTTCTCAAATTATTCAAGAGGTGAATTCAAAAACAAAACAAAAAAGGGAAAGAAAACTTGGGTTGCCTCCCAAGAAGCGCTTATTTATGGTCTTAAGCTTGACCATACTTCCTTAAATCAACCGGGGTCGGCTGGGCGTAGAAGTGCAGGCACACTTCTCTTCCAAGGAACTCCTTCAAAAAGCCGTTTCTGCTCATACGGCCAATAATGCTTCCGCTTCGCACTTTTCTCTCGGAGCTTCCTAGCCTTCCTTCCTCCCGGCGGAAGTTTTGTTTCCGCATGGACAGCAATTCCAACTTCACCACTGGGTGCATCTTCAACCATGCATATCTTTGGGGTTGTTTCCATGCTAAGTTCTTTCTCTACCGCTGGAGATGTTACATCAATTCTGCACACATGGCTCTCAAAAGGAGGGTTGTTATAAGAGTTAGTCAACTGAAAATTTACCCTACCTTCCTCTACATTTAGAGAGAGTTTACCATTCCTTACATCTATTACTTGCTCAGCGATTTGCCAAGAATGGCCTTCCTAAAATGATGGGGAATTTAGAATTCCCTTTCATGTCCAATACCAGGAAGTCGGTAGGGATGAGAATTTTCCCTACCTTTACAGGAACATTCTCTAGTATGCCTAGAGGAGTCCTAGTTGAGCCATCCGCAATTTGTAAGGGGAATTTGAATGGTCTCAACTCTTTGCTTCCCAACCTTTCCATGATAGTGAGGGACATCAAGCTCGTGCTAGCCCCTAAGTCACATAAGGCTGTGTCTATTTGCACTTGTTCAATCGAGCAAGCGATGGAGAAACTACTTGGGTCTTTCAATTTAGTAGGCATTTTAATCTCTACATCTACTTGCTTTTTCCTGACCAACCTTTGTGGGAAAGGTATCGGGGGTTGGTACGGTGGTGGAGGGACGTACTTTGGTTCTGGCTCTTCCTTTTCGCTCGTGTCTTCCTCCGGTTCCACCTCCATTTCAGCTACCCCCACCCCAAGCTTATCATCCCTTAAGTGTATGACATTGCAATGCTCATTGGGATTTGCTTCGGGTTGCCCCGGGAATGTATCCTTAGGTCTCGAGTACGTGCCGGCTTGTTGGGCAATCTGGGTTTCTAGCATCTTGCTATGAGTGACTAAGTGGTCTACCTTAGATGCTAGCTCCTTTATTGCCTCATTCTGCTGAGCTTGAGTGGCAACAAAGTTTTCCATGAGAGACTCGAGCTTAGATTTTTGAACCTGAGGATACCCTGGTGCTGCTCTCTTATTACCTTGACCCTCTTGGAACTCATGGTTGAGCGTGTTGCTGTAGTTGCCGTAGGAGAGGTAAGGGTTGTTCCTTCTTTGGTTGTAGGGATTTGGGGGAGCATAGTTGGGCAGCTTCGGGTTCGTATCGTAGTAGTTGTTACAAGAGTTCACTTGCTCACCCGGCGCTAGGATCCATGTGGGCATCCCATCATGTCATGTCCCTGCATTCCACAAATCTCACAAATAGTGTTAGTAGCACCTATTGCACTCACATTAGCTCTTTCAATCTTATCTAATCGTTTATTTAGTGAGTCAAATTTAGACATAATCAGATCAATGCTACTTACTTCAAACCTACCCCCCGAAATCTTGTTCGGGTTATTACCTCTTTCGGATCCCCATTGGTGGTAGTTGGTGGCGACATTCTCGATGATGTTGAATGCCTCAGTGAGAGGCCTATTCATAAACGCTCCACCGGCTGCAGAATCTAGTGACACCTTCGAAGAGTAGTCCAATCCGTTATAGAAGGTGTGCACTATTAACCACCTCTCGAGTCCGTGATGTGGGCACGACTCCAGCAGTCCCTTGTAACGATCCCAAGCTTCCGATAATGATTCTCCGTCTTTCTGGAAGAAGTCGGTGATCTGGGTTCTTATGTAGGCCGTCTTGGATGGAGGTAAGAATTTCTCCAAGAACGCCTGTTCCAGTTGGTCCCAAGTGGTCAAAGTGTTAGTGGGGATTTGCTTAGGCCAGGCCTTCGCCTTTCCAGTGAGAGATGAGGGGAACAGTCTCAAACGCACAACATCGACTGAGGCTCCATTAATCCTGATTGCATCTGTGAACTCTAAGAATGTTTCTATATGATCGGTCGGGTCCTCCGAAGGCAATCCTCCGAATTGATGTTGCCTAATCATGTTGATTAGCATGGGCGGTATAGTGTAGTTCTCCGCCTCAATCTCTGGCCTTGCCATCCCAGTTCTCAAGCCTCTCGCATTTGGGGCTGCGTAGTCCTTCAAAGGTTTTGTATCCGGTTGATTCGCCATGAGTGGAACGGGACTCAACCTTTCTCCCTCTCTTTGTAGTCTTCTACGTCTGTGGAAGGTCCTCTCGATCTCCGGATCAATCTCACTAAGGCTCCCAAGACTTAGGGATCTTTGCATATAACACACAGAGAGATGGATACAATAGAAGGAAAAGATTTTTTTTTTTTTTTTGTATTTCAGAAATAAAAATCAAATAAAAAGAAAATGGTCCAGAAAAATCAATTTAAGAACTAATTGAAATTCGAAAAGGCACAGTCAACGGCGCCAAAAACTTGATGTGACGTAAGTCGACGCGCGACGATGCTCGTGCGTACCCGGCAAGTGTACCGGATTGCCGTCAAGTAATAAAAGATATCGAACCCACAGAGACTGTGTTCTCGAATCGCAATCCGTTTTCGAATCGATTAGATCTGGACTTTTTAGAGGGTTTTGAAAAAGGTTTGAATTGAGAGATAAACAAACAGAATCAAATAAAACAGAAAACAAATCTTTTTGGGGTTTTGATCTAAATGGATTCCTAGGGATTTGGGGTTACCTTTGAGGTTGTTTATGTTGCTAATCTGATTTACCTTTGTTGATTACCGAAATTGCCTTGAAGGCGAGTTTATCCTCTAATAGCTTAAGCTCCCTCTCGGGTTACAAAAGCCGTGCCCAATTGACCCGACCCCTACTCTCGTGGTAGTCGATCCCATATTGGACCCTTTGCGTTCCGTGACAACTCGTTGCTCCTCGAGGGACGGCTTCTAACTCTCGTGATTTCAGTCCCAAGTCTGACTTCTATAGGTCCGACACCCAAGTTCACCGCTAGGTTCCTCCTTGGAATGTCTCAGTCATGCAAATAACCTAAGTTCACCGCTAAGTTCCTCCTTAGATCATCCACATCTCACAAACCAGTGGCCGCCGAATTTTACGAGTGAAATACCCTAGAAATCCTAAGTTCACCGCTAGGTTCCTCCTTAGAACGTCTACGTCACGCAAATAAGCGGTTGCCGAATTTACGAGTGGTTAACACACTAGAAATCAGATCTAAAACAATAACGAAATCAACATCGATTTTACATCAAATCAACATCATTTACAAACCTCGGGCAGAGCCCTAGTCCCTAGAAACAAACTACTACTCCAGTCTTGCCATGGAGATGACAAGCTGGGTTGACAACATAATAGAAAAATCAGAAAATCAGAGAAGAGAAGAGGAGAAGAGAGATCTATGCCTAAGTCCTTGTGTACAAGTCTAGATGATAGATGATTCATCCTCTGATCTGATGCCTTGGTCCTTATTTATAGAAATTGGGAAGTTAGAGTCCCAAACCAACTCAAAATCTGATCTATTTCGGTTTCTTCAGGTCCAAGTAATGCGCGTCACGGCCGTGATGGCCATCACGGCCAGGCCATGACGGTCTCTGCCTCTGCCAATTCTGGAAGTTCCATTCATTCGCGACGCGAAGATACTTCTCGCGACGCGAGACCTCTGTTTGTGGCCGTGATGAATTTCACAGCTGGGCCGTGATGTGCTCTGACTTGTGGTGGTTTTGGGTCACGGCCGTGATGGCTATCACGGCCAGGCCGTGACAGACTCTGACTTCAGCCTTTCTTCTTTTTCAGTTTTGCTCGATTATGGCCGTGATGGGCATCACGGCTAGGTCGTGATGGGCTCTGTTTGGCTCATTTTCTGCACTTTTAAAGCTCTATCTTCATCCAAACTTCATCATGGTTGATCTTGAGCATTTTACCCTTTATATCTGCAAAACAACACACGAAAACCGCCTTACCCGTTCCAAAGGGAAATTAACCTAAAATCTAATAAAAATATGCCTAAACTACATGAAAATGCATGCAAAATGATAGACAAAGATGATGTGGAATCACACTCATCAGTGTCCATACCTTGTCCTAAAAGCGGTCTTACTTATATCCTCCTTCTTCACCCTAATCTGATGGTATCCCGATCTTAAGTCTATCTTGGAAAACACCGAAGCTCCCTTTAACTGATCCATCAGATCATCTATCCTAGGCAACATATATTTTTTCTTAATTGTAACTTTATTCAACTGCCTATAATCCGTGCACAACTTAGAACTTCCATCCTTTTTCTTGACAAACAATACCGGTGCTCCCCAAGGCGAAACACTCGGTCTGATGAATTCCTTATTCATCATGTCATCCAGCTGTTTCTTCAACTCTGCCAACTACACTGGTCACATCCTATAAGGAGCTACTGAAATAGGTCCAGCCCCTGGTATGAGATCTATAGCTAACTCCACCTCCCTCCCTGGTGGCAAACTTGGAACATTAGGAGGGAAAACCTCAGGAAACTCTCTCTCAATAGGTAGAGAATCTATACTCGAAGTCTCCTTAGCTTCCAAAGAGAAAAGCATCAAATACTGCTGAGAACCGCAACCCATCATAGTTGCTCCTTCATTGGCAGATACTATGCTAGAAGGCTCAATAAAAGATAAAGTCTTTCGGGCACAGTCTAATACTACCTGGTTATTCGAAAGCCAATCCAGGACAAGAATAACGTCCATCTACTGCATAGGCAAACAGATGAGATCTACAAGGAATGCCCTATTATCAACAACTATAGGACACCGTAAGCAAACAGACATAGTGATCAAAAGATCACTGGTAGGGGTGGATACTGTCAAGGTATATGGTAGCTGAGAAATGGGCAAATGTAAACGATCTACGCACTCATGGGACGCAAAAGAATGTGTAGCACCTGAATCAAACAACACAGACGAGAGTCTGCCAAATATTAAACACATACCTTGAATAAGATCTGCAGATTGAGAGGACTTAGATCCTCTCACTGTAAACACTCTCCCCGTGGCCTGAGGTCTGGCCGTATGTCATCCCGCTGCGGGAACCCCTCTCCCAGCTCCTTCTCTGAAACCACTGGCTCCTCTGGAATTACCAGCTCCTCTGTCGGCTGCTGGTTACTGCTGTACCGCTCTCTGTCGGCAATCCCTAGCAAAATGTCCTGGTTTGCCACAGACGTAGCAACCAGATCTATCGGTGTAATCCCTGATATAATGCGGACCTCCGCATCTGAAACACACCGGGGCCCTCTGCTGCTGGCCCTCTCTGGTAACTAGTGCCGGTGGTACAGATGTCTGAGCGCTCTGTCCTGGTCTAATGTATGGTCCTCTCCTCCACTGAGAACCTCCATCGCCTCTCCTTTGATGACCTGCTCTGATAGGGCCCCCACTACGCTGCTGTCTATGCTCTGCAGCCTGCCTCCTGTCAATGCTCTCAATAGCACTGGCCCTCTCCACCATCTCTGGAAAGCTCAAAATATCCAAGGGCGCTATAGCCCTCCTCAACTCGTGTCGTAAACCCTCTACAAACCTCCGGCACATCCAATCCTCATCTGGGAACCTCTGATAGAACTCCGAAAACTGAATCATGGCCTCAAATCTGGCCGCATAATCACCAACAGACATGTCTCCCTACTGGAGACTCATGAACTCTCTCTCCTTTTCGTGCCTGACTAATCGCGGGAAGTACTTCTCAAAGAAACACTCTCTGAACAGCTCCCAACCGATCAGTCTGCCCTCAGCCTCTAGTAATCTCCTCTTGCCTCTCCACCATGACTCAGCCCCTCCGATCATCATGAAGGCGGCATAGGTCACCTTCCTATCATCTATGCATCTCATAGTATCAAAGATGTTCTCGAGCTCCTGAATCCACCACTCTTCTCGCTCTGGGTCATACTCTCCACCAAACTGGGGTGGCTTACCTTTGAGAAAGGTAGCCAATCCTGCATCCTCAGCATCGGCGGCTCTCCTCCTATCCTGTCGCTCCTGTAACTCTGCCTCTCTCTGTAGCCTATGAGTATTCTGCCGCGCCTGCGGCAACAGAACGGATGCTAACTCGTGGATAGTCCGAAGAGTCTCGACGGACTCTCCTCCACTTCCAATCCCTGCCTCTAGCTGATTGGGCTCATCCTATACACCCCCTATCGCTCTACCACCACCCCGTCTGCCACATCCTCGACCTCGGCCTCGAGCCATGATCCTGTTAAAAGAAATCATTAGCCTACATCAATATGACATATAATACTACATAAAACTGGAATATAAATACTACATGCCATAGAGATGTCGCGTCAGACTCATTACCCAACTTCTAAGCATAGTTGTTATTCGATATAGATTCAACTAAATGGCCAGTTCACCCTAATCACAGTGCTCACAGTCCGTTTCAGAACCGAACTGCTCTGATACCACTAAATGAGACGCCCCAACGTCCCATTAAAGGAAACCCAAAATATTAAGACCTAATTTTGTTATTGTCGTTAAGCGGGTATATTAAAACAGAGGAAAATTTAAAACTTAAAATATACACAACATATATACATACATACATAACATATACACCTCAAGTCCTGATACAGTACAGTAGAGGGAATCCCATCAGTCGGATCCCAAAGTGTAAAAACTGATAATCAAACAAAATAAAAACAACATCCTAAAGAGACGAGTGCTGGCCATAGACTCTGTACTCAACTATGAGGATCCACTGCTCGTCCTCCAACGTCTGGCGCATATGAGGTCCCATCAAGCTCCTCCATAGCTGGCTCCTCCGTAGGATCTTCTCATCACGATCACAAAAAAAGAAACATATGCAATATAGAGAAGACAGGGATAAGAAACCATATAACATCAAACGTGGAAAGGGTTTAGCAACATTTAATTAAATAATGGCACACTAAACATCCGTCTCCCAAGTATAAATATATGTAACACAATCACCCTCAATCCACATCAAGGATCTTTCCTCTACCCTCCATCATGATGCAATGCAAATGCTGTATGAATAATCTCCTCAGGTATCGGCCATATCCGGATATAACAACAATATAATCGACACGTCCCAGAGTCCCCGGTGCACACCCTCGTCCGCGGATGGAGGGTGCCCACGCAAAGCAATGGCACTATAGCTACACAACCCGGTGCACACCTCTGGACCACAATCCAGGATGCACATGCAAAGCATGAACTATAGCTGCGACTAAAATGAAATCATCTCTGGACGGTCTGTCTTTAGCCTATCCCCGAGAATTTTCCCTCCGAGGCATAGACCCCACTCGACCTTGTTTCAGGTCCCTCATATCACAGACCATGTTTCAGGTCACCCCCTAGTGCCTTAACCGGTCATCCTAATCTCATAAATAACCTCAAAATAATCTCATTTCATTAATCTCAACCTCATCTCACGATAATTATCTCGGTTGGGCACTGCTATCACATATCGTATGCAATCCCAAAATACATCCTCGTGTCTCAACATAACTTATGATTTACTCAATCCTCTAAGCACAGTCATTACACTCATCCTATCATCATAATCGTCATCATGTTATCCAAAATCATCATCATATATCCTCATATCATAATATCATTTCCGAATAATAAAAAATGAAATATAATAATAATAATAATAATAATAATAATAATAATAATAATAATAATAATCACAATAATAATAATAATAATGATAATAATAATAATGACAATAATAATAATACTCATAATAATAATAATAATAATAATAATCACAGTAGTAGTAGTAGTAGTAGTAATAATAATAATAATAATAATAATAATAATAATAATAATAATAATAATAATAATAAGTATAAACACTTCTAAAATAATTACCACACTCATGATATCATATATCAAGTATCAAGTTCACATCAACCAGTCAAACAGGCAATCATCACGTAATAAAATAATCTATGTATGTAGCGTAACGACAATAAACGCACAATTTCTATATCATCATCGGTACCACTGAGTAGTCCCCAATGTGGTATAGACATTGTCCGTTACTCGCTCTCGTGTAGGGTTTGGGTCGACCTACGCCATTATCTAATTAAATGTAACCGCGTTGTTTCCGACGTTAAATAGTTTCTTTCCCCCACCTGAGATGTCTTAGGCTAGCTCTGGAGTAACGAAACGGACACTCCCTATACTCCCTCAAATCTGCCACACACATTTCTACACCCTCCGGGGCTCCAAAAATTCATCTGAACACATCATTGTGAAGCACATGTTACGTCACTACTAGAAAACTTGAATTTTCGGACGAAATTTTCAGACGGAAATGTTTCCGTCTGAATTTTTTCAAAAATTTCGGACGGATTTCACACGGATTGTGTTTTTTTTTATATTTTCCTTGATCCGTCTAAAATCCGTCCGAAATTTCGGACGGATTTCACACGGATTGTGTTATTTTTTATATTTTCCTTGATCCGTCTGAAATCCGTCCGAAAATTTCATACGGATTTCACACGGATTGTGTTATTTTTTATATTTTCCTTGATTTATATTACATCCGTCTGAAATCCGTCCGAACATTTCGGACTGATTTCACACGGATTTGTTATTTTTTAATATTTTCCTTGATTTATCTTACATCCGTCTGAAATCTTTCCGAAAATTTCGGACGGATTTCACACGGAATTTGTTATTTTTTATATTTTCCTTGAAAAAATATTAAATAATTTTTCTTATAAATATGATTAAAATATTAGACATTAATAAATTTAAAAGTAAACAAGATTTATGAAAAAAAATTAAAAAACATATTTAGGCTAATAAAATGAAATCAATCCCTATTAAAGCAATCCGTGCCAGTTTAGTTTGAGTAATTAAATTACTCTCTTCAAATTATTTTATTGGGTGTGTTAGCACTGACTTATTTCAGTGAATGCACGCTTACTAGACAATAATTTGCGTTATTGTCACTATTATTACCAGTACAGAAAAATGTTTTAAATAATATGATTAAGAGAAAAGAATTTTCATATTTTGATTCAATTTAATTTTAGAGTTGAAAATAAACTAGTTTGACATCAATCGGAGATTAAATTTTGGACCGAGTATTTTCTTAGTTGATCAATTCAATTATTAATCTTTGCTCTAATTTGAATTTCGAAATCATATATTTATCAATATTTATTTTTAGATTCCAAAAAGTAAAAGCATGTTTATTTTAGGCTTAATATTTATCACTCATTTTGTACCCACTAATACAAAAAAAATCAGATTTTTCTCTCTCCTATTTCTATCTAAAACCCGTAACCCCCTCCCCTTCACTTTCTTATTTTCTTTCTATGCTATCTTCTTCTTCCTTATCAAACCCATTTCTTCTCTTCATCCCATCTTTCTCCACCTTCACCCAACCACCTCCTAGGACCTCAGCTGCACGCCACCATCCGGAGGGGCACCGACCATCCGCGCGTGCTGCCCTGGGAGCGCCCTCCGACAGCCGCGCGACGAGGAGGAAAATGCCAACACGCGTCTGGTGGCTCAACTCGTCTCTCCGCCTCTCTCCGTCGCGGTACGCTGCTCTGACCGCCGTCCTTAGTGGCTTCCACCATGGTTATGTTGTTAAAGCTTCCTTCTCTCCTTCTATGAAGCTCATCTTCTTTGTTTGGCTCATGGGTGCTTCAAAACGTTGTTGCCGATGTCTCCGCCATAACTCCACCGCACCAGACCTCCAAAACAGCCACCACGTTCCTCTTCCTTCACCTTGGGTAAGTGTTTACCCCTAATTTCTTCTAGTTTCAAAATGCCCCAAATCAATTGCAAACCCTAACCCTATCCTTTTAATTTCATATTTTAATCTTCAAATTAAACCTTGTTTTATGAAATTGGGACTTTGAATTAGTGTTTCCCTAAACCAATTTCATTATTCTTTAGTTAAAATGAGTTTTCCCCAAATTGTATTTAGGATCCCTAAACCCCAATTTGATTTTACACTTATGGTTAATTATTTTATTTGGATGTTTAAGTTTATTTTGTTACGTGGTTTAGTTTGAGTAATTAAATTACTCTCTTCAAATTATTTTATTGGGTGTGTTAGCACTGACTTATTTCAGTGAATGCACGCTTACTAGACAATAATTTATGTTATTGTCACTATTATTACCGGTACAGAAAAATGTTTTAAATAATGTGATTAAGAGAAAAGCATTTTCATATTTTCATCCTATTTAATTTTAAAGTTGAAAATAAACTGGTTTGACATCAATCGGAGATTAAATTTTGGATAGAGTATTTTCTTAGTTGATCAGTTCAACTATTAATATTTACTCTAAATTGAATTTTGAAATCATATATTTATCAATCTTTATTTTTAGATTCAAAAACTAAAAACATGTTTATTTTTAGGCTTAAAATTTTATCACTCATTTTTGTACCTATCACTAAATATTAAGTTTAAAACACAAAAACTCTCTCCTTCCCCCCATCAGACCCGTAAACCCCCATTTTCTCTTTCTTTCTTTCTTTCTTTCTCTTTCTTCTTCTTTCTCCTTCCTTCTCTGCTGCTACTTTCTCTTACTCCCTTCAACCTAATCTTCTTCCTCCTTCCTCTCGCCATAGCAGTGCCGCCCACACCGCCTGGAAGCTCGCCGGCCGCTGCGGCTCAACGTAGGGAGGAGAAGACGTGATGGCGCCACCGCCTGCACGTGTTGCTGCCGCGTGAAAATGCGTCCGCTGTCGCGCGATCGTCGCTCCACCGCGGTAAGCACCGCACGCTGCCGTCTCCATGGTGGTTCCCACAATGTGAGTCATCTTAATCTATTCCTTCTTCCTTGGTGTTACTCTATCTCTCTTGTTGGAACAGAACCACCATGAACCGTCACTTGCCATCGCGTCGCTGCCGTCCGCCGCCGCGTCGCCGCATCACAGCACCACCACAACTTCTTCTTCTTCCTTGGGTGAGTCAAAACCCTCTCTTGTGTCTCAGATTCAAAACCCCCAAATTGATTTTGAAACCCTAACCCTAACCCTTTGATTTCAGATTTAATATTAAAGAATAAACCTTGTTTTATGAAATTGGGACTGTGAATTAGTGTTTCCTTAAACCAATTTCATTATTCTTTAGTTAAAATGAGTTTTCCCCAAATTGTATTTAGGAGCCCTAAACCCCAATTTGATTTTATTTGAAGTTAGTTATGTTTTTGTGAAATTAATTATGATTTAGTGCAATTAGGACTCTTAATTTATGATTCCCAAGTTCTCTTTCATGATCCTTTAATCAAAAGAAAAGTTTCCTCAAAGGGTATTGTGAAGCGTAAGCTCCAAACATGATTTTCTTTGAAAATAGCCTTGTTTGGTAATAAGATTAAGTGTTTAGATCAAATTAGAATGTGTGTTTGGTCATGCGTAATTGATTTCTTGATTTATGATTGTTGCGCGTTGTTTGATTCCCTCTCTGGGACGTTTTACACGGCTATGCTTGCTTGATGGAGTAGATAATTACATTCTTGGAGCTAACGTGAGCATTAAGACGAGGATCCTTTACTTGTCTTCAAAGGTAAGGGGAGCTTGCCTAGGGATATTCAATAACTATATGCATGTGTGTATGTGTGTAATTGAGTGTTGTGAATATTATTGTGATATTGAGCCAATACTTGAATAAAAATCCTAATTCTTCTTTGTTTATTTTCAATTGCATGTAATGAGTGTTGCAACAACTCATGGACTGATGCAAGATCTAGGAAAACATATGTCTTGTTTGATGGGTGGAGTTTCCAAGTTTCTTCTTTCATTTTGTTTGCTAATTGCTATTCTATGCAGAGAGAGAAAGTGAGAATGAGTTAGAGAGAGAGATAGGAATAAGAAAAACAAAGGAGGGTTATTGAAGTTTGAAGATAGGTGATGCAAAAAAATAAAATAAAACAAAAGGAAAGGGATATAAATGAAATGAAAATGGGATGATGTTGTTTCTCTGCTAATGTTGTACATGTAGCAGTTTTTGGCTGGTTGCAACCTCCTTATTTTTAGGCTTTGCTGTTTCACTTTATTTTGCTTTTAGTTTTTGGCATCTAGCTTTTAGTTCTTTATTTTGCTTTTAGCTTTTAGTTCTTGATATCTGATTTATGTTGAATGTTCATTTGCGCAGATTGAAAAGCCCTTGCAAAGACATGGAGGCAGGCTTGAGCACAATGAGACTTATTGTAGTTCCTGTTTGCACCTGAAAAGTTAAAGGACCATATAGATGTTTAAACACAGTTTTTGAGATTTCATCCTTCTTTGATCAGTTGTGTTTCTAAACCCCAATTTTTGACTTCCATTAAGTGTTTAAATACAGTTTTTGAGATGGTGTTCATGATCCTCTTTTATATATAGGTCCGCATTGGGCAATACTTAAATGGGATTTATATACTATTGTTTGTACTTGTTAGCCGTCCATTGTCTGTAGCTTGTTCTAAGGCTAAGTTGATGTTTGATGCTAAAGCATAATAGTAGTATGTTTTTCAAAAATGTTTGATGTTTGATGATTCTTATCCCCTTTGGACATAGGGCTTTTCAAAAATCATCCATAGAATGCGCGTCACGGCCGTGATGGGCATCACGGCCTGGCCGTGACAGCTTTTGCCTTGAACGTTGCTTCAGTAAATGGTCTGTCACGGCCGTGATGGGTATCACGGCCTGGCCGTGACAGATTCTGCCTAGAAGGGGTTTGGCTCAGTTGACATGTCATGGTCGTGATGGGCATCACGGTCTGGCCATGACAGATTCTGACTTTTCATTCTTCCATGGGAAATCCGTTCCAAATCCGTTGGAAAACAAAAATAAATTTGTCTGAAATCCGTCCGAACAATAACCAACAAAATCACAACATCCGTCCCAAATCCGTTGGAAAACAAAAATAAATCTGTCTGAAATCCGTCCGAACAATAACCAACAAAATCACAACATTCGTCCCAAATCCGTTGGAAAACAAAAATAAATCTGTCCGAAATCCGTCCGAACAATAACCAAAATCCGGATTTCCACGTTGTCCATATTCCGTCCGCAATCCGTCTGTAAATATTTTCGGACAGAATTTGGGACGGATTTTATAATTTCCCACGAGGATTTTTCAGACGGGTGTCATTCCATCTGAAATCCGTCCGAAATGAATTATCCGTCCGAAATTTGTCCAATTTTCGTCCGAAATCCGTCTGAAAATCTATCCGAAAAAGATGGATTTCTAGTAGTGTGTGTAATCCAAATCTGAAGACGGAATTGGAAACCGATAAATGAATTGAAAGATAACCTCAATAGGTCACCGACGGCATTTAGGCATAAAAAGGACATAGGTTTACCTTAGCCTAGATGAGAAAAGAAAGATATGGTAATGAAGTAGACGTCGTGAGGATCACAACGGTATAATCGGTTTCTCAATAGGACAAATGGATTGATCGGAATCAGCTCCGGAAGTTTCACTCTCTCTCACGACCCCTCTCTCTCTTTCTCTCTATTTCTCACGTTGCCCCAGTTCTTTCTTATTCCTTTGTTTTCTTTCTTTTCTTTTACCTTAGTTTCATATTAGTTTAAATTAACTAGCATTCTGCATGATGAAGTAACCTAATGACTCATCCATGCTACCATGCTACAGTTATAGGCCTTGGAATTTACGTGGACTAAGGAAAAGAAAGGCAAGCAGGTGACATGGTTTCATATTGGTCAAAGAAATTGCATGAATAAAAATGGCAAGTAGGAGGTGGCGTGAATCAAAGAAAATAATGAAATACATTTACCACTTGCATGATGAAAGAAAATGTAATAAGGAGGAGGTGGCACTACAACATCATGCATCCAGAATTTGAAGAGATGGAGGTGTCCTCCATGCATAAAAACCGTGAGCTACTTGCTCATATATAAAAAAATAAATAAAATTAATTTAGTTAATTTAATTAGGTTAAACTTGTAACTAGGGTATAATTAATTGAGAATAGTGCTAATTAATCATAATGAGTAAAACTTGAGTAAATTAATTATAATCATCTAGCTATGGTTAAGATATTTATCTATGACTAATTATCTTTTAATGTTTTTGTTGATGATAAACCACCTTAATTAAGAATTTAAATTGAGGTGCTTGCCTAATGAAATTTTTGAAGTGCTTGAATTTTATTTTTTTAAACTTGCATATGTGTTTAGATTCTTAAATAATTTTAATTTATCTAACCCTCATTCCCATCTAATTAAGATATATAATTTTTATGCACGAAAGATAGGATGTTATACTAAGCTATCTAGGGTTTTTATACTCTCAATCCTCAGCTAATTTTAAGTTTTATCAAGTTTTTATCTATTTCAAGTCTCAGATCCATCTTTTCAAAAATCATGCAAAAATACTTAGAAAAATGTTTGATGAGTTATGACTCTTATCTTCATCTCTCCTGTACCTATACTTTCCTTATCCAAGATCTTGAAATCAAAATAAATTCCTAGCTTTATTTTACTCTCTTGGCCGATACCCTAACCCTACAGGTTAGATGATTTTGTTTCATATTATTAACTTATAGCAATTTATCTATGCATGTTAATACTATAGTAACTAGGATCCAAAAGACGGAGTTGAGAAAATAACCCTAGCCCTATTAATGACTCATGGCCGAACCTAGCATGAATTGGTTATAGTTGGATTTTGTTTGATTTATTTGTGTTATTTTGTTTTGATTGAAGGTTAACCATTAACCGTGGTAGAGTAAAGAGGATAGGAAAGTTCGGGACTTCGATGATAAGTTTAGGTGGGGAAAGATTCAACCTACCATCGGAATGGATAAGTAGTTTATAATATAATAATTATGTAGGGCGACCTAAACCCTACTAGTGGTTGAGTGATCGACAAGATCAAAATCGTATTGGAAACCTTTTCTGTAATACCAATGATGATTTGGGGATTGTAGGTTATCGACTTTTGGTTAATCTTATGATATTGAGGATGTCTAACTTTATTGTTATTGAATTGATTGTGATACGCTGGTTGATGTATTCTACTGTATGTGACATTTTATTTTGATGTTCGAATATTTTGGTGATTATTGTGTTATGCATGATCTACCTGGTTTGATAATATGCTTAGTTGACTTTTAAGTAAGGATATGTGTTGTTCGGGAGATATTTGTCTGGATGAGAGAATAAATGTGATTTAGAGGTGCCTAGCCTAATTAAGTTATTTTATCTATAAGGTGTGATGTGGAAAATGTGTTAAGACTGTGAGGGAAGGTTGAGGCATTAGGTTGTTATTGATGCAATTTTGGGAGATTCATATATAGATGTTTTGTTATTCTCAGTCGTATGAGTGGAACACACGAGATCAGGATATCCTATTTTGGGATATCGGATATTGCGAGTGAGTACCGTACGGATGTGGATGCCGAGCTAGACTACCGTAATATATACTCTTTTAGTTCTTAACGCGTTCAAATGTTCTTAGCTCTGGACCATTCTAGACTGATATTCCTTGACGCGTTCGCATATTCTTGGCACTGGATCATTCTGGACTAATACTCGCTTAGTCCTTGACGCGTTTGAAAGTTGTTGGCACTAGACTGTTTTGGACTAATACTCGTTTAGTCTTTGACGCATTCGGAAGTTATTTGCACTAGATCGTTCTGGACTACTGACTAACGTGGTAGGAATAGAGATGGCCAAGTTAGCATAAATGTTTAGTTGCATGAGAGTAAGGGTAGAGGATGATATCATAATTTGAGGATGATTGTTAGTTATGTGTGATGCTTGTCTTTGACTGTTATTATATTATATACTATGTATTCTTTTCTGCTTTTGATGATAGAACTGTTTCTTATCCCCTATATTTTCCGTATGTTGTACTTTATTTCTTATATGATCGCACGAGAAGACCCTATGGATGAGCCCGTTGCGGAGGAGTTTGATGGAACTCCTTATGATCCAGAAGCTTGAGATCGAGCTGGGGACTCGAGTGGTATAGTTTAGGTAGTTAAGGCCAGTGCGTCTTGTGAGACATTTTATATTTTCCGCTGAGTATAATAGTTTATATAAGTATGTGCCTGTAAGGGATTCTATTGATAGGATACCCTAAACACTGTTTTGATAACTCTAATGCAACACATATGTGTGTATGTATAATATAAGTATGATGTGATGCTTTAACTTTCAGAAGTTGGATGCATTATAAGTTAAGTTTTAATTTTTACGTATTTCACGTTAAGCACGTGATCAAACAATTAATTAATAAGGTTTTAATTTAATAGCACAACGGAATGTCTCAGACCCTATGTCACGGAACTCCTGCAAGACATACCAACTCGCCACCCTGACAACGTCAACTTGATGTCATTAAGTAACATTTATTTTTATTTCAAATTTTTAAATCATAAAGTAACTTTTCAACTTCATCACCTACCTCCAACGGATTTACCAGTTTTGCAGAAAGCAGCTCAACATTTTTTTTTCAAAACACAAAAAACGGTTTTTATAAAGTTGTTTTGGAACCCATTTCCTTTCTCACAATTTCTCCATTTCTTTACTTACCCAGATTCAAGTCATCTCCCTATGTCAACACTGCAAGACCAAAACCAGCAACACACTCCCTCTATGTAACACCACTTGGTTGGTCCCTATGTTCCAAAACACCAGCTAATAAGAGTTCAGTACAGATAGCAATACAAAATTCCTACTCGATGTGTGTGCTCGAAGGGAAGAATTGGAAACGAATGAACATGGAGACGAATGAACTTGGGGTGAGGTGGATTAGGGTTCACATGGCAATAGATCTGATTTTTGCAAGATGAAAATAAAGTGTTTTTGAAAAAATTATCATGTTTTTTAAAATTTTAAATAATCAGAAGTAAAAGTTTAAAGTAAAATATATATTTAGTTGACAGGGACAAATCTGTAAAAGCAAAAGTTCCTAGGTAAAAAATAAAACTTAGACTTAGACTTTATTAAACACATTTATTGGTCAAATACATACTGCATTGATGCAGTTAATTTAGCCCAGGTATCAAAGAAATGTCCAAATTAATAAATACAAATATCTACATAATGATTTTTTTTTTTTGAAACAATCAAACTCATATCATTTCCAAATAAAATTATTAAGCAATACAATTGATAACATTATTAAAACAACAGGAGCTAACATATAAGATAGAAGTCCTAGCTAAACTATCAGCGGCTAAATTTGCTTGTCTAAGAAGAAACCTAACTTGATAGGTTGGATGATTGAGAAGCATTTGTTTACATTGGTGAATAAGGACCCCAAACTCTGTATGATCAGTCCTAACACTTTGGAGAGCATCCGCAACCATTTTGCAATATGTTTCCACAATAGTATCATGTAGACCCAGTTCCACCAAGGTTTGAATGACTGTTATAACTCCCAAAGCTTCCCCCTCATGAATCTTTGGAATTCCCATAAATAAGCTTGTCCTTGCCTCCAAAAACCTTCCAGCTGCATCACGTAAGCACAACCAGCTCCATACATTTTATCTTCACTGAAAAACGCCATGTCCACGTTGCATTTCACAAACCCCGTGGGTGGGGTGCTCCATGCGCTGATAGCACAAGGCGCACCACTTTGATGATGATTACTTGGGTTTACTTGCAACCAATCCTGCAGCACTACTTTGGCCCCTTAAAAACACCTGTTTCGAGCTAGAATTTTTCTGCACCCAAACCTTTTCATTGCCCCTCTTCCACATACCCCAAAGCACCATGGCAAACAAGCTTTTTTTTATTCTCATCTAGCTTCTCAAAGACTGCCCAAAACAGTTCCAGAAAACTCTCCACATTATTAGCTATTGACTCAATAACCCCCCACATTCCTGCCTCTCGCCACACATGCACACTAGCACCACAACCCACAAAAAATGCCAGTCATCCTCCCAATTGCTATCACAAAACGGACGGGTCCCGGGGCATGCAACACCACACGTTTGGAGCCTCATTCTAGTAGGAAGGCATTCTCTACAAACTCTCCAAATGAGGTGACGCACTCAATATGGAACACGAAGACTCCACACCATACTCTAGTGTCCTTCAACATGAAGAATCTCACTATTCAGCAACCTACTCATATAACAATGATAAGCTGACTTCACCGTACACTCACCATTCTTACTCAAACTCCAAATAATGCGATCCTGTACATTACCATTGGATAAGGAATTTCCACAATTTTTCCAACATCATCTGCTTGCAGGAAAGTTGCCAAAAATCATGATTCCATACCCCTCCACAAAAATGTAAGAGATCCTTCACTGTCCATGCAATATTATCAGCTGAAACAGTTGAAACAAGATAAAGGTTTTGTTGGTCGCGAAGCCAAGGGGAAGACCAAATATTTATTTGTGACCCATCACCAATTCGCCACCTACACCCAGGTTTTAACAAAGCTTGAGAATTTCTGGATATCTACGTAATGATATTCCATGTGTTTGTGCATATATACATAACTAAGTAACTGAATCGGTACAACCCACGGGAATAAAGGATTTTGATGTATTCATTTTGATTGTGAATTATTATAATTTCCATGAAACCAATACTTATATATTAATTTGAAATTCGAAATTTGAAATACAAATTTAAAATTTAAAAATAAAAGAATAATTAGAATAGTATATGAGAAGCTATTGCATCAGAGATTAACACATGTCGAAATATCCTTATCTTGAACCTTCTTTTATATATAATATATGTATATATATAGATATAGATATAGATATAGATATATGAGAAACTATTGCATTTAAAAATTGTATTCATAATTTTTTAAAAAAATTTATAGCATTAAAAAATTGTGGTATTAAAGGATTTTTTTAAAAAAATTGTGGTCCGTATTTTTTTAAAAATCTCCATACTAATCTTACATGTTCTAGTTATGTATTAAATGATTTTGATTGTATTCAGATTTTTTTAACAAAATCATTATTTCATAAGTATTAATTATTAAAATTAAAATTTTATAGCATTAAACTATTAATGTGTTGTAGTTTTTGTATTAAAGGATTTTGATTGTATTTACTTTAATTGTCAATTAGTATAATTTCCTTGCAATCAATGCTTGTATATCAATTTGAAATTCGAAATTTGAAATACAAATTTAAAAATTAAAATATAAAATTAAAAGAATAATTAGAATAGTATATGAAAAGTTATTGTATCAGATATCGACACATATCGAAATATCCTTAACTTAAACCTTCTTTTATATATATTACTTGAAAATGACATTAAAAAGGTATATATAATCTGAAATGCAATTCACGTGGCATTTCTTTAAATTTGACCTAATGATTAACATGTGTCATGGTGCAGTAGGAATGTACATATACCTAACTAGAGAACCTTATATTATTATTATTATTATTATTTTTATTTTTTATTTTTTTTTTAATTTTTTATTAAACAAGGAACATTCTATTATTATCATTTGAAAAAAAAAATGAAATACTCCTTCCGGTCCTTATTATAAGAAAAAAATGGATATTTTTTTTGGTCCAAAATATAAAAAACATGGATCAATTTTGATATATATTAAATATTAATTCTCAATTTTACCCTCATTTATTATAATATTTATATTTACGAGATAGTATCAACTTTGCATACAAGTCGAACATTAATTAAGATTAGAAGAGATATTTTTGTAAATTTATATGAATAATAATTACAATTGACTTATTTCAATATATTTTCTTGGTCTGTGTGTTTTAGGGTTTTGTTTGTTATAATAAGGACCGGATAGAGTATAAGTTATTATATAACCTAAATGTAAGCTATTTTTAGAGTATAGTTAAAATAGATTTTAATATCTGTAAGAAAAAAATATAGAGTTGCAATGGGAACGCGGCAATGGAGCATACTTGGAATAAAGGACCATAACCATTCGTCATTGAATCTTCACATGGGACATATTACGTAAATTTTTAAAGACTTAAATAAAAGTAAATTTTATTAAGTATAAGAAAAACTAAAAGTAAAAAGTTTTGGGGAGATAGGGTTTCGAGTGATAAAGTGATCATTGGTTGATCACAACGGAAGTGAACTTTACCTATAAGTATAGGAGTTTGAATCACGAGGTCATCATTTTGGAAGAGAATTTTACTTATTTATCACCCCGACCCAAGAGTTAATTTTTGCTTTTGGGGATAAAGACCAAACAAGTATTATATTAAAAAGCATTTTTCATGTAAAAATATTACGTTTTTGGTCTTCTAACTTAATTAAATTATAAATTTCAAGTTAGTCTTCTCTATGGCAAATGTTCCATTTTGATCATTTAAGTTAAGAATGATAGTCAATGTTGATCCTTGAGACCTTGACGTTAAATATGCTATAACGATGTTAGATTCTCACTGTTAATAGTCTAAAATGGTTGAAAGAAGATTTGATTCTTCTATGTTTTGATTCATGGTAGTTGTCTACTTTGAAGAGTGAAGAGGAACAAGATTCCGACGAATTTCTAGCTATATTGTAAGAGCTGTTGACAATCTTATATACGACAGCCGATGGTGGTATTTTTGTAATTTTGATTTTTTGAGAATATTAAACCATGACTTTAGTTTATTAATCATTATTCTTATTAATTCTATTTTTCTATGTATTCTCTACAGTCACAATATTCAGTGATAATTCATATGTCTTTCATATATATCTCTAGCTTCCGCTTTTAATTCTTGTATTAAATTTCTTAAATTACTTTGATTATTTAAATCTAGCATGTTTAGTCTATATACAAATTTTTCTATGTTTTGTTAATCTATATTTCTTTTACTTGCTTAGTTCTGATACCAAATCGGTATCATCCTATTAATTTTTTAGAATTTTTTATATTATTCGTTTCTAAGGGTAGTATTTTGATCATCTTAATTTTATTAATTCCAAATTTTATTTCCATCTATGTAAACATTAGAATCATTATATAATTTAAATTACCATAAATAATATATAGGATCTCTATATAATTCAAAACAGTAATTACGATCACTATATACTTCATTTCCATATTCACATTGTATTCTTTGTTGTATATTTTTTAGATATAATTCTTCCTGTTTATATTGATTCTTTAATTTATTAATTATTATTTGCTTACAATCCTTTGGTAAATTCATAGATAATATGCTTAACATTTCTTTATCCATTATTCTGAATAAGTATTCATCATCAGAATATCTTTGCTCTTCTATTAATTTCATTTCTTCTAGATATTCAAATCCAATTTCAATATCTAAGCTGTGTAAATAGTATTCTTCTTGTCAAAATTGTTCTTTTATCTTTTTTATTATAATTTGTTTACATCAACTGAAAGGTTAAATTGTAATACACTTATTATTTATCTACATGTTTGTTCATCTAAATCTATTTTTCTTTTATTCACTACCTTCAAAAGGTGGTGCTTCAATTCTGAAGTAATTAGTTGAGGTTGGGGAGGAACTTGAAGATTCAAGATACAATTTCTTTATACCATCCATTATATTTTTCATTCCTTTTTTATATTGTTCTTTTATTTTTCTCTCTTTATTTTCCAAATCAATTAGTTCCTTTTCTTTTCTTATTAGATGTTTTTATTATAATTTGTTTACAATCAACTGGAATGTTAATTGTAATACACTTATTATTGTTAAGTCTCTAAAATGTCTGATATGCAATTCCTTAAGTTTTGATGAAAACTAAATATTGGTTAATGATTTAATTAACCTTCATATTGGTTGCTAACCTGTCTATCTAGTATGCAGATTAAATAATAGAAACAAACAGACGTCCAACAAAGTGAAACAAACAGACGTTCAACAAAGTGAAATAAGCAGACGTCCAACAAAGTGTAACAAGCAGACGTCCAACACTGCGGTGATTGAAGCGCATGTCCAGAACACAAGAGATAGAAACTTGCGTCCACTAAAGTGATGAAAGCAAGCGTCTACTAACGTAGCATTTGGAGCGCGTCCATTAAGGTATCAGAATAGCGCGTCCATTAAGGTATCAGAATAGCGCGTCCATTAAAGTATCAGAATAGCGCATCCATTAAAGTATCAGAATAACCCATCCATTAAGGTATCAGAATGGCTCGTCCAATGACGTGGCATATGGAGCTTGTCTACTAGGTTAAGTTCAACCAGTTAAAGGAGTATCCGTCCAATGACATGGCAAATGGAGCTCGTCCACTAAAGTAACAGAGGCTCTCGTCCACTAGAGTAACAGAGGCTCTCGTCCACTAGAGTAACAGAGGCTCTCGTCGACTAGAGTAACAGAAGTGCTCGTCCACTAAAGGTGACAGAAGCGCTCGTCCACACTAGTCTTTGGACTTGCTGAGTCCTTAATATGGAGCTCGTCTACTGGCCCGAATGAAAACTCAAATGACTAGATAGACGTGGTTATTTTCAAGATGGAAGAACTTATCTTATGAACGTGAATTCTATAAGGATTATCAGAATCTTATTTCAAGAACCAGAAAGAGACTTGAAGCCTTCTCTCCTACTCAGTTTCACGATTATCAAGAAGAGTCAAGTTACTCTCGTAAGCAACCTTGGATAATCAGAACCAAAGACCAGTTAAAGAATGCTTCCAACATGCTTTATTCCCTAGTACCTCTAGTCCTTACACAAAAAGGGAAGTGTACTCAGTAAAGTACAAAAAGCTCTCTGCACAACTCTGATATGGATGTATCACGATGCATAAAGCCATGATCCTTCATGTTAGAGTACAATCAACGTTCCTATTGCATTAATGGCTGCCCAGAACGACTCTATTGCATTAAATGACTGCCCAGAATGACTCTATTGCATTTAATGAAGTTCTGCTTGAAGCCAACATCTGAGGGAATGTCTCTAACGGATCCTAAATGCTTGAAGACCATAAATACAGAAGTCTTTGAAGATGAAGAAGAAGAGAATACACATTGCATTAAAAAGCCATTACTCTGCATTAATTTCTTCATTCTATTATTTTTGTATTCTTCAATCGTTTGAAGTTATTACACAGACTTTCCTAAGACTTACATTTAAACCACTCTCACTACAAAAAAAAGGTTTTTAGCGACCGAAAATAGTGACCGAATTTTTTGGTTGCTTTTTGCGACCGAAATGACGACCGATTATAGGATCTACAAGAAAGACTGATTAGAGTTAATACTGCGACCGAAATAGAGCGTAGCAGGGTTATCGGTCGCTATTTCAGTCGCTAAATAAAGGAACTTAACAGTCAGAAACTTTATGCCTTTTTAGCGACCGAAATGGTGACCGAATTAAATGCAGCGGTTAAATTTTATTTACATTTGCATCCGATATCAATTCGGTCGCTAAACGGCGCGTAAAAAAAATAAAACAGCGCGTGTTAGCGACCGATTTAAAAATCCGTCGCTAAATTTATGAACTTAAATTTTCAAATGGCACCCTTGCGACCGAATTTTCGGTCGCTAAAAATTAAAATCCCTAAAAACGCAGAATCCCCTTTCTTCTTCATTTTGCGATCTCTCTTCCTCTCTCTCACTCGATCTCTCTTTCTCTCCTCCGGCCACCACGGTACGAGACTGCCGCCCCTCCTCCGACCACCACCATTACGGTAAGCTCTCCTCTCTCTCTCTCCATCTCTCTCTCTCTCTATCTATTTCTAACTATTTCTCTCTCTCAGTTCCCTCCTTCTCCGCACGGCTACCACCGGCACCACCAGAGCAGCGCCGCCGTCCTCCTCCTCCTCTGGTATGTTTTCGTCTCTCCTCGCCTCTCTCTCTCTCTCTATTTCTCTGGTTTGTGCATTTACTATGTTATTACAACATGTACAATATGCTCTGTATTTACTTAATCCATGCTCTCTGAAACTTGATTAGATCCCCATTTACTTAGTTCGCATTCGTGGTTTCATGTAACTCGGTCATATCTTTATCTAGGCATTAGTTCAAGTATATAGTTTTCTGTAAATGCTTGTTTTTTTGGTCTGTAGCTCAATTCTGAGCTTTCTGTATAAATAATACAGCATTGACTTTGGGGGAAGATGGTGATGGATTTGATTGATGAAAGAGAGAATGAGAAAGATGGGTTAACCGAGGAGGAAGATGACGGTGTTGAACTTCAACCACCTAGTCCTCCCATGTATCTTGTAGTAGCAAGATGACTCGGGAATAATGGAACTGGTTTTGATGATGTGTTTGGATCTCATGACCTGACCAGTTTTGATATATTTGATCCTGTAACATCCCGATTTTTCGCTGCTTCTAATATCGGAACATCCTGTAACTTGAACTTCATTGCTTTATTGCTTACTACTGAGAAGAGCTACTTGTGTATTTCATGTGAGTTGTGAGTTGTGATGATCATTTGTTTTCATGTGTCATTATTTAATCACTCCTATTAGGATTAGGAAGCTCTCATTGAGAAAGCACGAGAAATCTGTTTTTGTAACTTTTTTTTTTAATGCATTGAAATATCAAAAGTCAAGACTGTGAGATTAGAATTGATGGTTACTTGAGCCACAGAATTCCATTGCTGCCTGTGAGACTGGGAAACATAAACAGGTTTTTGTTTTTTGTTGATTGTTGACGTGTTGTATAATGTAAACTTTAAAGCCTCAAAGCACCCACCTGCATTGGCCGTGAAACTTGAATCCATTAGCATATTTAAGTGATGAGATAAGGATAACAGTGAGAACTAGGATTAGTGTAACTGTACCAATTTAATGTTTCAAATTTAATCTGAGAACCCTTCTGGTTTGCTTCTTGTTGATTTAGCTGTGAAATTACCTTCCATTTCAGCATCTTAGTCTTTGATTTAGATTCAGTTCTGTTTTGTGAAATGCATCTAAATTGGTTAGTGAGGATGTGTGCTATGGATTTTCAATTTGTTTTGTGCTAGGTGTCTATAATTTCAAACATGGATAGTTCATGGCTATAGTTAAAACAAATGACCAATACTGAGGCAGTTGTTTGAAGACCATTCTAGTTTAACATGTCCAGTAACAAGATTGTCCCTGTGTTAATGATGTGTTTTCTATTAAATATGGCACTTGTAATTTCTGGTCTGTTTATCTTTCCATATCATGGCTGAATTTATGTCATTGAAGGGTGTTCATTGTTCTGTTATATTGCCTCGGGGAATATCTCACAATAGTATGATCTATAGCCTCTGTGATGCAGATGTTTACTTGCTGTGAATAATTTCATATTGTATTGTGTATGCATTCTGATTGTATTGTATTTTGATTCGTTTGGAATCCATGAATTTGTTGGTTCTTTTCTGAATCTGTTTCAAAAATTTCAAAAGAGGGTTTTAGGGATTTCATGTTCTTGTTCAATTCTCTGTAAACAAAAAAATAATCTTTGTTGGAGTATGAAATGATCTAAAAACATTATTGTAGCATGTAATTCCAAGAGAGCTTTTCACTCATTTTGAATTGGATTCATTTGGTAATTCTACTTATCTCTTGTGTTGTTTGATGATGTAAATTTATTGAAGGCTAGTACTTATATCTGAGCATGTTCATACATTTGGATTGCTATGAAGAACAGTTTGTTCTCTTTAAAATAAAAATCTTTCAATAACAATGAATCAATGTAATTAGAATAATTTGATATGTATTTGTTGATAACTTGTTTGGAAATGATTGTGGAATCATATTTGTATATATTTACATTGTAAGCATTGGAATGAATTGATAAAGTGTTATTAGTTCGTAAATTGCATGACTTTGTTGTTGTTAATAAGATCATTATTCATTTACTAATTTAAATTCCATGAGCTTAAGAAAGTCTCTTCTTGAAGCCAAAAAAAGCGAGTCTCCTAGATAATGAAGGATTAAGTATAGGGTTAGATAAAATGAAGGGCTAGGCACAGTTTTCCAAGCACATGCATGACGTGCCGTCATCATTCAAACATTATTCACATTAGAAAGCTGCTCTGTACACAATATTATGAAAGCAACTCTGGTTTTCTACTCATTTGTTTCACTAGGAAATGGAGCTTTCCATAAATAGTTGTTGATGACCATCCTTACTAGGTTATCTAGGCACTTCCGGTAGGAAAAGTCCTCTCTATGACCATCCTTCAAAACGACGTAAAAGCATCTGCTTTCCTGAAAACTAATACGTTTGCTAATCTGTAAAGTTTCATGTGAAGTTACATTTCTTTGTTCTATTTTAACATGCTAGTATGCTACATGGATCTTTCCATCTTTTCTTATTATCACTTGATGAAGTTTAGACATATGACTTGTTTTCCTTATCGTTTTATCAGAAAATGGATCCGACTAAATGTTTTGAGACAGCCATCCATATAGACCAGGTGCAGTATCTCATCAACTTAAGAATAACGATCGAATTCACATAATGATGGTTAAGGCATTGACACATACTCGGCAAGTGTACCGGTTCGTTGCAAGTAATAAAAACGGTGAGACCGGATATCGTTCTCAGGGATCGTGGACAATTACCACTTCGCAAATTTGACTACTATCTAGGCGATCGGATTTTGGATTGAAGGTTGTTCTAACATCTAGCAAACAAACAAGAAGAAAATATTTTTGTTCTTTTTGGATTTTTCTCAAACAGTTAACGTGAAAACAGAGAGATGAATAACAATGAGATAGAATTGCTGGGGTTAAACTAAGCTAATCCTCCCTTGATTGTTATGAAATGATAACTAACACAGTTCCTACTCCCCTTATGACAATCGAATCTTTTCTAATATACTCAAGCCTAATGTCTTAGGTGCATTGAGCCTAAAATCCCAAATTAAACCCTAATGTCTTAGGTGGATTAATAAGAGAAATTGCATTAAGACAAGATTCATAAGATTGCAAGTAGCCAACACCTATGTCTAGATTCTTGGACTACTTGGCATATAATTCATGAGCATGCTTTAACATCAACCTTTCAATTGTCTATTAAAGCAACTAATCATTCCTAAGATGATCAAGCCTAGGAAAGCATTAAGCATAGAATTATATACTCACAAAGAAGAAGGAAAGCGTATTAAAATCAAATCATTTTTACAACCAAGTTCGGATAGCGATAGTCTAACCCCAACAAAAGGGGAGTTTAGCTACACATAATTGAAAGTAAAACAAAAGGAATAATTACGAGAGATGAACAAAGGGGAGAGCTCCATGGAATGATGCACACCACCCACAAGAGAGGATTTTTTTCTTTAGGGTTTTCCGAATGAATCTTCTTCATTGCGCTCAGTTTTTCTAGTACTCGTGGCGGTCACGGCAGTGATAGCCATCACGGCCAGGCCGTGATGGTTTCTCGACTTGGCACCGCTTCATTTACTGATTCATCACGGCAGTGATACTCATCCGGCTGGCCGTGATCCTTTTCGACTTTTCCAACAAACAGGTCACGGTAGTGATAGACATCACGGCTAGGCGTGATCGTCTCGACTTTTGGAGATCTGGCACGGCTGACACGTCCACGGTCGTGATAGCCATCACGGCTAGGCCGTGACAGACCTTCGACTTTTGGCTCAATTCTTTCTTCTTTCTCTTTGCTCCTCACGGTAGTGAGAGGCCATCACACTAGGCCGTGATACTCTCTGCTTGGCTCAATTTCTTATCTTTCAAAGCTCTAAGTCATCCAAGCTTCATACTTGCTAATTCTTGGGCATTTAATCATGAATATCTGCAAAACAACACACAATACCACCTTATCTGTTCCAAAGGAAAAACTAAACAAAATAAACACTAAAATGGCCTAACTATATGCAAATGCATGCAGAAATGTACATGGAAAATGAGGTGAAATCACACTCATCAGGCATAAACTAATCATCTACTAAATTGTTCTCGTGTATTTGCAGGATTTGATTTCAATCCCGCGATCATTCTACCGTCGTTGGGGACAACAAATACCGCATGTTGTGACTATTGAAGACAAAAGCGAAAATTTGTTCAATGGGAATATAATAATCCATGAGGATCGCCATATTTTGCAACAGATACAAATGGTATCAGGGAGTTGTATTTGTTGTCCACTGGTGCATTGGCAAAGTTTAAGTACCTTCGGAGTTCTCGCTTCTACATGTTCATCCCTTTGAAAGATTGATGAGTTTTGATATTTTGATTAGTACTTATTGACTGTAGTGTGTTTTTATGTTTTGATCGTTAATTAGTACATTATTAAACTTTTTTTTATAAATAATTATTAAACTTGCGTTAATTAATATATATGTTTTCTTGATCATAGTGACTGTGGTGTTTTGGATCGTTAGTACATCATATTTACGTTTTCTATTTATTCAAAAAAAATATTGGTGTATTTTGTTTATATCAGAAATTAAAAATCAATGGGGTAATAGTTGAAAAACAAAATTTGGTCGGTAGGATTAAGTTACAGGAAAAATTTTATAAAAAAAAAAATTCAAAATTTGCGACCGAAATAGCGACCAAATATCGGTCACCAAATTAGGTTAGCTGAGCATGCGACCAACTATACGGCGACCGAAATATATAATTTTGTGAACGAAATATCGGTCGCAAATTTGCGACCGAAATACAAGTTTGGTCGCTAAACATTTAGCCACCAGGGTTTCTGTTACGCCCTTAATCCGGTCGCTAATTCGGTTGCTAAACAATATAGCAACCGAATTATCATATTTAGCGACCGAAATATTCGGTCGCTAAATAGGTTTTTTTTGTAGTGTCTCTAAGTGTTAGTGGAAAATCTGCCTGTGAGAAGTTGTATTTATTACAAACCAAATCTCTCAAACAAACCTGGGTGAGCCTGAAGAGGCTAGATGTGCAAATAATACTTGTCTTGAGCCTGAAGAAGCTAGGTGTTTAAAGAATACTTGTCTTTGAGCCTGAAGAGGCTAGGTGTGCAAATAATACTTGAGTCTGTAACCTTATCAGTTATAGTGGATAAATCTTGGTGCTGCCAAGGACTAGACGTAGCTCTTTGCTTTGAAGAGTGAACCAGGATAAATAACTGTGTCAATCTCTCTTTCCTTAAACTCTTTAATTGCCTTAGTTTTCTTACGTCTATCAAGCGGTGTATTTGCAAAAGTCACCCGTCCATCCTGTATTCTTCCACTCGTCCCAATCTAGCCTTTTTGTTTGCAAAAAGATTTCAACTTTGCTTAAATTCTGATAAACACAATTCAACCCCCCTTCTCGTGTTTATAGTTGTCTATTTCAATTATTTCTCTACATGTTTGTTCATCTAAATCCATTTTTCTTTTATTCACTATCTTCAAAAGGTGGTGTTTCAATTCTGAAGTAATTAGTTGAGGTTGAAGAGGAACTTGAAGGTTCAAGACACAATTTCTTTATACCATCCATTATATTTTTCATTTCTTTTTTATATTGTTCTTTTATTTTTCTCTCTTTATTTTCCAAATCAATTAGTTCCTTTTCTTTTCTTTTATTTTTCTCTCTTTATTAGATGTTTTTCAATTAATTTTCTATTTCTACTTCAGTAAAAATCTTCAATAAATTGTTTAAATTTTTCTTTATTGCTCATATTTTATTTTTTACAAATAGGATTAATTCTTTCACTTGATTAGATAATTTTATGATATCATTTTCTATTTTAATTCTTTTTTGTTCTGGAAGACTAATTGGTCTTGGAATTGATTCTGTTTCGAGAATTCTTTGTTTACTTATAAAAGTTCACAATTCTGTTATTTCATTTTTCTTTGGATAGTAAAATTTTCCTTTATCTTCAAATAATCTTGGAATGTCTATTCTATCATTATTTATAAAGGTAATACTATGGTGTGTGTAACACCCCGGTTTTTACTGTTTTTCAATAACAGTAAATATGTGTATATGTTAGATTATTTTATTTGGATTGCTTAATTTTCTAGATATTTATTTTAATTTATTTTATATGGTTTGGTTTGAGTAATTTTAATTACTCATTTAAAATTATTTTTTGAGTGCGTTAATACTGTCTTATGTCAGTGTATGCTCCATTAATATGATGGAAAGAAAATTATTTTCTTATTTGACTCTATTTAATTTTAGATTTGAAAATATGTCGGTTTAAAATTAAGTGGAGATTAAATATTGGATCGTTAATTTTCTTACTTGATCGGTTCAACTATCAATCTTGACCCTAATTTAAATTTTGAAAGTATATAATTGTCAACTATTATTTTTAGGTCCAAAAGCCAAAAACATGTTTATTTTTAGGCTCAATATTTACCACTCATTTTGTACCCACTTATACAAATCAATTTTTTTTCTTCCCTATTTCTAGTGTCAGACCCGATACCCTCCACTTTTACTTCTACTTTCTTCTTTTTCTTCATCAAAATAACTCATCTCGCTCAAAACTCCATTCCTCCCTCTTGCTGCCCAGGTCGCACAGTTCAGTTCTACCCAACCCGTACGATGCCTGCTCGCGTCCGACCGTCGTCCCGAGCGAAATGTCGCCCGGTCCAGTCGTGCGCCGCGCCTGTCTCGCGCGAAATCGCGAGCCCACCGCGGTAAGTCCGAACCGTCACCCTTTCATGGTGGTTTCCACCCTCTTTGTCACTTAAACATCCATTTTCTTCTTCCCTTGAACTTAACCTCTCTCTCTCTCTTTGTCTTGACTCTGGGTTGCTCAGAAATCGCATCCTCCGTTGTGCCGCCACTGGTGCCGCCGTGCCGGACAGCCAAACCGCCACCATCTCTTCTCCCTTCCTTGTGGGTGAGTGATTCCTCACCTTATCATGTTAAATTTCAAAAAAACCCAATATTTTGAAACCCTAACTTCTTAATTGAAAACCCTAAGTGTTAAATAGGAATCTAGTTGTCTAATTGATGATGTTATTTATAAATTGGGTATGTCAATTTCAAATTTCCAATGTTAATTTCTCAAATTTCCTTTTAATTTCGGATTCCCCCAATTCCATTCAAAAGCCCTAATTTTTATCTTAATCCAATCATGAAATTGATTTTGTTTTAATGCAATTGGAGTGGTAAATTGATGATTTCCTAAGTTACTTTCATGTTTTGGTGAACAAATCTATTTTTCCCCAAATTATGTTATGGACCCTAAAGCCTAATTTTGTTTTCTCTTAAAATTAGTTTATGATTATGAAATTAATTATGTCTCTATGCAATTGGGTCTGTTAATTTATGTCCTGACAAAATGATTTCGCGTTTCTATAATCAATTCAATTTTTCCCTAATTATGTTAATGGGTCTTATTTACTCAAAATCAATCTCTTTGGAAAATGATTCTATTTTGTTAAACTAAATATATGGTTACTTTTGATTGTATGTTTTGAGGATGAAAGTTGAAATTGGAGAAATTGTATGTTTGTTATCATGCTTAGTTTGTGTCTATGGGACGTTGTACGTGGCTATACTTACTTGGTGGAGTAGAGTTTGCACTCTTGGAACTAATTGGAGCATTAAGACGAGGATCTTTGTGACACCCTAAACCCGGCATCACATGGTTACCCAATTGCGGAAATATTTCCGATTTACAATGCTGGTTACTTTCTGAAAGTATCATTTTCTCGAAAAATGAGTACACTAAAAACGGTAGTTAATTTTTTTTGAGATGAAGAAAGATAAAGGTGATGAACACTCAGAACATGAATTGAAGACAACATATATATATAACATGTCCCAATGAAAACCAAGTTTCAGTACATAAGGTAGGGCCTTATCAATGGCCATTGCAACAGATTTAGACATCTAGGAATTACAACTTAAAAGATAGTAAGTAAGACACAGGGAAAGAAGGTCCGAAACCACATCCAAAAGATAACTCTAAAAGTCAGACAACGGAAGATAATCCATAAAATGCTCCAAACTGGTTACTGACACTGGCTGCAAGCAGGGTCTCCACAAAGGCTCCCACGAGACGAGACCTCAGGTAATGGATCTATAACGCCGCCGCCCTCATCAACAGAATCGTCGTCGTCGTCATGATCCTTAACGTGATCCTCTGGCTCATCTTCCTCCATGATCTCATCGAAGTCATCCTCAGGGTCCTCCTCAGGATCCTCCTCAGGGTCCTCCTCGGGGTCCTCCTCAATCGGCGCTGCCGGCTTTACGACTAGAGGTGGTGGCTCATATAGCAGTTCGTGAGTTCGCAGTGTGTGAAGGTAATACCAAATCGGAGGCAGAGCTACCCTCCTAGTTTCCACAGTGTGGTTTTTACGGATTGGGTCTCCGTCAGCATTTAGATCGGTCGTGGTGATGGCTCCATGGTATGTGGTAGATGTCGTCCCTGGGTGTATCTGCCATGCCCCAGCATCCCCTGCGTCGTCGAAGACCTCAGTCTTCGATGCTGTCGGCACCTGCGGGATATTGGGATCCATCTGGACTCATGTATATACGACGATACCAAAAGGAAGAGAGAATAACAAATAGAAATGAAAGAGTGAGATACCGACACCGGATATATCGCACAACAACCATACACATTATACATACAACAACTTGACATATTAACATTTTTAAACATTACTCATACATAAACAATAAGTATTATCTCAGTGGGTCTCATACCCGAATCAATCAATTTTATAAAGATAATGCATGACACTTCAATCATCAGGCTCTAATCTTAATCTCATGAGATACCATCACCATTTTATCATTAAGAAAGAAAAAGTTGATCATGCTCATACGCCCCGTTTGGCAAGTTGTCTCTGTCACCTCATGCGCCCAGATCAACATCATCATGAATCCCTTATAACGGCCATTTCGATGTATACCTCATCGAATACCACATCTTAAGCGGGTATTCGGATAACTCAAGCACGTCTGCCTTGGGGAAATGCATATGAATAAAAGACTTTTCATTATCGAGGCTTTTCTTTGTGTTCTCTCTTTTCCGTTTGTCAAACCCAAAGCTAACGACTATTCACAATTTCTATCACTTAAAAATTAATAACACAGGACGCACAGTCCGAGTGTTCAATCACAACACCTTATACCATGGCCGCAGCCCAAGGTTGTGGTCGTAGAAACAATTATAATTTTATCCATGTTTTATTTCAACATGATAAGGACTCCTAGCCCATAACAACGAAATTAGGACACACATTCGTCAATTCCAAAATTAGGACTCCTAGCCCATAATATCACGATTAGGACCCTTGGTCCATAATTCCTGACACGGATCCCAGATCACGTGCATAAACTGAATACTAGAGGCGACGTCTCGCGAACTAGTATTCTCTTTGACATGTGCTTACTTTTCGCTCAATGAAAATCAAAAACCAAAACAAAACCTCGGTCACTTATCCAAGTAACCGGAACGTTTCTAAATCATTTAGGAGAAAATCTTTTCCTTTACAAATTATTTTATAAAACATTTAGGAAATTCGTTTGCTTTTGAAATCCTTGATGAAATAAAGTCAAATATTTTCAAAGGGGTTTTCCTTCATAAAACACATAGTTCGAAAAGGTTTTCTCTCGTACCAACTTTGGATCATAAAAAGGTAATTTCTATTGTCTTAAAAACACTTCAACGTTTCTTTTCAAAATAAGAATCTCATTTTCTTGAAGTAAGTGTTTTAAACAAGGAACTTTTATAACTGAAACCAATACTTTCAAAGTTCTATTCAAGGCTTATTAAGGCTTTTAATCCTTTATAATCATTGTGCACAGACTCAAATCCGGCTTCTCAAACTTCAATCAACAGTAATATATTCTCAACAATAATATCACAGTTAATGACAGTTCATCACATATATATAATTCATAACACTTTTAAGCAAGTAATGTTCAACTTCAAGTAATAACCACAATAGTTCAAGTAAACAAGTTATTCAAGTATTGGCTCAATATCACAATAATATTCAAATCACTCAAGTAAACACATACACACATACATATATTCATTGAATATCCCTAGGCAATCCCCTCTTACTTTCTGTGAAGGTAAGAAGATTAGATGCTCAACGAGGTAAGTCACAAATGTTCTCGTTCCCTCCGCGATGGAAGTCTAAGGTTATGAACACAAAATCACAAGTTAAAATCAAAACAAGAACACTAAACCATAAGGTATAGGTTCGTCCAAGACTAGTTTTTAGGGTTAGAGATTCCCAAAAAATTATACAACTCATGGATTTATAATCCTTAAGTGTTAGGAGGTCATAAACAATGATCTTTTAACAAAGTTAAATTAAAATTCCACTAAGTTAACAACATAGGGCATTCGGCCAAGCTAGCATTCACTAAACTTTCCAATCTCTTGGGTTTAGCATCCATATGTGTTAAGGAGCTCAAAACCATGATCATCTTGGAAAAATGAAAATAACACATACTAGCTTTAATAACATAAAATAAACAAGTTATAAATCCTTAACTTTCCAATCTCTTAGACTTAGCATCCAAATATCTTATGGAGCTCAAGTCGATGATCATCTTAGAAAAATTAAAGTAACACATACTAGCTTTAACAACATAAAATAAACAAGTTATAAATCCTTAAACTTTCCAATCTCTTAGACTTAGCATCCAAATATCTTATGGAGCTCAAGTCCATGATCATCTTGGAAAAATGAAAGTAACACATACTAGCTTTAACAACATAAAATAAACAAGTTATAAATCCTTAAACTTTTCAATCTCTTAGACTTAGCATCCAAATATCTTATGGAGCTCAAGTCCATGATCATCTTGGAAAAATGAAAGCAACACATACTAGCTTTAACAACATAAAATAAACAAGTTATAAATCCTTAAACTTTCCAATCTCTTAGACTTAGCATCCAAATATAGTACGGAGCTCAAGTCCATGATCATCTTGGAAAAATGAAAGTAACACATACTAGCTTTAACAACATAAAATAAACAAGTTATTAAGAGTTCTAAATCCATGATCAATACTTGAAAAGTTGAAACATAGTATCCTAGGCCTACTTATTCATATTTTTCGGCCATAATAGGAACAACCTATCAAAACTTCCAAGATTTATAGATTCAAGATCAAGGGATAGTCAGAAACTCAAACACATGATCATATTCCAAAAGTTGAAACAAAAACTTCCTAGGTCACAAATGCAAGCATTCGGCCTTCATTGTAAGAGATGGATAGAGATTTTTGTTTTACACAACCTCTTAGTATGTGAAAATATAAGTTAATACAAGACTATAGAAAGTGGTTTCAAATCAAAAAGAGTTTTCCACTATTTTAGAGAGATTTTAGAAGTTTAAAGCATATAAAGAACACATAAAGTAAACTAAGAAATAAAAGATGAAACTTACAAAAATAATTATATGAGAGCATTACCCTTAGTATAAGGAAGAACTTTAATGAAGAGATTAAGTAGAAAATATGAATAAAAACTAAAGCTTTAAGAGCTCGAACTTTAAGAAGAAAGGAAGAAGATTAACTTTAATGGAGGTTGAAGGAGAAAGATGATGAAGTGAAAATGGAAGGGGTATATATAGGGAGAGGGAGGAGAGTTGCACGGCTAAGGGAGTGAGAGGGAGAGCTTATTGAGCAAGTTTGGTGGTTTAATGCTTGATTGGATGGAAGAAGAGAGAGAAAAGACTTTTGGATTACAATAATATTATAATTTGAAAAGTGTGATGATGGTACTTTTAGAGTGTGTCATAGCCCTTTCCATCATGTCTCCTTACTTCTTTTATGGTCCATAATCTGCTCCATTTGATACCCGGTTACATTTCCGATCATAATTTTTCCGACGTTTCGCTCGAATAAAATATTATATTTTATTTTTTTTGCACGAAAATTTCCAAAATAACCAAGGTTGAAGGAAACATAATAAAAACACTAATTATTTCTTTCACGGGTCAAAATTAGGTTTTCTGAACATTAAACTTGTACCGGTAGTGAAAAAGCAGACCGGCTTCCGTCTGAATTTTCAACTGAAAATTTTACCGTGACTTCATATGATATAACAACACAAGAAAATGATTTTAGTTTAATTAAAATCATCCTCTGAGTTTAATCTAAAATAAACACATTTAAATATGTATTTACTGCTACAGAAAACGTAGGGAAAACAGGGTGTTACAATCTTCCTCTTGTCTTCAAAGGTAAGGGGAGATTGCCTGAGGGTTTTTCGGTAACTGCATGCAACCTGTGTCGTATGGGAGATATCTGTTGTGATGTGTGGTGTTAAATTAAGTTGTTATATGACTCTTCTGTGGTTTTTAGTGTTTTATGTGAAAGCATGATTATATCTGTGATGTATGGATATCTGCTATGTATGAATTATCTGTTGGTTGGATGATTAACTGAGAAGTCTGACGGTGGTCAGTGCTCAACTAAATTAAAGATAAAAGCTTTGAAAAAGCTTGAGGAGAAATTTAAAGTATTTGATTTATGGAAGTGGAAGAAAAATATTGAAAATATTTATATTTGATGATGTTTCGGGGGGAAATAGTGATTTATGAGTAAATAGTGAGGATGACATATTGAAAATATTTTAGTTGCGTTGTCCTTTCAAAATAAATTCAAAAATATGATGAAAAGTTATTACGAGAAATTTAAGTGTCAAGAATATGTTAAACTTCGATGGGGAAGATTTTTTTTATAAAAGAGAAAATCATTTGATTTATAAATGGCTTTATGTCCAACGACAAATAATTTTAGAAAAGTATTATACGGCGAAAACTATGAGGAACAATTTTATTATTTCGAATAGAAATGGGTTGGAAAATGATTTTACGAGGATTCGATGTTATTTCGGAAAAATAAGTTTCCAAAAGAAAAAGATTTTGAGAAAAATGGATTTCTCTATGATTTGACGGTTTTTTAAATGAATTTCAAAATGGAAAAAGATTTTCTATAAAAGAGTTTTACTCGGTGGAGTTATTTCCAACAACTTGGATGAATTGTGGAGGTTTTGTTTTGGATTTGTGTTTCACAGAACGAAAATAATTTTAAAGTTCAAACGCGGACCTAGTGGCCGAAACGTCTGGACTCTAGTGTTCTATGGTTTGGGTTGTGTGTCCTAAAGGTGAAATTGTGGACCGTGTGTCCTAAAGAGGAAGATGTGGACTGTGTGTCCAAAAGTTGAAATTGTGGACTATGTGTCCTATAAACGTTATGTTGGTTTTTGTGCGCTAGAATCTACGAATCTAAGACTGGTGCATCGGTCTAGACCTTCGTGATTTGAACTTTCGGACTTGGAGTCCTATTGTTGAAATTGAAAGACGAATTTAAATTTTTAAAAGCTGAGATGGTCGTGAGCCTTTGAGCTTCGACAAGGAAATAATGAACAAAAATAAAAGTTACGAGAAACAAATTATTTTACATGCATTGTTGAAATTGAAAGACAATTTTAAATGTTTAAAAGTTGAGATGGTCGTGAGCCTTTGAGTTTCGACAAGGAAATAGTGAACAAAAACAAAAGTTACGAGAAACAAAATGTTTTACATGCATTTTTTTGGCAGACGTGCCCATGAGGTTAATCTGGATATCTTGATGGCAAGGTATGCAAGACGTTGTATCATTGTGCCATGATGGACAATGAAAACCATATACGGTGATCACTGTGCCTAATTTTGGACAGTGCTATTGTTAAATCCGGTATGCCTTATTTGGCAACGGAGCTTGATCAGTACTTTTTTTTTTTCGGTGTTGGGATCTCCGGAGATTAAGTACAAAATTTTAGACGGTGGCTATTGAAGTGTCATGCATTTTTATAAATGACGATGTCTATCGGGTATGAAACTCATTGATAAACTACTTGTTTATTTCTGAGAATTTTAGGTCGTTATGATTTTATATGTATATATGTTGTTTTACGTGTCGCGCATGTAGTTATCGTGTTTAAATCCATATATTGGTATCTCACCCTTGCATATATCTGTTTTATGGTTTTGCTATTGTACTTTGGTACACGAGTACAGATGGTGTAGAGGAGTTCCTAACCTCGCTTGGGGATATTAATCCCGATCCTTGAAGAGGTTGGTGATAGTGGTGAGAACTACGGAGTTCTTTCCAGCAGATGTCTTGTAGGGTGACCAGCTTATGATATTTTCTTTGGATTGTGTATACTTTTGAGAAAAGTCGATATAGGTAATTTTGAAAAACCCGGTATGGTTTGGAATTTCAGTAATGACAACAATTTCAGAAAAACTTTTATTTTATCTGGTTTGATTTATTAATCAGTTCAGTTTATGTGTGTTGTTGAGTAATATATGGTTTCACTTGTGTGATGTATGTATCACTTTTTAGAAGTATGTCGAATGAAAAATTTTTGTACCCAAGTTTTCATGACTTAAAGTAAATAAATTTCTGAAAGCAATCAACAAATATCTTTTTAATTTATTTTTGCACGTTTTCACGAAGTAATGCCCAATAGGGGTGTTACAGTGTGAGTTGGTTAATGCATAGTTTACATAGTATGTTATTGAAAATATTTTATCTCCTGGTTCCATTAGGGTTTCTCTTGAAATTTTGTGTTCAAAGGTTAATGCTTGGTTTAGTCTTTGAGCATTTAACGGAATTCTTATATTTGATATGATTTCAAACTTTAATTTTACATAGGCTCGATTTCCTTCTATTATTCCTAGTATTTTATCTTTTGGATCATTTATTTTGTTATCTTTTAGAACTGATTCAATTGGTGAATTTATTCCTTCTTAGAAGGTTGCTTTAATTAGAACTTGTACTGCTCCTGTACGGATATATCCTAACTTTTTTCTATGTTCTTGGTTCTTTAGATTTCTTTTTAATTCTGAATTTTTTTCTTTACTTATTAACTGAATACTTGCATTTCCTTGAGTTTCAGATATATCTATTGGAGATTCATTCATTATTTTTCCATAATATATTATATTTTCTTTTTGGTTGAATTTCTTTAATACATTTATTAGTTTTTCTTTCTTTCCTACCATATTTGCGGTTTCTACTAAATCTAGATTTCCTTTCTGATTTTCTTAAATAATTTTGGATTAATTAAAATGTTTCCTTCATAAATTTCTTCTTCTTCAGTAATTTGTAAGTGTTCTATTTCACTGGTTTCTATCTGATCTATCTCAGACATTATTTTGCATAAAATAAATCTAGTCCTGAAAAGAGTGACTTAGTAATCATACCTAATCTTTGGTTTTTTGAAATTATTTGTTTCTGCCTATTCTGCTTCCGTTGGTTCCTTCTTTTAATTTTTTCTTGGTATAGAATAATCGACAGAATAATTTGGAAAAAAAACTTTATTTAGTAATTGGATATTTTCCTTGAGGGGGTTGGATGGACACTTAACCATCCGAGCTATACTACAAAAGTTTAGCAGACTACTCTCGGAATGAGAGATCACACGCAAGTGAGAATTGAAACGAGGTTATGGATTCTACATTATCTCAGCATAAGAGGACTTATTTATAGGCTAGAAATACAAGCATAATTTACATAAATGACTTTGAATAATTGCTTCAGGACTAATAATTCGACTGATGAGGTTAGTGCTTACATCATTCTTCCATTATTGCTTCATCCAAGTCTCTCACTTCTTCCTGGTGCTTTCTGTCATTATCTGTCATTTCGTGCATTTTTCGTATTCATGATTTCTGCTTTCTTTGATTAGTGTAAATAGTTTGCTTAGGACAGCTGGTCTATAATTCATCTGTGGTCATTCCAATGCATAGAATGAGAATTCAAAGTTTGTCAGGATGTTGAAGTCTTTTTCCTTTGTTGCTTTGCCGAGTGTTTTGCTTAAAAGTAAAGTATTTGGACCTTTATAATTGGTTTTGACAAAAGAATTTTGTCCTATTGCATTATGTAACACCCCCTGGGTATTACTAAGTAACACATACGGAAGTAAATTAAAAAGATAATTTGCTGGTGGCTTTCAAAAAATTGTTTTCTTTTAAGTCAAAACTGGGGTATAAAATTTTTCTTTAAGGATAACTCTGAAATCCATAATACATATATTTAAAACTTAAAGTCACTCTCGTAACAAAGTTACCATGACATACAACATTTCTCTAAGTTTCCATTTTCGAAAGAAAAAGTTTAAACTACAGATGGATGTATATTACACTACATTTACCGACCTCTTTAGATATACAACCCAACTCAGACTCCTAAGCTGGTCATTCTATCAAATATTCATTGGAGAGACCCCCCAATCAGAATACTTTCCTAACCTCTAACACTAGGTCTTCAAGTGACTTATAAAGACTCCTCTGCAACATCCGTACTAGAGTACCAAGGTATTACATCAAAACCCGAAGAGACCTGATATAACTGTAAGAGTGAGACACCGGCAAATGGATATATCATACAACAACCGTATACATGATACATACAACACATTGGCATATTAGCATTTATGCATTATTCATAGATAAAACAACAAGTGTTATATCAGTGGGTCTCATACCCGAATCAATCAGTTTTATAAAAATAATGCATGACACTTCAATCATCAGGCTCTAAACTTAATCTCTGGAGATCCCAACAACCTCAAAATGAGTTGATCAGGCTCGATACACCGTCTCATTGGCTAGCTAAGCACAACGATAATACACCGTCTCATTGGTCATTTAGGCACAACGATTATGCACACCGTTTCATTGTCCATTTAGGCACAACGATACACGTACATTGTCTCATTGTCGATTTTAAGAACAACGATAATACATCGTCACATGATACATTTCCTGTTAAGGTCTCACGTTAAAACCACGTCGGGCACGTCTACCGTAAATGCAAATGTAAAACATTTAGTTCTCGATGTTTTCTTTGCGTTTGTTCTCATTCATTGTTGAAGCTTAAAGCTAACGACCATTCATAATTTTTATCACTTGAACACGCAGTCCTAGTGCTCAATCGCAACACCTTAGATCGATGCACCAGTCAAGACATGTGGTCATAGAAAACAACATTCACATTTAATAACGTTTATCACAACGTGATTAGGACACACAGTCCACAACAACGTGAATAGGACACACAGTCCACAACAACGTAATTAGGACACACAGTCCACAACAACGTGACACGGATCAAAGATCTACGTGTAAATTACAGAACGCTAGTATTCCGACGTCTTGTATACTAGATTCGATTTCACCTGTTCTTACTTTTCGCTCAGTGAAAATCAAATCCAAAACAAAACCTCGGTCACTTATCCAAGTAACCGGAACGTTTCCAAATCATTTAGGAGAAAATCATTTTCCTTTGCAAAATCTTTTATAAAGCAATTACGAAATTCGTTTGTTTTTGAAATCCTTGATGGAAAAAAGTCAAATATTTTCAAAGGGTTCTACTTTTATAAAACACATAGGTCGAAAAAGGTTTTCTCTCGTACCAAACTTTAGATCATGAAAGGGTAGTTTCCGTTGACTTAAATCACTTCAACATTTCTTTTAAAAACGAGAATCTTATTCTTTTTGAAGTAACCACTTTAAACACGGAAATTTTACAAATGAAACCAAAACTTTCAAAGTTCTATTCAAGGCTTATTAAGGCTTTTAATCCTTATAATCATTGAGCATGGACTCAAGTCTGGCTTCTCAAACTTCAATCAACAGTAATATATCTCAAACACTAATATCATAGTTAATGACAGTTCATCACATATATATAATTTCCAATACTGTAAAGCAAGTAATAATCAACTTCAAGTAATAATCACAATAGCTCAAGTAAACGAGTCATTCAAGTATTGGCTCCATATCATAATAATATTCAAATCACTCAAGTTAAACACATACACACATGCATATAGTTATTGAATATCCCTAGGCAATCCCCTCTTACATTTGGTTAGGTAGAGATATGAGATGCTTGGATAGAAGTACCGCGAACGTCCTCGCTTTCTCCGCGATAGAAGTCTAAGGTTATAAACACAAGATCACAAGTTAAAATCAACCAAGAACACTAAACCACAAGGTATTAGGTTCGGCCAAGACAATAAATTAAGGTTAGAGATCCCCGAAAATTATACAACTCATGGATTTATGATCCTCTAGTGTTGGGAGTTCATAAACAATGATCATTTAACAAGGTTGAGTTAAAATCCCACTAAGTTATAAACTTAGGGTATTCGGTCAAGGCTATTAAAATAGTCTAGCATTCGCTAAACTATCCAATCTCTTAGGTCTAGCATCCACACATAGTAAGGAGCTCGAAACCATGATCATTTTGGAAAATGAATGATCAGCCGCTGGCTCATCTAGTTTTATGACTAGTATGACCGTGGTTTTGTGCTAATTATATATCGTTTTTGCCCAAATTAGACTTGATTGTCTTTAAGCAGCATTTTGAGTCTTTAAAGTAATTTTAGGTTATTTTAGCTGATTTAGAGTTGAATAAAGTGCTTATTGTTAATCCGTGTTTGCAGGTAATAAAAATAAATAATTCTGGAGTTCTTCACCCCGCGAAAGTCCATTCGCCTCGCGAACCCGAAGCGTGACTGTTCCAGAAAAAGGCAAGATTTCTGTGTCGCCCCGCGAATACATGTCTCGCCTCGCGAGACTGAAGACCAGAAGCCATGACTCTTCCATTCCTCACCACGCGAGCCGTACTTCGCCTCGCGAGAAGACCAAACGTTGCAGACAGTTCATAATATTCGCGTCGCGAGACAGTGTTGGCCTCGCGAGCTCGCGCAGAACTCACAGATATAAATTGCTGTTCTATGACAGATTGAAGCAATTTTAGATTTAGTTTTAGTTTTAGTTTTAGTTTTAGTCAGTAGTAGTTTATCTTCTTTTCTTTTAGAATAGGACTGCTACGAATTTAGGTTTACAGTTTTGTTTTTCCTTTGTAATGGAGAACTAGTCTCCTTGATTAATCTACTGCGATTGGTTTTCATTTACACTTGAGGTTCTGTAATTCCTGTGTTATTTGCTTTTTCCTTTTCAATACTATGCTATATATTTCTATTTGCTTAATTCAGGAGTGTATAGTGTTGTGTTGATTTATTTCGGTGATGTTATGTTCCTATATTTAATCGTGTTTGCTTAATTCGCGTGTGTTCAATTCGTGTTCGCTTAGTTCACGAAGGGCTTAACCCCGTTTGCTTAATTCGGGAATAGGAACATATTTATGTAGTAGTGATTTCGCTTGTTAATTGTTGCTACAACCGAAAGGGGATTAGAATCTGCTTAGGGCTTGGAAGTTACATGAACCAATGATAGTGGGAAACCGAGAACAGTAGGTTAATCGTCTTTAGCTTATTTGTCATTTTAACTGCTTTGTTTTATTGCTCTGTTTCTGTTCTGTTTCTTTATTTATTTTATTTCATATCCAAAACCCCCCAAAATTGATTTTCTGATAATAACAACAACCCAAGAGTCCTTGTGAGACGATATCCGAGTTGTCGCTCCCTAAACTACATTTTTACAAACCGCTCGCTTTTTGGCGCCTGCGCGACAGCGCGTTCAAAAATTGGCACCGTTGCCGGGGACTCTTGTTGTTATTAACAGAAATTTTGAATTAAAAAAAAAAACATTTTGCTGAATTAGTTTTGGCTTTGTCTGGTTATGAATCTTAGTACTGCTATGGATAATATCCTGTTTGGTGATATGCCTAATGTTGATTATAAGCCACCACCATGCATGTATTATCCTGATTTTAGTAAACCACAACCATGCACAATTTATCCTAATTTTGCTGGAAGTTATGAGTTTAGCAGTGGTTTTGACATGATTGGTGTGAATGAGGTCCATAGTTCTTCTTCTATCCAGGCCCTTGAGAATAGAATGGATAGGCTCACTTTTTTGAAGCAATTGTTTCAGCAGGCGAGGTTTTGTGGCATGTGCGGCTCTCCTGAGCACTTGTTTGATGCATGCCCCATTCCGAAAGAAGAGTCTGATTTGCCTCGATGCTATACATTCCATCCTTACAATCAAGGCAATAAGCTTGAGGATAATGAAGAACCTTTGGAATTAGATGCATGTGTTGAAAGTGATGGGGTGGATGAACTTTGTGCTGAATTTCCAGACATTCAGACCTTTTCTGATTCGGTTTATTGTAATATATCTACTGACTGTACTAAATCTAACCTTTTTGTGGTGTGTGCTGAGAATTCTGCAGGTTTAGCAGGTGATGGATTTGTTAGGGCAGTGAATGAAAATCGTGCAGAAGTTGAAGCAACACCAGAGATCCTAGCTACCAATTTGCCATCCCCCACTGTGGAACCACCAGTGACGGAGTTCAAGCCTCTGGATTTTGCACCATGGCCAGTCCAAGAGGTTGAACCCCGATTTTATTGGGAAGACTTTATTGAGAAAGAGGTCAACCTTGACCCAAGAAGGAGTGAGAAGTCCGCCGCACTTGGCGGAGTCACCATAACTGTCAAGCACTCACCTCCATATAAAGGCTGCAAGTTAGGGGACCATGGAACAAGCTTCTGTCCCTTGTATATCACGTAGGCCTTATGCTGTAGGCCATAGGATCCGGGAGGATCATACCGCAATTTGGGCATTCCGTGGCCACTGTATCACAGACAGTGGGATCCTGGTGGAACCATCCCCCAATGAGTTTTCTTAAACCCTTTCTCTTTAGTTTACTTTCATTTTCTTGTTAGTTTCTACCTTGCTTTGTTTTTGTTTTGTTTTCTTTTAGCTCCTGAATAATTTGAGAAGATCAGGAGTATTTGTGTGTTGAGTCTTGTGTCAGCAAGTTTGTTGGATTTTAATTGAATTTGCATAGATGGATTGCATGTTATGTGTTGACTGTTGATGATTTCCCCTAGGATTTGAAAATTGAAAATTTGATCCCCACTTGAAAAATTGAAAATTGAACTTTGAGATATTTTGTTATGATTGCATGATTTATGATAAGTTTGGGGTGAAGGGAAGCACACACTAGGGATAGAATCTCGGTCAAACAATTTGCAAAAAAAAAATGTCCAGGTGAGGATTTAAGCCTCCAGCATGTTTTTAATTGTGTGTATCACTTTTAAGTTGCACTTTCCCGAATTTGCTTGAATCTCTTCTTGGTTTGCATGCTTATGTGTTTGCTTCAAATGATTTAGGCATTTTTCTTTGTAAATAGCCACTTGGCCTGAAAAGAACAAATTCCTAATGCATGCTCCCTAGTTAGCCCCTTTGAGCCTGATTAGCCTATTGTTTCTGGTTGACCTTGTGCTATGAGCCTAAAATCTCGAAAAACCATGTTAACCCAATCTTAGGATTAGGAGAGCATGGATGCTTAGCAAGAGAATGGTTGCAAGAAACTAAGTTTGGGGTGGCTACAAGGATGTGACATGTCATTCTGGATTGAGAAAAAAAAAAGGTTGGAGCCAAAGGCAAATAAAAAAAAAGAAATAATAATAATAATAAAAAGAAAAAAATGTCAAGAAGGCTATTTGAATAAAAAGGTTGTAGTCACCCCAGGCAAATGAAAAATGAAAAAAGGAACTTGATTGGAAATTCAAAGTGTAAAAAAAAACTCATGCTCTCTTAGTTCCTAGGGACTTAAGCCTAGTTCCTTTGTATATCCTACCCTTAGCCAGGCCCCATTACAACCATAAAAGACCTTTTGATGTTGCATGCAATTTTTCCGTGGGAACCATTTTGATATGAAAATCAAATTCATGGGAAGTGCTCTTAAAAGTGAAATTGAGTGAAATGTTGTTAACCTAGACAAAAACTGAGCGATTGAGTGAAACACTAAATGCCCTTGTGAGGAAGGCAGTTGTTTGAATTTGGTGATCTCCCTCTTGTGTGTAACTTGGATCCCCTACTTAGATTAATGATTGTTTGAATGATGAAGTTCTCAAATGTTTAGAATAAATTATTGTGGGGATTGCTTTGTTTGAAAGGGGGGAACATTGAAGAAAACTGTTTTGATGAAATTGCATGAAATTTGTGCAAAGTTGATTGGATCTTTTAAGCTTGCCATGTCTTGAGTCTTTTTAAGTTTTTGAGTTTTAGTTTGCTTGGGGACAAGAAAAGTTTAAGTTTGGGGTATTTTGATCAGCAGCTGGCTCATCTAGTTTTATGACTAGTATGATCGTGGTTTTGTGCTAATTATATATCGTTTTTGCCCAAATTAGACTTGATTGTCTTTAAGCAGCATTTTGAGTCTTTAAAGTAATTTTAGGTTATTTTAGCTGATTTAGAGTTGAATAAAGTGCTTACTGTTAATCCGTGTTTGCAGGTAATAAAAAGAAATAATTCTGGAGTTCTTCGCCCCGCGAAAGTCCATTCGCCTCGCGAACCCGAAGCGTGACTGTTCCAGAAAAATGCAAGATTTCTGTGTCGCCCCGCGAACACATGTCTTGCCTCGCGAGACTGAAGACCAGAAGCCATGACTCTTCCATTCCTCGCCACGCGAGCCGTACTTCGCCTCGCGAGAAGACCAAACGTTGCAGACAGTTCATAATATTCGCGCCGCGAGACAGTGTTAGCCTCGCGAGCTCGCGCAGAACTCACAGATATAAATTGCTGTTCTATGACAGATTGAAGCAGTTTTAGTTTTAGTTTTAGTTTTAGTTTTAGTCAGTAGTAGTTTATCTTCTTTTCTTTTAGAATAGGACTGCTATGAATTTAGGTTTACAGTTTTGTTTTTCCTTTGTAATGGAGAACTAGTCTCCTTGATTAATCTACTGCGAATTGGTTTTCATTTACACTTGAGGTTCTGTAATTCCTGTGTTATTTGCTTTTTCCTTTTCAATACTATGCTATATATTTCTGTTTGCTTAATTCAAGAGTGTATAGTGTTGTGTTGATTTATTTCGGTGATTTTATGTTCCTATATTTAATCGCGTTTGCTTAATTCGCGTGTGTTCAATTTGTGTTCGCTTAGTTCACTCAGGGCTTAACCCCGTTTGCTTAATTCAGGAATAGGAACATATATCTGTAGTAGTGATTTCGCTTGTTAATTGTTGCTACAACCGAAAGGGGATTAGAATCTGCTTAGGGCTTGGAAGTTACATGAACCAATGATAGTGGGAAACCGAGAACAGTAGGTTAATCGTCTTTAGCTTATTTGTCATTTTAACTGCTTTGTTTTATTGCTCTGTTTCTGTTCTGTTTCTTTATTTATTTTATTTCATATCCAAAACCCCCCAAAACTGATTTTCTGATAATAACAACAACCCAAGAGTCCTTGTGAGACGATATCCGAGTTGTCGCTCCATAAACTACATTTTTACAAACCGCTCGCTTTTTTGTGCGTGCGCGACAGCGCGTTCAATGAAAAACAAAGTATCCTAGGTCCACAACCTTCTTTGTTCGGCCTTCATAGGATTTATAGGTTAGAAATCTCTAAACATTCCAATCTCTTAGACTTAGCATCCAAATATCTTATGGAGCTCAAGTCCATGATCATTTTGGAAAACAATAGAAACTTAAACATTCCAATCTCTTAGACTTAGCATCCAAATATCTTATGGAGCTCAAGTCCATGATCATTTTGAAAAATAAGAAATAACACATCCTAGGTTCAATAACATAGACTAAACAAGTTAGAAATCCTCAAACTTTCTAATCTCTTAGACTTAGCATCCTTCTATATTTAGGAGCCATAGTCCATGATCATTCTGGAAAATGAAACTCAAACATTCTTGCTCTAAAACATTTAAGTTTCGGCCTACATAGGATAATGAGGAAAATTGTTCTTTGTTTGATAACAACTCTTAGGTTTATAATCACATGGTATTAAGAGTTCTAAATCCATGATCATACTTGGAAAGTTGAAACATAGTATCATAGGCTTACTTATACATATTTTCAGTCATCATAGGAAAACAAACTATCAAACCTTCCAAGATTTATGGATTTAAGATCAATGGATAGTTAGAAACTCAAACACATGATCATATTCCAAAAGTTGAAACAAAAACCTCCTAGGCCACATATGCATAGCTTCAACACTCATAGGAAGAGATAGGTAGAGATTTTTGTTTTACACAACCTCTTAGTATGTGAAAATATAAGTTAATACAAGACTATAGAAAGTGGTTTCAACTCAAAAGGAGGTTTCTACTATTTTAGAGAGATTTTAGAAGTTTAAAACATATAAAGAACATATAAAGTAAACTATGAAATGAAAAGAGAAACTTGCAAAAAGATTCATATGAGAGCATTACCCTTAGTATAAGGAAGAACTTTAATGAAGAACTCAAGTAGAAAAGATGAATAAAAACTAAAGCTTTAAGAGCTTGAACTTTTAAAAGAAAAGGAAGTAGATGAAGTTTTAATGGGGTTTTGGAGAAGGAAGATGATGAAGTGAAAATGAGAGGGATATATATAGAGAAGGGGGAGAGTCCACGACTCCAAGGGGGAAAAGAAGAGCTTGGGGTGCAAGCTTAGTCTTAAGGCATTGTTTGGTTGAAGAGAAAAGAGAAAAATAGGTTTTTAGAATATAATATAATATAATTTGAAAAGTGTGATGATTACACTTTTGAAGTGTGTCATAACCCATTTCCATCAAGTCTCATCAAGTCACTTCACTTCTTTTGTGCTCCATAATCTGCTCCATTTTAGTTTAATTAAAATCATCCTTTGAGTTTAATATAAAATAAACACATTTAAATGTGTATTTATTGCTACAGAAAACATAGGAAAAATTGGGTGTTACAGTTTCATATTGTCTGGATTCCCATAATTTCTTTATTCTAGTATTAAAGGGATATGGTAATTTATCTATAAAGATATATTTATAAATTTCTTTTGTTTCTTCATTTAATCGATAGTAATATTTTTGATATTCACAAGTAAAGCTTTCTATTTGACACATAACACATAATTGCATTTTATTCAAATGAGTTTTAGCTTTTTCATGTAAAAATTCATTTGTTTTTTCCTGTTGATCAAAGATATTATATCGTACAAATTCTTGATAGATCATAGCCATAACCATTTTAGCAAAACCTTGGTTATTATTTACTAATCTTGCATGTCTTTGCCAAGCTTCATCTTTAATGCTAAGTAAAAATCTTTGTACATTTTCTCCTGTTTTAAATGTTGGAAAGTTTTTTACATCCATTATATTTAGTTTATTGAATTTTTAATCGGTTGCCATTAGCAATATTAATTCATTAGTCCATTGTAATAATACTTCTTCTTAATTTATTACACAATCAATGTTTAATATATTTCCCAATCTTGCTTATTCATAACGAGGTTTAAATTCTTCTTGAATTTTTGTCAATTTATTATTTTTTCTTGCATATCCTTTAATATACATTGTTTTTTCTTCGTATTTATCACATGCTCCATCTGAAGTATATCTATATTCTTCCCTTTTTTTTTTGGGTTTTGTTCCACTATCTTCTCCTTTTTTTTCAATTTTATATAATTTTCCTCAGATTCTGAAGATGAGCTATAGTTAAAAAAAAATATTTGTTTTCATCATTTTCTTTTATTACTTGATCTGTTGGATTTTTTTTTTTTTTTTTTGTATCTGGTCATGTTCTTCTTCAATTATTTTTAATTGTTCCAATAATTGCTGAATTTCTTTTAAATCATTTGATTTCTTTAATGTTTCCATATATTCATCCTTTATCATCTCCATGAAATTACTGGTTTAGATAATTTTGACGGTTCCAAGTGTGTTTATTGTTTTACTATTATTTTTTCTAATTCTCTTGATTTTAATAATTCTTCTAAATCTTTTATTGTTATACATTTATTATATTCTTCATCTTCTAAAAGATTTTCTAATTGTTCAAGAACTTCTCTAATATTTTCGATATCTTTATTTTCATCTATTTCTTTGCCTTTACTTATATTATTTAATGTATCTCTTATATTATTTATTTCACTTTGTCCTTTTTGTATTCTATTATAAGTGTAATTTACAATTTTATTGGTATTTTCTATTAATTGAATAATATTTTTATTAGTCTCTTCCATTATTTTTTCTATTACTTCGAATTTTATTGTCACTTCTTTGGATAAACCCATTATTTTATTGTTTTATTATTTTTGTCTTTTAGTGGTTTGTCCTTTAGTTAGTGTATTTTATATGTATAATTGCCAACGTATAGTTGTCAACTTTAGTGTCATAATATCATTTCTAATATTATAAACACTAGTGTTAATTCCGTTATAACATTTTCGACGTTAAGGACTAAGATTTATAACATTCTTAAGTAACTTAAATGAACAAAACAAATTGTTTATCGAAATTAACACTAGTGCAGAAAAGGGATTTCACATCGGTTTTTTTTTTGCTTTCCACATCGATTTTCAAACTGATGTTGAAACGACCGATGTGGTTTATTGTCACTTTTCACATCAGTTTTAAAACCTATGTCAAAAATTCTATTTCAGCAAGACAATAAATCCTGTTCAGCGCTTTTCGCATCAGTTTCTGAAAAAACCGATGTGGTAACCCCACTTTCCACATCGGTTATTTTAAAAACCGATGTGGAAACCAACATTTCACATAGGTTTTAAAAATAACCGATGTGGAAAGTGGGGTTACCACATCAGTTTTTTAAGAAACCGATGTGAAATGTTGGGTTATCACATCGGTTTTTTCAGAAACCAATGCGACGGTTTTTTTTTTTAAAAAAAACCCTTTATAGCGGTGACAGCCTTTTCCCCTGTTTCAGTAATCCAGATCAATACAGAATCTAAATATTCTCAACACAATCACTTTTGTACAACCAAAACACACCAAATTAAAAGATTACAAACAATAAATATATTCAATTACATTCAGACAACAACGATAATTAGAAACCAAAATGCTACATATGATATATTATAGATTTCATGTCAAAACATATATCAGTCAAAAGTACACTATAACTAGTACATGATGCGTTTATAAACTAACTACACACAAACTATGGTTAGTACACTTCAAGAAAGAAAGTTGCCCAACGCATCCTTATGTTATTGATGTCGGCATCAGAGAGTGGAGTCGGATTGTTGAATATCTGCAAGTTTAATTGGACATAAGATTATATCTTTTAAGTAATAAACTAAAATAAAACATATAACAAGTCTATAACCGTTACAACTAATTGTGTTACCATTTAACATTTACCTCCTACCATCTTTCAGTGATACCGGAAGAGATAATTTCGACCATCCACTTCAACACATAATATCCACATTCCCATAATCCAGATTGTCTGCAGGACTACGTACAAATGAAACCCAATTAGAATATAAGGAATTAAATAGAAATCAATAATTATACCCACTGCGCTTGAAGCATTTGTACTAATAAATGTCTTACATTAGGAATAATCCATATAATAGCCCGACGCCTTTCACCACGCAGCATGTGGATTGCATCAATAGAACTATCATAAGAAAATAAACATTAATTAAAGTATATCTTATAGATTTCAGATGATTAAAACAACTTTATTACTGATTATAAATTATTTAATGCTTATGTTTCCATGATGATCTTCAGTTGCTTCGCCGACTTATTTCCCATCGGGCAGAAGAAGACCACGACATTCAACCGAGGGCACAAGATCAACAATTGTCAATGTTTACCACATTTGCGGAACAATTAGTAACTAAGTCAGATATAGTACGTTATAATTAATTAACTGGTACTTACTTATTGAGATAAGGCGCAAGGTAGAACTGATGATCATCTCAGGCGAGTATATCACGTATGGTGGCGATCGGGTCTTCTGATGTTAGGAGAACATCACCCTGAATGAGCATGGGGTCAATGAACCCATAAAGGGTGAGGTTGCCCTGATCAACTGACATGCGATGCAGATACCTAATATATTGATAAAATATGTTAATTATCATAGTATTTAAAATTTAAATACTTAACTTACAAATAAAATGTACTTACGTGCACCATAACGAGATGTGTGCAGCGCTAGCCATTTCACGATCGAGCACCATCTCCATAATTTCCTTCTTTGGGATATACAGATCGTCACCTGGCCTGGCATCATGTTCCAACCTTACAAAAGTTGTGTCAGCCTCCATGGTCATAACCTGTACAGCCAGACGTTTAAAAACACCACCATGATCCCCTTTGTCAATCCCCTAAATAACAAAGATATACATTAGTAATCACAGTTAAGTTATTTCATTCGTAATTAATTGAATGGTCAAATGAATACCTTGGCAGGAGCTGACTTCTCTAGTCTTCCTGGATCCGACCTTTTAGGCAGAATATCATTTCCAACATCCAAAAAAAAGCATTATCTTTAAACAATAATAAATAATTTCAACTATAAATATAGAAAAAACACAACTAATTGAATACCTCAGATGCAACAAGAAAGTTGACCAGTCTTCTTGGTCAGGGGATGAAGTTACCAGGGGCTTGGCCCACTGTTTGAACCTCCTCAGTGGGCACAGGGACTCGAGCATCAACATCTCGAATTATCTCAACCACGACCCTCGCCTGATCATCCGGTAATAAACTGTGGTGTATGGTATTACCTAAGTTATGTGCCCTCCCCAATGCCAGTTAGGGCTCGTTTGGTGGTCAGGATAAGAGAGACAAGTAGGATAAGCTATCATATCATGTCTGAAACTATTGTTTGGTGAGCCAACAGGATAGGATAAATCAATCCTGTCTCATATCCTATCCTGTCCATCTAGTTAAAATTCTATTCTGAGGGGTGGGTTAGAACTCAACAGGATAGGATAAGGTGATTTAAAGTATAATAAAGTATAAAAAAAAATTATACATAAAATAATTAAAGTATAATAAATTATAATATGGTTACCGAAAAAGGTATAATAAAACATAAAATAATAAAAATATTAATAATTAATTTTAAAAATTATTATTTCTTCTCAGAAGGTTAATTTCGTTACTTTATATTATTTTTAAAAACTGAAAAATAAATAAAAATATTCTAATAATTTAACTATATGTAAAGTAAAAACTAAAAATGAATATTTAAAATTATAAAAAAATTAATTTAAGTTAAACAATATTTTAAAAAAATTTAAATATTATATGTAATTTTATCACAAGGACAATTTTATCTTTTTATATAATCTTAACAAATGAAAATGATAAATAAAACTCAAATCTAATAAAATATGAAAACATTCATAAAAAAAATGAAAATTTTAAAATTCATACTAAAATTACAATGCTATCTAGTTGATTATCTGGTGAACATCAAATGTCGGATATGATAACAGCTTATCCTGCTCATATCCTATCCTGCTCCCTTATCCTATCCGCCCCTATCCTATTCTGACCACCAAACGAGCCCTTAGCGGCAATCATGATGATCATCAACATACAGCTCACACCTATCAGGGTCGTCATCATCATCATCATCATCATCATCATCATCATTTTCAGGCTGATGAGGAGGATCACATGAGCCCTTAGTGCTCACATGGATAGAGGGTTGGACACCTGTGTTTTGCTGGGACATAGCAGCCATTATTGCCAGCTGCTGGGAAAACTGTTGGATCATCTCCTGTCTAAGCTCATCTGCAATCTCTCGTTTTAGCCGTTCTCTATCTGCATCAACATCCCTGTTGCGTTGGTGTGAAGATGAACCATGGTATTGGAGAATGCCAACGCCCCATCCAACACCAATGACACGATCCGGGTGGTCTGGTTTACCGATGGCAACAACTCAGATATCCTCGCGTCCTCTAGGAACAAAGGTTCCTTGAGTGGCCTGCTCGTCCAAGGCATCCTACAACATATAAAATATTAGGTTAAATTACAATTCGGTAACATTGTTAAAATCACAATTACAATTCAAACTATACTTACAATATTCTCAGCTACTTGGTGGGCCTCCTCGGATGTATATTGTCCCGTACTTCTTTGTCGGGCCCTCTTACATTTACGATGGCGTGGGGGTGGAGGTGGATCAACAACTTCTGGACGATTATCAGCTGTAGGATCTGCCTGAGATGCTTCTTACTGAAGTCTTTTCTTTTCCTCTTCCACCATTGTCGGGTCAAGTTTTTTATATCCCCCACGAGACAATATATGGGGGTAGACATTCTTGCTTTGGTTTTCCTGCCCCTTTTTCCTCTTCTCCTGTTATAAATAGAAAACAATTAAATTACATAAGTAAATTAATAAAATTAATGAAATTACATAAATTTAAAGACAACTCAAATAAGTTAACCTGAAATCTAGGATCATGTCAGCTCTGAACAAAGCAATCCCACGTCGCCTGGTCAAGAAACGGGTACACCTCAAGTGGGTTCTTTTCACAGCTTGGCTTGAATACATAATATCTGTCCAGGTCCACCTTAAAAGCCCTCCAATGCTCACCAACATACTTTATCAAACGCTTCTTCATATCTGTCGTATCCGGCAGGTCAAAGGTGAGCTACATTAACACCAAAAGAATCAACGAATTACTGTATGATATTAATAATATTAAAATAAAGTAGATACAAACACAAGACGTAAAAGTATTGATACCAGAATACTCTCCCATATCTGATCCTTCACGCCCTGTGGTACATCTTTCCAACGCTCAATAAGTATACTAGGCTTGCTTCGAGCAAGGGTCCCCACAAAACTGATAAACTGCTCTGCCATTGGCCCAATAGGATTGAGTTTAGCATCAAAGTCGATTCTTATCCTTTGATTTGAACCAGGGTTGGCAGTCAAATTCTTCATTCGTGTGGCACGTCTACCCTTTCTACCCGTAAACGGGGTCTCCAACCCGCTGCATGAAGGAGGGAAATCCTCAGGATCAATCATGTATACCTGTTTAGACAAAAAAAAATTGTCAGTATGTCTGGATAAATATCAAACATAACTTATAAATATCGATCAACGTAAGAATAACTTATAAATATCAACGTAAACATATAATATGACTTTAAACAGAACTCAAACTAAACTTACACTGTGGTCAAGTAGTAAAGTTCTCCCATAACCCTTCTTGGTGATCATTACGAGTAGCATGTACATCGTCCACTTCATTTTCCTCATTGAAATTAGGCACCCGTGTTTAGAAAGAAGGAGTATCAGAAATATCAAGAGTTGAATATTGATTTCTCTCACTACCATTATACATGTTTTTTCCCTGAAGAACCACTGACCACCTTTTGTTAGAAGGATCACGGATATAAAACACTTGTTTTAATTGGGATGCCATGATGAAAGGCTCTTCTTTATTACCTACCTTAGTAAGGTCCACCAATTTGAATCCTAACTCATCGGTTTGCACACCGTTGTTACTGTCGACCCACTAACATTTAAAAACAGGGAATCTAAACTTTGTGTAATCAACCTCCCAGATCTCTTCAACGATTCCAAAGTATGAAACATATGCCATATCCGGGTTTTTATCTTTCGAACTAGAGAAATACATGGACTCCGTGACGACCATAACCCCACTATTTTGCATAGTACTTTGTCATCCTGGGACTTTGTATAGAAGGAAAACTTATTGATATCGTACCCACTCTAGCATATGGCATCAAAGTTAGGTCCCTGTGCTAGCCATTTTAATGTATCAGAAGCAGTACCATCCTTTGCAATTTTTTCTTTAAACCAGTTCAAGAAAGTCTTATTATGTTTGTTCAAACACAATTTTTCATTCATTCTAGGGTAAGTTTCATTGATGATGCTTTTGTGCTCACATAAGTATGGTTCAACCTCATCAGTGTTATTCAATATATACAAATGTGCTTGAAGCACTTCCTCCCGATCAATGCTCTTAACAGTGATACCTTGTGTACCCTTACCATCATATCTTCCTTCATGACGAGACTTCGGAAGCCCTACAGGTTCTTCTTCTAACTTGTAGTATGTACAAAACTCAATAGCTTCTTCTGCAACATACCTTTCAACAATAGATGCTTTGGGACGGTGTGGATTCTTCCAATATCCTTTCAAGATCTTCACGTATCGCTCAATTGAGTACATCCACCTTAAATAAACGGGGCCACACAATCTAACGATCTTAACTTCCTCTCTATACGACACCCTCGGCCTATCTAACGATTCATCATGACATATCCATATTGTATAACTCTTGCAAATCCCCTCACAAATAAGATGCTCCCGTATCTCCTCAGCTTCTAGTCGTCTCTCATTCAAACAGTTAACACAAGGACAATAAAACCTTCCATTACCACTATCAGGAGCATTTGTTTTTGCAAATTGTAGAAAATCTTCCACTCCATTCTCATACTCATCACTTGTCCGTCTAGCATTCATCCAACCGCGATCCATAACTAAAACCAATAACTTCGTACTTAGTCCAAGATCTTCATCAACTACTTATGATAGGGTATGGCCCTATCCCATTCGAGAAGAAACTTTTTCAACATTCGGTTAACAGTTAGTCCTTAACTCTCATGCTCATACTCGACGAAATTTCGACAGTATTTCCCGTCGGTCTCCAACGTACACGACTAGAACTCGATGCCATCCACCACGATAAAGTATGCACCCGGAGAACGAAAGGAAATGTATAAATCCAAACTTTCATCAAGTATATAACATGAGAATCCATGAATAACTATTTTAAATGAATGAAGAAAAAGTTCTTCCCAAACTGTCCAACTTTGGACAATTCAAGATCCAATACAATGAGCGGTACCTTAAGCACATACACGTGTGCTCATTAGTATTGCATCTCAAACGGGAAACTAAGGCTTTACTAATTAATTAACATTAAGAAAATTAATAAAACACTCCAATCCCTAAATCAAAGCAAACAAAATCAAAATAAGCAATAGTTAATATACCAGCTGCTTTTTTAAATCACAAACTGAAAATAATAACAAAATAACTGTCTAAAGGCATTGACAATTAATAGTCATCTTTGAAGAGTTGTAGGATAAGTAAATAGTTCCATAATTTGAACATCGAAAATTCAACCACCAGTTAGACTCAAATCAAAGTCAGATTCAAACAAAGAGACTAATAACACCCGTGATAATCAAAAACCGCAAAGCAATAGGTAATAATTACCACACCCTCAAAAGAGGGCAAAACTATTCATGAAAAAGCTTTACATAACATGACGAAAACTCATCACTGTAGTTTTGAACACATTTTTAAGCACACACCAAACTTACAACAAATCCCACATAGCATTGGATAAAAAAAATAACTCGGCATTCATGATTATTCAATCCCAATCAACAAAAAATCAACAACTTCCCATTCATTTACTTTTATCCAAAACCAAAAAATGGAAAAACCATTACCGACCAAAGTTAAGGTTCAAAGTAAATATTGTACCTTGCAAGGAAAGAGGGCAAGATAGGTAACAACTGAAGGGAAAGCCTGAACCACAAATGTGACCACTAACCAGTACCACAGCAAGCCCTTTGCACAGCCCTGAAATGAGAAAATTTAGTCAAAAAATCGAAATGGGTTGAAGAAGCTTCCATTGTACTTTCCTAATGCTCAGATTCCTTAGAAACATGGTATAAGAGGTGCATTACCTGAGATGACTGAGCGGAGGAGCAAGCGGAGCAAACGACGGAGCAAGTGGAGCAAGCGTCGGACAGTGGGCTTCGAGGCTACAGGAAGCGACGGAGCAAGCGGAGGCTACAGGGTCACGACACGAAGCGGCGGAGCAAGCGAAGGGGCTTCGAGGTTGAGGTGACAGCGGAGGATGCGGCGGAGCGAGTGATCAGCCTCTGGCTCATCTAGTTTTATGGCTAGTATGACCAGGGTTTTGTGCAAATTATATCCTATTTTCACCAAATTAGATTAGATTGTCCTCAAGCAAGGTTTTGAGTCTCTAAAGTAGTTTTAGGTTAATTTAGCTAGTTTTGAGTCAAAATAATGCACTTATAGTTAATTCCTTGTTTTCAGGTTAAGTAGAAGTTGAGGAAATAAAGAAACAGGGGATTCGCCTCGCGAGAGTTGTCTTGCCTCGCGAACCTGAAAGCCAGCAGAACAGTGAAAATGTCATCCTCTCTGGTTCACCCCGCGAACAGCTCTTCGCCTCGCGACCCTGAAGACTGACTGTTCCAGAAATTTGCAAGGTCTCTGGTTCGCCACGCGAATCCATCTCTCGCCCCGCGAGCCTGGAAGTCAGAAAGCATCACGATTAGGCCCTGATGACCATAACGGGCGTAAGAAGAAGACTCCTCAGTTCCTCGCCTCGCGAGCCAGTACTTCGCCCCGTGAGAAGATCAAGCGTTGCTGACTTTTCACAATATTCGCCTCGCGAAGGTGTGCTCGCCTCGCGAGCTAGCTGAATCCAGAATTTGTATAAATTGCTGTTATGAACAGATTGAGAAAAAACTTTTGCTTCTCCATTTTTCTGTTTACATATTTTTCTGTGTGTTTTCGTTTTTTTTACATGGAGAACTAAGTTTCTAGGATTAATCTATTGTAATCGATTTCCACCACACTTGAGGTTCTTGTATTTCCTGTTTTGTATGCTTTTCCCTTTTCAATGCCATGCTTTATATTTCTGTTTGCTTAATTCAGGAGTATATTGTGTTGTGTTGATTTATTTCCGGTGATACTATGTTCCTATAATTAATCGCGTCTGCTTAATTCGCGTGTGTACGTTTCGTGTTCGCTTAGTTCAAGAAGGGCTTAACCCCGTTTGCTTAATTCGGGAATAGGGACATGTATCTGTAGTAGTGGTTTCGCTTGTAAATTGTTGCTACAACCGGGAGGGGATTAGAATCTGCTTAGGGCTTGGAAATTGCATGAACCTATGATAGTTGGGAAATCGAGAACAATAGATTAATCGGTTTTTAGCTATTTGACAATCCCTTTGAATTGCTTTGTTTCATTGCTCTGTTATTATTTTGTTTCCTTAATTGCATCCCAATCCAACCCCCCCCCACAAAAATAAAAAACTGATTTTTGTGAAAGATAACACTTTAAGAGTCCTTGTGAGACGACATCCGAGTTGTCGCCCTAAACTACAGTTTTAAAACCCGATCGTTCTTTTTGGCGCGTGCGCGACAGCGCGACCAGCGAGCAAGAATCGAGGTGTGAGGGTTACGGAGCGTGCACGCAACAGAGAAAATATTGGGTTTCAGATATTTAGTGGTAGCGCACAAGAGAGGAATTGGAGGGATGAATAAATGAAAACAAAATGAAAATACACATCTGTTATTGTCGCGACCGTCCCGTCCGGGAGCCGCGAAAAAGGGATAAAAAGACAGAGGAGTCGCCACTAAAATTTTTATTGGGAAAATCTTAGAAAACCCAATTATTTAAAGGTGAACTGGTCTTTTTAAAAAAAGAGAGATATGAGTCCGGGAGTCGGTTACGAGTAGGGAAGGTGTTAGCACCCCACATCGCCCGTTTAAAAAACGGTACCTTAAGTTAGTTGTGCAAAAACATTTTAATAGCCTTTTAAATATTTATTTTACCCCAAAATTATTTACAAGAAAGAATTATTTTTTAATTTTTAATATTTTAAATTTTTATTAATTTTTACATTTTTTAAATTTATTGTTTATAAAAATTAAATGAGGTTGAACATGACACATAAGTCCACAGGGCAACCTCAAATCTAAAGGACTGAACATGGCACCGTGTCCATAGAGCATCCCTAAAAATAGAAAAGTTTAATTTTTTGATTAATTATTTTAACATAAAAAGGAGATAAAAAAGGAAAATTTAGTTTTGGCCCGACAAGATGATTTATCTTGCTCCTACGTATTCCCGGGTGCGATGGGAAACTCAAAGCCACGTAGTTCTTTAGAAAAGATTTGATTGGTTGGTTGATTTTAATTTTTGATAAAAGATTTGATTTTGTTTTGATTTTATTTTTTTTTTAAAGGATTTTATTTCAGAATAAATTCACTTTTGCATAGGGTCCAAGATAGCAGTGCTATACGATAAACCCTTACAATTCGTACGACACTTGAGGATGAATAAGTCCATACATCAACGTCGTAGATTGTTGCGTGAATTAAAAAGATTTTTATAAAAATGAAATTGGGTGAAATTGTTGATTGATTTTAATTTTTGATAAAAAGATTTGATTTTGTTTTGATTTTATTTATAAAAAAAAAAGATTTTACTTCGGAATAAATTCACTTTTGCACAGAGTCCAGGATAGCAGAGCTATACGATAAACCCTTACAATTCACACGACACTTGAGGATGAATAAGTCCATACATCAACGTCGTAGATTGTTGCGTAAAAACAGTTTTTTTTTATAAAAAAAGAAATTGGGTAAAATTGATTAAAAGTATAAATATAAAAAAATATTTTTAAAGGGGATTCACTCTTGCACAGGGTTAAAGATAGCAAAGCTATACGATGAGCCCTTACAATTCGTACAACATTTGAGGATGAAAAAATCATACATCAACATTGTAGATTGTTGCGTGAATTCAAGGAAGTTTAGTTTTTTTGTAAAATTGGATAAAATTTTGTCTTATTTTTATAAAAGAAATTATATTATTTGAAGATGTATTTTTCTTGATGAGACAAGAACACAAATTTGACCCAATCCTAAAAAAATCCATGATCAGAAAAGCCTTTTTGTTTTTATTTTTTGTTTTTACCTTCTCAAACTTTAAGCTGAGCCCACTAGTAAGCCCATGTTACCACCTTCAGACCAAAAAACATTAACCCTAACAAAAATCTAATACATAAAAATAAATAAAAGAGAGCAAGATATTACTGAACCTATCAATACCAAATAACAATCTGAAGCTGTCAATAGCAGGAGCAGGGGAAGGGGAACACGACTGGTTGAGCATGGCTGCGGCGAGCGGTGGCGGCCCCGAAAGCGCGACGGTCGAGCGGCGAGGCAGAGGGGGCGACACTCGTCATAGTAGCTTCAGATCTGTATGGTGGTTGTGGTGGATGGAAGCGGATCTGGTGGCCGCGTCTCGCAGGTCCGCAAGCAGAAGCAGCGACGCGAGCGGCGGCCGGCGGTGTGCGGTGGGTCTGGACGTCTATACTGTGGCGGTGTGCGGCACAGGGCGTTAGGGAGGTTGAGGTGGTGGCTCTGTTGATGGTCTGTGTTGTGGAGACTGGAGAGATGAAGGAGGAATGAAAGGAGAAAGATGAAGGTGATGGGTTTATGGTGAAGGAGGAAGAAGAAAAGAAAAATCAAAAAAGAAGAGGGAGGATGAGGGGATGCTGTTTTTTTATCGATTTTTGAAAGGGATGATGGTGAAGGGATTGTCATGAATGGTTCTGTTTTGATTTATTTTTGGTGATGAATATGGAGATGATATGATGTTTGGCCATGGGGAGTGTTGGCTATGTTGAGATGTTGAAGATGAATGGTGGAAGGGTTGATGAAGGTGAAGTAGATAGATGGGAGTGGATGGGTGTGAAACAGAGAAGGGTGAGTGTGGGGAGAGAAGAAGGTGACGAAAATTTTGAGGGAGTGAGGTGAGAGTGGTCTCTGTTTTTGAATTTGCAAAAAGAGGGCAACGATAATCTTGAGGGAGTGAGGTGAGAGTGGTTGAGAATTTTTTTCTTGTTGGTTCCCCTCTCTTTGTTCTTTGCTGTCCTCTATTTGTAGAAGGAGATGAACTCGATCATTGTCATTGGGACCTTGCAAGCTTGAGTGTTGCAGAGGCTACCATGCTCTAGTCCCTTCAATTCCCATTTTTGCGCCTCTTTTCTCTGATCTAGGCATAACCCTTTTCCCCAAGTTCTGAAAATTAGCTAAAAGAGGATTCTGATTTGCTGGGTGTTTTGCCATTTGAAACGTGAACTAGCCCCCTGTCCTACTCTTATTGAGCTTGGGAGTATGCTGGTTAAAGAGAGGAACTTAAGGAAAAACCATTGTAGAGGAAATTAAGGACACTGTACGTGGATGACAAAGGGTGCAAGGCAATTTTTCATTTTTATTTATTTATTATTTGCTTTTCAACTTTAACTAATTTTTGTCCTTTTGTTTTTATTTTAATTAGCGGTTGGGCCAAAGGTGTAATGGGCTGGATGATGGACTAAAAACTTGTAACAAAAACAAATTGGGGCCAATAACATGAACAATTTTATTTTTCTGTATTTTTTATTTTTTTTATTTTTTTATTTTTTTATTTTATTTTGTAAACATTAATTAAAATGATAAAATACCCGGACAAAATTAGGTGTTCACAGCTGCCCCTCTTTACTTGTTTCTTATTAGATAATAGGTGTAGCCGTAGTTAACCGATTATCGTTATAAGAAACTAGTAAAGACAAGAACTCCAATTTTTGTCCGGGGTACACTGACAAGCAAAGGACCTGTGACTACAAAATGATTTCCTGTAAAGAACCCGCAGGTTAGATTGCCCACTGAGATTTACACATAAAAGCTTGTGGGGTGGATCGCCCCTTGAAGCTCGAACAGAGAGATAAATGAGAGCTTACGGGATGGATTCCCGTGAGAAGCTCAAACTGAAGGATAAAAGAGCTTACGGGGTGGATTGCCCGTCAGAAGCTCGAACTGAAGGATAAAAGCTTGTGGGGTGGATTGCCCGTCTGAAGCTTGAGTAGAAAGATAAAGGGCTTACGGGGTGGATTGCCCGTCTGAAACTCGAACTGAAAGATAGAAGAGCTTACGGGGTGGATTGCCCGTCAGACGCACGAACAGAACTAAAAAAAAGCTTACGGGGGGGATTGCCCGTCAGAAGCTCGAACTGAAAGATAAAAGAGCTTACGGGGTGGATTGCCCGTCAGAAGCTCGAACATAAAATAAAAGAGCCTACGGGGTGGATTGCCCGTTAGAAGCTCGAACAGAAAGATAAAAGAGCTTACGGGGTGGATTGCCCGTCAGAAACTCGAACTGAAAGATAAAAGAGCTTACGGGGTGGATTTCCCGTCAGAAGCTCGAACAGAAAGATAAAAGAGCTTACGGGGTGGATTACCCGTCAGAAGCTCGAACAGAAAGATAAAAGAGCTTACGGGGTGGATTGCCCGTCAGAAGCTCGAACTGAAAGATAAAAGAGCTTACGGGGTGGATTGCCCGTCAGACTCGAACTGAAAATAAAAGAGCCTACGGGGTGGATTGCCCGTCAGAAGCTCGAACAGAAAGATAAAAGAGCTTACGGAGTGGATTGCCCGTCAGAAGCTCGAACAGAAAGATAAAAGAGCTTACGGGGTGGATTGCCCGTCAGAAGCTCGAACTGAAAGATAAAAGAGCTTGCGAGACCCTATGCCTATAAAAGCCAACAAAGGTAAAGCTTATGGGCCCTATGCCCGTCAAAGCTGAACAAAAACGAAGCTTACGAGGCCCTATGCCTGCTAAAGTTAAACTACAACAAAACAAAGCTTAAAAGGCCCTGATGCCTGCTAACGCTAATAAGACATGACTTTTGGGGCCCTGTGCCTGGTAAAGTCGAACAAAACAAAGCTTATGAGGCCCTATGCCTACTAAAGCTAACCATAACATGACTTTTGGGGCCTTGTGCCCGCTAAAGCCAAACAAAACAAAGCTTATGAGGCCCTATGCCTGCTAAAGCTAACAATAACATGACTTTTGGGGCCCTGTGCCCTCTAAAGTCGAATAAAACAAAGCTTATGAGGCCCTATGCCTACTAAAGCTAACAGTAACATGACTTTTGGGGCCCTGTGCCCGCTAAAGTCGAACAAAACAAAGCTTATGAGGCCCTATGCCTACTAAAGCTAACAGTAAATGACTTTTGGGGCCCTGTGCCCGCTAAAGCTGACAAGACAAAGCTTATGGGCCCTATGCCTACTAAAGCTAACAGTAACATGACTTTTGGGGCCCTGTGCCCGCTAAAGCTGACAAGACAAAGCTTATGGGCCCTATGCCCATTAAAACAGACGAAAGCTTAGAGACCCTGAGTCTGCTAAAGCTAACAAAACAAAGCTTATAGGCCCTATGCCCGTTAAAACAGATGAAAGCTTAGAGACCCTGAGTCTGCTAAAGCTAACAAAAGCGAAGCTTATGGGCTCCAAGCCCGTAAAATCCAGTAAAATGGGAGCTTATGGGCCCTATGCCTAAATGTGATGCAATGATGTTGATTCTGGTGCATGAAATAATGCATGATGCAAAAGATTCTTTCAGTGATTGATAATGAACTTTGATCATTTTTCGCAAACCACTCTTTGATTTCTAGCCCCTTAAAGCTTCGATCACAACCAAATTTAAGGAAGAAATGGAATGTCACTCATTGATCCGGATTGTCATTTTCTTGCCCCATCGATGCTTTGCCCCTTGTCACAAATATGCCTATTTCCAATGATTATCCCGATGGATGAGACTGCTTGATTTCTCTATCTTTTCCAACATTGCCCTTTGTTAGGAGATTGATGTACTTTCCATGACCTTTTCATCCTGAGAGAAACTCTAGATGATATCATTATTGATACTTGCTTCACCTTTCGGTATGTATTAAAGAATGCAAATTGAGTCTATGGTAGAAAGTGGGGTATGATAGAGGATGGACGGGGAGTAACAATATGTGGAAAGTGGTAAGGATATGAGCGAAATAATTGAAAGGTTGTTAGAAGGAAGGAAACAATGACGGGATGGAGTTCACATTTTTCTTCAGGTGATACTCTTTTAAGATGATAAGTGCTAGCTTCTCATGCGTATAATCTCGAGCACCGCTTTAATCAGCTTTCAAGAACATGGTTTGCTCCAGTCTTCATGTATTGAGAATTTCATGGCTCGCCTTCAAACTGCCCCAGTTTTCAGTTTGCATTTCTTCAAGAGACACTCGTATGATCTCGAGTATTGCTTTAATCTCCTTCCGAGGACATGATTTGCCTTTAAATTCAAACTGCCCCAGTTCGTTGCTTCGAGGAATCTGTTTGACGCTAACTTTTGCGTAGGTTGCTCTAATTTTGCCTAGGTCGCCCTTGCAGGTTTTCAACCCAGCGAGCCTCCCTTTTTTTATGTTTTTTTCATTTTCTCTTTGTTTTTTCTTTCTTTTCCTTTTTCCGAGAGCGATGCATTGAAAAAGCACATACATTTTGTCTCACAATTAAAGTTAATGAAAATGATAACAATCTTTCATTGATCAGAATGGACTTTTTAGGCTCATAACGCGACCAATGGTTGAGAGTCATGAAGGAAAGGATATAAGGCTCAAACAAATGTTTTAAGATTGAATAGGACCGATGATCCACGATCTTTTCGATTTCTAAGAACATTTGTTTTCCTCTAACTTTCCTTTTTATTTCCTCCTTTTTTTTGCCTTTGCATGAAGTTTTTTTTTTTTTCTTCATAATCACCGATTCTTTCATGCTTGCCCCTTGCTTAGGGGTGATCCTTGTCCCGGGTTCTTTGAAAGAATTTCAAGCTCAAACGGAGTAACAAGGGATAGTACAAGTATGTGAAAGATATAGAAAGATGGCCATTCTTCATTTCGAATTTTGATTGTTAATTTTCATAAATTTTAAAAGTAAGACAAAAATGATAGTACTTGCAAAAGCATAACCGGGCGCTCTTTCTTGATTTCCCTTTTAATTTCTTTTCTCTTTTTTTTTTCAAATCATGGAGTCTAGCTTGAATCAAAAAGATTTCCTTTGATTGCCTCAATCATCTTCGGTTGATCTCATGGGGAAGCTTTCCATAGTTGTCCGAACCAGCATGGTTAATGAGGTGATCAGGATCATACGATGAGGTTCCAGCACTTATTATTTTATTTTATTTTTAAAGAGAATCACCTTCAGATCTGCTTTATTGATAACTTTCAAGAAAAAAGAAGAAGGATGAAGGTAAAATCAGAAGATGAAGGAAAGGAAGGAAACTCAATGCATTCATTTATTCATACTGAAATGGAAACAAGTAAGCCCATTATTAAAAACTTCCTAAAGCCTTGGGCAGAGCTAAAGGATTAGCATCAATGAATTACTCTACACAAGATTCAAAGGTCATGTTCCAAAGTGTCCTCTACGGCATGGACTCCGGAACCTCCCTGCATCAAGAGTGTCTCGTTGGAAACTTAGCACATTTGCATTGATCAGATCTTGCACTTTATACTTTAAGGTCTTGCAATTTTCAGTTGAATGACCTATCACTCCCCCATGATAGTCACACTTGACATTTGGGTCAAACCATTTTGGGTATGGGGTTGCACCATGCTGGTCGGGACCGGGACCAACAAAGATTTTTCAATAAGGCTGTGCAATAGCTCCGTGTAAGTCATAGGTATAGGGTCAAACTGCATGGGCTTCTTTTCTGGGTTGTAAGGTTGTCTCCTTTGATTTGCATTTAGGTTTTGTTGGGGCGGTATGGCGGGAAAATTTTGATGTTGGAAAGGGTTTGATGGGTGGTATGGTGTCCTCATAGGATAGGATTGGGTTGGAAATTGTGAGATGGCGGCTACATATGGATGGTTAGGTTGGTGATGTGGTGGATAATATGGAGTGTAGGTTGTTTGAAAAGACGGTTGAGAGTTGACAGATATTTGACTCGGTATCCAATGCCCGGACCACTCAGACTCTTGCTCAGATGCCACAACATGTGCCTCTTCTTCATTCTTCTTGACAAATGGAACTTTTGTCATCCTGGCTACCCCCACAGAACTTTCAACAATTTTACCATTTCTCATCCCATTCTCAATTCTTTCTCCAATGATAACCATGTCAGAAAAGTTTGATGATACACTTCCAATCATTCTATCATAGAAGGGTGGCTGAAGTGTATCAATGAACATTGCCACAATTTCCTTCTCAGTTAATGGGGGCTCTACCTGAGCAGCCAATTCTCTCCACCTTTGTGCATACTCCTTGAAGGTTTCTGTATCCCTTTTTAACATATTTTGAAGTTGCATCCTATCAGGAGCCATGTCAATATTATACTTGTATTGTTTCAGGAATGCATCCGCTAGGTCTTTGAAGGATCGAATGTGGGCCCGCTCGAGGTGTATGTACCAATTTGAAGCTGCCCCAATCAAACTATCTTGGAAGAAATGAATCAAGAGCTTATCATCCTGGGCATGTGATGCCATCTTCCTGACGTACATGGTTAAGTGGCTTTTTGGACAAGTGGTTCCTATGTATTTGTCAAAATCTGGCACTTTGAATTTTGGAGGTATTACGACATTGGGTACTAGACAGAGTTCAGAGGCATCCCGAAGACCATGACTGTTTGCCCTTTCAATAGTTCGCAGTCTTTCCTCTAGAACCTCCGACTTTTCTATGGATTGAGGATTCCCACATGACTGATTCACAGCAACATACTTTGGGGAAGCGAAGCTCTGTGCCAATTTGATCCCATTGGCACCAATGTGGAAGGTGAATGGTGAAGTGTTTGGGTTAACGGAACGCACCATAGAATTGGTGGGGATCCGTATGCAGGTTGTGTTTTGTGAGTTTGGATTGCCATTTGCTGGACCAGGAGCGACTGGCGGCACAAATCCTCGAGGAAGACCATATGGGGGATTGCTTGGGTCAAATGAAGGACAATTTTGATTGCTTGGGTAGCCAGTGAAAGGCATCACGACCCCTTGTTGGTTGTTCCCATGAGTGAGAAGAGGTATGGCGGTTGCTCTTGATTGAGGTGAAGGATTCTCATTCGTGTTCTTTTCCTTCGCATGACTTGCAACATTACCATCATTTGGGTCATCTTCTCTTTGAGTTGACTCCAGTCTTCTATGAACTTCTGAGTTTGCTCTTCCTCATCCATGATTTTGGCTTGTGATCGAGTCCAATAAGGGTGCCGCAGAGCAATTATTCAAAAAGTCACTGTGAAGTTTGGGGAAAAGGGATTAAATCCTTATTTGTGACGGTTATTGAAGATAACCTTTTGGGATGCATGAAAAAGATTTTTCTTGACCCAAGAAGGTGTTAATGCATGGGTTGCATGGAAAAGATTTACTTTTTATTTTTATTTTTATACTTACCCAAATTTTAATACATGAGATGCATGAAGGAACTTCTATCAAAACAGTGATACATGAAATGAGCCTTTTTATTTTTTAGATGAATCAATTTTTTTTATGAATGCTTGAGATAAATGATTTTTTTTAATGAACGACTGATATGAAATTTTTTTAATGATGAGATTGACATAAAAAGTAATTGATGCATGAAATGTATGAATTTTTAATTTATTGGTCTGAAAAGTTTTTAGTGATGCATGCATAAAATGAAGGAGATGCATGGCTTCTTATTTTTTCTTTTTTTCTTCTTATGAATGCTTGAGATAAACGATTTTTTTTGTAATGAACGCATGAGAGGAATGCATGAAAACGGTTTTTTTTTTTTTTTATGAACCTAACAAAATATTTATTGCATAAGATACAAAATATACAAAGAACATGAATGAGTTATAGAAAGATGATTTACACAAATCCCTTTTTTACCATTTATGGAAATGCATGAGATATAAACGTGATTATTCATATTGCAGAAAAAGATGGAATGTGCTCCCTTTTGTCCTACATGGGTCATATCCTAAAGTTTGAATTTCTGAGGTCGAGACCCTATTTTGGTAGGCTACTAATGGCATTTTATGTGCATGACTTTCGGGACGGATCTAGACCCCTAAACATATGGTCCCCGGATTACCCTCATCTAAAAGATAAGGATCCGAATCCATGAACCTCACCACAGGGACTGAAAAGTCACAATATGGCGATCCATGTTTCGGTAGCAATCCGAGCGGGAGAATCAATGTCTGTCAGGGGCGCAAAAGCGTCACAATAACATCACTGAAGCCCCTTCTAATCCGATGGCATTTTATGACTCGGGTATAGAGCCCAAAAGTGTGTGAGTATGAGATGGTGTTGTGTGTGCTGGGAGCAAGCAAACCTGCACAAAACCCAAAAAACTAACCCCAAGCCTGCAAAAGAACAACCAACATTTACAAGAGTTTTCTACCCTAAGGTTGTAAGAATGTACAAAGACATATATTAAAGCACATAACAATTTACAAAACAAATAAAACAAAGAGGGGTAAAACTAATATTTTCAAAGTTATTAAAAGAAGTTGCACAACCAACTATGATAGGCCTGACTCTCTAAAGTCCCCAGCGGAGTCGCCAGCTGTCGCGACCGTCCCGTCCGGGAGCCGCGAAAAAGGGATAAAAAGACAGAGGAGTCGCCACTAAAATTTTTATTGGGAAAATCTTAGAAAACCCAATTATTTAAAGGTGAACTGGTCTTTTTAAAAAAGAGAGATATGAGTCCGGGAGTCGGTTACGAGTAGGGAAGGTGTTAGCACCCCACATCGCCAGTTTAAAAAACGGTACCTTAAGTTTGTTGTGCAAAAACATTTTAATAGCCTTTTAAATATTTATTTTACCCCAAAATTATTTACAAGAAAGAATTATTTTTTAATTTTTAATATTTTAAATTTTTATTAATTTTTACATTTTTTTAAATTTATTGTTTATAAAAATTAAATGAGGTTGAACATGACACATAAGTCCACAGGGCAACCTCAAATCTAAGGGACTGAACATGGCACCGTGTCCATAGAGCATCCCTAAAAATAGAAAAGTTTAATTTTTTGATTAATTATTTTAACATAAAAAGGAGATAAAAAAGGAAAATTTAGTTTTGGCCCGACAAGATGATTTATCTTGCTCCTACGTATTCCCGGGTGCGATGGGAAACTCAAAGCCACGTAGTTCTTTAGAAAAGATTTGATTGGTTGGTTGATTTTAATTTTTGATAAAAGATTTGATTTTGTTTTGATTTTATTTTTTTTAAAAGGATTTTATTTCAGAATAAATTCACTTTTGCATAGGGTCCAAGATAGCAGTGCTATACGATAAACCCTTACAATTCGTACGACACTTGAGGATGAATAAGTCCATACATCAACGTCGTAGATTGTTGCGTGAATTAAAAAGATTTTTATAAAAATGAAATTGGGTGAAATTGTTGATTGATTTTAATTTTTGATAAAAAGATTTGATTTTGTTTTGATTTTATTTATAAAAAAAAAAGATTTTACTTCGGAATAAATTCACTTTTGCACAGAGTCCAAGATAGCAGAGCTATACGATAAACCCTTACAATTCACACGACACTTGAGGATGAATAAGTCCATACATCAACGTCGTAGATTGTTGCGTAAAAACAGTTTTTTTTATAAAAAAAGAAATTGGGTAAAATTGATTAAAAGTATAAATAAAAAAAAATATTTTTAAAGGGGATTCACTCTTGCACAGGGTTAAAGATAGCAAAGCTATACGATGAACCCTTACAATTCGTACAACATTTGAGGATGAAAAAATCATACATCAACATTGTAGATTGTTGCGTGAATTAAAGGAAGTTTAATTTTTTTTGTAAAATTGGATAAAATTTTGTCTTATTTTTATAAAAGAAATTATATTATTTGAAGATGTATTTTTCTTGATGAGACAAGAACACAAATTTGACCCAATTCTAAAAAAATCCATGATCAGAAAAGCCTTTTTGTTTTTATTTTTTGTTTTTACCTTCTCAAACTTTAAGCTGAGCCCACTAGTAAGCCCACGTTACCACCTTCAGACCAAAAAACATTAACCCTAACAAAAATCTAATACATAAAAATAAATAAAAGAGAGCAAGATATTACTGAACCTATCAATACCAAATAACAATCTGAAGCTGTCAATAGCAGGAGCAGGGGAAGGGGAACACGACTGGTTGAGCATGGCTGCGGCGAGCGGTGGTGGCCCCGAAAGCGCGACGGTCGAGCGGTGAGGCAGAGGGGGCGACACTCGTCATAGTAGCTTCAGATCTGTATGGTGGTTGCGGTGGATGGAAGCGGATCTGGTGGCCGCGTCTCGCAGGTCCGCAAGCAGAAGCAGCGACGCGAGCGGCGGCCGGCGGTGTGCGGTGGGTACGGGACGTCCTATCTTGTGGCGGTGTGCGGCACAGGGCGTTAGGGAGGTTGAGGTGGTGGCTCTGTTGATGGTCTGTGTTGTGGAGACTGGAGAGATGAAGGAGGAATGAAAGGAGAAAGATGAAGGTGATGGGTTTATGGTGAAGGAGGAAGAAGAAAAGAAAAATCAAAAAAGAAGAGGGAGGATGAGGGGATGCTGTTTTTTTATCGATTTTTGAAAGGGATAATGGTGAAGGGATTGTCATGAATGGTTCTATTTTGATTTATTTTTGGTGATGAATATGGAGATGATATGATGTTTGGCCATGGGGAGTGTTGGCTATGTTGAGATGTTGAAGATGAATGGTGGAAGGGTTGATGAAGGTGAAGTAGATAGATGGGAGTGGATGGGTGTGAAACAGAGAAGGGTGAGTGTGGGGAGAGAAGAAGGTGACGAAAATTTTGAGGGAGTGAGGTGAGAGTGGTCTCTGTTTTTGAATTTGCAAAAGGAGGGCAACGATAATCTTGAGGGAGTGAGGTGAGAGTGGTTGAGAATTTTTTTGCTGTTGGTTCCCCTCTCTTTGTTCTTTCTTGTCCTCTATTTGTAGAAGGAGATGAACTCTGATCATTGTCATTGGGACCTTGCAAGCTTGAGTGTTGCAGAGGCTACCATGCTCTAGTCCCTTCAATTCTCATTTTTGTGCCTCTTTTCTCTGATCTAGGCATAACCCTTTTCCCCAAGTTCTGAAAATTAGCTAAAAGAGGATTCTGATTTCTTTGGGTGTTTTGCCATTTGAAACGTGAACTAGCCCCCTGTCCTACTCTTATTGAGCTTGGGAGTATGCTGGTTAAAGAGAGGAACTTAAGGAAAAACCATTGTAGAGGAAATTAAGGACACTGTACGTGGATGACAAAGGGTGCAAGGCAATTTTTCATTTTTATTTATTTATTATTTGCTTTTCAACTTTAACTAATTTTTGTCCTTTTGTTTTTATTTTAATTAGCGGTTGGGCCAAAGGTGTAATGGGCTGGATGATGGACTAAAAACTTGTAACAAAAACAAATTGGGGCCAATAACATGAACAATTTTATTTTTCTGTATTTTTTATTTTTTTATTTTTTATTTTTTATTTTATTTTGTAAACATTAATTAAAATGATAAAATACCCGGACAAAATTAGGTGTTCACAGTTATATCCAAAACCGATGTGTTATATTGCTTTTCCACATCGGTTAACAACAAAAATCGATGTTAAAAATGTTGCTGCATAAAAAAATTTAATTTTTTGTTCAATCTTTCACATGGGTTATAATAAAATCGATGTGTAATCTTTTGGTTGATTAATTTTTTTCCTTTTACATATCGGTTATCATAAAACCGATGTCTACAATTGATGTTTTCACTATGCCACATCGGTTATACTAAAACCGATGTCTAATCTTATGTCTGATAAAACTTATTTTTTTTGTTTTACTTTTCCACATCAGTTTTTATAAAAATCGATGTTAAATATTTTTATCACATCGTTTTTTATTATAACCGATGTTAAAATATTTCAGTTTAATTTCAAAAATGTTACCACCTCCCTTTTCACATCGGTTTTGTTAAAACCGATGTTAAAACCTCGATGCTAAATACATATTTTGCACTAGTATAAGTTGGAGGATCAATTGTATGATATTATATTTAATTGGTATACATTGTTAGTATAAATATTTGTTAGACTTGTCAACCAATTATATAATATTACATGATTAAAAAAATATTTGGCTCTTATCATAATTATTTTAAAAGTCACGTAGAAAATAATTTTTGATAGAATGATAATATAAAAACAATTTACACTACTAATACATCAAAATTAAACTCATGTATGTTTTAGTCAAGTATTAATAAGCCATCCCATACATAAAACCAGCAAATTGAAATTGGATGATTGCAAGAAAGTCGACTTACATTCGTGCAAATTTCCTACCTAAGATTTTTTTTCTTCCTAAATGTAAAGTCCTTTGATTTTGATACGGGCTAAAATTTAAAACAATGGGGTCCTTGATTACTATCATAGATAATGACCTCAAAACTGAAACAGCTAACATAGAAAAAGTTTGGAAATACTATTTCTATTTTCAATTATCCAATGATGCAAAATATTTCAAACTCAACCATATCTATTTTTTGAGTCACATTGGAAGGCAGTGCTGTTGAAAAGGAATTGTCCATTTCATCAAAACAGAGGACTAAATCCTCAAGCAAAAATCACGTGGTGTAGCACGAGACTCATTTGCTAGGATATGAATGTGAATGCAAGTGTTGATGAGAAATTACAGAGGTGCAATGATATTTCACATCATAGACATGGAAACCCTTTGCCGCAATAGATTTGCTTAGGCATGAGCATGATGATCAAAACTCATGACAAAACTATGATACGTCGCCACTTGTTTGCTATGTACATGAACCTTATAGCCTAATTGAAGCCCACATTGGTGCTACTGGCTGATCACGCTTCATACAAATACAGCTTATGATATGTCACTCTGGGTTGCCCCCCCCTTTCGTAATAGAAGGAATGCCCCCACCAATGGAAGCAAGTATGGACCCCAAGTCCCATATGTACGGTCACATCCACAGGATCACCTTTCATTTCTGGGCTTTTCTAGTAATTCCAAGGTATCCCTCTTTTTTAAAGATATAATAATACCGATTAAACATTTCATTGGTGTTTGATTATTTTAAAAAAAAAAATTGTCATGAAATTACCATCCAATAAATACTTGTTGGATTTTATAGAAAATACAATTTTATATATCTTTCTATCTTTCTAAGTAACATTTTATCGAACTATAAAACACTAACTTTATAAGCAATGCACGCTCGGTGAGATCAGAAGGGGTTGCCCGTTACTGTGTAGATAGAAATAGAAAGATTCACAGAATCAGAGTTTGCTGAGGGTGTGGTGGCTCGTGTACCGAACACAGAAGGTTGTAAGTTCAGACTTCAGAGTCATAGGTAACAAAATCAACAACAATTTTATTATTTGAATACGTCAAATATATGATATATTATACAATAATATCTAATTCTACTGGCACAATTGTTGTTCCTCATTCGTTAGGATGGCTATTAACTATTGGTATGATACTTTCACTAGTTCTCCTATCTGTATTGTTGGTATTTTTTTTTTTAGGATATCTTCCACGTGTAATCGTGGAGACTAATCGTTTGAAATACTGGACGATATTTAATGGCTGACCTCTCTCAACCAGGTTTTCTTCATACGCAAGAGTAACGGATCGAACCTCTGACCACTTGCTTAATGAACTTAAGCTTGTTACCACTTAGATAACCACATGCAGAGCCGGCCCTTGAGACAAGCAACCCAAACAAGGGCTTTAGGCCTCAAAAAAATTTACATGCTAGTTAGTAGATAGTTAAGTAATATTTTTTTATTTAAAAAATATATTTACTTACTAGTTAGTTTTTTTTAACTAGTTAGTATTTAATATATAGTAATTTACGAAATAGTAATCTTTGTGTAGACACTCTATTTGGGAGGTTGCGAAAATCAATGATTAATTCTATGCTCTAAGTAACCAATCGAAAATTAGTTTCATAATCGATCTAAATGGTTGAAGCTTGTGGGATAACCCGACATATCACTAGGGAGCCAAAGTCCCTAATTATGATGGTTCATAAAAAAATATAGTAATTTAATAAATAATTTTACATACCAAAAAACTCGAAAGATACATTTTAAATAAAAAATTAATAATTTTAAAAAAATATTATTATAAATTTTTAAAAAACCCCTTTCCAAAATTCACTTTAAGCCTTAACACTTGTTGGGCCGGCCCTCACCACATTTTGGTTTTGTATTGTTGGGTTTGTTTCTAATCAAATGCATTAACTTTGTTTTTGTATAAAAAAAAAATAGTAGCACAAATATACAATATAATATGAGGTCCGATCCTGAAATAAAAATGTAGAGAGAGAAAAAAAAAACTTTTTATCAACTTTTTAAGTCTTGGATCTGGATTGCTTCCATCAATTCTCCCCTCCATCATTCCTCCATCATTTTTTTTCTCTTTTACCTCCATTCTTTCTCTTCATTATTTATCATTTTCTCTCTGATAATCCAAATCCTCCCCTTCTATTTTTTTTTTGTTGGATTTGCCCCGGCAATCCGGATTTTTAAGCCTTGCGTACTTCCAAGAGTAGCTAAAAACGACTGGCTCATCGGTTTGGTACTGGCCACCTCTTCAATTCTTCTGCAATCAAGTTGATAATTATCAACTTGGTGGTTATGATGAATCAAGGCACTCAATCTTTTCAACATACTCTTCTATCAATTTAAATTTATATGGGTCATACAAAATTTTAGTTGGACTCATATAAATTAATGAGATTCATTTCTAAAATAATAAGATTCATGTAAATTTCAACAAATGAAAAAAAATATGTAAAAAAAAGAATGTTAGAGAATATGTATTGCTAGTATTTTTATTTTTATTTTTGTTATGATTGTAATATACAGAATATATATAATTATTCTCATATAGCATATTAATGATTAATAATAAAAAATTGCTAATGTCCTTTAGCAGACACCATTCGAGGACCAAGATACTTATTTAAAAATCAAAAATGATAAACGGATACAAAATTTGGGACACTTACGGTTACATCGTATGAACAGTATCGTATTGTGCGGTACTGTAGTTGTACTGTGCGGCACTGTAGCGGGTATTTTTATTTTATTTTAAAAAAAAATTTAATTTTTTTTATAAATAATTTTTTTGATTAAGTATGTGTAAATATATGGTGAATCGGGTACAAATATTTGGTGAATTTAGTTCATTATCTGGTGAATGAGTTTTTTTAAGAAATAATTTTTTTGATTAAGTATGTGCAAATATATGCTGAATCCGGTATAAAGATCTGGTGAATTCAGTTCATTATCTGGTGAATAGATTTTTTTGAGAAATAAATTTTTTTGTTAAGTATGTGCAAATATATGGTGAATCAGGTATAAATATTTGGTGAATTCAGTTCATTATCTGGTGAATGTGTTTTTTTTTTATAAATAAATTTTTTGGTTAAGTATGTTTAAATATCTGGTGAATGGGTTTTTTTGAGAAATAAATTTTTTTGTTTAAGTATGTGTAAATATCTGGTGAATCGGGTAGAAATATCTGGTGAATTCAGTTCATTATCTGGTGAATGGTTTTTTTGAGAAATAATTTTTTTGATTAAGTATGTGCAAATATCTGGTGAATCCGATATAAATATCTGGTGAATTCAGTTCATTATCTGGTGAATGAGTTTTTTTGATAAATAAATTTTTTTGTTAAGTATGTGCAAATATCTGGTGAATCATGTACAAATATCTGGTGAATTCAGTTCATTATCTGGTGAATGCGTTTTTTTAGAAATAAAATTTTTATTTTTTTTAAAAAAGTCAAAAATAAAAAAAATTTGATGCTAAAATAAAGCTAAAATAGTATTATTATAGTAAGTGTCGTATTTGTGTCCGTTTAGCACGGCTGTTTAAAAATATTGGATATGATATGACAATTCATTAAAACTTCTTTCACATGACGTGAAGTACATTTATTTTATTTCGTTGCACAATATATTTGATATTCACCTATATTCACAGTAATATATAATATTTTCTTAGGTTAAAAATAGTAATTTTATATTTTGAAAGAATAAAAATTGAAGCAATATTTTTATGGATATCAAAATCAAAATTTACTATTTTACGGAAACCAAAAACATATTTCAACCTTTTTTTTCTATAAATATTTATACTAGTAATAAAAGAAACATTTTTCAATTATATAAGTAGAAATGTAATTACATTCCTGGCCTTCATATTTCCCCAAAATTATAATATCCTACTGTGTCTCTAAATGTAGCACGTTGAACCCTTAACTATTTTTTTTTTTTGAAATGACGTTGAACCCTTAAATATTAGAGCTGTGTTTTTCTAACACAAATTGGATAACATACGGAACAATATACGATAATGTAGCATTACCATTTTTTTATTATAAATTTTGAATGTTTTTTTAAAAATAAAAATATATTTTAAAAAAAACTCATTAATCAGATAATGAACTGAATTAATCAGATATTTACACATATTTAATCAAAAAACCCATTAACCAAATAATGAACTGAATTAACCAAATATTTGTACATATTTAATCAAAAAGTTTATTTCTAAAAAAAACTCATTAACCAGATATTTGCACATACTTAACCAAAAATTTTATTTCTAAAAAAACCCATTAACCAGATAATGAACTGAATTAATATTTGTACATGATTAACACATACTTAACCAAAAAACCCACTAATCAGATAATGAACTGAATTAACCAGATATTTATACCTGATTAACAGATATTTGCACATACTTAACCAAAAACTTTATTTCTCAAAAAACTCATTAACCAGATAATGAACTGAATTAACCAGATACTTGTACCTGATTAATCAGATATTTGTACATACTTAACCAAAAAAACCAAAAAATTTATTTCTCAAAAAAACTAAATATTTTTTTAAAAAAGAAAACAAATAATTTTTTTTGAAAAAAGAAAAGTCAAAATTTGAAGAAAAAAAAAGGTAGCAATACTGAGTAGTACTACAGTGCAGCAGCATAGTATGTATGTCACCGTAGGTCGTCCCAAAGTGTGCCAAAATATTTTTTTTTTACTTTATGGTGCTAAATCTGACCTCTGTTCGAAGTGTCCATCTCTTAAACATGGGAATGTTTTCTCTGTTTTCATGTCAGACATGGTAATTGGACGAACAAATTTTCCGTTGATGACTACTAGGATATTTTAAAGCACATAAAACAAGAAAGTTGAAGTCTTGTTCCATCCTGCATTATTTGCTAAAATTCTACTTAACAAATGTTCCAACCTTTTATCCTTAATAGTTACTTCACACATTCATTTAATTAAGGACTAGATGACTCTTCTTGAGGGTTTTAACACTTCCAGTGCTCATCTTTTGCTCACTTTCTCATAAACCAAATCGCAATGAATATGTGAATTTCATACAAATTTTGAACTTGTTACCAGCAGCATGTGTATTGAGCATATCGTATTAGGTTGGAGTCTATCAAATGTGTTGTTGTGACAACAATGATAGAGTACTCAGTGTGTCCAACCTAGACAAGTGTTTGGGACCTTAATGTTCTTTTCCTTACTGGAATTGAAAGGTACCAACCATTTCACGACCATTGATGTTGGTTATGCCATGGCCAAGTTACTAAGTTCCAGACAAATATGATAATGACCACGAACCTTGAGAAGATTGGTCTTTTAAGTCGATAAATTGATTGTGTTCATGGGGGGGTCGTTTAGATTTCTGTAAATGACTTAAAAGAATAACATTTAAGTGTGATGCACATAGTGATAGCTAATAGCAAAGGGAAGAAAATAAAGGAAAATGAAAGAGACGGACCACAGAAGAGTTGTTGGCATCTAAGTTGCAAATGTTGAATACCAATGTTACATTTAAAACAAAATTGAACCATGTGTTGCAATTGAGAGGTTAGGGGCTCACTACATTGTGTTTTCCTCACTCTGCATACTTCTCGTTTACCCCCAGAAAATGGCATCCCTCCTCTTTATCACTAGAGTTGGGCGGGTATGTGTTCATCCCGATTCATCGTAAGAAGCTGGTAATTAAATAAATTTATATTTCGATTTACTGATCATTCCTAATTATTTTGCATTATTCGTAATTAAAAATCTTAACAGTCATTATTGAATATATGCAGATGAACGAGAAATAGTGGCTCCCCATTGCATTTTTTTATAGGCAAATATTAGATTTGTTATTATTTGTTATGTTAGTAGGGGGAGTTGAACACACAACCTCTTTATCACTCCAAACCCTATATCCCTCCCCACTACATTTGAGGTACCGGAGGTTACAAAGAAGATGAAGACTGGGGAGTGGGTCAGGAATGCAGGCAAGAATTTGTGAGTTAAAAGAATTATTTTTTCATTATATTATTTAATTATATTTAGTTATTTTCTTTACGAATGGTGACTTATTTTGACTTAAAAAAAAATTTTGGTCGCTACAATTTGGTTGCCAATTAATCACAAAAATTACTACAACGTCGGGCTTGTGGAGAAGGATTAGGAGATCCACAGCTTGGCGGGTCGGGTAGCTACACCGGAAAGGGAGAGGGAGAGGGAGCAGTTGTACCAGAACTTGGGATTCAGACCCAGCACTTCCGGTTCCGTCCCTGAGGACGATGTTGCTGCTTCGGGTACTCTTGTCGATGCTCCTGTCGTTCCCGATGTCGATGGCCAGCAGATGCGATGATCATGAGGCCAATGCTCATTGGTCGCCCCTCCTCGTTGGCTTGTTCTTTTTTTTTAATATACTTTGTATTTGAATATTTTCTACCGAATTTATTTTATTTTAGATATATTATTTGAATTTTTAGTTCATTTATCGAATTTATTTCATATTATACGATTTTAAATATTACAGTGCCCAGAATGGAGAAAAAATTAATTGACAAAAAAATAATAAATAAATTATTTGGTCGCTACAATTCGGGCTCCAATTAATCACAAAAATTACTACAAAAAATAAAATAATAAATAAATTAGATAAATGAACTAAAAATTCAAATAATATATCTAAAATAAAATAAATTCGGTAGAAAATATTCAAATACAAAGTATATTAAAAAAAAAGAACAAGCCAACGAGGAGGGGCGACCAATGAGCATTGGCCTCATGATCAACGAGGAGGGGCGACCAATGATTTTAAATATTACAGTGCCCAGAATGGAGAAAAAATTAATTGACAAAAAAATAATAAATAAATTATTTGGTCGCTACAATTCGGGCTCCAATTAATCACAAAAATTACTACAAAAAATAAAATAATAAATAAATTAGTGATTGGCTATAACTGGTCGCTAAGTTGGTCGCAAAAGTTGTCCCTAAACATGATTTAGGACCACATTTAATGACCGCATATTTTATTTTGTGCAATGACTGTGTTCGGTCTTTAATTAGCGATCAACTGTAATTTCGATCGCTAAACATTTCTGACTAGGCCCATAGCGACCAACACTACGTGGACGCTAATTCGGCCGCTAATGTGTTTAGCGACCCAAATCATCGATCGATATTTTTGGTCACTAAAATGCTACTTTCTTGTAGTGAAAAGTGTACGATAGGCATGTGAGCTCAATAAGGATGCTGGGGACGCTGACATCATCGGTGATGATGTCACCGCTAAGCCGCCACTAGCGTATAATTTCCATCTGCTCTTGCATGACTGATGTCAAGATAGCACAGAACAACTCAACAAAGCCACCAAAGTTGCAGCTCAAAGACTCGCGTAGGTTATGTCGCATCGACTAGGAGCAGTCGATGACGATGACATCGTTCTTGACTATTCAACACTAAGCAACACTAGAAGCATTGGCCTTAATGTTTCGAGACGTTACAGCCTTAGTTTCCCATGGTAACTACCTTCATCACCTTCCACATATCCGCCTTCATCACCTTCCTTGGAGGTTTAACGGAGGTGACCCCTCACCTTTTATGGGCAATAAACACTCTTCAACTCTTGCTCAACCAACCTATCAGTCGCGAGACCCCTCAGGTCGACGACGTTTGCCACGCATAACGAGTAATATTCCAAAAGTTTCTCAACATCTTTTTCGATTCCAACTCCGATGAACCTGTGGGAGTTGGATGAGGCAGTGGTTAGAAACACATAGTTAGATGGTGACGACAAGGTTGTGGGCGTTAAAGCAAAGTTAGGCCGCCACTTGCCGTTGAGGCCAACAGTGATGTGGCAGTAGAATATGAGAGCGTTGGAGACCCCAAGAGTCGATGAAGGAAGGGGATGATGTGACAAGGGTGGCAACATGGTGTCAGAGATCCAACCACGTCATAAGACACCAAGGTCGGGCTCGTTAAGAATCACCCTGAAAGCAAGCATCACTATCATATCTGACGGCATACAACTTGGTGAAGATGGAGAAGGCCACTGCCAAAATAACGGTTACTGAGAACAAGAAGGAAGACATTTGGTTATTTGTTTCTCTCTCTTTAAAATGTGGAGAGAGGGGGCTAAAGTTTCAATGTTAACCAAAACCTCCGATTCCACGTCGAAACTTGAGTCGCTAATCTTTTTTTTGCCACATTTTTTCATAATCGTTGGATAATTGATGTGCACCAATGCTCACTGTTGATGATGTAGCACATTTAGTTATATTTCAGTCTTTTCTGTTGCTATCCTTTAGCTGATGTAACTATTTTCAGTTATTAAATTGTTGTAAGCTCCTTCTATATGCTGAAATATAAAGCATTATATAAGGAGCAGTAGGATTAGAAAAAAGGAATTGAATTGAGAGAATACATGTGTATAGGCTTGATTGAGAGAATTACTGACAAGAGGGTTTCTTGGTTGTAATTGGGGATCAAGGGAAAATCATTTTGTATTCTTCTTAGAGGAAGGACATTGACACTGAATAGATTGGACACAAGCATTTCTTAGTCCCGGAGACGTAGGCTGTTCTTGGCCGAACTCCGTCATCAATTTCTTGGTGTGATTTGTTTCTCTTCTCTCTTCTACTTTTCTGCATTTTAGATTGTTACTGTGTTGGTCTTTTTTCCTGTATTCTGTCCTGTTTTTTGTTTTCTTTTTTTGAAGGGTCTTTGTGCAACAACTGGTATCTAGAGCAAGAAGACATATGGCTATGGCGAAATACGACATTGAAAAGTTCAATGGGAAGAATGACTTTGCCCTTTGGAGATTGAAGATGCGAGCACTCCTTGTTCAACAGGGACTGGACGAAGCGTTGGAGGGAGAAAGGAAGCTTCCAAACACTCTGACCGAAACACAGAAGAAGGAGCTTATGAATAAAGCTCATAGTGCCATAATCTTGTGCCTGGGCGATAGTGTTCTCAGAGAAGTATTGAAGGAGAAATCAGCTGCAGCAATGTGGCTGAAACTTGAACATCTTTACATGACAAAGTCATTGGCCAATCGTCTTTATATAAAACAAAGACTCTACACCTTGAAGATGCAGCCTGGGACCTCAATTGAAGACCACATGGACGAGTTCAACAGGTTGATTCTTGACCTATAAAATATTGAAGTCAAAATCGATGATGAAGATCAAGCATTACTCTTGATTCGATCATTGCCCAGCTCATACGAGCATCTTGCAGATACTCTGGTCTATGGAAGAGAAACATTGACCTTTGAGGAAGTGCAAGCAGCATTGATCTCAAAAGAATTGACCAAGAAATCAGAAAGTAAAGATGAAGGAGCAAGTGAAGGTCTTAATGTAAGAGGGAGACAAGATAAGCACGACTATAAAGGCAAGAAGAGATCAAGGTCAAAATCCAAATCAAAATTGAAGTGCTTCTTATGTCACAAAGAAGGACACTTCAAGAAGGATTGTCCTAATCGGAAAAACAAGAACAAGAATGAAGAAAAGGGGGATGTGTCAGTAGCAACAGATTCATATGAAAGCTCAGATGTTCTTGTTCCTGCAAATTGCCTAGATGAAACTGAGTGGGTTATGGACTCAGGGTGCTCATTCCACATGTGCCCAAACAAACATTGGTTTTATGACTACCAACTGTTTGATGGAGGTCAAGTACTGATGGGTAACAATGCAACCTGCACTGTGGTTGGAATTGGTTCTATCAAGTTAAAGTTTAATGATGGAGCAGAAAAAATCTTGACAAAAGTAAGACATGTCCCAGATTTGAAGAGAAACTTAATTTCTCTTGGCACCTTGGAAGAGGCTGGTTTCAGCTTCAAAGCAGAAAGCTCCATGCTGAAGGTGATGAAAGGTGTTCGAGTGGTGATGAAAGGAAAGAGAAAGAATGGCCTTTATGTCTTGAAGGGATGTGCTGTAACAGGCATTTCATCATCTGTTTCCAAGACTAATGTCAGCAAGAGTTCCTTATGGCATCAAAGACTTGGGCACATCAGTGAAAGAGGCTTACAAGAATTAGAAAAGCAAGGACTGTTGTGTGGAGATAAAGTTGAGGGTCTTGAATTCTGTGAGAACTGCATCTATGGGAAGCAAACAAGGGTCAAATTCAACACAGGCATTCATAAAACTAAAGGGAAGCTTGACTATATTCATTCAGATCTGTGGGGGCCATCAAAGGTCCCTAGACATGGAGGTAATAGATATTTTATCACATTCATTGATGACTTTAGTAGAAAGGTATGGATATATCTGTTAAAAACAAAAGATGAAGCTTTCAATACCTTTGTTCAATGGAAAACTAGAGTTGAGAATCAATGTGATAAAAGGATAAAAGTTCTAAGAACTGACAATGGACTTGAATATTGTGGTGATGAATTTAACAAGTTTTGAAAAAGGCATGGCATTTACAGAAACAATACAGTGAGGAAGACACCTCAACAGAATGGACTTGCTGAGAGAATGAACAGAACCATCCTTGAAAGAGTGAGGTGCATGCTATCACAAGCAGGCCTGACCAAGCAGTTTTGGGGAGAAGCTGTACACACAGCTTGCTACCTTATCAACAGAAGTCCATCAGCAGCTCTTAAGTACAAAACTCCTCAAGAAATCGGGAATGGCAGCCCTGCAGATTACAGTGTTCTCAAGATCTTTGGTTGTCCAGCTTACTATCACATCAATGAAGGTAAGCTGGAACCAAGAGCAAGGAAGGGGCTGTTCATGGGATACCCTGAAGGAGTGAAGGGTTTCAGGATTTGGTGCAATGACAGCAGGAAATGTATCATAAGTCGAGATGTTATTTTCCATGAAGGTGAGATGTTCAAAGACCAACATACAAGTACATGTACTAAGAATGCAGAAAGCTCAAGTGATCATCAGCTTGAGGTGGAGCTACAAACCAGGGAGCTGACAGGACATGATCCCAAACATGTTGAAGATCAAGAGCAACAGGAAGAGGATCATATTGAAGCTGTCATTGAAGTTGATTCACTGCATGAATACTCTCTGGTTAGAGACAGAGAAATAAGGAACACCAAACCTCCTCAAAGGTATGGATATGCTAACTTGACAGCATATGCTCTAATTGCAGCTGATTTGGTGAACAATAAAGAGCCTAAATCTTACAAGGAAGCAATGAGGAGCAAGGATCATACCAAATGGCGCCTGGAAATGGAAGAGGAAATAGAATCACTGTACAAAAATAAGACTTGGACATTGGTTGAAAAGCCATCAGGAGCAAGACTGGTGGGCAGCAAATGGATCTATAAGCTAAAGGAAGGAATTGCAGAAACTGAACCTCCATGTTTCAAAGCAAGATTGGTAGATAAGGGATTCACTCAAAGGGAAGGAGTGGATTTTAATGAGATTTTCTCTCCGGTTGTAAAGCACTCCTCAATTAGAGTGATTTTAGCCATGGTAGCACAATTTGATCTTCATTTAGAGCAAATGGATGTCAAAACCGCATTTCTACATGGAGAATTAAAAGAAAAGATTTTTATGCAGCAACCAGAGGGGTTTGAAGACATTGAAAAGCAAAATCTAGTATGTTGATAAGCCTCTGGCTCGTCTAGTTTTATAACTAGTAAGACCATGGCTTTTGTACTAATTATTCGAGTTTAATCTCGTTTTCGCCCAAATTTGGATTTAATTGCCCTCAAGCAACATTTTGAGTCTCTTAAGTAGTTTTAGGACATTTTAGTTAATTTTGAGTCAAATAAATCATTTACTGCTATTTCATATTTTCAGGTTAATAAGAAGAGAAAAAAGGGAAGGACACCTAAAGCAGAAGCCATCACGGCCAGGCCGTGACACTGGTCACGGCCGTGATGAGCTACCCATGAAGACCAGAAAGCATCACGGCCCAGTCGTGATACCCATCACGGGCGTGATGAGAAGACCCTGAAAGTCAGAAAGCATCACGGCCCAGCCGTGATACCCATCACGGGCGTGATGAGAGAACCCTGAAGAACAGAATTGATCACGGCCTGGCCGTGATGGAGGTCACGGCTGTGACAGATCAGCACCCATGAACAGAATTGATCACGGCCTGACTGTGATGGGCATCACGGCCGTGACAGGCTGGAATTTGAATGCGCGCCCTTGGCAGAATGAGTCACGGCCGGGCCGTGATGGCCATCACGACCGTGACGCGAATCCTGATCTATAAAATGGCACCAGGGCAGACGCAAAATATAGAGAATTTTCACTGTTTACAATTTATTTCAAAAGGTTTTTGCTACGTTTGTGATGGAGAACTAATCACCAGAGATTAGTCTGCTGTAATTGGTTTCCGTCGATACTTGAGGTTCCATAATTCCCGATCAAATTGCTTATCTCTTTCAATATTATGCTATATGCCTTGTTTGCTTAATTCAAGTTATATAGAATAAGTACTGATTAATTTCGATGATTCTATGTTCCTATACCTTGATCGCGTTTGCTTAATTCGCGTGTGTTTGGTCGTGTTTGCTTAATTCACAAGAGCTTCAATCCGTTTGCTTAATTCGGAATTTAGGAACATATATCTCGTAGTGTCAATTGCGCTTGTCTAATTGCTGCTACAATCGAAAAGAGATTAGAATCCACTTAGGGCATGGAAATTATGTGAATCAATGATAGTTGGGAAACCAAAACAGTAGATTAATCGTTCTAGCTTATTGATAATCACTTAATTGCACTGTTTTCTTAATCGAATCTTAAATCTAAACCCCCCCCCCCCCCCCCAAATCGATTTGTAGGTTAATAATAATCCAAGAGTCCTTGAGAGACGATACTCGAGTTATCGTTCCCTAACTACAATTTTTCTTACAATCACTCGTTTTTGACCCGTGTGCGACAGCGGATCAAAATTGGCGCCGTTGCCGGGGACTCTTATTGTTATTAACAGACTTGTTGATTAATTTCTGAATTAGTTCTGGCTACTAGGTCTGGTTGTTCTGACCTGTTTGATTTGGATCCTGAAATTGAGAGAACCTTGCACACACGTCGTAGAGCAATTCAGGCTAGCACTAGTTCACCAACCAATAGTGATAACATGGCTGATCAAAGAACACTAAGACAGCTTGCTGCTCCTGATGTTAATTACAATGGTTTATGTATTGAATATGCTGATGTCGTTGCGCCTTTTGAATTGAAATCTGGTTTAATACACTTGTTGCCAAGGTTTAGTGGTTTTGCAGGTGAGGATCCGCATAAGCATCTGAAAGAATTCCAGGTTGTTTGCTCTACACCTTTGATACCGGAAGGCATAACAGAAGACCATATCAAGCTGAGAGCCTTCCCATTCTCACTTCAAGGTGCTGCGAATAGGGGTGTTCGCGGATTGGATTGGATCGGTTTTGAGTAAAAAAGTCATCCGATCCAATGATAAAAACAACATGCGGTTTGGATGGGATCGGTTTGCTTCCTTCAAAAAATCTGATCCGATCCGATCCAATCAAATGCGGTTTGGATTGGATTGGATAATTCGGTTTTTATCGATACATATTTACATAGTTATTTACATCAAAGGACATCCAATATTTCGGTTAGATTTGGATTTGATCGAATATTTAAAGAGCCATATGAATTTGTTACTTATTTAAAATAAAAATTAATTTTAAAATATTATATTGACAATTTCTAATAAGTGTTTTAACGGGATATACATGAATTGATATGCACTCTCATGTGTAAAGATATTTTACACTATCACTTAATTATAAATTGTTAAATCATTATAAATGTTTGATTATTGTCCTAAATATATTAAAAGTCACTCATAACATGATTTATAATTGGTTAACAGTGTAAAAGTTTTTACACTAACATTATATTTACATACCAATTAAACTCTCTAATATAAGGACTAGGTGATAACTTATAAAAATATAAAGACTAATAATTACTTTTATAATATAAAGATCAAATTATTTTCATTGAACTAAATAATTTCGGTTCGGTTTGGATTGGATCGGTTTTACATATAGGATCCGAAATCCGATCCAATCCAATTAAAAATTTCGGTTTTTTTCGGTTTGCGGTTTTTTCGGTTTTCGGTTGTTGGTTTTTCGGTTCGGTTAGTGCGGTTGGCATTGGATTGGATCGGTTGATGAACACCCCTAGCTGCGAAGGATTGGTTGTATTATCTTGAGCCGAATTCCGTTTCAACCTGGAATGATTTGAAGAAAGTCTTCCTAAAGAGATACTTCCCTGCCTCCAGAGCTGCATCAATCAGAAAAGAGATATGTGGTATTAGACAAGGCAATGAATCATTGGCCGAGTACTGGGAGAGATTTAAGAAGTTGGTGTCCAGTTGTCCTCAGCACCAGATTTCCGAGCAACTGCTTATTCAGTACTTTTATGAGGGATTGCTACCAATGGACAGAAACATTTTAGATGCTGCTAGCGGGGGAGCACTTCTTGATAAGACTCCAGCTGCTGCCAAGTCATTGATTGAGGACATGTCACTCAACTCCCAACAGTTCACAACTAGAAACAATTCTGTCGAGACAAGGGGTGTGAATGAGATCCACGTTTAACCAGACTTGATGAGCTTACTTCTTTAGTGAAACAGTTGGCAGTGGATAAAGCTCAAACAGCAAGGTTGTGTGGTATTTGTACTTCTCCTGAACACCTGACCGATACATGTCCCATTCTGAAAGATGAGTCGGTCACTGAGTTGCCTCAAGCATATGCAGCCAATCTTTACAATCAAGGCAATAATCAGAACAGGTACAACATTCCTGACCTTTCCACTAATAAGTACCACCCCAGCTGGAGAAACCGTCCAAACCTTCGATATGGGAACTCATCCACACAACAACAACAACTGATGTTACCGCCGGCACCACCACAGAACTGTCCCCAAGTGACTACCTCTGCACGTTCCGGACCTTCACTAGAGGACCTTGTCAAGCAAATGGCTGCAAACAATCTTCAGTTTCAGCAACGAACGGATTCTAGTATTCATACTTTACAGACACAGATTGGACAGCTTGCCACTTCGATGAATGCCATGCAGCAAGCTCAAGGATCGAACCAACTACCTGGACAAATAATAGTGAATCCTAATGTCCCAAATCCTAATGTGAGTGCAATTACTTTGAGATCCAGGAAGGTTGCAGAATCAGCCCCTGAAAAAAATAAAAAAATTGTTGAGGTAACACCTGAACCTTTTGTTGTTGTTGAGGCTGAAAAAGAGTATGTGCCACCAATTCCATTCCCACAAAGAGTACTGAAAAATAAAAAGGTTGATGAGGAAGACAAGGAGAGAGAGATTCTGGATGTATTCAGAAAAGTGGCAGTAAACATTCCGCTCCTTGATGTGATTAAGCAGGTTCCGAAATACGCAAAGTTTCTGAAGGATTTGTGCGCACGCAAAAGGAGGTTGAAGGGAAATGAGAGAGTCAATTTGGGACGAAATGTTTCAGCCCTCATTCAACCTAAACCTGCACCTGAAAGGGTTACCATTTCAGCCCTCAATCATGCAATGCCACAGAAATGCAAGGATCCGGGAACTTTTGCTATTCCATGTACCATTGGGGATAGTAAATTCGACAATTGCATGTTGGATTTAGGAGCCTCTATTAATGTTATGCCTACTTCTGTTTTCAACAATCTTGATCTTGGTCCTTTGCAGCATACAGGTCTTACTATTCAGTTGGCAAACAGGACCAATGCTCGCCCCATTGGAGTAGTAGAAGATGTGCTTGTTCAAGTTAATGACTTGATTTTCCCTGCTGATTTTTACATTCTGGACATGGCAGGAGAAACGAATTCAAGCAGATCACCAATCATTCTGGGCAGGCCGTTCATGAAAACGGCGAAAACAAAGATTGATGTTGACGATGGAACCATGTCCATGGAATTTGGTGACATTGTTGCGAAATTCAACATTTTCGATGCTATGAAGCATCCCTTAGAAGAGAATTCTGTTTTTCAAATAGAGTTGCTTTCTGAAATTGTTGATGACACTTATTATGATTTGGTTGCAGCTACTGATTTTCCATCTGTTTCTGATTTTGATGATGTTTACTCATGTGCTGATTGTACTAACATTGACCTTTGTGCTGAGATTGATGCTATCTTGCAGGGTGACAGTGTAAATGAAGCTGTTCATTCAGCTGAAGTTCTTGACAGCACGGCTGCCCCAGACATACCATCTATTGAGCAGCGACCTTCCTTGGAGCTTAAGCCACTTCCTGAAAATTTGAAATATGCTTATTTAGAAAGGAATGAAAAACTTCCGGTTATAATTTCCTCTAACCTTGATTTTGACCAGGAAACTAAGAACTTGCGGGTTTTGAAGAAGCATAAGAAGGCGATTGGGTGGACCTTGGCCGACATACCAGGTATTAGCCCATCCAGGTGTATGCATAGGATTCTGTTGGAGGATGGGGCTAAAACAGTTAGGCAGCCCCAAAGGCGGCTTAACCCCTTGATTCTTGATGTTGTGAAGAAGGAGTTAACAAAACTCTTGCATGCAGGTATCATATATCCTATCTCTGACAGTAATTAAGTGAGTCCAGTGCAAGTTGTACCTAAGAAATCTGGACTCACAGTGGTAAAAAATGAAAACAATGAACTTGTTCCCACTAGAGTTCAGAATAGCTGGAGAGTTTGTATTGATTACAGGAGATTGAACCAGGCTACTAGAAAGGATCACTTTCCTTTGTCGTTCATCGATCAGATGCTTGAACGGCTAGCTGGTAAATCACACTATTGTTTTCTTGATGGTTTTTCAGGTTACTTTCAAATCCACATTGCACCAGAGGATCAAGAAAAGACAACTTTCACGTGCCCTTTCGGCACTTTTGCTTACAGGAGGATGCCATTTGGTCTTTGCAATGCTCCTGGCACATTCCAAAGATGCATGATTAGTATTTTTACTGAATATATTGAGAACTGCATGGAAGTGTTTATGGATAATTTTACTGTTTATGGTTCCTCATTTGATGCATGCTTGGATAGTTTGAATATGGTTTTGGAGAGATGCATTGAAACTGACCTTGTTTTGAATTATGAAAAATGTCATTTTATGGTTGAACGGGGAATTGTTTTGGGGCATATTATTTCTGAAAGAGGTATTTCAGTAGATCCTGCTAAGATTGAGGTGATTTATACACTGCCTTACCCATCTTGCATTCGCGAGATTCGCTCTTTTCTTGGTCATGCAGGTTTTTACAGGCGCTTCATAAAGGATTTCAGCAAGATAGCTTTTCCTCTGTCAAACTTGTTGAAGAATGATGTCATTTTCAACTTTGATGACAACTGCAAAAAGGCGTTTGATTTCTTGAAGAAAGCATTGACCTCTACTCCCATCATCCAGCCTCCTGACTGGACCCTCCCTTTTGAGATTATGTGTGATGCCTCTAACTATGCTGTGGGGGCGGTCCTTGCACAAAGGGTGGACAAGGCTGCCCATGCGATTTTTTATGCTTCCAGAACTTTAGATGCTGCACAGGCTAATTACACGACTATTGAAAAGGAACTTCTAGCTATTGTTTTTGCTCTTGATAAATTCAGATCATATTTGCTAGGTTCCAAGGTTGTTGTTTTCACTGACCATGCAGCTTTAAAGTACTTGTTGAAGAAACCAGAAGCAAAACCGAGATTGATTCGGTGGATGTTGTTGCTCCAAGAGTTTAGTGTGGAGATTAAAGATAAAAGTGGAGCTGAGAATTTAGTGGCTGGTCACTTGAGCAGAATAGAGAGGGATGAAGATCCTTCTCCCATTCAGGATGACTTTCCTGATGAGCAGCTTTTACAGTTACATGGGGTAACTCCTTGGTTTACTGATATTGTTAATTATCTTGTTGCTGGTGTTTTTCCGACAGGTGTAACTAGGTGACAAATTCACAAACTCAAGAGTGATGCCAAATATTATGTTTGGGATGATCCAAATCTTTGGAAATTTGGTAGTGATCAGGTAATTAGGAGATGTGTCCCCGACTATGAGATTGAATCTATTTTGCATTTTTCTCATGCTTCTCAAGTAGGGGGACATTTTGGGCCACAAAGGACTGCAAGAAAAATCATAGATTCAGGTTTTTATTGGCCCACTATTTTTAAGGATGCTTATGAGATTTACCGCATTTGTAAGGAGTGTCAGATAGCAGGTACAGCCATCACTCGTAAGAGTGAAATGCCTCAGCAACCTATGCTTTTCTGTGAAGTGTTTGATGTGTGGGGAATTGACTTTATGGGTCCTTTCCCTGCATTTTTTGGTTTTCTCTATATTCTACTTGCTGTTGATTATGTTTCAAAATGGGTGGAAGCTATCCCCACTAGGACTAATGATTCTAGAGTTTTTTCAAATTTTGTCAGGTCCAATATTTTCTGCAGGTTCGGAATACCTCGTGCTATCATAAGTGACCAAGGCACTCATTTCTGTAACCGCACCATGGAAGCTTTACTCCGAAAGTATGGAGTTGTGCACAGGGTCTCCATTGCATATCATCCCCAAACTAATGGGCAAGCTGAGATCTCAAACAGAGAAATCAAACAGATCTTAGAGAAAGTGGTGCAGCCAAAGAGGAAGGACTGGAGCCGCCATCTAGAAGACGTACTTTGGGCTCAAAGAACAGCTTTCAAGACACCGATAGGGATGTCTCTCTATAGACTTGTGTTCGGTAAGGTATGTCATCTTCCTGTAGAAATTGAGCATCGTGCTTATTGGGCGGTCAAAAGTTGTAATTTGGAAATGCAAAAAGCAGGCATTGAAAGAAAACTCCAATTACAGCAGCTTGAAGAGCTTAGGTTGGAAGCCTATGAAAGCTCTCGAATTTATAAAGAGAAAACTAAGCACTTCCATGATAAGATGATTTCTAGGAAGGAATTCTATGTGGGCCAACAGGTTTTATTGTTTAACTCCCGCCTAAAGGTGATGGCTGGGAAACTTCGATCCAAGTGGATTGGCCCATTTATTGTTACTGATGTTTTCCCTCATGGTGCGGTAGAAATAAAAAGTGCAGGTAGCAACAAGGTTTTTAAGGTTAATGGGCAGCGCTTGAAGCTATTCCATGAGAGCTCGGTGCCTGAAGATGCAACCGTTGAAGAGCTCTCCTTGGAAGAGCCCACCTACATTACAACTTGATCAGGGAGCACCTTCTCCTTTCCCTCACTCTTATTTTACATTTATGTTCTTTCATTGAGGACAATGTATGTCTTAAGTGTGGGGGAGGGAACCAATTGCTTTGTTTTTGTTTTGTTTTCCTTGTCTGTGTTGCTTTGTGTCGTATGTGTGTGAGTCTTGTGTCGGTGAGCTTGAATGGATTCTAATTAAATTTAGCATAGATTGATTGCATGATATTTGTTGACTGTTGATGATTTCCCCCCTAGGTTTTGAAATTGAAAATTGATCCCCATGTGAAAAATTGAAAATTAAACTTTGAGATATTTTGTTGTGATTGCATGATTTATGATAAGTTTGGGGTGAAGGGATGCATACACTGGGGATTGAATCTCGGTCAAACAATTTGCGAAAAATGTCCAGGTGAGGATTTGAGCCTCCAACATGTTTTTAATTGTGTGAATCACTTTTAAGTTGCACTTCCCCGAATTTGCTTGAATCTCTTCATGGTTTGCATGCTTATGTGGTTGCATCAAATGATTTAGGCAATTTTCTTTGAAATAACTACTTGGCCTAAAAATAACCACCCATAATGCATGTTCCCTATTTAGCCACATTGAGCCTAATAAGCCAATTTTTTCTTGATGACCTTATGCTATAAGCCAAAAATCTGGAAAAACCATGTTAACCCAATCTTAGGATTAGGAGAGCATGGAAGCTTAGCAAGAGAAGGGTTGTAAGAAACTAAGTTTGGGGTGGCTACAAGGATACGATATGTTATATTGGGTTGAGAAAAAGAAAAATAAAGGTTGGAGCCAAAGGCAAAAAGAGAAAAAAAAAGTACAAAAATGTCAAAAAAAAGAAGGGTATTGTAAGGAAAAGGGCTGTAGTCACCCAAGGCATCAAAAAGAAAAATGAAAAAAAAGGCATAAGAGTGGAAGTCGAGGTAAAAAGTTTCATGCTCTCTTAATTCCTAGGGATGTAAAGCCTAGTACCTTTGAATATCCAACCCTTAGCCAAGCCCCATTACAACCTTTGAAAGACCTTTTGATGTTGCATGCATGTTTTCGTGGGAACTTTGTTTGAGATGAAAATCAAATTCATGGGAAGTGCTCTTGAAATGTGAAATTGAGTGAAAATTTGATAGCCTAGACAAATTGAGCGAATGAGTGAAATATTAAATGCCCTTGTGAGGAAGGCAATTGTTTGAAATTGGTGATCTCCCTTTTGTGTGTAACTTGGATCCTCAACTCAGATTACTGATTGCATGAATGATGGAATTCTCAATTGTTTAAAGTAAATGAATGTGGGGATTACATTGTTGCAACGGGGGAAAACATTGAAGAAAAATTGTTTTGTTAAAATTGCATGAAATTTGTGCGAAATTGGTTGAATCCTTTAAGCTTGCCAGGTTTGAGTCTTTTTTAGTTTTATTTTGCTTGGGGACAAGCAAGGTTTAAGTTTGGGGTATTTTGATAAGCCTCTGGCTCGTCTAGTTTTATAACTAGTAAGACCATGGCTTTTGTACTAATTATTCGAGTTTAATCTCGTTTCAGCCCAAATTTGGATTTAATTGTCCTCAAGCAACATTTTGAGTCTCTTAAGTAGTTTTAGGACATTTTAGTTAATTTTGAGTCAAATAAAGCATTTACTGCTATTTCATATTTTCAGGTTAATAAGAAGAGCAAAAAGGGAAGGACACCTAAAGCAGAAGCCATCATGGCCAGGCCGTGACACTGGTCACGGCCGTGATGAGCTACCCATGAAGACCAGAAAGCATCATGACCCAGCCGTGATACCCATCACAGGTGTCATGAGAAGACCCTGATAGTCAGAAAGCATCACGGCTCAGTCGTGATACCCATCACGGGCGTGATGAGAAGACCCTGAAAGTCAGAAAGCAACACGGGCGTGATGAGAGAACCCTGAAGAACAGAATTGATCACGGCCTGGCCGTGATGGAGGTCACTGCCGTGATAGATCAGCACCCATGAACAGAACTGATCACGGCCTGGCCGTGATGGGAATCACGGCCGTGACAGACTGGAATTTGAATGCGCGCCTTTGGCAGAATGCGTCACGGCCTGGCCGTGATGGCCATCATGACCGTGACGCGAATCCTGATCTATAAAAAGGCACCAGGGCAGACGCAAAATATAGAGAATTTTCACTATTTACAATTTATTTCAAAAGGTTTTTGCTACGTTTGTGATGGAGAACTAATCACCAGGGATTAGTCTACTGTAATCGGTTTCCGCCGACACTTGAGGTTCCATAATTCCCGATCAAATTGCTTATCTCTTTCAATATTATGCTATATGCCCTGTTTGCTTAATTCAAGTTATATAGAATAAGTACTGATTAATTTCGATGATTCTATTTTCCTATACCTTGATCGCGTTTGCTTAATTCGCGTGTGTTTGGTCGTGTTTGCTTAATTCACGAGAGCTTCAATCCGTTTGCTTAATTCAGAATTTAGGAACATATATCTCGTAGTGTCAATTGCGCTTGTCTAATTGCTGCTACAATCGAAAAGAGATTAGAATCCGCTTAGGGCATGGAAATTATGTGAATCAATGATAGTTGGGAAACCGAAACAGTAGATTAATCGTTCTAGCTTATTGATAATCACTTAATTGAACTGTTTTCTTAATCGAATCTTAAATCTAACCCCCCCCCCCCCCCCCCAACAAAAAAAAAGTGATTTGTAGGTTAATAATAATCCAAGAGTCCTTGAGAGACGATACTCGAGTTGTCGTTCCCTAACTACATTTTTTCTTCCAATCACTCGTTTTTGACCCGTGTGCGACAGCGGATCATATGTATTCTTCACAAGTCCTTATATGGTTTAAAGCAATCTCCACGCCAATGGTACAAACGCTTTGATAACTTTATGATCAAACATAAGTTCAATAGAAGCAACTATGATAGCTGTGTCTATTTCAAGTCTCTAGACACATGTGAACAGATTTATCTACTTCTATACGTTGATGACATGCTGATAGCATGTAAAAACATGAAAGAAATTGATAAACTTAAGGAGTTGCTGAGAACTGAGTTTGAGATGAAGGATTTAGGACAATCTAGAAGGATTCTAGGCATGGAAATTGATAGGAAACAAGGAACTGGAGAACTTACAGTCACACAAAAGGGATACATTGGAAGGGTCCTAGACAGGTTTAACATGAAAGATGCAAAGCAAGTAAATATTCCAATTGCATCTCATTTTAAACTGTCATCAGAAGATTGTCCTCAAACATCACAGGAACTTCAGGAAATGGAAAAAGTTCCATATACTAGTGCTGTGGGGAGCCTCATGTATGCAATGGTTTGCAGCCGCCCTGATTTAGCCTATGTAGTGTGCCTAGTCAGCAGGTTCATGGGAAATCCAGGAAAGCAACACTGGATGGTCGTGAAACAGATCCTGAGATACTTGAATGGTACAACTGATACAGGTTTGAGGTATGGCGGAGACACTAAAGACTCAGGTGGAGCTTAGGGGTTTGTTGATACAGACTTTGCTGGTGATCGTGATAAAAGAAGGTCCCTAACAAGATATGTTTTTACTTTGTTTGGGAATACTGTGAGTTGGAAGGCATCCCTGCAACATGTTGTTGCTTTATCCACCACAGAAGCAGAGTATATAGGCATTACAGAAGCTGTTAAGGAAGCACAATGGCTGAAGGGTTTGATAAATGAACTAGGAATCCCACAGGAAGTTATCAATGTGTTTTGTGATAATCAAAGCGCAATACACTTGTGCAAAAATCATTTGTTTCACGAAAGAACAAAGCATATTGATATAAGACTATACTAGATAAGAGATATCATCTCTGATGGGAAAGTTCAGGTTCTAAAAATCCACACTTCAGATAATCCAGCTGATTATATCACTAAGGTAGTCACCCTAAGCAAGTCCAAGCACTGCCAGAACTTGTTGAAGATTAGAAAAGGTTAATGAAGACTTTGGACAAGGATAGCAAGCTTGATCTTCAATCTGTCAGAGTCAATGTTCAATGTGCCAAGGTGGAGATTGTTGACGATGTGGCACATTTTGTTATATTTCAGTTTTTCTGTTGCTATCCTTTAACTGATGTAACTAATTTCAGTTATTAAATTGTTGTAAGCTCCTTTTATATGCTGAAATATAAAGCATTATATAAGGAGCAGTAGGATTAGAAAAAAGGAATTGAATTGAGAGAATACATGTGTATAGGCTTGATTGAGAGAATTACTGACAAGAGGGTTTCTTGGTTGTAATTGGGGATCAAGGGAAAATCATTTTGTATTCTGCTTAGAGGAAGGATATTGACACTGAATAGATTGGACTCAAGCATTGCTTAGTCCCAGAGACGTAGGTTGTTCTTGGCCGAACTCCGTTATCAATTTCTTGGTGTGATTTGTTTCTCTTCTCTCTTCTACTTTTCTGCATTTTAGATTGTTACTGTGTTGGTCTTTTTTCCTGCATTCTGTCCTATTTTTTGTTTTCATTTTTTGAAGGGGTCTTTGTGCAACACTCACTAAAATACCATGCATATAGTAAAATAACCCTTTTAGGTGATGAGTATATTGTGGCACACAACTTTTTTATTCTTGTTTTCATGGGTGATTTGGCAAAGGTTCTCTCTAACATTAACGCGAGTTGGCTACTATCAAGTAATATTGAATATGAGCATTTAAAGTAAGCACCCCAAATTAGTGGGGTTTTCATGTGTAGGATAACTTAATGATCATTAATAAAATGGAATTTGCATAAACAAATCCAATGGTATATGGTTCTAACTTGGAAAAAGGAAATGTTAGTGACCCCATTTGCAAATGGGCGTAATTATGTGATTATACAAAGGCACAAAATACAATAAAGAGAAACAAACACAAGCATGCCTTAGATACACGACAATTTCGTGTCTTGTAGGAAGAATGTACGTAGGTAACCGTCGTTCCTCAAACCTCCCCTCGATTCCCATGGTCGCGTACTTGAATCCATAACTTAAACAGGTAGCCACATTTTATGGTCGTTTTCCTGCTGTATTGTCTTCAATTGAGTCGCGACAAAATCAAATTATAGTGGTGTTACCAGCTTCAGGAACCTTGTTCTCTTTAACAAACGTTTCACATTGTTCATTATTATTATTATGTTTTTGCATATGAATAGAATAAACTTGTATATGAAATGCCCCATTTAATAGAATAAGCACAACAAAGCAAATAGAACACTATATTTACTAACAAAGTAACAAACTTGATTACAAATTAATTGACCTGCAGATAAAATCATACTATGTGTTTGGTTCCACGTCCAAGCGTCACAGAATCACGTCCATGTTGCAAAAGCTACCCTAAGTAGCTTTTACAAAACACTCAAAAAAAGCTACCTCGAGTAACTTCTACAAAATGCTCGACTTGCCCAAGAAGGAGGCATTGTTAAACTCAATGACTTAGAAATTTTGTTATATCACAAATCAACTTAATGTGTGTGCAAGTGTTTTTAGTGTCAAATTGTAAAGATAGGTATCAAGCAATATTCAACGAGTTCAGTGAGCAATCAAAGGAGAATATTTAAGGAAGAACTTGGAGGAATCAAAGAGCAAGGACGAAGAACAAGGAATCACCAAAACAAGAGCTTAACGAAGAAATTAGTGTTAAGTCTTAGATGATTTGTAAGAGATGAAATCTCTTATTCACAAATAAGCTCAATTTAAAAAGATGCATGAAAAAAAATCATTTTTCATAACCTGCATTAAAAGGAATAAGTTTTCGTAAATGAAAATGATTTTTGAAATAAGATTTCAAAGCGCTCGTCCAATACTGGTAATAGTAAAAAATAGCGTCCAAGAAAGTGATACAAGCGCACCTCCACAAAGGTGATACAAGCGCATGTCCACTAAAGTGATACAAGTGCACGTCCACTAAAGTGACACAAGCGCACGTCCACTGAAGTGATAAAAGTGCTCGTCCACACAATTCTTTGGACTTGCTAAGATCTTAATGAGAAGCTCCGTCCACTGACATGGCATATGGAGCTCGTCTACTAGTTGGAGCGCGTCCAATTACTTTGTGTTAGTACTCTCGTCTGCTGACGTGGCAAATGGATGCGACTATTTTCTACAAATGGACTCGTCAATTTTTTAAAGATGGACGCGGTTATTTTTTTAAGATAGACGCGGCTATTTTCTTCAAATGGACGCTGCTATTTTTACAAATGGACTCGGTTATTTTATGGACGTGAATTCTACAAGAACCATCAGAATCTTATTTCAAGAACGAGAATCAAGAAAACAGATTATGTTAATCAGATCCAAATCTGTTTTGATTGATCCCAACAACTATAACTTATTTTCTATATAAAGTGGGATCAAAGGAACACTTAAACAACATATATGAATATCATAACATATCACAGTTTTATGAAATCGTTTTGAGAAATCAATTATAAAATCATTCATCATCTTTATTGAGCTTACCGAGAAAAGAGTGTTTCAATACTCAAAGTGCTTCAATTTGTTTATCTGACTACTGAGAGTTAGGAATCAACTTTTTTTTTTTACTTTTGATTGTAAAGAGAGAGGGAGTCTCTCTGAGTGATGAGGGTGAGGTATCCCTAAGGTTGAACATTGAGGCTCTTCACAAGAGTGTGGTATCTCGAGGTGAAGGAGTGCTCTGTGGTGTGAAGGTTTTTTAAGCTACCGGGTAAAGCTTGTGTGTTAGTGTGTGAAATCCCACAGGTGGAGTGGGGACTGGATGTAGGTCACAGTGGAGGTGACTAAACCAGGATAAATCTGGTTGTGTGGTATCCCTAAACTCAAACTTCTTTACTTTTTGTTTATGTTCAAGAACCTTCAACTTTAATGTTTAAAGTTCAATATAATTTCTGTTCTTGATCTGTATAAACTGTATTTTGTTATTACTGAGTTATTAAACCCGAACCTATTCTGAAACTTTCTGAATTAATCTTTCTTATCCTCATCACCTTCTATTCAAGATTTTGTAAAAACCCTTCATCGATTTTGTAAAAGATCCTGATAATACTAATCCGCAACTCTGATTTATAAAGCTTTGTGAAAAATTTCAGAGGGAAATATTTTTTGAAAACTCAATTCAACCCCCCCCCCCCCTCTTGGGTCATTGAAGCCAAAACAACAATTGCCATCAGAGCTAAACTTTGAAGTTTGGCTTAACAGCTATAAGAGTATGGCTTCCAATGACTGTCTGAATGAAGGGACTTTCCTTGCATGCCCGCCTGCCTTCAATGGATCTGAGTATATCTATTGGAAGGAAAGAATGGTAATATTTCTTGAGACAGCCGGTGTTGACATATGGGATGCAGTAGAGAATGGACCATTTGTCCCCTCCACTGTAGATGCTAATGGTGCTCCAAGAAATAAGCCTAAAACTGAATGGAATGAGGATGATAAGAAAATAATTCAATATAATGCACGTGCTAAGAATATTATAACATCTGCTTTAAGCCGTGGTGAGTTTTTCAGGGTTTCAAATTACAAATATGCCAAGGAGATGTGGGATACATTGCAAGTTACACATGAAGGAACCTCAGATGTCAAAAGAGCAAGAATGAACACCCTCACACATGAGTATGAGCTGTTCAGAATGAATCGAGGAGAACCTATGACTGAAATGCAAAAGAGATTCACACACGTCGTAAATCAATTGGCTGGTCTTGGAAAATCAATATCAAATGAGGATCAAGTTAACAAAGTAATGAGATGCTTGAGCAGAGAATGGCAACCTAAAGTCACTGCAATCTCAGAATCCAGAGATCTCTCATCAATGACCATTGCCATACTGTTTGGAAAATTGCAAGAACATGAATTAGAGTTGAACAGACTAAATAAGAGTGAAGAAATTGATAAAAGAAAGAAGGGATTGGCTCTGAAATCACAAGTCAGAGAAGCAGAAGATAGAGATGATGATGATTCATCACAAGAAGCACAATCCGAAGAAGAGATGGGATTGCTAGTTAGAAAGTTCAAGAACTTCCTAAAGAAGAAAGGCAACTTCAAAAGAAAGTCATCCTCTTTTCCAAAAATAAAATTCAGCAAAGGTGACAACTCTTCCAACAACATCACATGCTTTGAATGTGGAAAGATTGGCCACATGAAGCTTGACTGTCCAAAGCTGCAAAAGAAGGACAAAACTGAAAAATTGACTCAAAGGACAAGAAGTGGAGAAAGCCAAGAAAGGCCTACATTGCTTAGGATGATAATGATCTAGATTCCACTGAAGAATCTGAATCTGAGGAGGCAAACTTGTGCTTGATGGCCAGAAATGACAGTGATTCAGAAAGTGAAGTAAGTTCTGATTATCAACCTTCTTATGATGAATTGCAAAATGCTTTTGAAGAACTTCATAAAGAATCCATTAGACTTGATAGATTGCTAAATAAGTCTAAGAAAACCATCACATGCTTAGAGGAGAAAACTTTTGTTTTAAACAAAGAGGTGGATCAATTAAAAACAGAAAATTGTGCTTTAAAAGAAAAACTAGCTACTGTTTTAGATGCACTTATATGTGATAAATGTCCTAAGTTGGAGAAACATATAAATAATTTGAATGGTGATCTATCTAGAATTACTAGTGATAAATAAATCTGGAATGCATCTAGCTGTACATTGACTAAAGAAGTTGAAAAACTGAAAAATGACTTAGCCAAGTTCACAAATGGTAGAGATAATTTGGATACATTGTTAGGACAGCAAAAATGTGTTTATGATAAGGCTGGAATAGGCTATAAACCTAAGATACATGAGAAATCTTTCAAGAAATTTTTTACTGCACCTATGACATCAAACACACCATTTGTTAAATGCTATTTCTGTGCTAGAAAAGGTCACACAGCTTCTACATGCCAATACAGAAAATCATCATACAATAAATCTAAATATATATGGGTTCCTAAAGGAACTATTGCTGCAACTAACTCAAAAGGACCCAAACAGATTTGGGTACCTAAAGCAAAAACATGATTCTGTTTTGTAGGTGTGTTGGAAAGCCAAGAATGTGAAATGGTATCTTAACAGTGGCTGTTCCAAGCACATGACTGGAGACAAAAGCAAGTTCATTTCCTTTACCCCTAAGTCAAGTGGTAGTGTTACCTATGGAGACAATAATAAAGGGAGAATACTTGACATTGACAACATTGGAAGTGACTCAACAACAATCATTGAGGATGCACTATATGTTGAGGGATTGAAAAATAACCAGTTGAGTATCAGTCAACTATGTGACAAAGGCTTCAAGGTAAAATTCAATTCCAATAGTTACTTAATAGAAAATCAGCATGATGAAAATTTGAAATTAATTGGACATAGGACAAATAACATATATATGATTGATTTAGATAATGTCTCTTCAAATACTGCATGCTGTCTTATTTCAAAAGAAGAAGAGAATTGGCTTTGGCATAGAAGAATTGCACACATTCACATGAACCACTTGAATACACTGATTCATAAAGATCTTGTAGTTGACTTGCCTAAACTAAAATTAGTGAAAGATGGACTATGTGATGCATGTCAAAAAGGAAAGCAAGTTAAGGTCTCTTTTAAACCAAAGAACATTGTTTCAACAACTAGACCCTTGCAACTTTTACACGTGGATTTATTTGGTCCATCTAGAACCAAAAGCTTTGGTGGTAACTTGTATGCATTGGTAATAGTAGATGATTACTCTATATATACATGGACATATTTTCTATCTCATAAGACTGATTCATTTGCTACATTTAAGAAAATGGCAAAAATTGTGCAAAATGAAAAGAACGTAAAAATTGTTTCTATAAGAAGTGATCATGGGAGAGAATTTCAAAAAGAAGTGTTTGAAAACTTTTGTGATAAGCATGGAATTCAACATAATTTTTCTGCTCCTAGAACTCCACAACAAAATTGAGTAGTGGAAAGAAAGAATAGATTATTAGAGGAGATAGCAAGAACTATGTTGAACGACTATAGCTTGCCAAAACATTTTTGGACAGATGTTGTCAATACGGCCTGCTATGTGCTAAATAGAGTCTTGATAAGACCAATCTTAAAGAAAACCCCTTATGAGCTTTACAAAGGAAGAAAACCAAATATAACACATTTATATGTTTTCGGTTGCAAATGCTTTGTTCTTAACAATGGAAAGAATAATCTTGGAAAATTTGATGCAAAGGCTGATGAAGGAATTTTCCTAGGATACTCTCTATCTAGTAAAGCATTTAGAATATATAATAAGAGAACACAAACTATTGAGAAATCTGTGCATGTGACATTTGATGAGTTTAACCCCAAAAGGTTGGGAAAGGATTGTGTTATTGATGATCTTGCAGATTCAATTGAGGAAACTCTCCTAGAAGAGAAACGGAACAATTAAGAAGATGAAAGCTTAAAGAACGAATCGCTGCAGCAGGAGCAAACAGAACAACAGCCTGACCTACCAAAGCAATGGAGGACTGTCAGAAATCATCCAATTGATAACATCATTAGTGAAATTACAAAGGGGGTAACTACTAGACAATCTCTTAGAAATGTTTGTAATCATATGGCATTTGTGTCTCAAGTAGAACCTAAGAACATAGATGATGCTATAATTGATGAACATTGGATGATGGCTATGCAAGATGAGTTAAACTAGTTTGAAAGAAACCAAGTTTGGAAACTAGTGCCTAAACCCAAGAACTGTCAAGTAATAGGTACAAAATGGGTTTTTAGGAATAAACTAGATGAAAATGGTATAATTGTAAGAAACAAGGCTAGATTGGTAGCCAAAGGGTATAACCAAGAAGAAGGCATAGATTATGATGAAACATATGCACCAGTAGCAAGATTAGAAGCTATAAGAATGCTACTTGCTTATGCTTGCATAATGGGATTAAATTGTATCAAATGGATGTTAAGAGTGCTTTCTTAAATGGATTTATACAAGAGGAAGTGTATGTTGGTCAACCACCTGATTTTGAGAATAATGAATTGCCTAACCATGTTTATAAACGGCCTAAAGCACTATATGGCTTAAAGCAAGCTCCTAGAGCGTGGTATGAAAGGTTAAGTAATTTTCTCATTGAAAAAGGATTTAAAAGTGGTAAAGTTGACACAACTTTGTTCACTAAGAAAAAGGCACACAACATTTTACTTGTACAAATATATGTGGATGATATAATTTTTGGTGCTACTAATGAGCAGCTGTGTAATGAGTTTGCAAGTCTTATGCAGAGTGAGTTTAAATGTCAATGATGGGTGAGCTGAACTTTTTCCTTGGACTGCAAATAAAGCAAACTGAAAATGGAATATTTTTTAGCCAAACCAAGTACAGCAATGAGTTAATCAAGAAGTTTGGCATGGAAAAAGCTAAGGAGATGGCTACTCCAATGAGTACCTCCTGTTATCTGGACAAGGATGAGCAAGGTAAACCTGTTGATGTTTCTAAATTCAGAGGTATGATAGGCTCACTACTTTATCTTACTGCTAGTAGGCCAGATATCATGTTTAGTATATGCATGTGTGCTAGGTATCAAGCAAATCCAAAGAATCACACTTAACAGCAGGTAAAAGGATAATTAAGTATCTGTTAGGAACAAAAGACATGGGATTATGGTATCCCAAAGGAGCTACATGTACTTTAATTAGCTATTCAGACTCTGATTTTACTGGTTGTAAACTAGACAGAAATAGTACTAGTGGAACTTGCCATTTACTGGGAAACTCATTAGTATCATGGTTCAGTAAGAAACAATCTAGTGTGGCTTTATCCACTACAGAGGATGAATATGTAGCAGCTGGTAGCTATTGTGCACAGGTTTTATGGATGAAACAACAATTAGTTGATTATGGTGTGCAACTAAACCAAGTTCCTATTAGATGTGACAATACGAGTGCAATTAACCTAACTAAGAATCCCATAATGCAATCTAGAACTAAGCATATAGAAATCAAACATCATTTCATTAGAGACCATATTCAAAGTAGAGAAATTGAGATTGAATATGTTGATACAACTAAACAACTTGCCGATATCTTTACCAAGCCCTTGAACAAGGAAAGCTTCTTTTTCATTAGAAGAGAATTTGGCATAATCGATCAATCCTATATCTAATCTCTAAAGAAACTAATTATATGACTGTATCTTTGTGTAAATATGATCTGATTCTTGTATGATTTGATTTGGAATATCTATGAATGATTATAAAAAAGCTTTGGAACATCTATGCTAGTTGGACGCATCTTTTTTATTTGCCCCTGCACCTATCCATCTATCATGAACAATTTTATATGCTAAGTTTGAATGTTTAAATGCTTACCTTCTCTATCGGTTTAAATGTTTCTTTTCTTTACCTTTTTGATGATGCCAAAAGGGGGAGAAAAAGTATGATATAGAGAAAGGGGATATAACAAATTATACAAGAAGAAAACGTATGATATAGAGAAAACGAATTATACATGCATATGTTGAGGGGGATCTTAAAAGCTTACATTATTAATGGGGAGTAAATCAAATTATGCTCTGATAATTTTTTTTTTTTTGCTCTAATATACTTCTGCTCTGACTGCTTTGATACCGTGATATAAATCTGTCAAAAACACTTAGCGTCTGCTACACTTATACTCTGATCTTATGATTTGTCAAAAGGTTTGTCATAATCAAAAAGGGGGATTGTTAAACTCAATGACTTAGAAATTTTGATATATGACAAATACAACTTAATGTGTATGCAAGTGTTTTTAGTGTCAAGTTGTAAAGACGGGTATCAAACAATATTCAACAAGTTTAGTGAGCAATCAAAGGAGAATATTCAAGGAAGAACTTGGAGGAATCAAAGAGCAAGGACGAAGAACAAGGAATCATCAAGACAAGATCTTAACGAAGAAATTAGTGTTAAGTCTTAGACGATTTGTAAGAGATGAAATCTCTTATTCACAAATAAGCTCAATTTGAAAAGATGCATGAAAGAAAATCATTTTTCATAACCTGCATTAAAAGGAATAAGTTTTCGTAAATGAAAATGATTTTTGAAATAAAATTTCAAAGCGCTCGTCCAACACTAGAATAATATAAGTGCTCGTCCAACATTGGGAATAGTAAAAAATGGCGTCCAAGAAAGTGATACAAGCGCACGTCCACAAAGGTGATACAAGCGCACGTCCACTAAAGTGATACAAGCACATGTCCACTAAAGTGACACAAGCGCACGTCCACTGAAGTGATAAAAGTGCTCGTTCACACAAGTCTTTGGACTTGATAAGATCTTAATGAGAATGTCCACTGACATGGCATATGGAGCTCGTCTACTAGTTGGAGCACGTCCAATTACTTTGTGTTAGTACTCCCGTCTGCTGACGTGGCAAATGGACGTGACTATTTTCTTCAAATGGACTCGGCAATTTTTTAAAGATGGACGCGGTTATTTTTTTAAGATAGACGTGACTATTTTCTTCAAATGGACGCGGCTATTTTTCCAAACAGACTCGATTATTTTATGGACGCGAATTCTACAAGAACTATCAGAATCTTATTTCAAGAATGAGAATCAAGAAAACAGATTCTGTTAATCAGATCCAAATCTGTTTTGATTGATCCCAACGACTATAACTTGTTTTCTATATAACGAGGGATCAAAGGAACACTTAAACAACATATACGAATATCATAATATATCACAGTTTTACGAAATCGTTTAGAGAAATCAATTGTAAAATCATTAATCATCTTTATTGAGCTTACTGAGAAAAGAGTGTTTCAATACTCAAAGTGCTTCAATTTGTTTATCTAACTACTGAGAGTTAGGAATCAACTTTTGTTTTTACTTTTAGTTGTAAAGAGAGAGGGAGTCTCTCTAAGTGATTAGGGTGAGGTATCCCTAAGGTTGAACATTGAGGCTCTTCAAAAGAGCATGGTATCTCGAGGTGAAGGAGTACTCTGATGTGAAAGTTTTTCAAGCTACCTGGTAAAGCTTGTGTGTTAGTGTGTGAAATCCCACAAGTGGAGTGGGGACTGGATGTAGGTCACAGTGGAGGTGACTGAACCAGTATAAATCTGGTTGTGTGGTATCCCTAAACTCAAACTCCTTTACTTTCTGTTTATGTTCAAGAACCTGCAACTTTGATGTTTAAAGTTCAATATAATTTCTGTTCTTGATCTGTATAAACTGTATTTTCTTATTACTGAGTTATTAAACCTGAACCTATTCTGAATCTTTCTAAATTAATCTTTCTTATCCTCATCACCTTCTATTCAAGATTTTGTAAAAACCCTTCATCGATTTTGTAAAAGATCCTGAGAACATGATGAGTGTGATTACACCTCATATTTCTTTATCATATTGCATGCATTTTCATGTAGTTTAGGCATTTTTAATTTGATTTTTGTTAGTTTTTACCTTGGAACGGGTAAGGCAATTTTGTGGTGTTGTTGTGCAGGAATTGAAGATTAAAATGTTCAAGATCAATCATGATGGAGCTTGCATGAAGATGGAGCTTGAAAAGCAAGAAAACTGAGCCAAACAGAGGCCATCACGGCCTAGCCGTGATAGCCATCACGATTATGATCGAGCAAAGCTGAAAAGAAAAGTACGCAAAAGTCAGAACCTGTCACGGCCGTGACAGGCCATCAGTGCCAAAATTTCCAAGACAGAATCTGTCACGGCCTGGCCGTGACAGGCATCACGGTCGTGACGCGCAATATCTGGAATTTTAAAACCCGATTTGATCTGATTTTGTAATTGATTGGGATTCAAGTTACCCTACTCTATAAATAGAGCAATTAGGCTCGAAAATACTAGGACTTGGGGCTGCTACCTTAGGCAAAAACTAGGATTTCTCTTCTTCTCCAATTTCTTCTCTTCTCTTAGGTTTTCTTTTATGCTTTTGTTAATCAAGCTTGCTATGAATATGGTAATGCTTGAGTAGTTGTTTTTATTTCTAGGAATTGGGGCTATGCCCGAGATTTGTTTTATGTTATGAATTGACGTTTTACTTCTTGTTAATTTCAATTTTGCTTTCGATTTGATTCCTATTGCATGAATTACTTGTGAATCTGGTGCGCACTTATTTGCATGTCATAGATACTCCAAGGAGGAACCTAGCGGTGAATTTAGGTATTGAATCTATAGGGATTGAACTTAGGACTTAAATCACAAGAGTTAGAAGCGGTCATTCGAGGGTTCACTGAATTGTCACAAAGCTAAAAGGGTTCGAATTAAATTCAATTACCACGAGAGTAGGGGTAGGTTTAATCGGGCACGGTTCTGGTATCCCAAGAGGGAACATTAACTTAATTAGGATAAATTCACCTTCAAAGCAAATTTCGATAATTAACAAGAGGGGTAGTCAATTTAGTAACATGAGTAGTCTTGTTGGTAACCCAATTCCTGGGAATCCCTTTTGATATTTTGAAATCTCATATTTGATCTACTTTCTTATTTTGTTCTTGATTTCGTTTTAATTGCAACTTAAATTTGATTTGCTACTCGATTCAAAAATCAAATCTTTTCCAACTCTTTATCTTTTTATAGTCCAGTTAAATCGATTTAATAATTGATAGTTATTTAAGATCACGGTCCTTATGGATTCGATCTTTTTATTACTTGATGACGAAGTCGTTCACTTGCGGATTCGTGACCCATCAAGTTTTTGGCGCCGTTGCCGGGGACTGTGCTTTCTTGAATTTCAATTTAATTTCTAAATTGATTTTTCTGGACCTTTTTTTTATGTATTAAAATTTTCTTTTTTTGATTTATCTCTTTTTCTTTTTCTAGAGTATCTATCTCTCTTTGCAGGTATTTTTCTCTTTTATACAAAGATCCCAAAGTCTTGGAAATCTTGTTGAAGTTGGCCCCTAGATCGAAAGGACCTTTCGTAGACGTGGGAGACTACAAAGACAAAGAGAGAGAGAAAGGTTGATTCCCATTCCACTTATGGCGAATCTACCGGATACCAAACCATTGAAGGACTACGCAGCCCCAAATGCTAGGGGTTTGCGAACTGGGATTGCTAGGCCAGAAATTGAGGCGGAGAACTACACTATACCACCTCTGTTAATTGGCATGATTAGGCAAAATTAATTTGGAGAATTACCCTCAGAGGACCCGACTGATCATGTGGAGACATTCTTGGAGTTCACCGATGCAATAAGAATTCAAGGTGTCCCGATTGATGCTATTCGCTTGAGGTTATTCCCCTCCTCTCTGACTGGAAAGGCAAAAGCTTGGTTGAAGCAAGTACCCGCTAATACTTTGTCAACTTGGAACCAACTGGAGCAGGCATTCTTGGAGAAATTCTTCCCTCAATCCAAGACTGCTTGCCTACGAACTCAGATCACCGGCTTCTTCCAAAAGGACGGAGAATGCTTATCCGAAGCTTGGGATCATTACAAAGGATTGCTAGAGTCTTTCCCACATCATGGGCTCGAGAGGTGGTTGTTAGTGCATACCTTCTACAACGGATTGGATTACTCTTCGAATGTGTCACTTGACTCCGCAGCTGGTGGAGCCTTTATGAATAGACCTCTGACTGAAGCGTTCAATATCATTGAAAACGTAGCCACCAACTATCACCAATGGGGTTCGGAAAGAGGTAATAACCCGAAAAAGCTTTAGGGGGGTAAGTTTGAAATGAATAGCACTGATCTAATTATGCCTAAATTTGACTCATTGAATAAACGCTTTGATAAACTTGAAAAGGCTAATGTGAGTTCAATAGGTGCTACTAATGTTGTTTGTGAGATTTGTGGAATGTAGGGATATGACATAATGGAGTGCCCACATGGTATTGCTCCTGGATCCGGTGCTTCGGGGGAACAAGTGAACTCTTGTCACAACTTCTATGACACGAACCCGAAGTTGCCAAACTATGCTCCTCCAAATCCTTACAACCAAGTGAGAAAGAATAGCCCTTATCTCTCCTATGAGAACTACAACAACGAGTTGAACCATGAATTCCAGGAAGGCCAAGGTAATAGGAAACCCACATCGGGGTATCCTCAGGTACAAATGTCTAAACTTGAGTCTCTTTTGGAAAATTTTGTTGAAACTCAAACAAAGTAAAATGAAGAGTTTAGGCAACAAGGTAGGGCAGTCAATGAGGCAATAAAAGAGTTAGCATCTAAGGTAGATAACTTAGCCATCCATAATAAGATGTTAGAAACTCAGATTGCCCAACAAGCTAGTACATATTCTAGAACTAAAGGTACGTTTCCAGGACAACTCGAAGTTAATCCCAATGAGCAATGTAATGCTATATACTTGAGGGATGATAAGCTTGGGGTAGTTGAAAAGGATGTGGAATGTGAGGAGGACATGAGTGAACATGAAGAGGTAGAGCCAAAGTATGTCCCTCCACCACCTTATCAACCCCCAATACCTTTCCCACAAAGGTTGGTCAAGAAAAAGCAAGTAGAAAAAGAAACTAAGAGCTTAATTGAGGAGCATGATGCCATGATAAAAACTAATATGCCTCCTAAACTAAAAGATCCAGGAAGTTTCTCTATTGCTTGCTCAATTGGAGAAGTGAAAATAGACCAAGCCTTATGTGACTTAGGGGCTAGTGCGAGTTTGATGCCACATTCCATCTTTGAGAGGTTAGGAATCAAGGAATTGAGTCCATCCAAGTTATCTTTACAATTTACGGATGGCTCAACTAAGACTCCTCTAGGCATACTAGAGAATGTTCCCATAAAGGTAGGGAAATTTTTCATTCCTACCGATTTCATGGTGTTGGACATGAACGCGAATTCTACATTCCATATCATTATTGGAAGGCCATTCTTGGCCACAGCTGGAGCAATAATAGATGTAAAAAAATGGTAAGCTCTCCTTGAATGTAGAGGAAGGTAGGGTGGATTTTGATTTGACTAACTCATATAACAACCCTCCTTTTGAGAGTCATATGTGCATGATTGAGATAATGCCTCCAAAGGTGAAGGTAGAGCTTAACATGGAAGCAACTCTGAACCTTTGCATGACAAATGATGCACCAAATAATGATGAAGCTGGAGTTGCTCAACATGTGGAGTTAAAACTTCCACCGGAAGGAAGTAAGGCCATGAAACTCAGAGTGAAAAGAGCAAAGCGAAAGCGCATGTGGCCATATGAACAAAATAGGCTCTTTGATGGACTTCCTTGGAAGAGAGGTGTCCTTGCACTTCCAAGCCTAGCTGATCCCGGTTGATCCAAGGGAGTATGGTCAAGCTTAAGACCGTAAATAAGCGCTTCTTGGGAGGCAACACAAGTTTTCTCTCCCTTTTCAATTTGTTTTTGAATTTTGTTTTTGAATAATTTGAGAAGATTAAGAGAAGAAAGATCACTAATTGATGGTTTTGCCAAGTATTTTCAGGTTATGAAGGCAGGAAGAGCAAAAAGGCATGGAAAAATAAAGTCAGAGGAGATCACGGTCTAGCCGTGACTAGGATCACGACCGTGATGGGCCAGAAGGTGGAAACAGAAGGCGTCACGCCAAGGCCGTGATAGCCATCACGGGCATGATGTGAAAAAGCAGGAAGTCAGTATTTATCATGGCCCAGCCGTGATAGCCATCACGGGCGTGAAGTGAAGGAGCCCAACAGGAAGAATTGATCACAACCTAGCCGTGATGTATATCACGCCCGTGACGGGTCTTCCAGTAGCTCTTTGACTGGCGTCTGAGCCAACACCCTCCACCACCTCGGTGAGTTGTTCCATTTTACTCCTCTCTCAGACTTGATTATTTACATTGGGGACAATGTAAGTTTTTAAGCTTGGGGTAGGGGTATTTTTGCATTTTTCATGTTGCATTCATATAGGCATAGTTTTGCATAATCACATTATTAGATTGCCTCTTGCTTAGAGTATGCATCCAATTGTGAGAACTTCATGCCAAATTGAATTGAGACAGTGAATTTTTTAACCCAATTTTTGTATTCTTGTGATAGGCTAAAAATAAAAATGCTTGAGATGATCTTCTGATAGTTGATAATTAGAATGTGGTTCCTTAGATTTGTGTTTCTCGTTGATTTTAAACTACTAAATGTGAGATTTTTTGAGCCTAAAAGGGGTACTTACTAAATCCACCCCATTCCTTGTGATTGAGTGTTTTATTCCTCTTGGATTGTGTTCTCTAGAACTTGACTTGAAACCGTTTTGAAACTTAAAATTTTTTGAAAACATATTTGAAAATGATTGAGGCACTAGGTATTTTTCTGGCCTTCTGAGCTTTGACTGATTAAATGCTGCCACTTAGTTGCCCAATTTTGAGCCTAAAAGAATAAAATACTTTTCTTGGTACCTTGATTTATTTTGATGAATGATGCTTGGTATGACACCTTTTAAAGTATTGCAACAAAGGGCAAAAAGGTGGTTTGAAAAAAATAAATTGTGGGATGAAAAAGTTTGAAAAATATTTCTCTTAAGTTGAAAATCTTCCCTTCTCCAAATTGAAAAAAAATAAAATAAAATAACATAAACAAAAAATGGAGAAGGAGATGAGAAAAAGAAAGTGAGAAATAAAAAGATAAAAAAAAGAGGAAGAAAGAAAGAAAGGTGGAAAAGTGAATTAAAGCCCAAAAATGTATTTTAGAAGGTTGTCGTGCTTTGCATTGTTTGATATTTTGTTTAGCCTTCTTGAATTTTCCCTTTCTTGATTTCCCCACCTAACAATTAATCACATGGCCCTGTTACAACCAAAATAAAAGACCTCTTGATTCTTATGTGTTTTCATTAATAAAGTAGAGATTTGGTTAATAGTCAAGCTTATGGTAGAATACCTTCCTTGAGGAAATTGAGTGAATTGTCAAATGTCCCTAAACACTTGAGTGAGGTGAGAATAGTGCCCGAATTAGTGAGATATGAATTTATGGAACCTAAGCTTCTAATTGGACTTGAAATTGATTGTTTCTTGGGTAATTATTTGGATGTTCCTATTAATTGGATTTATTACTCGGGTTCTTGGTTCACTGTCAATGCTCTGATTGTTTATCTTGTCTGGCCTTGGTTATTTCTTGAGGACAAGCAAAATCTTAAGCTTGGGGTAGTTTGATGAGTGTGATTACACCTCATATTTCTTTATCATATTGCATTCATTTTCATGTAGTTTAGGCATTTTTAATTTTATTTTTGTTAGTTTTTACCTTGGAACGGGTAACGCGGTTTTATGGTGTTGTTGTGCAGGAATTGAAGATTAAAATGTTCAAGATCAACCATGATGGAGCTTGCATGAAGATGGAACTTGAAAAACAAGAAAACTGAACCAAACAGATGCCATCACGGCCTAGTCGTGACAGCCATCACGACCATGATAGAGCAAGGCTGAAAAGAAAAGTATGCAAAAGTCAGAACCTGTCACGGCCGTGACAAGCCATCAGTGCCAAGTTTTCCAAGACAGAATCTGTCATGGCCTGGCCGTGACAGGCATCACTACCGTGACGCGTAATATCTGGAATTTTCAAACCTGATTTGATCTGATTTTGTAATTGCTTGGGATTCAAGTTACCCTACTCTATAAATAGAGCAATTAGGCTCAAAAATAGTAGGACCTGGGGTTGTTACCTTAGGCAAAAACTAGGATTTCTCTTCTTATCTAATTTCTTTTCTTCTCTTAGGTTTTCTTTTATGCTTTTGTTAACGAAGCTTGCTATGAACATGTCAATGCTTGAGTAGTTGTTTTTATTTCTAGGAATTGGGGCTATGCCCAAGATTTGTTTTATGTTATGAATTGACGTTTTACTTCTTGTTAATTTCAATTTTGCTTTCGATTTGATTCCTATTGCATGAATTACTTGTGAATCTGGTGCGCACTTGTTTGCATGTCATAGATACTCTAAGGAGGAACCTAGCGGTGAACTTAGGTATTGGATCTATAGGGATTGAACTTAGGACTTAAATCACGAGAGTTAGAAGCGGTCCTTCGAGGGTTCACTGAGTTGTCACAAAGCTAAAAGGGTTCGAATTAAATTCAATTACCACGAGAGTAGGGGTTGGTTTAATCGGGCACGGTTCTTGTATCCCGAGAGGGAACATTAACTTAATTAGGATAAATTCACCTTCAAAGCAAATTTCGATAATTAACAAGAGGGGTAGTCAATTTAGTAACATGAGCAGTCTTGTTGGTAACCCAATTCCTGGGAATCCCTTTTGATATTTTGAAATCTCAGATTTGATCTACTTTCCTATTTTGTTCTTGATTTCGTTTTAATTGTAACTTAAATTTGATTTGCTACTTGATTCAACAATCAAATCTTTTCCAAATATTTATCTTTTTCTAGTCCAGTTAAATCGATTTAATAATTGATAGTTATTTAAGATCACGGTCCCTGTGGATTCGATCTTTTTATTACTTGACGACGAAGTCGTTCACTTGCGGATTCGTGACCCATTAGAACACTAATCCACAATTCTGATTTATAAAGCTTTGTGAAAATGTTTTAATAGGGAAATATTTTTTGAAACTCAATTCACCCCCCCCCCCCCCCCCCCCTCTTGAGTCGTTGAAGCCAAAACAACAGGCATTACTGAAATATCGACTAATTTGGGGTGCTAACGATTAAGTGTGTATTTGGTTTCACGTTGAAATTCTCCAGAATTGATTCTGGCGCCTTTCAAACATGGTTTTAGTAAAAATGAAGTGTTTGGTTGTTGTTAGGTAAAATTGATTCTGCCTTCAGAAACGATTCTGACTAGAAGCTACAAAAAATAGTTTTTGTGTTGGGTTGAAAATTTTACATCAAATTTTCTTTCAAAATAAAAACATCCAAATATAAATCATTTTACTTCAAACTCAATTCTAACCAAATCAACATTACATAATCAATTTTATTCAAAATCATTTTTATCAAACACATATCCAAACACGTACTAAATGTGTTGAATGAAAGTTACACCAACATAACTACATAAGGCTATTCTTTTTGTGTATGCCAAGGATGTTTTGAGTAAGTGAAGGTGGAGATGCTTTGTATCGCCAAAAAAACAAACAAGTTTGATGTGACTTTGTTAATTATGTTTTAGGAGAAGAAAACCACTATTGGCTAAAATAGTACTAAATCTGTAATCTGTTGGCTAAAATAGTGCTAAATCAGTTAGCTAGTGCTAAATCTGTTAGCTATTTTTTCTCTTATAGTTGTTAGGCTTTTCTTCCATTGTATCTATATATAGGTTTTGTATTCCTTATTGTGATTGTATTCTTTTCTTCATTCTATTAAAGAAATTTGTATTCAGTATATACAATTTGCCATTTGTGATTCCTATTGTAATATGGTATCAGTTTTATTTTAGTAAAATCTTGCTTCCGCCATTTTCCCCTTCTTTCCTTTCTTGCTCCAATGGCTGATCCTTCTGTCTCCTCCAACACCTCTGGTGACAACACACCTTCACCTCCTCCACCACCACAGATCGATCCAACCCAGAACCCAAACAGCCCCTATTTTTTGCACCCAGGTGAGAATCCAGGATTCGTTCTTGTTTCTCCCCCGTTCAATGGCGACAATTACTACACATGGAGCAGGGCCATTAAACACGCCTTGTCCTCTAAAAACAAGATCAAATTCATTGATGTCACTCTTCCTCAACCAGCTGCCACCGATTCTTTGCATGATCCCTGGCTTCGGTGTAACCATTTGGTCGTTTCTTGGATCACCAGAACATTGTCTCCGCAAATCATTCATAGCACCATCTCCTTCGATAATGCTCGAGCCTTATGGCTGGATCTTCAACATCGATTCACCAAAGGCAATCACTTTCGCATGTCAGATTTACTCCAAGAAATTCATTCCATGCGCCAAGGTGACAAATCTTTGTCTGCATTTTTTACTGATATGAAAATCATTTGGGATTAACTGGAATTTCTACGCCCTACTCCTTCTTGTATCTGCACCGTGGCTTGTTCTTGCCCCTTGAATACTTATGTCCAGAACTACAAAGATAAGGAGCATACCATCTGTTTCCTCAAAGGCCTCAATGACTGTTATCAATCCGTGAGGTCCCAAATTCTCATTATGCATCCTCTTCCTTCTGCTAATGAGGCCTACTCCATGGTTGTTCAACAAGAACGACCCTGTCTTGCTACACCCATCATGGAATCCACTGTGTTTGCAACCAATTCAACCAATTTTAACTTTCCAAATCGTGGTTCCAACTCTTCAGGCAGAGGAAGAGGCTTCTCCAACATCAATCGATCCCAAATGCTTTGTTCTCATTGTATTAGGACAAACCATACTGTTGACAAATGCTACCTTAAGCATGGCTTTCCCCTAGGCTATAGGAACCGCAATCAGGGTGCTACTCTCCAACTATCTTCTGCTGCTCAAGAATCTCCTATTAGGCTTGCTGCACCTCAGCCTCATCTGGTTCAAGCTCCTCAAGATCAGCCTTTATCTCTGACTCGTGACGATTTCCAATATCTAGTCTCATTACTGCATGCTAATAAATCAGATGCTCAGCCTACTGTGAGTTCCAATTCTAAACCTCCAACCTCTGATTCTCACTCACACATTGTCTCCAGTATTACTTAGTCAGGTAAGAACCCTTCTTCTCAATCTCTATGGATCTTGGATTCAGGTGCTAGTGACCAATTTCTCCAATTGCTGTGAAATTACCAAATGGTCTTGTTCTTTATGCTCACTATTCTGGTACAATTGTTTTCAACCCCAATTTTTACTTAACTAATGTTCTTCATATCCCTGATTTTCACTTTAAGCTCATATCAGTTAATAAACTCACACAAACTCTTAACTGTAAATTAGTTTTCTCACTTCATTCTTGTGATATTCAGGACTGCCATACACAGAGGACGATTGGGCGTGCTAATATTCATCACAACCTCTACGTGCTGAATCATAATCCTACACCTCTTTTGAATACTTCTCATACATCTTCTCCCATTGCTTCTTTTAATTCCATTAGCAATGTTCGGATGCTTAATAAAATTTCTTCTTTTTTTTTATTTGTGGCATTTTAGGTTAGGCCACCCATCTGTTGATGTAATGCGCACTCTATGTATTCATTTCCCCTATATTGCATTCAATAAAAATTTGATTTGTGATTTTTGTCATTTTGCTAAACAAAGCAAGCTGCCCTTTCCTCACAGCATGACTAAATCTGAAACTCCTTTCCATTTGCTTCACATAGATATATGGGGACCAATTAGCATTCCTTCTTTTCAAGGACATCATTATTTTCTTACTATTGTTGATGATTATAGTAGGTTTACATGGATCTTCTTAATGACTCGTAAATCTTCTGCTAGAGATTGCATTAAGAATTTTCTGACATATATTTCTACCCAATTTTCTGGAAAAGTTAAAATTATTAGAACTGATAATGGCACTGAATTCAACATGCCATCTTTTTATGCATCTTTTGGGATTTTGCATCAAACATCTTGTGTTGAGACACCTCAACAAAACTCTATTGTTGAACGCAAGCACAGACACTTATTGAATGTCACTAGATCCCTTTTATTTCATTCATATTTGCCTAAACAATTCTGGTCTTATGCTCTTTATTATGCAGTTCATATTATTAACAAACTGCCTACACCTGTCCTAGCTCACAAAACACCACATGATTTACGATATAACTCACCTCCAACTTTTTTAGATCTTAAGGTGTTTGGTTGCTTGGCTTTTGCTTCTACTTTGACACACAACAGGCATAAACTTGACTCTCGGGCCAGGAAATGTGTCTTCCTTGGGTTACGGCCTGGTACCAAGGGTTATGTTCTCTTTGATTTACAATCTCGCTCTGTTTTTGTTTCTATAAATGCTATATTCTATGAATCTACTTTTCCTTATCTTTCCACTACTGATTATTCACATGATATTACTAATTTTAATGCTCATGATTCAGACTCTGTTTTCCTTTTTGATGCACCACATTCCACTCCTGTTTCAATCATTCCTTCCCCTGAAATTCCCACATAAGCAACAGAAGCTCCCCCTGCACACACTCGGGACAGTAATGAAGACACTCAGCCTGAAGCAACAGAAGCTCCCCCTGCACACACTCAGGACAGTAATGAAGACACTCCATCTTTAGAACCTCCTGCACTCAGACATTCTGATAGGATCCGCAGACCTCCCACTTACTTGAAAGATTTTCATTGTAATTTGGTATCGGTTGCTAGTCTCTCTTCTAACATAGTTCAACATCCTTTATCTAATGTACTCTCTTATTCCCGATTGTCTGATAACCATCTTCATTACACCATGTCCATTTCTATTCATGATGAACCCCGGACTTATAAACAGGCTGTTCTTCATGATCACTGGGTCAAAGCCATGAATTCTGAATTAGATGCCTTGAATGCTAATCACACTTGGATCATAACTGATCTTCCTCAAGGTAAGCAACCCATAGGTTGTAAATGGGTATATAAAATAAAATACTTGGCTGATGGTAGCATAGAAAGGTATAAGGCTAGATTAGTTGCACAAGGTTTTAACCAAGTTGAGGGCATTGATTTTTTTGATACCTATTCCCCTGTTGCTAAACTCACTTCCATTAGACTCTTGATTGCTCTTGCATCTGCCCAAAACTGGCACTTACATCAACTGGACGTATATAATGCCTTTTTACATGGTTCTTTAGATGAAGAGGTTTATATGCATCTCCCCCCTGGCCTCACTGTTCAGTAACCTAATAAGGTTTGTCGGCTGCTCAAATCCATTTATGGCTTGAAGCAATCTAGCCGTCAATGGTTTTCAAGTTTATCCTCCTTTTTAATTTGTCATGGCTATTCTCAATCTACTTCTGATTCTTCTTTGTTTGTTAAACATCACACTAACTCAGTTACTATTTTATTGGTATATGTTGATGATCTTATTATTGCAGGAAATGATTCAACTGAAATTGCTAACATCAAAACTGTTTTACATAGAAAGTTTAGAATTAAGGATCTCGGACCCTTGAAATATTTTCTGGGACTCGAGATTGCTAGATCAAAAGCAGGAATCCATATTTGTCAAAGAAAATACACCTTAGACATCTTATCTGAATGTGGTTTACTTGTCTCCAAACCGGTTTCCACGCCTATGCCTAAAGGAACTCGCCTAAGTGAAAATGTAGGGACTCTGCTCTCGGATCCTGCAGCATACAGAAAATTGATTGGTAAGCTTTTGTATTTAACAACTACTCGCCCTGATATTTCTTATTTTGTTCAACAGCTCGGTCAATACATGGCGAAGCCGACATCCTTGCACCATGAAGCTGTTGTTCGTGTCCTCAAATATATTAAACACTCCCCTGCTCTTGGATTGTTCTATTCGAGCACTTCTCAGCTGCAGATCAAAGCCTTTAGCGACTCCGATTGGGCTAGTTGTCCAGATTCTCGCAAGTCAATAACCGGTTATTGTGTCTTTCTTGGTGACTCTCTCATTTCATGGAAATCCAAGAAACAACCAACTGTTTCCAGATCTTCTTGAGCGCGAATATCGTGCCTTGACTTCTCCATGCTCGTGAAATTCAGTGGATTCATTACCTCCTACGTGATTTGCACTTTAATTCCATCCCTTCGACTTTGCTATATTGTGATAGCCAGTCCGCTCGTCATATTGCCAGCAATGCTTCCTTCCACGAGCGTACCAAGCATATCGAATTAGACTGCCATATCGTCCGTGAAAAGCTTCAGGCTAAGCTCTTTCATCTATTACCCATTTCAAGTATTAATCAGCTGGCTGATGTTCTGACCAAGGCATTGGATCCAACTCCATTTCAAACTTTAATCTCCAAGCTGGGATTGCTTAATATTCACTCCCTGATTCCACTGAAGGGGGTATTGGCTAAAATAGTGCTAAATCTGTAATCTGTTGGCTAAAATAGTGCTAAATCAGTTAGCTAGTGCTAAATCTGTTAGCTATTTTTTCTCTTATAGTTGATAGGCTTTTCTTCCATTGTATCTATATATAGGTTTTGTATTCCTTATTGTGATTGTATTCTTTTCTTCATTCTATTAAAGAAATTTGTATTCAGTATGTTTGCCATTTGTGATTCTTATTGTAATAACCACTATTAGTAAATAAAAAGTATGACAATTTTCGACAAGAATCTCCTTGTCACTTCATCACTAGAATGCTAGTTTGGACTTTGTTAATTATGTTTTTTGTTAATGCTAATTTGGTATGTAGTACCAATTGTTCTCTTGAAAAACAGCCAAAACACACAAATGAGCACAATAAAACCTCCTGTCCTAAAACAGAATTATTTTTGCGAGATTCTTTAAACTCCACTGAGAAAATAACAGCCTTTTTTGAAGGAAAAAAAAAAGCTTGGTAATAGACAAGAGAACTTTATCTGTCAACAGTAGAAGTAAAAGTGATTTCCACATCATACAAGTAAATTAGTGAACAGGAACAGAAAAACTTCATGGTCCCCCACTTCTTAGAATCTCCTCTGCATTAGGTATTTCTAGCCCTGAAAGGAAAAATGGAATAGCCTTTTTCATCGCCTAGTTTTCCCAATCACAAATTATTTTTTTCACTCTCGTAAAAGCTGTATCTCCAATTTTATCCTCTGTAAAATCTTTTCCCAAATGCTGACAAAGTTTCCTCACAGTCTCAGACTCTCAAACACAATTTTACAGCTACTTCCACCCCCACCGCACTATAAAACGTAACTCCCTCCTTTTTCTATGCATCCCTGGTTTTCTTATTTCTCTCTCCTTTTTCTCCACCAAAATAAACAAAGTATCAGTGTAAGATTTTGCTGCATTCAATTCTCGTCTCTCCCTTTCACCACTGACGTCTGCTTTAGGAACCCACCTCATTATAATAATACTTTTGCTAGCCAAATTTAATATTTACAAAATAATATATTAAATAATAATTTGTAATAAAAAAATAGTGCATATTTATCATTAAAAAAATAAAGTGGTGGGGCTCTCAACGCAAAGGAGGAACCAGGTGATACCCACTGTCACCCACATGACACACCCACATGCTATCCTTTTTTTGCAATCTAACCCCTTATAAATACTCTAACCCCTCTTTCATCCTCAGTGATTTCAGTCTCTCAGTAAATTCATTGTCCACAGTTTTTCATTTCCTCCTTATTCTGTTTTTCTCTTTTCTGCTTCATCTCATTCACACCCCCCCCCCCCCCCCCCAAAGACCAAAACAAAACAAAACCTTAAAAAAACTGCAATTTTTCTTTGTTCTGTTTTCTCAATGGCTTCTGCTGTTCCCAGATGTAGTAGCAACATGGAAAGTGCAACAGCACCACCACCGTTGTACTTTGATGAGAAGTGGAAGTTGTCAAAGAAGGAAGGGTCTTCTAGAAGCAGATGTTCAAGCACAAGGACCCATTTCATCAAGAACTCTACAACCCAGAGGAAGTGTGCTTTTGCTAGGAAGTGTGCTAGGTTGGTGAAGGAGCAGAGGGCACGTTTCTACATCATGAGGCGCTGCGTAACAATGCTCATATGCTGGCGTGAATACAGTGATTCCTGAAGAATAAAGGGTTGGTGGGGAAAAACAAAAAAGGGATCTTGATTCTTGAGAGAGCTAAAAGGTTCTCTCTTTTTTGTTGACTTCCCCCTCTTTCTTCTTCCTCTTCCAATTGCATGGAGGTTCTTTTTGGTGGTTTTCTCATCTAAGAGATATACCTGTACATAAAGTTTTTCCTTTTTTTTTCTTGGCTACAAATTCTAAGGGGTTTTGAATCTCTATCAATGAAGGGTCATGTTCATGCTGTTACTTGTTAATTTTTCTGGTCTATCTGAGAATAGAAGAAAGGATATTAGAATGAAGAAATTGATTGAGATATAGCTTAGACATATTAATTTTATTTCAAATCAAATTTCTGATATTTAAAATTTTGAGTTTAATTTCTGTTTGTGGGTGTCGATGCTCTTTGGGATTGAAGAAGTGATGGGCTTTTGAGATCTCAAATGTTAGAGATTCAATTCAAAGTTTCAAACCATTGCAGCTGAGGTAAGCTTGCAGCTAGGTCCTGTATAGATCTGAATGTGCTTAGGCTGACGCCACATTCTAGATTATTTTAGTCTTTTCCTGCAGTTATTTCAATGGGAAATAAATGATGGAAGTTGAGAACTAATTTAAGTTTTTTATATTTAATTAAATACAGATACGTTTGTGTGCGTGTGAGAGAGTTGACGCCTTTGGAACGCTCAAATGGGAAACAAGCAACAAATCTTGCACTAAAATTTCGGGCCCAAATATTATTATGGATTAATAAATGGGTATGGTTAAGGAGTGTTCTAAATATATTGGTTAAGGAATTGATAAAAAAGAAAAATTTATATTAAAAAATTAAGTATTATTTTCTTCGAAATATTAAATACATCATCTTAAAAATATTTGTTAGCATTCATCTTAATAAATATATGTTGATTAAGTAGGGAAAATGCTTTTATTTTCATAATTGCGCTTGAAAGTCCCTTGAAAGCATTATGGCAAATTAATGTACCAAAAGAAAGAATTATGTCAAATAACTTGTCAGATAAAATTTACTTCTGTAATTTTTATTTTTATGTCTCAAAAGAAATTAATTTTTCCCTTAAAAAATAAAAAGAAGAAATTAGCTATAAGCTTTCAGCAGGAGCATTTCCTTGCTTTGGTGAATTTTTTTTTACTTAATTAGTTTCTTTTATGATATGTCGAAATTAATATAAATAAATTTGTTTATCTGAAGTTTTGGATATAAAGTTAACGTTACTCTAGAAGAGGTGAGATGGTGGCAATGCATAATGGGTAGGTAGGTTCGGAACTTGTTCGTCGTCACTTGTAGTTCTGTGACGCCGGATGCTGGAGGCGTTTATGCAATTTCTTTATTTGTTATGTGAATGGCAAAACTGTCCGTTCCTTGACTACTGCATGGACCACTTTGACCCTCTTATCTTCTACAAGGGGCATTTTTTATGTTTTATCTTTTTAACCATCCTCATCCACAACTCATGTTGCTTTTTTTAACATTTTCATAATTATAAATTCAGTGCTAGTTTGGTTAAGCATTACAAATCTCGTTACACTGCTCAAAAGTCAGTTGGAGCATTGTTCATGTGTCTTTTGTTATAAAATTGCTGTACTTAAAATTGATTCTGAGCTATCTAGAATCGTTTTTGGTTGAAATAAGAATTTCTAACATTTTCGTTGAGTAGAATTGATTCTGGATGTGGGATCCATAATTTTTTTTATATTTATACATAAAAATGATTTTACTTTATCATCCAAACACAAATCATTCTTTTAAACTCACTTTTAAAATATCATTATCCAACACAAATTAATTTTTTTAAAATCAATTCTATCAAAATCTAAACCAAACGGACCGTTGGTTGGCAAATTGGGATAGTGAGGTGAGCAGTAAGTGAACTATTGGATTGCATTCCGGAAAGAAACATTACTTCCTTAGCTTAATTAAATAATCATTATATCAAAATATCAATGCTCATATTTTAAAAAAATGACATCTAAAATGATACATTTTATTCTTTAAATCGATAATTATTTTGAGACATCGAGTATATTGTAGTAAAACTCTGGGAAGTAATTAAAAATAGCTTCTTTTTTAGAAAAAAAAAACCTCTTTAAGTAAAAATGTTAGTTTATGGCATTGGGAATGGCAGGCAGTCTGGCAGAGTTGCATTGATGTTGAGTTATGGACAATGGCATCACGAGAGGAGAGTACTGAACGTGGACTCTGCCTCACGTAAAGATATTATGGTGAGAAGTTATGATATTTGAACATAAGTTTTAGACATCATATATGATATATGTTTATTTATATCTTTACTTATTTTTTTATTTTTTTTGTATATACATTTTTCAAAAATACATAAAAAAACAAAAGAAACACCATAAGATATCATCGTTTTATACATAAAAATCATTCATTTTATTGTATTAATGTATTTTACACGCATAAAAATAATTTGAACAATAATCAAAACATTTATTTATAACATCTTTAATAACAATAATCCAATGTCATAATATGATTTATTTATTGATGAGAAATTTTTGTTTGTATTTGGCAAATAGTTTCTCGCTTCAAATTAATTTTAAACTTCTTTTACGTCAAAATAAAATCCTTAACATTAATGCTAAATTAAAATTATATATTGTTACAGTTATAGTTTTAGAAAGCCAGAACTAATTCAAAAAATAAAAGTACAAGCTTAAAATACAACATATAATATATATTGAAAACTGTTAAAGATAACTTGAGATTGTTAGAGTTAGTTACAAGTTAGTTTAGATATTAGTTATCTTGTTATGATTAGTTAGCTTGATTAGGATTACTATATAAGTGTATCTTAGCCTTCATTGTAAAAATAACTTCTCATTTTATCAATTTTAGATTTTCAATTTCTTCTCAATTTATCTTTCTCTCTTTATTGGGCTCTGCCATGTTTTTCAACATGGTATCAGAGCTCCCATGGTATCCACCATGAGGAGAAGACTTCCGCTGTAATTTCCTTTTCTTTCTTTTTCATTTTCCCTTTTGTTTTCTTTCTCTTTTCCTTTTCATTTTCCCGAGAAACTTCAAGAATGTTTTTCTTTAATTTGATCGATAATGATATTGGGTGATGCAGCAGATCCATCTTCCGATCTGGTTCTTGATTACCTCGGTCCTTTTCCCCTTCCGATTTTTGTTGTTGTTCGTGTCGTGAGGTTGCCGTAATCTGAGTATCGATTCCTTCTTTCGCTCCCCTCAATGGACATGTTCATTTATGTTCCCAATTTTAGTTCTTGACGGTGATTCATCCCCTTTTTTGTTCCATTTTTTACTCTGCGATTTTTTTTGGCTTTGAACCCTAGATCTGTTCTGAATCTCAACAAATTACTCAGAGATTGCATTTGAAATTCAAGGACAGTGCCATAACATCAGATTTCTCAAGAGGTTTCCATTCCAGTTTTGGTTCTGTTTTCACCGGCATCGCCAAGTGGACGCCCCTTCCAGATCTGGTTGCTCTGCCACAAGATCGACGAGACCGGTCGCCGTGCGTTGAGCCAACGTCGACCTCGTCTCCGCAGATTTTTCTTCTCTGTTGCCTTGGTTCTTCATCGTCTTCCATCGCATAGAGCTCCGTGCTATTGTTCTTTGAACCGAACACGAACATAGCCCCTAGAATCGGCGAATCTCATATCTATGTTTTTGATACTGGTATGGTGATTTGCTGCAATTTTTTTTGTTGTGCAGTTGGTCCACCGTTCTTGGATTTTCTGTGGTTATCAGATTTTCTTGATCATTCAGAGACAGTGTGGATGGTGGTATATCATGGCTCAGTGTGGTGTTGTTGCCGTTTCTTGGAGTTTTTTATTTGTGACGAATGATTTCAGAGCTATTATTCTGGTCCGATTTCAGAGATTTCTTAAGGCCAAGTTTTTGGCTCTGTTCTTTTTTTTGGATCATTTGAAGATTCAACTGCAGATTTGGGAACTATTTGGAGTTTGGTTGTTGTTTTTGATTGAGCTTGATTTGGATTACAAGATGTTTGTGCTTTGTCCTCTTTGAAGGCATATTTCAGTTCTTGCTTTACTGATTTTCGGTTCAGTCAGTGATTGTTCAATGATTCTGTTTAGTGATATTTGTTTTCGTTTAGCCTATTGGCTTTGATGTAAGCTTCATCCATGTTGGTTAAGTATTGTGTGAGCTTCTGCCATGGATGGTCAAGCATTGATAGTTTTGTCGGTAGCTTCTGCCTTATGGTGGTTAAGCATTTCTCATTGGTTTTAGCTTCTGCCTTTGTTAGGTGGTTAAGCATTCTTGTTGTTGCTTCTGCCAGGTGGTTAAGCCTTGATTTGGATTACAAGATGTTTGTGCTTTGTCCTCTTTGAAGGCATATTTCGAGTTCTTGCTTTATTGATTTTCGGTTCGATCGGTGATTGTTCAATGATTCGTTTAGTGATATTTGTTTCTGTTTAGCCTATTGGATTTGATGTAAGCTTCATCCATGTTGGTTAAGTATTGTGTGAGCTTCCGCCATGGATGGTCAAGCATTGATAGTTTTGTCGGTAGCTTCGCCTTATGGTGGTTAAGCATTTCTCATTGGTTTTAGCTTCGCCTTTGTTAGGTGGTTAAGCATTCTTGTTGTTGCTTACGCCGCGGTGGTTAAGCCTTGAGTTATGGCTTCTGTTTGGTGGTTAAGCTTTGGTTGCCTAGTTTGGCATTTGATGATTACTCCCAGAATTGGGGTTTCTTGACTCTTGTGGAGTGAGTACCGTGGAGATGCTGGAAGAAGATCGAGGGGACCCTGAAGTAGGTCGAAGACTTCTAGGAGCTATGCACCTCGGCCACTGCCACCTCTTTTGATAGCCTTTCTTGCTTAGCCGATGTGATTTCGGCTTGATCCTTGCGGGAGGTTGTTAGAGATAACTTGAGATTGTTAGAGTTAGTTACAAGTTAGTTTAGATATTAGTTATCTTGTTATGATTAGTTAGCTTGATTAGAATTACTATATAAGTGTATCTTAGCCTTCATTGTAAAAATAACTTCTCATTCTATCAATTTTAGATTTTCAATTTCTTCTCAATTTATCTTTCTCTTTTTATTGGGCTCTGCCATGTTTTTCAACAAAAACTAAAAAGGATTTAATACTTATTTTTTGAACTATTCAAAAATAAAAATTCTTATTTTTTGAAATAATTAAGTTATAGGACGCGGCTTAACTTGGATGTAATTTACTAAAAAGGTAAGTTTTATCTGGTAAGTAAGAATAATATAAACACAGAAAAAAACTACAAGTTTATAAGGAGAATACCTCAGGAAAAAACGGCACTCAAGCCCAAGACCACAGGCACACTAAACTCGAGGAACACAAAAAACAATCGGCAAGCAGACCAAACAAAAGAAAATGTAAGAGAATCCCAGAAGAAATGTTAAAGTAATCTTTTGGTCCCTATACGTGACATTGATTTTCAATTTGATCCCTATACGTAAAAAGTTATCAATTTGGTCCCTATACGTGACACTGATTTTCAATTTGGTCCTCACAGCTAATTGGTCCCTATATAAGAGGGACCGAATTACAAATTATTATCACATATAGAGACCAAATTGAAAATAATTGTCACATGTAAAGACCGATTTCAAATTTTTTTTGTTGAATTGGTCCCTACATGTGACTATAATTTGCAATTTGGTCCTCTTATATAGGGATCAATTAGCGGTGAGGACCAAATTGAAAATCAATATCACGTATAGGGACCAAATTGATAACTTTTTACGTATAGGAACCAAATTGAAAATCGGTGTCACGTATAGGGACCAAAAGATTACTTTAACCCAGAAGAAACTAAGGTTGAAAGGCTTTTAGACCAAGCTGGATCTTTTTAAAAACTATTTATCAGTTTAGGGTTATTCTGAAACTATTTATCAATGGGGGTCGTTTTGGACACGTGGCATTTTTTTTTTCCCACTTTGACGGGTCAAAGGCGCAGTCAGACTGGCGCCTACCACTTTTAAAAAAAAAATACAAAAGAGAGGCACCACTGTAGATGGCGCCTTCAAAGGCGCCAGGCATAGTGGCACCTCCCCTGCAGTGCGCCACGTGGCATTGTAGTCCCCCCCCCAAAACCCCAACCCCAACCAAAAATTGGACGCCTGCAATTTTAAAGGAACAACGCTACAATTTTAAAGGAAGAACGCTACAAAAAATTATACTATAAGTATAGGGAGTAACGATGACATTAATGATAAAGCATCTATTTAAAACAACAAGAGACAATAAAAAAAATCTCGTAATAATGAGTAGCAAATAATATCACAGGAGGCATAAAAAAATAATAGCAATAACAATTTACACCAATAAATATTCATCAATTATTACAGTAGTAAAAAAAATTACCTTATAAGAATTAAAAGAAAGTCACCTGCGATTTTAAAGGAACAACGCGACAAAAAAAATCTAAGTTTGCCATGATGTTTCCTGTTGTTATATGGAAATTAGTTTCAACAACATTGTTAGAGTAAATATTATTTACTACTTGTGATAGTCATTTTTAGAATAAATTTCAGGAATGTTTATGAACTTTTGAATAGTATTTAAAATTTTTGTGGACTAAAATGTCAAAAATTAATATTTTTTTATTTCTCAGAAACAAAATACTTCTTAATATTGTTTGTCGGGGATCGGTTTAAATCTTTATTTTTTTTATTTTTATTTTTGTTTAGGTGAAATAACTTAATTTGATGAAGAAAGTCGAGCACAATCGATAAATAAGTAAGTTTCTTAAAAGAGTCAAGACATTGTTAAAAGAGGCCAAATTCATTTATCCCAACACTAATTTAGATAAAACAGTAGTCTCAAATAACTTTTTTTTACAGGTCAAATAACTTACTCCCAATGGAAAATTGCAAACTTAGATAGCATAATGTAAACTATTTTCAATAATGTAAAGCTCATTGGACACAAATATTAGTTGGGTTTCACAAAAAACTGAAATACTCAGCCGCCAAGTTAGCTTAATTAGGAGAAAGTTGCCCAAGAGGCCTTCGTTTTTGTTATATGTCACCGACTTACATAAGGTACGTTCACAGACATATTATGGAAGAGTGCATTTATTGCGCTGTTTCTTTAACTCAGACCAGTACTATATATATTTCTTATCCATATCATTTATCTCGTTTTCATCTTTGATTAATATGATTTTTTCTTTTGCTGGCATCTCTTATGCTCTTTAAAATTTTTATGCGCTGTTTTGTCTTCATTAGATTCATTGATGCTGGTCTGGAATCTGGATAGATGGAAAGCGTTGATGATCATTGATTTAACGACTATGATTTCCTTGATTAAGAGGTAAATTAACTAATTTAATAATAATAATTATAAAAAAATATTATATTTCATATTTATGAATATAATTAAATTTGATTTTTGAATTTATACCTTTAATTTTGTTTGAGATTTTGTTATGTAATTTATAACATTTACTCAGTGGTTTGATTTAAATAGTTTTCTGACATTTGTATCATCCAAGTATGTGAATTAATTTTGCAAATAAATTGAATGAAAGTATAATTCGGTAATTATAAAATGATAGTAGCAAATTGTATTTAAATTTAAATGAATTCGAATTAAAAATTGGAAATAAGAACCAAACTTGTGTATTGATAAAATATTGTATCACACTCTGAATTTTGATCAGTAGATGCCCGAGGAAAGTCTGATCCAAATAAATTATAATATAATTATTTGAGATATTCCTTTTGTTGTTTTGAAGTAGATACGATAAAAATATTAATATTCTAATAGTATAATTTTTTTGTCGCGTTGTTCCTTTAAAATTGCAGGTGACTTTCTTTTAATTCTTATAAGGTAAATTTTTTTTTACTATTGTAATAATTGATGAATATTTATTGGTGTAAATTGTTATTGCTATTATTTTTTTATGCCTCCTGTGATATTATTTGCTACTCATTATTACAGGATTTTTTTTATTGTCTCTTGTTGTTTTAAATAGATACTTTATCATTAATATCATCGTTACTCCCTATACTTATAGTATAATTTTTTTTGTAGCGTTGTTCCTTTAAAATTACAGACGTCCAATTTTTGGTTGGGGTTGGGGTTTGGGGGGGGGGGGGGGGTGCAGTGCTACGTGGCGCACTGCAGGGGGAGGTGCCACTGCGCCTGGCGCCTTTGAAGGCGCCATCTGCAGTGGCGCCTCTCTTTCGTATTTTTTTTTTAAAAGTGGTAGGCGCCAGTCTGAAGGCACCAGTCTGACTGGCGCCTTTGACCCGTCAGAGTGAAAAAAATAAAATATGCCACGTGTCCAAAACGACCCCCTATTGGTAAATAGTTTCAGAATAACCCTAAACTGGTAAATAGTTTCTAAAAAGGAACCCAGTTTGGTCAAAAAGCTAAGGTTGAAATAATGAAGCATGTAACCCTTCGTTTTGCTGCCAATAGTTACAAACAGATAGAGAAAGGTGGCGTTTGGAAGAGCTTATCTAAGCTCCTTTTGACTTATCTGATGACATAAGCTCTTATGCAGTGCGTTTGGCAGAGCTTATAAAAATAATTTATGCCTTCCCATAAGGAGTTTTTGACTTATTTTCATAAGTCACTGGGAGAAGCTTATAGAATTATCATAAGAGCTTATGCACTAAACACACTCTCCGTATTTTTCACTATTCGAATCCTCTCATGCCCCTTTCTTTCTTTTTCTTTATTTAAGCGCTTATGGCATAAGCTCTCATGCGATAAGGTCTTATGTGATAAGCTCTTAATTAAGTTGTTTACCCAAACGTACCCAAAGTCTATGAGTACCGAAATGGAAATCTATGTAGCCCCAAAAGTAAGTTGATCGTGAATATTTATAGTGTGTTTGGAACTGCATCTCATTGGATGCAGACGCATGCATAAGCTCCCATGTCTAGCTTCCACGTCTAGGCATGTTATATGTAAAAATATTTACTATCTTGATTATGGAAAAACTAACGCCAAACCAAACACGCAATTAGTAAAAATCGAAATTGATTTTACTTGGTGGATGCACAAGCATTTAATGGGAATAAACTATAAATTTGTTGGCAATATACTTATGTAAGTTCAAATCCACGGGTCCGAATCCTGACTCTTGTATATTGAGAAAATCTGGTTGAGAGGGGAGAAACCTATCTTGTGTGCCCAATATGTTCCCGACAGAGATTAGTCACTACTGACGATAGTTGATACTTTGTACCTATGTCATGGTTACCAAAAAAAAAAATCTAGCTCAACCATGTAGGTATGTTGGTCCGAGTGGAAGGAGTTTAGGGCTCAAGGCTGATCCAATGGTAAGACCAAAGGTCCCTAGCCCATCCTACTTAGCCCTACATAGCCCACTAACAAAAAATATTTGATACTTAAAAAAAATTACACATATAAGGTCCCTTTTTATGATTTGTTCACTCTGTGCCTTACCTAGTTTTAGGTTTCAGTTTGCCTTAGGCCAATCCTGTTAGGTCCCTTAAACATGTGATTCCGAGTTTGATCCCTAAATTATGTGTGAAAAAAAATTTAAGAAAGATTCACCACTTAGATGTCTGACTCTGTCTTGAGAAATTAGTTTTTTACCTAATGAATACGATGATACTCTGAAAAATAAAAAATTCACCTTAACCCAAAGTCGACAATGTCTTTGGGTACCTCTGTTTACTCAAACAGTTGTGTTATTTGGACACAATTTTGGTAACCGATATCATACTTTTATACGGTGCATGCAAGCGGGTTACCGAGACTGGTAACACTTACAAGAGACAAACAATACAATGTCGCGTATTGTTAAGAAAAATGGATGTCAAAAAATCATTTTTGGTACTCAAATACAATTATATTTTTCTAAAATTAAAATATTTAATGTTTTTTTAACCTATATGGGAAAATTTTAAACATACTCTAAAACGGATAGAGCAGAAGCCATACCCATAAAAATGAGCTTTTTTTTTAAACATTTCACGAGTCTTGAGGAATTTTATTTATAACATCCATGACCTTTTTTTTTTCAGGGAATTACGAAACTGATTTCTGAATTCTAGAAACCAAAACTATTTGACAGCGCCACTCGGAAAAAGGAATATGATAGAAGAGTTAAAAACCTGTCACAGGCCTTGAGAAATTATATTGCAATTGCAATTTGCAGATTCAGACCCTGAAATGAAAACCGCTTTGTTTCTTTTGTTTGTTATTTACAGCTAAACAGAGTTAGGTGATGAACATACCTAAATGGGAGTGCGCTTCAACATTTTACCAATGTTATCATAAGATTTATTTGAGATTAAAAGTGTGTTTGTCATTGTTTATTTTATTAAAAAAATTATTTTTTTAAATAAATAATTATTTTTTAAAACTTCTAGCATGTTTGTCTTTGTTTTTGAAAATAATGAAAAACAAAAAAAAAATCATTTTCAGATTTAAATGAAAAGCAACTTTCATTAGCTTTTGAAAAAAAAAAAACAGTTTTTATAATTGACTACCGTTTAAAAAATGAATTTCTTGATTGTAAACAAACACAAATCTACTTACGTTTTTCTTTAAATTTTTTTAAAAATAATCACTAAATTATTTTGTATCAAAATCGTTTATTTTTTAATCTTAAACAAAGATATTTAAAATGAGGATGGAGTTGGGATTATATACGTGTATGAATAATGCTAAAGAAAGATATTTAAAAGTATCTTTAATATGATTAAATTTTCTTATCTCATAAATAAATATTAGAATAAAAATGTTATACTAATATTAATATATATTTTTTAAACATATATTAGTCTCACGTCAAATAAGTAAAATGAAAAGAGTTGCGGATTCTTATTACAAATTGAACCCAAATTTATACTCATACAATTTTTTTTTATTATTATTACAAAAGAGAAACAAACTAACTAAAAGGATTACTAAGAGCGCTTGTATGAGACGATACAGACCTCTTCCAACTTAATCAGAGGTCTCGAGTTCGAATTTTGAGGGAATGCAGCAACGTTAAAAAGCTTTGCCGCCCTTATGGTCCTACTTGACTCGAGGGATTAGTCTCCTCTTCCAGCTTAACCAGAGGTCTCGAGTTCGAATCCTGACCATGGGAATGCAGTAGCGTTAAAGCTCTTGAGAGAGAGCTTTACCGCCCTTATGATTCTACTTGGCTCGAGGGGTTGGTCCCCACAATTACACACGGAGGATATCTAAAAAAAAACTAAAGAGATCAGGAAAAGGGAAGAGGATGACTTCAAATCCTCCTCCAGTAACAAGCCTAAAACAGACCCTCGACTATTTACTTCAGTTAGAGAAAAGGACCAATTGTCCTTTTTGAGTAATAGCATCTGCACATACTCATACTTGTATCACATAAATTAGAGGAGAAATAATAATTTTTATTATAAATTGGAAACCTGATAATTAATGTCTGAATCTTTTTGTTATAAAACAAACTCAAAATGATATTGTAATACAAGCTTCTATTTGTCCTATACTAGTATTAAATGAATCAAGGAAAGGAGCAATGAGTTTTTATTATTATAAATAAATTAGAAGCTAAATAAAAACTAGCTTTTAAAAAAACAAAAAAAAAACAAAAAATACCCGTTCAGTGTTCAGTCTTGTGAACCGTGACCCTTTTGGAATTTTCTACTACTTTTTTTAATTTTTTTTTTGTATAGAGTTGCTCAGACCGACATGGTCTTTATGCCTCTTGGCCTCTAGAAATAATGCTATATCTTAAATCTTCTTGCCCGTTTTTTTTACTCTCTATCATCTACTGATGTTTTTTATACACATGATCCTCATAAAGATACTAGTTACAGAATCAAATATTAGAAGTTTGTATTAAAAATTAAAAGTAGTGATATTCAATAAAAGAAAATCGTCTTTTAATTTGATTGTTTAACACTTCAACCAGTATCCTTACTAGTTTTCAATCCGATCAAATCTAGTTATGAAAACTAATGCATTTTGCTATCAATGTGGTTGCAAATTCAACAGACCAAAAAATTTCAACAGAGTAATTTATTTTCATTATAAAATAAAAATAAAGGGCCTTGCTAATTTGCAGACACCAATTAAGAATTAAGAAATCAAAGATAAAAGATTTTTACTGATTGATAGTGTTTTTAAATTATTAAAAAATCAAATATTTTTAATTTTTTTTAATAAATTTCAACAAAAACTTTTAATCTTTTATTTCTTTTTAGCTAATATTCTAAGAACATGGCTTAGAATTTATCTCAAATAAATAAGATGTTTCTATAGTGTGACTCCACATTTCCCATCAATATGATGTTGCAAAATAAAATCAAAGGTTATTGTTAAGCAAACAAAATGTTGTGTGAACTATTTTTTTCTAATATAAATGAACTTTAATAAGATGGACTCTCTTCTCGTGGTAGTATAATAGAATGATTTTTTTGGGGGTCCCTTCGTTGTCTAATTAAATGAGAGTGGATAGAAAGCAACCTGTGTTAAGTGACAAATTTTGAGGTTCATATTCGTTGTGGGCTACGTTATTATAACTTAAATTGTTCAATGCATATGTTTTCCCCCACTTTGCTTTAATGTTGCTTTCCCTAATTTCCTCTCTGTCTATTTTATCGGTTTTTGGCTGTGTCTATTAGACCTAGTCTAGGTTATTGTTTTTCTGGTCAAGGGGAAGAATTTGCTTTTCCTCCAAAGCCTTCTTTTGATGCACTTTGTTTGCAATCAAAGAAGCATCATTCTCAAAATATTAGATTAGGTCTCAACGTTAGTGATTGGGATTTTGTTTGGCGTGCTAAAAGGACATCCGATACAACAAAAGATGAAAAGAAAAATGGTTACATGGTTGAAGCCTTGAAGGGCCTGAAATGCAACAGGTTGATTAAGAAAAAAGTGAAAGCACAATCATCCCGCATCCAAATCCACCGATATTTGAATTTGATTTGGAGCATTAAGTATCATTTGACTTGTATTAAGTGAAATCATACATGATGAAAACAACAGGATGGTGACTGAGCATGGTATTTGTTATAGCCTCTTCTCCACATTTTTTAGTCTGCCTAGGCTAATTATGGCATTTAAACAAACGTGCTACCCTATCTGATATGAAATATAATGTTTTATATATTTGACTAGTTATCTAAATAAGTGAGTATTTTATAATAAATAAAGGGTTTTGCTAACGAATGTTCTAAGGATAATGGTTAATGACAAAAAAATAATAAGATTTCATTAGAAAATCTAGTATTTATCTTCTCAAAACTTTATATACACAACTTTCTAATAAAATCTTTCTTTTCTTGATGTTTTAATACATTCTCAATAAATAAAAGTATATTTACTCTTAATTTAATATAATGTATAAAAATCTCAATCTACTAAATAATTTTAAAATAAATACAATTTTATTTATTTATTTTAAAAATAAACCCACTTAAAAAAATTCCATCTAAATTAGGGTCAAAAAAGCAATCCTATCATTAACCATTGCCCCCACTTCCATCCATTTTTGTCTAGTTTGTTGAAAGATATCCAACATTATACTCATCTGATTTATTATGGGATTTCAGCACTCCTAATAATTAGTTAATAGCTCCTATTCCATAATTATTACAGGGTCCTACTTCATCATCCCTCTCCATCCCGCTTATTATTATTCTTTTATAAAATAATTCATTTGTAAACTTACTTTTCGTTGATTTTTTTATTTTATTTAAATAAGTGTAGCATAGAAAACTTTCTCAAATTGGATATACCAGCCATCAAAGTTTCCTTCGGCTTTTGTAACTTTCGCTAAATTCACATGTACTCCAAAAGCTTAGGCCTCTTTGGTTGGTTTTAGATTTTAATTTTGTGTTTTCATTTCTTAATTTTAAAGATAATTATAATTAAATTAATTATAAAAATATTATCTTATTTTTATTTTTTTTAATGTTCCTAAATATTTATACAGGAAATAATGAAAACAAATAAAAATTATTTTTATATTGTTTTATTTGTTTTTATTATTTCATGTATAAATCTTTAAAAATAAGAAACAGAATAAAAATAAGATGGTAATTTTATCATTATTTTAATTATAGTTATCTTTAAAATTAGAAAATGAAAACAGAAAACTAGAAATAAATTAAATATGTCATTAGGTTTTCATTTTCACTTGCTTCAAAACAAAAACAAAAAAAAGTTTTCATTCCCACTTCATAGTCAACACCGATCATTTGTGCATGTATTTTTGTTTCTCATGATATCCTCTCTATGCACAACTACAGTACAAACAGAACAATGCAAAACAAACCTATAAATTATTGGCAGCTTTTTATCTTACATGATGTTTGATGGATAATAAATAGGACAAACAAAATAATGGTAATTTTACTGCAATGCTGTGTGATAATATGTATAATAAGTATTATATATAATATATATAAAATTATTTTATATAATATAATATAATAATATAAATTATATATATATGTTTCATGTTTTTTTTCCATTCCATACGCAAGAGTCAGGAATGGAATCCCGTACCACTTGTTTAAGGGACTCAAGTTCGTTACCATTTGGACCAACCAAATATTGGTGTCATTTTTACATGTTATTCACTTAAATATATGTATCTATATTAATATATTTTAAATCACCCGAATATATTTTTTTTGAGCTGAAAAATCGCTTAAGCTCACATAATTTTAATTCAAATAAAGTTTTTTACTGAAATTCATCTTCCTAAAAAAACTGAAATTCATCTTTAAATCGCAATTCGTAGATAAACGAGAAACATTTATAAATATATTGTTTAATTAAATTCAAAATAAAATGGAGATAACCCCACTGAAAAAGTTAATTAAAGAAGGCGAAAGATTGATACACTTGATAGCAATAATGGTTTTTTAATTTAGGGAGGGTCACTTACTTATCCCTTAGGAGCGGTGGACCCATTTTTCATCATTCAATAATGGTTTTTTATAACCCAAATTTAATACTTCATTGAACATCCCTGGAATTAATTTTTCATTGTTATATAAAATTAAAATAAATATATTATATATTAATTTAAATAAAATAAAATAAATATCATATTTTATATTTTCAAAATAATAACATTCTTTTTCACATTAGCTCTCAGTAAAAACCAAGGTTTGGTGGGCCCAAAACTACCAAACTAGAAGACTAGAAGTTTCCAAGAACTCGTGGGTAAATGTGGGTGGGCCCAGTAGAGGAGAAGAAATTGCATTATCATCTTGGGCCTAACCTAACCTAAGGCACATAGGTCCCCCTATGGTCAAAGGTCACATCACCGCACGCTTATCATTCTCCATGTGATAAACTCCAGCATTTCAAAAAAAAAAAAAGTTAAAGTAATATTTTGGTCCTATATGTGATATGAATTCTCGATTTGATCCTTATACATAAAAAATTATTAAAATGGTCCCTATATATATAGAAAGCCTCCATTTGGTCCCTGCAGTACAAAATTTTAGGAACTGATTAGATAATTTTTTGCTCGTATAGGGACCAAACGGGTAATGTATAGGGACCAAATGAAGACTTTCTGTATGTATAGGGATCATTTTAATAATTTTTTATGTATAAGGACCAAATCGAAAATTCGTATCAGGTATAAGAACCAAAATATTACTTAAAAAAAACTATTTTTGTATTGCCCGTATTTTTCTTTTCAAAACAAAAAATAAGTTCATGACATCTATAAATATAACATTTTTTTAATCCAGATGGTGGTTAGTAAGTTAAGACTCCAAGATTACTAGTGACATGTGTATGATTTCTTCTCTAATGAATTATTTTTCGTAAGAATTCGAATTAGAGATCTTTCACTTATTGAGAATATCTCTTTATATAAAATACATTTCGCGGATCTAACACACTTCTACTACTTCAACCTCTCTTTTGGGTATTAATATAACATTTTTAATTTAATAAACAATACTCTTCATTAATTAAAAACTGGGTAATTTAAAAGGTTGTCAGAGTCAAAGTCATAGACACGCAAGCAGAAGCTGGCAGTGAAGTTAACAACTATTGGAGTTGGAGATGGTTTGTCTGTCCGTATTGCTTTGCTGGCTTTTTCCGTTTTTCTTTCCTTAACAAATCAGAAGATAAAGTATACATTATCCATTAGCCTAATTATAAAGTTATAATACTTATAACCATTGCTCAAAAAAAAAAAACTTATAACCACTAATGAATAATTAGTTTGGTTTTGTTAAGCATTGACACCAAAACAAATATTTTTTTTCAATAAAAAATTATCCATTTTTTATTCTTTAATCATTACTTTAAGGATAGTAAATCTGTAAATAGTTTTGTTGATTACATAACATTGTCTTGATTAACCCAACTCAATCTACTTGGCTGCTTTTCACTATTGTACAATACAATATATCGTGTGCCAACAAATAATAGGATTTTCCACTGGATTGCTGATTGTGGCTTGAGTAATGATTTTATTGAAACTGATTGTAATAAAGTAGCAGACCATGGGTGCGTTTGGGTAAACAACTTAATTAAGAGCTGATTACATAAGTTCTTATCGCATTGAGAGCTTATGCCATAAGCGCTTAAAGAAAGAAAAAGAAAGAATGGGGCATGAGAGGATTCAAATAGTGAAAAACACGGAGAATGTGTTTAGTGCATAAGCTCTTATGATAATCCCATAAGCTTCTCCCAGTGACTTATGAAAATAAGTCAAAAACTCCTTATGCGTTGTCATAAGTTATTTTTATAAGTTCTGCCAAACACACTGCATAAGAGCTTATGTTATCAGATAAGTCAAAAGGAGCTTAAATAAGCTCTTTCAAACGCCACCATTAATAATTCTAGGCTAGATTTTTCCGAGTTTGGGTCTATTATTATTAAAGAGTGTTTTAGGATTCTTTCTTTTTCTACAAACATTAGTGGGAGGTTTATTAGGAGACAGGTCAATAAAATTGTTCATTGCTTAGTAAAGGTAGCTCCCTCAATGTCTAGCCCCCAAAATTTTCAGCTTCTTTCACATTGTATTTCTTTCATGATTACTAGTAAAATGAAGTGATTTGGTTTCTCAAAAAAAAAAAAAAGTAATAGGATTTAAAGGCCCATATAGTTTTAGCAAAGTTAACTGTGATGAGTGAGTTTTAAAAATTAAATTTAATGTATTTGTTGGTTCTGTTTTATTTTCCGTACACTTTTTTTTTTTACTAAAAATGTATTCATTCATTCAAATGGGTAAAATATATCGAAAACAACACAAATCCAATATCGCTGAAAATCGAAAAGGATGAATCTGCAAACAAACTCACAACACCAGCGTTAATAAAGATAACACAACAAAATCAAAATGTCTACAAAAGTGACAAAATCAAAGTCACCTGGAATACCCATCCCGATCGTAACATTGACGCCCCAATTCTTGATCAAATATGTGATGGATCGAAACAGATCCGCTAATCTGAACCAAACAACGCCTCACCAAGATCGGAAACCAAACAACGCCTCACCAAGACGACGAATAACAATACCGCCGCATATGCATTTACTTAAAAACACGAATAAAAACCCAGATCTACGTGAAAAATCACTTATTTAGATAAAAGAGGAGAAAAAACGAAGTAAAGGGGTGATTCCAGGTCAAAAATGACACAAAACCACCCCTCTAGTGGTGACACGCGACTGTGTGTAGAGAGAAGGGAGAGAGTTTGAAGTCAGAGAGAGAGTATGATTTTTCTTTTAACGCCTTGACTTATTTTTGGTACACTTTGTTAGTTGTTTAAGTTACATTATTAAGTAATCTTAATCTAATCTATCATCACATATTATTATGTTTTTAAAGATTTATTTAATTAAACTAACATTTATTGTATAATTCAGTCAAAAATATATAATTTTTTGTACAATACAATAATATGTTTATGTTTATATTATTCGTTTTATATATATATATAAATTATACGGTGTTTTAATTTTAAAATTTGTATTTTAAATATAAAAATATTCGAATTTAAATAATTAATCAATTATAAATCAGTCATTATTGTTGAATTATAATAATCTGGTAAATTCAGATATAAGAAAATAATCCCTTCAAAGTATTGGGCTGAATCCGGAGGAAGCCCATCACATGTACAGCCCTATAATCCTTCCACACTTCCCGGTAGAGCGTACAAACACGCGCATGGAGATTCCATTTACAAGGCAGACCACGCGCTAATAATGCGCGTGGGGGGTATTGATTCCCATGGGCTTTTGTTCCCAACACCTTTGCTCTATCTCGGAGAACATCATCGGACGCTTATGGCCACCGAACTTCTCCGAAACTCGTCGCTGTCGTCACTCTCTATCGACCCGGTTACCCGATTAACCCGTTTCCTTCTAGAAGCTTCTTCACCCTTCAGCTAAAAAGGGTAACTCTCGGTATCGTTTACTCTTCAATTCAACTATTTCAATGCTTCAGTTGCAGATTTCATTTTTCCCTTTTGCTCTAACAACTGTTATATGCTATCAATGTTTTAAAAATTCATTCTTTTTAAGTGGTGAATGATGGGTCTTGTTGGACTACAGGTTGGAGCGTTGTACTTGTACCAACAAAATAAAAATTAGGACTATTGGTTTCAATTTTGTTGTGTCGGGTATTGGTGATTAAAAATGTAACTGAGTCTGAATTGCACGATCTGGTGTAGTTTTACAAAACGTACCCCCTTCAATTATATGCAATTTAAGTAATTAAAAATCTCCCTGTGGTTCAAAACTTCTCAACTTGACTCACTAAATTTCACAAACTGAAGAGTTTGAATTGCATGATCTGGTGTAGTTTTATAAAATGGACTGATTACACATAGTGGGGTTGGGATGAGTATGGTTGGTTGTAATTTATTCGGTGTTCAATTCAACGAGAACCCCTTCAATTATAGGTCATTTCAGTAATTAAAATTCCCCTTGTGGTTCAAAAGTTATCAACTTGACTCACTAAATATCACAAACTGAGCAAAGTTGCTTAAATTTAACCCCTAGGGAGTCAATATTGCTTGGTTTTGGTAAATTTAAGGAGTCGGTTTGTTGAGTTTCATTTGAACCATAAGGGTTTTTGAAAATGACATAGTCGAAGGGATTACATTTTAGCTATTTATTTGTGATCTTTTATTCTGTCTGATTTATCCTGTTCCGTGTATCAGTGTATGTTTTTATTTTTTCTTTTTTTGCATGCACATCTTAATGGAAAACTCCTTTATGATAAAATGCAACCCTGGTTAGGGCCAAGGCATTACTCACCTTACCCGTGGTCTATTTTATTTTTATGTAGCTTGTTAGCAGTGTGCAAACCATGGGTGATGCAATTGACTTGACTGGTGATGGAGGAGTCATCAAGACCATTGTGAGAAAAAGCAAGTCTGATGCTGTGGCTCCAACAGAAGATTTTCCTCTTGTTGATGGTAATGCTTTTCCCAGTAATGTTAACACTTTAGAGTAATTGTAGTGATGAACTATATTATTTGGTAATCTTTAATTAACACGTAATATATTCAGGACTTCTAGTTACATACTGTTGCTGTGTTTCACATCAGGTAAAATCACTGTGTGTCATTTAGGTGCTCTAGAAGCCATTCCTATTATAAATTCTCTTATATTCCTTTGTGGCAGAAAAAAGGGATATCTCTCATCCTCTATCATCTTATCTTCTATTTGTTAGAATATGATATACACTTCCAGGGCTGAAATATATGACAACTCTTTTTGACATTTGCTATTAAAGTAGTTGGCGTTTAATATGAATTGCCCCTTGCTTAATGCTTACTAATATATAATTGCATAAGGACCAGTTTTTCAAGGACAACTCGGTTACATGAGTGATAGAAAATGTGGGGTTCGGATTTGATGGTCAAATTAGCATAGGATAGCAAAGAAATTAAAAAATTTACAAGCTAGGGTAGGGAATATCAAGGTTTGATATAAACTAAATGACTTTAAGCTTAACTTAGAAGTAATATGGGTTTTGGGAGTGAGAAAGAAAGCAATCTCAACAAAAATATATATATATATATTGTGTTCCAGCCTTGTAATCTGTACCTCAAGTGTATGATGCATTTTGAAGAAGACTTTAAGATTGTTAGATTAGGCTTTTTCATGTTGGATTACAGATTACTTGAAAAGAATAAAAGAATAAATAGGTAAATAGCATAATTCTAATGAAAAACATGACATGTTGAACGTTAATTGCGGCATCACTCAATTCAAAGTTCAAACTTACAACTTTTGAAATTTTGCGAAAAACAAATACTTAAGATGTTAAGATGGCTGAATAGCTTGAGAGAAAACCCTCTCAGCTTCATGAATATATAGACGTATATGATTATAAGCTATAGAATCAAATCCCTTGATTTTAGGGATTGACAATATCACCTATTTACACTCAAGATATGCTAACTAGGAAACTAAATCAAATCATATCGAGAATATCAAATAATATCAACACTCCCCTCAGTCGGTGCATAGATGTCATAAGCACCAAGCTTGTTACATATGTAACTTATTCGTGAACCCCGTAGAGACTTGGTGAAAACATCTGCAAGTTGATCATTAGAATTGACAAATGAAGTAGTGATCTCCTTTGAAAGAATCTTGTCTCGAATGAAATGGCAGTTGATCTCTATATGCTTAGTGCGTTCATGAAAGACAGGATTCGAGGCGATGTGTAAGGCTGCTTGATTATCACAAATCAACTGCATAGAAGCCATCTTGCAAAACTTTAACTCTTTGAGTAGATGTTTCAACCGTATAAGTTCACATGTTGTGAGAGCCATAGCTCTGTATTCTGCTTCTGCACTCGATCTTGCAACGACACTCTGCTTCTTACTCTTCCAAGAGATGAGGTTACCTCCAATGAAAACACAATACCCAGACGTTGACCTCCTATCACTTGGAGATCCTGCCCAATCTGATCCAGTATAGGCAACAATGTCCTGCGTCCGACCTCTATTCTTATATATTAGCCCCTTTTCGGAGATCCTTTAATATACCTCAAAATGCGAATAATCGCATCCCAATGATCGTCACAAGGGGGAGTTAAGAAACCGACTTACAACACCGACAAAGAAATGCTATATCCGGGTCCGGTCATAGTGAGATAATTCAACTTTCCCACCAATCTCCTAGATATCTGCCTGGATCTGAGTACGGCTCCCCCTGATTTGGCATAAGTTTAACATTTGGATCCATAGGAGTATCCACTGGCTTACAATTTAGCATCCCAGTTTCTTCCAAAATATCAAGTGCATATTTCCTTTGACAAATTGAAATGCCTGTTTTTGATTGGGCAACCTCAATACCAAGGAAGTATCATAACTTGCCCAAATCTTTGGTTTGGAAATGTTGAAACAAATGCTGCTTAAGTCTAGTAATCCCTTCCTGATCATCACCTGTAATTACAATATCATCCACATAGACAACAAGATAAATGACCTTTTTACATGGGGAATGTCTATAGAAAACAGAGTGATCGACCTCACTACGATTCATGCCGAACTGCTGTATGACCTTACTGAATCTTCCAAACCAAGCTCGAGGCGACTGTTTCAACCCATACAATGATTTCTGAAGTTTGCAAACAAGACCTGACTCCCCCGAGCAATAAACCCTGGTGGTTGCTCCATATAAATCTCCTCCTCCAACTCACCATGTAAAAAGGCATTTTTGATGTCCAACTGATTTAAAGGCCAACAAGAGATAGCAACCATGGATAAAAAGAGACTAATAGAGGACATTTTAGCAACAGGAGAGAATGTATCACCATAGTCAGGACCATAAATCTGAGTATATCCTTTGGCCACAAGACGGGCCTTCAAGCGATCCACTGTCCCGTCAGGACCAACTTTGACAGTAAAAACCCAACAACAATCAATAGTAGACTTCCCAGGAGGAGAGGGAACAAGAGCCCAAGTATGGTTAGATTCCAAGGCTGTCATCTCATCAATCATAGCCTGTCGCCATCCTGGATGGGATAGTGCTTCCTGAACAATTTTAGGAATAGAAATGGACGACAAGGCAGATACAAAGGCACAATGGGTGGATGATAAACGATGATAACTCAAAAAATTATAAATAGGATGAGGGTTACGGGAAGAACGTGTACCTTTGCGAAGAGCAATGGGAAGATCAGCAGTAGGCTCAGGTTGGGCCGGAATCGATGAAGACGGAGGAGCAGGTGAGTCATTGGTGTCCACAACAGGTGTAGCCTCCAGAGTCGTAGGGCGAGGACGGCGGTGTAGGTGAGACGAAATGACTCTATGGGGTACTTAGGAGCCATGGGGCCATCCTCGGATATATGTGGGACAGGCGGACTGAGGACAGGTGAGTCAAAAACTGGAATAGGCAAGACTTGAGAAACAGACTCTGATAGGACCTGTGAGGCAAAGTACGGCGTATCCTCAAAGAAGGTGACATCAGTGGAGATATAAGTACGATTTGTTGAAGGAGAATAACACCTGTACCCTTTTTGAACTCGAGAATAACCGAGAAAAACACACTTAATGGCACGAGCTGCAAGTTTGTCAAGACCTGGAGCAACATTGTGGACAAAACAAGTGGAGCCAAAAACACGAGGAGGAACAGTATAAAGTGGGGCTTGAGGATATAAAATAGAGTGAGGAACCTGGTTATTGAGAACAGAAGATGGCATTCGATTTATTAAATAACCCTGCAGTGAGAACAACATCACTCCAAAATTTTACAGAACATTGGAATGTAATAGGAGAGTACGTGTTGTTTCAATGATATGGCGATGTTTGCGCTCGCCTACACCATTTTGTTGAGGTGTATGAGGACAACTCGATTGATGAACAATACCATGAGATGCCATAAAAGCGTTAAAAGGAGCAGTAAAAATACTCTTTGGCATTATCACTACGTAGGATACGAATAGTTTGCCCAAGTTGATTATTTATCTCAAGACAAAATGTTTGAAAGATAGTAAACAACCTGTAACGTGCTTTCATTAGAAATATCCAAGTACAACGAGAAAAATCATCAATGAAAGTAACAAAATACCTATAGCCTAAGACGGAAGAAATACGACTAGGACCCCAAACATCGAATGAACAAGACTAAAGGGGAGACTCTTCACGACTGTAACCTTGCTTGGAAAGGATGCCCGAACATGTTTTCCAAGCCGACATGCCTCACACTCCAAGGATCAGTAGAGTAGAGATGAGGGACCACTTTCTTTAATTTATTCAAACTCGGGTGACCTAAACGACGATGAAGAAGACGGGACGACTCGTGGCAGCACATATTGTGGAGGATGGAGGTTGTAAGTAGTAGAGACCGCGTGACTCGAGATCCGCTCCATTCATCTTCCCCGCACTCAGGCCCCGGATAGAAAAGGAAGTAGAAGTGAAGGTTATGGAACAATTAAGAGATCGAGTGTTTGACTAATAGAAATTAAATTAAAGGGACATCCGGTATAAATAAGACTGAATTTAAAGATAAAGAAGGGAGAGGTGAGGCTTGACCAATACCAGTGGCTTGTGTCTTAGAGCCATTAGCAAGGGTGATGTGATGTGGTGTTTTGGTAGAGGATAAAGTAGAAAAGAGAGAAGAATTACCGGCTATATGGTCAGAAGCACCGTAATCCAAAATCCAGGAACCAACAGGAGATGGATGAGAGAAACAAACCGTAGAATTACCAAGATGAGCTATAGTTCTTTGAAGACGAGGCTTGTTGGGCTGCCTTAAGCTGAAGATACTCCTTGTATTCATCAACTGAAAAATTGTTCCGACTACCACTTTTCTGATTATCATACCCAATCTCAAATTTCTGATCAGACTGCGTGACATTGGCTGATTTTTCCGGGAAACCATGCAAAGAGAAACACTTATCTTGGGTATGACCCACGCGCTTGCAATAAGAGCACTGAGGACGATCACCTCTACCACGACCACCTCTTCCACCACGTCCACGGCCTCGTCCTCCTCGGTTTGCAGAATTAGAAACAAAGGCTGAGGACTCTGAAGCTGTCTGGGAGCCAATCTCGGATGTCTCCACCCGGTGACTTAACTCGCAGAAGACTATCAATGAGCTCCTCCACCGTGGGGATGTTAGGATTAGTTAGAGCTTGGTTCCTAGATGATTCAAAGTCCTTATGCAAACCATGAAGAACAAAGACCATGTACATATTATCAAGCTTTGCTAGTACCTTTGCAAGATCGTCACCTGTAATAATTCGTTTAACGTCATCAATGACGGACTGTGCTTTGTTCAAATAAGATGGAAGATCGTGATCTGTCGTCTGAAGGGTGGCCAAATTGTGGATCGAGGCATAGAGACGTTGTAGGTCATTGGAATAGACGTTCTGAGCTTTCTTCCATATTGCATAACAAGTTTTGTAGGGGCGAAAGTGTGCCATCAACTTGGGATCAATGGATTGCCATAAAAGGGATACCAACTGATAATCTGCCCTTTTCCATTCATCACGAATCTTTGCATCAATATCTGCTTCCTTCTTGATGAGATGCTCATAAAGACCTTGACCTAAAAACCAAACTTCAACCGCATCATACCAATCCTCAAAATTCTTACCATTGAGTTTTTCCGATGTGATAGTAGGACTACCAGAGAAGGCAAAAGAGATGAGACCCTTCCCTGTAGACCTGCACCCAAAGACTCGGATTTCGTATTTTGAAGTGGCGCGGATGACGAATCAATGGACATAATGAAGAGAGAAAACCAAACCGACCGGAATCGGCGTTTGACCCTCACAACAGAGAGCGTAAGACGCCGAAAACGGTCCCAGAGAAGTCGGAAAACGAACGGCAGCCTGGAAGGCAGCGCGTGGACCCCACGCGCTAGGAGAACAGCGGAGACGGGCGGCGCGTGAGGGCGCGTGCAGCGGAGTTCGGTGATGGGTATTCACCGAAGTGACTCGCCGGCCGTTTGAGTTGGCTGGTCACCTTACTTCAGTGATCGAAGACTGTCGTCGGAAAAGTTTGCCGGAAAATAGTGGTGGTCGCCGGAAAAAAAGGGTGTTTCTTGACCTGATCGAACCCTAGCTCTGGATACCAACTTAAGATGTTAAGATGGCTGAATAGCTTGAGAGAAAACCCTCTCAGCTTCATGAATATGTAGACGTATATGATTATCAGCTATAGAATCAAATCCCTTGATTTTAGGGATTGACAATATCACCTATTTACACTCGGTATATGCTAACTAGGAAACTAAATCAAATAATATCAACACAAATAATTAGCCCCAAAATAAAATTCACCACACCCGTAAGTTTGCAGTGGGCTTTGTAACTCATTTCATTCTATTTGCTTGTTGTGACAATTTTGGAGCATCACATGCGTGATTTTTTTTTTAATTCTTGTCGTAATAATTTTTATCTCTATCAGTACATTATGAAGGCACGCTTGCTGATACTGGCGAAGTATTTGACACTACACATGAAGATAACACTATCTTCTCTTTTGAGCTTGGAAAGGGCAGTGTTATCAAGGCCTGGGACATTGCAGTGAAAACCATGAAGGTCAAACAAAGCATGTCTTCTATTTGTAAATAATTATTTATATAAAGGTTTTCATCTTATTCTTTTTGCTGGTTTCCCAGGTTGGAGAAATTGCAAAAATAACATGCAAGCCGGAATATGCTTATGGTAGTGCAGGATCTCCACCAGATATTCCCCGCAGTACGGATCTCATTAAATCCATAAAATTTTTGCTCGAAAATGATAGAGCCCAAGAAAATATATCAAGCCTAAATGTACAGCTAGTGGATCAGGGAACTCGGGGGCCAAAAGTACGGAAAATCTATGTTAGGAAAAACAAAAAGAATAGTGTCGGCAGAGAGAGAAAAGGTCATGATGGAGAGTAACAGAAAGCGAGGTGCGGATATATGGTGCTTTGTGTAGGTAGGAGTGAGGTATCTTTTTGCATTTTATAAAGTTTGTTATGGATAGAAAGCAATAGCTCTCTATAAGAGCATTGCTCGTGGGCGATGGAATGGTTCTATTCCCTATAAACTTTTCCCCTTTTCAAGTAAATAATATAGATACCCTAAAAATTGCCCCTAATTCTCTATTGTTTCATTGTTCTGAATTCTTTTTATTGTTCTAAGTTTCTGGTTTGTATCAAACGGGTCCGACCGCGGACACGTGTGACGGGACCACGAGGAGGATAGTGAATGCCCTCGAAGAAGAAGGTGATGGAAGCAAAGGTTGCAGACTGGAGGCGGAGTTGGCTAATGTGAAGCGTACTTTGACAGGGGTGGAGAGCAAGGTGGACGAGAACCACAATACTCTCGTGGCGATGCTTACTAAAAATCTTAGAAAGAACCCCTCACTCGGATGGAGAAGAAAAGGAGGAGGAAGAAGAGACCAACAAGGAAAATGAAGCAACAAGAAGCGGAAAAGGAAGGTGGCGACAAGAGTACCTCGTCGAAAAAGGGGTCCCGGTGCCTGGGGTGGTGTTGCAGTGGGAGGGGCGTTGGAGGAGTTTCGTCAATCGGTATAAAAGGTGGAACTTCCCATGTTCGAGGGAGATGACCCTACTGGATGGATCACATGGGCGGAAATCTACTTCCAGGTACAGGAGACGAGCCCGGAGGTGAGGGTGAATCTGGCTCAACTATGTATGGAGGGACCCACGATTCATTTCTTCAATTCCTTGCTTGATGAAGAAATGGAGCTGATGTGGGAGAGGTTGAAGGCTGAGTTGCTTGAACGATATGGAGGAATGGGAGATGGCGGCGTGTTTGAGCAATTAACGAACCTCCGTCAACGAGGAAGTGTGGATGAATACATTCATAATTTCAAACGACTGATTGCTCAGGTCAGGAGGTTACCCGATGATCAGTACTTAGGGTATTTTCTCCATGGCTTGAAGGAGGAGGTCCGAGGGCGAGTTCGAAGCCTCATAGCTCTGGGTCCATTATCGCGTTCACGGCTGCTCAATGTGACGCGAGCGGTGGAGTTGGAGATAGAGGGAAAAGGTGGTTACGCGTAGGGAGGAGTAGGGAGTAGAAGCGGGTCCGGATCAGGGTCGGGTTCTCAAAACCGCTCCCCTTCAATGAATACGGGGCGCGGGTCGGGCGCGGATTGGGAATATGTCCGCGGGTCCAAGGAGTCTGGGCCGGGAGGAAGCAGTAACATGAAGGGAGGCCCATTTGGTCAAAAACCCAAATTTGACCCAAATGGAGAAAAGAGAAGAATGGGTCCTAGAGAGAGACGGGCTATACACATCTGTCCTATAATGAACTAATGGAGAGGAAACAAAAAGGATTGTGTTACAAATGTGGAGGACCGTTTCATCCACTCCTTCAGTGTCCTGATAAGCAACTCAAATTGATGGTGTTGGATGAGGATGAAACAGAGGAGGGTGATGGTAAGATTGTGGCGCTAGAAGTAGAGGAGGAGGAGGATATAGATGGGGAGTGTAGCACCATGAGTTTGGGGAGTTTGATAGAAGAAAAGGGCTCCAAACCTCAAACTGTGAAGCTCAAAGGCATGCTTGGAGGGGTCCCTGTTCTTATTTTAGTGGACAGCGGGGCTACCCATAATTTCATCTCTAAGAAATTGGTGACAAATTTGGGGTGGCCAGTAGAGGATACACGACCCTTAACAATTCAGTTAGGGGATGGGCACCATGCAGTAGCTAGGGGCAAATATGTAAAGGAGTTGAGATAAAGCTTGGGAGTTTTAAGTTGGAAGTGGATACTTGTCTCTTTGATCTAGAAGGCATTGACCTGATTTTGGGGATTTCATGGTTAGCCACACTTGGAGAAATGATAGTGGATTGGAGGAAACAAACCATGAAGTTTCAGCAAAATGGAAAGTGGGTGGAATTGAAGGGAGTGGCCAACAATCAGGAGGCTCAAACAGCACTGAAGAGCCTTCTGGGAAGACCAAAAAGGTGGGTTGCAGGCCTATTTTTGTTAACTGAGGTGTGTTTTCCTTACAAAACAAAAAGGATTCCAAGGTGTGGAGATTGATTCAAACCAGCAGGGCGAATTGGAGAAATTGCTGTTGCAGTATGTGGAGGTTTTTAAAGAGTCTCAAGGACTTCCACCCAAGAGAAGCAAGGAACATGTTATCAACATGATGGCGGGGCAAGGACCGGTTAATGCCAGACCTTACCGGTATCCCCACCACCACAAAAATGAGATTGAGAAGCAAGTGAAGGAGATGTTGAATTCGGGGGTTATCAGGCCAAGTAACAGTGCGTTTTCCAGCCCTGTGATTTTGGTGAAAGAGAAAGACAAGACTTGGAGGATGTGTGTTGACTACCGAGCTCTTAACAAGGTAGCCATTCCCGATAAATTCCCTATTCCTGTGATAGATGAATTATTGGACGAGTTACATGGTGCAAAATATTTTTCTAAATTAGACTTGAAGTCCGGGTATCACCAAGTTAGAGTAAGAGAGGGGGACATACACAAAACAGCATTTAGAACACATGAGGGACACTATGAGTACCTAGTGATGCCTTTTGGGTTGATGAATGTCCCTTCTACTTTCCAATCACTCATGAATGAGGTTTTTAGAGAAATGCTCAGGAAGTATGTATTGGTGTTTTTTGATGATATACTCGTGGATAGCCCGGATTGGAAATCACATTTGGAGCAGTTAACTAAGGTCCTTCAAACATTACAGCAGCATGTATTAGTGGCTAATCAGAAAAAATGTCATTTTGGCCAACTTTCTGTGGAGTATTTAGGTCATGTGATATCCAATGAAAGGGGTAACAGTGTATTGCAGTGGCCTTGTCCAAAAAATGTGAAGGGTGTGAGAGGATTTTTGGGGTTGGCCGGGTATTACCGGAAATTTATTCAAGACTATGGGAAGATTGCAAGGCCTCTTACGGAACTCACCAAGAAGGATGGGTTTAAATGGAACCCGAAAGCACAAGAAGCCTTTGAGGAGCTCAAAAAGAGAATTACCACAGCTCCTGTTCTTGTACTTCCTGATTTTTCTAAGGAATTTCTTATTGAGTGTGATGCATCGGGTCAAGGAGTAGGAGCCATTCTCATGCAGGGAGGTAAGCCGATAGCATTTTTCAGCAAGGCATTGGGTGAGAGAAACTTGTCAAAGTCATCAGCATATGAAAAAGAGCTTATGGCCGTTGTCCTTGCTATCCAACATTGGAGACCTTATTTGATAGGGAGGCATTTTACAGTGAGTACAGACCAGAAAAGTCTTAAACAATTAATGCAACAGCGGATTTCTACCATGGATCAACAAAATTGGGCAGCAAAATTGTTGGGTTACAGGTTTGACATTGTGTATAAACCGGGGGTGACCAACCGAGGAGCTGATGCACTTTCTCGGATAGGTGCTGATATTTGTTCAGTTAAGAGCATATCCGGTTTGGGATGACATGGAGCAGGTGTTGGAGGAAGTCCATCAAGATGCTGTTTTGTTGAAAATCATTGAGGATTTGAACAAGGATGAAAGGTCTAGACAGGGTTTTACTTACAAAAGTGGAGTGCTGTTGTATGAAGGCAGATTGGTGATATCTGCTACATCCGCATGGATCCCAACATTGTGTTAGAACTGGTTAGGTAGAAATTACTGTAACTATGCTTTTATTGGAGAATTCTCTGCAAGAAATGTTCTCTACAGAGAAAAAACAGAACCACAAAGACAAAGAATTACAGAGAGAGAAATAGCAAGAATGAATTCTAGGGTTTGAGAGCCTAGCCTCTCCAACTAACTTCTTAACTAACCAAAAGACCCCTCTAACTTCCCTCCTTTCCTTTATTTATACTATCTCATGGGTGGTCTAACTAACACATTCGATTCAGCCTAACTCGATTGTCGGTTGGCTTTGGTCTGCTTTGTTTCTTCCGTAATAAGCCTTGTATATAGGAGGTCTTGTACGCTAACAATACTCCCCCAAAAGTTTCACCTTGTCCTCAAGGTGGAAAAGGGGAAAAACGTCCATTGATCACTTCATATGACTCCCAAGTGGCCTCAAACTCGGTAAGTCCTTCCATCGGATTAGTACCTCCGCCCGGCCTCGCATCTCCAGCCTCCCGACGCGCGCCTCTGCTCCGGTTCCACTAACAGTTCTAGCTCTTCACTTAGGCCCCGAGGTAGAGGTTGTGGAACAACCGATGGCCCTATAGCCTTCTTAAGAAGGGAAACATGAAAAGTAGGGTGGATTTTGCTCTCAGCAGAAGTTCAAGTTGATAAGCGACCCGCCCCACCCTTTACCGATTCTCGTAGGGTCCATAGAAACGAGGCCGAAGCTTCTCATTCATCTTTTTAGCCAAAGATCGCAATGCATGTATGGTTGCAGTTTTAAGTAAACCCAATCCCCCCGACCGCATAGGTAATTCCCTCCCGGACTTGCTCTTGTTGCTTTCATTTGCCCTCGGGCCTTTTGAAGGTTGCCTCGAGGTCATGTAAAAGCATATCTCTTTCCCGTGTCATAATATTGACCTCTTCTATCTGCTGATGGGATGGTAGTCCCCTTAAGTAAATGGGGAGGATCCCTTCCATAGAGGGCTTTAAATGGTGTCGACTTAGTTGAACTATTGTAATTAGTGTTAAACCAAAACTCGCCCAATCGAGCCATTTCAGCCATTGCTCGGGCTTGGAACCCGTTAAGCATCTCAAGTATGTCTCCAAACATCTATTAACCACTTGACCGCCCATCGGATTGTGGGTGATAAGCGTAACTGAATTTCAGTTTAGTCCCGCCAATGGAAAAGTTCAGTCCGAAATTGCCGAGAAACACCTTGTCTCTGTCCGAAACAATGGTGGATGGAAAACCATGCGGTTTCACCATTTCTCTAATGAAAACTTCAGCTACATCCTTTGCAAAGTGAATGGATGGCTTAATGGGATGAAGTGTGCATACTTAGTAAGTCTATCCACTACCACCAATATGGTATCCTTACCTTGAGCCTTGGGTAGACCCTCCACGAAATCCATTGAAACATCCGCCTGAGACTTGAGATGGAATCGGAAGAGGTTGCAAGAGACCATGGGGGATAAAGTTTGATATTTATTGGTCGACAAATCTCACATGTTGCTACATATTGATGGATGTCTCTCCTCATACCTTCCCAATACACCAAAGCTCGCTTATCCTTTTATAAGATCCGAAAAATCCCGAGTGTCCACCAATGGTCTGAACTATGAAATTCTTTGAGTAGGGTAGGAATTTTTGGAGAATTTCGAGGTAAAACCAGTTTTCCTTTGTATAGCAGACTTCTTGTTTACAAATGAATATCCGGGTGTGATAGAGGGTCTCGAATGAGGTCCTGTATGATGCTCTGCATTTACTATCATTATGGACTTCTTTTTCCCATTCTTCAACTTCGGAAAATTGGACCACGAGATATGGCAAAGCATAAGTCATCCTGCGGGATAGGGCGTCTCTTTGCTCTATTATCTTGCCAGGTTTATATTTGATTTCAAAATCAAATCCATGTAGCTTTGAAGTCCATTTGAATTGTTCCTCACTTAACACTCTCTCTGCTTCAGAAATTTCAGGCTTTTCTGATCTGTGTGAACAACAAAATGCCTCCCCATCGGATAATGTCGCCATTTTCGGATCTGCCGTGACAATTGCCATCAACTCTCGCTCATATATCGACTTCTTCTCGAGCCCTCTCGGATAAGGTTTGGCTAAGAAAGGCCACCGGGTCCGCCTTCTTGTAATAGAACAGCCCCAAGCCCCTTACTAGATGCATCTGTTTCTACCACAAATTGTTTAGAAAAATCCGGTATAATAAGGGTTGGTAATGCAACCGTGGCTGATTTCAGTTGTTTGAAAGCCTTCTCAGCTTCCTCATTCCATTGGAACCCATCTTTTCGCAATAACATTGTCAGTGGTTGAGCAATCTTGCCATAGCCCTGCACAAACCTTCTGTAATACCCAGTGAGGCCTAAGAATCCCCTTAGAGCTTTGCAATCTTTTGGAACCGGCCATTGTTTCATAACTTCCAGTCTTTTTGGATCCGCCGCTACACCCTTTCCCGAGATAATATGACCCAAGTACTCAATTTGTTCTTGCCCGAAAGTGCACTTTTTTTTGTTGGCATGTAGCTGATTTTGCTGTAGCAAGATTAACACAGTCTGCAGGTGCTTTTTATGATCTTCCTTGCTCTTACTATATACTAGAATATCATCAAAGAATACGAGGGCGAACTTCCGGAGATATGGTTTCAGCACTTCATTCATGAGAGCTTGAAAAGCAGAGGGTGCATTTGTGAGACCGAAGGGCATTACAACAAATTCATAATGGCCTTCGTGGGTCCTAAATGCGGTTTTAGATATATCTCTTTCCTTCATCCGGATTTGGTGATACCCTGCACGTAGGTCCAATTTAGAAAAAAACCTTGCTCCTCCCAGCTCATCTAGCAACTCATCGATAATCGGAATAGGGAATTTGTCCAATCATGGTGACCTGATTCAAGGCCATTTAATCAACACAAAAGCGCCAGCTCCCATCTTTCTTTTTTACTAGAATGATGGGGCTGGAATACGGGCTAACACTAGGTCTAATGACACCCGATTTCAGCATATCATTTACAAGTCTCTCTATCTCATTATTTTGGTAGTGGGGATACCTTATGGGTGCAAATTTGGTATTTCAGCTCCTCTTTGAGGACAATGGCATGGTCATGTCTTCTCGGAGGGTGGTAACCCTTGAGATTCTGCAAAGACTTCAACATGACTCTCTAGCACCTCATCCAACCACCGCCATTCCCGTCGAGCCTTTAGAAGAGGTAACTTGCATGTTGTGGATGTCTAATAAGAACCCTTGTCCCTCCGCTTGAATGGCCTTTATAAGCGATTTAAGAGAAGTCGCTGCTTTAGCCATTGCTGGTTCCCCTCTTAACACTAAAGTACCCTTAGGAGATGGTATCTTTAATGTTAATTCTTTTAAAATTTACTCGATCTCCCTAGGCTTGCCAACCACTCCATTCCTAGCACCACGTCAACACCACCTAATTCAAAAATGTAGAAGTTTTGTTGCACTTCTAATCGTTGAATTTTTACCCTCAAGTCCGGATGACCCCCTTCACATTGTATCTTCCTACCATCTCCCACTTCCATCGTATATGGAGCTGTCTTCCTTACTTGCAACTCCTCATCTTCCACCAATAAGGATGAAACAAAATTATGTGAAGCTCCACTGTCAATCAGCACTGTTACCTTCCTGTTTCCTACCTCTCCCCACATCTTAATGGACTTCTTTGAAGTGAGTCCTGTGATGTTATAGAGGGACAATTGCAGATTTTTAAGCTCTGCTTCAGTTGTCTCGGATTCCTCCTCCATCTTTTCTTCCATGTCTTCTTCATCCAGGGTTAGTAAAAGCAATTGTTTATTCGTACACACGTGCCCCGGGCCAAACTTGCCATCACATTTGAAACACAACCCCTTTACCCTTTTCTCATCTTTCTCAGTAGGTGTTAGTACCCTGAATTCTCTTCATCCGTAAGATCCTGTAGTTTTCAAGCTATTGGAATCAGAACTCGAATTGGTATTTTTATTGCTCCCAGAACTATGTAAAGTGCCTCTATTTCCAGGGTCCCACGTTACTGTTCTTGTATTGGTGTAGTTCCGAGTATTTCCCCCACCTTTACTTACTGCCATCACCCCTTTACTCAATAACTCGTTCCGTTCATCTACTTGCGGGGCGAACCTTATCATCTCTGATAGGGTTTTCAAAGAGTGCATCTTCAATTCGGCCTTAATCAGATCATTCAACCCGTTTAAGAAAATTCCTTTCACATATTCTGGATCGGCCCCTTTTAATGGAGCAGAATAGAGCTCGAATTTCTCCCGATACTCCGCCACGGTGCCTGTTTGCTTGACGCTCATCAACATTTCAAAAGGGTTTTGATTGATTGAAGGTTGAAACCTCTCGATCAAGGCTCGTTGAAACTCTTCCCAAGTAGGATTCGTCACACGAGACTTCCCACCATTGATACCCGGTTCGGTGCTTTACCTTCCATCGCCACCTTCGAGGCCTTCGATGCTCGCGATCGGATACGTGCCTCATCTCGAAGTAGCGCTCAATTCTGTTAACCCACCCGTACGCGTCATCACCACTGAAAATAGGGATTTCGAGCTTCCTCCATTTCTCTTCCCTCTGATCGTCATCTTTCTCCCCTATCGCTTCTTCCTCCTCGTTACTATGGGTTCCGTTGTTGTTGTTGTGATTACTGTTGGAACTTCGTTGTAGGAGAGCCAAAATCGCATCAAATTGCTTCCGATTTTTCGATTTTGCTCCTCCACGATTCGCCTCAGTTCTTGGCGATCACGGCGATCGTCCTCAAATTGCTTCCGATTTTCTGATTTCTGTTCCTCCACGATTCGCCTCAGTTCTTGGCGATTACGGCAATCGTCATCGCCATCCCGTCTCATCTCTTCCATTCCGCGCTCAAGAACTTCAATTCTTGATTCCATTCTTCTCGTATGGACCATGTACCACTCCCAGAAAAGAGCTTTGATACCAGTGTTAGAACTGGTTAGGTAGAAATTACTGTAACTATGCTTTTATTGGAGAATTCTCTGCAAGAAATGTTCTCTACAGAGCAAAAACAGAATCACAGTACAAAGAATTACAGAGAGAGAAATAGCAAGAATGAATTCTAGGGTTTCGAGAGCCTAGCCTCTCCAACTAACTTCTTAACTAACCAAAAGACCCCTCTAACTTCCCTCCATTCCTTTATTTATACTATCTCATGGGTGGTCTAACTAACACATTCTGATTCAGCTAACTGATTGTCAGTTGGCTTTGGTCTATTTGTTTCTTCTGTAATAAGCCTTGTATATAGGAGGTCTTGTACTGCTAACACATTGCTGCAAGAATTTCATGCCATTCCTCAAGGAGGACATTCAGGTTTCTACAGGACTTACCGAAGAATTGCTGCGAATATTTATTGGATTGGTATGAAGAGTAGAATCCAAAAGCATGTGAGGGAGTGTGATACTTGCCAAAGGCAGAAATATTTGGCATATTCTCCTGGAGGACTCCTTCAACCTTTACCTATGCCAGACTTGATTTGGGAAGAAGTTTCCATGGACTTTAGTAAGGGTTTGCCCAAGTCAAAAGGGTTTGAAGCAGTATTTGTGGTGGTTGATAGATTGTCCAAGTATGCCCATTTTATCCCCTTAAAACATCCTTATACAGCCCGGACAATTACTGAAGTTTTCACTAAGGAGATTGTGCGTCTACATGGAATTCCCAAAGCTATTATTAGTGATCGGGACCCATCTTTGTCAGCAATTTTTGGAAGGAAATGTTCAAACTGCAGGGGACACAACTCAAGATGAGTTCAGCTTATCACCCGGAAACCGATGGGCAAACCGAAGTGGTAAATAGGTGCCTCGAGACCTTTCTAAGGTGTTCTATAGCTGACCGACCGAGGACTTGGCTGCAGTGGCTGCATTGGGCAGAATATTGGTACAATACGTCCTATCACGAGACTACAGGAGTCACACCTTTTGAGGTGGTATATGGAAGGAAGCCTCCAGTTCTTGCCCGCTATGTGCAAGGTGAAACGCGGATAGAAGCTGTCCACAGAGATTTGTTAGATCGTGACGAAGCTTTAAGGCAATTGAAGCACCACTTACAACGTGCTCAAGGGAGGATGAAGTCTAAAGCTGACAGTAAAAGGAAGGAGAGGAGTTTCAGTATAGGGGAGTGGGTGTTTTTGAAACTGAGGCCGCATAAGCAAAATTCAGTGGCACTTAGGATCAATGCCAAACTGTCTGCAAGGTACTATGGTCCTTATCAAGTGCTGGAACGTGTAGGTGCAGTAGCTTATAGACTCAAACTGCCTTCTAATTCCAAAGTACATCCTGTGTTCCACGTGTCTTTACTCAAGAAGGCAGCAGGAGATTACAGGGTGGAGGAGCAGCTGCCTTTGGGTATGGAAGGGGACTTTTCTGGCGTGATAGAACCAGATGCTGTTCTAGCAACCCGCACCATTAACAAGAGGGGAGAAAATATTACCCAATTGTTAATTCAGTACCTAAAGAGGAAGCTACTTGGGAGGATGAATTCACCATCCTAGGCCAATTCCCACAACTCAGTCTTGGGGACAAGGCTGCATTTGAAGGAGACGGTATTGATAGAGCCCAAGAAAATACATCAAGCCCAAATGTGCAGCTAGTGGATCAGGGAACTCGGGCCAAAAGTATGGAAAGTCTATGTTAGGAAAAACAAAAAGAATAATGTGCTGGCAGAGAGAGAAAAGGTCATGATGGAGAGTAACAGAAAGTGAGTGCTGTGTAGGAGGTAGGAGTGAGGCATCTTTTTGCATTTTAGAAAGTTTGTTATGGATAGAGAGCAATAGCTCTCTATAGGAGCATTGCTCTGTGGCAGTGGAATGCTTCTATTCCCTGTAAACTTTTCCCTTTTCAAGTAAATAATACAGATACCCTAAAAATTGCCCTAATTCTCTCCTGTTTCATTGTTCTGAATTCTTTTTTATCGTTCCGAGTTTCTGGTTTGTATCAGAAAACATACTTATAGTTAAATAAAAAAAAATTAAAATGAAACTTCTAAGTAAAAATTGAAAGAGTGCTAAAGAAGCCATTTAACAATATTGTTTTACTCCATGGATTTGGTTAGTAAGCATGAACAAATATCAAAACGGGATAGACATAGTATTAATGTTCTAATTATACAAATATCAGGTGAAGTCATGCAGTAATTTTTAAAGCGTGGTTTCATAGCTAGATTGCTTTTTCATTTTTCTCTTTGTCACGAGAAGTTGCATCGACCTCCGAATCCAAATTTATAATTTTTTCATTCCCTTGCAGTGCGACACTTATTTTTGAAGTTGAGCTAGTTGCCTGCAGGCCACGGAAGGGCTCCAGTCTGGGAAGCGTGTCAGAGGAGAGGGCTAGGCTAGAGTAAGTGGCACATATTATTCTGGTCATATCCAGAAGTTAGTGTAAACTTTTATTTTGATTTGCTTGGGATGTATCCTCTTTTTTGGAAAGCAATATAATGTGTGTATTGTGACTTGAAAAAATAAAATAGAGAGCTGAAGAGGCAGAGAGAGATTGCTGCTGCTGCCAAAGAGGAGGAGAAGAAGAAGAGAGAAGAAGCAAAAGCAGCAGCCGCTGCTCGTGTGCAAGCCAAGTTAGAAGCCAAGAAAGGTCAAGGAAAGGGTAAAGGTAAAGCTAAGTAGATAGATACTCATCAAATATCTACATAAACCTGATGTATGAAGATATTCAAGTATTTATGTATCCTATACAATACATATGACATTTGGTACCTTGCGATAGAATGAGCAGGCACTGTTAATCATCCAACATGGTTTTTTGTAGCGAATTTGCAATGTTTTGTTGTCCCTTAGGGGTTCTTTATCAAGGCAGTTTATACACTGCAGATGGAGTGGTGTCTGAATGTTATTACAGGATTTTCCCTGGACTAGAATACTGTTTATCTGAAAACTGCAATTTAGTTATTGTAAGGGCAATGCTATTTGTGCGCGCATTGATTTTACTCCTATGTGCTACCTAGTTATTGCATGATTGATAGTGTAAATCAGTAAGCGTACGGTTTCGTCAAGTAATAAAAAGATCGAATTCACAGAGACTGTGATCTCAAACAACAATTAATTAAACTAAAAAAAAAAGATTTGTTTTTTGAAATAAGATTTAACTAACAAATCAAGTATTTAAAACGCAATTAAACAGAATCACAAAGCAAATCGAATCTAGAGTTTTTTAAATTAAAAGAGATTTTCAGGAATTGGGTTATCGACAAGACTGCTTATGTTATTAAATTGACTATCTTTTTTGTTGTTTATCAAAATTGCTTAGAAGGTAAATTTATCCTAATAAAGTTAATATTCCCTTTCGAGATATAAGATCCGTGCCCACTTAAATCAACCCCTAATTTTGTGGTAATTGTATTTAAATTGAACCCATTAAGATTTGTGACAATTCAATAAACTCTCGAAGGACCGCTTCTAACTTGTGATTTAAGTCCTGAGTTCAACTCCTATAGATTCGATACTTACAAGTAATTCAAGCAATAAGAATTAAATCGAAAGCAAATTGAAATTAACAAGGAAAGACGTCAATTTATCACATAAAACGAGTCTTGGGCATAGCCTCAATTCTTAGAAATAAAAAGATTACTCACGCATTGCCATGTTCATAGTAACCTTGAATAACAAAAGCATAAAAATCCTAAGAGAAGAGAAGAATTTGAGAAGAAGAGAAATCCTAATTTTTGCCGATTGGTAGCAGCCAAAGATCTCTATTTTCGAGTCTAATTGCCTTATTAATAGTGTAGGTTAACTTGGATTTGAACCTATTACAAAATCAGATCAAATCAGCAAATCTTTTTTTTCCAAATTTTGCGCGTTACGGCCGTGATGCCCGTCACGACCAGGCCGTGGCAGGTTCTGACTTGGAGAGCTTGGCATCGGTTGGCCTATCACGGCCGTGATGGCCATCACGGCCTAGCCGTGACCAATTCTGACTTGGAGAGCTTGGGCTGGTTTGCCTGTCACGGTCGTGATGGCTACCACGGCCTGACCGTGACCAATTATGACTTGGAGAGCTTGGGCTGGTTTTCCTGTCATGGCCGTGATGCTTCTCACCCCCAGGTCGTGATGGGCTTTATTTGGCTCAATTTTCTTGTTTTTCAAGCAAGTCTTCATGCAAACTCCAACACAACTGGTCTTGGGCAATTTAATCATCAATTCCTGCACACACACACCACAAAACCACCTTACCCGTTCCAAGGTAAAAACTAACAAAAATCAAATTAAATATGCCTAAACTATATGAAAATGCATGCAAAACTACAAGGAAATATGAGGTGAAATCACACTCATCAAACTACCCCAAGCAATAACCAAGGCCAGACAAGATAAACAATTTGAGCATGGACAGTGAACCAAGAACCTGAGTAACAAATTCAAGTAACAGGCATATCTAATAAGTTACCAAGAGACGATCAATTTCAAGTCCAATTAGAAGCTTAGGTTCTATAAATTCATGTCTCTCACCAATTTTGGCACTCTTCTCACCTCACTCAAGTATTTAAGAACATATGACAATTCACTCAATTTCCTCAAGGAATGTATCCTACCATAAGCTTGACTATTAACCAAATCTCTACTTTATTAATGAAAACACATAAGAATCAAGAAGGGTTAACAAAATATAAAACAATACAAAGCATGACAACCTTCTAAAATACCTTTTTGCGCTTTAATTCACTTTTCCACCTTTCTTTTTTTCTCTCTTTCTTTTTTCTCATCCCCTTCTCTATTTTTTTTTTGTTTATTTTATTTTATTTATTTCAATTTAGAGAAGGGGAGATTTCTAACTTAAGAGAAATATTTTTCTAACTTTTTATCTCACATTTTATTTTTCAAACCAACTTTTAGCCCTTTTTGCAATACTTTAAAATGTGTAGCATTTAATCAGTCAAAGCTCAGAAGACCAGAAAAATACCTAGTGCCTCAATCATTTTAAAATATGTTTTAAAAAATTTCTAAGTTTCAAAACGGTTTCAAGTCAAGTTCTATAGAATACAATCTAAGTGGAATAAAACACTCAATCACAAAGAATGGGGCAAATTTAGTGAGGTCCTTTTTTAGGCTCAAAAATCTCACATTTAGTAGTTTAAAATCAATGAAAAATACAAATCCAAGGAACCACATGCTAATTATCAACTATCAAAAGATCATCTCAAGCATTTTATTTTTAGTCTATCACAATAATACAGAAAAAATTGGGTTCAAAAATTCACTGTCTCAATTTATTTGGCACAAAGTTTTCACAATTGGATGCATACTCTAAGCAAGGGGCAATCTAATCATGTGATTATGCAAAACTATGCCTATATGAATGCAACATGCAAAAATAAAACAAAAATGATACCCCTACCCCAAGCTTAAGAACTTACATTGTCCCCATTGTAAATAATCAAGTCTGAGGGAGGATAAAAAAAAAAATGGAACAACTCACTGAGGTGGTGGTTGATGAGTGTGATTACACCTCATATTTCTTTATCATATTGCATGAATTTTCATGTAGTTTAGGCATTTTTAACTTGATTTTTGTTAGTTTTTACCTTGGAACGGGTAAAGTGGTTTTGTGGTGTTTGTGTGCAGTAATTGAAGATTAAAATTCTCAGGATCAGTTATGTTGGAGCTTGCACAAAGACGGAGCTTAAAATACAAGAAAAGTGAGCCAAACAGAGCCCATCACGGCCTAGCCGTGACAGCCATCACGGCCATGATCGAGTAGGACTGAAAAGAAAGAAGGTTAAACTCAGAACTGGTCATGGCCAGGCCATGATGGCCATCACGGCCGTGACATGCCAACTGAACCAGACACTCACAGGTAGAACTGATCATGGCTAGTACGTGATGGTGGCCATGGCCATGACAGGCCAAGCAGCGAAGCCATCTCCAAGTCAGAACCCATCACGGCCTGGCCGTGACAGGCATCACGGTCGTGACGTGCAATATCTGGAAATTTAATTACGGATTTGATATGATTTTGTAACAACTTTAATATCAAGTTACCCTACATTATAAATAGGACTCTAAGGCTCGAAAATAGGGATCTCTGGGGGCTGCTACCATAGGAAAAAACTAGGATTTCTCTTTTTCTCAATTTCTTCTGTTCTTTAGGTTTTCTTTTTATGCTTTTGTTAATCAAGCTTTCTATGAATATGGCAATGCTTGAGTAGTCTTTTTATTTCTAGGAATTGGGGCTATGCCCAAGATTTGTTTTATGTTATGAATTGATGTTTTACTTCTTGTTAATTTCAATTTGCTTTCGATTTAATTCCTATTGCATGAATTACTTGTGAATTTGGTGCGCACTTATTTGCATGTTATAGATACTCTAAGGAGGAACCTAGCGGTGAACTTAGGTATTGGATCTATAGGGATCAAACTTAGGACTTAAATCACAAGAGTTAGAAGCAGTCCTTCGAGAGTTCACTGAATTGTCACAAAGTTTAAAGGGTTCGATTTAAATTCAATTACCATGAGAGTAGGGGTTGGTTTAATTGGGCACGGTTCTTGTATCCCGAGAGGGAACATTAACTTATTTAGGATAAATTCACCTTCAAAGCAATTTCGATAATTGACAAGAGGGGTAGTCAATTTAGTAACATGAGCAGTCTTGTTGGTAACCCAATTCCTGGGAAGCTCTTTTGATATTGAAAAATCTCATATTTGATTTACTTACCTATTTTATTTGATTGCGTTTTAGATATTTGATTTGTTAGTTAATCTTTTAAAATCCAAATCTTTTTCTAGTCCAATTTAATTGATTTAATAATTGATAGATATTTAAGATCGCGGTCCTTGTGGATTCGATCTTTTTATTACTTGACGACGAAGCCGTTCACTTGTGGATTCGAGCTCATCAGTGGTGGGTACTGGCTCAGATGCCAGTCATAGAGTTGCTGGATCATGGCTCTCTGCTCGCTCTACTCCTCCATGATACGCTCCTGGTTCGCTAGAATAGTATCAAAGGTGGACGAGAACCGTGCATAAGGATCTTCAGATGATGTACCTGCATAGGAAGAAGAAGATGGGCGCCCAGATGGCCTAGCCGGTGGTGGCGGGCGTAATGACCTTTGTATCTCAATAGGCTCAGGCTCCTCATCACATAATACCCACCAATTTGCAGGAATTTTGACATCCAGTAATGTGGGGTTAGGGAGGAGGATAGGGTTTTTGAGCACAGGGTGGTTAAGACAATAGATGTCATCCTGTTGGACGATCATCCCCATAGATTCACAAGCACCCACTGTTAAGCGCGTCCGTCCCGGTGCGAATTCACAACCATCTAAATCAAAGTGGAAATGTTGGCATATGGTGGTGATCAAACCACCAATGACAATAGTCCCATTTGAGCTCTTGGCAACCTTTAAAAGGTGCATAGCCATATACGACCCTGTGTCCACATTGCTCTTAGGATGGAGCATGGGCCATAGGAATAGGACCTCGTCCATACGGACGGATCCATCACTCTCGCCACGACCAAATAAAGTGTTGGACATAACCCTATGGATATAGCGCAGGCTAGGGTTAACTAGGGACGTAGACTTGACCGTCCTAGGATTAAAATGACCCCCAGGGTAAGTAATATGAGACCAAAAACCGTCAGGACTAAATCCAATGGGATAAGTCCGTCCCCCCTAACTGGCAATTCAAAAATTTCATTAAATTCAGTCAGAGTCGATTGAAAATCCTGATTAAATATTCGGAAAGTGATCCGGCCTTCAGTACAATGGGCCCCTTGCAAAATTTGAGCATTAAAAGAGCTCAGGAATTCAAGAGCGGGGCCAATGTATACAGGGTACCGGGTGCGAGTGAACTCGCTCCACCCTACATTTTTTAACATCCAATTTATATCCCCAGTCAAACCCAGGGTGTCTATACAGGCATCATCCATATACTTTGTTTGGACTATTTTCCTAATTTTCAAAATGTTAAACCTATCTTGTTGTGCAGTATTTTTAAAGACAATGCCATACCCATATTCATTAGTGTTAGAGTCAGAAGAGTTAGAAGAGTTACCCGAGTTCCTGTTTCCCCTTGTACTTGGACGTGAGGCTTCGCTTGACCTTTGGCGCTTGCTTGTCATGATTGCTCCAATGAATCCCAAAGCACCAGAATGCACAATCCCCTTTGTTGATTTCTTTCAAATTCGAATTTCAGGGGTTTAGGGTTCCAAAATTGGGGATTTTTGATTTTGCCCAAAATTGAAGGAATTGGCTTGTGGGCCTTAATGGTTTGGGTCTAGGGAGCAAGGAAACAAGGTTGGTTGGGCATGGGTGTCATGGAGGAGGTGGGTTTTCAAGGTTTTTGGTGAATGGGTATGGTGGAGAGAGTGTGGAGAGGAACAAGAAGATGATGTATGTGAGAAGAAAAAGATGATGGGTTATGTGTAGGAGTGATGTGATGATGGTTGTGTTAAAACAAATGGAGGAATGGAGTTTGAGAGGTTGGCTTTGGAGGTTGAGAGCTTGGTAACTATGGGGGGTTTTAGAGAGAGAGAGAGAGAGAGAAAGAGATAGAGAGAAGAAGAAGAAGAAGAGTAGGGTTTGCGTTTTTGCGTTTTTGAGCAGAAGGAGGGGTATTTGCGTTTTTAAATCTGGGTTCAGGAACGGCGTATCACGGTCGTGATATACATCACGGTAGGACCGTGATCAATTCGGGAGGCATTCTAGGCTTCATCACAGTCGTGACCTTAATCACGGCTTGCCCGTGATCCATTCTGTTTATCTGCCACTTCGTGTCACGCCCGTGACCTTATTCACGACTGGGCCGTGATTGTTGCTGATCTTCAATAGTTGGCCCATCACGGCCGTGAACTTCATTACGTCTGGGCCGTGACCGTTTCTGGTCAGTTGGTTCTTCTTATCACGCCCATGAGGGCTATCACGGGTGGGCCGCGATCCTTTCTGGGTCGTTTGCCAAACTTTGTATCACGCCCGTGATCTCTGTCATGACTTGGGCGTGACCAATTTTGCCTTCATAGACATGATGGCTATCAAGGACAGGCCACGATCTCCTCTAACTTCATCTTTCAATGCCTTTTTGCTCTTCATGCTTCCCTAACCTGAAAATACTTAGCAAAACCATCAATTTGTGATCTTTCTTCTCTTAATATTCTCAAATTATTTAAAATAAAATTCAGAAACAAATTAAAAAGGGAAAGAAAGCTTGGGTTGCCTCCCAAGAAGCGCTTATTTACGGTCCTAAGCTTGACCATATTCCCTTAAATCCTTTGATGATGGATCGAGGAGGGAAAGTGTAACCTCCTATTCAGGTAGATGTTCTCCAAGGTAGTGCTTCAACCTCTGTCCGTTTACTTTGAATGTTCCACGTTCCTGGTTCCAAACCTCGACGGCACCATATGGAAACACTTTCATAACTTTGTATGGTCCAGACCATCTAGACTTGAGCTTTCTTGGAAATAACCGCAACCGTGAGTTGTAGAGTAGAACTAATTCTCCCTCGTGCAATTCTCTACAGAGGATATGCTTATCATGCTACTTCTTTGTTCTCTCCTTGTAAGATTTTGTGGACTCATAAGCAACTAATCTTAGCTCGTCAAGTTCATGAAGTTGAAGGACTCTCTTTTCTTCAGCAGCCTTTACATCAAAATTTAGCATCTTAATAGCCCACAAGGCCTTATGCTCAAGCTCGACTGGTAAGTGACATGGTTTCCCATAAATAAGTCTAAAGGGTGTCATCCCAATAGGAGTCTTGTAAGCCGTACGATAAGCCCAACGAGCATCATCAAGCTTTAATGACCAATCCTTTCTAGAACTTGAAACAATCTTCTCTAGAATGCTCTTTATTTCTCAATTGGAAACTTCGACCGGACCACTTGTTTGAGGATGACAAGGTGTAGCAACCTTATGATTGACTCCATATTTGAGTAGGAGTTTTTCAAACTGTTTTTCTATGAAGTGCGATCCTCCATCACTAATAACTGTCCTTGGAATTCCAAACCTCGAAAAAATCACTTTCTTGAATAGCTTGATCACGGTCTTTGCATCACTTGTTGGGGATGGAATGGCTTCCACCCATTTAGAGACGTAATCAACGGCTACAAGAATGAACTTATTGTTGCAAGAGGAAGGAAAAGGTCCAATGTAGTCAACTCCCCAAACATTAAATATCTCTACTTCTAGCATCGTGTTTAGTGGCATTTCATGCCTCTTTGAAATGTTTCCCGTTCTTTGACAAGGATCACACGAAAGCACAAACATCCAGGCATCTCTGAAAATATGAGGCCAATAGAAACCGGCTTGAAGCACCTTGGCCGCCGTCTTTGAGGCACTAGCATGTCCTCCATAAGATGAGGAATGATAACAACTCAAGATACTCGGAACCTCGACCTCTGGATTACTCCTTCTATAAATGCTATCCACGCACTTGCGAAAAATGTAAGGCTCATCCCACACGTAATTCTTAAGATTGGAAAAGAACTTCTTCTTCTGTTGATAATTGAACTCTGGTGGTAGAATCCCATATACAAAATAATTCACGAAATCCGCATACCATGGAGCACTCTCTCCCGAGATGGAGAACAATTGCTCATCGGGAAAATAATCATCTATAGGCAAGTTGTCCTTCTCATGTTCCAATGGTTCAAGTCTAGATATGTGGTCCGCAACTAAGTTCTCTGTCCCTTTCCGATCCAGAATCTCCAAATCGAATTCTTGCAAGATAAGGATCTATCGGATGAGCCTAGGCTTTGCTTCCTTCTTGCTCATGAGATACTTTAGTGCGGAGTGGTCGGTGTACACAATGACCTTAGATTCACAAGGTATGACCAGAACTTCTCAAATGCAAAGACTACTGCGAGCAACTCTTTCTTAGTGGTGGCATAATTGGCTTGAGCTCTGATGAGTGTGATTTCACCTCATATTTTTTAATCATATTACATGCATTTTCATATAGTTTAGGCAATTTTAATTTGATTTTGGTTAGTTTTTGCCTTGGAACGGGTAAGGCAGTTTTGTGGTGTTGTTTTGCAGGAATTAAGGATTAAATGCTCGGAATTAGCCATGATGGAGCTTGGATGAAGATGTGGCTTGAAAAGTGAAGAAAATGAGCCAAATAGAGCCCATCACGGCCTAGCCGTGATGCCCATCACGGCCATGATCGAGCAAAACTGAAAAGAAAGAAGGCAAAAGTCAGAACTGGTCACGGCCTAGCCGTGATGCCCATCACGGCCGTGACCTATTAACTGAATCAGACCCTCACAGGCAGAACTGATCACGGCCTAGCCGTGATGGTGGTCACGGCTGTGACAGACCAATCAGTGAAGAAATGCCCACGGCAGAATCAGACCGCGATGGGCATCACGGCCATGACGCGTGATGTTTGGATCTGATGAAACTGAATTGATCTGAATTTTGTGTTTGATTGGGATTCAAACTCCCCTAATCTATAAATATGGCATCAAGGCAGAGACTCAGAGGACTTTTGGGCTGCTACCACTTAGGCAAATTTTTAGGATCTCTCTTCTTCTTCTTCCACTCTTCTCTTATTTTTTATTTCATGTTTTTGTTAACCAAGCTTGTCATCACCATGACAATGCTTGAGTAGTAGCTTAATTTCTAGGGATTGGGGCTATGCCCGAGATCTGTTTTTACGTTATGAATTGATGTTTTATCTTTGTTAATTGCGATTTTGCTTTAGATCCGATTTCTAGTGTTTTAATTACTCGTAAATTCGGTGGCCACTTATTTGCGTGTCTTAGATATTCTAAGGAGGAACCTAGCGGTGAACTTAGGTGTCGGATCTATAGAATCAGACTTAGAACTTAAATCACGAGAGTTAGAAGCGGTCCTTCGAGGATTAACGAATTGTCACGAAATGTAAAGGGTCCAATCTAAATTCGACTACCACGAGAGTAGGGGTTGGTTTAATTGGGCACGGTTTTTGTAACCCGAGAGGGAGCATTAACTATTTGAGGATAAATTCGCCTTCAAAGCAATTTTGATAATTAACAAGGGATAGTCAATTTAGTAACATAAACAATCTTGTTGGTAACCCAATTCCTAGGAATCCCTTTAGATCTGACAAACCACAAATTGATTTACTTTCTGTTTTACTTGATTGCATTCCTTATCTGGTTTTCTAAGTTATCTCTTATTTCAAAAATTAAATCCTTTTCAAAATCCTTTTTCTTTATATAGTCCAGTTTAATCGATTTGATAATTAGTTGTAATTTGAGATCACGGTCTCTGTGGGATCGATATCTTTTTATTACTTGACGACGAATCCGGTACACTTGCCAGAATCGAATCCACACACACCAAGTTTTTGGCGCCGTTGCCGGGGACTGTGCTTTCTCAAATCTCAATTTAATTTCTAAATTGATTTTTCTGGACTTTTTCTTTTATTTTATTTTTTTATAAAAAAAATTCCTTTTTTTCATTTATCTCTTTTTCTTTATAGAGTATCTATCTCTATGCGTTTTTCTCTTTTATGCAAAGATCGCTAAGTCTTGGAAACCTTATTGAGGCCGACCCCGAAATCGAGAGGACCTTTCATAGACGTAGGAGACTACAAAGAGAGAGAGAGGGGTTGATTCCCGTTCCACTCATGGAGAATCTACCGGATACCAAACCACTGAAGGACTACGCAGCCCCAAATGCGAGGGGTTTGCGAACTGGGATTGCTAGGCCAGAGATCGAGGCAGAGAACTACACTATACCGCCTATGCTAATTAACATGATTAGGCAACATCAATTCGGAGGATTGATCTCGGAGGACCCGACTGATCATGTGGAGACATTCTTGGAGTTCACCGATGCAGTAAGAATTCATGGCGCCCCGGTTGATGCTATTCGTTTGAGGTTGTTCCCCTCCTCTCTTACTGGAAAGGTAAAAGCTTGGCTGAAGCAATTGCCCGCTAATACCTTGTCGACTTGGGATCAACTGTAGCAGGCATTCTTGGAGAAATTCTTCCCTCCATCCAAGACGGCTTACCTACGAACCCAGATCACCGGCTTCTTCCAAAATGACGGAGAATGCTTATCCGAAGCTTGGGATCGCTACAAGGGATTGCTGGAGTCTTTCCCACATCATGGACTTGAGAGGTGGTTGTTAGTGCACACCTTCTACAACGGATTGGATTACTCTTCGAAGGTGTCACTTGACTCCGCGGCTGGTGGAGCCTTTATGAATAGGCCTCTGACTGAGGCATTCAACATCATTGAAAACGTTCCCACCAACTACCACCAATGGGGTTCAGAAAGAGGTAATAACCCGAAAAAGATTTCGGGGGGTAAGTTTGAAATGAATAACACTGATCTCATCATGTCAAAACTTGACTCACTGAATAAATGCTTTGATCAGCTTGAAAGGGTTAACGTGAGTTCAATAGGTGCTACTAATATTGTTTGTCAGATTTGTGGAATTCAGGGACATGACATAATGGAGTGCCCACGTGGTATTGCTCATGGATCTGGCGCTTCGGGGGAACAAGTGAACTCTTGTCACAACTTCTACGACACGAACCCGAAGTTGCCCAACTATGTTCCCCCAAATTCTTACAACCAGGAAAGGAAGAACAACCCTTACCTCTCCTACTGGAACTACAGCAACACCCTGAACCATGAATTCCAAGAAGGCCAAGGTAATAGGAAACCCACATCGGGGTATCCTCAGGTACAAAAGTCTAAACTTGAGTCCCTCTTGGAAAACTTTGTTGAAACTCAAAAAAAAAAAAAACAAAATGAAGAGTTTAGGCAACAAGGTAGGGCAGTCAATGAGGCAATAAAAGAGTTAGCATCTAAGGTAGACAACTTAGTCATCCATAATAAGATGTTAGAAACTCAAATTGCCCGCCAGCACATATCCTAGACCTAAGGGTACGTTTCCGGGACAACCCGAAGTTAATCCCAATGAACATTGTAATGCCATATACTTGAGGGATGATAAGCTTGGGGTGGTTGAGAAGGATGTGGAATGTGAGGATGACATGAGCGAAGATGAAGAGATAGAGCCAAAGTATGTCCTTCCACCACCTTACCAACCCCCAATACCTTTCCCACAAAGGTTGGTCAAGAAAAAGCAAGTAGAAAAGAAAAAGCAAGTAGAATTAAAAAACTAAGAGCTTAATTGAGGACCATAATGCCACGACAAAAACTAATATGCCTCATAAACTAAAAGATCCAGGTAGTTTCTCTATTTCTTGCTCAATCGGAGAAGTTAAAATAGACCAAGCCCTATGTGACTTAGGGGCTAATGCGAGTTTGATGCCGCTTAATATCTTAGAGAGGTTGGGAACCAAGGAATTGAGTCCATCCAAATTCTCTTTACAATTTGCGGATGGCTCAACTAAAACTCCTCTAGGCGTACTAGAGAATGTTCCCGTAAAGGTGGGGAAATTTTTCATTCCCACCAACTTCATGGTGTTGGATATGAACGAGAATTCTAAATTCCCCATCATTCTAGGAAGGCCATTCTTGGCCACCGCTGGAGCGATAATAGACGTAAAGAATGACAAACTCTCTCTGAATGTAGAGGAAGGTAGGGTAGATTTTGAATTGACTAACTCATATAACAACCCTCCTTTTAAGAGTCATGTCTGCAGGATCGATATTAAGTCTCCAGATGTGAAGGAAAAGCCTAACATGGAAGCGACTCTGAAGCTTTGCAAGGCAAATGATGCACCAAATGGTGATGAAGTTGGAGTTGCTCATCATGTGGAAACAAAGCTTCCGCCGGGAGGGAGTAAGACCATGAAGCTCAGAGTGAAAAGAGCAAAGCGAAAGCGCAATTGGCCATATGAGCAAAATCGGCTCATCGAAGGACTCCAATGGAAGAGAAGTGTTCTTGCACTTCTAGGCCCAGCAGACCCCGGTTGATTGAAAGAAGTATGGTCAAGCTTAAGACCGTAAATAAGCGCTTCTTGGGAGGCAACCCAAGTTTTCTTTCCCTTTTCCATTTGTTTTTTAATTTTGTTTTTGAATAATTTGAGAAGATAAGAAAAGAAAGATCACTAATTGATGGTTTTGCCAAGTATTTTCAGGTTATAAAAGCAGGAAGAGCAAAAAGGGCAAGGACAAATAAAGTCAGCAATCATCACGCCCAGGCCGTGACAGTGGTCACGACTGTGATGAGCTAACCAAAGAAGATCATAAAGGATCACGGCCCAGCCGTGATATCCATCACGGGCGTGATGAGAAGGACCCTGAAGATCAGAATGTATCATGGCTTAGCCGTGATACACATCACGGACGCGACAGGCCAGCTCCTACAAACCAGAATTGATCACGGCCTAGCCGTGATGAGCATCATGGCCGTGACATATTTTCCAGCATCTCTTTGACTGGCATGTAAGCCAACACCCTCTACCACCTCGGTGAGTTGTTCCATTTTTTTTTCCTCTCTCCGACTTGATTATTTACATTGGGGACAATGTAAGTCTTTAAGCTTGGGGTAGGGGTATTTTTGCAATTTTTTACATTTCTGCATTTTTCATGTTGCATTCATATAGACATAGTTTTGCATAATCGCATGATTAGATTGCCCATTTGCTTAGAGTATGCATCCAATTGTGAGAACTTGGTGCCAAATAAATTGAGATAATGAATTTTTGAACCCAATTTTTTATTCTTGTGATAAGGCTAAAAATAAAAACGCTTGAGATGATCTTTTGATAGTTGATAATTAGCATGTGGTTCCTTAGATTTGTGTTTCTCACTGATTTTAAACTACTAAATGTGAGATTTTTGAGTCTAAAAGGGGTACTCGCTAAATCTACCCCATTCTTTGTGATAGAGTGTTTTATTCCTCTTGGATTGTATTCTCTAGAACTTGGCTTGAAACCGATTTGAAACTTAAAATTTTTTTAAGACATTTTTGAAAATGATTGAGGCACTAGGTATTTTTCCGGCCTTCTGAGCGTTGATTGATTAAATGCTACCCCTTAGTTGCCCAATTTTGAGCCTAAAAGAATAAAATACTTTTCTTGGTACCTTGAATTATTTTGATGAATGATGCTTTGTAAGACACCTTTTAAAGTTTTGCAAAAAGGGTAAAAAGGTAGTTTGAAAAATGAAATGTGGGATGAGAAAGTTAGAAAAATATTTCTCTTAAGCTGAAAATCTCCCATTCTCCAAATAAATAAAATAAAATAAACAAACAAAAAAATGGAGAAGGGGATGATAAAAACAAAGTGAGAAGTAAAAAAAAAAAGAAATAAATAAAGGTGGAAAATGAATCAAAGCCCAAAAAGGTATTTTAGAAGGTGTCATGCTTTGCAATATTTGATATTTTGTTTAGCCTTCTTGAAATTTCCTTTTCTTGATTTCCCCACCTAACGATTAATCCCATGGCCTCATTACAACCAAAATAAAAGACCTTTTGATTCTTATGTGTTTTCATTAATAAAGTAGAGGTCTGGTTAACAGTCAAGCTTATGGTAGAATTCCTTCCTTGAGGAAATTGAGCGAATTGTCATATACCCTTAAACACTTGAGTGAGGTGAGAAGAGTGCCCGAATCAGTGAGAATATGAATTTAGGAAACCTAAGCTTCTAATTGGACTTGAAATTGATTGTCTCTTGGGTACTTATTCGAATATGCCGTCGCTTGGATTAGTTACTTGGGTTCTTGGTTCACTATCCACGCTCTGATTGTTTATATTTTCTGGCCTTAGTGATTGCTTGAGGACAAGCAAAATTTTAAGCTTGGGGTAGTTTGATGAGTGTGATTTCACTTCATATTTGTTAATCATATTACATGTATTTTCATATAGTTTAGGCAATTTTAATTTGATTTTGGTTAGTTTTTGCCTTGGAACGGGTAAGGCGGTTTTGTGTTGTTGTTTTGCAGGAATTAAGGATTAAATGCTCAGGATTAGCCATGGTGGAGCTTGGATGAAGATGGGACTTGAAAAGTGAAGAAAATGAGCCAAATAGAGCCCATCACGGCCTAGCCGTGATGCCCATCACGGCCATGATCGAGCAAAACTGAAAAGAAAGAAGGCAAAAGTCAGAACTGGTCACGGCATAGCCGTGATGCCCATCACGGCCGTGACCTGTTAACTGAATCAGACCCTCACAGGCAGAACTGATCATGGCCTAGCCGTGATGGTGGTCACGGCTGTGACAGACCAATTAGTGAAGAAATGCCCACGGCAGAATCAGACCGCGATGGCCATCACGGCCATGACGCGTGATGTTTGGATCTGATGAAACTGAATTGATCTGAATTTTGTGTTTGATTGGGATTCAAACTCCCCTAATCTATAAATATGGCATCAAGGCAGAGACTCGGAGGACTTTTGGGCTGCTACCACTTAGGAAAATTTTTAGGATCTCTCTTCTTCTTCTTCCTCTCTTCTCTTATTTTTTATTTCATGTTTTTGTTAACCAAGCTTGTCATCACCATGACAATGCTTGAGTAGTAGCTTAATTTCTAGGGATTGGGGCTATGTCTGATATGTGTTTTTATGTTATGAATTGATGTTTTATCTTTGTTAATTACGATTTTGCTTTAGATCTGATTTCTAGTGTTTTAATTACTCGTAAATTCGGTGGCCACTTATTTGCGTGTCTTAGATATTCTAAAGAGGAACCTAGCGGTGAACTTAGGTGTCGGATCTATAGAATCAGACTTAGAACTTAAATCACGAGAGTTAGAAGCGGTCCTTCGAGGATTAACGAATTGTCACGAAACGTAAAGGGTCCAATCTAAATTCGACTACCACGAGAGTAGGGGTTGGTTTAATTGGGCACGGTTTTTGTAACCCGAGAGGGAGCATTAACTATTTGAGGATAAATTCGCCTTCAAAGCAATTTTGATAATTAACAAGGGATAGTCAATTTAGTAACATAAACAATCTTGTTGGTAACCCAATTCCTAGGAATCCCTTTAGATCTGAAAAACCACAAATTGATTTACTTTCTGTTTTACTTGATTGCATTCCTTATCTGGTTTTCTAAGTTGTCTCTTATTTCAAAAATCAAAACCTTTTCAAAATCCTTTTTCTTTATATAGTCCAGTTTAATCGATTTGATAATTAGTTGTAATTTGAGATCACGGTCTCTGTGGGATCGATGTCTTTTTATTACTTGGCGACGAATCCGGTACACTTGCCGGAATCGAATCCACACACACCAAACTCCATCTAGAGTTTTGCTTGCATAGTAAATTGCATGAACTTTCTTGTCCGTCCTTTGTCCCAACACCGCTCCCACGGCATAGTCACTGGCATGACACATAATCTCAAATGGCTCATTCCAATCCGGTGTTTGCAAAACGGGAACGGTGGTCAAGGCTTACTTCAACCTACAAAAGGCACTCAAACATTCCTCATTAAAATCAAATGGAACATCTTTCATCAATAAGTTAGATAAATGTTTAGAAATTTTTGAAAAATCTTTGATGAAACGCCGGTAAAACCCGGCATGTCCCAAGAAACTTATAACTCCTTTCACATTTACCGGTGGGGGCAATTTTTCAATAACTTCAATTTTGGCCCTATCCACCTCAATACCTTTTCTAGAAATCAAGTGCCCAAGCACTATACCCTCTTTTACCATAAAATGGCACTTTTCCCAATTCAATACCAAATTATTTTCTTCACAACGCTGCAAAATCTTAGACATTTGTTAAACAATCATCAAAGGTAGTTCCATAAACAGAAAAATCATCCATAAAAACCTCCATGATGTTTTCAATAAATTCATAAAAAATTGCAGTCATTACATAGACCAAAAGGCATTCTCCTATAGGCAAAAGTGTCATAGGGACAGGTAAACGTGGTCTTTTCTTGATCACTAGGTTGTATAGGAATTTGATGAAAACCGGAATAACCATTCAAGTTACAAAAGTATGAATGCCTAGATAACCTTTCAAGCATTTGATCAATAAATGGGAGAGGGGAGTGATCTTTTCTTGTTGCCTTATTTAATTTCCTATAATCAATGCACATTCTCCAACCTGTTACCATCCTAGTAGGCATTAGTTTATTATTTTCATTTTGAATAACAGTCATCCCTCCTTTCTTAGGAACCACATGCACCGGACTAACCTACTCACTATCGGAGATTGGATAAATCACCCTCGCATCTAACAACTTAAGCACTTCTTTCTTAACCACCTCTTTCATATTTGGGTTCAACCTACGTTGATGCTCAATGGATGGTTTATGCTCATCTTCCACTAAAATGCGATGCATGCAAAAGGAAGGATTTATGCCTTTAATATCATCTATTGTATATCCTATCACCTTTCTATGCATTCTAAGCTCCCTAAGCAATTTCTCAGTTTCCAACTCATTCAAGCTAGCATTCACAATTACCGGATAGGAATAGTTAGGACCAAGAAATTCATACCTCAATGTGGAAGGAAGTGGTTTTAGTTCTACCTTAGGAGCTTCTTCATCTTTCAAATCTTTATTCTTTGGTTTGACTCAAGTTTTTCTTTTCTTGTTTTGTGAGGAGAAATCTCCGGACTAGCCTCCAAGAGGCAGGCATAATCCTTTACTTCTCCTCCATGAGCACTTAAGTCTCCACCAATCAAGTACATCTCCAATGGATCATCAATACAAGCTTGAGTGGATTCTTCTTTCACCGCTTGGTGCACTAAGTCAACCCTGCAATAAGAATCCTCAAAAGAAGGGTGTTTAATATATTTAGCTAAATCAAATTCAACTTTATCATCACCCACAGTTAAGGTCAAATTTCCATTTTTAACATCAATAATTGCTCCTGTGGTAGCCAAGAAAGGCCTACCAAGAATAATAGAGATTTGGGAATCCTCCTCCATTTCAAGTACCACAAAATCCGCAGGAATGAAAAATTTACCCACTCTAATAAGAACATCCTCCAAGATGCCTACTGGGAATTTGACGGAACGATCTGCCAATTGAAGGGAGATTGTTGTGGGTTTTAGTTCACCCATCTCCAACTTCTTGCAAACAGAGAGGGGCATAAGACTAACACTAGCCCCCAAATCACAAAGAGCTTTATCAAAACTAGTGTTACCAATCAAGCAAATAATAGAGAAACTACCTGGATCTTTCAGTTTAGGAGGCAATTCACTACAAAAAAAAGGGTGTTTAGCGACCGAAGAAATCGGTCGCTATTCATCAAAATTCGGTCGCTAAATAGGTTAACAACCGAATTAACGACCGAATTATGACGGTTGCTAAAACCCTGGTCGCTAAATCATTTAGCGACCGAATTTGTAATCGGTCGCTATTAGCGACCGAATAATTCGGTTGCTAATTTATAAAAATCGGTCACTAAATTGGTCTCCTAAAACCAGCTATGTGACCAAATTTAGCGACCGAAAATTCGGTCGCTAATTCGGTCGCTAAATTGGCCACCAAATTAAAAAAAAAATCAGTCACTAAATGTGTCCCCAAAACTTGTTCTAGGGACCAATTTAGTGACCGATTTCTTTAAAAAACATATAACAAACCAAATATAATTTTTTTTTATAAGCTAAAGTGTATTGAAAGAGTATAATGGGTACTCTAAACTCATAAACAAAAGAACCAAATACAAGAGGGATAAGGTAGAGATTCAACCAAAGTCGGAGAAGACAATAATGGTTGATATACTAACTAATCGTCAACCAAAAAAGAATTCCTCAGCACCTAATATCTAAAACCAATCCACCACCCAGCTATTGGCAATTTAGTGCCTAAAAGCTTATTAGGGATAATTGCATCAAAAGAGAAAAAGCCCTTTGAACCTTTACATCCAGCAAAACGCCAAATTATGGGGATCTTTGTGGAGTTCACCAAGGAACCGTTTGAATCCAACTTTTAGACCTTTGTGGAGTTCATCGCCTCCATTGTCCCTTAAAAAGTAATTGTCTTCCCAACTCTGCATAAGAATATAATGAGACAAAAATATAATGCTTCCCTTATACAAGAATATAATGAAACACATATGATTGAATGGAAAATTGGATATAAAATGTATCCACAAATTCGCAATCTTCAAAATCTTCAACAACCTTGTAGGCTATAATCCTTTTCTATCAAGCTGTCTTATCAATAAGAGAAAGAGAAAGCATATCATACAAAGTCTAAAAGAAATGGGTAGGATTCATTTCTTCCCTTTTCTTTACATTTCATTCTTTCTAAAAGTTTCCACACAAAGTCTAAGAGATATGCTTTGTGGACTTACTCACGTGAAGAGATGTTCTTGTTGACATGTTCGCTAGAAACCAAACCACAAAAATTACCCAGAAATACATCATACCCTGCGAATAAGAAAATAATATACATGATATAATTCCAAAAAATGATGTTCCCTAAAGCACAAATATTATCTTGACAAACATTACAAACCTTGATCATACGCTTCAAAAGCTGGAGAAACAACAACACCATTAGATACCCAACTGAATCCAATTCATTTTAATTTCTGCATTTCACACATAGCAATCACACTATATGATATCTCAATGCAAACTCAAACTCAACCAATATTATTCAATTGTTACATATCTTGAAACCACATATAACCAAAAGTTCAAAGATACTTGCATGCTTATACCCATTAACAAGAGTTCAACCATTTTTATCATACAAAAATATAAAATCAACATGCTGGAGTTCAAAACCAATTTACATCTCATACAACAAATAAAATTCAATAACACATTGAGCAATTGATTCAAGCATTTTCTCAAACAGATTATGTTCAATCTAACAAGTTGATTCACATAGAACTAGAATTCATAGGACAATAAAACCAGTTTCACAGTCCCAATTTCATAAAGCAAGCTTTAATTTTAAGATTAAAATCTGAAATCAAAGGGTTAGGGTTAGGGTTTCAAAATCAATTTGGGGGTTTTGAATCTGAGACACAAGAGAGGGTTTTGACTCACCCAAGGAAGAAGAAGAAGTTAGGGTGGTGTTGTGGGGCTCCTCGCGGCGGCGGACGGCGACGGCACGACGTCCAGCAGCGGTGACAGTGTTCCTGTAACACCCATGTACTCAAAACTTGAAGGTAAGTCTAGGAGATGAAGGAAGGAACTTAAACTAACAAAGAGAGGTGAGAAACCACCAGGAATGGAAGTCAAACCACCTTACCGTGGCGGAGGACGGCGCAACCGCAGCTGTGCGTGCCAGGAGGGCGGTGGCGAGTCGCGGGTCATCTGCCCTCGCCGTGCGGTGGCCGAACGGCGGCCTCAGGGCGGTGGTCGCGCGACTGAGAAAAAGGAAGGAAGAAGGTAGAAGATGAAGTTGGGGAGAAGGAGGAAGAAGTGTGGAATAAGAAGGAAAAAGGAGCAGAGAAAGAGAAGAAGTGAGGGAGAGGGCGTCGAGACCAAAATATTAGTTTTAGGGATTTTAGTTTTAGCGACCGAATTATTCGGTCGCTAAATCGGTCGCTAAAATGGTTAATTTGAAATTTGAATTCATAATTTTAGCGACCGAATTATTCGGTCGCTAAATCGGTCGCTAAAATGGTTAATTTGAAATTTGAATTCATAATTTTAGCGACCGAATTATTCGGTCGCTAAATCGGTCGCTAAAACGCTCTATTTTAATTTTTTACGCGTCGTTTAGCGACCGATTTAATATCGGTCGCAAAAGATAACTTAATTTTAACCATTGCATTTAACTCGGTCGCCATTTCGGTCGCTAAAAAATCATAAATTTATGACTTTTACTTTCCTTTATTTTGCGATCGAAATAGAGACTGATAACTCTGCTACGCTCTATTTCGGTCGCAATATCAACTCTAATCAGTGTTTGATTTAGATCCTACAATCGGTCGTCATTTCGGTCGCAAACAGCAACCAACAAATTCGGTCGCTATTTTCGGTCGCTAAATAACCTTTTTTTTGTAGTAATTTATTTCGAATTAAAGCACTGCACTCCTCAGTTAAAGGTATTGTTTCGTAATACTCTAGCTTTCTCTTATTTGACAAGATGTCCTTATGAAATTTAGCATATGTGGCCATTTGCTGCAACGCCTCAGTGAATGGTACATTAATATACAATTTATTAAGGACCTCTAGAAATTTCCCAAATTGCTTATCTAACTTGGCCTTAGCCAACCTGAGGAAAGGTATTGGGGGTTGGTAAGGTGGTGGAGGGACATACTTAGACACTTTTTCACTAGGTTCTTCATCTTCTAAGGGTTGTGTCTTAGTAGGTTCCTCTTCCTCATCTACACTCTTGTTATCACTCTCCCCTTTTTTACCCTTGGGATCCTCAAGTTTCTTACCATTCCTCAAACTCACAGCTTTACATTGTTCATTACTTGGGTTCACTTCGGGTTGTCCAGGAAATTTACCCGGTTGCCTATTTGAATTGCCCACTTGTTGGGCAATTTGAGTTTCTAACATCTTGTTATGGATGGCTAAGTTATCTACCTTAGATGTTAACTATTTTATTGCCTTATTGACTACCCTACCTTGTTGCCTAAATTCTTCATTTTGCTTAGTTTGAGTAGCAACGAAATTTTTTATAAGAGACTCAAGTTTATACTTTTGTACCTGAGGATACCCCGATGCGGGTTTCCTATTACCTTGGCCTTCTTGGAATTCGTGGTTCAACGTGTTGTTGTAGTTCCCATAAGAGAGATAAAGGCTATTCTTCCTTCCTTGGTTGTAAGAATTTGGGGGAATATAGTTTGGCAACTTCGGGTTTGTGTCATAGAAATTGTGACAGGAGTTCACTTGTTCCTCCGAAGCATTGGATCCAGGAGTAATACCATATGGGCACTCCATTATGTCATGTCCCTGCATTCCATAAATCTCACAAACAACATTAGTAGCACCTATTGAACTCACATTAGCCTTTTCAAGCTTATCAAAGCATTTACTCAATGAGTCAACTTTAGACATAATTAATTCATTACTATTCATTTCAAACTTACCCCCCCGAAACCGTTTTCGGGTTATTACATCTTTCTGAACCCCATTGGTGATAGTTGGTGGCAACGTTTTCAATGATCTCAAATGCTTGAGCCAGGGGTCTATTCATCAATGCTCCACGAGCTGCGGAGTCAAGTGACACCTTCAAAGAATAGTCCAAATCATTGAAGAAGGTATGCACCAATAGCCATTTCTCAAGCCCATGATGAAATAGACAACTATAAACACGAGAAGGGGGGGTTGAATTGTGTTTATCAGAATTTAAGCAAAGTTGAAATCTCTTCGCAAACAAAAAGTTAGATTTGGACGAGTGGAAGAATACAAGATGGACGGGTGACTTTTGCAAACACACCACTTGATAGACGTAAGAAAACTAAAGCAATTAAAGAGTTTAAGGAAAGAGAGATTGACATAGTTATTTATCCAGGTTCACTCTTCAAGCAAAGAGCTACGTCCAGTCCTTGGCAGCACCAAGATTTATCTATTATAACTGATCAGGTTACAGACTCAAGTATTGTTTGCACACCTAGCCTCTTCAGGCTCAAAGACAAGTATTGTTTGCACACCTAACCTCTTCAGGCTCAAGACAAGTATTGTTTGCACACCTAGCCTCTTCAGGCTCACTCAGGTTTGTTTGAGAGATTTGGTTTGTAATAAATACAACTTCTCACAGGCAGATCTTTCACTAACACTCAGAGAGTGGTTTAAATGTAAAGATTATGAAAGTCTGCGTAATAACTTCAAATGATTGAAGAATACAGAATGAAAGAATGGATAAATTAATGCGCAGAGTAATGGTTTTTAATGCAATATGTATTCTCTTATTCTTCATCTTCAATGACTTCTGTATTTATGATCTTCAAGCATTTAGGATCCGTTAGAGACATTCCCTCAGATGTTGGCTTCAAGCATAACTTCATTAAATGCAATAGAGTCGTTCTGGGCAGCCATCAATGCAATAGGAACGTTGGTTGTACTCTAACATGAAGGATCATGGCTTTATGCATCGTGATACAGCCATATCAGAGTTGTGCAGAGAGCTTTTTGTACTTTGCTGAGTACACTTCCCTTTTCGTGTAAGGACCAGAGGTACTAAGGAATAAAGCATGTTGGAAGCATTCTTCAACTGGTCTTTGGTTCTGATTATCCAAGGTTGCTTGAGAGAGTAACTTCTGACTTTTCTTGATAAGCGTGAAACTGAGTAGGAGAGAAGGCTTCAAGTCTTTTTCTGGTTCTTGAAATACGATTCTGATAATCCTTATAGAATTCGTGTTCATAAGATAAGTGCTTCTATCTTGAAAATAACCGCGTCTATCTAGCCATTTGAGTTTTCATTCGGGATAGTAGACGAGCTCCATATTAAGGACTCAGCAAGTCCAAAGACTAGTGTGGACGAGTGCTTCTGTCACCTTTAGTGGACGACCACTTCTGTTACTCTAGTGGACGAGAGCCTCTGTTACTTTAGTGGACGAGAGCCTTTGTTACTTTAGTGGACGAGCTCCATTTGCCACGTCATTGGACGGATACTCCTTTAGCTGGTTGCACGTAACCTAGTAGACGAGCTCCATATGCCACGTTATTGGACGAGTCATTCTGATACTTTAATGGACGAGCTCCATCTGCCACGTCATTGGACGAGCGCTTCTGATACCTTTAGTAGACGAGCGCCTTTGTCACTTTAGTAGACACTGGCTTTCATCACTTTAGTGGACGCAAGTTTCTATCTCTTGCGTTTTGGACGTGCGCTTCAATCACTTGCGTTGGAAGGATGATTCTCTTATTTAATCTGCACACTCGATAGACAGGTTAGCAACCAATATGAAGGTTAATTAAATCATTAACCAATGTTTAGTTCTCATCAAAACTTAGGGAAATGCACATCAGACATTTTAGAGACTTAACAATCTCCCCCTTTTTGATGATGACAAACATTGAGATGATTTAATGAACCTCAAAAAATATCAACAAAGAAAATAGCATATATCAGACAGGTTGAAATTTTCTTAAGCAAACAGGTCAGACATTTGACTTGTTTTAACTTTGAAATTATTATCAAAGCAATCTTACTTACGATTTATCTGAGCAATTATAGTAACTATCAGAGCATACTCATGTCCATGTATTATTTAAGATTCATATCATATTCATTCATATTTATTATCATATTTCTCATTTCACATTTCTCATTTCTCCCATTATTCATTCTTCTATTCTCCCATTCTTATTTCTCCCATTCTCCCCATTTTGTCAACATCAAAAAGGGTTATCAAGTTTTATGTATGAGATATGTTAAGGGCAAGATAACATGTTAAGAAAATCATAGTAATGCAGCAAGCATATTAGACATACTCCACTTAAACTATTGTATCATTACTCCCCCTGAACTAATGCCTAGTTAAAAGACATGTATATAGGAGTAATGACAGATTTAGCATAGACAGGTTAACATTCATACATGTCATTCAGCAATGCAATGCATGTTTAGATTATCTCTAATAAATAAAAACCTTTCTTCTGCGAGGGGTTTAGTGAAAATATCATCTCATTGTTTTTCAGTTTTAACAAACTTGATATCAAAGATCCCTTTCTGAACATAATCCCTAATGAAATGATGTTTGATTTCAATATGCTTAGCCCTAGAATGCTGAATTGGATTTTTAGTTAAGCATATAGCACTAGAATTATCACACCATACAGATATGTTATGTTCATAAATAGAGTAATCCTCAAGTTGATGTTTTATCCATAAGAGTTGAGAGCATCAACTAGCAGCAGAGATGTATTCTGCTTCAGCAGTAGACAAGGCAATGGTTGTCTGCCTCTTGCTTGACCATGAGACTAAACTTGCTCCGATGAAGTGGCATCCTCCACTGGTGCTTTTTCTTTCTATTCTGTCTCCAGCAAAATCAGCATCACAATATCCCACTAATCTGTATTCTTTTGATCTTAAATACAGCAAACCAAGATTAGTAGTTCCAAGCAAATATCTAAATATTCTTTTTACAGCCTTAAGATGAGATTCTCTAGGATCATATTGGAATCTAGCACACATACAGACACTAAATTGAATGTCAGGTCTTCTTGAAGTTAAGTACAGTAGAGAGCCAATCATACCTCTGTAGACAGTTTAATCTACCTTTTTACCTTCATCATCTTTGCTTAGTTTTGCATTGGGTTGCATAGGGGTTTTCATGAGCTTTGCATTTTCCATTTTGTACTTCTTGAGTATTTCCTTGGTATATTTTTGTTGATGAATGTAAATTCCCTCACTTGTCTGCTTGATTTGTAATCCAAGGAAGAACTTCAATTCTCCCATCATGCTCATCTCAAATTCAGCTTGCATTAGATTTGAAAATTCATTGCACAACTTTTCATTAGTTGCTCCAAAAATAATATCATCAACATATATTTGAACTATAATAAAGTTTTCTTTAGAGCATTTTTTGAACAAAGTAGTATCTACTTGTCCTCTAGTAAAACCATTATGCATGAGAAAAGAACCGAGTCTATCATACCATGCTCTAGGTGCTTGTTTCAAACCATATAATGCCTTTTTAAGTTTGAAAACGTGATCTGGTTTATCGGTATCCTCAAAACCAGGGGGTTGTTTAACATACACTTCTTCTTCAATGATACCATTTAGAAAATCACTTTTTACATACATTTGAAACAAGGTAATTTGGTGTTGTGCAGCATATGACATTAAAATGCGTATGGCTTCTATTCTAGCTACAGGTGCAAAGGTTTCAGTATAATCAATACCTTCTTGTTGGTTATAGCCTTGAGCTACTGACCTTGCCTTATTTGACAACTTTACAATCTTCATCCAATTTGTTTCTGAAGACCCATCTTGTTCCAATAACCGACTTGTTTTTAGACTTAGAGACAAGAGTCCAGACATCATTTCTTGTGAACTGGTTAAGTTCTTCTTGCATAGCAAGAATCCAGCTTTCATCCTCAAGAGCTTCTTCAATGCGTTTAGGCTCCAAATCTGAAATAAAAGCCACATTGCTTGATTCTCTTAATGTGGATTTGGTTCATACTCCTTCAGAAGGATTTCCAATAATAAGATCCTTAGGATGATGAGTGTTGAACTTCCAATCCCTTTTGAGATCATCATGAAGATCTTGACTTGTCTGCTGACTTGTCTGTTCCACTTGCCTTTCAGCCTCAGGCACAGGTTCTGTTTTGGTTAGATCGGGTTGTTGACTTTCTGTCTTGTTTATATCAAGACCTGCAAGATCATCTTCTAGATCTGATAGTTCTTTATCAGTCTTTAATCCATCATTGAATTTAACATGAACATATTCTTCAATAATACAAGTTCTTGAATTGTATACTCTAAAAGCCTGAGACTTTTCAGAATATCCTACGAAAATACCTTTATCTACCTTCGAATCAAACTTTCCAAGATTATCTCTGGTATTCAGAATAAAACATTCACATCCAAAAGCATGAAAATAAGATATGTTGGGGCTTTTTCTTTTCCACAATTCATAAGGAGTCCTTTTTAGAAAAGGCCTAATTAATATTCTGTTTTGTACATAACAAGCAGTGTTTACAGCTTCTGCCCAGAAGTGCTTAGGGAGATTATTTTCATTGAGCATAGATCTGGCCATCTCTTGCAGAGATATGTTCTTTCTCTCAACCACTCCATTTTGCTGTGGAGTTCTAGGTGCAGAGAAATTGTGAGAGATTCCATTCTCTTCATAGAACTATCTAAACTGCTCATTTTCAAATTCTCCCTCATGATCACTTCTAAGGGTAGAAATACAGAAACCCTGCTCATTTGGTACTCTTTTGCAGAATACTGAAAAAGCCTTAAAAGACTCATTCTTATGTGTTAGGAAGAGTACCCATATGTATCTAGAATAGTCATCAACTATGACAAATCCATATTTTCTTCCAGCCAGGCTGGCAACACAAACTGGTCCAAACAGATCCATGTGTAACAATTGAAGAGGTCTAGAGGTTGATACTTGGTTTTTAGATTTGAAACTTGATTTTATCTGTTTACCTCTCTGACATGCATCACACAAGACATCTTTCTTAAAGCTAATATCAGGCAATCCTCTCACGAAATTATTCCTTTTTAATTCAGAAATTAGTTTCATACTAGCATGTCCTAGTTTCTTATGCCATAACCATCTCTCATCCTCTTTAGACATCAGACAGGTTACACTTTGATCTGAGAGATCAGACAATTCAATCTTATAAAGATTTTGTTGCCTTTTGGCAACGTGTCCTCCTTTTTTAAGTTGGAGGTCTAGGAACATAGACCTTTCTCCTGTCATATGACGCGAGCAGTCACTGTCCAGGTACCAGCAGTGGTGTTTTCCTTGTCCTGTTGAGGACATCTGCAACAAAAATTATTTGATCTTTAGGTACCCATATTTTTCTGGGTCCTTTTCTGTTATTTCTAGGAGTCTGTAAAGACTTCCTTCTCTTCAGGCTCAAAACAAGTATTGTTTGCACACCTAGCCTCTTCAGGCTCACTCAGGTTTGTTTGAGAGATTTGGTTTGTAATAAATACAACTTCTCACAGGAAGATCTTTCACTAACACTCAGAGAGTGGTTTAAATGTAAAGCTTAGGAAAGTCTGAATAATAACTTCAAATGATTGAAGAATACAGAATGAAAGAATGAAGAAATTAATACGCAGAGTAATGACTTTTAATGCAATGTGTATTCTCTTGTTCTTCATCTTCAATGACTTCTGTATTTATGGTTGATAAGCCTCTGGCTCATCTAGTTTTATGGCTAGTATGACCATGGTTTTGTGCTATTTTTATCCCGTTTTCACCCAAAGTAGACTCGATTGTCCTCAAGCAATGTTTTGAGTCGTTTAAGTAGTTTTAGGTTAATTTAGCCAGTTTGTAGTCAAATAATGCACTTATGGCTATTTCTTTGTTTTCAGGTTAACTTATGAGTTAAGGGAATAAAGAAACAGGGAAATTTCAATCCTGGAGGTGTTCGCCCCGCGAGTGTCCATTCGCCTCGCGAACCTGAGAGCAGCCTGAACAGCAGAAAGTCCTCATTTTTGTCTCGCCCCACGAATCCTCTTCTTGCCTCGCGACCCTGAAGGCTGACTGTTCCAGAGAAATGCAAACCTTTCTGTGTAGCCTCGCGAATCCATGTCTCGCCTCGCGAGACTGAAGACCAGAAGCCATGACTCTTCCATTCCTCGCCACGCGAGCAGTACTTCACCCCGCGAGAATACCAAACGTTGCAGACTCTTCATAATATTCGCCTCGCGAGTGGGCGCAGTACCTGAATGTTATAAATTGTTGTTCTGGGCAGATTGGAAGAACTTTTGATCATCCACTGTTTTTTTTATAGAATTTCTGGTTATGTTTCGTTTTTCCATGGAGAACTATTTTTCTTGGATTAGTCTACTGTAATCGATTTCCACCGCACTTGAGGTTCTGTAATTCCTGTTTTGTTTTCTTTTCCCTTTTCAATACTATGCTATATACTTCTGTTTGCTTAATTCAGGAGTACATAGTGTTGTGTTGATTTATTTCGGTGATGTCATGTTCCTATATTTAATCGTGTTTGCTTAATTCGCGTGTGTTCAATTCGTGTTCGCTTAGTTCACGAAGGGCTTAACCCCGTTTGCTTAATTCGGGAATAGGAACATATATCTCGTAGTAGCGATTTCGCTTGTTAATTGTTGCTACAACCGAAAGGGGATTAGAATCTGCTTAGGGCTTGGAATTTACATGAACTGATGATAGTTGGGAAATCGAGAACAGTAGATTAATCGTCTTTAGCTTATTTGATAATCTCTTAAAACTGTTTTGTTTTTATTGCTCTATTTTTGCTTTGTTCTCCATTTGAATTTCAATCCAACCCCCCCCCCCCCCCCCAACCCCCAAAAAAAAAAAAAGATTCTTGTGGTAAATAACAAGTCAAGAGTCCTTGTGGGACGATATCCGAGTTGTCGCTTCCTAAACTACAGTTTTATAAACCGCTCGCTTTTTGGCGCGTGCGCGACAGCGCGACCAATGGTATTTAAGCATTTAGGATCCGTTAGAGACATTCCCTCAGATGTTGGCTTCAAGCAGAACTTCATTAAATGCAATAGAGTCGTTCTGGGCAGCCATCAATACAATAGGAACGTTGGTTGTACTCTAACATGAAGGATCATGGCTTTATGCATCGTGATACAGCCATATCAGAGTTGTGCAGAGAGCTTTTTGTACTTTGCTGAGTATACTTCCCTTTTCGTGTAAGGACCAGAGGTACTAGGGAATAAAGCATGTTGGAAGCATTCTTCAACTGGTCTTTGGTTCTGATTATCCAAGGTTGCTTGAGAGAGTAACTTCCGACTTTTCTTGATAAGCGTGAAACTGATTAGGAGAGAAGGCTTCAAGTCTCTTTCTGGTTCTTGAAATACGATTCTGATAATTCTTATAGAATTCGCGTTCATAATATAAGTTCTTCTATCATGAAAATAACCGTGTCTATCTAGCCATTTGAGTTTTCATTCGGGCTAGTAGACGAGCTCCATATTAAGGACTCAGCAAGTCCAAAGACTAGTGTGGACGGGCGCTTCTGTCACCTTTAGTGGACGAGCACTTCTGTTACTCTAGTGGACGAGAGCCTCTGTTACTTTAGTGGACGAGCTCCATTTGCCACGTCATTGGACAGATAATCCTTTAGCTGGTTGAACGTAACCTAGTAGACGAGCTCCATATGCCACGTTATTGGACGAGCCATTCTGATATCTTAATGGACGAGCTCCAAATGCCACGTCATTGGACGAGCCATTCTGATACCTTAATAGACGAGCTCCATCTGCCACGTCATTGGACAAACGCTTATGATACCTTTAGTAGACGAGCGCCTCTGTCACTTTAGTAGACGCTGGCTTTCATCACTTTAGTGGACCCAAGTTTCTATCTCTTGCGTTTTGGACGTGCGCTTCAATCACTTGCGTTGGACGGATGATTCTCTTATTTAATCTGCACACTCGATAGACAGGTTAGCAACCAATATGAAGGTTAATTAAATCATTAACCAATGTTTAGTTCTCATCAAAACTTAGGGAAATGCACATCAGACATTTTAGAGACTTAACACATGATGTGGGCAAGATTCTAGTAATCCCTTGTAACGATCCCAAGCTTCAGATAAGCATTCTCTGTCCTTTTGGTAGAAGCCGGTGATCTGAGTTTATAGGTAAGCGGTCTTGGATGGTAGGAAGAATTTTTCCAAGAATGCCTGCTCCAGTTAGTCCCAAGTTGGCAAAGTATTAGCAGGCACTGACTTCAACCAAGCTCTTGCCTTTCCAGTCAGAGAGGAGGGGAATAACCTCAAGCGAATAGCATCAATCGGGGCACCTTGAATTCTTATTGCATCACAGAATTCCAAGAATGTCTCCACATGAGTCGGGTCTTCCGAGTGTAATCCTTCAAATTGATGCTGCCTAATCATGCCAATTAACTGAGGCGGTATAGTGTAGTTCTCCGCCTCAATTTCTGGCCTAGCAATCCCAGTTCGTAAACCCTTGGCATTTGGGGCTGCGTAGTCCTTCAGTGGTTTGGTATCCGGTAGATTCACCATGAGTGGAATGGGAATCAACCTCTCTCTCGCTCTCTGTCTTTGTAATCTCCTACGTCTATTGATGGCCTCTGGCAAGTGTACCGGATCGAAGCAAGTAATAAAACACGGTGAGTATACTGAGGTCGAACTCGGGGATTGGGTGACCAAATACCACTTCACAAATTCAACAACTATTTAGACCAAAAGAAATTGAGGATTTCAATTAAGATAAAAATTATGAAAATAAATTAAAATAAATATTTTTGGATTTTTGAATTAATTAAAAAGCAAAAGTAAACAAAGAATAATCAAATAAAGAAATCTCTAGGGATCCAATTACACCAACACTATGAATAAGCATTCCTCGTAGACAAGAAATACTTATCCCACTTGGTTTGATTCAATTATATCAATTCTTCCTAATTTCTAATCAACTTCTAATATCAACCAAGAATCATAATTTATTCTAATGTCTCTCTCGAGTATGCTAGAACACACCTCTTGATCCCTGATAAACTATATCTCTATGATGATTATTTATCAAGAAATTCATTAAGATCTATGATTCTCTATTGAAGTTGCATAAAGCCCCTACGATATATCTCTATCCGTATTAACCCCATGGTCTTATCTCAATACTCTTGACGCATAAATTAAAAAGCAGAAGTAGAAGAAGAAATTTAAAAAACTGAAATAAAATCATCAAACCGTCATGGCACGGTTACATCGTCACCCTAAAAAAAAGATTTAACTATCACTCATAAGAAAAGAAAGAACAAGAACAAAAATAACTAATAAAAACTCCTGTGCTGTGTTCCTCTTCGGTTCTCACTGACTTGCGCTACTCTTGCCTCGTTTCTGTGTTTTTTTTGTGTCAGCTGCATCATTATATATTGCAAGTCTCCTTATTTTAATCCAATTAGAATTTCCATCAGATATGTTATCACTCACAAATTGAACACTGATCCCGCATATTTCTGGCTGTTCCTACTGGCCCGTAATCTATATTTTTTATTTACAGTTGCAATTCCTCTTTTATCTTCGTGGCCCCCCTGCCACAATTTGCTTCAAGCTGTAATTTGCCAAAACCCATATCACATTGAATTCCTTTTCTATTAGATCATGGGCCCACATGCAAAAATCAATTCATGTTGACCAAACCCATAAGTAACTATTCCAATTTGACTTTTATTTCACTTTGGTAGTGGCCCCCACTACAAGTCCATGGTCTGGTTCATTTCAAAAAAGCAATATTGCCTTTGTAATTCACATTACGTGAGTTCTTATATTGACATGGGACTAAGATTGTGTATCTTCTTGTGAGGCCTTGGCAGATTTGCTTCTAATGTGGCTTTTCCAATAATTCTATTTGAAAATCAATTTCTCACATTCGCCACCATTCAAATGTAAGATATTTTAATCTGGTTCTTTTAATGTAATTTTTATCCATATTCAATTTGATTTGGACTCAAAACTATTATGTGGGCTTCTGCATCATTTACTTCACGTGAATCTAGCTGCAAGCAGATTTTAATATTCGTGAGGCGAAGATTGTCTCGCGGGACGAGACAAAACGCTCTCAGATTTCTTGTGTCTAGCTCGTGGAGCGAATCCTTGCTCGCGGGGCGAGTTTTAAAGATCCCAATTCCTTGTTCGGTATCAGCTCTGGCTCGCGTGGTGAGCGCTGGTTTCATGGGGTGAGACCTTGAAATTTCCCTTTTTCTTGTTTTCTTCAATTTTCCAAGTTCTCTTGAGCTTCACTTTTAACCTGAAAATAAAAGTAGCATTAAATGCTTTATTTGACTCAAAATTAGCAAAATTTACTAAAAACTACTTAAAAGACTCAAAATGTTGCTCGAGGACAATTAAAGCCAAATTTGGGCGAAAACGAGATTAAACTCGAACATTTAGTACAAAAATCATGACCTTACTAGTTATAAAATTAGATGAGCTAGAGGCTTATCATCTATGAAAGGTCCTTTCGATTTCGGGGTCAACTTCAATAAGATTTCCAAGACTTTGGGATCTTCGCATAAGAGAGACACCTGCAAAGAGAGAGACAGATAGACTAGAGAAAGAAAAATTAATAAAAAATTGTCCAGAAAAATCAATTTAAAAATTAAATTGAAATTCAAGAAAGCATAGTCCCCAGCAACGGCGCCAAACATTTGATAGTGTAAATCCGCAAGTGTACGGTTTCGTTGTCAAGTAATAAAAAGGTCGAACCAATAGAGACTGTGATCTCAAACAACAATTAATTATTAAATTAATTATACTAAACAAGAAAAAATTTGATTTTTGAAATAAGATTTAACTAACAAATCAAGTATTTAAAACGCAATCAAACAGAATCACAAAACAAATCAAATCTGGAGTTTTTCAAATTAAAAGAGATTTCCAGGAATTGGGTTACTGACAAGACTGCTTATGTTACTAAATTGGCTACCCCTCTTGTTAATTATCAAAATTGTTTTGAGGTGAATTTATCCTAATAAATTTAATGTTCCCTCTCAAGATACAAGAACCGTGCCCAATTAAACCAACCCTTACTCTCGTGGTAATTGTATTTAAATTGAATCCATTAAGATTTGTGACAATTCAATGAACCCTCGAAGGACCGCTTCTAACTCTCGTGATTTAAGTCCTAAGTTCAACTCCTATAGATCCGATACCTAAATTCACCGCTAAGTTCGTCCTTAGAGTATCTACGACATGCAAACAAGTGGCCACCGAATTTACAAGTAATTCAAGCAATAGGAATTAAATCGAAAGCAAATTGAAATTAAAAAGAAAGGAAAAACGTCAATTCATCACATAAAACGAGTCTTGTGCATAGCCCCAATTCCTAGAAATAAAAAGACTACTCGCGCATTGCCATGTTCATAGCAACCTTGAATAACAAGAGCATAAAAATCCTAAGAAAAGAGAAGAATTTGAGAAGAAGAGAAATCCTAATTTTTGCCAATTGGTAGCAGCCAAAGATATCTATTTTCGAGTCTAATTGCCTTATTTATAGTGTAGGTTAACTCGGATTTGAAACAATTACAAAATCAAATCAAATCAGCAAATCTTTTTTTTTTTCAGATTTTGCGCGTCACGGCCATGATGCCTGTCACGGCCAGGCCGTGACAGATTCTGACTTGGAGAGCTTGGCACTGGTTGGCCTGTCACGACCGTGATGGCCATCATGGCCTAGCCATGACCAATTCTGACTTGGAGAGCCGTGATGGCCATCACGGCCTGGCCGTGACCAATTCTGACTTGGAGAGTTTGGGCTGGTTTGCCTGTCACAGTCATGATGCTTGTCACTCCCAGGCCGTGATGGACTCTGTTTGGCTCAATTTTCTTGTTTTTCAAGCAAGTCTTCATGCAAACTCCGACATAACCGGTCTTGGGCAATTTAATCATCAATTCCCGTACACACACCACAAAACCATCTTACCCGTTCCAAGGTAAAAACTAACAAAAATCAAATGAAATATGCCTAAACTATATGAAAATGCATGCAAAACTACAAGGAAATATGATGTGAAATCACACTCATCAATGATGTTAACAGTAATATCAAAACATTTCAATTCATTTATGTTACTTAACATAAATGAATATGAATTAATCAAACTCTGTTTGAAAATGATAAATTTGCTACATACAGGGACATATCTAGCCAGAACATCTATTTTAAGAAGGTAAGAATAATGAATCTTGACCATCCAACAATAGGATAACCAAAATTTAAACTTTTAGGGCCCGTTTGGTGGTCAGGATAAGAGAGACAGGATAGGATAAACTATCATATCTTGTCTGAAACTGTTGTTTGGTGAGCCAGCAGGATAGGATAAGTCAATTATGTCACTTATCCTATCCTGTCAGGGCTCGTTTGGTGGTCAGGATAGGATAATGACGGATAGGATAAGAGAACATGATATGAGTAGGATAGGATATGAGCATGATAAGTTGTTATCATATCCGATGTTTGGTCTCCACCAGATAACCAACTGGACAACATTATAATTTAAGTATGAATTTTAAAATTGTTCGTTTTTATTCTAATTGTTTTCATCTTTTATTAGATTTACTTTTTTTTTTATAATTTTCATTATTTAAATTTATATAAAAAAACAAAATTATCCTTATGATAAAATTACATATAATGTTTTAAATTTTTTAAATATTGTCTAAATAAAATTAATTTTTTATATTTTTAAATATTTATTTTTTGTTTTTACTTTACATATAGTTAAATTATTATAATAATTTTTTATATTTTACAGTTTTAAAAATAATATAAAATAACAAACTTAGCATTGTGATAAAATAAAAATAAATTTTAAAATTGATTATTAATATTTTTATTATTTTAAATATTTTATATTTTATTATACCATTTTTTGGTAATCATGTCAATTTTATTATACTTTAAATTATTATTTTATTATACTTTAATTATTTTATATATTATATATTTTTATATTTTATTATACTTTAAATCACCCTATCCTACTTGTTACAGGAAAAAAAATCACCTTATCCTATCCTGTTGAGTTCTAACCCAGCCCTCCTCTCAAGATATAATTTTAACTAGATTGAAAGGATAGGATAAGTGACAGGATTAACTTATCCTATCTTGCTGGCTCACCAAACAACAGTTTCAGACAGGATATGATAGCTTATCATATCCTGTCTATCTTATCCTGACCACCAAACAGGCCCTCAATCTAGTTAAAATTCTATCCTGAGGGGAGGACTGGGTTAGAACTCAACAGGATATGATAAGGTGATTTTTTTTCGGTAACAAGTAGGATAGGGTGATTTAAAGTATAATAAAATATAAAATATATATTATATAAAATAATTAAAGTATAATAAAATAATAATTTAAAGTATAATAAAATTTAACATGATTACCAAAAAAAGGTATAATAAAATATAAAATATTTAAAATAATAAAAATATTAATAATCAATTTTAAAATTTATTTTTATTTTATCACAATGATAAGTTTGTTATTTTATATTATTTTTAAAACTGTAAAATATAAAAAATTATTCTAATAATTTATCTATATGTAAAGTAAAAACAAAAAATGAATATTTAAAAATATAAAAATTAATTTTATTTAGACAATATTTAAAAAATTTAAAACATTATATGTAATTTTATCATAAGGATAATTTTGTTTTTTTATATAAATTTAAATAATGAAAATTAAAAAAAAAATAAATCTAATAAAAGATGAAAACATTTAGAATAAAAACGAAAAATTTTAAAATTCATACTTAAATTATAATGTTGTCCAGTTGGTTATCTGGTGGAGACCAAACATCGGATAGCATAACAATTTATCCTGCTCATATCCTATCCTACTCATATCATGTTCTCTTATCCTATCCATCCTTATCCTATCCTGACCACCAAACGAGCCATTAAAATTACTTAATCGTCACTTGACCATTTAAAAAAGCCATATACACTTGTTTTCAAATCTTCACAGTTCAAATAAAAGCCAATAGTCAAGACTCGGAGTCATTACTTTAATTTTTCGCAATAAAAAAAAATCTCACATGATATGCTACTTGATATGTTCCAAAGGTTTTTGAATATTTAATGAAGTGAAAATTTTCATATGCTATTGTAAAATATTTTCCCGTAATATTATTTCAGTGATTCTATCTATGAATTATGCATCGGGGTCAAGAAATAAAATAAAATTAAGAATGATCCAGATTCTTTTATGCATGTAATTTTGATAAATCTTGGTTGAATGTCTCGTTCCTTATTATATTTGAATTCCTCTATTATCCGATTGATTTATTAAAAGAAATGAATAAATATATTTAGAAATTAACTATCAAAATTCAGAAGTTATATCATAATAGTTAGTATTATTGGTATGTAAAATAATTTGGCAAAAGTTCTTTCTGTTTTTTTTTTAATACAAAATAGCATTTTTTTTTTCGGTTAACTACAAACTAACTATTTTTTATTGTAAAAGAGAAGTAGCTTTAATATTTTGTTAGGCAGACACGATCACAGATATTCATTGCCAACTACAAGCATGGAATACTTTTAGAATTTATGGATATATTGCTATCATACATAAATGGAGGTCTCTCTACAACATCCCAAAGTCTGTTTAGTCAATCCAACCTAGGAAAAATATTTCACTGCAATTTTTCATATCCATCCGCTTCAAAGTCAAGATTACCATGGTTATTAACAATAACAATGATCGAAGGTCCCATTTGGTCCGTAGATAACATTGCAACTAATATGGTTGATGAAAACACGGCTCCCCGAAAAACAGACAATCTTATTGCAGTAGCTCGTCAGATTAGACTGCTCTAAAGTGAGAGAAAAACTATAAAGTAAATAACTAGCAAAAGTGAGTTAACATCTTAATGTAAATTAAGAATGGTATATATTATCGATTTTTCTATCTTATGCAACCTTGTACATGTTAAGAAATCAAAAATAGAAATGTTGTGTTTAAAGTAGTATATTCAGTTTTTTGAAAATTTAAAAGTTACTTTTTCCAATACATTTCTATTTTTTGATTCTTTAACATATGCAAGGTTGCTTTCTCACTTTACACTTTGTTCACTTTAAAAGGAGGAACTTTATGCATAGCAGCAAATATGAAAAGGGGACCCCCGGAATAGTACAGAAACAATTAATTGTCTATGCTACCAGGCTGTACACAGTGACCCAAGAAACTTGGAAATTTCAATGGCAGACAAAAGTTTCATACTCTAAAGGTGCTACACGATATTCTACTATACCTCAAATCCCTGAGCCAGGGTAGTTAGAAAGCTACTAGTCATAAGCCACTTGTTTTTGATACATGAACGTGAGTTACAGCTGATTATAACTACACGTCCATACATAAAGTTAGAAGAAGTATTCAAACCATGTCCGCGATATCATTATGCCCACTTTCATGCCACCCAGACCCTGCTCTGAATTTACAAACAGGGCATGTTCCTTGTTGCCGAAGCCAGGGATCAATGCAACTGGCATGAAACTTCCAGAGACAAAAACAAGGTCTCAGTATCACATTTGAGATAATAATATCATGCTACTAAAACTTTAGGATCACTCAATTTCTTAATATAATATATAATAGTAAAATAATATTCACAACAAAATTGGTCATCAAATATAAACAATGCATGTGTACCCATGGACTACAGTAGGTCCAAAATAGCCCTGGACTCTACTGTGTACCTAAATTCATTCACGACACAATGCACGGATCACAATGGAGAATCCAGAAGAAAGCTGTATTTTTAAATTTATTCATTTATGCTTTCCAGTTTTATCGTGTCAACAGCTGAAGAGAAATGCTAGAATTTTTGAAGAGGAGCCTTGGCGCAACAGTTGAAGTTGTTGCCTTGCCCTTTTTTTGGAAACAAAAAATGTCTAGACAAAACCCTAAACTAAAAATAGAACTGAACCATCTAACATCTATGGCTAAAGTGAAGGAAACTATCAATAACTACCCTTACGGTGAATGATAAAGACATCTTTTGGTGATCTCGAAGATGATGGATGTGGGATTAAACCTGTTAATTCCAATACAGGTTCAAGGGTGGTATGAAACTCAGTTCAAACTACGTGATTTTGGTGATTTAGTGCCATTAGATCCACACTCAGAACTAAGATCAGTAAAGAGCTGCCTGGTGTCCAGAAAAATGGGTACGGGTCTCTCGAGCATTCTTTTGTACAATAACGTGGTGATCAAACTATTGGAAATGACCATCAGCATTTTCGATTGGCATTACTCACTGTCAGCAGCAAATGACCAGAAAAAATGAATAGCAAGCCCTTGTCACCGGTAGCGATTGAGAAGTTGTTATCTACCATATTATTTTTTATTCATTTAAAGAATAATATTTAAAAAGGATTTGTTTAAAAAAGAAAAAAGAAAAAAATTAAAAGCTGGTCCCAAACCATGTCACAATTAGATAGTGTGTGTGACCAATGAGGAAATGGAAGAAAAGAAGACAGAAGGTGTTCAAGTTGAGAACAGGGGCTGTGACTCAGGAGCGAAAGAGATGGGATAATATCAGCTTTGGGGGAATAATAAAAGCTTTGGGGAAAATACTTTTGGTCTAATTGTAACTAAATGATGCACGAGGCAATTAGAGGTATTGGAATCAGTTTTAGATAATAGATAAAGGGGATGCCAGCAATATACTTCATCAAATCCAGTTTCAACTGTAGCCGAGATTTGACAGACTTCGAATCTCTCTTTCTTGTACTCTTTGGCAAAAAAGAGGTGATCAAAACTTGAGCGATTGAAAATGGCGTGCCTGCACTTCCATCTTATGGGTCAAAGTGATATGACTTGATATAACTTTTCCACATACATGGAGTGACTCAGATGATAGTTTGCAGTTATGACTGAGAATGTATTATTAGTCAGATAGGAAACATGGTATTTGCTAAACAAATGCAAATTAAAGCTATGGGATAAACCTGATGCAAACAGGGCAAGCTACGAAGCGTATCTCCAACATTAACTTGCTCCAAACATACACTGCAAGTCAGCTCATCATCAGAGGCTTTCATGCTACCGACTGCATTTGGATTATCTTGCTTCTTCTGCCACAAACAAAAATAAGTTACAAATTATCAATTATGTCATCCTGTCACTCTACACTAAGAGCTCACAAAAATGCAAGATTTTCCAGTGATAGCAAGGAAAAGTGCAACATGTACATGAGCGGTTGAAACTTATGTCATTAGCTCCCCATTAAAATCAAAATAGAGATGGAACAATAATTCTGCTCGAGAGACCACATCACATCATAAAGCTGATACAAAATATGTAGTGGATGGTTCCACCGACTTGGGATGAATGCACACACCGGTGGATGCCAATGATGAGATTATGTTCAAAAAAGACAATCTATCTAATGGCATTGATAATTTCCAAAGTACTAAACCATGATAAATGTGCTATATATCTATAACAAAATCATCATATATGATGCAGTTTGAGGAGTATCAGATAATTGTGTATGAAAATCCATAACAAGCAAATAGAAATACAACACGCTCTGGGAAACTGTAAAAATTGTCATGAGATACAATGTAACTTGTTTAGGCCAGATAAAAAAAATACCAAAGATGTGGTTGATACATCCGCAGGAGTAGAAGATGAAGCCTGTTGCATTGTGGAACTACTGCTGTAAGCAAAAGCAGCTTCTTGTCAAACTATCAGAACTAAAACTTCTGAAAAGTGCATTTAGACTCGTGAAAATTCATATATCATGGGTATACATTCCACTTTCAGTTTTTTTCAAAGGTTTCTTAAAAAGTTTAATCCAACCCAAGATTCATTTAAGAGGTATGACAATTTTCTCTGCTTTTAAAATCTAAAAGTTGAATGTAAACTAACTTTAAATTGCATATGAAATAACAAATCTAAAAGAAAAGTTCTTATGAATGGAGGTAAGTGGTGTGCTATTTTGGTTAATTTGTAATGACAAGACAAAAGTGAGTTGGATTGCCACATAATTTTGGACAAGGATTTTGGTAAAACTTCTTGGTACATCTAGTACCACTCTTAGCGTTACAGTTACTGGTTTAAAATATCCAAATCCATTAAAAAGAAGGATAAAAAAAACTAATCTGACAGATTACGTACTTTTGCTGACCAGAAACCTTGTATTTGTGGACAGGAAGAGCATTTATCTCTTCCTCAGTCATAGAAGGTGCAGCAGGAACATTATCTGAATCCAGTGCTCTTAATGTTTCATAATCTGAAACAAAAGGGGGAAAAACTCTACATGAATATATTAGTTACCACATCTAAAATGAATGTGTAAATTAAGTACTGTTGAATTGGTTTTCAAAAAGTTCCACAAAGGCCTAGTAACAAGCAAACATGAATAGAACTACAAAACCTAGATCATCAAACTCCCGATCAAGAAGTGCAAGTTGAAGTCTGAGGCCTTGCAGACGCCCTCGAGTTGCGAGTGCTATTGACGATGGCATATGCAGCCGTAGTTCAGTGTGGCCAAGAAGTTCAGTTGCTACTGCTGCATGAGCTTGGGCCTGACCATGTAGCTGTTGACATGTGGCATACATCCTTAACATTGTGGCTATCAAGAAAACACCAAGCACCACCCAGAGCTACAAACACAAATCAAAAGAAAACCACATAGATCACTTAAATAATCTAGAATGTCTTGTGTAGATTAAAAAACTTGTGTTTCTTGTTTACAATCTAGAGGACCTTACCAGAAAATTTGGTGACATCTGATGGGAGTTCAGTATCATGAATAAAAGGAGAACTGAAACATACAGGAAGTTAATAAATGTGTATTGAAGAGAATACAAAAAAATCTTCACAAAATATTCTATGGCACAACATGATATGAAATAGTTCTAATACCTGTGACAAGAAAAGTGAGAGAATTCGAATTACTAGGACGTGCTGCATGAACACGCTGAAGAAAAAATGGAATCAATATGATGTTTTAGTTTAAGTGGTTAAATTGACTACAAATATGAAGATGATAATACTTTAATTCCAGAAAAAATCAAACATTAAAAAGAAATCATCGCCCAAGCTAAACTTAAATACTTATGCAGATAAATGATCTGTGTGCTTGTATATTAAATTAGAGTAAATTCTCTAGAGTGACTAAATCTCTCAAGCTACTCTTTCTTTAAGAATGATCATTCTTAACCTTTTTTTTTTATTTTATATTTCAAATTTAAATCATATTATTAATTAAGTATGCATATCTGCTTTATAATTTTAATAGTTTTACATTTTTATCTTTAAATTTATTTTCTTAGATTCTATTTGAACGAATCAGTTAAGCATATCTTCTTTACAACTTTAAAAATGTTTCTCTTTTAGTTTATATTTGTTTAAATTTTATTTGAATTTAAAAGTACGTGTAGAATGCATGGGATACTTGGTGATTCAAAATGTACATACCAATGCACGCCTCTCAGGCACAAATCCTGGAAGTCCAGTTGGTATATCTGCTCTTGTTCCTCGGAAAACAAAACTCATGGCTCTATATATTTGGAAACTTGAATGAAAACTTTACCGGTTTACTAAAACAAAATCTACAATTAAAACCTGTCAATGTTTGGAAAAATCAAATCATCATAGTCAGAAAACAAGAAATCAAACCACAGATACATGCTGAGTGTGAAGTTCAATAGGATCCACACAGAAAGACAAAAGGCAAAAATTTAAATTAAAAAAAAAAAAAAACTAGGTTATTATATCAAGAGAGGCTACATCCAACATTCCATATTCTAATACTACTTGGATCATCCCTAAAATCGCCTATAGGTCCAAAATATATTTGCCAGAAACCGTAACCATTGAACTATCTAAACAATCACCAGCCACTGCCTCCATTTGCTAGGTGCCGCCACTGAATCACTTACAGATAAACAAACAGAAGAGGCATTATGAATTATGATACCGAATCACTTCCTAGAATTGCAGATGATTGATTACACTTGCAATACTTCAATGGCGATACTCATTAAAATAAAATTAGAAATAAAAAAACATTATTTTTCATCGGTGCATTGGAATATGGAACTGGGAAATGGGACATTGAAGCATGCAAATCTCTAATGCCCATAACTCAAATTAAGACTTTTAAGACAATTAAGTAAACAAAACAAAACCCCAGCCTGAAAAATATCAAGATCGCGTTCAATTAAATGAAAAAACTTCAGAAACTTAACACCAAAAATCACTGCCAGCAAAAAAATAAGCATACATTTGATTCGATGCTACCTATGAAAGTCTGAGAGTGAGAGATGGACTTACGAAATTTGATTCAGTAGTGATCGGAAAAAGCGTTTCGATCAAAACGAGACGTTGGATTGGATCTCTGGATTCTACTTCTACACCAGCAACAGCAAGACGACGACGACGACTTTGTAAGTAATTTTATTTTATTTTCACTTTTTTCTCCCTTCTTAGTTCCGTGTGCCGCGGTCAAATTGTTTTGGGCTAGGCCGAAAATAATTTCTTGCAGACGTAGCCCAGCCTTATTCTTACTGGGCTGCCTGAATTTGTTGGACTAAAAATACTTTTTGCTTCGTTGACATTTTAAATTTCGCCATTCAAACCAACTTGATGTCTCAATTTGTCCAAGCATATTATGCATGATGTCGCACTCCTTTGGAGTCGCTTAATTTTTCTTTCTATAGGTCATTAGGTCCCATCGTTCTAACTCATCATTTTTTAATTTATACTAGTCTAACTAACTCTACACTATCTTTCAAAAAAAAAAAAAAAAAAAGTAACTCTACACTCAAATGATATAACTTGTAAAAAGTTCGTCAAATTGGTTTCACACCTTATCACACATCTTTATTTACATTTTTTTTTTGTTTCAATTTAAAATATTAACTTTTATTTTCATTTGATATTAGTATTCATTTAATATTATTATTTTCTCTCTTATTTTTATTGGTGGTTCTTATATAGTAATCAATTATTTTTATAAGTAATTGTCCTTACATATATCATCTACTTTAACTTACTCCAATGATCCAACCCCAACAAAATATATCCTTAATCATGTTAAGAAACTACAATTGAAGTTGCTTTTAGTGTGCTGCTTAAGAAATTTAAAAAATATAAGTTTTCATTTCAATGACAACACCCAAACACAAAAGTACCTTGCTATCAAACGCTTAAAAAAGACCCCATGAAGATCCTGAAAAAGAAATGCATCACAGCTCCCTTGTGGGTGACAAACATAATTGTACTGGTCGAGGAGTAAAACTCAGCCACCGAACTTGGATACCCGATCCGATATAAGCGGAAAGATAAGATCATGATACTATCTCAAATAACATTATCTGGTTACAATAGATAAATCCCACTAATTAAGGAAATCATATATCTCGGCGAAGATTTAAAGAGATAAATCCAATCTCTAAGAGATAAGGGATCCTATTATAAAAAGAGAAGAACCCCAAGGGAAAAGGATATTTTTTGACTAACCTAGGTGAATCTCCCTTAAGCGTATCAGAGAAACTAGCTTGACCAAGAGACTATTGAAGAGTCATTGCTTGCTGGTATTCATCGGGTACAAGATTAGGGGATTGAGATCACTGTATGACCAAGGGTTGAACCAAGAACTACGTCTGGCTTTGATTCCCATTGGGATACGTAGGACCGGAATACAATATTCTGTCAAGCCATAAACTAAAACAAACCCCATTGTTCATTCTTGGTTTGACGTTCTACGACAAGATTCCGGCAAGTCGGATCTCGACAGGAACATTTGGCGCCCACCATGGGGCCGAGGAAAAACTTTCCCCGATTCCATAAGAAAGCTTAATGATGACTACATGGAACGGACCCAGGGGCCGCACAACGAAAATTACGTTGATCATGAAGCATCGAATACAAACCAGAACCCAGTGTTTAAAGAACCGAACCGGAGATTGAACCGGTGAGACCTCTGGATCATGGTTCAATTGGTTCAACCGGTCTAACCAGAGGTTGAACCAGATAATAAATAAATAAATAAATAAATAATAGCAAAAATTATAAATAATTTATATATTATATACTTCATTAGTTTAAACTTAAATTTTTTATTATATCTTCACGTACTCAGTCTAATTGGCACTAATTTATTTTTTGGAAACAGAGTATAATAACTTTTCTTGGAAAGCAATTGTTTTTTTTTTTTGCACTCATCTTCCTAGAGTCTGCTTCATCTTCCTTCCCGGGGAGTTATTATTACTAAAGTGTAAACAAATAAAGTATATTTATTAAAGTGGGTGAATCCAACGGTCACATACCCCCACTCACACATTCATACCCTTCTCATCTTTTCATTTATCTGATATTGTGCTTCAAAAAAAACTCTCTCTGTGCCACTCCAATGAGGCTTTCTTCACCATGAGGAACATGATGATAGTGACAATGGGAGTAACTTCGCAAGAACACGACGAGGCCATCTTCACCAACAATAACAGGAACCGGATGAGGCCATCTTCACCAACACGTACTCCCTCAGCACTTGTTAGATGTTCAATCCTTTCGAGGCTGAGCTCTGACACCAACTGAACTTGACATGGCAAACACAAGATCATTTTCAAACAAAGAGATTTGAAACAGAAGCACACACAAAGACAAAGATCCTTTTAAAAAGACTTTAACAAAAACAATATAAAAACCTCACAGTTAGTATAAGCAAATAAAACTAAAGAGTTTAGGGATAAAAGATTCACGCAAGAGATCTTATCCTGATTCACTCTCTTCCAACCAAGAGCTACGTCCAGTCCATTCGACTTGAAGGATTTATTCACTATTTCTCCAAATAGATTACAACCAAGTATTTAACATCTCTCCAGGCTACAAGTATTCCTTTCTTATCAAGCCTCTTCAGGCTCTAACTCTAACAAAGAGATTTAATGATTGATCTTCTTAACTCACTATGTGTGAGAGTATGACAGTTTAAGAACAGTTGAATATTACAACAATATTCAAACTAAAGAATACAGACTCTTGCTCTTGAAAGAATATTAGAATGAGTGATTATTGATTGGCAAAAGTCCAACTAGCAAGATTGTGCAGGTAAAAAGTTATCATTCAGTATCTGAGGTCTTCAATTTATATTGACCTTCTTCTTTACTTGTATTTCTTCAACGGTTACTTTGAATAATCTCGTTTAGAGATAACATTTAATGCATAATATCCGTTGTGATTGATAGCTTGATGTAGCAATGATGAATAGTACTCTTGTTTATCGAGGTAACATGAAATGGGAGGCTTAATCCTCTGAGTATTGCAGCTTGAGCACTTGTTGTTCCTCTTTTGTGTATAATCCAGCTTTTTCAGTCATAGAGTTGTCATCGTACAGATCGTTTTGCAATATCTTATTGTACGATTCTGCTTTTTGCATTTCTTGAGTGTACTATATTTCTTTTACAACGGGTTGAAACATTAAAGCAGATAAAACAAATTGAAGAACAAATATTCTATTGAAATAAATATCAATAATTTGAAATAAATTCAAGAGATTCGGATTGCATTTACTTCATTACAAGGATGGAGCTCGTCTAAAAAGAACTTCGTCTACTTAGTTATAAGATAGACTAAATCTGTTCAAAATTTTATTTTGCTCGTCTGATGATGTGGCATATCCTTTTGGCTAACAAGTCTTCGGACTTGCTATTTCTTTATGAGTTATAAAGATTTCCGTCTAGTGATGTGACAGATAGAGCTCGTCTGCCAGATTACTTTATGTTTTAGTTCATTTACTTCAACTAATTACTTCCGTCTGTTTACGTGACAAGATAGACTCGCTTATTATCAAGTCTTTATACTTGTTGTACCTAACAAGTTATTTAGGTATTTATCTAGCAAATATTTAGAGCTTCGTCTACTTAAGTAAGCTAGTCTAAAGAAGTAACTTTACCAAAGTTTTTTATCAGTCCGTCTACAGGGATGGACGCGTATTTTTCAATTAGAACTTATCTCATGTTTCTTTTACCTATATGTAAATATTCTTGCACAACTGAAAGCACATGTTAGATCTCAACGAACACTTTGCCAAGCAAATTTAATCCTTTTATTAGCATCAAAATTTTAGAGATTATTAAATCCAAACCACTTTGGTTCCAACAATCTCCCCATTTTTGATGATGACAAAAATAATTAAATTTGAAAAGCAAAGTCTAAGAAAGCTTGCAGGGATCCCCTAAAACAGAGCATTCAAAATATTTAAGCAGAATAAGCATATGAGAATCAACTGCACGCAATATATATATATATATATATATATATATATATATATATATATATATACACGAGAATAAACACAAGTATCAGAGCAGCAGATAAGTATATCAAACCAGTTTAGTAATTAGAAAAGAATATGCAAATGCAAACACATAAGAGCTATTCAAAAACTGACTTTATATATATAATTATCTTTTCTTTCCTTTCTCCCCCTTTTTGTCATCAGCTAAAATGGTAAAAGAAGAGGACCATCATTGCCAGTACAAAAAAGAATAAAGAAAGATTAAGCAGAAGGAGGTGGTGGAGGAAGAGGGTCCTGAGCTTGACTCTTCTTGAAGTCCATGAGGAATTCAAGCATTTTATTCACAACCTCCAAGGTTGGAGCCATTGAAGTTTGGACTTGCTGATGGACATCCTCCTTGATCTTCTCAGTTGGCTTTTCAACTTTCTCATCAACTAATTTGCCAACCCTTTCATCAACTAGTTTACCAAGAACTTCTTCAAAATTTGATGGCAGAGTCTGTTGCCTTGAGCTTTCTGCAGACTCTTGAAAAGTGATCAGTGTTCTTGAATGATCTTCAGGGTGCATTACAACTAGTGCTAAAGGTTGAGAATATTGTCTTTCTGATGATTTTTGTTGGTGACAGGATTCAGCAGTATCTTCTAAACTATCAGTAATGACAATTTGACCATGTTCTTCAACAACAAGTTCATCTGTGATAGGTTTTGGAGTAGGTCGGGGCTTCTTTGAGATCTTTTTTGCCCATTTAATAGGATAGATAAATTCCACATTCATACTGTTAATTGGAAGTCCCCAGAGGTCTTTATAGATCATGTATCTAAAGTGTGAGAGACCACACTTTCCTCTGACCTTGGGAATATCCTTCTTTTCTTCTTCAGACAAACCAGAGGAAGATGCCTCTCTGGTGCAGTGGATAATGTGAGACTTCCAGAATTCAGCAGCTCTGTGCTCATTGATCAACTCAATGGATTCATTATTCAGTACGAAATCCAGCATTGAGTAGTCAAAGGTCTCTTTATCAAGATCAAGCAATGCTGACTCGGCTTCAAGCATCATTCCCTTGAATCTTCTGTTCTTCAAGTCCTTGTCCTTGTTAAGATCTTGCAATGGCAATCTTGGACAGATCCTATAGGGCTTGATTCCAATCTTGGTTGCTTCATTATGCCTCAGCCAGGATAGAGGGACAAAATTTGCAACTCTATCAGCTCTGATTTGACTGAATTCTCACTTCAGCATATCATAGTAGAGTTGATCCAGAAACAAATCAGCAGCCCTCCCATAGATTCTGGGATGCTCAAAAGACACCCATTTAGTGTCCCTTGGCATGATCATGGGGACATGCTTAGAAGATCTTGTTCTTTTCTCAAGAATAGTAGGAAGATTTTTCCTCTTGGGGTCAGTCTCCCAGACGGGTATGATATGTCTCTCAACTCCATCAGTAAGTCGTATGAATGGAGGAGTTTTGACAAGGTTTGGGTAAATTTTTATGGGGGGGAATTTGGTTTGAGGTAGGTGAGTGACTAATGGCCCTAAATCATTGTGCATTTGAGAAGGCACATTTTGGATTAATTTACACTCAGGGGGAGGTAAGTAGAGGGGTTCAACAGATGGGCTAACTTCTTCCTCATACTCAGACAGAGGATACCATCTGTCAGGAATGTGTTCTGGTTCAGGTTGGTGAGAATGAAACAAAATTTTTCATTCCCTTTTTACCTTGGCCCAATCCTCAGATTTGCCATTGTAAAGGACAGAAGTTGGGGTGAAGGGAAATAAGGTTCTCAGAGGTTTGGGGAAATGGGCACCAGGGGAAATGCCTTCATCTGGTTGATTTAACCAGGGATCATCAGCATGAATAATAGGTTGAAATTGTGAAGTGGTTATTTGTGTTGGTTGGGGTGAAAGGGTGTGGGAATGTATACATCATTTGGAGAGGAGACAGGCACATCATCTATCCTAGTTTCTAAACTAGACACCAGGGCATCTACTGCTAATTGAACAGGATCACTAGCAGAGATGGATACCTTTGGAGTCTTAGTCGATATGTCTTTCCTTGCAGGTTGCCTTCTCTGTTTTGTTGGTACAAATGATGGAACAGGCACAACGGCCTCAGCAGCAGCAACAGAGGTCTTCTGCTTCTTCAGAATTGAACTGATAAGAATGATATCCTCATCAGGCTCCTCATCTTCATTGTGAGAGAGGATAATTCTTCTTTGCAGCAGGGGCATCAGAAGGCTCCCTGATAACAATGCCACTTGCTGGTCTCTTGGGGGCAGGCTTCCTTATAGCAGTGGTCTTTTGCCTAGTTATCCTTTTAACCCCTAGGATTTATGCATTATTTTGTTCAACCATCTCTTCTTTAGCCTTCATCAACTCCTCAGTCTTGGCCATTGCAGCAGCAGCATAGATACTGAGGTTCATGTTGGCTATGTTCATCTTTCCAAAGTCTGCAGCAGACATTGGTTTTTCAGTTAATAACCTAGCTTGCTCATCAGGAGTCTTTGCAGAAAAAAAACTCATGGATTCCTTGAGCCTTGAAAATCTTTGAGAGAAGATGGCAGAGGCAGAATTTGTGAAGAGGGGAGAGGTTCTCCTTGGATCCAACCTTGTGAAGAACCACTTTGTTGAGTAGCCGATGAAGGATACGAACGATGTCCTTCATTTCAACAGTCTTCCAAGACTGAGTCCTGACTGTGTCCTCTTTCATGAGACAGACTTCTATAGTCTTAGATCCACCTAAGACTTCGTCCCATGACTCAGTGAAAACAAGACCTTCCTAAGCACAAAAGATTGCATCAGCAATAGTCTTCTCTGAGACTGTAATCTTCTTTCTTAACACTGTTGAGTAGAAATCAGTTTCAGTCAGTTGGACGTTTCTCCAGAATTCCCTGATTAGGTTGGGAAAGATAGAGACTTTCTCAGAGAAGAGTCCTCCCCACCCAGCTACATTGACATATTTGCTTATGTCAAGATTGTAGTCTTGCAGCACACCAAGGTTGAAATGATGCTTTATAGCTAAGTTGAGATTGTCCACGTTAAAGGTTGAAGAAGAAGCCATTATAGGTGATCGAAGAGCTTAGGGTTTGAAAGCAAAGAGAGGAAAAGAGAGATAGCTCGAGAGGTTATGGAAGCATAAAGTTTTTCTCAGAGGGAAGAGATTACTTTTAAAGGAATTATGAATATCAAAGGTTTTAAAAAAAAACTTTTGACATGACATGTCATTATGATAAAACCGCGTTGGTAACTTGGAACCATAAAAAGGTCTTGATGGGGTTGATGGAAGTACTGACTCAGTAAAGAGAAAAAAGGATAAATTTGTCTTGTGACAAAATAAATGCATTTATTAATACTCGAAAAGAATATCTTTAATCATAGGTAGATGTGAACTCGACTGAAACTATTCAATGGATGCGATAACCAGTATCAATGGTTGCGTCATATGGAGGTGCAATACATTATGCAATAGACGCACAACTTCAAATATGTATTAGACGAGTATAGGTAATAGACGCAGGATTAGCAAAACAAAATTTTTCTCCAAGCTGGACGCTTGATTTAATCCACACACATCATATTAAGATGCTTTCTAATAAAGATAAATTTGTCCTCTGCAAGAGGTTTAGTAAAGATATCTTCTCATTGATGGTCAGTATCTACAAATTGAATATCAATCACACCTTTTTGCACATAATACCTAATAAAATGATGTTTGATCTCTATGTGCTTAGCTCTAGAGTGCAAAATTGGATTCTTAGATAGATTTATTGCAACTGTATTATCACCCATAAGCGGAATACTACTTACAAATACATTGTAGTCCTCTAATTGATGTTTGATCCAGAGAAGTTGTGAGCACCAACTTGCAGCTGATATATACTCGGCTTCAGCAGTTGATAAAGAAATGGTACTTTGTCTTTTGCTTGACCATGAGACAAGATTAGCTCCAATGAAGTGGCATCCTCCACTAGTGCTTTTTTTTTCAATTCTATCTCCAGCATAGTCAGCGTCACAGAAACCAACTAATCTGTAATCTTCATTGTTACTAAAGCACAAACCAAGATTAGTAGTACTTTTTAAATATCTAAAAATTATCTTAACTACAGATAAGTGAGATTCTCTAGTATCAAATTGAAATCGAGCACATAAATATACACTGAACATAATATCATGCCTAGACGTAGTAAGATATAAGAGAGATCCTATCATACCTCTGTATACCTTTTGGTCTATCTTTTTCTCTTTATCATCTTTGTTTAGTATGGAAGTGGGATGCATAGGAGTATCCATTGGTTTACAGTCATCCATCTTAAACTTCTTCATAAGTTCTTTTGTATACTTAGTTTGGTGGATGAGCACCTCGTCCATGGTTTGTTTTACTTGAAGTCTAAGAAAGAATTTGAGTTCTCCCATCATGCTCATTTCAAACTCTTTCTGCATTAACTTAGAGAATTCATTGCATAAAGACTTATTAGTACTACCAAAAATAATATCATCAACATATATCTGTACAACTTTGAAATTAGACTTAATGGATTTTCAAAATAAGGTTGTGTCAACCTTTCCTCTATTGAATCCATTTTCCATAAGAAAGGAACTTAGTCTATCATACCAAGCTCTAGGAGCTTGCTTAAGACCGTACAAAGCTTTCTTAAGCTTATATACATGTTCAGGATGGGTTTGACACTCAAAACCCGGAGGTTGCATAACTGATAATCCACTGTCTTATCACATTTTATCTATTATTTTAGAGCGGATTTCATCAATTAAATTTTGTTGAATGCTTGATTTAGCCCAAACTAGACTATGTTTTCCTATTTTGGTTATTTTAGAGTCAATGTATGTATTTAATTAAATTTATTTAGATTTTGATTAATTTTCTGATATTATTCTTATTTTTAATTTTTAGGAAAGTATCAAGAAGAAAAGAGTGGAAATCAATTAAATTGAAGACTGCCAAGTAGATTGCAAGGGCCCACATGATGGATTTGAATCCAAATCAATTTGGATTTGAATTATTATGATTGAAAGATAATTCAATTGGCATCGAGATAAAAGATTGGATCCAAATCAATTTGGATTTGGATAATAATTGCCTATCACAACAATAAAGGATATGATAAGATTTGGCAATTAATTTGGAGATATTGATTTGGAAACGAAGATTAAAATGCTCAGGATCAGTTATGTTAGAGCTTGCATAAAGACGGAGCTTGAAAAGCAAGAAAAATGAGCCAAACAGAGCTCATCACGGCCTAGCCGTGACAGCCATCACGGCCATGATCGAGCAAGGCTGAAAAGAAAAGTACGCAAAAGTCAGAACCTGTCACGGCCAGGCCGTGACGGCCGTGACAGGCCAACCAACGCCAAGTTTTCCAAGATAGAATCTGTCACGGCCTGGCCGTGACATGCAACACGGTCGTGACACACAATATCTGAAAATTTAACTGCTGATTTGATCTCATTTTGTAACAGCTTTGAATTCAAGTTACCCTACATTATAAATAGGACTCTAAGGTTCGAAAATAGGGATCCATTGGGCTTCTACCTTAGGCAAAAATTAGGATTTCTCTTCTTCTCAATTTCTTCTCTTCTCTTAGGTTTTTTTATGCTTTTGTTATTCAAGGTTTCCATGACCATGGCAATGCTTGAGTAGTTGTTTTTATTTCTAGGAATTGGGGTTATGCCCAAGACTTGTTTTATGTTATGAATTGACATTTTACTTCTTGTTAATTTCAATTTGCTTTCGATTTGATTCCTATTGCATGAATTACTTGTGAGTTTGGTGCGCACTTATTTGCATGTCATAGATACTCTAAGGACGAACCTAGTGGTAAACTTAGGTATTGGATCTATAGGGATTGAACTTAGTAATTAAATCACGAGAGTTAGAAGTGGTCCTTCGAGGGTTCATTGAATTGTCACGAATCTTAATGGGTTCAATTTAAATACAATTACCACGAGAGTAGGGGTTGGCTTAATTGGGCAAGGTTCTTGTATCTCGAGACGGAACATTAACTTATTTAGGATAAATTCACCTTCAAAGCAATTTTGATAAATAACAAGAGGGGTAGTCAATTTAGTAGCATGAGCAGCCTTGTTGGTAACCAATTCCTGGAAATCTCTTTTTCATATTTAAAATCCCAAAAATATTTGATTTGATTTTATTGTTTCTTTTATTTTTTTGAAATCTTTTCACACCTATTTCTCAGTCTAAATAGTTGTTTAATTTGTGAAGTGACACTTTATTTCCCAATCCCTGAGTTCGATACTCGGTTTCTCACCATTTTATTATTACTTGCTTCGATCTGGTGCGCTTGCCGGAGCCTATAAAGTTTTTGTCACCGTTGCCGGGGATTGACACTACCAATATCATTAGTAACAAAGGAGGCAACTACTTTAGACTTTTTAATTTTTATTTGTATATATTTGACCTTTTCTTTTGAGTTTTATTTGTGCAAGGTTAATGAAACACATGGACTATCATTACTATCCAACTTGGAAATATCAACTTGATTAGATCGTATTTGATGGTATCACTGATAAGCACGTGAAGATATACTCCAAAGAAGAATGGAAATCATATTTGTCATCTTTACAACTACCACCATACTTCGAGCTGGATCCCGATTTGCTAGAGATTCGTTGGGATATATATGCTTATCCTTTGAGCTTGAGCATAGAGCGTAGCAAGGAGGAAGTTAGTTCCATGATTCAGAGGGTTGAAATGCGAGCAGGGGAAAATGCTAGTAAGATAGCGGCATCGCTAAGTGACAACTTTCAAAAGTTAGAAGAACAAGCTAGTGAATTTTCTAGATTGCTAACAGAAAAGCAGCATGGAATTCAAATTGAAGATAATCTATTTGCTAGCATGGACGTGAATGAAGATGAAGTGGTGGTGGAAGATGATTCAAGAGGAGAGGATCATGAAGAGGAGTGCAAGGAGGAAATATCTCCTATTGTTCCTTTGCAAGGGACAAAAGAGACCAATCATATGGAAAATACTTCTCTCACCATTCCTATTGAGGAGCCTAAAAATTCTGAGTTGGATAAGTATGTTGGTTTGCATGCATGTTTGGATATAACAAAGTCGGTACCTTTTATTTGTCTACAACATTACTTTGTGAAAATACCAACTTTGGAGTTCAAGTCATTGCTTGAGAATTGGGAGTTTTCATCAACAGCGGCAAGGGCTCTAAGGTCGCCTCAAAAAGTTATGGTTCTAGTGCTTCATGGAGAAACTAATTACATAAAGGTCATTCTTGGAGTAGGTGACTTACCATTTGACCCAAGAGGAAATGAGCTCATCATATCACTTAAAGAAGTCAATGAAATCTCATCACACTTGCTTCTTCCATCTCCACTCCACTAGTCATGGGATCCGAGAGGAAGGTCTTACATCTTGGGCATCTCTTGGTCTTTTTACCATAGACTATGGGATCCGGGTGGAAGCGTCTTCAATGAGTTTTTCTAAACCCTTCTCTTTTTATTTATTTTGCTTTTCTTTACTTGATAATATGTGCGTGAGTCTTCTATCGGTGAGCTTGAATGAATTTTATTAAATTTAGCATAAATGGATTGCATGATAAATATTGATTTTTGATGATTTCCCCTAATGATTTGAAAATTGAAAATTGATTCCCATGTGAAAAATTGAAAATTAAACTTTGAGAAATTTTATTATGATTGCATAATTTATTATAAGTTTAGGATGAAGGGATGCACATATTAGGGATTGTATCTCGGTCAAACAATTTGCGAAAAATGTCCAGGTGAGGAATTTGAACCTCCAACAATGTTTTTGAATTGTGTGAATCACTTTTAAGTTACACTTTCCCGGATTTGCTTGAATCTCTTCATGGTTGCATGTTTATATTTTTGCATCAAATGATTTAGGCAATTTTCTTTGAAATAGCTACTTGGCCTAAAAAAAGACCATCCCTAATACATGTTCCCTAGTTAGCCACATTGAGCCTAATAGCCTATTGTTTCTTGATGACCTTATGTTATAGTCCAAAAATCTGGAAAAACCATGTTAACCCAATCTTAGGATTTAGGAGAACATGGATGCTTAGCAAGACAAGGGTTGAAGGAAACTAAGTTTGGGGTGGCTACAAGGGTTCGATATATTATTTTGGGTTGAGAAAAAGAAAAAAAAAAGTAGGTTGAAGCCAAAGGCAAAAGGGAGAAAGAAAAAGAAGAAAAATAAAAAATGCCAAAAAGGGCAAAATAAAATGGTGTCAAAGGAAATAGGTTGTAGCCACCCAAAGCGTCAAAAAGAAGAATGGAAAAATGAATTAGAGTGAAAATAATCGTGTAAAAAGTTTTATGCTCTCTTAATTCCTAGGGATGTAAAGCCTAGCACCTTTGTATATCCTATCTTTAGCCAGGCTACATTACAACCTATGAAAGATCTTTTGATGATGCATGCATGTTTTCGTGGGAACTTTGTTTGATATGAAAATCAAATTCATGGAAAGTGCTCTAGAAATGTGAAATTGGGTGAAAGTTGATAGCCTAGACAAATTTAGCGAATGAGTGAATTATTAAATGCCCTTGTGAGGAAGGTAAATGTTTGAAATTGGTGATCTCCCTTTTGTGTGTAACTCGAACCCTTTGCTTAGATTAATAATTGCATGAATGATAAACTTCTCAATTGTTTAAAGTAAATGAATGTGGGGATTACATTGATGTAAATGGGGAAACATTGAAGAAAAATTGAATTGATAAAATTGCATGAAATTTTTGCAAAATTAATTGAGTCCATTGAGCTTACCCAATTCTGAGTCTTTTTGAGTTTTAGTTTGCTTGAGGGCAAGCAAAGTTTAAGTTTGGGGTATTTTGATAATCCACTGTCTTATCATGTTTTATCTATTATTTTAGGGCGGATTTCATCAATTAAATTTTGTTGAATGCTTGATTTAGCCCAAATTAGACTTTGTTTTCCTATTTTGATTATTTTAGAGTCAATGTGTGTATTTAATTAATTTTAATTAGATTTTGATTAATTTTCTGATATTATTTTATTTTTGATTTTTAGGAAAGTATCAAGAAGAAAAGAATGGAAATCAATTAAATTGAAGACTACCAAGTAAATTGCAAGGGCCCACATGATGGATTTGAATCCAAATCAATTTGGATTTGAATTATTATGATTGAAAGATAATTCAATTGGCATTGAAATAAAATATTGGATCCAAATCAATTTGGATTTGGATAATAATTGCCTATCACAACAATAAATGATATGATAAGATTTGACAATTAATTTGGAGATATTGATTTGGAAACGAAGATTAAAATGCTCAGGATCAGTTATGTTAGAGCATGCATAAAGACGGAGCTTGAAAAGCAAGAAAAATGAGTCAAACAGAGCCCATCACGGCCTAGCCGTGACAGCCATCACGGCCATGATCGAGCAAGACTGAAAATAAAAGTACGCAAAAGTTAGAACCTATCACGGCCAGCCCGTGACGGCCATCACGGCCGTGACAGGCCAACCAACGCCAAGTTTTCCAAGATAGAATCTGTCACGGCCTGGCCGTGACATGCATCACGGTCGTGACACGCAATATCTGAAAATTTAATTACTGATTTGATCTCATTTTGTAACAGCTTTGAACTCAAGTTACCCTACATTATAAATAGGACTCTAAGGCTCGAAAATAGGGATCTACTGGGCTGCTACCTTAGGCAAAAATTAGGATTTCTCTTCTTCTCAATTTCTTCTCTTCTCTTAGGTTTTTTTATGCTTTTGTTATTCAAGGTTGCCATGACCATGGCAATGCTTGAGTAGTTGTTTTTATTTCTAGGAATTGGGGCTATGCCCAAGACTTGTTTAATGTTATGAATTGACATTTTACTTATTGTTAATTTCAATTTGCTTTCGATTTGATTCCTATTGCATGAATTACTTGTGAATTTAATGCGCACTTATTTGCATGTCATAGATACTCTAAGGACGAACCTAGCAGTGAACTTAGGTATTGGATCTATAGGGATTGAACTTAGGACTTAAATCACGAGAGTTAGAAGCGGTCCTTCGAGGGTTCGTTTAATTGTCACGAATCTTAATGGGTTCAATTTAAATACAATTACCACGAGAGTAGGGGTTGGTTTAATTGGGCACGATTCTTGTATCTCTAGACGTAACATTAACTTATTTAGGATAAATTCACCTTCAAAGCAATTTTGATAATTAACAAGAGGGGTAGTCAATTTAGTAGCATGAGCAGCCTTGTTGGTAACCCAATTCCTGGAAATCTCTTTGTCATATTTAAAATCCCAAAAGTATTTGATTTGATTTTATTGTTTCTTTTATTTTTTTGAAATCTTTTCACACCTATTTCTCAGTCTAAATAGTTGTTTAATTTGTGAAGTGACACTTGGTTTCTCAATCCCTGAGTTCGATACTCGGTTTCTCACCATTTTATTATTACTTGCTTCGATCCGGTATGCTTGCCGGAGCCTATCAGTAACATTGACCTCTTCATTAAAGCCATTTAGAAAAGCGCTCTTAACATCCATCTGAAAAAGCATAATACTATGATGTGCAGCGAGGGCTGAACCAACAGAGTCTTTAGAGGAGTTCCAACTAGGAGCCCGAGTCGAATAGTGCACCAAGATCTGAGACACCCCGTTGTGCCCTGGTGTTTTATTAGACTAACACTTCATTAACTACTTTCTTACTCGAGTGCTTAATATGAAAATACGTAAAAATTAAAACTTAACTTATAAAGTATACAACTTCATATAGAATGACATATCACAATATAAGTATATTATGCATATTACAAAACACTGTTGAGGATATCCTATCAGTAGGATCCCTCACAGGCATATACTTAGACAAAATGTTAAACAGTAGAAAAATATTAAAAATACGCCTCATGAGACGCACTGGCCATAAATAACTAGACCCTAATCACCATGGGTCACAGCTTGCCCTCCAGCTTCTGGTTCATAGGGAGTTCCATCCAACTCCTATTCGATCAGCTCATCCACAGGGTCTTCACGCACGACCCTCAATCTCATTCTACTCAAGGACGCCATAGTTGCACACCTATTCCCCAAGGTGGAAGTGGTCTCGCTAGAACTCTTGATTTTACGTGTATTATATTACCAATACACGGAAGTGTTTTACGTGTATTATATTACCAATACACAGTGTATTATATTACCAATACACAGATATCATCGTGTATTATATTACCAATACACTTTTGTCGTTGTGTATTATATTACCAATACACTTTTGTCCTTGTGTATTATATTACCAATACACGGTTTTGGACAACAACACCTATAGTTGAATCTCACCAACCCGTTTTAACAACATCCTAGTGCCTTAACCTTCCATTATAACTTGACACATATTCTATGCAATAACACATCTTTAACATACATCATCTAGGTTAGGCACTTTTAATTCATCACTATCCTCACACCCAAAACAATCATCTCTTAGACAACATATATATCTTTGCTTAAAATCCACTAAGCATAATAATAAAAACCAGGCAGATCATGCATAACACAATATCAATCAAAATATTCCCATATCACCAACATAGCACAAAATCAATTCAATAAAGGTAATAAAATCAAATCAACTATCAACAATATAAAATCAACTTAATATCGATAAACCTACAATCCCCGAATCACCATTGGTTTTTCAGAAAATGTTTCAAATGTGATTTTGGTCTTGTCGATTACTCGACTACTAGTAGGGTTTAGGTCGCCCTACACAATTATTATATAATCTACTACTTATCCATTTCGACGATAGGTTGGTTCTTTCCCCCACCTGGGTTATCACCGGGATTCTAAAATCGATGCTCCTTGTTATCACGCCTACTACTTATCCATTCCGACGATAGGTTGGTTCTTTCCCCCACCTGGGTTATTACCGGGATTCTGAAATCGATGCTCCTCGTTATCACGCCACACGTTGCCAATTCCTCCTTCAACTAACATCACATAACAACGATTAATCAAACAATTCCCACTAGGTTCACTTTAATACTAGGTTCGGCCTCTAATTCAAAATGAGGCTAGGATTATTTTCTCACTCTAATCTTTTGGATTCTAGGTGTTTAGATCTTAGATAACTAGAATAAATTGTTAGAAGTTGAATATATGAAACAAAATCCTCTAACCTCTAAGGTTAGGGTTTCGGCCTTGAACATAAAAATAGGTTAGAAAATTTATTTGGGTTCCAACCCTTGGATCACAAAAGTATAAGTATCTAAAAGCATAAAAACCATAATCTTAACTCATCAAAATTTTAAAACATTTTTACATAACCTTTGAAGAAATAGCTCTAAGACTTGAAATAGATAAAACTTGATGAAACTTAAGATTAGTTGAGGATTAGGAACATAGAAACCCTAAATGGTTTAGATCTAACCTCATTTAAGTTAAAAATAGAACAAAACATCCTTTGTCCATCTAGACATAGGTAAGGCATCTTTACACAAATAGGGGAGGAAAATTTTGCTTGATAACTACTCTTAAATAATGAAAGTAGAGATCCTAACTAGATCGTAGAAGTTGATTTCACATTTTTATGATTTTTCTACAATTTTCTAGAGATTTTAGAAGCTTATAGATCTAAGAATATCAAAAGGATGAACATGGCATAAACTCAAAAAATAAATGAAGAGGAGAACTTAGATGAGTAAGAAGAAGAAGTTTTACCCTTGGAGCTTGAAGGAAATGAGTGAAGATGATGAATTCTTGAAGGAAATCAATGGAGTTTTGAAGTGAAGAACTTGGTGATGTGAGTGTAAAGTGTGAAAATGAAAGAAAATGAGTGTTTATATAGAGGGAGAGAGAGAGAATGGCTTGTGGGAGAAGGAGAGTGAGGGACTTGGGCTCCAAGTTTTGCTAAGGTGTGTTTGGTTGGAGAAAGTGAGAGAAAAATGGGTTTTTGGATTAAAATACATTATATTCAAAAAGTGTAACGATGATTACTTTATGATGTGACCTTTGACTCACATCAATATGTCACTCCTTTTCCAACAAGTCACATTGGTCATCTCATCTCTCCATCCTACTTCATTGTGTACCCGGGTAAAGTTTCCGATCGTAGTTTTCGACGATTTCGCCCAGATAAAATATTATATTTTAATATCGAACGTAAAATTTCCAAAATTACTAAAGTCGCTGGAAACACGACAAAAACACTAACCATTTCGTTTACGGGTCAAAATTAGGTTTTCTGTTCAGTAAACTTTTATTGTAAGTGAAAACGCAGTCTGAATTTTCAACTCGAAATTTTACCGTAACCTTCTACCATAAAGTAGACTATGAATAAGATTTTATTTTATTCAAAAGCACTTTCTAACTCTCAGATTAAAATATAATTAATTATATTTTAACCGGTTGAACAACATAATTAAAATCAGGCTGTTACAAGGTCAGCAGTCAGCTCGACCCCTTGTTCAAACAAAAGAGTCAAGATGTTCTAAAAAAGAATGCCGACTTGTTTGCTTGGAATACATCGGATATGCCTGGCATAGACCCCAACTTTCTGTGCCATAGGCTATCTATATATCCTGAAGTCGAGCCTATAGCTCAGAGGAAAAGAAAGCTCGGCGAAGAAAGGCGTAAGGCAGTAGCCGAGGAGACTGTGAAGCTAATCAAAGCAAATTTCATCAGAGAGGTGAAATACACTACTTGGCTAGCTAACATGGTGTTAGAGAGAAAGGCCAACGGAAAGTGGAGAATATGCACCGACTACACCGATCTCAACAAAGCATGTCCAAAGGATTCTTATCCTCTTCCTAAAATTGACAGATTGGTGGACGGAGCTTCAGGTTACAGAATCTTAACTTTCTTGGATGCATATTCAGGTTATAATCAAATAAGGATGTATCCACCCGATGAAGAAAAAACGGCATCTATGATCGATGGGGTAAACTACTGCTACCGAGTAATGCCTTTCGGTTGAAAAAATGCTAGTGCAAAATATCAAAGGCTTATGGACAAATTGTTTATCAATCAGATCGGAAAGTACCTTGAAGTTTATGTTGATGATATGGTGGTAAAGTCCAATGACCCAAAACAACACCCAGCCGACCTCGAAGAAATTTTTGGCCAACTCAAAAGGTACAACATGAGGTTAAATCCAAAAAAATGCTCCTTTGGTGTACAAGGAGGGAAGTTCTTGGGATATATGCTAACACATAGAGGAATTGAAGCTAATCCTAATAAGTGGGAAAATGTCATTGGAATGCGGAGCCCACATAATGTGAAAGAAATACAGAGGCTAACTGGCCGATTAGCTTCTTTATCTCGCTTTCTCCCAAAATCTGCAGAAAAAGCAAGACCTTTCTTTCAGCTTCTGAAAAAACCAAAGGAGTTTACTTGGACCGAGGAGTGTGAGAAGGCCTTTGAAGATCTGAAACTTTTTCTAGCCTCTCCCCCGATCCTAACTCGGTCACAGCTCGACAAGGATCTGTACTTGTATTTGTATGTCAATGATTACGCAATTAGTGTAGTAATCATCTAGGAGGAAGAAAAATAACAGATGCCGGTATATTACGTTAGTAGAATTCTGAAAGATGCAGAAACACGATACCAAGTAATTGAAAAGCTCGCCCTTGCTTTAGCCATGGCGGCTCGGAGGTTACGACCTTACTTTCAGTCACACCATGTTATAGTCAAAACATATCATCCAATAAAGCAAGTGCTCATAAAACCTGATCTGGCAGGACGAATGATAGCTTGGTCAGTGGAGCTGTCAGAGTTCGGCTTGCAATATGAACAGAGGGGACCAATGAAATCACAATGTCTCTTCGACTTCATTGCTGAGCTCTCTTCAAAGCCGAGCTCCGAATCCTTCATTTGGCTTTTTTATGTTGATGGTTCATCCAACGTGAAAGGAAGTGGAGCTGAAATAATTCTTGAAGGTCCAGGTGATCTAGTCATGGAACAATCCTTGAATTTTGGCTTCAATGCCTCAAATAATCAAGCAGAGTATGAGGCCCTTATTGCAGGACTAATGCTAGCTAAAGAAGTTGGATTCAAAGAGTTGAAGTGCCGAAGTGACTCACAACTGGTAACAGGACAAGTCTCTGGTGATTATCAAACAAAGGATCCCCAATTGACCATGTATCTTTGTAAAGTTGATATTTTAATTTCAGAATATGACAATTTTATTATTGAACATATACCTCGTGAGGAAAATTCCAGGGCAAATCTGTTGTCTAAGTTGGCTAGCACCAAAAAAAGCTAGCCAGCTGCGAACATTTATTCAGGAAAATCTCCCTGAGCCGAGCATAAAGAGTGATGAGGTTATGATGACTGAGCATTATGATCGGGGCTGGATGACACCCTTTTGGGATTTCCTAGCCTCGGACAAATTGCCTAATGATTCCAAAGAGGCAAAGAAAACCTGACTGAAGTCTTGTCATTACACCATCCGAGATGGAGAGTTATACAGAAGAGGATTCTCCATGCCTTTGTTAAAATGCATAACAAAGGATCAATCTAAGTATATAATGGATGAAATGCATAGAGGAATCCATGGAATGCACTCCGGTGGCCGATCCCTAGCAGCTCGGGTTCTGCGAGCATGTTTCTATTGGCCAACCATGAGAGTAGACTGTGCTGCCTGGACTAACAAGTGTGATCCTTGTCAGAAGTTCGCCAATGTGGCGCGAGTACAGGAGAAGAACTTCATTCCATGTTCTTGACTTGGCCTTTTACCATGTGGGGGATGGACATTGTTGGTCATTTCCCTGTTGCTAAAGGCCAAGCCAAGTTTCGTGTGGAAAAGTATCATATGCAGACATGGCCTACCTTATGCAATTGTCACTGATAATGGAAAGCAATTCACTGACAAGGGCCTTAAAGAGTTCTACTCCAACCTCAGAATCAAACATAAGGTGACCTCGGTTGAGCATCCACAAACAAATGGGCAAGCCCAGGCTGCTAACAAAGTCATCCTGAACGAGCTCAAAAAAAGGTTAGATAGATCAAAAGGGGCATGGGTCAAAGAGCTACCAAGCATTCTCTGGGATTACCATTGCTCACCACAGTCATCGACTGGGGAAACACCATTCAGACTAACCTATGGAACCGATGCAATGATTCCGGTCGAGCTCGACAAGCTATCTTTCAGAAGGCAACATCATGACCAAAGCAAAAATGAAGAAGAAATCCAAGTTGAGCTTGACATGGTAGAAGAAGTCCGAGATGAAGCAAAAATCATGGAAGAACTATGCAAGTAGAAAGCAACTCAGAAGTACAACTCAAGGTTGCGGCCAAGGGGGTTCGTGCACGGTGACTTAGTGCTGAGACTATAGAATGATGCATGAAAAGAATCCAAAGAGGGTAAACTCACAGTAAACTAGTCTGGCCTATTTCGAGTAGCTGAAAGTCTAGGAAATGGTGCTTATAGGCTAGAAGAGTTATCTGGAAAGGCTGTTCCAAGAACATGGAACACTTCTCACCTTAAATTTTATTTTAGTTAAAGCTTATGTAAAGCAGGTGATGTACTCTCTTTCCTACCCTGGTCTTTTTCCCAAGTGGTTTTGGTCATGAAGGTTTTAATGAGGCACACCTGGGTAAATAAATGAATAAAGTCTATTTCAGGTATATTATTTCGCAAGGAACTGTCATATGGCTAAGCATTCATTTGTCTTTGCAAAACTAAAAGACCTAAAAAGGTTGACCGAGCTAAAATCGACCGAGTTGAAGTCGAAATGCCGGACCTAAAAAGGCAAAATTAAATACCTAAAAAGGTTGACGTAGCTAAAATCGACTAAGTTAAAGTTGAAGGGCCGGACCTAAAAAGGCAAAATTAAAGACCTAAAAAGGTTGACCGAGCTAAAATCGATCGAGTTGAAGTCGAAATGACGGGCCTGAAAAGGTAAAACTAAAAGACCTAAAAAGGTGGACCAAGCTAAAATCGAAAGGCTAAGCCCAAGTGGCCAAAAGAGCTAAAATCGAAAGACCGAACCTAAAGGTAAATAAAAACCTAGGGAGGTGAACACGAGCTCAAAGAGGTCGACCGAGTTGAAATCGACCGAGTTAAAGTCGAAATTCTTTACATAAAAAAGCAAAGTAAAAACCTAAAGAGGTAAACACGAACCTAAAAGAGGTAACCGAGTTAATGTCGACAGGCCAAACATAAGAGGCAAGGAAATAACTTAAGACCTGTGGTAATAAAAAACCTAGGGAAGATATATACATTGAAGGGGGTCGAGCTCAAAAGCTCAAAAAGGCCGACGCGTAATGCCGAGAATTAAGGGCAAGTACAAACTTAAACTTAAAAAGTTAAGAATACGACTTTTGGGTCGCTGAAAAACTTAGGAAAACTGTGTAAATTTAGATACACGGTTGAATACCATAAGTAAGGTCGAGCTTAGCAAAAAAACCTAGGAAATTTTCCAAGTGTTGAAGCAAGTCTCAATGCCGGAAAGTAAAGTTGTTATAACAGAAAAAGGGCATAGTCCTAGGTACAAAAAGTCCCAAAAGAAAAACGGCACAGCTCTAAAAAAAATACATGATGAAAAAAGAGAATATTTTTCTAAGTTACTCATGGGCATCGCCATGAGCAACAGTTTCAGTAGGAGTAGAGTTGAGAACATATTCATCACCAGGGGGAACAACCGAGGCCGGATCAGCCATCACCATCTCATCCTCACCGTTTCTTCCCTCCTCAGCAGCTGGTTCTTCCATCCCTTCTTGGATCCCTCCTCCTCCTCCTCCTCCTCCTCCTTCTTATTCTTCATCCTCAAGTTCAGACAAAGGAACCATGACACCATCTTTGTTGAAGTCCTTGTCCACATCGGCCTGAGAAAAGCTAGCAACAGGGTTGAAGCATTCAAGCTGCTTCATAGCACGAGAAAACCCTCTGACATGCTCTCTCGTAATGCTGGCCACAGCTTCATCAACATCGGCCTAAAGCTTGCAGTTGGCCACCCTCCCAGTCTCTAAAGACTTCCAAAGTTGAGACAAGGATGAATGCGAGTCTTCCGCAGCCTTTTGGAAGTGAGCCTTCTCTTCCTTCTCCCTATCAAGCTCAGACTGAAGAGAAGTGTAAGCCTTCTGATGCTCGGCTTTCTGAACCTTCAGCTGGCTAATAGCTCGGGCTTGGTCCTCACACTTCGCCATGGCCTGAACCAATTCATCTCGTACCCGCAAAGCTCGAGCAACATCGGCCTTCATTGACTCCATCTTCTTCACGTTGTCGGAGAGTTGATGACTCCAAAAACGGGTGATGGAAGCGATCCTGAGGGCATAGGCTGCAACAGCTTCCATGCTCTCATCAGGCCCTTGCTCCAACAAAAGCCGAGTATCGGAGGGTTTTAAAACTAGGTCGTCGATGAAAGGACCAGGGTTGAAATCGTTGATCCAGGACGAGCCAAATCCAGGGTTGTAGCGGCCATTGTACCACTTGGTATCCGAAGTAAGGCCGGTCACTATCGGGGCCTTTTCAGGCATCCGCTCAACAATAGAAGTCTCCTCGACCTACGGGAGGGGAGAAACACTTCTAGCAATCTCGGGCCGAACATCTGCCCAGGCCCGTTTGGGAAGGCGAGTACTGATGAGTGTGATTTCACCTCATATTTCCTTGACATTTTGCATGCATTTTCATATAGTTTAAGCGTATTTTATGTGATTATTTGTTAGTTTTTACCTTGGAACGGGTAAGGTGATTTTGTGGTGCTTGTGTGCAAGAATCGAAGATTAAATTGCTCAGGATCAGTTGTGTTGGAGCTGGCATGAAGATGGAGCTTGGAAGGCAAGGAAATGAGGCAAACAGAACTGATCACGGCCATGATCGAGTAGAGCTAAAAAGAAAGAATGGAAAATTTAGAGCTAGTCACGGCCAGGCCGTGATGCCCATCACGGCTGTGACATGTCAGCTGAACCAGACCCTCACAGGCAGAACTGATCACGGCTTGGCCGTGATCGTGGTCACGGCCGTGACATACCAACCAGCAAAGCAACCTACAAGACAGAATCCGTCACGGCCTACCCGTGATTAGGGTCACGGCCGTGACGCGCAATATATGGATCCATAGAAACTGATTTGATCTGATTTTTGTATTGGCTTGGGATTCAAGTTACCCCAGATTATAAATAGCCCTCTAGGGCTCGAAACTGAACACTTTTGGACGACTACCCATAGGCAAAATTAGGATTCTTCTTCTTCCCCTCAATCTCTTCTCTCTTCTAGGGTTTTCTTTTTATGCTATTGTTAATCAAGCTTGCTATGATCATGTCAATGCTTGAGTAGTAGTCTTGTTTCCAGGAATTAGGGCTATGCCTAAGATTTGTTTATGGTGATGAATTGATGTTTGATTTCTTGTTAATTTCAATTTTTCTTTTGATTTGATCCCTATTGTTATAATTACTCGTCAATTCGGTGGCCACGTATTTACGTGTCGTAGATACACTAAGGACGAACTTAGCGGTGAACTTAGGTATCGGATCTATAGGAATCAAACTTAGGACTTAAATCACGAGAGTTAGAAGCGGTCCTTCGAGGGTTCACGAATTGTCACAAAACTTAAAGGGTTCGATGTAAGTTCAATTACCACGAGAGTAGGGGTTGATTTACTTGGGCACGGTTTTTTGTAACCCGAGAGGGAGCATTAACTTATGTAGGATAAATTCGCCTTCATAGCAAATTTTGGTAATTAACAAGGAGAGTAGTCAATTTAGTAACATAAGCAGTTTTGTGGTATCCCAATTCCTGGAAATCCCTCTTGAATTTGAAAAACCCCTATTTGAATTACTTTCCTATTGTGTTTAATTGTAATTTTAAATTCCATTGTTACTTGATTCCGATTTCAAAAACCAAATCTTATTCCAGTTCAGTTAAATCAATTTAATAACTAATTGTTATTTAAGATCACGGTCTCTGTGGTTCGATCTCTTTTTATTACTTGACAACGAAGCCGTTCACTTGCGTATTCGAGGTCCATCAAGTTTTTGGCGCCGTCGGGGACTTGTTTTCTTGAATTTCAATTTAATTTGTCATTGATTTTTCTGGACATTTTTTTATTTTATTTTATTTTATTTTATTATTTATTTCTTTTTTATTTTTCTAGAGTATCTATCTCTCTATCATAGGTATTTTTCTCTTTTATGCAAATATCACTAAGTCTTGGAAACCTTATTGAAGTTGACCCCGAGATCGAAAGGACCTTTCATAGACGTAGGAGACTACAAAGACAGAGAGAGAGAGAGGTTGATTCCCATTCCACTCATGGCGAATCTATCGGATACCAAACCACTGAAGGACTACGCAGCCCCAAATGCCAAGGGTTTACGAACTGGGATTGCTAGGCCAGAAATTGAGGCAGAGAACTACACTATACCGCCTCAGTTAATTGGCATGATTAGGCAACATCGATTTGAAGGATTACACTCGGAAGACCCGACTGATCATGTGGAGACATTCTTGGAATTATGTGATGCAATAAGAATTCAAGGTGCCCCGATTGATGCTATTCGCTTGAGGTTATTCCCCTCCTCTCTGACTTGAAAGGCAAAAGCTTGGTTGAAGCAAGTGCCCGCTAATACGTTGTCAACTTGGGACCAACTAGAGCAGGCATTCTTGGAGAAATTCTTCCCTCCATCCAAGACTGCTTACCTACGAACTCAGATCACCGGCTTCTTCCAAAAGGACGGAGAATACTTATCCGAAGCTTGGGATCGTTATAAGTGATTGCTGGAGCCTTGCCCACATCATGGAATCGAGAGGTGGTTGTTAGTGCATACCCTCTACAACAGACTGGATTACTCATCAAAGGTGTCACTTGACTCAGCAGCTGGTGGAGCCTTTATGAATAGACCTCTGACTGAAGCGTTCAATATCATTGAAAACGTAGCCGCCAACTATCACCAATGGGGTTCGGAAAGAGGTAATAACTCGAAAAAGCTTTCGGGGGGTAAGTTCGAAATGAATAGTACTGATTTGATTATGTCTAAATTTGACTCATAAGCTTGAAAAGGCTAATGTGATTTCAATAGGTGCTACTAATGTTGTTTGTGAGATTTGTGGAATGCAGGGACATGACATAATGGAGTGCCCACATGGTATCGCTCTTGAGTCCGGTGCTTCGGGGGAACAAGTGAACTCTTGTCACAATTTCTATGACACGAACCCGAAGCTACCAAATTATGCTCCCCCAAATCCTTACAACCAAGTGAGGAAGAATAATCCTTATCTTTCCTACGGGAACTACAACAACACGTTGAACCACGAATTCCAAGAAGGGCAAGGTAATAGGAAACCCGCATCGGGGTATCCTCAGGTACAAAAGTCTAAACTCGAGTTTCTTATGGAAAATTTTGTTGCTACTCAAACTAAGCAGAATGAAGAATTTAGGCAACAAGGTAGGGCAATTAATAAGGCAATAAAAGAATTAACATCTAAGGTAGATAACTTAGCCATCCATAACAAGATGTTAGAAACTCAAATTTCCCAACAGGCGGGAAATTCAATGAGGCAACCGGGCAAGTTTCCTGGACAACCTGAGGTGAACCCAAATAATGAACAATGTAAAGCTGTGAGTCTAAGGAGTGGTAAGAAACTTGAGAATCCTGAGGCTAAAGGGAAGAGTGATAACAAGAGTGTAGATAAGGAGGAGGAACCTACTAAGACACAACCCTTAGAAGAGGAAGACCCTAGTGAAAAGTGCCTAAGTATGTCCCTCCACCACCTTACCAACCTCCGATACCTTTTCCTCAAAGGTTGGCCAAGGCCAAGTTAGATAAGCAATTTGGAAAATTTCTAGAGGTCCTTAAGAAATTGTACATTAATATACCCTTCACTAAGGCGTTACAACAAATGCCCACGTATGCTAAATTTCTTAAGGATATCTTGTCAAATAAGAGGAACCTAGAGGACTATGAAACAATGACTTTGACTGAGGAGTGCAGTGCTTTAATTCAAAATAAATTGCCTCCTAAACTGAAAGATCCAGGTAGTTTCTCTATTCCTTGCTTGATTGGTAACACTAGTTTCGATAAAGCTCTTTGTGATTTGGGGGCTAGCGTTAGTCTTATGCCCCTCTCTGTTTGCAAGAAGTTGGAGATGGGTGAACTAAAACCCACAACAATCTCCCTTCAATTGGCGGATCGGTCAGTCAAATTCCCTATAGGCATCTTGGAGGATGTTCCTATTAGAGTGGGTAAATTTTTCATTCCTGCGGATTTTGTGGTACTTGAAATGGAAGAGGATTTACAAATCCCCATTATTCTTGGTAGGCCTTTCTTGGCTACCGCAGGGGAAATTATTGATGTTAAAAATGGAAAATTGACTTTAACTGTGGGTGATGATAAAGTTGATTTTGATTTAGCTAAATCTATTAAACACCCTTCTTTTGAAGATTCTTGTTGCAGGGTTGACTTAATGCACCAAGTGGTGAAAGAAGAATCCACTCAAGCTTGTGTTGATGACCCATTAGAAATGTGTTTGATTGGTGGAGACTTAAATGCTCATGGAGGAGAAGTAAGGAATTATGCCCGCTTTCTGGAAGCTAGTCCAGAAATTTCTCCGAACAAAACAAAGAAAGAAAAACTTGAGTTGAAACCAAAGAGTAAGGATTTGAACGATGAGGAAGCCCCTAAGGTAGAACTAAAACCTCTTCCTTCCACATTGAGGTATGAATTTCTTGGTCCTAACTCTTCCTATCCGGTAATTGTGAATGCTAGCTTGAATGAGTTGGAAACTGAGAAATCGCTTAGGGAGCTTAGAATGCATAGAAAGGTTATAGGATATACAATTGATGATATTAAAGGCATAAATCCTTCATTTTGTATGCATCGCATTTTAATGGAAGATGAGCATAAACCATCCATTGAGCATCAACGTAGGTTGAACCCTAATATGAAAGAAGTGGTTAAGAAAGAAGTGCTTAAGTTGTTAGATGCGGGGGTTATTTATCCAATCTCCGATAGTGAATGGGTTAGTCCGGTGCACGTGGTTCCTAAGAAAGGGGGATGACTGTTATTCAAAATGAAAATAATGAACTAATCCCTACTAGGATGGTAACCGGTTGGAGAATGTGCATCGATTATAGGAAGCTAAATAAGGCAACAAGGAAAGATCACTTCCCTCTCCCATTTATTGATCAAATGCTTGAAAGGTTGGCTAGGCATTCATACTTTTGTTACTCGGATGGATATTCCGGTTTTCATCAAATTCTTATACATCCGAGTGATCAAGAAAAGACCATGTTTACTTGTCCATATGGAACTTTGCCTATAGAAGAATGCCTTTTGGTCTATGTAATGCACCGGCTACTTTTCAAAGATGCATGACTGTAATTTTTTATGAATTTATTGAAAACATCATGGAGGTTTTTATGGATGATTTTTCTGTTTATGGAACTACCTTTGATGACTGTTTAACAAATTTGTCTAAGATTTTGCAGCGATGTGAAGAAACCAATTTGGTATTGAATTGGGAGAAATGCCATTTTATGGTAAAAGAAGGTATAGTGCTGGGGCACTTGATTTCTGGTAGTGGTATTGAGGTGGATATGGCCAAAATAGATGTTATTGAAAATTTGCCCCCACCGGTAAATGTGAAAGGAGTTAGAAGTTTCTTGGGACACGTCGGGTTTTATCGGCATTTCATCAAAGATTTTTCAAAAATTTCTAAACCCTTATCTAACATATTAATGAAAGATGTTCCATTTGATTTTAATGAGGAATGTTTGAGTGCATTTTGTAGGTTTAAGGAAACTTTGACCACCGCTCCCATTTTGCAAACACCAGATTGGAATGAGCCATTTGAAGTAATGTGTGATGCTAGTGACTACGTCGTGGGAGCAGTGTTAGGACAAAGGATAGACAATAAGGTCCATGCAATATACTATGCAAGCAAAACTCTATATGGAGCTCAAACCAATTATGCCACAACTGAGAAAGAATTGCTTGCGGTTGTCTTTGCATTTGAGAAATTCAGATCATACCTTATGGGGTCTAAAGTCATGGTGTACACGGACCACTCCACACTAAAGCACCTCATGACTAAGAAGGAAGCGAAGCCAAGACTCATCCGATGGATTCTCCTTCTGCAAGAATTTAACTTGGAGATTCGGGACTGGAAAGGGACGGAGAACATGGTTGCGGACCACTTATCCAGACTTGAACCATTGGAACATGAGAAGGACAACTTGCCGATAGATGATTCTTTCCCCGACGAGCAACTGTTCGCCATCTTGGGAGAGAATGCTCCATGGTATGCGAATTTTGTGAATTATTTTGTATGTGGGATCCTACCACCGGAGTTCGATTATCAACAAAAGAAGAAGTTCTTTTCCGACCTCAAGAACTACGTGTGGGATGAGCCTTACATTTTTCGCAAGTGTGCGGATAGCATTTACAGAAGGTGTATTCCAGAAGTCGAGGTTCTAAGTATCTTGAGTTGTTGTCATTCCTCATCTTATGGAGGACATGCTAGTGCCTCAAAGACGGCAGAAAAGGTGCTTCAAGCTGGTTTCTATTGGCCTCATATTTTCAGAGATGCTCGAATGTTCGTGCTTGCTTGTGATCCATGTCAAAGAACGGGGAACATTGTTGTGACGCCGGCAAGTGTACCGGGTCGTCGCAAGTAATAAAATAAACACGGCAAGTAATTACCGAGGTCGAACTCAGGGATTGGGCTACCAATTCGACTAATCTGCGGGAAATCCGATGCGTTCGGTCAAGTTACGGAAGAAGGTGGTTGAGGGAGAGAGAATAATATCAAAAATTCAATTAACGAATCTAATTAAATAATTAACTAAAAATATGAAAACTAAAATGTCCAAGGTCACAAATCCACCTACCCAATATGTACACCCAAGTGATGATGAATTCCTCCCTAAGTTCAATTACAATGTCAACCGGGACCCCTAAATTCTCCTAAATCCACTCTCGTGCTCATTAGGACGTATTCGACGATTGGATTAATTACTTACTAGGTCTCATAATCCTAATCTCGAATTCTGTTAATTCTTGTTCCCTATAAGGTCGCACCGATCTCCTACTCACTCTCGTGCAATATTCGATCGATGATCCTAATTCAAGTTCTAAACGTGAATCGCTGACTAAGCCTCATCAACGTTAACAAGTCAATCACGCAACACATATGATCAACACAATCAAGTCGAATTAGAAAACATTTATGATCCCGATTCAAGTTCTGAAACGCGAATCGCCGTTAGGCCTCAAACACGTTTAACTGATTAATCACGCAAAACATATGATCAAACATTCAAATCAGAATCCGAAAACAAGAATTGAATTAAAGGAGAAAGACATACATCATATCGGATCTACACTGCCATGGGTGGCTTCATCGTTCCCTCGGACGATGGGATTAGTTCCTCATGCTCATAGACAAGCGATCGGACGTAACCTCCATAAGAAAAAGGGAGACGCAGCTCCAAAGAGAAAAGAAACTACCCTAAACGCTATTCTAAACAGTGGAAAACTACTAGGATTCGCGGCCCTCCAAAAGCCCTACAGCCTCCTCCGGTTCTTCTCAATCTGATCTGCAACAGCCTTTAAATAGTAATCCTGATCTGCGCTCTCTCGCGAGGCGAGCAGCCTCTCACGAGGCGAGAATTAAAATTGGCGCGCTTTCAATTTAAACTCTCGCGAGGCGACAGTGTGTTCGTGGAGCGAGTCTTCAATTCTAGGCTGTGACCTTCATCACGGCTGGGCCGTGATGGTCTCTGACTTCCAAGTCTTCATTCTCTCGCGAGGCGAGATGTCTCTCGCGGGGCGAGTCTTCAAACCTTAAACTGCCACGGGCGTGGTCTTCATCACGGCTTGGCCGTGATGGTCTCTGTCTTGCAGGTCTTCATGATTCGCGGGGCGAAACACCTCTTGCGTGGCGAGACTGAAGTGATGACTTTTGCTGCTTTGTTGACTTTCAGGCTCGCGGGGCGAGCATACACTCGCGAGGCGAGTGTCTCCAGACTTGCAATTTCCACTGTTTTTCGACTTTCCTTGACTCCCGGAGCTTCACTTATTTAACCTGAAACAACAAAAGCACTCACAAGCGTAATTCTATTCAAAATAACCTAAAAACTACACAAAATACGCAAAATGAGTCAAAGTCCAACTTAGGAACAAAACAAGGCAAATTTGGGCGAAAACGAGAGTGAACTCGAATAAATAGGCACATGAACCCTAGTTCATCTAGTCATAAAACTAGATAAGCCAGAGGCTTATCAAAATACCCCAAACTTAAACCTTGCTTGTCCCCAAGCAAGCTTAAAACTCAAAAACGACTTAAGACTTGGCAAGCCTAAAGGAATCAATCGATTTCGCACAAATTTAATGCAACTTTTCAAAACAGTTTTTCTCCAAGGATCTCCCCCCTACATCAATGTAATCCCCACATTCATTTACTTAAAACCATTGAGAACTTCATCATTCATGCAATCATTAGTCTAAGTTGAGGATCAGGGTCACACACAAAAAGGAAGATCACCAATTTCAAACAACTGCCTTCCTCACAAGGGTATGTAAAATTTCACTCATTCGCTCAAATTCGTCTAGGCTTTCAACTTCTTCACTCAATTTCACTTATCAAGAGCACTTCCCATGAATTTGATTTTCATCTCAAAAATGGTCCCCACGTAAACATGTATGCAACATCAGAAGGTCTTTTGAAGGTTGTAATGGGGCCTGGCTCAGGGTAGGATAATGAAGGATATTTAGGCTTAAGTCCCTAGGAACTAAGAGAGCATGAGCATTTTGACACTTTTTCCACTCAAATTCCTTTTTCCATTTTTCATTTGTCTCGGGTGACTACAGCCGTTTCCTTGCTAATCTTTATGTTCTGCCCCTTTTCCTTTGGCAAATATTTTTCTTCTCTCCCTTTTTTTTTTTTTTTTTTGCCTTGGGTTTCAACCTTTATTTTCTTTTTCTCACCCCAATATGACACATCACCTTGTAGCCACCCCAAACTTAGTTTCTCACAACCATTCTCTTGCTCACTTCCATGCTCTCCTAATCCTAAGATTGGGTTAACATGGTTTTTCAGATTTTGGCTCGTAATGTAGGGTCATCAAGAAACAATAGGTCAATTGGGCTCAATTTGGCTAACTAGGGAACATGCATTAGGGATGGTCCATTTTAGGCCAAGTAGTTAATTCAAAGAAAATTGCCTAAATCATTTGATGCAACACATAAACATGCAAACCATATAGAGATTCAAGCAAATTCGGGAAAGTGCAACTTAACAGTGATTCACACATTCAAAAACAGAGTTGGAGGCTCAAATCCTCACCTGGACATTTTGCAAATTGTTTGACCGAGATACGATTCCTAGTGTGTGCACCCCCCTCACCCCAAACTTATCATAAATCAAGTAATCACAACAAAATTCTCAAAGTTCAGTTTTCAATTTTTAAGTGGGGATAAATTTTTCTAATTCCAGAACCTAGGGGGAAATCATCAATGGTCAAATCAATTCATGCAATCAATCTATGCTCAATTTAATCAAAATCCAACAAGCTTGCCGACTCGAAATTCATAAAACAACTCTTGATCTTCTCAAATTATTCAAGAGTGACAAACAAAAACAAAAACATAACAAAACAAAACAGAAGTTAGGAAAAGAGAGGGTTACCTAGCTTGGGTTGCCTCCCAAGAAGCGCTTGTTTAACGTCCCGAGCTTGACTTATTAAGAAGCATCCACCTGGATCCCATAGTCTGTGGTACAAAGGCCAAGAGATGCTCATCATGTGAGATCCTCCACCCGGATCCCATGGTTTATGAAGTGGCCCTCGCAGGAGCAATACGACTCCATCCATACTTCCACCAAGCCTGAGTGTGAAAACTCCATTGACCTCTATAATTATGAACTCTCTTCCTCTTAGGTCAAATGGTGCCTTCACGAGGAAGTGTGCCAAACAAGTGGGAGGGTCTATCTTACCGGTGTCCACACATGCATGCAAGCCGCCATATTTATTTAACGCATCAAAATCAGGTTGCTTGGCAAGCATGGTGAAGTCCTCTGCCACTTTATCTTCATTTTGCTCTCTACCCTCTTGCTCCGGTGCCTTGTCCCTTGCCAACTCCTCTTCCTCCGGTTGCTCTTCCTCAACATGTGGTTGTTCCGGGGACTTGTCGCTTGTCAATTCCTTTTCCTCCTGTTGTTCTTCCTCAACATGTGGCAGTTCTTCCTCAACTCCCTGAGAACTAGTTACATCCCAGTCATATCCCAACACCCTATCGCTTCTAGTTGTTATGGCTTCACATTGGCTCTTAGGGTGGTTCTCGGCATCACCTGGGAAAGTCTCTGTGAGATGCTCATTATGTTGTTCTACGAGCTGACCCAACTCCTCTACTGCCGCATTTGCCTTCTCAAGTGATGTCTCCATACAACTCGCCAACTTATCCATTGCTGCAATTGTCCTCTCAAGAGCCAACTCCCAAGGTTGTCTTCCACCATCTTGTTGAGGTTGTTGTTGCCAATTTTGTTGAGGTTGTGGCTGCCAGGCTAGACCATCGTCAGCATTACTCCAAGTGAAATCCGGATGGTCTCTATTCATATAACCCCAATACTGATTCTGACTCTGATAGTTGTTTTGGGGCACGCTGTCATTATGCCATGGTTCCACATATACTTGAGGGAAGTAGAAAGGACAACTCCAGGTGTCATGGTTCCCATCACAATATTCGCAACCCGGAAGCATTCCTTCGTGTACCTCGCATACAAAACAAGGCAAGACCAAGTGGAATCAAAGAAGTAGAGAGAGATAGTAGAAAATAAAAAGAAAATAATAAAAATAAAAATAAAAATAAGAACAAAAATAACTTAACCAAATAATCAAACTTCCCTAAAACTAGGAAAATTGGTTGTGCCAATCCCCGGCAACGGCGCCAAAAACTTGTTGTGACGCCGACAAGTGTACCGGGTCGTCGCAAGTAATAAAATAAACACGGTAAGTAATTACCGAGGTCGAACTCAGGGATTGGGCTACCAATTCGACTAATCCGCGGGAAATCCGATGCGTTCGGTCAAGTTACGGAAGAAGGTGGTTGAGGGAGAGAGAATAATATCAAAAATTCAATTAACGAATCTAATTAAATAATTAACTAAAAATATGAAAACTAAAATGTCCAGGGTCACAAATCCACCTACCCAATATGTACACCCAAGTGATGATGAATTCCTCCCTAAGTTCAATTACAATGTCAACCGGGACCCCTAAATTCTCCTAAATCCACTCTCGTGCTCATTAGGACGTATTCGACGATTGGATTAATTACTTACTAGGTCTCATAATCCTAATCTCGAATTCTGTTAATTCTTGTTCCCTATAAGGTCGCACCGATCTCCTACTCACTCTCGTGCAATATTCGATCGATGATCCTAATTCAAGTTCTAAACGTGAATCGCTGACTAAGCCTCATCAACGTTAACAAGTCAATCACGCAACACATATGATCAACACAATCAAGTCAGAATTAGAAAACATTTATGATCCCGATTCAAGTTCTGAAACGCGAATCGCCGTTAGGCCTCAAACACGTTTAACTGATTAATCACGCAAAACATATGATCAAACATTCAAATCAGAATCCGAAAACAAGAATTGAATTAAAGGAGAAAGACATACATCATATCGGATCTACACTGCCATGGGTGGCTTCATCGTTCCCTCGGACGATGGGATTAGTTCCTCATGCTCATAGACAAGCGATCGGACGTAACCTCCATAAGAAAAAGGGAGACGCAGCTCCAAAGAGAAAAGAAACTACCCTAAACGCTATTCTAAACAGTGGAAAACTACTAGGATTCGCGGCCCTCCAAAAGCCCTACAGCCTCCTCCGGTTCTTCTCAATCTGATCTGCAACAGCCTTTAAATAGTAATCCTGATCTGCGCTCTCTCGCGAGGCGAGCAGCCTCTCGCGAGGCGAGAATTAAAATTGGCGCGCTTTCAATTTAAACTCTCGCGAGGCGAAAGTGTGTTCGCGGGGCGAGTCTTCAATTCTAGGCTGTGACCTTCATCACGACTGGGCCGTGATGGTCTCTGACTTCCAAGTCTTCATTCTCTCGCGGGGCGAGTCTTCAAACCTTAAACTGCCACGGGCGTGGTCTTCATCACGGCTTGGCCGTGATGGTCTCTGTCTTGCAGGTCTTCATGATTCGCGGGGCGAAACACCTCTCGCGTGGCGAGACTGAAGTGATGACTTTTGCTGCTTTGTTGACTTTCAGGCTCGCGGGGCGAGCATACACTCGCGAGGCGAGTGTCTCCGCACTTGCAATTTCCACTTGCCGACTTTCCTTGACTCCCGGAGCTTCACTTATTTAACCTGAAACAACAAAAGCACCCACAAGCGTAATTCTATTCAAAATAACCTAAAAACTACACAAAATACGTAAAATGAGTCAAAGTCCAACTTAGGAACAAAACAAGGCAAATTTGGGCGAAAACGAGAGTGAACTCGAATAAATAGGCACATGAACCCTAGTTCATCTAGTCATAAAACTAGATAAGCCAGAGGCTTATCAAACATCTCTAAGAAGCATGAAATGCCACTCAACACTATGCTAGAAGTAGAGATATTTGATGTTTGGAGAGTTGACTACATGGGACCCTTTCCTTCCTCTTGCAATAATAAGTTCATTCTTGTAGCCGTTGATTACGTCTCTAAATGGGTGGAAGCCATTCCTTCCCCAACAAGTGATGCAAAAACCGTAATGAAACTATTCAAGAAGGTGATTTTTCCAAGGTTTGGAATTCCAAGGGCAGTCATTAGTGATGGAGGATCGCACTTCATTGAAAAACAATTTGAAAAACTCCTGCTCAAATATGGAGTCACTCATAGGGTTGCTACACCTTACCACCCTCGAACAAGTGGGCAAGTCGAGGTTTCCAATCGAGAGATAAAGAGCATTCTGGAGAAGACTGTTTCAGGTTCGAGAAAGGATCGGTCCTTAAAGCTTGATGATGCTCTTTGGGCTTACCGTATGGCTTACAAGACTCCTATCGGGATGACACCCTTTAGACTTATTTACGGTAAGCCATGTCACTTACCAGTCGAGCTTGAGCATAAGGCTTTGTGGGCTATTAAGATGCTAAACTTTGATATAAAAGCCGCTGGGGAAAAGAGAATCCTTCAACTTCAGGAACTTGATGAGCTAAGATTGGATGCTTATGAGTCCGCACGATCTTACAAGGAGAGAACAAAGAAGTGGCATGATAAGCATATCCTTCGTAGAGAATTCCATGAAGGAGAATCGGTGCTACTCTACAACTCGAGGTTGCGATTATTCCTAGGAAAGATCAAGTCTAGATGGTCCGGACCATTTAAAGTAATGAAAGTATTTCCGTATGGTGCCGTCGAGGTTTGGAACCAGGAACGTGGAACATTCAAGGTCAATGGACAGAGACTGAAACACTACCTTGGAGAACATCCACTTGAACAGGAGGTTGCGATTTCCCTCCTCGACCCAACATCAAAGGATTGAAAGGACTATGGTCAAGCTTAGGACCGTAAATAAGCGCTTCTTGGGAGGCAACCCAAGTTTTCTTTCCTTTCTTAGTTTGTTTTTTAATTTTATTTTTGACTAATTGAGAAGATTTAGAGGAGAAAGATCATAAATTAATGGATTTGCCAAGTGTTTTCAGGTCAGGAAGGCATGAAGAGTGACAAAGGCATGGAAAATGAAGTTAGAATCAATCACGCCCAGGCCGTGACATAGGTCACGGCCGTGATGAGTCAACAGCTGAAAATTGGACAGTGATCACGGCCCAGCCGTGATTGCCATCACGGGCGTGACAAGAAGGCCTCAGAAGACCAGAATCCATCACGGCCTAGCCGTGATGTATGTCACGGCCGTGATGTGAAGACCAAAAAAAAGTCAGGAAGGATCACGGCCAGGCCGTGATAGTGATCACGGTCGTGACAGGACAGTTGAAACAGAACAGATTCCATCACGGGCCAGCCGTGATACGCATCACGCCCGTGAAAAAGGATTTACCTGACACAGAACACGTCACGGTCTGCCCATGATGAGGGTCACGACCGTGACACGCGTTTAGCTCAGATTTTTAAACCGAATACCCCTCCCCTCTGCTACACAACCAAACTCTCTTCATCTTCTCTACTTTCTCTCCACCTCCATAGCCATCAAGCTCTCACCCTTCATTCTAACTCCTCCATTCCTTCATCTCACACTCTTAGACGCAAACCCCCTTAACCCAAACCCACCATTTTTCTCTTCATCCACTCATCTTCTTCTTCTTCCTCTCACAACCTCCACAATACCCATTCACCCAAAAAGGCTTAAAAAAACTCACCTCCCCATGACACCCATACCCAACCAACTTTACTCCCTTGCTCCCTAGACCTAACCCAACAAAACCTACTAGTCAAATCCTTCAATTTTGGGTAAAATCAAAAGGTCCCAATTTTGAAACCCTAACCCCTAGAAATCTGAATTACAGAAAAAGTGAAAGAGGGGATTGTGAATTTTGGTGCTTTGAGATCATGGCAAGCAAGCATCAAAGGGAAACTGAAGCCTCGCGCCCTCGTACCAGAGGAAGCAGGAACCCAGGTAACTACTCTGTATCTGACTCCTCTAACTCTGAGACTGATGAACATAGGTATGGGATTGTTTTCAAAGGTAATGCTCAACAAGATAGATTTAATGCTTTGAAAAATAGGAAGATTATCCAAACGAAATATCTTGATGATGCATGTATAGACACCCTAGGCCTGACTTTTGACATCAATTGGATGTCATAAAACATAGGGTGGAGCGAGTTTGCTCGCACTAGATACCCTGCATTTGCTGGCCCTACTCTGGAGTTCTTAAGCTCTCTGAATGCAGAAATTCTCCAAGGGCCGCATTGCCTTGAGGGACGGATTACATTCCGGCTCTTCAACCAGGACTTTGTACTAACCCTAGCTGAATTTAATGAGATTTTTGGTTTACCTGTAGGGGGTGACAGAAGATACCCCTTAGGGTTTAGTGCACATAGTTTATGGTCAATAATTGACTATGAAGGCAGGAGTTTTGACCCTCGGACATCCAAGTCCACAGCCCTTGTTAACCCAAGTATAATATATATGCATACGGTCATAGCCAACACCCTGTTTGGCCGTGGAGAGAGTGACGGATCCGTCTGCCAGGACGAGGTCTTTATACTATGGGCCATGCTCCACCCTGAGAGCAACGTGGACACGGTCATTTTTGGCTAGGCACCTCTTAAAGGTTGCCAAAAGTTCGAGTGGCACTATTGGCATTGGTGGCTTAATCACCACAATATGCCATCACTTTAACTTTGATCTGGATGGTTTTGAGGCTGCTCCAGGACAGACACGTATCACCTTGCAGGCTTGTGAGGCCATGGGGATGATCACCCAAGAGGATGATATGTACTGCCTGAAACACCCAAGGCGCAGGCACCCAATTCCTCTCCCTAACCCCGCACTTTTGGATGTAACAAATCCGTCAAATTGGAAAGTGTTGGTGAGAGAGGAGCCTCAGCCTATTAGGATACAAAGGCCGTTACGCCCGCCACCGCAGGCTAGGCCGTCTGGGCACCCATCATCTTCCTCTACAGGTACGTCGTCCGATGATCCCTATGCGCGGTTCTCGTCCACCTTTGACACTATCCTAGCGAACCAAGAGCGCATCATGGAGGAGCAGCGTGAGCAGAGAGCCATGATCCAGCAGCTCTATGATTGGCATCTGAGCCAGCACCCACCACCTCAGTGAGTTGTTTTTTGTTTTTTATCCTCCCTTCGACTTAATTATTTACATTGGGGACAATGTAAGTTTTTAAGCTTGGGGTAGGGGTATTATTTTTGCATTCTTGCATGTTGCATTCATTTAGGGTTAGTTTTGCATATATCACGTGATTAGATTGTCCCTTGCTTAGAGTCTGCATCCAATTGTGAGAACTTTGGGCCAAATGAATTGAGACAGTGAATTTTTTAACCCAATTTTTGTATTCTTGTGATAGGTTAAAAATAAAAATGCTTGAGATGATCTTTTGATAGTTAATAATTAGCATGTGGTTCCTTAGATTTGGGTTTCTCATTGATTTTAAACTACTAAATGTGAGATTTTGAGCCCAAAAGGGGTACTCACTAAATCTACCCAATTCCTTGTGATCGAGTGTTTTATTCCTCTTGGTTTGTGTTCCCTAGAACTTGACTTGAAACCGTTTTGAAACTTAAAAATTTTTGAAAGCATATTTGAAAATGATTGAAGCACTAGGTATTTTTCTGGCCTTCTGAACTTTGACTGATTAAATGCTACCCTTTAGTTGCCCAATTTTGAGCCTAAAAGAATAAAATACTTTTCTTGGTACCTTGTTTTATTTTAATGAACGATGCTTGGTATGTCACCTTTTAAAGTATTGCAAAAGGGCAAAAAGGAAGTTGGAAAATTAAATTGTGGGATGAAAAAAAAATTGTATATATATATATATATATATATATATATATATATCTATATATATATATATATATATCTATTACTTAGAAAACACCCACTTCTCCAAATAAATAAAAAATAAAAAATAAAAAAAAGGAAAATTGGAGAAGGGGATGAGAAAAAGGAAGTGATAAATAAAAAGTGAAAAGGAAGAAAGAAAGAAAGAACAGTGGAAAACTGAACTAAAGCCCAAAAAGGAATTTTAGAAGGTAGTCATGCTTTGCATTGTTTGATATTTTGTTTAGCCTTCTTGAATTTTCCTTTCCTTGATTTCCCCACCTAACAATTAATACCCTGGCCCCATTACAACCAAAATAAAAGACCTCTTGATTCTTATGTGTTTTCATTAATAAAGTAGAGATTTGGTTAATAGTCAAGCTTATGATAGGGTGCCTTCCTTGAGGAAATTGAGCGAATTGTCATATACCCTCAAACATATGAGTGAGGTGAGAAGAGTGCCGAATTAGTGAGAGATGTGAATCTGGGGAACCTAAGCTTCTAATTGGACTTAAAATCGATTGTCTCTTGGCTTCTTATTGAATATGCCTGTTACTTGGATTTATTACTCGGGTTCTATATTCACTGTCAATGCTCTGATTGATTATCTTTTCTGGCCTTAGTTATTGCTTGAGGACAAGCAAAATCTTAAGCTTGGGGTAATTTGATGAGTGTGAGTTCACCTCATATTTCCTTGACATTTTGCATGCATTTTCATATAGTTTAGGTGTATTTTATGTGTTTAGTTGTTAGTTTTTACCTTGGAACGGGTAAGGTGGTTTTGTGGTGCTTGTGTGCAGGAATCGAAGATTAAATTGCTCAGGATTAGTTTTGTTGGAGCTGGCATGAAGATGGAGCTTGAAAGGCAAGGAAATGAGGCAAACAGAACTGATCACGGCCTAGCCGTGATGGCCATCACAGCCATGATCGAGTAGAGCCGAAAAGAAAGAATGGAAAAGTCAGAGCTGGTCACGGCCAGGCCGTGATGCCCATCACGACCGTGACATGTCAGCTGAACCAGACCCTCACAGGCAGAACTGATCACGGCTTGGCCGTGATCGTGGTCACGGCCGTGACAAACCAACCAGCAAAGCAACCTCTAAGACAGAATCCGTCACGGCCTGCCCGTGATGAGGGTCACGGCCGTGACGCGCAATATATGGATCCATAGAAACTGATTTGATCTGATTTTTGTATTGGCTTGGGATTCAAGTTACCCCATATTATAAATAGCCCTCTAGGGCTCGAAACTAGACACTTTTGGACGACTACCCATAGGCAAAATTAGGATTCTTCTTCTTCTCCTCAATCTCTTCTCTCCTCTAGGGTTTTCTTTTTATGCCATTGTTAATCAAGCTTGCTATGATCATGGCAATGCTTGAGTAGTAGTCTTGTTTCTAGGAATTGGGGCTATGCCTAAGATTTGTTTATGGTGATGAATTGATGTTTGATTTCTTGTTAATTTCAATTTTGCTTTCGATTTGATCCCTATTGTTTTAATTACTCGTAAATTCGGTGGCCACTTGTTTGCGTGTCGTAGATACACTAAGGACGAACTTAGCGGTGAACTTAGGTATCGGATCTATAGGAATCAAACTTAGGACTTAAATCACGAGAGTTATAAGCGGTCCTTCGAGGGTTCACGAATTGTCACAAAACTTAAAGGGTTCGATTTAAGTTCAATTACCACGAGAGTAGGGGTTGATTTAATTGGGCACGATTTTTGTAACCCGAGAGGGAGCATTAACTTATTTAGGATAAATTCTCCTTCAAAGCAAATTTTGGTAATTAACAAGGAGAGTAGTCAATTTAGTAACATAAGCAGTTTTGTGGTATCCCAATTCCTGGAAATCCCTCTTGAATTTGAAAACCCCCTATTTGAATTACTTTCCTATTGTGTTTAATTGCAATTTTAAATTCGATTGTTACTTGATTCCTATTTCAAAAACCAAATCTTATTCCAGTTCAGTTAAATCAATTTAATAACTAATTGTTATTTAAGATCACGGTCTCTATGGTTCGATCTCTTTTTATTACTTGACGACGAAGCCGTTCACTTGCGGATTCGAGGCCCATCAAGTACTGGGATTGAAAGCTTCAACGATCTTCTTTTTCTTACCCTTCACATCAGAGGCAGGGGCGGAACCACCGACGTGATGAGCTGACTTCTTCATCAGGGTCTTGTAGTTAAATTTGCCCATTATCACTGCAGAAAGAAATCGGTCAGAGTACTACATTGAAAGAGGACAATTAAATTACTTTCCAAAAATCTACTTACAATCAAAATCGGATTTCCGAGTAGAAGAAGAGGGGAGTAATAAAAGTTTCCCACAAGGCAGGGGCCAAGGGTAAAGACTAAGGATCTCAATGTCAGTCCTCTCTTGAGCCATCATACAGTCGAGGTCATAACTAGAAAACATGGTGGGGTGTGGTTACCAGTAAAGAGGGAATTTGGAGATCCCATCCGAGTCAAAAAATAGGGACTCATTTCCTACAGTAGGTCGGACTTTGAAAAAGTCCGACTTGAAAAACTTGTATGAACTCTTGTAGAGCCAAATGATTCCCCTTCGCTCAACCCCACTCAGAGAGATCCAACCGACCCGATCTCCAAACCTGACTTTATAACAGTAAAGGAATTTAGGAGCAGTAGCCACCATTCCTATCTGCCCACAAAGAATTTGGAAAGCCTTTAAGAAGGCCCATCTGTTTGGGTGGAGTTGAGTAGGTGCAAGATTCATGGTTTTCAGACCATCACACTCAAATTGGGTAAATGGCAAGGTAACTCCAATTTACTCGAACATGGTTTTATATACATATGTGAAAGAAGGTTGATCTGGAGGGGCAAGAAGGAAGACATGTTCATTCTCAGAACATGGCAAACACTCTACAGTGCCACTAGAAGAAGCAACCTTGTTTTTAATGGATGAAAGGGATTCAGAATTCCTAAAGTTTGAATGAGAAGCCCCAGCATCGGGCTTCACCCAGAAATACCCAGGGATAGTGATATCCAGGTAAGGGACTCTAGGCATCCTCCTAGCACGTCTGCGGCGCCTAGGGGTGGTAACAACATCAGGAGTAGCTGAGCTACTACCAGAAGAGGAGGAGGCACCGTGGCCACCTCCGTCATTATTAGAAGGCCGTGGAGATGGATGAGGAGAGCCCCCAATCGGGTTGATTTCGGGCTCCAGGATCTGAACCTCCGAAGAAGCATTCTGGGATACCTCGAATGAAGCCTCCATGGATAAGTGAGGAGAAATGAAACAATGACAAGAAGGAATTAACGAGGGCGTACCTGGAACAGAAAAAGGTGCAGAGAGGCTCGGAGAAAAAGGCTTGGAGAAGAAGAAGCTTCAAGAGGAAAAAGTATGAATGCGAAGGCAAGTAGGGGCCTATCCTCGGAACTTCCTCAATTTAATAGCAAGCAATATGTTGTTTCAAAAAAAATTGAAACGTTCCTTTTTGAAAGTAATGATGGTGGTTGTCGTGTTGGGGAAGGGAAACGTCTCTTCAAATTCGGCACACCAATGGTGGAGCAACACGTGGCGAAGACATCGGAATACACGCTGTAACGGCTAAGGATTTGAGTACGCAGCCGTAGAACAAGCCTCGGAAACAATGCCGTAAAGGCCACGCGTCACAAGCAAGCCCTATCATAATAACAAAAGCAACGTCTCTTTTCATCTCGAGAAACTGTCATACTCGCACAGACCAAAAAGTCATTACCAGCCTCCATCTCGGCATAGCTCGATTCCTTCCGTAAAACTTTTACGCTCTTCCGAGCTTAAAGATTTGGGGGCTTGTATATGGGCCGAGGTGTCAAGGTCGGCCACCGAGCGTACCGAAAAATCAATAGGGGTCGAGGTATCAAGCTCGGTCACCAGGAAATCAAAAGAAATGATTGTTAGACCCACTTTCCAAAGCCGCTAAAATCAAATGTTAGCCGATATATGAGGATTGGCTATCGAACTGTGGCTAAAAGGGGAGAAATCTTATTCAATAAATCCTTAACTCAGATAATTTTAAGGCCAAGCTCGGCTCTTGTCATGAAACCTTTTACGCTCTTTTGAGCTCAAAGCTTGGGGGGAGTAAAACTCGGCCACCGAGCTTGGATACCTGATCCGATATAAGCGGAAAGATAAGATCATGATACTATCTCAAATAACATTATCTGGTTACAAGAGATAGATCCCACTAATTAATGAAATCATATATCCCGGAGAAGATTTAAAGAGATAAATCCAATCTTTAAGAGATAAGGGGATCCTATTATAAAAAGAAGAGAACCCCAAAGGAAAATGACACTTTTTGACTAACCTAGGTGAATCTCCCTTAAGCGTATCAGAGAAACTAGCTTGATCAAGAGACTATTGAAGAGTTCTTGCTCGCTGGTATTCATCAGATACAAGATTAGGGGATTGAGATCACTGTATGACCAAGGGTTGAACCAAGAACTACGTCTGACTTTGATTCGCATTGGGATACGTAGGATCGGAATACAATATTCTGTCAAGTCATAATCTAAAACAACCCCCATTATTCACTCTTAGTTTGACGTTCTACGGTGAGATTCCGACATGCCGGATCTCGACAGGAACAATAACATTTCTTAAAATATAGAATACATCATTTTCAAATGAATTTACTTATTTATTTTTAAACAACGTTCTCCTTTTTATAATGTTTTTTTCCCCTACCCACTAGCACGTTTTGGTTTAATCTGTATTGAAAGCATCCTCTAAAGTTAGCTAGACCCTCCACCAAAATTTGAAATGGTGGGTTACTAACTTAAACAGATTTCATTTAACAACCTGAAAGAAATCTAAAATATTTTTGTGGAACCTACACAACCTGCTTGAATCATTTAAGAACAAAACTAGTACATCAGATAGATATATACCAAGACTATCTCTACCACCACACACAGACCGATCAATGACCCACCCCCAAATAAAGTAATCACCAAAACGGGTGGGCCATGGATTGGACCACGTGGAGCCCATCCTACAAAGCCCTAAAAAAGAGAGAGAAGTATAATTATAATCAAACGGCTATAAAACGTTGTCCAAAATCTAGGGAGCAATTCCAAGCCGTTGACTTGCAAGGTCACACCTAGTATCAGTGAACCCAACTCTAGAGTTGACCAAATCAAACTCCATCCACACGTTCTGCTGATGATGATGACCAATCACGTAAGCCTCAACCCCCAAAAGGTCAGAGTTCCCAAAAGTGAAGCAATACACTGAATCACTCCCCTTTGCCACGTCACCCACCTTATACAACAGCCTCTCCCCGGACACCCTCATCTCCGCCCCCTCGAACACCATCGTCACCGCCGGAAGCGGCGGAAGACTCGCCGGAACCCGGTAGCACAAATCCATAGCTCCCTGAAACACGAAGTTCGGGTCATCGAGAACCGTCAGCACCCCTTTGGTTTGAACAACAAACTCGTTCTTCAAAGCGGTGTAAACCGACCCGAGCAAAAACGTGAACTGGGTGCCCGAATCCACCATTGTCTGACCCGCCCCAGTGTGGTCCGGCACGAAAACGGATTTCGGGAGCTGGAGCAGCTTCTCCGAAACCTTAATCCCCTCGAGCTGAACCGTGTACGCGACACGATCGAAATACGGCAACGAGGTTGTCGTTTTGACTAGAGGGGTGTAGTGGAGGGGCCCGAGCCACGGGAGGGTGGTGCCGCCAAAGAGAAGCACGCCGGAGGAGTCGCCGCCGCCGGAGATGCAGTACGAGAATTTGGGTAACCCCATTTGGGTCACGAACGAGAGGGACCCGCGGTTCATGCCCATTAACCCGGTTGTCTTGGAATCCTCGTTGGCGTTGGAGCTGTACCGGAATCCATGCACCCGAATATCGACCCGGGTTGTGCGGATCCTCCGATGAAGAAGGTTTCGGCGGCGAGGTTGCCCTCGATGGAGGAGGCGTCGGCGTAGGAGACGATAGCGTGGCAGAGTTTTTTCGGGTCGCAGGACACGGGTATGGTGAAGTCGCGGGTTCGGGTGGTGCAAATGGGTGAGGTGCATGGGGTGGGGGTGTATGAGGAAGAGAGGAGTGGGTTGAAGATGGAGTTTATGTTTGATGAGAGGTTTTTGCAGTGGAGCCATGAGAGTTCACTCCCTGTGTCGAGGACCATGGTAACGTTCTGTGGGGGCGTGCCAACGGTTAGTGACACTGTTAAGGTAACATTGTGCTGGAAAGTGAGTTTACGTGGAGAAGGTGGTGTTTGTGTTTGTGTTTGTGTCAGTGTTTGTGCTTTTAGAGGCAATATGAGAAGGGTTTGTGTTTGTGGTGAAGAGACAGATGCACTTGTTTGAAGGAGAATGAAGAAAAGGGAAATTGTTAGAGAAGGGAGGAGGAGAGGGTCACAGGGAGAAGACTCAGAAGATACCATGATTGAAGGGTGTGTGTGTTGGTTGGTGGATTGGTTTAATTTGATAGCTCCTCAAATTGTTTAGTTGGAACTTTCAATGGAAATTAAGAGGAGTGAGAGAAAGAGGGTCTCTGTTGGATTGTCCCATGAGATAATAACAGTGTGGGGGACTCTTAAAGTCTAAACATTAACATATATAGCTGGATTTGAATGAGAATCCATGTCATGACATAGAGTGGAAAGTGGACGTCTTGTTTGCTACCGGTGTTCAAAATAGGTGAACTGTATGCAACCTTTACAGTGTTGATTATTCTTATTATTTAGTATTTGACTGCATCAGACTATGACAAGCTGAGAGTAAATGTCCTTTGGAACCTCTTAATTCGATCACACTGGTTTTTATTATTCCATATAAATTAAAATAGAGCATTGCATTATTCTAGGACACAAAGTTCTTAGATTCTAGTATTCTTCTTGGACAGACAGGAAGTGCATTCTATTATTCTTTTTGGGCAGAAAGTGCATCTTAGTTTCACAAACCAGCCCATAGTCTCAACAATACATGCCGATATCTCAAATTTGCAAATATAGTTGTCATTAGTATTTGATGGTATATATAGTATTGAGAATAGATATAGTGTGGTATTTTCATTATATTCGTTTCACACATCAAGATATATTTGGAGTATGTATTAAATGAACGTGTCTTGTTTTTTAAGCATCGTATCTTATTAGTCCAATTGATCATATTCATATGGAGAACATTACATAATATGCTTGAAGACATGATTTGCTTGAAAAGTGACTAAAGAAAAAGGGTAGGCAGAGTTTGATGCTGCCGACACTTTCTTTGGAAAAAGGCTTTCTGAAGAGTGTAAAAGCATGGACAACAAGGACAAGGAAGAGCCCAGAAACCACCAAAAACTACAGCTCATATATAACAAACTGGTCTGTTTAATTTATTATCCCTTGACTATTGCCATTTTTTAAGAATTTTGTTAAAAAATAAAACTTCTGAATTTTCACTATATACCACTTTTGCATTTAGATCGAAGCACCTGTTGAAACTGACCTACATGTATTATTAAAGAATGGTTTGAAATTTGGACAACACGATCTTAGGCTTGGTGTGATCAGTAAGGGCAGCCAAGTTGACTGCATGCTATATAGTATCAAATTAATTTCAATACGAAACTTTCCAACTTTATAACCTTGATTTAGACTCTGCTTTTGATTTGCGAAGGATGCAGTGTCTGGCTTAGCTTGCGTTAGTTGTTGTTGATTACTACTACTCGGTGACAATTATTGTTAACAATTGTATACGTTTACTCTTAATGTAATTAATGATTTAGTCCAAGCCTCTTTTATAAAGTCTTCCTTATAGTACATATTATTTTGGGGGTTTGCTCCGGCATCCTTAATGAATAGAGGGTTCGGTACCCTTTTCCTACCTAGACCACTTTGTTGATGACAAAAAAAGAATCGATAATTTTTGTTGATGACAAATACCTACCCTTATTTCAGTTGTGGCTTTAAAAACCTTTGTTTATCAACCCGATTAGCATCATTTATCCATTTGCTATTTCCCTAGTTTAGTTTGGTTTTTTGTTGCTCTTTGGTTGAGATCAATTAAATGAGGGAGCAAAGCTCAATCATAGAGTTTCTGAAGCTTTTGGCTACCGTCTTCTGTAATGCTAACAAAAAATACACGAGGGTCAACGTTTTTAATTGGATAAAAGTGTTACAGTGTTTTTGGATGAAGTATTTGTAGGGGGTGAAATATTTTAAGAGAGTAATTAAAATATTCCGTTCTAAAATACTTTGTTTGGGTATTAAATATGATAAATTTTATGGGGTATTTTGTTTACGGTAAATTTGAGGAATTTGAAATATCACCTAAAGAGGTGGTATTTTGAAATTCCCTCTCTTTGCTCATGTGCCACCTACCACTGATGCCGGCCCCCGAACCACCCAGACCCAGTCCCGGACACCCGGTACGGGGGCACCGGACCCCGGACACCAGGTGCGGTCCTGGACACCCGATGCGGGGAACCGACTATCGAGCCGTTGAAATCCCAATTTTTTAAATAAATATAAAAAAAATTTGTACTTGAAGGTAATTGAAATGTTTTATCCAAACAAAGAATTTAAAATACAAGATATTTGAATTACCCTATCCAAACAAAGTATTTTCAAAATGAAAGTAATTCAATTGAAGTATTGAATTGCCTTGAATTTCAAAATTTCTGCAATTTTGAAATAGCTCATCCAAACGCACACTTAGGGTTACAACAATTGGTTATTTAGATTTAAATGAATAAAACAATTAATTAGGAAGAACTATATTGCAATAAAAGAAAGTTTGCCACATAAATAATTAATCGTGATTATTGTTTAAAGTTTAAACACTAGTTAGTTTTTTAATGGTCCACGTATTATGGGTATCGATACCCTTCAATTTTGATGGGTACTAGAGAAATACCCATTATTTTGAACTTTTGTTTACTGTTTATAGGCGAAGCTTGTGAGAAATGGGCTCTGTTTCTGTTCCCCTTTTCTCTCCTCCAAAATTTTGCATTTAAATAATTGAAGTGTTGCTTCGCACAATAAGTGATACCGACTGCATGATATATGTATTCAATTTTTAATTTTATTTTTTCAGATGAATAATTGAACCTTTATTTTTTGGTGAGGTAGGTTGCGGTTTTAATAATTCTATGTGATTTAAATCTTCTGCCTTAGTTTGGTTTCTAATTCTATCTCTCTTGAACAAAATATTGACAACTAAAAGAAAATGCTTAGAAGTTCCTAATTCTTCCTTGAAGTATTGAGAGTGCAGAGTGTTGATTCGAATATAATTCCCTTCAGTGCCTTAAGTATGATATTTTGAGTTTGATTTTCGGATTTATGTGTATAAAAAAAGAACATAAAAAATTCTACAGAAAAGAATCATTGCTTAAATATCTAATTATATTCTGAGAAATTAATTTTTCATTCTATTTTGATATTTCCTCGTCAAAAAAAATAATCTAATTTGATATGATCTATTTTATATTAAATAATAATTTGAAGGCCTAAAACGTGCATGGGATTGAATGGAACTGCTTCATTCTTTGGATGTTTAATAAATTTGACGAGGGAGAAGAGTGGAATATTCACGCTATTCAAGTCCCTTACAGCTTACCATATGACTAAGATGGGTATCTAACAAAAAAAAATGACTAAGATGGGTCAAACAATCAAACATCACATAGTTTGAAAATAACATATAATCCGAACATCGGTTGACATATTTGTTAAGTCTTTCGTTCACACTAGTTGTAATTTGGGTTCGATTCTTAGATCTCTCATGTTAGTGGGTAACATGTAAATTTCACTGTAAATCCTTGTTGAGGTTGGTGATATTCCTGATCTTGCAAGGGAGCGCGCATTCCCCCAATCTAAACTTTTTTTCTAGAAAAAAAAATTAGCATATAATGACACTTGTGATATAGGTGTGGCTAAGTGGTGTTCGCGGATTGGATTAGATCGATTTTGAGCTAAAAAGTCATCTAATCCAATGATGAAAACATCGTGTGGTTTGGATTGGATCAGTTTACTTCCTTAAAAAAATCTGATCCAATCCAATCCAATCAAATGCGGTTTAGATTTGATTGGATAATTCGGTTTTTATCATACTTTATTTTTTTTTCTAATGTCAAGTGTCATTTCTACTTATTTAATAGTGGATAAAAGATAATCTTCGTTTTAATTTGGGAGTTTGAGAAGAAAAAAATTATTGATATTTTTTAACACGTTCTTTTATATTAACTCTCTATATCTACTCCCACTTATCCTATTTTTTTTTCCTTGAATTGGCTACAAATAAATTGTAGCTAATTATTTTTCAAATTTACTTAATTGTTTTCCTATTTTTCATGATTACTTAATCAAATATATATATGTTATGCATCAAAACTTTTAGTAAAATATAACTTCAAGACATTAATATTTATTCTAAATAGTCTTATATATGTCATTCCAACAAAAATATTAAAGAGAATGAGGGACATAAAAGTATGAAGAATAATGTTTAAGTACGAGTAATACTATAATTTCAAAAATAATGGTATATGTATATAATAGATCGGTTTGGATTGGATTGGATTTCACTATAGGATCCAAAATCCGATCCAATCCAATAAAAAATTATGGTTTTTTCGGTTTTTCGATTCGGTTTTTACGGTTTGAACTGGTTTGGATGGGTTGATGAACACTCCTATGGCTAACAAATCAAATTGAAAGCTCATTGGCTTCCTATTTTGGGTTTAGGGTAACGTTACATGGGCCAAGGGTTTACCATAAGTTCAAAACCAAACAACAGGCCGCTGAGTGGCCACTCTTCTTGTCCATTTTAGCTATCAAGTCCCATACAGCTGCCTTAAAAAGACCAAGATGGGGACCATCCAAGCATTCAAACATCAAATTGAATAACCCCTATTTTGGTCTTTTGGTTTGAAAATTGCATATAATGACACTGATAATATAGCTGTAGCAATACTAGCAAACAAATCAAATTGAAAGTTCATTAGCCAGCTTTCTGCATTCTGGGTTTTTTGGAGACGTAATATGGGCCAGGGGTTTGGTACTAATACGATTTTTTCTTCTTTCCCATCAATTGAATAAGATAGAGACGTTCTTTCTTTTAATTAATGATGGATGAAATTTGTCGATGTATTTTGTTTTCGATCATACGTGTTGTGCCTTCATAGGTGGAGGGTTAAATTAGCTGAAGAAGAAGAACGAAATAGTTGGTAGCAATTTCTCAAACAGAGCATGCAGAGAGTGATACAAGTTTATTCTTATTAAAGTATTCACAACCATTTTTACCCAGACAGCTAATTGGTGTTACTCACTTTCTAAGGATATCAATCCAAAGGGCGGCATGCTTATTATTTGTTTTTCCTTCCCTTTCATCAAAAGACTCCATATCTGCCTCTAATCATGCGAAACGTAAGTGCCATCCAAATTGGCTAAGTAATCTCAGTATTTCTGATCCCTTTGACAAATCCTTTGCCATATTTTTTTTTTCCTATTAGAAACTTTCATAAAATTTGATTTAAATATATAGAAACAACATATTCTATTTAAATAAATCCTGTTTTAACAAGTTAAAAAATATAGAGCCGCCTCTCTCTCTCAACCTTCACTCTACTCCTCTTTTCCTTCTTCCTCATCTACCGAAAATGGGTGGTTTTGAGCCATTTTTTTTACCAGGAATCATCCATCTACATCATTTTTTCTCTTCTTTTATCTAAATAAGTACTTTTTCCACATAGATCTAGTTTTTCTTTCGTGTTTTAGTAAATGCTGTAATGCGCTTAGGTGTTTTGTTCGTCATTTTGTTGCGGCGTCGTTTGGTTTCCCGTCTTGTTGCAGTGTTCGTTTGGTTCAGATTGGCAGATCAGCTTCGATCCATTACAGATTTAATCAAGATTTTGGTGTCAACGTTACAGATCCGGAGGTATGGGTATTCCGGCCACTTTGATTTTGTCAAATTTGTAGGTATTTTATCGTGTTATGCTATTAACCTGGGTGCTGTGAGTTTGTTCGTAGATTCATCCTTTTCAATTTTTAGTAATGTTGAATTTGTGTTGTTTTCGATGTATTTTACCAATTTGAATGAATTAACATCTTTTTTAGTAAAAAAACATATTCTATTTAAGTAAAACATATATAAGTGGATGAAAATTTGTTGTCTCATCTTCGTGTATCATATCTTGTCATCACCGATATCATCTTGCCACATCAATACCCACCAATAACATTACATGTAGAATTTTAACTGATGTTGCAAGATGGTATTGATGAAGACAATGTGTGGTACAGAAAAATGAGACAACATATCTTCATCCTTCTCTTATAGGTTGGATACATTATACAACTCAATTGTAATGGACAATAATTAATAAATAATTTTAATTAGCATCCTTAATGTCATTAACTCAATACAGTCAATTTAAGTGCAATAGCTCTATCTAGGACTTCTTTATGAGTAATGCTATCCAGTACAAAAACAATTAATTCGATGCAAAATAGTGGGGAAAAAAAATTCAAAATTAAGGAATTGCGGAGGAAATCAAAGGGCGAGTCAGGTAACCAATAAAAGTATGAAGGAATAATTGAGTACAAATTGCTTTTGGTTCTTATATTGGTTACCCTTCATGGTAAATGTGTATGCTCAAAAATCAAAATATATAGAGCTCACTCCTTGAGATTGCAAAATACATATGCTAAGGGAGTAAGGGGGTGACTAGGATTTTATAGTTCCTTGTTGAATAAGAGAAGAGGGGAAGGACCTTTTATATGTCCTGTCATTGATTAATTCATGAATTTCCTGTGTTTTACGTTTCATGCAAATAAAATTACACCATAAAGAGAATCCAGGAGTACTGCGTAGTCATTTTATAATCTCAAAACTAGCAATATCATATCAGTATGGTACTAGCTGAGTGGTTGGACACAAGGATTAAGTTGATTAATACAACGCAAAAATCCATTACATGATGTATATGGTGAAGGTAATGTTGATCAGCTTCAAATAAGTCTTCAACGTGATGCCGATTTCAACTTACATGAGAAAAACAATGACAATGTGAATTACATGAGTTTGAAAGATAACAATTCACTAAACATCTTTCCTTGCCCATTATATACATTGAACCGTCCATTAATTCATTGCAATGTTATATTTCAAATCCTTCCAACTTAAAGAAATTAATCACCACGGTCTCGTTCCACTGTTTACATCCATAGACCAAGTCCTGCGCGAACGTGGAGAAGGAGTTGATGATGCAGTACTATTCCTCATCACGGGTGCAGAAGAATATTCTGTAATGGAATTAGATTGCTGGACTTCAACTCCACCAGTACCTCTGAAGCAACCAAACAAATTCCCAAACATTCTACGCAACCCACCACCGCTACTTCGTCTCCCTCTAGACGACGACGACACCGTCCAAGGATTCCTCCTCGATTCAACGACAACATTGTTAAACCCACCATCCATTTCTGTGAAAACAACAGGAAGCTCGGTACTCTCGCTACCTCTTCTTCCACCATAGAACCTTCCCACCGCAAAACCACCACCCGGTAACCTCCAAATCGTCAACCCCACGTTTTCTTCCTCGTGGGAATATTGCCCCGTGGCACGTGCGTTCCTCGTTCCACCATCATCATCGGATGGCAATTCGTGGCGACAAACGGGGCAAGAATTTCGAAGTGCAAGCCATGGTAAGATGCATTCAGAATGGTATATATGTTTGCATGGCATTTCCCTCACATCAGTTCCAAGCTCGAATGCCTCCTTACAAACGGCACAATGTGATTCCAACATCAAGTGGCTATCATCAATCTCAATCGTTGGTAAGGAATCCACCGCAGCTTTTGACGCCGGAGGGTAATGGTCCTGATTATCGTTTCTATCAACACCATTGTTGGTTTCTATCTGTAAAAGCTGTTCGAACACCCTATCGAATCCAGATCCAAGAAGAAACTCTGACATGCTTGGAGGCAAGGGTCTAAGACCAGAACCTGCACCATCATCGTAGAAAAGCTCGAAACCACGACGAGCTTCTGCTTCTCCTCCACCCTCGCGGCTTGTGCCTTCGGAGGAGGATCCGTTACGGAGCATGATGACCGGATTGAACGGTGAATGGTCACGGACGATGTTCCTGCAGTGCCGACGGTGGCGGTGAGAGTGGCGGGAATTCATGTACATTGCTGCTGCTGCGGAGGGGAACCTTCGGGTGCGAGTGTCCACGTGGATTGACCGAATCGGAGGTTCGATCTCTTCAAGGAATCCGCTGTCGCAATCGGGACACATCACCATGTCCTGACTCCATATCCTCACAAACCGGTTGCACCTATAACACCAATGGGATGACATCTAGAAGATACCGGATTTTTGTAAATGCAATTGCTTAGAGAAAAATAAATTAAGGTGGAAATGTGTAAGCTTCAAAATTGAATGTCGTTCTGGGAATTCAGAAAATTATCGATTGAATTGTTTGCGCGAGAGGGTGAGGGAGAGATGGAGGGGGGGTTTGTTTGGACATGCTGGATAAGAGAAAATGAAGGCACCGACGACAGGTTCGTTGTTCATGTGTTGGCATACAATAACAGGGAAACACTTCGCACGTACGTAGCGTGTAACCGGCGCTGTTGGAGATAGAGAAACGACACATGCTAAAAGATGAAACGTCGCCGGATGAATGAGCATCCTGTTGGTAGAGTGATGCTGGCGCGAGATTGTAGGCTGACAAGTAACTGTCGTCTTTCGATTTTTGGGTTTGTTTGGGTCTGAAAATAGGAAAAAGGTTGCAACTAAGCGATATGAATTACAGGAAAAACGGACTCGCGCCAAATGAGAATCTACTAGAAACAATCAAACAAGCCTTGGATTGGATATCAATGATTTTCAAACCAATTTTTTCATTTAAATACCACATTCTTTACATGGGTGTCGGGTGAGACTAAATATTACCTAGTATTAAAATTTATAGCCAGTTCTTTATATATTGTTATTACACTATTACTTTTTTATATAATAAAAAAAGAGCATTGCTATTAAGTACCAAGGAATCAATGTGCGAATTTCGATTAACTAAAAATTAACCAACCGCAGCCCATATATACAAGGGTCAAATAGTATTAAGACAGTTTCTAAAAAAAAATAGACAACTGGTTTCGTCAATTTTCGTTTCCCACCATTAAGGATTTCCAATAAAAAAAACACTTCTCAAATTTTTTTAAAAGTTGATATAAATAAGCAGAAATACACTTCTCAACATGCATATATGTTTTTTTAAAAAAAGTTTGGACTTTAGCCCCTTTATGCGGAAAAAAAAACTCACCTAACTGATATTGGATAGTCTAGCTCGTTGGGCCTCTCTAAGGTCAAAGCCCATCTGTGTGATACCGATTCGTAAAATGGATACACTTGAGAACACCAATCACTGTTTTTTTTTTGAAAAAAAAATAAAAAAAATAAAGGCAGATTTTAGCCCATGAGAAAAACCCCGAGGTCCTTTTAGTTCATGACAAAATTAAGATAGTAAATTAACCCCTCACAATTTTAAAGTAGAGAAACGCTAGTCCCTCCGTTAACCCACGTTAGTTTGGGTCCGTTAATCGATGACGTGTTATCTTTTCTTACTTAGGTGTACAGTTATATGATATTTACAAGGGTAAAGGTCCATTTTGGTCCTTAACAATTGTCACGATGCCCATTTTAGTCCATAACAAAAATAAATTAATGAAATAGTCCTTAACAATTACAACCGTGAGACAAGTTAGTCCTTCCGGCAAGTTTGGACTGTTTGAGTTAACGATGTGCCTATGTGGCACATTAACTCTCCTACGTGGCACGAATTGGATGACACGTCTTATAATACTAAAACGACGTCGTTTTGGTTGAAGTTTTTTTTTTTTGCACCTTCTTTGTAACACCCTATTTTTCCTATGTTGTCTATAACAGTAAATTCATATTTAAATGTGTTTATTTTAGATTAAACTCAAAGGATGATTTTAATTAAACTGAAATCATTTTCTTGTGTTGTTATATTATATGAAGTCACGGTAAAAATTTCGGTTGAAAATTCAAACGAAAGTCGGTCTGCGTTTTCACTACCGGTACAAGTTTATTGTGCAGAAAACCTAATTTTGGCCCGTGAATGAGACAGTTAGTGTTTTTATTATGTTTCCTTCAACTTTAGTTATTTTGAAAATTTTCGTTCAAAAATAAAATAAAATATTTTATTCAGGCAAAAACGTCGGAAGAATTACGATCGGAAATGCATGGAAGAGGCTATGACACATTCCAAAAGTGTAATCATCACACTTTTCAAATTATAATACTATTCTAATCCAAAAAGTCATTTCTCTATCTTCTTCCATCCAATCAAGCATTAAACCACCAAGCTTGCTCAACAAGCTCTCCCTCACTTCCCTTGGAGTCGAGGACTCCCTTCCCCTCTTTATATACATCCCTCTCATTTTCACTTCATCATCTTCCTTCTTCAAACTCCATTAAACCTTCATATTCTTCCTTTCTTTTATAAGTTCAAGCTTTTAAAGCTTTAGTTTTTATTCATCTTTTCTACTTTAAGTTCTTCATTAAAGTTGTTCCTTATACTAAGGGTAATGCTCTCATATAAATCTTTTTGCAAGGTTCATCTTTTATTTCTTAGTTTACTTTATATGTTCTCTATATACTTTAAACTTCTAAAGTCTCTATAAAATAGTAGAAAACTCCTTTTGAGTTGAAACCACTTTCTATAGTCTTGTATTAACTTATATTTTCACATACTACGAGGTTGTGTAAAACAAAAATCTCTACCTATCTCTTCCAATGAAGGCCGAATGCTTGCATTTGTGACCTAGGAAGTTTTTGTTTCAACTTTTGGAATATGATCATGTGTTTGAGTTTCTAACTATCCCTTGATCTTGAATCTATAAATATTAGAAGTTTTGATAGCTTGTTCTTATGATGGCCGAAAAATGTGAATAAGTAAGCCTAGGATACTATGTTTCAACTTTCCAAGTATGATCATGGATTTAGAACTCTTAATACCTTGTGGTTTAGTGTTCTTGTTTGATTTTAGCTTGTGATTTTGTGTTCATAATCTTAGACTTCCATCACGGAGGAAACGAGGACGTTCGTGATATACCTTGATCAGCCTCCGGCTAGTCTAGTTTTATAACTAGAAAATCCTTGGCTTTGTGCTAATTATATATCATTTTCGCCCAAATTAGACTTGATTGTCTCTAAGCAGCATTTTGAGTCTGTAAAGTATTTTTAAGTTAATTTAGTTGATTTAGAGTTAAATAAAGCAGTTATGCTATTTTTTGTTTTCAGGTTAATAAAAAGAAATAAATCTGGAGCTTTCGCCCCGCGAACCTGAAGGTGACTGTGCCAGAAAATTTGCAATCCTTTCTGTGTCGCCCCGCGAATAGATGACTCGCCTCGCGAGGATGAAGACCAGAGGGCATGACTTTTCCATTCCTCGCCACGCGAGCCGTACTTCGCCTCGCGAGAAGACCAAACGCTGCAAGATTCGCCTCGCGAGACAGTGTTCGCCTCGCGAGTCCGCGGAAACCAGAAGTTGTATATAAGCCTGTTTTAGGCAGAACCGAGAAGTTAGTCAGTCGGAGTTAGCTTTAGTAGTCAGTAGTAGTTTATTTTCTTTTCTCTTTTTAATACCATATTATACATTTCTGTTTGTTATTTCAGGAGTGTATAGTGTTGTGTTGATTCATTTCGGTGATGTTATGTTCCTATACTTAATCGCGTTTGTTATTTCGCGTGTGTTCGTTCATGTTCGTTTAGTTCGTGAGGGCTTAACCCCGTTTGTTATTTCGGGAATAGGAACATACATCCGTAGTAGCGATTTCGTTTGTTAATTGTTGCTACACCCGGAAAGGGGATTAGAATCTGCTTAGGGCTTGGAATTTGCATGAACCGATGATAGTTGGGAAACCGAGAACAGTAGGTTAATCGCTTTAGTTATTTGTTAATCTCTTAAACTGCTCTGTTTTCATTGCTCTGTTTTGCTTTGTTTTCTTTATTTTATCTCAATTCAAAACCCCCCCATTTCTAACTTTTTCTGTTAACAACAACCTAAGAGTCCTTGAGAGACGACATCCGAGTTGTCGCTTCCTAAACTACATTATTTTGTAAACCGCTCGTTCTTTTTGGCGCGTGCGCGACAGCGCGACCAAAAATTGGCGCCGTTGTCGGGGACTCTTGTTGTTATTAACAGAAAAAAAAATATAATAAAAAAAAGAAAAAAACTTTTTTGCTTTGCTGAATTAGTTTTGTCTGCTTTGTCTGGTTGTTTGCTTGCCATGGATAATTACATGTATGAGTATTTGCCTAATGTTTATTATGAACCACCACCATGCATATATTATCCTGATTTTAGTGAACCCCCACCATGCATAAATTATCCTAATCTTGCTGGAAATTATGAGTGAAGCAGTGGTTTTGACATGATTGGAGTGAATGAGGAGCAACCTTTTTATCATAGCCAACATGGAGGAGAACGCAGCATCTTGGGTGAGATAGCTTCTCTGATGCAACAACAAATGACAGAATTCCAAGCAAGTCTTCCGCAAATAATAGAGGAAAATCAACGAATGGCAGAACAAAGTCTTGAATCCCATCAGAGGAGAGAAGCTGAATCTCAGAAGTTGGCCGCTCAAATTGATCACATTGTCACCACCTCGACTGCACTGCTAACTCCGCATCCCCTTGAAGAACATACAGATTCACAAGTAGTTATTCCTGACAATATTTCTGAGGATAATTTTGATAATGATACTTCTGTTGATGAACTGTGTGTTGAATCCCCTGATTCTATCTATTATACTGCATGTGCTGATTGTAATGAATTTGCTTCGTGTATAACATGTTTTGAAAGGTATGAAGAGCAAAACATCCATATGGAACAGGAGACATATGAGGTTGAGGGCCCTGTTCAGCCTGGAAACATAGAAAATGAGGATCAGGAGGACATCTGCTTCACCGTGCTTGAGGATGATGAAGAACCTTTGAAAGTAGATGATTCAATTAATTCATATGCATGTGTTGAAAGTGATGGGATGGATGATCTTTGTGCTGAATTTCTAGACATTCAGAACTTTACTGATTCAGTTTATTGTACTATATGTACTGACTCTACAAACACTAACCTTTGTGTGGTGTGTGCTGAGATTTCTGCAGGTTTAGCAGGTGATGGATTTGTTAGCACAGTGAATGAAGAACGTGCAGAAGTTGAAGCAGTACCAGTAACCCCAGCTACTTGTTTACCACCTCCCACTATGGAACAACCGGTAATGGAGTTCAAGCCACTGGATCTTGCACCATGGCCAGTCCAAGTGATTGAACCCCAATTTTATTGGGAGGATTTTGTTGAGAAAGCGGTCATCTTTGACCCAAAAGGGAGTGAGAAGTCCGCCGCACTGGAAGGAGTCACCGTAACTGTCAAGCACTCACTCCCATATCAAGGCTGCAAGTTATGGAAGTATGGAATGAACTCCCACCTTTTGGCTATTACTTGGGCCTTATGTTACAAGCAGTGGGATCCTGGTGGAACCGCCTCCAATGAGTTTTTCTGAACCTTGCTCTTTTTAATTTTATTTTCCTTGCTTTATCTCTGCCGTTTTAATAAAGCTCCTGAATAATTTGAGAAACTCAGGAGTGTGTTGAGTCTTTTGTTGGCAAGCTTGATTGGAGTTGATTGAATTTTGCATAGATTGATTGCATGTCATGTGTTGACTGTTTTCCCCCTAGGATTTGAATTTTTGAAAAAGTGATCCCCATGAGATTGAAAACTGAACCTTGAGATTTTGTTATGATGGCATGATTTATGATAAGTTTGGGGTGATAGGGAAGCACACACTAGGGATAGAATCTCTGTCAAACAATTTGCATGAATGTCCAGGTGAGGTTTTGAGCCTCCAACATGTTTTTTGACTGTGAGAATCATTTTTTTTAAGTTGCACTTTCCTGAATTTGCTTGAATCTCTTTATGGTTTGCATGATTATGTGTTTGCTTCAAATGATTTAGGCGTTTTCTTTGTAAATAGTCACTTAGCCTAAAATAACAATCCCTAATGCATGTTCCTTAGTTAGCCTCATTGAGCCTGATTAGCCTGTTAATTCTTGATAACCTTATGTTATGAGCCTAAAATCTGGAAAAACCCATGTTAACCCAATCTTAGGATTAGGAGAGCATGGATCCTTAGCAAAGAGAATGGTTGCAAGAAACTAAGTTTGGGGTGGCTACAAGGATATGATGTGCTGTTTGGGATTGAGAAAAAGAAAAAAATATAACAAAAAGGTTGGAGCCAAAGGCAAGAAAAAAAAAAGAAAAAAAAGAATGAAAAAAAAACAAAAAAAAAAGAAATAAAAAGTACAAAAAAAAAATCAAAAAGGATATTGAAAGAAAAAATGGCTGTAGTCACCCAAGGCATAAAGGAAAATGAGAAAAGGAACTTGAGCGGAATTTCAATGTTTTGAAGTGTTTCATGCTCTCTTAGTTCCTAGGGACTTCAGCCTAGTTCCTTTGTATATCCTACCCTTAGCCAGGCCCCATTACAACCCATAAAAGACCTTCTGATGTTGCTTGCATGTTTTCTGTGGGAATCATTTGGAGATGAAAATCAAATTTATGGGAAGTGTTCTTGAAAAGTGAAATTGAGTGCAATGTTGATAGCCTGACACAAACTGATCGATTGAGTGAAACACTAAATGCCCTTGTGAGGAAGGCAGTTGTTTGAATTTGGTGATCTCCCTCTTGTGTGTAACTTGGATCCCTTGCTTAGATTAATGATTGTTTGAATGATGAATTTCTCAAATGTTTAGAATGAATGAATGTGGGGATTGCTTTGCTTGAAAGGGGGGGACATTGAAGAAAACTGTTTTGATGAAACTGCATGACATTTGTGCAAAGTTGATTGAATCCTTAAGCTTGCCATGTCTCGAGTCTTTTTGATTTTTGAGTTTTAATTTGCTTGGGGACAAGCAAAGTTTAAGTTTGGGGTATTTTGATCAGCCTCTGGCTAGTCTAGTTTTATAACTAGAAAAACCTTGGCTTTGTGCTAATTATATATCATTTTCGCCCAAATTAGACTTGATTGTCTCTAAGCAGCATTTTGAGTCTGTAAAGTATTTTTAAGTTAATTTAGTTGATTTAGAGTTAAATAAAGCACTTATGCTATTTTCTGTTTTCAGGTTAATAAAAAGAAACAAATCTAGAGCTTTCGCCCCGCAAGGAGGCATTCGCCTCACGAACCTGAAGGTGACTGTGCCAGAAAATTTGCAATCCTTTCTGTGTCGCCCCGCGAATAGATGACTCGCCTCGCGAGGATGAAGACCAGAGGGCATGACTTTTCCATTCCTCGCCACACGAGCCGTACTTCGCCTCGCGAGAAGACCAAACGCTGCAAGATTCGCCTCGCGAGACAAGGTTCGCCTCGCGAGTCCGCGGAAACCAGAAGTTGTATATAAGCCTGTTTTAGGCAGAACTGAGAAGTTAGTCAGTCGGAGTTAGCTTTAGTAGTCAGTAGTAGTTTATTTTCTTTTCTCTTTAGTTTTAGATATGTTTTGTCTTTCTTTTGTAATGGAGAACTAGTTTCCTTGATTAATCTACTGTGATTGGTTTCAATTACACTTGAGGTTTTGTGATTCCTGTTTTCATTTGCTTTTCTCTTTTTAATACCATATTATACATTTCTGTTTGTTATTTCAGGAGTATATAGTGTTGTGTTGATTCATTTCGGTGATGTTATGTTCCTATACTTAATCGCGTTTGTTATTTCACGTGTGTTCGTTCATGTTCGTTTAGTTCATGAGGGCTTAACCCCGTTTGTTATTTCGGGAATAGGAACATACATCCGTAGTAGCGATTTCGTTTGTTAATTGTTGCTATAACCGGAAAGGGGATTAGAATCTGCTTAGGGCTTGGAATTTACATGAACCGATGATAGTTGGGAAACCGAGAACAGTAGGTTAATCGCTTTAGTTATTTGTTAATCTCTTAAACTGCTCTGTTTTCATTGCTTTGTTTTGCTTTGTTTTCTTTATTTTATCTCAATCCAAAACCCCCCCATTTCTAACTTTTTCTGTTAACAACAACCTAAGAGTCCTTGAGAGACGACATCCGAGTTGTCGCTTCCTATGCTACATTATTTTGTAAATCGCTCGTTCTTTTTGGCGCGTGCGCGACCATACCTCTTCGAGCATCTGACGCGCTGTCGCGCACGCGTCAAAAGATGAGCGGTTAGTAAAAATGTAGTTTAGTGTGCGACAACTCGGGTATCGTATCACAAGGACTCTTGTAGTGCTATTATCGCAGAAAATCAGTTTTCTTGGGGGGGTGTTTGGTTTGAAATTGATTGGAAAACAGAATGAAAACATAGCAAAAAAACAGAGCAAATTACGTGATTATCAAATAAGACTAAGACGATCAATCTGCTGTTTCGTTTCCCACTATCATCGGTTCATGTAATTCCATGCCCTAAGCGGAGTCTAATCCCTTTTCGATTGTAGCATCGATTAACAAGTTTAAACCGACGCTCACGGGACATATATTCCTAATTCCGAATTAAGCAAACGGATGAAGCCCTTCGTGAATTAAGCAAACACGAATTGAACGCACGCGAATTAAGCAAACGCGATTAAGTTTAGGAATATAAAATCATCGAAAATAAATCAACACTAATTCAATACAAACTGAATTAAGCAAACAGAGAATAACGAATAGCATTGAAAGAGAGAAGAGAATTAAATCAGGAATTACAAGACCTCAAGTGTTGGCGGAAGCCGATTACAGCAGATCAACCTAGGGAGATTAGTTCTCCATCAAAAACGCAATACAACCAGAGAAATTCGAAAACAAGGATTAGCAAAAGATAATTCTGTTCTGCCCTAAACAGCTATTTATAACTTTCAGAAACTGCGCATTCTCGCGAGGCGAGTGGCCTCTCGCGAGGTGAATATTAAAATGGCACCTTCTTGAATTTGTATTCTCGCGAGGCGAGTGTAACTCTCGCGAGGCGAGTCTTCAAAACCTGGGTTGTCACAGCCGTGATGCCTATCACGGCCAGGCCGTGATGGTCTCTGTCTTCGGGTGCTTATCTGTCATGGCTGTGACCTTCATCATGGCCAGGCCGTGATGGTCTCTGTCTTCCAGGGGATTCTCTTCACGCCCGTGATGGGTGTCACGGGATGACCGTGATGCTTGCTGACTTCAGGCTCGCGAGGCGAGCTATAGCTCGCGGGGCGAGTGTTTCCAGATTGCAATTTCCATTGTTTCCTTCATTCCTTGGACTCTAAGTCAACCTGAAAACATGAAATAGCCATAAGTGCTTTATTTGACTCAAAAACTGGCTAAATAACCCTAAAACTACTTAAGGGACTCAAAACCTTGCTTGAGGACAATCAAGCCTAATTTGGGTGAAAACGAGATATAATTGGCACAAAACCACGGTCATACTAGTCATAAAACTAGATGAGCCAGAGGCTTATCAAAATACCCCAAACTTGAACTTTGCTTGTCCCCAAGCAAACTAAAACTCAAAACGACTCAAGTCTGGGCAAGCTAGAAGGATTTCAACCAATTCCGCACAAATTTCAAGCAATTCATCAAAACAATTTTCCTTCAATGTTTCCCCCTTTTCAACAATGTAATCCCCACAATCATTTATTCTGAACATCTGAGAATTTCATCATTCAAACAATCATTAATCTAAACAGGGGATCTAAGTTACACACAAGAGGGAGATCACCAAATTCAAACAATCGCCTTCCTCACAAAGGGGTTTAGTGTTCACTCAATCTCTCAGTTTGTCTAGGCTGACAACATTTCACTCAGTTTCACTTTTAAGAGCACTTCCCATGAATTTGATTTTCATCTCAAAATGGTTCCCACGGAAAACATGCATGCAACATCAAAAGGTCTTTCAAGGTTGTAATGGGGCCTGGCTAAGGGAAGGATATACAAAGGTACTGGGCTGAAATCCCTAGGAACTAAGAGAGCATGAAGCTGTTTACACATTGAATTCCCTACTCAAGTTCCTATTCTTATTCTTCTTTTTGCCTTGGGTGGCTACAGCCCTTTTCTTCTAATACCCTTCTTGACATTTTGCATTTTTTTTAAGCGATTTATTTTTGCCCTTTGGCTCCAACCTTTATTTTTTTTTCTTTTTCTCAATCCCCAACAACACATCATATCCCTGTAGCCACCCCAAACTTAGTTTCTTGCAACCATTCTCTTGCTAAGCTTCCATGCTCTCCTAATCCTAAGATCGGGTTAACATGGTTTTTCCAGATTCAGGCTCATAACATAAGGTCATCATGAAACAATAGGCTAATTAGGCTCAAAGGGGCTAACTAGGGAACATGCATTAGGGACTGGTTCAATTTAGGCCAAGTAGTTAATTCAAAGAAAACTGCCTAAATCATTTGATGCAAAACACATAGACATGCAAACCATGAAGAGATTCAAGCAAATTCGGGAAAGTGCAACTTAAAAGTGATTCACACAATCAAAAACATGTTGGAGGCTCAAATCCTCACCTGGACATTCATGCAAATTGTTTGACCGAGATTCTATCCCTAGTGTGTGCACCCTATCACCCCAAACTTATCATAAATCATGCCCTCACAACAAAATATCTTCAAAGTTCAGTTTTCAATTTTTCAAATGGGGATCACAATTTCCAAATTTCAAAAACCTAGGGGGAATCATCAACATAAATCATGCCATCAATCTGTGCTAAATCAACCAAAACCTACCAAGCTTGCCGACACAAGACACACATGCTCTTGAGCTTCTCAAATTATTCAAGAGCGAAAAGAAAACACAACAAAACACAAAACACAACAAAACAAACGGTTCCCTCCCCCACACTTAAAACATACATTGTCCTCAATGAACAACACAAATATCAAAACAGAGTGAGGGAAAGGAAAGGGTGCTCCCTGATAAAGTTCAGTGTATGCGGAAGCTGCCACCTGGATCCCATTGCTTGTAACATAAGGCCAAAGAAGGAGAGTTCATTCCATGGTCCCATAACTTGCAGCCTTGATATATGAGTAAACACTTGACACTGTTGGTGACCTTGCTCAATGCGGCGGACCCATCACCTCATCTTGGGTCAAAGACGACCGCTTCCTCAACAAAGTCCTCCCAATAAAATTTGGCTTCAATCCCTTGAACTATCCATGGTGCACAATCCATTTCCTCTGGTGGCTTCGCAGGAGGAGGTGGCAGATAGGTAGGGAGGGTTTCCGCTACCGCTTCATCTTCTCGCATGTTTCTCACCCACTGCACCGACAAATTTATCACCGCTAAACATGCAACAATCTCAAGACAAACCACACAATGGTTAGTGTTAGTACAATCAGGACATGCAAAAATATCATCAAAGCCGTAAATAGATGGAAAATTAGAAAACAAGTCCTCATGGGTGTCCTCAATAGTCTCGAAAAACAGCTCTATGTGGAAAACGGAGTGCTCTTCCACTGGATGTTTCCCGCATCAAAGATGTTAAACTTTGCAACGATATCCCCAAACTTCATAGACATGGTCCCTTCATCAACATCAATATTAGCCTTAGTTGTCTTCATGAATGGTCGGCCCAGGATGATTGGTGATTTATCGGAATGTGTCTCTCCTGCCATGTCCAGGATGTAGAAGTCGGTGGGAAGATCAAATCATCGACTTGCACTAGCACATCTTCTACCATTCCCATGGGGCGGCACTGGTCCCCGTTGGCCAATTGAATGGTGAGACACAGTATATCGCAATGGCCCAAGATCAAGGTTGTTAAAGATGGAGGTAGGCATGACATTTATGGATGCTCCCAAGTCCAGCATGCAGTTTTCAAACTTCCTGTCCCCAATAGTACATGGAATGGTGAATGTGCCTGGATCCTTGCACTTCTGTGGTAGTGTCTGAGTAGGGGTTAAAGCAAGAACTTTTTTCTCGGTGCAGGCCTAGACTGGATAAGAGCTGAACCATTTCTTCCCAAGTCAACTTTCTCATTATTCTTCAACTTCCTCTTGTTGGTGCATAGATCCTTGAGAAATTTGGCATATTTAGGTATCTGCTTGATCACATCTAGAAGAGGAATATTTACAGCCACCTTTCTGAACACATCTAAGATCTCCCTCTCCTTGTCTTCCCCATCAACCTTCTTATTTTTCTGCACTCTTTGTGGGAAGGGAATCGGAGGCACATACACTCTCTCAGCTTCAACAACAACAGAGGGCTCAGGAGTTGCCTCAACAGTTTCTTCATCTTTCTCAGGGGCTCCCTCTACTACTTTCCCGGATCTCAAAGAAATGGCACTCACATTGGGATTGGGGGCATTGGGATTCACCACCTGCCTCGTGCAGGTAGTTGGTTCGATCCCCGAGCTTGCTTGTAAGTTGTTTATGGATGTGGCAAGTTGTCCAATCTGTGTCCTCAAATCTTGAATGCTAGCATCTTCGCCGCCGAGACTGTCCAACTTGATGCTGAAACCGGAGATTTTGTGCAGCCATTTGCTTGACCAAGTCTTCTAATGAAGGTCCGAAGGTGCGAAGTGGTCACTTGAGGAGGATTCGGTGGTGGTGCCACCGGTTGTTGTTGGGATGAGTTCCCATACCGCAGATTAGGGTGATTCCTCCAGTTGGGATGGTACCTATTTGTGGAGAGGTCAGGAGTGCCGTACCGGTTCTGATTATTGCCTTGATTGTAGAGATTAGCTGCATAAGCTTCGAGGCATATCGCTGATTGACCCATCCTTGCGAATAGGGCACGTGTCGGCCGATGCTCGAGAGAACTACACATGCCACACAACCTCGCCGGCCGAACCTTTTCCATTGCCAGTTGCTTCACCAGACAAGTGAGCTCATCAATTCTGGTTTCGAGTGCCTTGTTGGAAGATGAACCTTGGATCTCATTTACACCCCTTGTCTCAACAGAGTTGCTCCTGGTTGTGAACTCGCGGGAGTTTAATGACATATTCTCAATCAATTGCTTGGCAAGCAGCTGGAGTTTTATCGACGAAGTGCTCCTCCACTAGCGGCATCCAAAATATTTCTGTCCATTGGGAGCAATCCCTCATAAAAATCCGAATAAGGAGCCGCCGTAAACTGGTGTTGAGGGCGCTAGATACCAACTTCTTGAACCTCTCCCAAGATTTCTTAGCCAATGACTCATTGCTTTGCTCGATGCCACATATCTCCTTTCGATGGAAGCAGCTCTCGAGGCGGGGAAGTATCTTTCCAGAAAACCTTCTTCGAGATCATTCCAAGTTGTAATGTAATTTGGCTCCAATCGATATAGCCAATCCTTTGCGGCGCCTTCAAGGGAGAATGGGAAGGCTCGCAATTTGATATGGTCTTCAGAATGCCTTCCGGCCTCAAGGGTGTAGAGCAGACCACCGGAATTCCTTCAAATGCTTATGTGGATCCTCACCGCAAGACCACTAAATCTTGGCAACAAGTGTATTAAACCAGATTTAAGTTCAAAAGGAGCAACCACACCAAAGATACTCAATACACAACCCATTGTAGTTAACATCAGGGGCAGCAAGCTGCCTCAATGTCCTTTGGTCACCCATGTTATCAAAAAACAGGTTGAAATCGAATTACCACTAGTGCTTGCCCGAATTGCCCTACGGCGCGTGTGCGATGTTCTTTCAATTTCGGGATCAAAATCACACAAGTCGGGACAAGTAGACCTAGTGGCCAGTCTAATTCAAAACAAAAACGAAAAAAAAGAAAGCGAGAACAACAAACAAGAGTCCCCGAACAGCGGCGCTAATTTGACGCTATTTGTCGCGCACGCGTCAAAAGATGAGCGGTTAGTAAAAATGTAGTTTAGTGTGCGACAACTCGGGTATCGTATCACAAGGACTCTTGTAGTGCTATTATCGTAGAAAATCAGTTTTCTTGGGGGGGGGGGGGGGTGTTTGGTTTGAAATTTATTGGAAAACATAATTAAAAAAGAGCATAAAAACAGAGCAAATTACGTGATTATCAAATAAGACTAAGACGATCAATCTGCTGTTTCGTTTCCCACTATCATCGGTTCATGTAATTCCATGCCCTAAGCGGAGTCTAATCCCTTTTCAATTGTAGCATCGATTAACAAGCGAAACCGACGCTACGGGACATATATTCCTAATTCCGAATTAAGCAAACGAATGAAGCCCTTCGTGAATTAAGCAAACACGAATTGAACGCACGCGAATTAAGCAAACGCGATTAAGTTTAGGAATATAAAATCATCGAAAATAAATCAACACTAATTCGATACAAACTGAATTAAGCAAACAAAGAATAACGAATAGCATTGAAAGAGAGAAGAGAATTAAATCAGGAATTACAAGACCTCAAGTGTTGGCGGAAGCTTACAAGAGATCAACCTAGGGAGATTAGTTCTCCATCAAAAACGCAATACAACCAGAGAAATTCGAAAACAAGGATTAGCAAAAGATAATTCTGTTCTGCCCTAAACAGCTATTTATAACTTTCAGAAACTGCGCATTCTCGCGAGGCGAGTGGCCTCTCGCGAGGCGAATATTAAAATGACGCCTTCTTGAATTTGTATTCTCGCGAGGCGAGTGTAACTCTCGCGAGGCGAGTCTTCAAAACCTGGGTTGTCACAGCCGTGATGCCTATCACGGCCAGGCCGTGATGGTCTCTGTCTTCGGGAGCTTATCTGTCATGGTCGTGACCTTCATCACGGCCAGGCCGTGATGGTCTCTGTCTTCCAGGGGATTCTCTTCACGCCCGTGATGGGTGTCACGGGATGACCGTGATGCTTGCTGACTTCAGGCTCGCGAGGCGAGCTATAGCTCGCGGGGCGAGTGTTTCCAGATTGCAATTTCCATTGTTTCCTTCATTCCTTGGACTCTAAGTCAACCTGAAAACATGAAATAGCCATAAGTGCTTTATTTGACTCAAAAACTGGCTAAATAACCCTAAAACTACTTAAGGGACTCAAAACCTTGCTTGAGGACAATCAAGCCTAATTTGGGTGAAAACGAGATATAATTGGCACAAAACCACGGTCATACTAGTCATAAAACTAGATGAGCCAGAGGCTTATCAGCATCTAATCTCCTTACCTTCACAGAAGGTAAAGAGGGGATTGCCTAAAGATATTCAATGACTATATGCATGTGTGTATGTGTTTACTTGAGTGATTTGAATATTATTATGATATGTAGCAAATACTTGAATGACTTGTTTACTTGAACTATTGTGATTATTACTTGAAGTTGATTATTACTTGCCTTAAAGTATTGTGAGTTGTATATATCTGATGAACTGTCGTTAACTGTGATATTATTGTTGAGAATATATTACTGTTGATTGAAGTTTGAGAAGCCAGACTTGAGTCTGTGCAAAATGATTATAAGGATTAAAAGCCTTAATAAGCCTTGAATAGAACTTTGAAAGTATTGGTTTCATTTATAAAAGTTCCTTATTTAAAACGCTTACTTCAAGAGAATGAGATTCTAGTTTTGAAAAGAAACGTTGAAGTGTTTTTAAGTCAATAGAAACTACCTTTTTATGATCCAAAGTTTGTATGAGAGAAAACCTTTTTCGAACTATGTGTTTTATAAAGGAAAAACCCCTTTGAAAATATTTGGCTTTATTCTATCAAGGATTTCAAAAGCAAACGAATTTCCTAAATATTTTATAAAAGAATTTGTAAAGGAAAAGATTTTCTCCTAAATGATTTAGAAACGTTTCGGTTACTTGGAGAAATAGCCGAGGTTTTGTTTCGGTATTTGATTTTCACTGAGCGAAAAGTAAGCACATGTGAAAGAGAATATAGTTCGCAAGACGTCGCCTCTAGCATTCAGTTTATGCACGTGATCTGGGATCCGTGTCAAGAATTATAGGCCAAGGGTCCTAATCGTGATATTATGGGCTAGGAGTCTAAATCTTGGAATGGAGGACTGTGTCCTAATTTCATTGTAATGGGCTAGGAGTTCTTATTATGTTAAAATAAAACATGGATAAAATTATAATTGTTTCTACAACCACAACCTTGGACTGCGGCATCGGTCTATGGTGTTGTGATTGAGCACTCGGACTGCGCGTCCTGTGTTATTGATTTTCAAGTAATGAAAATTGTGAGTAGTCGTTAGCTTTGGGCTTAGACAACGGAAAAGAGTGAACACAAAGAAAAGTCTCGATAATGAAAAGGCTTTTAATCATATGCACTTCCCCTTAGCAGACGTGCTTGAGTTAACCGAATACCCGCTTAAGATGTGGTATTCAATGAGGTATACATCTGAATGGCCGTTATAAGGTATTCGTGATGATGTTGATCCGGATGCATGAGGTGATGGAGACAACTTGCCAATGCGGCATATGAGCCTTATCAACTCTTTCTTTCTTAATGATAAAATGGTGATGATATCTCATGATATTAAGTTTAGAGCCTGATGATTGAAGTGTCATGCATTATCTTTATAAAATTGATTGATTCAAGTATGAGACCCACTAAAATAATACTTGTTGTTTACCTATGAATAATGCTTAAATGCTAATATGCCAATGTGTTGTATGTATCATGTATATGGTTGTTGTGTGATATATCCATGGGTCGATATCTCACCCTTACAGATATATCAGGTTTCTTCTGGTTCGCTATCGTACCCTGGGTACTTTAGTACAGATGGTGCAGAGGAGTCTTCCTAAGTCACTCAGACTTAGATCTGGTTGTTTGATGAAGTATTTGATTGTGGAATGATAACGTGAATTTTCCTCAGGAATAACTTTTAGAGTGACCAGCTTAGGGTTTGAGATTTCGATTTTTTATAGTATGTATGAGTATGGCTCAGAGAGTCTTTATTTTAAAATGGAATGTTTATGGCTCGGAGAGCATCCCTTTTGAATGAAAACCTAAGCTTTTCCTTTTGGTCATTTATAGCTTATTGATATAACCATTTTTAGCATATTACTGCCAGGTTGTATTTGGTGTAACTGGAATTCTAGAATGAAAATGTAATTATTTTAGCAGGTGTTCTTTTACCTGAGATGTTCTAATTACAGAGGAGACTCTGTCGAAATTTTTGTAAAAAATACTAGTTTTTATTCAAGTATATCTCTAAATTAAATAGGTTTGCCAGGCTATGATTGTAAAACTGTGTGCCGATCAAGGCTTAGGTTTGGGATCGTGACAAATTTTTATACCCAATTTCAGACGCTTACGCACTTGTATAAATTATTTTCCGAAAGCAACCAGTAAATTATCTTTTTAATTTAAATTCCGCATGTGTTACGTAGTAATACCTAGTGGGGGTGTTACATTCTTCCTCCTCATTTGCTTTCATTCTCCTTCCAACAACTCTCTCTTTATTTCCTTCTTTCTGCAACCCCACAATGAACCCATAAAAAATTCCGGCCACCCACTGTGAATCTTGCATTTAGGGTTTAATCTGACCTTCAAATCCCACCTTGCTATTTGGGGTTGAATCTTCCATTCACAATGTTCCATCCGATTTTGTCCGAGTAGAAACAACAAGCTCAGACGAGGCGGAGCGGTGAGGGTTTTGTGGATTGAGCCTGACAGAGCGTGGTGCTCTGCTCCTACGTATCTCCATGGAAGGGAATCAAGGCATACGTAGTTCTAGGTCATGGCGTCATAGAGGAAAGTGCCCTTAATGAGAACGAAGGTCCTCCTTTTATAGCCCACTTAGCGGGCTTAACCTAGTTGTCTTCAAGGAATTGGGCCTTGGACCAACTGACCAAGTCGTGTCCCGAGCTGTCTATGACCGAGTTGTTTTCCTCTTATCCTGGTTGGTCTTTATCCTTATTTGGCCGTTCACCTAATATAGTTGGGCCCGTCCTACATTAGGCCCTTGGATTAATTTGGGCGGGAACAGAAGTCCCCCCAAGTCTTGAGCTATATACAGCGAAGAGGCTTCATTGTATTTTAATCGAGCTTGTTGTGTAGATCATTTGTCCAAGGTACATGACCTTACATTTGAATATTTCTTCTCTACTCGGGTTCTTTGTTCTTGTTATGCATTTTCTCGAGCTGCAACTTGTACACACTTTTTTTGCAATTCCTTTGTCTTCTCGTCCGTTCATTTTGTCGTTCCTGATATCTACCAACCTTTACTTGATTGTGTATCCTAGTTCGAAATGCTTTCCTATTTGCTGGCGTATCTTTGTCTTAGTTATCCTCCTAATCGCTTCAGCTTTCTCTCTATTTTTATTTTCGATTCTCTAGTCCCCCACATTTGTTTCTTCTGCTTATGAAGATTATTTTCAAGACTTGATTTCTTCTAAAAATCCTCAGACTTGATCTTCATCCTCTATGAATATCCTGCCTTGATGGTCTTTGTCTTCTAGAACTATCCTGACTTTATTTCTTCTAGGAATGTTTCGACTTGACGATCTTCGTCTTCTAGGTAGGATTTTTATCCCGGCTTAATAAAATTTTTTTTGGGAGCTTGAGCTCGACCTCTTTTCTGGAGGGAGCTCGGAGGCTCGTACAGACTTGATTTGGTTGAGGGAGCTCGGAAGCTCGACCTGACTTAGTTAAAGGAGCTTGAGGGCTCAACCTTGGTTTATTTCAAGGGTGGCTTAGCTTGACTCTCTTGATAAGGGAGGCTTGATTTGATTTGCTTTTCTTTAAGGAGTATGTGAGATGAGCTCCAACTCGACATGAGTCTTCATTTACTCTAATTTGACTTGAGGAGGATATTGGTCCGACTTGAATCTTCATTTTTTAGAAAGAAGCTTAAACTCGGTCACTCTTGATTTTCATTTTTTAGAAGGGTGCATAAGTTGAATCACTCTCGCCATCTTCATTTTTCGGGAGAAGAGCTTGAACTCAGTAACTAACTTGATCTCCCCCAGGCTCCGAGCTATTTATAGCGAAGGAGTTTCCATAACCAAACTTCTCTGATCATGGATATCTTTGTGTCTTGTCTTATTGCTTGTTTTCAAGTGCATGCTTTATTCTGGTTGGACACTTTCTTTCTGCTAACTTGAGAATGCATGGGATTTTCTGGGATAATAGTTCGTTCGTAACATGGATACTTTTATCCTGATTTGCACAATCATTCTCGGGTACTTGTATCTCTCTCTCTTTTTTATTTTTATTTTTCTTTTTCTTTTGGCGGAGGGGGAGCCGGACTCGACCAAATACGGGAGCCGGAGCTCGACCGAGTGAGGGAACTGGAGCTCTACCAAGTATCGGAGCTGGAGCTCAACCGAGTAGGGAGTCGAAGTTCTACCTAGTATGGGAGCCGGAGCACAACCATGTAGGGGAGTCGGAGCTCGACCCGTGGTCTTGCAGGGAGCCGGAGCTCGACCTGTGGTCTTCAAGGGAGTCGGAGCTCGACCTGGGTCTCCAAGGGAGCCGGAGCTCGACCTGGGAGGGTAGCGCGGAGCTTTGACCTTGCTGAGATGGAAGCGCGGAGCTTTGACCTTCCCGGGAGGGAAGCGCAGAGCTTCTACCTTGTTTTACGAGCGTTGCCTCGACTTTTCTTCAATGCGAGCATTGGCTCGGCTTTTTTTATTTTTTTTTCAATGTGGCATGCTCGACCATTGGCTTTGTTTTGCGAACATTTGTGAGTCGACGTTGTAGGTCGGGCTTAAGAAGTCTTCTCCTTTCCTGTATTATTTCAAAATGTGATACTTGCATGTCCAAGTGTTATTGATCAACAATTAGTGTTATTTAAGGAATAATGAAAAGCAATTATAGCAACATTGATGAGTATAACAACAAGTGAATAATAACATGCCAAATTTTGATGGCCAAGTTAAACACATAAAGAGGAAGGAAGCGCACCACACGGGACAGCCAAGACAGAAGCTTTGAACTTAATTTGCAATGATCATACAGAATAAAATTTGAGCATCAATACTTGAGAAAATTGAGTGAAGCTAGTCAAGCACCTCAAAAAATATCTAACAATAATATTTTCATGTCATTTGCCATTATCCATTTTCTCAAAAGAAATCGTATCTGGGTGCAAAATATTATTAAGTAAAACAAGCTGAGACCTTCAACTTGCTGGTACCATTTTAAGCTTTTACATAATATACATATACATGCCACAACTGTCATTCAAGTGCTGGAGCGTGTAAAAAAAAAGTGATCTCTTCTTGCTTACCATTATAGACTCCTCGGGAACGTGATCAGGCTATGGAAGTGGTCCCTTGAATTAGAAAAGTCATGATTTATGGACTTTTTAATAGATGAAAACGTGCACACAAATAGGTATGCCATACCAAAACGATAAATAAGTCTCAGAGTTCACAGAAACACAAATGATAGAAATGCAATGATTTCATAAATTCATAAGTTCATAGAAACCTTGGATCCAGATTGTGACACATCACTGCTGCACAATGTGCTTCAATAAGTCATGAAATCACATATATCTAAACTTCATGAATTGATAATAAGCAAAGATGAAAAGTCCATGTATCAGACTAGCATGTTAAATAAAACAAAGAAATGCAACTTCAAATGCGACTTTGTAGCAAAGTTATAAAATGCAACTTCAAGCAAGTTCCTTGATGAGATATGGGCGGCATAATTAAGTCAAGGCCCAAGAGCAATCATTTTGCAACACTTCAGGCAAGTAACAGTACGTCATTATTTTTTAGGAACTTCACCATTTTGTAGATTTTAATATGCAAGAGAGTATATCTATCTATCTCATTTTTCCAGACCAAAACCAACAAGTACTTGTAACAGAACATATGCATTTTGGGGAAAGAACAATATCAGCTGGATAACTTATGTGCCCCGCAGCTCGTTAATGTTGTTCTGTTATGTGACTTCTTTTCCGATTCGAATTGAAGTCTCCTAAACAATTCAAGTTCTGCCTTTTCAATTCCAATTTGCCAACTTCCATGTTAATGCCATGGGTCCCACGCCACAAATCTTGTTTGTTACACGTTCATTAGCCATGAACATGTGATGCATTCAATAGTTATACATGTAGTTGAGTCTTTTGACACTGCAAAAAGCATTGCAGGCCGAGGCAAGTAAAGATTATAGAATGTGCAAGTTAATGCAATGACAAATATCACATTTTTCATGATGTAGAAGTGAAGACAGCTCCAACTTATTGTAGTTAGAGCTCTAATGAACAATTGTGCTTTAAAAGTAATGAAGCATTTCGGAATGAGTTTCAATTATAATGAAGAAATGATGACATGTTAGTTATAATGCACCTCCTTTTACGTTAAGACATTTTTCCAAGTTGAAAGTCCATAAAATGGATAGTGAAGTCATGTGCCAATTGTGTTGGAAGAAGCTTACGCATTTCAAAATTCCAGTGCAGCTAAATATGGTTATTTTAATTTGTTACAAAAATGAGCATGAATGCCTACAAACTTGAACATTATACGTGCAGAGCAGTGAGATTCACAAGTGAACATAAAACTGACAAGATTCACATGTCCTGAAGTTAATTAATCGGACAAACAGCACACACTTTTAATAACTCAAAATTATGATGATAAGCAATAAGATTCTCATGATAAGAAAAATGCCTATTAAGTGACAATTATGATGACAGAAAATTAAAGTGCTATATTGCCTCACACTAGGTGATTTTCTTTTTGCCGAAGATGTACACCCACTGATTTGCTTCATGAAGGGTGCCAGGGAAGACATTTGACTTCTAACACACTTTATAGGCATTATTATAACTAACTTGAGAAAACGTTTTTGAGAGACATTGGAAGTATGATGATTATTGAAACCAACTAAACCATGGAACAAGTTTAAAACACAATTGTAGTGCGGAGATGATGGCATGTTAGTTATAATGTACCTCCTTTTAATTAAAAAATTTTCTAAGTTGTGAAAGAAACTTCAACTGATAATGCAAATACTCTAAGATTCAGCAAAGGTTAACTTCATGCTATTTTATTCTTCATTCTTTCATTTACTTCTCATTGTGCTTTGTGATTGATGTTGGAATGTACATGGTTGTCAACATTGTTGTGGCAAAATAAGAAAGATTTTCACAGAAGAAAATGATTTATGCAGAGTCATGTGAGCCTAAAAACATAGGAACAATGTCACCTGGGAGTTTCGTCGAACACTTGGTGTGCTTCGAGATGTTGAACATAAATACCTAGCCTGCTGTTAAGGCAGCTCTATCTATGCTTATTCTTCAGATCCAGAGCTCAAGAATCCAGTTCGGGGCAAACAACATGACAATTAATATTCTCAATAATTCAGGAGTTAATATAGGAAGGCTAATGTATGCGTTTATGTTTCAGGGATGAGGTTAATATTGCAAAATTTATATGTGAGCTCCTGTATCTTTCTATCTTGGCTGAGAAAATGGAGGAAGTGGCCAAGACAATCGACGTCTACGCTGATGAGGCCATGGCGAATGTCGAAGGATGCCTACTGATGGCGGGGAGCGGTGGCGGCCATCGAGTAAGAGGTGGAGCTGATTCACGTACGGCGGCGAGACAAGGAGCTCGGACGTGACGTTGCTGGTTTGTGGGTGGATCTAGGGCGTCGTCGTTGTACGATGGTTCCGGCGAGTCTTTGAGGTGCAGCGGATCTGGTTACGGCGTTGAGGAAGCGCGGTGATGGTGCTTCTTTAATGGGTCTGTGTTGAAACTTCTAGATCGATGCAGAACTGATGACGGTGAGGCTGTGATGGGCGGCCAAGTTCGAGTCGCCAACGGGGAGGAGCGGCGACCTGTGACTAGGGGTGCGGTGACGGTTGTCTTGGGAGAAACACACACTCTGCAACTGAGAGAATGAAAGCTAGAAGATAGAAAGCAGAAACAGAAACGCACATAGAAAGAGCGGTGAATGAATGTTATTTGATCAATGTGTGTATATTTCGTCTCAGTGTCCGTTTACATGTATGTACTTTTTTTTATAGTGCTTGTACTTCACAGTGTAACTATAAAAACTGAATTAGTTATAAACTAACTGTTACTAACACTCTAAGTGACTAACAAACTATGCTTTGGATTAACCACAACACTCCCATTTAATCAAAACATTCATATGATACAACTCCCAACTCACTTCTGAGTTTTACAAATCTATCCGGCCTAATTGCCTTAGTCAATATGTCAACCAGCTGTGTTTCTGTTGAGCAGTATGCTACCTCGAGCTTTCCATTGTTCACTTGTTCCCTAAGGAAGTGAAATCTAGTCTCAATAATGCTTACTTCTTCCATGAGAGACTTGTTATCAATTAACAGTTTGATAGGTTTCTCCACTTTAATCTTTAGTTCATTAAACAATGAATCTAACCAAATAGCTTGGCAAGCAGCATATGAGCCAGCTATGTACTCAGCCTCACACGAAGACAAGGCCACCACAGGCTGTTTCTTAGAGCACCAAGAGATTGGAGCACCAAGGAATTTGAATAAGTATCCTGTTGTACTCCTTCTATCCACCCTATCTCCACACCAATCTGAATCAGAATATCCTAACAAATCAACCATTTGATGAGCTGACTTGCCAGGAAATAGCACACCAAACCTCATAGTTCCTTTCACATATCTTAGAATTCTCTTAGCAGCTAGCATATGAGACTTCTGTCGTTGGTTCATGAACTCGCCGATGTGACCAACCGAGAAGCACAAGTCGGGTATGCTATTACAGAGATACCTCAAGGAGCCAACTAATTGCTTAAACACGGTTGCATCTACTCCTTCTTCTGCTTTGATTGCTTCCAACTTTAGATTTGCCTCTGCAGTGTTGTTGCAGAGTTACAATCTGTCATTTTGAATCTCTCAAGTACTTCAAAGACAAGATTTGTTGGTGCAAGACAATTCCTTTTTGAGTAGTGGCAAACTCCATTCCAAGGAAATAGGACAACTTTCCTAGGTCTGTCATCTCAAATTCAGCCATCATTAGTGCCTTGAAACACTCAATTTCGTGGAGTCATAAGGAGGTCATCAACATATAGACAAATGATCGCGAGGCTTGCCTTTTTCTTTACTTTCACATACACACCATACTCAATCGAGCATTTAGAAAACTCATGCTTCAAGTAGGAATGTATCTATTCTTTTATTCCAGGCCGAGGGGGCTTGTTTAAGGCCATAGAGGGCCTTGTTCGGCCTTGTAAACCATGTCTTCTTTCCCTTTAATCTCAAAACCTGGTGGCGGAGTTACATACACTGTTTCTTCAAGTGGTCCATTTAGGAATGTTGATTTCACATCCATATGGCATAGAGACCATCCATTGTTGCTTGCCAAGGCCACTACTAGCCTTATAGTTTCTACCCTTGCCACTGGTGCAAAGACTTCTGAGTAGTCAACTCCATGCTTCTGCAGAAAACCTCTAGCAACCAATCTTGCCTTGTGCTTAGCAATAGAGCCATCAGGATTCAATTTCAGTTTGAAAATCCATTTCACATCAATTGGCCTTTTATCTATTGGCTTATCAACCAATTCCCACGTATGATTCCTCTCAATGGCATTAAGTTCATCAATCATTGTTGCTTTCTAGTTCGGTTCAATCATGGCTTCCTCATAGCTCACTGGCTCTGCATCTGCCAGAAGAGCAAAGTGAACTAATTCACCTTTAGATGTTACTGCACTGTCAGGTAACATATCAAAATCATCAAATATGCCTGGCCTTTGTCTTTGTCTCTGTGGCCTTGTTACATGAGATGCTTCAGTGGTCAATTCCTGCTCATCCACTACAGATTCTTCCTCAATTAATACTGGAATCACAGGATTGAAGCTACCTTTTTGCTCATTCCAATCCCATGACTCGGTTTCATCAACATACACATCTCTACTAACTTCAATTTTCTGTTTCAGTGGATCATACAGTCTATATGCACCAGTAATGTGATATCCTACTAAGATCATTGTCTTACTTTTATCTTGCAACTTTTTCCTTCTAGCATCAAGCACATGCTTGAAACATAAAGAGCCAAATATTTTTAAGTGACTTACCATAGGTTTCCTGCCCGCACCAAAGCATTCTTCGAGAACCTTCGCTGAAGTCTCTTAGTAGGACACCTGTTCAACAAATAGGTTCTTTGTGGTGATTGCTTCACCCCAAAAAGAATGTGGTAGCTTCTTCTGTTTCATCATGCTTCTGGCCATGTTCAACACAGTTCTGTTCCTCCTCTCAGCCAAGCCATTATGCTGAGGAGTATAGGGGGCTGTCGCCTCATGTTGGATACCACACTCTTCAAGGAAGTCCTCAAACTCTTTTGATGTGTACTCACCTCCACCATCTGTCCTTAGCACCTTGATCACCTTGCCACTTTGCCTTTCAGTAAGAGCTTTGAATTTCTGGAAGACCTTAAACACCTCACTTTTGTTCTTTATCAAGTAAAGTCATTGCATTCTGCTGAATTTATCAACAAAGGTCACAAAATACTTATTTCCACCTAATGAGGAGACCTCAAGAGGACCACAAACATTTGAGTGAATCACATTCAACACATCAGTTGCTCTCATAGGTAGATATGTAGCAAAAGTATTTCTGGACTGTTTTCCATCACGGGCGTGATGAGGAGAACCTGAAAGACAGAATTGATCACGGCCCAGCCGTGATGAAGTTCACGGCCGTGACAAATCAGCACCCAAAGTCAGAATGCATCACGGCCTGGCCGTGATAGGCATCACGGCCGTGACGGACTAGAATTTGAATGCGCGCCCTTGACAGAAGCAGTCACGGCCGTGACGCGCGGTCGCTTTATAAAACAGAAGCGCATCAGACAGGAAAAGGATCTAGATTTTCATTGTTTCCATTATACTCTTAGGTTTTTGTCACGTTTGTAATGGAGAACTAATCTCCCTGGATTAATCTCTTTGTGATCGGCTTCGCCGACACTTGAGGTTTTGTAATTCTCGGATTGATTTGCTACTCTCTTTCAATACTATTCTATATTCTTTGTTTGCTTAATTCAGTTTGTATCGAACGAGTATTGATTTGTTTCGATGACTGTATGTTTCTATACTTAATCGCGTTTGCTTAATTCGTGTGCGTTCAATCGTGTTTGCTTAATTCACGAGAGCTTCATCCGTTTGCTTAATTCGGAATTAGGAACATATGTCTCGTAGCGTCAATTTCGCTTGTTAATTGATGCTACAATCGAAAAGGGATTAGAATCCGCTTAGGGCTTGGAATTACATGAACCAATGATGGTGTTAGACCGAACAGCAGATTAATCGTCTTTATCTTATTTGATAATCACTTAAATTGCTCTGCTTTTCTGCTATGTTTTTGTTCCGTTTTCTCAATCGACTTTCAAATCAAACCCCCCCAAAAAACTGTTTTTTCTGCAAATAACACTACAAGAGTCTGCGTGAGACGATACCCTAGTTGTCGCACCCTCACTACAGTTTTTACAAACCGCTCGCTTTTTGACCCGCGCGCGACAGTGTGTCAAATTGACGCCGTTGCCGGGGACTCTTGTTTGTTATTTTCGCATTTTTTTGTTTTTCTGTTTTTCTGCTGAATTAGTCTGGCTACTAGGTCTACTTGTTCTGACTTGTGTGATTTTGATCCTGAAATTGAAAGAACTTTGCACACACGCCGTAGAGCAATTCGGGCTAGCACTAGTAGTAATTCTAATTCTGCACCTGTTTCTAATAACATGGCTGACCAAAGAACATTAACACAGCTTGCTGCCCCTAATGTTAATTATAATGGTTTGTGTATTAAGTATGTTGATGTGGTTGCTCCTTTTGAACTAAAATCTGGTTTAATACACTTGTTGCCAAGGTTTAGTGGTCTTGCAGGTGAGGATCCGCATAAGCATCTTAAGGAATTCCAGGTTGTTTGCTCTACACCCTTGAGACCGGAAGGAATAACTGAAGACCATATCAAGCTGAGAGCCTTCCCGTTCTCACTTCAAGGTGCTGCGACGGATTGGTTATACTACCTTGAGCCAAATTCTGTTTCAACCTGGAACGATTTGAAGAAGGTCTTCTTGGAGAGGTACTTTCCTGCCTCCAGAGCTGCATCAATCAGGAAGGAGATATGTGGTATTAGACAGGGCAATGAGTCATTGACTGAATATTGGGAGAGATTCAAGAAATTGGTATCCAGTTGCCCTCAACACCAGATTTCCGAGCAGCTCCTCATTCAGTACTTTTATGAGTGGTTGTCACCGATGGATACAAACATTTTGGATGCTGCTAGTGGGGGAGCACTTGTTGATAAGACCCCAGCCGCTGCCAAGCAGTTGATTGAGAACATGTCACTCAACTCCCAACAGTTCACAACTAGAAGTAATTCTGTCGAAGCAAGGGGAGTGAATGAGGTCCATGTTTCTTCTTCCAACAAGGCCCTTGAAACCAGAATTGATGAGCTCACCTCCTTGGTGAAGCAGTTGGCAATGGATAAGGTTCACCTAGCAAGGGTATGTGGCATCTGTACTTCTCCTAAGCACCTGTCCGATGCATGCCCTATTCTAAAAGATAAGTCGGTCACTGATTTGCCTCAAGCATATGCAGCTAATCTCTACAATCAAGGTAACAATTAGAACAGGTACAAGAACATTCCTGACCTCTCTACAAATAGGTACCACCCCAACTGGAGGAACCATCCGATCCTTTGGTATGGGAACTCATCCGCACAACAGCAACAACCAATGGGAACTCATCCGCACAACAGCAACTCTGCACCTTCCGGACCTTCACTAGAGGACCTTGTCAAGCAAATGGCTGCACAAAATCTCCAGTTTCAGCAGCAAACAGACTCTAGTATTCATGCTCTATCGACACAGATTGGACAGCTTGCCACTTCCATGAATGCCATACAACAAGCCCAAGGATCGAACCAACTACCTGCACAAACAGTTGTGAATCCTAATGTGAGTGCAATTTCTTTGAGATCCGGAAAAGTTGTAGAGGCAGCCCCTGAAAAAGATGAGGAAATTGTTGAGGTAACACCTGAACCTTCTGCTGTCGTTCAAGCCGAGAAAGAGTACGTGCCACCGATTCCCTTCCCTCAGAGAGTGCTGAAAAATAAAAAGATTGATGGGGAAGACAAAGAGAAGGAGATTCTGGATGTGTTCAGGAAAGTGGCAGTGAATATTCCGCTCCTTGATGCAATTAAACAGGTTCTGAAGTATGCAAAATTTCTGAAGGACTTGTGCACCCACAAGAGAAGGTTGAAGGGTAATGAGAGAGTGAATTTGTGGCGAAATGTTTCAGCCCTCATTCAACCTAAACCTGCGCCTGAGAAGGTTACAGTTTCAGCCCTCAGTCAGGCAATGCCACAAAAATGCAAGGATACAGGAACCTTTGCTATCCCATGCACCATTGGGGACAGTAAATTCGACGATTGCATGTTGGATTTAGGATCTTCTATCAATGTCATGCCCACTTCTGTCTTCAGCAATCTTGACCTTGGTCCTTTGTAACATACAGGTCTCACTATCCAGTTGGCAAACAGGACCAATGCTCGCCCTATTGGAGTGGTAGAAGATGTGCTGGGGCAAGTTAATGACTTGATTTTCCCTGCTGATTTTTACATCCTGGACATGGCAGGGGAAACAAGTTCAAGCAGATCATCGATCATTCTGGGCAGACCGTTCATGAAGACGGCGAAGACAAAGATTGATGTTGATGATGGAACCATGTCCATGGAGTTTGGTGACATTGTTGCAAAATTCAACATTTTCGATGCTATGAAGCATCCCTTGGAAGAGCACTTTGTCTTTCAAATAGAGTTGCTCTTCGAAATTGTTGATGACACTAATGATGACTTGGTTTCTGATTTTCCATCTATTTCTGGGTTTGATGATATTTATTCATGTGCTGACTGTACTAACACTAACCCTTGTGCTGTTTGTGCTGAGATTGATGCTACCTTGCAGGGTGACAGTGTAAGTGGAGCTGTTTATTCAGCTGAGGTTCTTGACAGTATGGCTGCCCCCAACATACCACCCATTGAGCAGCCACTGTTGTGACTCCGGCAAGTGTACCGGGTCGTCGCAAGTAATAAAAGAAACACGGTAAGTAATTACCGAGGTCGAACTCAGGGATTGGGCTACCAATTCGACTAATCCGTGGGAAATCCGATACGTTGGTCAAGCGAGAGAAGGTGGTTGAGAAAGAGAGATTAATAACTAAAATTCAATTAACAAATCTAATGAAATAATTAACTAAAATCAGAAATTAAAATATCCAAGGTCACAAATCCACCTACCCAATATGTACACCCAAGTGATGATGAATTCCTCCCTAAGTTCAATTACAATGTCAACCGGGACCCCTAAATTCTCCTAAATCCACTCTCGTGCTCATTAGGACGTATTTGACGATTGGATTAATTACTTGTTCGGTCTCATAACCCTAATCTCAAATTCTATTAAACCTTGTTCCCTATATGGTTGCACTAATCAAATAAATCCACGGTCGTGCTCGTTATTCGATTAATGATTCCAATTCAAGTTCTAAAACGCGCCTCGCCGTTTGGCCTCAAACACGTTAACTAGTTAATCACGCAACACATATGATTAACACAATCAATTCAGAATTGGAAAACATTTATGATCCCGATTCAAGTTCTGAAACGCGAATCGCCGTTAGGCCTCAAACACATTTAACTGATTAATCACGCAAAACATATGATCAAACGTTCAAATTAGAATCGGAAAACAAGAATTGAATTAAAGGAGAAAGACATACATCATATAGAATCTACACTGCTATGGGTGGCTTCATCGTTCCCTCGGACGAGGGGATTAGTTCCTCATGCTCATAGACAAGCGATCGGACATAACCTCCATGAGAAAAAGGGAGACGCAGCTCCAAAGAGAAAAGAAACTACCCTAAACGCTACTCTAAACAGTGGAAAACTACTCGATTCGCGGCCCTCCAAAAGCCCTACAGCCTCCTAAAGTTCGATCCTCCTATTCTGATCTGCAACAGCCTTTAAATAGGATTACTGATCTGCGCTCGTTCGCGAGGCGAGCCGCCTTTCGCGAGGCGAGAATTAAAATTGGCGCGCTTTCAATTTGAACTCTCGCGAGGCGAAAGTGCGTTCGCGGGGCGAGTCTTCATTTCTAGGCTGTGACCTTCATCACGGCTTGGCCGTGATGGTCTCTGTCTTGCAGGTTTTCATGATCTCGCGAGGCGAGTCACCTCTCGCGTGGCGAGACTGAAGTGATGACTTTTGCTGCTTTGTTGACTTTTAGGCTCGCGGGGCGAGCATACACTCGCGAGGCGAGTGTCTCCAGACTTGCAATTTCCACTCGCACCGACTTTCCTTGACTCCCGGAGCTTCACTTATTTAACCTGAAACAACAAAAGCACCCACAAGCGTAATTCTATTCAAAATAACCTAAAAACTACACAAAAGACGCAAAACGAGTCAAAGTCCAACTCAGGAACAAAACAAGGCAAATTTGGGCGAAAACGAGAGTGAACTCGAATAAATTGGCACATAAACCCTAATTCATCTAGTCATAAAACTAGATAAGCAAGAGGCTTATCAAAATACCCCAAACTTAAACCTTGCTTGTCCCCAAGCAAGCTTAAAACTCAAAAACGACTCAAGACTTGGCAAGCCTAAAGGAATCAATCGATTTCGCACAAATTTAATGCAACTTTACAAAACAGTTTTTCTCCAATGATCTCCCCCCTACATTAATGTAATCCCCGCATTCATTTACTTTAAACAGTTGAGAACCTATCATTCATGCCTTCATTACTCTAAGTTGAGGATCAAAGATACACACAAAGGAAGATCACCAATTTCAAACAAATTGCCTTCCTCACAAGGGCATTCAGTATTTCACTCATTCGCTCAAGTTTGTCTAGGCTATCAACTTTTTCACTCAATTTCACTTATCAAGAGCACTTCCCATGAATTTGATTTTCATCACAAAAATGGTTCCCACAAAAACATGCATGCAACATCAGAAGGTCTTTTAAAGGTTGTAATGGGGCCTGGCTGAGGGTAGGATAATGAAGGATATTTAGGCTTTAGTCCCTAGGAACTAAGAGAGCATGAGCATTAAACACATTTTCCACTCAAATTCCTTTTTCCATTTTTCTTTTTATCTCGGGTGACTACAGCCTTTTTCCTTGCTAATCTTTTTGTTCTGCCCCTTTTTCTTTGGCAAATATTTTCCTTTTTTTTTTTTTCCGCCTTGGGTTTCAACCTTTATTTTTCTTTTTCTCACCCCAAAATGACATATCTCCTCGTAGCCACCCCAAACTTAGTTTCTCACAACCTTTCTCTTGCTCATTTCCATGCTCTCCTAATCCTAAGATTGGGTTAACATGGTTTTTCAGATTTTGGCTCGTAATGTAGGGTCATCAAGAAACAATAGGTCAATTGGGCTCAATTTGGCTAACTAGGGAACATGCATTAGGGATGGTTCTTTTCAGGCCAAGTAGTTATTCAAAGAAAATTGCCTAAATCATTTGATGCAACACATAAACATGCAAACCATATAGAGATTCAAGCAAATTCGGGAAAGTGCAACTTAATAGTGATTCACACATTCAAAAACAGAGTTGGAGGCTCAAATCCTCACCTGGACATTTTGCAAATTGTTTGACCGAGATACAATTTCTAGTGTGTGCACCCCTCACCCCAAACTTATCATAAATCAAGTAATCACAATATAATTCTCAAAGTTCAGTTTTCAATTTTTTAAGTGGGGATAAACTTTTCTATTTTCAGAACCTAGGGGGAATCATCAATGGTCAAATAATTCATGCAATCAATCTATGCTCAATTTAATCAAATTCCAACAAGCTTGCCGACTCGACATTCATACAACAACTCTTGATCTTCTCAAATTATTCAAGAGCGTCAAACAAAAACCAAACAACAAGCAAAAACAAAACAACAGTTAAGTGAAAAGAGGGATACCTAGCTTGGGTTGCCTCCCAAGTAGCGCTTGTTTAACGTCCCGAGCTTAACTTATTAAGAAGCATCCACCTGGATCCCATAGTATGTGGTACAGGGGCCAAGAGACGCTCATCATATCAAATCCTCCACCCGGATCAAATGGTAATTGGAGTGGAGATCGTAGCAACAATATGACCTTATCATCAACTCCACCCAGCCAGTGTGTGAAAACTTTATTGACCTCTTCAATTATGAACTCACTTCCTCTCGGGTCAAATGGTGTCTTCAAGAGGAAGTGTGCCAGACAGGTGGGAGGGTCTATCTTACCGGTGTCCACACATGCATGCAAGCCAACATATTTATTTAACGCATCAAAATCAGGTTGCTTGGCAAGCATGGTGCACTCCTCTCCCACCTTATTTGCATTTTGCTCTCTACCCCCTTGCTCCAGTGCCTTGTCCCTTGCCAACTCCACTTCCTCTGGTTGCTCTTCCTCATCATGTGGTTGTTCCGGGGCCATGTCACTTGCCAATTCCTTTTCCTCCGGTTGTTCTTCCTCAACATGTGGTAGTTCTTCCTCAACTCCTTGAGAACTAGTTACATCCCAGTCATATCCCAAAACCCCACCTGCTTCTAGTTGTTGTGGCATTGCATTGGTTCTTAGGGTCGTTCTCGGTATCAACCGGGAGATTCTCCGGGGACACTCATTCAGTTGCTTTGTGAGCTGTGCAATCTGCATCTCTAGATTCTGAAGTGCCATCCCCGTATGAGTTGCCAACTTGTCAATGGCTGCGTTTGTATTGATTGACACTTTCTCAAGTGTCGCACTCAACTTCTCAAGAGCCAACTCCCAAGGTTGTGGTTGCCAACTCTGTTGAGGTTGTTGTTGCCAATTTTGTTGAGGTTGTGGCTGCCAGGCTAGACCATCGTCGCATTACTCCAAGCAACATCCGGATAGTCTCTACTCATATCACCCCAATACCGATTCGACTCGATAGTTGTTCTGGGGCACGCTGTCATTATGCCATGGTTCCACATATACTTGAGGGAAGTAGAACGGACAACTCCAAGTGTCATGGTTCCCATCACAATACTCGCAACCCGGAAGCATTCCTTCGTGTACCTCGCATACAAAACAAGGCAAGACCAAGTGGAATCAAAGAAGTAGAGAGATAGTAGAAAATAAACAGAAAATAATAAAAATAAAAATAAAAATAAGAACAAAAATAACTTAACCAAATAATCAAACTCCCCTAGAATCAGAAAAATTGGTTGTGTCAATCCCCGGCAACGGCGCCAAAAACTTGTTGTGACTCCGGCAAGTGTACCGGGTTGTCGCAAGTAATAAAAGAAACACGGTAAGTAATTACCGAGGTCGAACTCAGGGATTGGGCTACCAATTCGACTAATCCGTGGGAAATCCGATACGTTGGTCAAGCGAGAGAAGGTGGTTGAGAAAGAGAGATTAATAACTAAAATTCAATTAACAAATCTAATGAAATAATTAACTAAAATCAGAAATTAAAATATCCAAGGTCACAAATCCACCTACCCAATATGTACACCCAAGTGATGATGAATTCCTCCCTAAGTTCAATTACAATGTCAACCGAGACCCCTAAATTCTCCTAAATCCACTCTCGTGCTCATTAGGACATATTTGACGATTGGATTAATTACTTGTTCGGTCTCATAACCCTAATCTCAAATTCTATTAAACCTTGTTCCCTATATGGTTGCACTAATCAAATAAATCCACGGTCGTGCTCATTATTCGATTAATGATTCCAATTCAAGTTCTAAAACGCGCCTCGCCGTTTGGCCTCAAACACGTTAACTAGTTAATCACGCAACACATATGATTAACACAATCAATTCAGAATTGGAAAACATTTATGATCCCGATTCAAGTTCTGAAACGCGAATCGCTGTTAGGCCTCAAACACGTTTAACTGATTAATCACGCAAAACATATGATCAAACATTCAAATTAGAATCGGAAAACAAGAATTGAATTAAAGGAGAAAGACATACATCATATAGAATCTACACTGCTATGGGTGGCTTCATCGTTCCCTCGGACGAGGGGATTAGTTCCTCATGCTCATAGACAAGCGATCGGACATAACCTCCATGAGAAAAATGGAGACGCAGCTCCAAAGAGAAAAGAAACTACCCTAAACGCTACTCTAAACAGTGGAAAACTACTCGATTCGCGGCCCTCCAAAAGCCCTACAGCCTCCTAAAGTTCGATCCTCCTATTCTGATCTGCAACAGCCTTTAAATAGGATTACTGATCTGCGCTCGTTCGCGAGGCGAGCCGCCTTTCGCGAGGCGAGAATTAAAATTGGCGCGCTTTCAATTTGAACTCTCGCGAGGCGAAAGTGCGTTCGCGGGGCGAGTCTTCATTTCTAGGCTGTGACCTTCATCACGGCTTGGCCGTGATGGTCTCTGTCTTGCAGGTTTTCATGATCTCACGAGGCGAGTCACCTCTCGCGTGGCGAGACTGAAGTGATGACTTTTGCTGCTTTGTTGACTTTCAGGCTCGCGGGGCGAGCATACACTCGCGAGGCGAGTGTCTCCAGACTTGCAATTTCCACTGCTTTTCGACTTTCCTTGACTCCCGGAGCTTCACTTACTTAACCTGAAACAACAAAAGCACCCACAAGCGTAATTCTATTCAAAATAACCTAAAAACTACACAAAAGACGCAAAACGAGTCAAAGTCCAACTCAGGAACAAAACAAGGCAAATTTGGGCGAAAACGAGAGTGAACTCGAATAAATTGGCACATAAACCCTAATTCATCTAGTCATAAAACTAGATAAGCAAGAGGCTTATCAGCCACCCTCCTTGGAGCTTAAGCCACTTCCTGAGAATCTAAAATATGTTTACTTGGAGAGGGATGAAAAACTTCCAGTTATCATCTCCTCTAACCTTGATTCCGATCAGGAAGCTAAGCTCTTGGAGGTTCTGAAGAAGCATAAGAAGGCAATTGGGTGGACCTTGACTGACATACCAGGTGTATGCATAGGATTTTGTTGGAGGATGGGGCTAAAACAGTTAGGCAGTCCCAAAGGCGGCTCAATCCCTTGATCCTTGATGTTGTGAAGAAGGAGGTAACAAAACTTTTGCAAGCGGGCATCATATACCCTATCTCTGATAGTAATTAGGTGAGCTCAATGCAAGTTGTGCCCAAGAAGTCTAGACTCACGGTGGTGAAAAATGAGAACAATGAACTTGTCCCCACTAGAGTCCAGAATAGCTGGAGAGTCTGTATTGACTAAAGGAGGTTGAACCAGGCAACTAGAAAGGACCACTTTCCCTTGCCGTTCATCGATCAGATGCTTGAACGGCTAGCTGGTAAATCACATTATTGTTTTCTTGATGGTTTTTCAGGATACTTTCAGATCCACATTGCACCAGAGGATCAAGAGAAAACAACCTTTACGTGCCCTTTTGGCACGTTTGCTTACAGGAGGATGACATTTGGTCTTTGCAATGCTCCTGGCACATTCCAGAGATGCATGATTAGCATTTTCACTGAGTATATTGAGAATTTCATGGAAGTGTTCATGGATGACTTTACTGTTTATGGTTCCTCATTTGATGCATGCTTGCATAGTCTGAACTTGGTTTTAGAAAGATGCATCGAAACTGACCTTGTTTTAAACTATGAAAAATGCCATTTTATGGTTGACCAGGGGATTGTTTTGGGGCATATTATTTCCGAAAAGGGTATTTCAGTAGATCCTGCTAAGATTGATGTGATTTCCACTTTGCCTTACCCATCTTGCGTTCGCGAGATTTGTTCTTTTCTTGGTCATGCAGGTTTCTACAGGCGCTTCATAAAGGATTTCAGCAAGATAGACCTTCCTCTGTCCAACCTGCTGAAGAATGATGCCACTTTCACCTTTGATGACATCTGCAAGAAGGCATTTGATTTCTTGAAGAAGGCATTGACCTCCACTCCCATCATCCAGCCTCCTAATTGGACCCTCCCTTTTGAGCTTATGTGTGATGCTTCTAACTATGCTGTGGGGGCGGTCCTTGCACAAAGGGTGGGCAAGGTTGCCCATGTGATTTACTATGCTTCTAGGACTTTAGATGCTGCACAAGCTAATTACACCACAACTGAAAATGAACTCCTAGCCATTGTTTTTGCTCTAGATAAATTTAGATCATATTTGCTAGGTTCCAAGGTTGTTGTTTTTACTGACCATGTAGCTTTGAAGTACTTGCTGAAGAAACCAGAAGCAAAGCCGAGATTGATTCGGTGGATGTTGTTGCTCCAAGAGTTTAATGTGGAAATTAAAGACAAAAGTGGAGTCGAGAATTTGGTAGTTGATCACTTGAGCAGAATAGAGAGGGATGAGGATCCTTCCCCCATTCAGGATGACTTTCCTGATGAGCAGCTTTTACAGTTGCATGGGGTAACTCCTTGGTTTGCTGATATTGTTAACTATCTTGTTGCTGGTGTTTTCCCTGCAGGTGCAACTAGATCACAAATCCACAAACTCAAGAGTGATGCCAAGTACTATGTTTGGGATGATCCATTTCTTTGGAAATTCTGCAGTGATCAGGTAATTAGGAGATGTGTCCCCGACTATGAGATTGAGTCTATTTTGCACTTTTCTCATGCTTCTCAAGTAGGGGGACACTTTGGGCCACAAAGGACTGCAAGGAAAGTCCTAGACTCAGGGTTTTATTGGCCCACCATTTTTAGAGATGCTTATGAGGTTTACCGGACTTGTAAAGAGTGTCAGACAGCGAGTACAGCCATCACCCGTAAGAGTGAAATGCCTCAGCAGCCCATGCTTTTCTGTGAGGTGTTTGATGTGTGGGGAATTGACCTTATAGGTCCTTTCCCTGCATCTTTTGGTTTTCTCTATATTTTACTGGCTGTTGACTATGTTTCAAAGTGGGTGGAAGCTATCCCCACTAGGACTAACGATTCTAGAGTTGTTGCAAATTTTGTCAAGTCCAATATTTTTTGCAGGTTCGGCATACCTCGTGCTATCATCAGTGACCAAGGCACTCATTTCTGCAACCGCACCATGGAGGCCTTACTCCGGAAGTACAGAGTTGTGCACGGGGTCTCTACTGCGTACCATCCCCAGACTAATGGGCAGGCTGAGATCTCCAACAGAGAGATCAAACAGATCTTAGAGAAAGTGGTGCAGCCAAATAGGAGGGACTGGAGCCGCCGTCTAGAAGACACACTTTGGGCTCAGAGAACAGCTTTTAAGACACCAATAGGGATGTCCCCCTATAGACTTGTGTTCGGTAAGGAGTGTCATCTGCCTGTGGAAGTTGAGCACCGTTCTTATTGGGCGGTCAAGAGCTGTAACTTGGAAATGCAAAAGGCAGGCATTGAAAGGAAACTCCAATTGCAGCAGCTTGAAGAGCTTAGGTTGGAAGCCTATGAAAGCTCTCGGATTTATAAATAGAAAACTAAGCGCTTCCATGACAAGATGATATCTAGGAAAGAATTCTCTGTGGGCCAACAAGTTTTACTGTTTAACTCCCGCCTGAAAGTGATGACTGGGAAACTTTGATCCAAGTGGGTTGGCCCATTTGTTGACACTAATGTTTTCCCTCATGGTGCAGTTGAAATTAAAAGTGCAGGTAGTAACAAAGTTTTCAAGGTTAACGGGCAGCGCTTGAAGCCATTCCATGAGAGCTCGGTGCCTGAAGATGCTATTGTTGAGGAGCTCTCCTTGGGAGAGCCCACCTACACTACACCTTGATCAGGGAGCACCTTCTCCTTTCCCTCACTCTGATTTTATATTCATGTTCTTTCATTGAGGACAATGTATGTTTTAAGTGTGGGGGAGGGAACCAATTGTTTGTTTTCGTTTTGTTTTCCTTTAGCTCTTGAATAATTTGAGAAGATCAAGAGTTTGTGTGTGAGTGTTGTGTCAGCAAGTTTGGTGGATACTGTTGAATTTGCATAGATAGATTGCATGATATATGTTGGCTTGATGATTTCCCCCCTAGGTCTTGAAATTTGAAAATTGATCCCCATGTGAAAAATTGAAAATTGAACTTTGAGATATTTTGTCGTGATTGCATGATTTATGATAGGTTTGGGGTGAAGGCACTACAAGAAATTAAGTTATTTCCCAGGGCTTTTTACCCAGGGAAATAAATCCCTAGGAAATTTTTACATTTCCCACGGCCAAGACCCTCAGAAATATCTCGCTTGATTTCCCACGGCTTGTCCCTAGGAAAAAGAGGCGCCAAACATTCCCGCTTTATTTCCCACGGGCTGGGTCGTAGGTAACAGAAAGCGCTGTTTCCCACGGATCGAGCCCTGGGAAATGGCTCAGTTTTCCCACGGGCTTAGCCGTGTCTAGTCAACACGGAGTTTCCCACGGACGTCCCGTCGCAAATCAGGCGGTGTTTCCCACGGCCAAGCCCCTGGGAAAGACAGGCGGTGTTTCCCACGGCCAAGCCCCTGGGAAAGACAGGCGGTGTTTCCCTCGGCCAAGCCCCTGAGAAAATCATCTTCCTCCTCTTCACTCGGTCCCTTCGCGCCTCAGCTCGCCATACTGCAATTTTAGTTGAAGCACCGAAACAGCGCCCCCTAATAGCATAGAAACCCTTTCCCCAACCCATCGTGAGACTGAAGCGCCTCCTCCTCTTCTTCTTCTTTTCTTCCTCGGCAGCGAAGGTAACTCCTCATCCTCCTCCTCCTTCCTTTCTCTTCTCTTTTTCATTTCCTCCTTCTCAAACGTTCTTGCTGACAGAGTGGTAAAGGGACGATCTCACTCACCGTCTTCATTCCCTCAACCGCCGCCACTGTCTTGCTCCATCGCACGCCGTCCTCAGAGGTTGGAGCAGACACCAACACAGCAACAGCAAAGGGCCGTCGCAATCGCCATATAGGTAACTACTTTGTCGTCATGTTGGCTTTCAGCTTTCAGTTTTCGGTTTCAAATGTTGTGTTTGCTGTGAATCTTACATATCAAAGGCCATTATTGTAGTTTCCGTCTTTGTACTGGTCTTAGCAGTGTTCTTTGGTAACATTTGGGAAAAAAGAAGAAAGTTCTAATTCAGTTGCGCATTTGGCTGTATTATATATTTATTAAGTGGGTGTACCCAGAATTGCTTGGAATCTCATAACCATAAATCTTAATACTTCTTCTAGGAGACCTGAGAAAGTTCTACATTTGTGGTATTCATTGTTGTAATATTACTTAAATGTACATGGGAAAAAATGAGTCATTAATGATATTGATCTACCTTGCTATATAGTTTATTGTTATTCTAGATTTTTTGCTTCTAAATAGAAAAGATAATAGTTTTCATGATGGGTTTTCTTAGTAAGTAAATTAGGAGGTAGGGATGATTGTGTAATATGGATGTTTGATAAATTAGCATATTTTCGTGCATGTCCAATAATGTGAATAAACCAGAACCCAAAAAGTTGAAGTTTTGTTGTATGATGCCTCCATTTCTTAATGTTCTTGCACACTTTTACTCGTCCCATTCTGTTTGGTTTCTGACCTATCTATTTGATGAAACTAAAGCATGATTATGATTCCTTTGATTACTGATTTGAGAGGTTGAATGCCCCAAATTGCTGCATAAAAGTTACAATTGAAATTTTAAGTTGAAGGACTAGCTTATGATAACTTAGTTGAAGGGCTAGCTTTGTGTTGGACTATATTGAGATACTCCTAAATAAATTTAAGTTTAATATACTCGACCATTAAAAGTAAGTATGATAGTGATTGAGTATAAAGCACTGGTGTGTGTATATACACACACACACTTGGAAACCATTGACCCCAAAAATTTAACTAGGCTTTTAACTAGGTAATTAAACTCTTTGATTTAACTAGGAGTTTTAATTAATAAGGGAGGTCGGAGACCAGTTTCCGTTAAGAAAGTGAAACTAGAGAACAATTCTGCATAGTTATTCTATTACAGTTGCAACTTTAAAAAGAAATATCACAAAAGTACTGGTCTTAGCAGTGTTCTTTCAATTTTTGTTCAATTTTGAAACCCAAATAAAAGCAAAATAAAAGAACAGGGCACTTATTTCACATTCTTCTGGTTCTGCAAGTGCCCTATATACCTATCATATGGCTAGGTTGTTTTTTAAATCTGCAAGTGCTTTTTTTATTTCTTTATTTCATCCAGTATATCATGTTGGTTTAGGATTTGCTTGAATTCAATTTTTGTCCAAAGTCTGCAAAAGGAGTTCAAAATTGCAGTATGCTACTGCATTAACTTAAGTTGGAAAAAAAAAATGTGGAGTTGCAGAACCAAAAGGAGAGCAATCATATAAAATTAAGCATGACAAGGAAGCTTGAAATGTTCAGATTTTTCTACATTGAAATGACTTGTGTGAGCTAGAGAGATCAAGAATCCTGCACAATTAGCATAACCAACCAGAGCTACACGTTTCTATTCAAACAACACAATCCTTAATTAGTAATCAACCAATGTTTGAAACAAAAACCCAGCTTCTGTAATTAATTTTAATGTGTTGTTTCTTTAATGCAGTTGATGGTAAGTATGAAAGTTTCACAGTGAACATGAGACAGGGAAGTTACAAATGTTTCATCAACAAGGAAACTTTATCAATAAACAAAATTGACTTTTGGGAACATCATGAAGCACAATATAAAATAACCGTGGAGCAAAAAGAAAACAACTGGTGTACCCTTCTTTAGACTATACTAAAAGAATAGTTCTATTTTATTGTAACTGGTTCGATCCGTCCGGTAGAGGCACAAAATTTAACCCGAAATGTAATACTGTGGACATCCGAATGAGTAGAAGATATCAAAGGGATGATCCGTTTATCATAGCACAAAATGTGAGACAGGTGTATTACGTACCTTATCCACCAACTCGTAAGGACAAACGAGGTTGGTCCGTCGCCATCAAGACAACACCAAGGGGTAGCATCGAAGTGGATGATTCAGAGGGAGAGGTGCCTTATCAAGTGGATGTAATGTCACATGTAGCTGAAGTCATTGAAGTTGACCCTATTGATGGCTTAGGGGACTTGCAAGTCGCTGGTGAAGAAGTGAATATCGCCAATTTGTCATCCATCCAGGAGCATTTGGATGAAGAAGACGATAATTCCACTGAAGAACATGAAGAGACATGATCTGAAGATGATGAGGAAGAAGATAATGACTCAACAGGACCTGAAGACGACGACTCAAATTCTGAATAAATCGTAGTTAATTTGTATTAGATCTTTTGAAGACTTTATGATTTGGATGGTTAAGTTATTTTTGGCTGTTGGATTATTAGTTAGTTATACTTGTTGACTTTATGACTTAGATAACTTATTTTTGGCTGTTGGATTATTAGTTAGTTATATTTGTTTACTTTAATGACTTAGATAACTTATATTATTGCTATATCTGATAACTTTTGTTTTAACATTAAATTGCTCTTTAGACATGTCTGCAGGACGTGACCCACCTCCACCCATCGATAAGGGTAAGGGTATTATGGTTGATACTGACCCCCGTCCAAATCCCCGTCGTCGTCGGAACAGACCTTCCACAAATTTAGTGATTCGTGAGTCTATAGATGGATACTCACGTATGCCTTCAATGCTTACCTCTGCATCGTCAGCACAACACCCACATGTACCTACATCGCGCCCACCACAACAAGCACCTTCACTGACTCCACGTGTTGCACCTACATCGCCTCATTTCGATATGATTCCCACCCCGGGGGTCACGACACATGCACACTATAGAGCATCTCCTTCAGCATGTGTGGATGAGGAGCAACAATATAGTCCAGGCTATTCACGCTCACCTTCAGTTGCAGATGTGCATGAGCAGCCAGAGGAGTCGGTGGAGCCAGTAGAGCTAGAGGAGCTAGATGCAGCAGAGGTAGTTGAGCTCATGCCCGATGGTCGACCTATTATTAGGCCTAGTGGTAACGGGTAAGAATTAATTAAATTTCTATGTGTTTGGTTGATTCATGCATTGTATCATAATTTATTACCATGTGTTTGATTGGTTCATGCGTCTTTACTGTTAAGGTTCCTTCCTTGTAAGAGAGCAGCGAGTGCCATCGCGTTTGTTATCCAGCAAAGGTATCATAGGGCATTTACATCATGGGGAAAACTCACTGACAATGAGCGGATTAGTATGTTTGATGCGTTTAGAGTAAGTAGCAAATTTCAATTTACTTAATGTGGTTTTTATTATTTCCGAAACTATTAGTATAACAATTGTTATTTATCTTAAAACAGGGTCAGGCGGCATGGAGGAACGAAGATGAGTCAGAGATCCAGAGGATCTTTCACCATAAAGCCTCCGAACGCCTTTCTGATATGCTTAGGGAGGCTCGTGAGAGTGGCATACAGCGATCCTGGATTGGAGATGGTATTTGGGAGGAGTGCGTCGTTATTGGGCTTCTGATCAATTTAAAAAAATTTCTGCTCGGGCAAAGAAAAATAGAGCATCAGAAAAGGGTGGGAGCCTCGCACACGGGGAGGAAGCATTTCCCGGTCGCGAGTGGGCGGATCGTATGGTATGCTCATACTGTCATTCTTTATGCATTAAATGTATTTATTCCAACATCATAGTTCATTACTTGTTATCTTAATCATCTATGCTTGTGTTATAGTCTCGCCGGTATAATCGAGGAGTACAGATTCATGAGGTTCACAAACGCACCCATACTAGGAAGGCTACCGGCGAGTACATAGATGAGCGCTCCAAGCGCACTCAGGTAATATGCCCTTTTGATTTTTGAAGAAGCTATTGACTTTAATAGATATTGTAACACTCATACTTTACTGGACTTGAGAGGCAGAGAGCCTCAAATGTTATGACTAGTTTTAGCATTGGCTTTTGAGCATTGGCTTTTAGGGAGTTGAATATATTGCTTTGTGTGAATCTTATTAAGCTTTTGATGACTTGCAGTTTTAAATTGTGGTGTTCAATTTGTAAAGGTGGAGGTTTAGGGGAAACTCTGTCCAATTTTATGCATAATTAATCGTGTAACATACTATTCATGTTTTGATTACTGAGTCTGCAGAGTCACTTTATATTTGGACCTATTGATACTGCCTGACATTGGAAATGTTATAACTAGTTTGGACATGAGAATTTGTGTGCATCCTATTGAGCTTTTGATGATGATTTATGGATTTAAATTGTGGTGTTCTGTTTGTAAACATTGGGATGTTGTAGTTTTAGGGGAAACTCTGTCCATTTTTCTGCATAATTTATCTTGTAACATATTGTTCAAATTTTGATAGTCTGATGTATTGTAACAGGAGGAGTTTCATGAGAGGATGAGTCAACATAGGTCTCAATCATCAGCCTCTTCACCATCCACCCCAGCTAACCCACAGGAGGACGAGCAGCTTGCGCTGAATGTTTGGGCAGAAGTCGTCGGCGGCAAGTATAAGGGTCGTTTATGCGGTCTTTGGGGACCTTGTCGGCAACTATCGGAAAGGGGCCTCGCGCAAGTTAGAGCTTAGGGTTGGAGCGTCCACCACATGCGAGACGTTACCCTCGGAGTCTCAGGAGATTGCTCGGTTGAGGCAGATGTTGGTCGCTTCCCAAGAGAGGGAGCGGCGAGAGGGATGAGGAGCATCGTGTGATGATGGATACGATGCGACAAGCGATGGAGACAAGTCACGGCGATTGCAGCAAAGCAGAGCCCCCACAGCGGCAGCGGCCCTAGTCAGACGATCCAGCGTGCTCAGGAGGACGACTACTCTCTTGACCATTTTGTTGAGGAGCCTTATAATGGGGATTCTTAGTTTATTTTACTTATCATGTTTATTATGTTTATTATTTTTCGTTGAACAAATATGACTTGAATAACATTTTGTGTTGAACAAATATGACTTGAATAACATTTTATGTTGAACAAATTGTTTGCTTGAATTATGATGTTAATTTCTTTGTTGATGCATTCATATAAAAATAATAATTATTTATTTATCCACTTTAGCATAAATTAATGTATATAAGGTTTTATTTATAATTTAAACAAAACATATATTTCCCAGGGTTAGAACCCTGGGAAATTTCCCAGGGAACTATCCCTAGGAAATATTTCCCAGGGATAGATCCCTGGGAAATATTTCGGATCATCCGAAATATTTCCGGATAGAAATTTCCCAGGATAGAACCTGGTATTTCCTGCATGAGGCCCTGGGAAACGTTTCCGACCAGCTGAAAACCGAGGGATCTAAATCCGTGGGTCATCCCTGGGAAATGTGTATTTTCCCACGGATTTTATGGATTTCCCAGGGTCATAGGCCCTGGGAAACAGCGAAAATTCTTGTAGTGAGGGATGCACACACTAGGGATAGAATCTCGGTCAAACAATTTGCAAAATTATCCAGGTGAGGATTTGAGCCTCCGACATTTTTTTAACTGTGTGAATCACTTTTGAGCTGCACTTTCCCGAATTTGCTTGAATATCTTCATGTTTGCATGTCTATGTGTTTGCATCAAATGATTTAGGCAATTTTATTTGAATTAGCTACTTGGCTTAAATTGAACCAATCCCTAATGCATGTTCCCTAGTTAGCCACATTGAGCATGATTAGCCTATTGCTTCTTAATGACCCTATGTTACAAGCCAAAAATTTGAAAAATCATGTTAACCCGATCTTAGAATTAGGAGAGCATGGAAGCTTAGCAAGACAGAGGTTTGCAAGAAACTAAGTTTGGGGTGGCTACAAGGATATGATGTGTTGTCTGGGATTGAGAAAAAGAAAAAAATAGAGGTTGGAGCCTAAAGAAAAAAAAGAGCAAAATGTCAAAAAGAGTATTGAAAGAAAAAGGCTGTAGTCACCCAAGGCAAAAAGAAAAATGGAAAAAGGAATTTGAGTAAGAGTCTGATGTGTCAAAATGCTCATGGTATCTTAGTTCCTAAGGACTTAAGCTTAATACCTTTGAATATCCTACCCTTAGCCAGGCCCCATTACAACCTTAAAAGACCTTTTGATGTTCATGCATGTTTTCGTGGGAACATTGTTTGAGATGAAGATCAAATTCATGGGAAGTGTTCTTAAAAGTGAAATTGAGTGAAATGTTGATAGCCTAGACAAATTGAGCGAATGAGTGAAACACTAAAAGCCCTTGTGAGGAAGGCAATTGTTTGAATTTGGTGATCTCCCTTTTGTGTGTGACTTGGACCCTCAACTTAGAATAATGATTGTTTGAATGATAGAGTTCTCAATTGTTTAAAGTAGATGAATGTGGGGATTACATTGTTGCAAAGGGGAAAAACATTGAAGGAAAACTGTTTTGTTGAAATTGCATGAAATTTGTGCGAATTTGATTGAACCCTTTGAGCTTGCCAAGTTTGAGTCCTTTTTGAGTTCTGGTTTGCTTGGGGACAAGCAAAGTTTAATTTTGGGGTATTTTGATCGGCCTCTGGCTCATCTAGTTTTATGACTAGTATGATCGTGGTTTCGTACCAATTATATCTCGTTTTCGCCCAAATTAGACTCGATTGTCCTTAAGCAAGGTTTTGAGTCTCTTAAGTAGTTTTATGATATTTTAGCTAGTTTAGAGTCAAATAAAGCACTTATTTCTATTTCATGTTTCAGGTTAATAAGGAGAGCAAGAAGGGAAAGGGCCTTAGAAGTAGAAGCCATCACGGCCCAGCCGTGACACTGGTCACAACCGTGATGAGCTGCTCATGGAAGACACAATGGATCACGGCCCAGCCGTGATACACATCACGGGCGTGATGAGAAGATCATGAAAATCAGAGAGCATCACGGCCCGCCCGTGATACCCATCACGGGTGTGATGAGGAGAACCTGAAAGACGGAATTGATCACGGCCCAGCCGTGATGAAGTTCACGGTCGTGACCAATCAGCACCCAAAGTCAGAATACATCACGGCCTAGCCGTGATAGGCATCACGGTCGTGACAGACCAGAATTTGAATGCGTGCCCTTGACAGAAGCAGTCACGGCCTGGCCGTGATGGCCATCACGGCCGTGACGCGCGGTCACTCTATAAAACAGAAGCGCAACAGACAGGAAAAGGATCCAGATTTTCATTGTTTACATTATACTCTTAGGTTTTTGTCACATTTGTAATGGAGAACTAATCTCCCTGGATTAATCTGCTGTGATCGGCTTCCTCCGACACTTGAGGTTTTGTAATTCCCGGATTGGTTTGCTACTTTCTTTCAATACTATTCTATATTCTCTGTTTGCTTAATTCAGTTTGTATCGAACGAGTATTGATTTGTTTCGATGACTGTATGTTTCTATACTTAATCGCGTTTGCTTAATTCGCGTGCGTTCAATCGTGTTTGCTTAATTCACGAGAGCTTCATCCGTTTGCTTAATTCAGAATTAGGAACATATGTCTCGTAGCGTCAATTTTGCTTGTTAATTGATGCTACAATCGAAAAGGGATTAGAATCCGCTTAGGGCTTGGAATTACATGAACCAATGATAGTGTTAGACCGAACAGCAGATTAATCGTCTTTAACTTATTTGATAATCACTTAAATTGCTATGCTTTTCTGCTCTGTTTTTGTTCTGTTTTCTCAATCGACTTTCAAATCAACCCCCCTCCCCCCCCCCAAAAAAAAAAAAAACTGATTTTTCTGCAAATAACGCTACAAGAGTCCGCGTGAGACGATACCCGAGTTGTCGCACCCTCACTACAGTTTTTACAAACAGCTCGTTTTTTGACCCGCGCGCGACAGCGTGTCACCTCACATACTTTTTCAGGTATAACTATTTTTGGAAGTCCTGTCACCATCTCATCTGCAACTAATTGTTTTAGACTTCTAAAGTTTAAGTGACCAAACCTCAAGTGCCAAAGCCTGCTTTCTTGGTTTGTCATAGTTGCCTGAAAACATTGCATCTCAGTTGTGTTGATGTTGGCTTGTAAAGTCCTGTTTTTGGAGAGGGGAGACCTTAGTACCAATCTCTGATTTGGATCATATAATTCCAATGAATCATGTTGCATTGTGACTGAGAATCCTTTCTCAACTAGCTGACCAACACTCATCAGGTTGCATTTCATCCCAGGCACAAACAGCACACTTTCAATGAGTGTTGTCTTTCCATCTTTTCTTGTAATCACAATGTTACCAGCACCTTCTGCTGCAAGTGTTCTACTATCTGCAAGCCTGATCTTTGCCTTTCTGCTGGAATCAAAGTCCGTCAACCATTCCCTGTGGCCAGTCATGTGGTTCGAGCACCCTGTATCAAGGTACCAAGCTTAACTGTGAGGATTCACATCATTGGTTGCCACCAACAGAACCTGATCTTCCTCTGAATCCTCATCCTGAGCCACATTGGCATCTTCTTCACTATCTTTGAACTGCTTCCCTTTTCCTTTGCCATGCCAACATTCTGATGCAAAGTGTCCCCACTTCTCACAATTGAAACATTGGACTTTCCTTCTATCTTGGACTTTCTTGCCACCTCTACCTCTGCTAGAACCTCCTCTCCCATTCTTGTTAGGAAAATCAGCTTTATCACCATTCTTGGAATGATCTTGGCTTGAAGACCATCCTTCTTTACTTGGTCTGCCACCATTTCTTTTGCCTTTCTTCCATTTCCCTCTATCTGCTCCCCATTTCTTGGAGACTTGAGCTTGCAGTGCTTGCTCTCATCACGCCCCCGCCAAGACTTCTTTCATTCAATTTCAGCTCATGAGCCTCCAAGGAGTTCTGCAGTTCCTCGAGTTTCATGTCCTCCACATCTTTGGCTTCTTCAATTGCAACCACTATATGGTCAAATTTCAACCATCTGCTGATCTGTGATAGTCTCCCCACAGGTTCTCATCGAATTCACTATGACCAAGAGCCTGTCAAAATAATCTGAAACAAACTCTTGTTCAGTCATTAGCAGCTGCTCAAACTGTCTTCTCAGGGACTGCAACTTGACCTTCTTGGTCTTCTTAGCACCCGCATAGAGCTTCTGAAGTGTGTCCCAAGCTTCCATGGCTGTCTTTGCATTGGAAATTTTCTGGAAGCTTGCAAGATCCATGCATTGATGGAATAGACATTGTGCTTTATAATCCTTCTTCTTAGCTGCATCATCATCCCTCTCTAAGACTCCTCTTTTGACTATCTCCAAGAGTTCTTGGTAGCCAAGAATGGCTTCCATCCTTACAGACCAATAATCCCGATTCTTGCCATCAAGAATTGGCAAGTTAGACATGAAACTACTGCTTCCATTCACTGTCATGATCACAGCAATGGCAACACTCACAGGCCCCTTATCTTTCTGCTCTAGATACCAATTTGTTGGGAGAAACACACACACTCTGCAATTGAGAGAATGAAAGCAGAAGATAGAAAGCAGAAACAGAAACGCAGAGAGAGAGAGAGTGTGGTGAATGAGTTTTATTTGATCAATGTGTGTATATTTCATCTCAGTCTTCATTTACACATATGCACCTTTTTTTATAATGCTTGTACATCACATTGTAACTACAAAAACTGAATTAGTTACAAACTAACTAACTAAATGTTACTAACACTCTAACTGACTAACAAACTATACTTTGGATTAATCACAACAGGTTGCTGAAGGGGAGAGGATGATGATGCTACTGTTCAGATGACCAGTAGCATGGAAGAAATGTGAGAGATGACCCGAAAAGGTTTTCCAACTCTCGGTGGGGATTCGAGGAACAGGGCCAGCGCGACGGCTGGTCGTTGTTGTATGATCATCGGGGTAAAGTTTTAGCTTTCCCCACGGTGGGGCGCCAAATGTTCCGTCCGATTTTATCCGAGTAGAAACAATAAGTTCAGGCGAGACAGAGCGGTAAGGGTTTTGTGTATTGATCCTCAGAGTGTGGTGCTCTTCTCCTACCTATCCCCATGGAGGTTTTGTGGATTGAACCTGATAGAGCGTGGTGCTCTGCTCCTAAGTATCCTCGTGGAAGGGAATCAGGCCTAAGTAGTTCTAGGTCATGGTGTGATAGAGGAAAATGCCCTTAAGGATGAAGGTCCTCCTTTTATAACCCAATTAACGGGCTTAACCTAGTTGTCTTAAAGGAATCGGGCCTTGGCCAAACTGGCCGAGTCGTGTCCCAAGCTGTCTATGACCGAGTTGTTTTCCTCTTATCCTGGTTGGTCTTTATCCTTATTGGGTCGTTCACCTAATATAGTTGGGCCTGTCCTACATTAGGCCATTGGTCTAATTTGGGCGGGAACACGCAAAAAGTTAAATGCCCAGAGAGACTCGAAACTAAAACATGAGTCTATGACCACATCAAATTGTTGACATATGCCAAGAGATAACTTTGAGGAGACGGTGCGTCTTGGCATCCATGCCACCACCATAAATCTCACCATCGCTCGCAACTCTTTATTCAAGTCATAACCACATGATTTTCATCATAACATTCAGCAAGAATAAAAAAAAAAATCACTTTCATTGCACTACGCCAAGCCAGCCACAATGTGCAACATGAGTGGGAACAAAAACAAAAGAGGTCATCACTTAGAAAGGTGCTCCCTTCATGGGTGATTGTGATTAGATCTGAGATGTTTGGTATTTAATTAGGGTTGTCGTTGAGGGAATAAGAGTTAGGGTTGGGGTTGGGGTTGAGGGTTTGGACGGAAGAGGAAGAGAAAGGGGAGGGGCCGTGATTGTTAAAAAGTGTGAAGAATCGACGGTGAAGGTGGGATTTGAGGGTCACGGTGGGTGGCTGTAATTTTTTCTGGGTTTATGACGAGGTTGCAGAAAGAAGGAAATAAAGAGAGAGTTGTTGGGTTTAAGTTCGGATGGAATGAGAAAGAAAGCAAAGGAGGAGGAAGAAGATGAAAAAAAATTCCAACGAAAACGACGTCATTTTAGCATTATGAGACATGTGTCATCCAATTCGTGCCACGTAGGAAAGTTAACATGCCACGTAGGCACAACTGTTAACTCAAACGGACCAAACTTGACGGAAGGACTAACTTGTCTCACGGTTGTAATTGTTAGGGACTATTTCATTAATTTATTTTTTTCAGGGACTAAAATGGGAACCGCGAAAATTGTCAGGAACCAAAATGGGCATTTACCCTATTTACAATTTTCATGGTATAAATTGGTTATTAGAAATTTACTTAAATGCCCAAAACAACATCATTTTGAACACACACGGTAAAAAGAAACTGACCCCTTAAACAACCAAAAATATCACTTAAATGTCCAAAATGAGACCTAATCGACGTCACTCCAATTTGTTCACCAAATTAACAATTGTGGAACCCTAATCCACAGAGACAACGGATGGAATCTAACGTGATCAAACGAAGGGACTAACGCATCCCTAGTTTGAAATTGATGGACTAATTTAGTACTTTAGTTTAGTAAGGGACTAAAACAGACCCCCCGATGTTTTTCTCAGAGACCAAAATATGTTTTTTTGTAAATTTTAATATATGATTTTGATTTGGGTTAACTTTGTTTGTGGTCCACAGATAGTTTCTATTTTTACTTATTTATTAATTTATGCTTGTAGTCTTATTTTTAAATTTTGTTACAATATCATGTAAGACGAGGACAGAGAATCAATTCTGAAGAAGAAGGAGAAGGTAGGGGTGGGGTGGCAGAGGGGCAGTGGTGATAGAGATGTGAGGCTTTATTCCTGGGGAAATAATAATTAATAATATTTCTTTTGGACACTTCTTTAATTTTAAAAAAAGGTATTAAAATTAAAAGAACTTTCTAATCATGGAAGTAAAAGGTTGTATGATACACCTTGATTAACTTAGCAAGATGGATAAAAAAAATCATTCGTAAAAGAGATATTCCTCTACAGTTATGGACTTATGGTCATCTAGGAAGATGGGTTTTTCCTCAAAGAATTCCTCCAGGAGCATATACCCACCATTCAATATATGTTATTTTATTCGAATATGAATCTCTTCAAGATGAAAGGTGTACTGGCCGAGAATGTAAGACCGAGAACTCGTCTATACACTGGACCAGCCGAGCTTACCCCCACGAATGGGCCTTGGCCCAAACCCCTCCGAAGCCGAGGACATGTCAGCACACCTGACACCCGAGGATAACTATTCGGCCCCTTTCCATGACCGGCCACGCACGAAGGTACCTCGGCCCCAAGCTATCCATCCGCAGCTAACTGGGCCGAATATCTCGCTAGCCATAATGTCACGCCGGACAATCAGGCTCCGGATATCTCTCCCCATGATCGCGATCTGATCCAAATATTCCTCCGCTTATTTCGGAGCTTGATCCTGAGAGATCACTATAAATAGGGGGCTTACCCCTCATTCAGAACTACGTTTGCTTTGATTCCCTTTTGGATACGTAGGAGCAGAATCCACATTCTGTCAAGCACAATCCAAAAACACCCCACTAATCCTCGTTCAGCCGAGTATCTCATATCCGAGATATTTGGACGGAACATTTGGCGCCGTCTGTGGGAATCAAAGCAAATATTTTCCCATACCACACAAAATGGTGAGGACGAGAAGCGGAAACTGCAGGAGGGAGGAGCCAAGGAATGCCAACAACAGAGTTAACGGGGATAATGGAGAACAATCCGTAGGCCCAGCAGGAATGACTGACAATCCCGTGGTTCAGGAGCTTCTCGCGCAGGTTGTAGCGCTGAGAAGGGAGAATGAAGAAATCCGCCGGCAGAATGGCCGTCGTGAGAGAGAGCAGAGCAGGGAAAGGTCGGTCTCTTCCTCACATGAAAGAGAGCGCCGACCTCCCGAGATTGAGGGGTCCAGAAACTTGTATCGGGAAGGGGGTCCTCACCTCCGGGCTTCCCACCACAACAACCGAGCAGAGGAAGAGGGATTCCCTAGGCAGGCCCCAGAATTTTCACTCCAAACAAACAGACTTAATGACAAGGCCAGCCTGCGGAAGCCGAGGCATCCTTTCACGAATGATATCATGGGGGTCCCCTATGTATATAGTCGGGTGTTGTACTCTTTTTCCTACCTCGGTATTTTTTCCCAAAATGGGTTTTGACCGGGGAGGTTTTAACGAGGCACACCGTGGACTCCATTCAATAAAAAACAAAAATTATTATACGGTTTTATTTTCTCTTGTTTTGCCGAAGTATTTATTTTGCAGGCATTTTATTCTGGTGGCCGAGTACGAGCCAACGGCCGAGTTCGAGTCGGTTATCTTCTAAAGGCCAAGTTTGAGCCTGGTGGCCGAGTCCGAGCCAACGGCCGAGTCCGAGCCGGTTATCTTCTAAAGGCCAAGTTTGAGCCTGGTGGCCGAGTACGAGCCAACGACCGAGTTCGAGCCGGTTATCTTCTAAAGGCCAAGTTTGAGCCTGGTGGCCGAGTACGAGCCAACGGCCGAGTTCAAGCCGGTTATCTTCTAAAGGTCAAGTTTGAGCCTGGTGGCCGAGTCCGAGCCAACGGCCGAGTTCGAGCCGGTTATCTTCTAAAGGCCAAGTTTGAGCCTGGTGGCCGAGTCTGAGCCAACGGCCGAGTCCGAGCCGGTTATCTTCTAAAGGCCAAGTTTGAGCCTGGTGGCCGAGTACGAGCCAACGGCCGAGTTCGAGCCGGTTATCTTCTAAAGGCCAAGTTTGAGCCTGGTGGCCGAGTACGAGCCAACGGCCGAGTTCGAGCCGGTTATCTTCTAAAGGCCAAGTTTGAGCCTGGTGGCCGAGTCCGAGCCGGTTATCTTCTAAAGGCCAAGTTTGAGCCTGGTGGCCGAGTACGAGCCAACGGCCGAGTTCGAGCCGGTTATCTTCTAAAGGCCAAGTTTGAGCCTGGTGGCCGAGTACGAGCCAACGGCCGAGTCCGAGCCGGTTATCTTCTAAAGGCCAAGTTTGAGCCTGGTGGCCGAGTCCGAGCCAACGGCCGAGTTCGAGCCGGTTATCTTCTAAAGGCCAAGTTTGAGCCTGGTGGCCGAGTACGAGCCAACGGCCGAGTCCGAGCCGGTTATCTTCTAAAGGCCAAGTTTGAGCCTGGTGGCCGAGTCCGAGCCGACGGCCGAGTCCGAGCCGGTTATCTTCTAAAGGCCAAGTTTGAGCCTGGTGGCCGAGTACGAGCCGACGGCCGAGTTCGAGCCGGTTATCTTCTAAAGGATTTGAGGGCAGACGAGCCAACGGCCGAGTTCGAGCCGGTTATCTTCTAAAGGCCAAGTTTGAGCCTGGTGGCCGAGTACGAGCCGATTATCTTCTAAAGGCCAAGTTTGAGCCTGGTGGCCGAGTCCGAGTCAATTTCATTCTAAAGGCCAAGTTTGAGCCTGGTGGCCGAGTACGAGCCAACGGCCGAGTTCGAGCCGATTATCTTCTAAAGGCCAAGTTTGAGCCTGGTGGCCGAGTACGAGCCAACGGCCGAGTTCGAGCCGGTTATATTCTAAAGGCCAAGTTTGAGCCTGGTGGCCGAGTCCGAGCCAATTTCATTCTAAAGGCCAAGTTTGAGCCTGGTGACCGAGTACGAGCCAACGGCCGAGTTCGAGCCGGTTATCTTCTAAAGGCCAAGTTTGAGCCTGGTGGCCAAGTACGAGCCAACGGCCGAGTCCGAGCCGGTTATTTCATTCTAAAGGCCAAGTTTGAGCCTAACGGCCGAGTTCGAGCCGGTTATCTTCTAAAGGCCAAGTTTGAGCCTGATGGCCGAGTCCGAGCCAATTTCATTCGCAAGGCCAAGTTTGAGCCTGGTGCCCGAGTACGAGCCATAAAGTTAAGTATAAAGGTCAAGCACGATCTTACTAGCCGAATCCGAGTTATTATTAAGTTATAGACGTCGAATTTAAGCCGCGAAATTAGTAAAGCCGAATATGAGCAAAGAACAAAATTCGGAAATGCCGAGTACGAGCCATTATTTTATTAAGGAAACCGAGTACAATGCGCAAGGCAAAAATAAAGCCGAGTTTGATTCTAGAAAAGTACATTCAAGGAAACCAAGTACAATGCGCAAAAATAAAGCCGAGTTTGACTCTTAGAAAAGTACATTCAAGGGACCGAGCACTACGCTGAAGTCGAAAGCCGAAATTGAAAACAAGGGCCGCTCGGTGGGACAGTAGTCCCCCCAATCAGAGCAGGAGGAAGTCCGGACGGCCCCCAATCCCCCCAATCAAGCGCCACCAGTCTCTCTCAAGGGAGGCTGTAGTCACTTCCCCCTGAGAAAGCTGGACGATGAGCTGCTCGGCCAACTCCGGGAGTAGACGACCTCTACCCCTTTCGCCACTCCCGAAGACTGCTATTCTCCCAGTTAACATCCTTTTTGAAGGATTAAATCATAAAAGGAATTCTGAATCCCATCTCCCACTTACATCCTTTTTGGCGGATGTGAAACCCAAAAAAGGATGTTAACTGGGAGAGGGGAACGTAAACCCCTGACGTTAGCATAGAACTACTCGGGTGGAAGAGAATTAAGAAACGAACTTGGCTGATAGAAAAGGATGAGGAATGAACAAGTGAGGCAGCAGAAGGGCCCTATTTATAAGCAAGGAAGGAAGTAGCATGCGTGAGAGTTTGTTGGGAAAACAAACCTCGAAACCAAGCAAAAGGCAGCGATTGCGTGAACCCATTACGGTTTCCAAAGCATTTAATGCATGACAACGCAAAATGTAAAACACGTGCTTTTCGTGTATCGACCACCGTCCATTTTGGACGGTAGAGTATTTCGGCCTTAGCCGAAGATTCGATTGACAAGCCAAACACAACAAAGAATCAGCAAAATGATAATGATATTCATTCAGTAATGTCAGGTTACAAGGGCATGAGCCCAGTACAAAGGATGGACAAAAAACAACACACTCGCACAGCTACTCCCCCCTATGGCTTTCCTCGGCCTCTATGTGACCTTCAGGAGAGCCCCCCACCACGTCCACCTCTTCCTCCCCCTCGGGAATAATGGGAACAAGTTCCCCATTCACCACCTCCATGTTCACATCGGCCCCCGAAAGGTCGATGCCGGGAACTAGAACCTCAGCTTGGGCAATGGCTTTGTCAAAACCTTTCCGGTGCTCGATGACAATGTAGCTGGTGGCCTCCTTCACGTCCTCCTCGAGCAGCATCTTAGCCTGGATCTCAGCCTCCAAGGCAGCCTTGAGCCGATCAATCTCAGCCTGAGCCTCTTTGAGCTTTTCCTCGGCACGAGCCTTGTCTTCTTCAACCCGAACTCTGCCTTCTTCGGCCGATTTTGCCCGAGAATCCAGCTCGGAGTTCCGAGTATTAATTTCAGCAATGGTGGCAGTTAGGCGTTCGTTCTCGGAGGAAATCCGGGAAAGATCCCCCTTCAACCTCTCAACAACAGCAAACTCAGACTCCAATTGTTGAGACCTCCTCTCGGTCTCCGTCACCTCTCGGCTACAGAAACGAGCCAAAGCTGCAGCGCGAAGGCAGTAGACCGAGAGGGCCTCCATGCTAGATCGGGGCCCCTGTTGCTTGATAAACCGAAGATCAGCGGCTTTTAAGAGGCTCGAGTCGAAAGAGGAGGAGGGGTTGAAGTCTTCACCCCAGAGAGATGAAGTCCCTGCCTTCAGGGTAGTGTTGTACCATTTTGGCTCGAGGGGGGCAGAAGGTGGCTGTTCTCGCCCCGCGATTTGCGTCCCCTGAGTAGTAGGGCGAGGGGAGCTTGGACCAGGAAGGGGAGAATCTTCGGCGACCACTTCAACCTCTGCCCTCTTCCTTTTTTGAGGGGCGGATGACGAAGCCCCCTTTGCAGAAGCCTTGGTGGGAGGAGGTCTTTTCTGCTTCTTCTCGGTTGAAGAGGGACCCTGACCCTCTTTACCAACACCAGCCTTGACAAGCTTTGAAAAGTCGAATTTTCCCATGATGACTGTCAAAAAGAAAGAGTTGTTAGTATAACAACACATGCAGAAAATACTTAAGAAACTAAAAAGCCGAGCACTTACTTTTAAGGTCGGACCTTGGGGTGGAGGAGAAGGGGAGTTTGCATAGGCGTGCACAATGGAGGGGCCGAGGAAGATTTTCTAGTACATCTATATCCCGCCTATCCTCGCGGCAGAGGAATGATACTCGAAGCCGACGAATTTTGTGGGAGAGGATTGCCAGTATAAAGGAAACTTGGCATATTTATTCTCGTCAAAAAAGTGGGAGGTATGAGAACTCGAAGGGCGAACACGGAAGAAGCCAACCTTGAAGTCTTTATACGACGATGCGAATAAACTAAGAAGACTTCTTCGGTTCAACCCATTAAGGGATACCCATCCCTTTTTCTCGCCAAATCGGGTTTGATAAAAGTACAAAAAATTTGGAGTGGTGGGCTCTATCCTTATGTATTTACATAGAATCTGAAAGGCTTTCATAAAAGCCCAGCTGTTAGGGTGAAGCTGAGTAGGTGCGACGTTCATGGTTCTCAGAACGTCGCACTCAAACTCAGTAAAAGGAAGAGACACATGCAGTTTCTCAAAAAGTGTTTTATACATATATGTAAAGGGAGGCTCGGAAGGACGAGCCCTTAGAAAGACACACTCGATGCCCGAGCACGGAGAACAAATAAACTCGGACTCGTCTCCGGAGGCTGAGATATTGATATGGGACCAAAGTTGAACAATTGAATCGGCAGTTTGGTAGTCAGAAAAAAAGGTTCCAACCTCCCCTTTAACCCAGGTATACCCAGGAAGGGTAATATCGGGGATAGGGTCTTTTGGAACCCTAGGGCGTTGTTTGCGAGCGGCGGGTTTGGACACTCTGGGAGGGGGAGAACCAGACCTAGGAGAATCAGACTCGGAAGAATCTGAGTCAGTCGAAGATGACCCGGAGGAGGACGGTTCCGCCTCCCCGACGCTCAGTTCCCGTGAAGGAACAGAAGAAACAGAAAAGGATCCCCCAATTGGGGAAACTTCGCGCTCAACCAGAGGCGAAGTATTCGACTCAGAAGACACAGATGAACTCATATCTGGAAACCAAAAATAGAGCTTAGAAGCACGAAGGGAGGGAAGAGACGGAGCGTACCTGGAGGATGACAAGCAGAGAGACAATGGCAGAGACTTGGAAGACGAGGGTGAATGGCAGAGAAGGGTAAGCAAAGTAGGAGGGAGTTGGCGCCAGAGGGGATATTTATAACCTGCGATTAGAAGCCCATTGTCCATCGGGCCCAAAAAGGGCGCGACTTTTGATTATCCCGACGCGACTTTTGATTTTCCCCCCATTAAATGGGCGCGGAACTCTAGGGTTTCTTGTCTATGGCGTGCCGAAGAAGTAATAGGGAAATAATTGCTTTCTCTGACAGAGAGAGAAGACTTGATTGAAACGACAGCTGAGAATGTGGACAACTGCATAGCCGAAAAATAAGCTCGGTTTATCAGCTCCTTCGCTTATTCAAGCTCGGAGCTCGGGGGGCTTGTGTACTGGCCGAGAATGTAAGACCGAGAACTCGTCTATACACTGGACCAGCCGAGCTTACCCCCACGAATGGGCCTTGGCCTAAACCCCTCCGAAGCCGAGGACATGTCAGCACACCTGACACCCGAGGATAACTACTCGACCCCTTTCTATGACCGGCCACGCACGAAGGTACCTCGGCCCCAAGCTATCCATCCGCAGCTAACTGGGCCGAATATCTCGCTAGCCATAATGTCACTCTGGACAATCAGGCTCCAGATATCTCTCCCCATGATCGCGATCTGATCCAAATATTCCTCCGCTTATTTCGGAGCTTGATCCTGAGAGATCACTATAAATAGGGGGCTTACCCCTCATTCAGAACTACGTTTGCTTTGATTCCCTTTTGGATACGTAGGAGCAGAATCCACATTCTGTCAAGCACAATCCAAAAACACCCCACTAATCCTCGTTCAGCCGAGTATCTCATATCCGAGATATTTGGACGGAACAAAAGTTATTGCGGGTATTGAAGATGCCAAATGTGTTCTCTGCAATCGTGAATATGAAACCTTGGACCATCTATTTTTTAACTGTACTTTATCTTCGCAGCTTTGGATGAATGTGTATGCTTGGACAGGATTTGTTGCTGTCATGCCTGCTGATGCAAAGAACCATTTCCTTCATCATAGAGGTATGGTTAGGGGGGAAAAATTAAATAGCCGGATGTTGATTTGGTTTGCAGTCTTATGGTCAATCTGGTTAGCCAGAAATGCTTTTATTTTCAGTCAGGGATCATTTGATTCAATGCAGATTTTAGATTTGATAAAAATTAGATCCTGGATTTGGATAAAAAAATAGAGGAAATGTTTGCTGCTTATCCTTTGCTCATTGATTGGTGTATTGCGCCTATGAAATCTTGTGGGGGTTAGGCTGGTGTAACAATAATACTGTTTTATTTCAACAGTATTTCATTTACATGTTGGCTGATACTTTGATTTCATTTTTTATATGGATTGGAGTATCTTTTATACTCTTCATCAATATACTTCTTTGCTTATAAAAAAAAATATGTTATTTTATTGTTTTAAAAAAATGTTATTTTATTAGTTCCGTGAGTCTCATGTCTATGGGTAGATGTGTCATGAAGGAAGAAATTTGATTTCTCCTTTAGAACGCAAGAACTTTTTTGATGTAAAATACTTAATTTAGTTACTTACATGGAAAATAATTGAAAGCTCAGGTGTTCATAGTTTCGTGGTTTATGTGTGGTCTTTAAATCTTTTGCCTCCTGGTGCAACTTCGTGGTCTGCTGCACTTTGGATTTGTGTTTTTACTTTTTATGCTACCGTGCTGTGTCTCTGTGTACCATGGTCGTATGCTCTGTTTTGCCTTTTTTCCATGCATGTTGTTAAGGCCTACGTTACTTGTTCTATTTTAGGCTCAGTTCCTTTTATCTCTCTCTCCTTCTCTCTCCTCTCTCCCTCTCTCTCCTCTCTATTTCTCTTCCCCTCTCTCTCCTCTCTCCCTCTCCCCCCTCCCCCCTCTCTCCTATCTCTTATAAGGTGATTTTTTTTTTTTGTAAATAACACCACTCACACATAACTCAAGTTTATATATATACAAAATTATGTATTGTGTATTTTTATATATTAAATAATATATATATATATTATAAAGGGTATTTTGATAAATTTAATATTATTTTATTTATGCTGTCTATTATCCATCAAATAATGTATAAGATAAAAAATTGTCTTGTGCTATCATATCTGACATATGCTGTTCTAATACCTTTTCCAAATCAAGCATCATGATAATATCATTTCATGTCATTATTCCATATCATTACATTTGGAAATGAGTTAATGCTGCTATAAATACAACAAGCACTTGTTTCGGAATTAAGACTACGTGCTACTGCTGCATGTCGATATTGTCAACCATATAAGGAATTTTGGTTCCATTTTTTTTTTTTCGATAAGCAGAGAATTAGGTCGAATTGAATTGTGATTTACGTTATGTCTGGAAAATATTGTGTACGTGTTTCAAGTAAGTCTCACTTTGCTAAGTGCTAACCATATACTATTAGTTCTTGAAGAGTCTTTTTTTATAACAATGTGTTCTCAAGGTAAGTATTTTAGAGTAGTGATATTTATATTTGATTTTTTTTCTATACGCATATTTTATAACCATTGATTATACATATTACTGTTTTTAAAGTCTTTTAATCAAAGAGTGTGAAAATATTTTTTGTAATAGATCTTTGAAAAAAGTATGTGAAAATATATATAATGATAAAGTGGGAATCATGAAATACCCATATTTGATATTCCTCGCCTTCTGCCCCTACTTTATGGCATCGGTTAGATTATAAATTTGGATTTAGTCATTTATATATCTGCCTATCGTCAGTTCGCATTTAAGTTCGCATTTAAGGAAAGCTCAAATTTTGAGCTTTGGAAAAAATCGTGTCCAAGTGCTTCCAAACGCGTGCTTTGCCGTTTGCGTCGGGAAAAAGTTGAAACAAATATGTGTTAGTTGCTTGTACTCTAAAACGTTGGGCCACTTTCTTCTTTAGCTACCTTTCTTCAACTTCTCCTGTATGTTTCACCTAGGTATCAGATCATCTCTTCATCTTCTTCATACCTGGTTTAGCCATTGCGTCTAGGTTCCCCACATCAATACTGTTTTTTCCTTCCATTGGAAATCGGGGAAGTCTGCGGCTTGTGAGATTGGGATCAACATGTTGACAAGTTCCAAATTTGACTCACGGCTAATTTTGGAGGGTTACACGACAAATATATGTGTCCATAAATTAATTAAAGCACGCACCTCCATATTTAGAACTCATAATATTTTAAATTAATATTTAATGAGTTTTGCTAATCAATGTCCATGTGACTAAGTAAGCAATTAATAAATAAAATTTATATGAGTTTAATTGGTATACATTGTCAGGATAAAGTTTTTTACACTGTCTGTCAAACAATAAAAAATGATGGTATTAATGACTTTTAAGGTGAATTGAATAAAAATAAAAGATTTTCAATGATCTGACGATTTATTACTGATTGACACTATAAAAAACTTTTACATTGATAATATATTTCAATTAAACTCAATTTGTATTCAAAATAAAAGTATATAACTTCTCAATATACAAAAAAAAAAATTATTTTTATTCTTTAATCGATATCCTCAAAATTCTCCATATTTAATTTATGCTTCATCAAGCTTAGAAATTTATATGCAATAAAAACGCTGAGTGAAGACCAAACCACGTGGAAGATAGAAACGATACATATCCTTATTAAATTTATTTATTTATTTATTTAACAGTTCTAGCAGGAAATAATTAACAAACCCAAAGAATATAAACAATTAATCTACAGGGGGGGAAATTAGAGACACAAATTTATGACTTAAAATTAACAAACCTGGCACCCTAGCTAGATGATAGGAAACAAAATAAAACAATTTATCAATCTTATTGTCTGTTTGTTACTGTAAAAATGGCTTGAATGTGCTCACGACCTTCATTATCTGATCAACCAAGGAAATCTAAGAAACAGTGCCATCATTCCCAGCCAAGACCCTATACTTGTCTTTTCGAGTAAAGTTGGTGCACTCAAACCCTAACGTAGCCGCCAATATTCTCTGCACGTAGTTGGCCACATCATGTGGGCTCTTACCCGATGAGCATGTAGCCTCAACCGGCAACTGGTTCAAGAAAGTAACCTCATAAACCGGCCTTGGGTTCATGAAGAAGAAAATAGGGTCCAAACCTTTCCAACCCCTAGCAGTGGTTGCATGGAAGAACCCTACTCTGTAGTTCATGGCCACAGGGACAATTCGGTCCGTTAACTCAGCAAAGAGTGCACTGAACCTTAAAAGGAAAGGCTCACGACATGTTGTTCCTTCTGGACACACTACCAAATCGCCTTTGGATAGCTCACGTTTGATCTTTTCAGCATCTACGTGTCTTATCCTTGTTAACCTCACGGTTGGGATCGGAGAGAGTATCTCCGATAACCGGGAGATGGAGTATGTCACCGCCGGTATTTTGCGTTGGAGGGCCGAAGAGAGGACAACGGGGTCCATGAGAGTCCGGTGGGTGCAGACGAATAAGACGCCAGCTTTGCCGCCCAAGGGAGGAGGTGGTGGTTTGCCCTTCACAATCACCTTGCCACCAAATAGCCTTGATACATGGGGGATGGCCCAAAAGGGTAAAATTATGCCCATGCCAATTCGGATCATGGCAAGTAAAATGCCTAAGGGCATCCATAAGAGGATCAGTAGGGAGGTGGTCGGTGTCGGCCGCTTCACCAGGCGGCCGTCATGGAAGATCACCGGGAGTGGGCGGAGTAGCTGGTGGTCATACTTTTGGCTTGTTAAAAATGGTGGGTGCATTTGTTCCTACATGTAAATGAAAATGGTAAAGATGGTTAGTAACAAGACAAATTCATATTTTATCATTTATTGGAGAAAATATTATGGTTTTCTTTGTTATCCCATTTTGTTACTAATACATTTTAAATATGAAGAATGGATTCTCTGATTCCGTCCTAAAAATGAAAATGGGAGAACAGGTAAAAAGGTGAGAAAATTGAAAAATACGAAAAAAGAGAGAAAAATAAGAGAGATAAAGATAATGGAAAGGGAGATGAAGGGAAAAAATCCAAATCTGTTTTAAATTTGTGTGTAATTCTCAAAAAAAGCTTTCTTTTAGAGCTCAAAGATATACAAATTATGCCACCAAAAAATACCCTTTTTTCCGATCTTAAGCTAAATAGATTTTCAGTTTTAGTGAATTTTTGATTAATTATAGATTATTTTGAACACAAAATAAAGTAATTCAACTAAATACTCATTTTTTTGGAGTTTTGTCTAGAGAAAATATCGTGACTTGATTAATTCATTACCTTGCAAAGCTGGCAGAAGGAATTATAGATTGAGCCAGTACTAGGCCTCCCCATGCCCAAAATGGATGCATCGTCGTTAAAAAGCATAGCAACCCTTTCAGAAATGGTATCAATTGAGTCACCTTGGACCAACCCTGTGGCAAACCCAAACCTATTGAAAGAGAGCTCGCTCCCAACAATCTCATCTGCACGTAAATGCTCCTTTACAAACCTCTCCACCATTATCCTTGGCATCTTGGTCACCACAACCCTGTTGTCGTAGGAGCTAAACACCTTCCACGCGTCCATGTCAAGATCATCCATGTAGAACTTAGGCAAAACTGCCCTTGCCACCGATTCAATCTCAGATTTGGGAACCCCAGCTACGGCCACAAAGATCATCAACTTAAGAGCCTTGTCCTCCATGCCAACCATGCCTAACAACCGAATCAGGGGCCACAGAATTAACAACAGACCGAACCGAATCAAACTCGATGCTTCAAACGCTACTAACATGAAGTAGGAGAATGTATCCGAGTCCTTCAGAATCGTGCCTTCTAGCTCAGAAACAACAGACTCCATAAGGATTTAGGAGTTATAGCTCTTAATAATTGTACTCTCTTTTTGCTCTTACAACTGGTCCTAGCTGTTTTGCTATAAGTTTCTTTATTTTGGAATTTTTGGGTTTCCGAATGTTTCACTCTTTATGCTAATAGCTTGAATGACAATGGGTTTTATGTTTATACTTTATAAGGTTATAAGGGAATGGTTTTCTAATGCTTGGGGACTACTACAAGGCAGTTTATCAGTTTTACAACCACCCCGTTACCCCGTATTATATACTCCACTTGCTTCTCTCTTTATCTCAATTAAAGTGCTTTTTGGTGGATATATCCGTGAAGAATAGACGATTATAAGCCACGTTTATTTGGCAAAGATTGATTACTTAACCCCAACAATAAAAAGGATGTACGTACTTTAGGTAGATGGTTGCTTTGGTGGTTTGGACACCTAAAAATTGGCGTCTAATACGCTTACTTAGGTTACTTAACATTGCTAAGAGTGAAGCGTACGTATCTTTTGCATGCTATTTTTGTATAATATATAACATAGTAAATCGTCATACTGTATATGTATTATATTGTTGCCTCTTGAAAGTTCTAGACAAGACGTAAAACTTCTTTTACCAGTTACCACATTTAGCAGTAACCGTATTTTTGACGTATTGAAAAGTGTATGTGATGTAATCTCGTACTCAGAGTGAATTATACAAATACGATTTGAAATCTTTATAAAAAAAAATCTACCTCAATCCATTCTAGTTTTGACTAGTACTACGAAATTGAGTCCAAAAAAAAAAAAACTAGTACTAAGAAATTATGTAACAACATGCTTACTTATTTAATTCTTTGAGCTTTAGACAATTATTTTATTTGAAAATATACGACAATTTTATACTTTAATATTCTGTATCGTTATCATATTTAGAGGAGATTATTAAGGTTTGACTTAATTACATTCAAAATTCCTGTTTTAAAAGTTACACTTATTTTTATTAAGATTGAATTATTATTATACTTATACTCACCTAATTAACTTAATAAACATGATGGAGTGGAATAGTACCGAAATTAGATAAAATGACTAAATAAGTCAATTTTTGCATTTTGTAAAAAAAATCAAAATAATTATTAGAATTATTTCAAAAGAATTAAATTAATTTAATAAATGTCATAATTAACTAATACAACTTCTTCTCATAAGTAAATCATAAAAAAGTTACAACTAGATTGATATATATTATTTTAAGAAATGACATCAACATCGTATGAAATTTCCATGTAAAAAATAATTAAATATTACCGGTGCTTATCATTTGTCTCGCTGCTACGATTAAGTAACCGATGACTTCACGATGAATGTTTGTGAAAAGAGAAAGTTAGTGGAGTGAACTCGTGACACTCAACACACGTCAGAAACGGATTCAATCATGCACAAGAGGCAGGGAGATAGTTTCTCACACACACACATTAAGTAATCGATGACTTCACAATGAATGTTTGTAAAAAGAGAAAGTTAGTGGAGTGAACTCGTGACACTCAACACGTCAGAAACGGATTCAATCATGCACAAGAGGCACACACACACACACACACAACTCGTGACACTCAACACGTCAGAAACGGATTCAATCATGCACAAGAGGCAGGGAGATAGTTTCTCACACACACACACACACACATGATGAATGTTTGTGAAAAGAGAAAGTTAGTAGAGTGAACTCAAAAGAGAAAGTTAGTGGAGTGAACTCGTGACACTCAACACGTCAGAAACGGATTCAATCATGCACAAGAGGCAGGGAGATAGTTTCTCACACACACACACACATGATGAATGTTTGTGAAAAGAGAAAGTTAGAGGAGTGAACTAAAAAGAGAAAGTTAGTGGAGTGAACTCGTGACACTCAACACTTCAGAAACGGATTCAATCATGCACAAGAGGCAGGGAGATAGTTTCTCTCTCTCTCTCTCACACACACACACACACACACACACACACACACACTAGTGCACTAAGTGCTTTTTACGTCAGTTAAAATTGATTTTTTACGTCAGAATAACGACTGACGTAAATACAGCTGACGTTAATAGTTAATATTTTAACGTCAGTTGAGAACTGACGTTAAATATAAAAATATTAACCTCGGTTCTTTAACAAAACTGACGTTAATTTTTTAAAAATTAACGTCCGTTTTTTAAACAACTGACGTTAAAGATAAAACTATTAACGTCAGTTCTTTAAGACAACGGACGTAAATTTTGTTAAAACTAACGTCAGTTGTTATGAAGAACTGACGTTAAAGGTTTAATTGTAACGTCAGTTTTTTATTACAACTGACGTTAATAGTGTACTGTATATTTTATAAACTACTATTAACGTCAGTTGTTTGATACAACTGACGTTAATAGATTTTTTTTTTAAATTCAGTTTTAAAATATTACTCCCCTCAGCTATCCCTGCATTCAGTAAATATCCCAGTAACACAGAATATCACACACATTACAGAATTACAAAGGAAAAATGGAACAATGGGGGGACTTAAAACCAAAACCCATGTATATATATAAATAGATTTTAGTTCCAATGTCTAAAAAACAAAACTACCAATCTAAGGATATATATATATACATGTTATTAATTAGTTTCTAAAGTCTAACCAAAAAACTATTTATCTAAGTATTGCGGAGGTATCTTGTCAATTCCTTTTTCAGCCGCATACTTGAAGAAGAATTCAGCGAAGCGCATCCTCAAGTCTCTTAACTCATCTTCTTGAATAGGCGATTGGTCGTTAAATGCCTACACACGTTCAAATAATAACAATAACATCAATGCAAGTCATCTTCAAAACTATAATATATAATTTAACAAGTTGTTTAAAGATTACCTTATTTTATCAATCCGTAATAGATGTGGAGACTATGTTCAGCATATGAAGTATCACATAATAGCCGCACGACCACCCGTCAATTTGAAATCGAGACTACCAACAAAATTAATTTCAACGTCAGTTGAATATACATATAAATTAGTAATTATAATATTAATTATTTGATAAATAAACTACCAAACCTTGAGGATGTTCCATACAGGATTTGCTTTAGTCTTAGAAGTCCTACTTCTCCCGTTGGCGCAACTTATGCTACTCGCCTTCAGCGCGCTATCATAAACAAATAATCATGTCGATCAATTAACAAATTCATATATCATGTGTGTAATAAACTAAAAATAACTGATATTAAAACTTAAATTAAATTTAAGATTATTAGTTACTTACTTATTTACAGCTTCCACCACCTTCGGTGGCAGATCTTGGTGGAGAGAGCAGAAGAATATGATAGTATGCCTAGACGGGTGAAGTACGAACAACTGCCAATGGTTTTTCATACAGTAGGGAGCCAGATATAATTCTTTCTGATTGTCTCCCAACAAGTTCCCTATGTATTTACTTAATCCATCGCCATCAAAGAATTGGGGCAGAAGGACTGACGGATCTAAGAAGCCGTAAACTGATGCAACTCCCTTATCAAGCTGAAGACGATGGAGATACCTAAGATATGAAAAGGTGTGGATGTTAGTTACATAATATATATATTGAAATTAAAATAAATTATGAAATGGAAAAATACCAAAAATAAATAAGTTATAAAATTAAAATTAACTTACGTGCACCAGAGACTGAAAACATTGCTGTTCATCCAGACGTTATTTCTGCAAGCGTTCCCGAGATCGTCGCCACAGAAGGTAAATATCCGTCGTTGATCTGGGCGTGCCACCCATCCATCATGCTCCAATGGACATTCAAAAATCTCAAACGCATAATCCTCACCAAGTGAGAACAAACGAGTGATAGGTGACAGCGACACCGACGTCGACTTGGCCTTCAGTTTAGGAAAAATAAAATAGATAAGTTGTTGATAATTAAAAAAAACACAAGTAATTATTTGACTAATTTTGACATTAATAATGAATACATACCTTTGCTAACATTTCGAGCTCACGTCGTTTGGAGTCCAACTCAAGCTCACACCTTTTCATTTCCAACTCATGCACATGGCGTTGGACTGCGAACTCCCGCTCCCTAGCTACCAACTCATTGTCCTCCACATATGCCCTACTAAAACTCTCTTTTGTGCTCACATGTGAAGGGTTGGCATGCCCTGCGGTGTCCTGGGATGTACCGACGGAGGAAAGCTCTCTGGCAAGCGCCTGCTTGAATTCCGGGTTGGATATTAAGCTTTGCATCAGATGTGTTGTAATAGCTGGGTTGGACATGAGGTGTTGAGTAATGTCAGCCAAAATTGATGCTTCATCGACCACCCGCTTTCGTGAAGCAGACTTGCCATAATATTCTTTGATGGTCACGTTCCCAGGAACACCGAGAACCCGACCAGGATGGTCTTTCTTGCCTAGAGCAGTCATCAAGACGTCCCGTCGTCCAGAAGGGACGAATGTGCCCTGGGAGGATTGTGCTTTAAGATCCATCTACAATGAAAAAAATGAAGAAACGTGCAAGTGAAAAGTGTTGCAAATATCTATACAAATATCAATTGAAATCAAGTTAATTATTTACTTACAATTTTATCTGCCACTTCGCGAGTGGCATCAACTTTAAAAGATCCCATCTTTGTCATGCGGCCGGCTAACCAGACATCCTCGCGGTCGATGTCCGACGGAGGACTTAATGGTGTGCCCTCAGGCACCTCTCCTCTTTCAATCCTAGCAGAGTGCTCTTCCTGCTTCGCCCTCAGCCTATCTGCCATCATCTGCTCGATCCGAGTCTGGTACCTACCCTGAGACATGGTGTGGCGGTGGACGTTCTTCGCCTGATTCTGCCGACCCTTATTTGCCTTAGCCTATTCAAACAAAAACACATAATTAAATACAGTTAAATGATCTATAATAAGCATACAAAATTAACTTAATCAACCAACCTGAAATTCTCCATCCTGTCGACTCCTGGCAAACATATCCCAAGTATCCTGATCAATCCAGGGATAATCCGAGAACATTTTATCAAGCCGCGTCTTCCCAGATACATAGTACCTGGTAAGATCATGCTTGAACCCATTCCAATGCTTTGATGCCATTTTCATACATTTATGACGATGATCCTCGTCATTTGGCACAGTCCAAGCTACCTACACATTAAATACATAACAACTGGATGGATTATAACTCGGATAATTATCTAATAATGTAAATCAAACGAATGTAAAGGTAAAATACCACGATAGCCTCCCAAATCTGATCCTTAACGTTCTGTGGAAAGTCATTCCAGTGGTTGTAGTTGATGCTTACGTGCTGCTTCGCTTGTAGAAACACCCACTTATTAAATTCTTTAGCACGGGGTCCCTGGGAATTTAGATTAGCATCGAAGGACACCTCAAGCTTCTGTCCGCTTTGTCTGTCCTTCTCTAGTTTCTTCAACGAGGTGGCTCCTCTACCCAGTTTCCTATGAGCCTGTGATGTCTGTAAGGACAAAAAAAATGATAAAATAGAGGGTTGTAACATTATAAACTTACATTAAAAAGAAGGCCTAAAGATAGTATATAACATGTAAACTTACACTAGAATCAGGCGTAGGCGTGATCGGGTCCTGCGAAGCCCCCACAGTGTCCTCCCGTTCATGTGGGCTATCCGACTGATCCATATGTATGTATGCCTGTTCAGAAACAATATATATGTATTAACATAGGTTATAACTCAAAATAAATACAGAAGTATAAATAAAAATAACTAGATAGGTCCTATAGATATACAAAACATCTATCCAATATAAGGACAATACGGGAGATTGAAAACTATAGTTTTTGAAGATTGCCAAGCACTGGTCACGGCCTGGCAGTGATGTACATCACGGTCGTAACGTGCCAACGGAACCACACCCTCACAGGCAGAACTGATCACGTCCTAGCCGTGATGAGCATCACGGCCGTGACAGATGTTGTGACGCCGGCAAGTGTACCGGGTCGTCGCAAGTAATAAAAACACGGTAAGAGTTTACCGAGGTCGAACACAAGGATTGGGCTACCAATTCTACCAATTCGCGAGAGATTCGATCGGTTGGTTAAGTAACAGGAAGTGGTTGGAGAGAAACTAGGATCACAATTCAATTTAACAAATCAAATCAAATAAAGATATGGTGATGAAATCTGGAATTTAAAAGCATCTAAGGTCTCAAATCCACCTACCCAATCATGCATAGTACCCAAGTGATGATAATCTCCTCCCTAGGTTCAATTTTAATGTCAACCGGGACCCCTAAATTCTCCAATATCCACTGTCGTGCTCAATAGGACGTATTCGACGATTGGATTAATTACTTACTAGGTCTCATAATCCTAATCTCGAATTTGATTAATTCTTGTTCCCTATAAGGTTGCACTAATCTCCTAAATCCACTATCGTGCTCATTATTCGATTAGTGATTCCAATCCAAGTTTTAAAACGTGAATCGCCGTTCGGCCTCAAACACGTTTAACAAGTCAATCACGCAAAACATATGATCAACGCAATATAATCAGAATTGGAAAACAAGAATTGAATTAAGGGAGAAAGATATACATCACTGAACACTATACCGCCATGGGTGGCTTCATCGATCCCTTAGACAAGGGGATTAGTTCCTCATGTCCGTAACAACGACGCACGTACAATCGGAATTCATCCTAAACCTAAGAATAATAGAAAAGAAGGGGAGACGCAGCTCCAGAATAAGGGTTAAAAAGATCTCTCAAAATTCTGATGCCAAAGTCCTCTAATTCTGTTCTGCATTGCCTTATTTATAGGGAGGCCACGCGTCACGGCCGTGATGGTCATCACGGCCAGGCCGTGACGGCTTCTGTTTCTGGCGCTTCTGCTGGATTCAAACCCTCGCGACGCGAAGGGTGTCTCGCGACGCGAGCCTTCTTTTCACGGCCCGTGATGTGAATCACGGCTAAGCCGTGACGGTCTCTGACTTGTGTGGGTTTTAGGTCACGGCCGTGATATGCATCACGGCTAGGCCGTGATGGTCTCTGACTTCCAAGTCTTCATTATTCGCGAGGCGAGAATCCTGTTCGCGGGGCGAGACCTCCAAAAGTGCTTTTTCCCGCTGCTTCTTGACTTTCCTTGATTCTCAGAGCTTCACTTATTTAACCTGAAACAACAAAAGCAACCACAAGCGTAATTCTATCCAAAATAAGCTAAAAACTACACAAAAGACGCAAAACGAGTCAAAGTCCAACTTAGGAACAAAACAAGGCAAATTTGGGCGAAAACGAGAGTGAACTCGACTGATTGGCACATAAACCCTAGTTCATCTAGCCATAAAACTAGATAAGCCAGAGGCTTATCAAAACACCCTAAAATTAAACCTTGCTTGTCCCCAAGCAAGCTTAAAACTCAAAAACGACTCAAGACTTGGCAAGCCTAAAGGAATCAATCGATTTCGCACAAATTTCATGCACTCAAAATGGTTTTTTCTCCAATGACTTCCCCCCTACATTAACGTAATCCCCACATCCATTTACTTTAAACAATTGAGAACTTCATCATTCATGCAATCATTAATCTAAGTTGAGGATCAGGGTTTCACACAAAAAGAAGATCACCAATTTCAAACAATTGCCTTCCTCACAAGGGTATGTAAAATTTCACTCATTCGCTCAAATTTGTCTAGGCTATCAACTTTTCACTCAACTTCGCATTCCAAGAGCACTTCCCATGAATTTGATTTTCATCTCAAAAATGGTTCCCACGAAAACATGCATGCAACATCAATAGGTCTTTCAAAGGTTGTAATGGGGCCTAGATAAAGGTAGGATAATGAAGGATATTTAGGCTTAAGTCCCTAGGAACTAAGAGAGCATGAGCATTTTGACACTTTTTTCACTCAAATTCCTTTTTCCATTTTTCATTTGGGCTCGGGTGACTACATCCTTTTCCTTGCTAATCTTTTTGTTTTGCTCCTTTTCTTTTGGCAATTTTTTTTGTTTTCTTCTTTTCTTCTCTTTTCTTTTTGCCTTGGGTCAACCTTTATTTTCTTTTTCTCACCCCAATATGACGCATCACCTTGTAGCCACCCCAAACTTAGTTTCTCACAACCTTTCTCTTGCTCACTTCCATGCTCTCCTAATCCTAAGGTCGGGTTAACATGGTTTTTTTTTTCAGATTTTCGGCTTGTAATATAAGGTCATCAAGAAACAATAGGCTAATTAGGCTCAACGTGGCTAACTAGGGAACATGCATTCGGGATGGTTCTTTTTAGGCCAAGTAGTTTTTCAAAGAAAATTGCCTAAATCATTTGATGCAACACATAAACATGCAAACCATATAGAGATTCAAGCAAATTCGGGAAAGTGCAACTTAACAGTGATTCACACATTCAAAAACAAGTTGGAGGCTCAAATCCTCACCTGGACATTTTGCAAATTGTTTGACCGAGATACAATTCCTAGTGTGTGCACCCCCTCACCCCAAACTTATCATAAATCAAGTAATCACAATAAAATTCTCAAAGTTCAATTTTCAATTTTTCACATGGGGATCAATTTTCTATTTTCACAACCTAGGGGGAAATCATCAATGATCAAAATAATTCATGCAATCAATCTACGCTCAATCTAATTAAATTCCAACAAGCTTGCCAACACACTATTCATACAAAAACTCTTGATCTTCTCAAATTATTCAAGAGTGACAAACAAAACAAAAACAAAAACAAAAGAAAAGTGAGGAAAGGAGAGGGATACCTAGCTTGGGTTGCCTCCCAAGTAGCGCTTGTTTAACGTCCCGAGCCTGACTCAAGTCACCCCTAAGGGTTAATCCGGAAGAAGATCTTGCTTCCCATGTCCTGCCTCAGTCCGTTTCCTGTAGGCTATTGCCCTTTCATATGCTTGCTTGCTGTTCCCGGACAACTCATTTAAGTCCAGCATCCTTCTGTAATCAGCACGAACTCTCCACACCGTGATGGTCCCTTTTGGGATCAACTCATTGTCTGTATTGACCACCACGGTTGTGCCACCCTTCAATTCTGGTGCCTTACCATTCTTTTTCATGCCTTTGTTGATGAGCTCTTCCTTTGCACATTCATCCCTTGGGGAACTTGGTAAGGCTTCCATATCTTTCAACCACTCGAGATAGACCTCATCCCCCAAAGGGTCTTTTTTCTCACCATCATCATCATGGGATTTTACCAACACTTGAGCAAGTGAAGAACCATGGGCCTCTCTAGTTGCCCTTGCCTTGACAGTTGGATCTACCATATCCACTCTATACACTTCCGTCCTCTCTGCAGGGTGCTTCATTGTTTGGAAAAGATTGAAGACTACCTCCTCATCTTGCACCCTTAGAGTGAGTTTCCCTTTTTGCACATCTATCAAGGCACCCCCAGTGGCCAAGAAGGGCCTACCCAATATGAGAGGGATCTCGGCGTCTTCTTCCATATCAAGCACTACAAAGTCCGCCGGAAATATAAGCTTGTCCACCTTCACTAACAAGTCCTCGACCACTCCATAAGGATATTTTATAGAGCGATCGGCTAGTTGGAGCGACATCCGTGTATCCTTGAATTCCTTGATCCCCAACCTCTTCATCATAGAGAGGGGCATCAAGTTGATGCTTGCCCCTAGATCACATAATGCCTTTCCTACAGTCATCTCCCCAATGGTGCATGGTATAGAAAAAGAACCGGGATCCTTCAACTTTGGAGGCAGTTTTCTCTGAAGAATGGCACTACACTCCTCGGTCAAAGCAACCGTTTCCTCATCCACTATTCTCCGCTTCTTGGTGAGAAGATCCTTCATAAACCGGGCATATGATGACATCTGTTCCAAGGCTTCCGCAAATGGAATGTTAATTTGAAGTTTTCGGAAGACATCAAGGAACTTATTGAATTGCTTATCCTGTTGAGGCTTCTTCAATCTTTCAGGATACGGTACCTTCATGTAGGGTGGGAGGTCTTGGGGTTCAACCCACTTCTTCCTTCGGAACTCTTCATCCACAAGCTTTAGCCTTCCCCCTTGCTCCGGTGCCTTGTCACTTGCCAACTTCTCTTTTTCAGGTTGCTCCTCCTCAATGTGTGGTTGTTCCGGGGCCTTGTCATCCTGAGAACTAGTTGTACCCCTGTTAGGTTCCAACACCCTTCCGCTTCTAGTGGATATGACATTGCATTGTCCCTTGGGGTTGTTCTCGGTATCACCTGGGAAAGTGCCTGGGAGACGCTCATTTAGTTGCTTTGCGAGTTGGGCCATCTGTGTCTCTAGATTGTTAATTGTCGCCCCTGTATGCGTTGTCCACTTGTCAATTGTCGCATGCACCTTCTCCAAAGATGTGCCTGTAAAGGTTGACAACTTCTCAAAAGCCAGCTCCCACGGTTGTCTTCCACCATCTGTTATTTGCAACTGATTAGGCCCTGGAAGAGCCTGCTGGATATTGCACTGCTGAATTCCAATGTTTGGCCTCAGACCCTGTGGAGGTTGTTGCCAATTTTGTTGAGGATGTTGCTGCCCGGATAGACCACCACTAGCATTACTCCAAGTGAAACCCGGATGGTCTCTCCTCATATACCCCCTATTCTGATTCTGACTGTAGTCATTCTGTCTGTTCCTCTGATAGTTGTTCTGGGGCGCAGTGTCATAGAAGTTGTGGCATGAGTCTACATGTTCCTGAGAGAAATTTAGTGGACAGCTCCAAGTGTCATGATCTCTATTACAATTTCCACAACCCGGAGGCATTCCCTCATGGACCGCATTAACCTTCTTGCTCTCTGACAAAGCCGCAACTTGCATCTTCAATGATTTGACTTGCTCTAGAATGGCTTCCATTGTTCCAGCACTGACTCCACTTGAGTTTTCCCTACCACGGTTGTAATCATTATACGACATCTTCTCCAATAATGCCCATCCATCCTCAGTTGATAAGTATGAAAAAGAGCCGCCAGCTGCGGCATCACAGTTCATCTGATAGCGTCCCCTCAACCCGTTAAAGAAATGCTGAACTTTGGAGACTGGGTCAAAGAACGCTGAAGGGCATCTTCTCAGGAGCCCATTGTACCTCTCCCAAGCTTCATTATAGGTTTCATCTTACATGCTCTTTGAAAGATGTAACGGCTATTCTTGCTTGTGCCGCTTTCTGAGGAGGAAAATATTTGGTTAGGAACTTCTGTGCCATTTGCTCCCAAGTTCTGATGTTGTTCCTATCCAAGCTGTCTACCCAATCGCGAGCGACATCCCTAAGAGAAAGAGGGAAAAGCCGCAAGCGAAACTCATCCTGAGAGACTCCCCTGGTCTTCTGCAAGTCACAAGCTTCAAGGAAGCGAGTGATGTGTCTATGAGGGTCCTGTTTGCCACTCCTATCAAACTGATTCTTGCGGATCTGGAATGTGACACATGCTTCCACTCTGAAGGAGTCTGTATTCAGGTTGCCCCTCACAATAGAAGAGTCACAATCTCCCAAGCTGGGTAGATCGTACTCGAAGAGAGGCTTGTAACGAGGAGGAGGAGGAGGAGGAGGGTTTTCTTCAGCCATGATCTCTATTTTAATTGCTTCCTGCCTCTTCCTTTCTCTGGCCTTTTTTCTTAAATGCCTCTCGGTCCTGGTGATCTCTGAATCGAATAGCAAGTCCTCTTGTGAAAGGGTACCTCGCATACAAAAACACGGCAAGACCAAGTGGAATCAAAGAAGTAGAGAAAAATAATAAAGAAATAACAGAAAAATAAAAAGAAAAAAACAGCTTAACCAAATAATCAAATTCCCTAAAAAAATTAGGACAATTGGTGTGCCAATCCCCGGCAACGGCGCCAAAAACTTGTTGTGACGCCGGCAAGTGTACCGGGTCGTCGCAAGTAATAAAAACACGGTAAGTTTACCGAGGTCGAACACAAGGATTGGGCTACCAATTCTACCAATTCGCGAGAGATTCGATCGGTTGGTTAAGTAACAGGAAGTGGTTGGAGAGAAACTAGGATCACAATTCAATTTAACAAATCAAATCAAATAAAGATATGGTGATGAAATCTGGAATTTAAAAGCATCTAAGGTCTCAAATCCACCTACCCAATCATGCATAGTACCCAAGTGATGATAATCTCCTCCCTAGGTTCAATTTTAATGTCAACCGGGACCCCTAAATTCTCCTATATCCACTGTCGTGCTCAATAGGACGTATTCGACGATTGGATTAATTACTTACTAGGTCTCATGATCCTAATCTCGAATTTGATTAATTCTTGTTCCCTATAAGGTTGCACTAATCTCCTAAATCCACTATCGTGCTCATTATTCGATTAGTGATTCCAATCCAAGTTCTAAAACGCGAATCGCCGTTCGGCCTCAAACACGTTTAACAAGTCAATCACGCAAAACATATGATCAACGCAATATAATCAGAATTGGAAAACAAGAATTGAATTAAGGGAGAAAGATATACATCACTGAACACTATACCGCCATGGGTGGCTTCATCGATCCCTTAGACAAGGGGATTAGTTCCTCATGTCCGTAACAACGACGCACGTACAATCGGAATTCATCCTAAACCTAAGAATAATAGAAAAGAAGGGGAGACGCAGCTCCAGAATAAGGGTTAAAAAGATCTCTCAAAATTCTGATGCCAAAGTCCTCTAATTCTGTTCTGCAGTGCCTTATTTATAGGGAGGCCACGCGTCACGGTCGTGATGGTCATCACGGCCAGGCCGTGACGGCCACGTTTTCGGGCCTCGCTGGATTCAAACCCGCGACGCGGGTGTCTCGCGACGCGAGCCTTCTTTTCACGGTCCGTGATGTGAATCACGGCTAAGCCGTGACGGTCTCTGACTTGTGTGGGTTTTAGGTCACGGCCGTGATATGCATCACGGCTAGGCCGTGATGGTCTCTGACTTCCAAGTCTTCATTATTCGCGAGGCGAGAATCCTGTTCGCGGGGCGAGACCTCCAAAAGTGCTTTTTCCCGCTGCTTCTTGACTTTCCTTGATTCTCAGAGCTTCACTTATTTAACCTGAAACAACAAAAGCAACCACAAGCGTAATTCTATCCAAAATAAGCTAAAAACTACACAAAAGACGCAAAACGAGTCAAAGTCCAACTTAGGAACAAAACAAGGCAAATTTGGGCGAAAACGAGAGTGAACTCGACTGATTGGCACATAAACCCTAGTTCATCTAGTCATAAAACTAGATAAGCCAGAGGCTTATCAACAGATCAACCAGGAGAGCAACATGCACTCAAAACCAAAAATAGAGACATTCCAAACAACTCAAACTCACGGTTTCAAGTTTCAACTACTGAGACTACAGTTTCAACATACACTCAAAACCAAAAATAGAGACATTCCAAACAACTCAAACTCACAGTTTCAAGTTTCAACTACTGAGACTACAGTTTCAACCAGCAGAGCAACATGCACTGAAAACCAAAAATAAAAAAATGTGCCCTAAAGACTCACCAGAAATAGGCGCTCGCGTGGTGGTGGGGGGGAAGCTCGAGTGGTGACCAACGTTCGATGTGGTTACTGAGAGCAGAGGGACAAGGAGAGTTAGTGCGCGGGAAGGGGAAAGAGAGATGTCAAGTTATTGCAAAGAATGAGAGGGAAAGACAGAGTTAGGGGTTAAGAGTGTACCTCACGGTGGTGGCGAAGAAGCCCTCGCAGTGGTTGCGGTGGAGATGAGCTCGCGATTAGGGCAGAGTGAGAGTGAGAGTGAGGGTTTGAGAGTGAGGGTTGAGCGTGATGAAAAGAGAAAAGAGACGTACAGAGAAGTGCAGAAGGCGCGCGGGTGTAAACGTTATAATCAAAATAAAACAACATTTTACGTCAGTTGTTAGTAAAAACTGACGTTAAAGGTCATATATTTAACGTCAGTTGTCTTAACAAACTGACGTTAAAAACACTCACACTTCTTACGTCAGTTGTTAGTAACAACTGACGTTAAAGGTCATATATTTAACGTCAGTTTTTAGCAAAAACTGACGTTAAAAGTTTTTTAGTTTCTGTAAAAACATTCATTCCTTTGACTACTGTGCTACTTACCCATTCACCTTGTAACTTAATCCTCTTAATGAGCATTAAGTTTTTAGACAAGTTTTCAAGAAAATCAGAATAGCTTAGTAACTTCATCCCCTGCTCCTATAAATAGCTTCCTAGCTTCCATCCTTTTAATTTTTTCTGCTTCACAATATGGCTCTGCCATGGAGATTAACTTCATCACTCTTTCTTCCTATGCCTAGACTCAAAGATCTTTGTCTTAATGGTCAAACAACTTCTGAGGTTGTGTAAATCACATAACATGGATGGTAAGGTTGGGTGAATCACGTAATGTGATTCTCTCACTTTATTTCATCCCCGTCATCCCTTTCACTTTGCTTTGGAAGCAAGTGACTGTGGATTCAAGACGATGCATCAAGGAATTCCAGTGAAGAAGAAAGATGCAAAGATCCATTTCACTTTGCTTTCGCTGCTAGTGACTGAGGATTTACTTTGCATCATGGAATTCAAGTGAGGGAGGTGATGCATCCATTGGAGTTTCTGATGACAGGACTGAGAAGAAAATGATGTTGAAGCAGAAACTTTTTTATATTTTAGGGCTATGTTGCAGAAATTTTTTATCTTTTAATCATGTAATTTTAACTTATGAATCACTTCAATGAGATACGGTTTGATTATACATATAACTTGTTTTATGTTAAGTGTTTATTTATTTTAATTTGCACACGAATTTGTTTACTAATTCAAGCTAATTAATAAAAATTAAAAATAAACTTGTTTAAAAAAAAGGTTTAGAAATAAACTGCACTATATGGAGTGATCTGCGTTAAGAGGGACAACAGGGATATGACAACCAATGAAATGAGTTTCATAATTATTTACGTCAGTTATTTATAGAACTGACGCAAATAGTGATTTAATATTTAAAAACTGTTACCACCTCATTTTTAACGTCAACTTAATTTATGACTGTCAAGTTCCCGTATATTAATTACATTATTTCCAATATTCATTCTGCACGTTTATAATATATAGGATTATTTACGTCAGCTATTTATTTAACCGAAGTAAAAATCACACTTTTAACGTCAGTTGTATAAAAAACTGACGTTAACAATAAATATTTTTTATTTTAAAAACACTTTTAACGTCAGTTTTTTTAAAACAACTGACGTTAAAAGTGTATAGATATCTGCAAAAACATTCATTCCTTTGACTACTGTGCTACTTACCCATGCACCTTGTAACTTAATCCTCTTAATGAGCATTAAGTTTATAGATAAGTTTTCAAGAAAATCAGAATAGCTTAGTAACTTCATCCCCTGCTCCTATAAATAGCTTCCTTCCATCCTTTTAATTTTCGGCTTCACAATATGGCTCTGCCATGGAGATTAACTTCATCACTCTTTCTTCCTATGCCTAGACTCAAAGATCTTTGTCTTAATGGTCAAACAACTTCTGAGGTTGTGTAAATCACGTAACATGGGTGATAAGCTTGTGTAAATCACGTAATGTGAGTTGCTCACCTTATCATCCTTCCGGAGAATCAGCTGCTGGAGGGCAAATCAGGTGCTCGGGCGTCACAGTTCCAAAACCTCAGCTTTGGCAGCAAGTGACCGTCATGGAAGTCTCTAGAACCACTGCCTTTGCTTGAAACAGATCTAGTGCACCTGTTTTTGCCTCTCTTGAGCTCTCTCGTGCCCCCCAGTTTTCCGAGGTCTTAAAGGATGCAAGTGGCATATTTCATAAAACTCTCTGATGGGATGTAGCTTTAATGTTTCGGGTGTGAATTCTGGAAAACAGAAAACTCAGTCGCTCGACTCTCCTCTCTTGCTCACCCCTGAAGGGAACGAGGCCTCAACAAATGTTTACGATTTTAAACCCTTTCAATGTAACTTTTTATAGGATTTTAAACCCTTTCAATCTTCTGTATTAGTCTGTTTTACACTTCATGAATGAGATCCGGTTTGGGTTATTGATTCAACTTATACTTCGCACATATATTTTAGTTTTCAAAACAGAAACACAAAACATCAAAGCAATTGTGAAACTGAAACTTTGAGGAAGGCAATGCGGAAGGGTACGTATACTAGATAAAAAAATATTAAAATAACCTTTAACGTTTGTTGATGTAAGGACTGACGTTAAAAGTGAAGTGACTCACTTTTAACGTCAGTTCGATAAAGAACTGACGTTAAAATGTTCACTGTTAACGTCTGTTGTTTATTGAACTGACGTTAAAAGTCAGTCACTTCACTTTTAACGTCAGTCCTTAATACAACTGACGTTAAAATTGAATTAATGAAGTCTGATATTTACAAAACTGCCACCGCCCCCTTTTTAACGTCTAGCTTTTGGTTAACTGACGTAAACCTTTACCGTCTAATGTATATTTTCCACTAGTGACACACACACACACACACACACACACACACACACACACCCAACAGTCCAAGCTTGGGTTGAAGTAGATTGAAGGGTCCTGGTGCAAGAGGCTTGGTGAGGATATCTGCTAGTGTGGAAATTGGCATGAGATGCAGAAACACACACACACACACACACACACACACACACACACACCCCTAACAGTCCAAGCTTGGGTTGAAATAGATTGAAGGGTCCTGGTGCAAGAGGCTTGGTGAGGATATCTGCTAGTTGAGCATGAGTGGAAATTGGCATGAGATGCAGAACCCATTTTTGAACCTTTTCTCTAACTATTTGGCAGTCAATTTCAATATGTTTGGTCCTTTCATGGAACACACACCCCTAACAGTCCAAGCTTGGGTTGAAGTAGATTGAAGGGTCCTGGTGCAAGAGGCTTGGTGAGGATATCTGCTAGTTGAGCATGAGTGGAAATTGGCATGAGATGCAGAACCCCTTTTTGAACCTTTTCTCTAACTATATGGCAGTCAATTTCAATATGTTTGGTCCTTTCATGGAACACGGGATTTGCAACTATATGCAGTGCTGATTGGTTGTCGCAATAGATAATGGCTTGCTGGTCTAGAACACAAAGATCATGAAGAAGGTACAGCAGCCATTGAGCTTCACAAGTAGCTTGAACTAATGCTAGGTACTCGGCTTCTGAGGAGGATCTGGACACTGTAGTTTGCTTTTTCCTCTTCCAAGAGATGAGGGAAGAACCTAAGAAGAAGCAAAAACCAGTTACTGATCTGCGTGTGTCTTTACAAGTGGCCCAATCTGAATCACTGAATCCCTTCAACTGTAAGATGGAATCAGCAGGGAAGAAAAGACCTTTGCCAGGTGCTCCTTTAATATATCTCAACACTCTTAATGCTGCTTGATGATGTGTTGTGGTGGGACTTTGTAGGAACTGACTGAGATTACTTACAGCAAAAGCAATGTCCGGTCTAGAGTGTGTTAAGTATAATAGTCTGCCCACAAGCCTCCTATAGCTGCTAGGCTCAGTAAGAGGTTCACCAGAATCATTGTGCAAGGTTGCTTTGCTGTCCATTGCAGTAGATGACTGCTTTGCAACTAGGAGTCCTGCATCTTGAAGTAGATCAAGTGCATACTTCCTTTGGTAGAGGCTAATTCCCTTCTGAGCACGAGCTATCTCTAAACCAAGAACTTTAGGTTCCCTAAGTCCTTGATACTAAATCTGTCATCAAGTAGTTGTTTCATGTTGGTGATCTCAGTTAAGTCATTCCTTGCTAGGACTAAGTCATCTACATACACAAGTATGGCTGTGAATGAAGCACCATTGGCCTTGACATAGATGGAGTAATCAGCCATTGACTGAGAGTAACCAGATTCAAGCAACACTTGGGAGAGTTTGGCATTCCATTGCCTGCTGACCTGTTTTAGGCCATATAGAGACTTTTCCAATTTGCAAACCATGGAAGGATAAGGAATGTGCAGACCTGGTGGAGGGATCATATATACTTCCTCATAGAGGTCCCTATGTAAGAAGGCTGTATTAACATCTAGTTGGTGGAGATGCCATTTGTGAGAGGAGGCAAGTGATAAAAGGACCCGGATTGTTGCCATTTTAACAACATGGCTGAATTTCTCAAGGTAGTCAATGCGACAAGTTTGTGTGTAGCCTTTAGCTACTAACCGTGCTTTATACCTCTCTATATATAGTCCCATCTGCTTTGTGTTTGAGTTTAAAAATCCATTTACAACCAATAGTTTGCTTTCCATAAAGAAGTGTAGTGAGGGTCCAAGTACTGTTTTTTTCTAAAGCTGACAGTTCAGCTTTGACATCATTGCTCCAGTTCTCATTGGTCACAACTTCTTCATAGCTGTTAGGATCAGTACAAGATGAAATGGCTAGAGAGTAGTGTTTGTGTGTATTTGATAGATTTGTGTAGGGAATGGAAGTTGAAATAGGATACCTGGCCTGTGACTGTGATGATGATGATGAAGCTGCTGTATTCAGGAGACAGCAGTGATAATCCTGCAAGTATGCAGGTTGTCTCCTCATTCTGTTGGACACTTTAGGAGGTGCAGGTGCGGGATTTGGGCTAGGTGGAGGATTGGGTTGAGTTGCAGGGTTTGGACTAGGTGGAGGATTATGCTGAGTTGGAGATTGAGGTGAAGTGTGTATGTTTGGAATGTCAAAAAAATGATCATGTGGTAAGAGAGGATGTGCAGTAATTGTGTTCTGCTGTGATGATGTATGATTGGTTTCAATGTAAGGAAATTTATCTTCATAGAATTGTACATTTCTGGATAGGAATGTTTCCCTATTCACTACAAAAAAACAACTGTTTAGCGACCGGCATATTCGGTCGCTAAACTTTCTAAATCGGTCGCTAAATTAAATAGCGACCGATAAATGGTGGTAGCTGATAACCTGGTCGCTAAGCTTTTAGCGACCGAATTATTATTTCGATCTCTAAATGGCGACCGTAATTTCAGTCGCTAAATAATAAAAATGGTCGCTACATGGTTGGTCGCATTGTTTGGGTAATCATTTTCGATAATCGGTTGCTAGTTCGGTCGCCAATTTTGGTTAGTCTGTTAATGTTAAATAAAGTTTAGCGACCGAATTATTGGTTTCTAATTCGGTCGCTAAACTGGTTATTATTAAAAAAAAGTAAAATTTAATTTTTAAAATATTTCTTTTCTGTTTTTCTTTAAACGTTAGCAAAATTACTAATAAAACACACCAAATTACTAATGAAATATACAATCATAAGAAATAATAAATACATAAAAAAAATAATCCAAAGTGTCGTACAAGAATCGTTTAAAGTCAAAAATATGAAGAAAAAAAAATCAGTCATGATGAAGGGGAGGTGGAGGAATCCAATCATCCTCAACGTCCGTACCACCGACATCTGCTATCTGATCGTCCTTTGCAGTAGCAGCATCAGTAGCTGGCGGCGGAACTGGAGGAGCGGCAGAAGGCGGCACAACCATCAGAGCATCACCCTGTGCAACTGGAGTCTGGATCCTCATCTGTTCCAACACCAGCCGCAGTGTCTGGCCCTGCTCGATGCTCATCTACACCAGCTGCTGGTGTGCCTGAGTCAACTGTGCAATCTGGCTCGCCATCTGCTGCTCTCTCTCGCTCTTCTCCCGAAGCTCCGCGTTCAGCTGCGTGATGGTGTCCTGCATTTGGTTGAACTGCTCCTGAGGGATGGTATCAGCGTAAGAAGGAGCAGACGTGCCGGATGATGAAGCGATAAACTCGCCTCCCAGGTGTCTGAGGCCATACACGTACCCCTTCTTGTTCCTGCCCCCGACGGCCTCCAAATAAATGGCATTATCGTCGACGGAGATAGGAGAGTTGGGCCCATCACCAGTCAAAGCCTCATCTTGTGACTGTGAGGCACGTGATATGGCATCGTCCTTCTTCTCGTTGAAGCCCACCTACAAAGTATAGTTGAAGAGATTTAGTTAAAATTATATCCAATATTAACAAATCATTTATAATAAATTACAAGTAAACACTAAATTGTTTTTTTGCTTACAGCATAGTTACGGGCCTTGTCGTTGACCCATGTCCCCGACTTCAACTTCTTCGTCCTCTCCACCAACTCCATAGCAGTGGGGCCCCGCTGTTTCTGTGCTTTCTGCACAGAAAAATATAATCTTAAATTCATAAGAATAATTAAAAATGAAAACTAATTAATTAAATAGTATAATAAGCTAAAAGTTTAATGTATTACCAGCTCGTCGTAGTGGGCGGCGGCTGATTTAGACCCGCCGGTCCAAGCACATGCACCACCATCAGAAGCTCGATTACGTCGAGCTGTGGCCTGGATCTCCTGGAACTTCTCAGTAGCCCGGTACTGGTCCAGCTGCCTCCTGATCTCAAGATCCACCCACTTCCCCTTATTCTTACCATTCCTCAGCTTGTTCGTCAGATTCTTCATGACCAGTGAGCCTTTATGCTCAAATATGTCCCTGACGAGAGCCTCTAAAGCTACGTCCCACCTATACTCTTTCTGCAACTTACAGTTGTTAGGAAATTCGTGTGTATATATATTATGTAAATTTAATTTAAATAACTTAATAAATTGTTACCTTAAACTCTTTAAACAACCGATCCCTATGGTCCCCTGGGATGGCCTTCCATGTAGGCCATGGACCATCAAACTTGCGTCGCAGGATCTTCGATATCGAATCAGAAGGGTCCTTCGCGGGCAGAAAGCTGCAGCAAAATTAGAGCATTAATAAATGTTATAAATAAATTAAAAAAACAAGTAAATAGAAATTAACGATACTTTATATATATTAAAAAATTAAATTAGCTTACTCGTTATCCCCCCTGGGGATAAGAAGAATCCTCCCGTCGGAGGGACCACGACTCTCCTGTCCCGATGATGATGATGGTCCTGTCGTAGGTGTGGATGATGAGAGTGCATCCTGTGTCCCGACCACATGAGGCTGGGTAGGGGGTGCAACTCCATCACCCTGAGGTGTTCCGTCCACAGAGGTGCTGGTAGGGTGGTCTCGATCTGAAGGCTGTGGGTCGGCCGGCGAAGGGACTGTCGCAGCACGACCTCCACGACGACCCCTACCTCTAGAGGAATCAGCCATCTGTGAAAAAAATGAAAAGATGATTACACAACAGTGTAAATAATACAAAAATAAATTACCTAAGTAGAATGACATTTACACAATGAATTATGACATAAATAAATTACCTAAGTAGAATCTCCATCACTAAATTCACCCTCACTCTCATCAGTATCACTTGATTGGAATGTACCTTCGTTAGATGCGTCCAACTCGGATTGATCCATTGACTCTCTTTCAACTTCTTCCCCATTTCCGGAAACGTCCGCCAGAGAATTAACAATAATGTCCGGCGTAATTTGCAACGGTACGTGGGGACTTGAAAACTCATCATCTTGGTACAGAGCATCTTTTTCAGGCTGGTTGATTACACTATCAGTAATTATACTGGGAGCCTTTATCTTAATAACACCCAACCAGCCTTGATGTCCTTCGGGATATGGCGAGTAATAAACCTGATCTGCCTGTTGTGAAAAAATGAATGGGTTGTACGCCTTATTATACCTTCGAGACAGCCTAACTTGAACAATACCATATTTTTTATCGATTTTTGTCCCTACGTCAAGAGTAGGATCAAACCAATCACACTTGAAGATAACTAACTTCATCACGGGGAAACCGGTATAATCAAGTTCAAGGATGTCAGTTAGAACCCCATAGAAATCATCCTCTACATTGCCATCAGTGGCTCGCACACAAACACCATAGTTACACGTCTGCATTCCTTCATTCCATGTTTTTGTGTTAAATTTATATCCATTTACAATATAAGTATTCCATGATGTAACCCATCTGTTAGGCCCCCATGCCAAATTTGTCAACAATGGATTTTGAACATTGTTTTCTGGATCTAGTACCTAAAAAATCAAATATTATATTATTCTTATACATGCTATATATTTAATGAGATAAAATGTATTGCAACAAATGAAGATGCTTAACCTACATATTTACCGAACCACGTATCAAAGTGAGAAGTAATTTCTCGATCAACCTGATCGTTTGAAATGTCAGGTTGGAGATCCCTTAGAAAATTGTCGTACATCCTACATATGGGAGATTAACAACAGGACGATTAATAATCATAAATGTCAATTGAACTTATAAAAGACATTGTAGAAACTTACTCTAAATATGGCACCACCTCTTCACAATTTTGAAGGATATACAGATGAGCAGCATTAATGTCACGCTGCTTTAAGAAATATCCTTTTGATTTGCCACTAAATTTTCCCGGATAGTTGAATATTGATATAGGAGGACTAGTTGAACTTCCTTCGCCCGAATCAACGTTTCTAGGCATCCTTGTCCTTCTCGTGTTAACTTCGTCCGGATAGAAATAAGAGGCAAAAGTGGAAGTCTCCTCTACTAAGTATGCTTCACAAATGAAACCCTCCACTCGTGCCTTGTTCTTGACTTTGTGTTTAAGGGAGTGCAGGAACCTATTAAAGAGGGATACATACAAATAATTACTAGTTTTAGGGAAAGCTAAACTACGTTCTCGTGTTCGTGAATTTCATATGTATTAAGTAAAATAGTTGATGTTGTTTACCTCTCAAATGGATACATCCAGCGGTATTGGACTAGGCCACCAACTCTTGCTTCGTAAGGTAGATGAACTGGCAGGTGTTCCATGGAATCAAAGAAACTCGGTGGGAAGATTTGCTCCAGCTTACATAACAAAACGGGTATCTTGACTTCCATATCCTTTAATTGATTCACATTTAGTGTTGTCGATGTAAGCTCCCTGAAAAAGTGGCTAAGCTCAACAAGTGGGTTCCAAATTTGCTTCGGTAATGTGTCGAACGCAATTGGAAGCAACCGTTGGATGAACACGTGGCAATCATGACTCTTCATTCCATGTAACTTTGCTTCCTTAATATCAACACATCTACCCAGATTGGAAGCATACCCATCTGGTAACTTTAGTTCTTTAACCCACTTACAGACGGCCACTTTCTGTGTTTTGCTTAGTGTATAACTTGCCTTCGGTTTGATAAGTCTGCCACGACCACCGTCCTGCAACTCAAGCTCCTTCCGATTACAAATTTCAGTCAGATCCAATCGGGCTTTATTTGTATCATTTGTCCTCCCCTTGATGTCCATCACAGTGTCAAACACATTCAAAAACGCATTCCTTTCAGTATGCATGTCATCAATGTTGTGACGGAGTAGCTGCGTCCTCCAATACGGCAACCTCCAAAATATACTTTGTTTTGTCCAATTATGGTTGACGCCATAATCAGGAATATGTTCTCCTTGGGATTCATGGACGAGCGGTAAGTACTGTACTTTGCGCCATACATTAGGACCAGTCAAACGTGGTGGAGGCGGTGTTGTCTCCGCACAACGCTTCTTGAATGCACTCTTGTTCCGCCTATAAGGATGATCTTCTGGAAGGAATTGACGATGACAATCCAAATATGAGATCTTTCGACTGTTTTAAAGCATGAATGCCTTCGATCGCTCCATACATATTGGGCATCCAAGCTTCCCCGCGGTCATCCAACCCGACATCATCCCATAAGCGGGAAAGTCGTTGATCGTCCACATCAAAGCTGCTTTCATGATGAAATTCTGCCTCAAAGATACGTCATATGTCAACACACCATCATTCCACAGCATCGTCAACTTATTTATCTGCGGCTGCAAGTACACATCAATCTTACCTTTTGGATTAGACGGACCCGGAATTATGACTGTTAGGAACATAAACTCCCGCTTCATGCACATCCCCGAGGGAAGATTGTACGGAGTCAGGATAACCGGCCAACAAGAGAATGCTTTTCCAGACTGCCCAAAAGGATTAAATCCATCAGTAGATAACCCCAATAGGACATTGCGAGGGTCCTGCTAAAATGCCATATGAACCCTATCAAAATGCTTCCAAACTTCTCCATCAGATGGATGACACAAGACATCTTGCTCCCTCTCATGCTCACTATGCCACCTCATGTGAGCTGCAGTGGCCATTGAAGAGTACAATCTTGTAAGTCTTTGCACGAGCGGAAAGTACCACATTTTTTTAGCAACCTCTTCTTCTCAATGCCCATCCTAGTGGTTGTCTTATACCGACCCGCACCACAAAATCGACAACATGTTATGCTTTCCGCTGAATCATCCTTATAGTACAACATACATCCATTCGGGCAACAATCAATTTTGAAACACCCAAGACCTAAATTTTCCACAGACTTCTTAGCATGATAAAAACTAGTAGGCATTCGATTGTCTTCTGGAAACGCCTTGGACACTGACCTGGTGAGGCGATTAAAACAACCTTCTTGCATATTGTAGTCAGATTTGATACTCAACCATTCCATGCACATCGACAACTCCGTGTACTCCCGACATCCTTCCCACAATGGAGATCGTGCAACACTCAGCATATCATAGAATCTTTGAGCTTCGGGATTCGGATTCTTCTCTATGTATTGGGAACCCATTCCACCATCTTCTCCCCCATCTTCTTCTAGTACAACACTAACCGATGGTCCAGCATGATCCATTATCATCTGCTCGTATGGATTCAATTCTTCCCTCCGGTCACCACTTCCATAGTACGAACCTTCAAACACAATCGGGTTTAAGTCAGGCAACGTCTCACCATGGTTACTCCACCAATAGTAATCAGGCATGAAGCCATTCTCATAAAGATCGGCAACAACTCCATCCACGCTTTTGAAAGATTGACACTTGCATCTTTGGCAAGGACACCTCAATTGATCACCGCCCAGCCGTATAAATCTATCCTGGCTAACAACAAACTCCATAAACTCACCCACTCCAACTCTATACTCTTCCCTAAGACGTTTATTCCGATCCAACCTATGATACATCCATTTCCGATTCTCCAGAATATCCATTGTTGGCAATTAAATAGCCTGACCAATCCTACAATAACACTTATATATTACGGTGCATTCCAATAACTCCATCAATCTCGTTCTTATAACAAGGTATGAACCTATCCCAATCGAGAAGAAACCTTTATCACACTCGGCTAATAATAGTTATTCCCATATTCAAATACCTTATACTTGACAAAATTTTGGCAGCATTTCCCATCGGTCTCCAAGTACACGACTCGAGCACGGTGAGAATCACCGCGATCAAGTATGCACCAGAAGAATAAAAGGAAATGCATCACACCGAGATTTCAACAAGTATATAAGGCATTTGAACATTGAAATGACTATTGTACGAGTGTGAAAAAGGTTTTTTCCCAAACTGTCCCACTTGGACAATTCAAGATTCAATACAATGAGCATGCATACCTTGTTAAGTTACGCATGCTCATTAATATTGAATCTCAAATAGGAAACTAAGGCTTTCGTAAATTAATTATTAACTCTAACAGAAAATAAAACCATTATCCTATAAACATTGCAACATTGTTGAGCTTATATAAATTGCAGCGTAAATCAATACAAACTTAGATTAAATATTGTAGCAACCATCCTATTGAGCTCCGCTCTCCACTAACAAGTAGCAGTTAATTGTCAAACACATGCATAATTTTTAAATTATCAGCACAAAACCAGCATCCCGCCTTTCGGACAGGATCACATCTTATTGAGCTCCGCTCTCTACTAACAAACAACACATATTGACAAACACATGCATAAACATTAAATTATCAGCATACAATCAGACAAGATCACATCCTATTGAGCTCAGCTCTCCACTACCAAACAACACGATAATTCACATAATACATTAGAAGCACCACACATATCAGTACCTATTAGACAAAGCAAAACCTTAAAAGAGAGTATTGAGAGAACTTACCTATTCGACAAAGCAAAACCAAGTAAGGATAAGGGAGGAGCCGCAGACAATGAAGATCAGACAAGGACCTATAATGCATAAATAAAAATAATCGTGTCAGAGCTGAAATGACAACATTTGATAATATTACTTTAACCTTATACTAATTTGATATATATTTTTAAAAGGCGGTTTTGTGGTGTTATTTTGAAGGAATTAAGGATCAAAATGCTCAAGATTGACCATGATGGAGCTTGCATGAAGATGGGGCTTGAAAAGTGAAGGAAAATGAGCCAAACAGATCCCATCACGACCTAGCCGTGATAGGCATCACGGCCATGATCGAGCAGGGCTGAAAAAGAAAGAAGAACGAAAAAGTCAGAAGCTGTCAGGGCCAGGCCGTGATGACCATCACGGTCGTGACAGACCAACCAGTGAAGCATTTCCAAGGCAGAATCCGTCACGGCCGTGAAGCGCATTACTTGGATCTGAAGCAACCGATTTTGATCTGAATTTTTGTTATATTGGGATTCAAACTTCCCTAATCTATAAATAAGGCATCTGGGCATGTACCTACGCATTGGTTAGGTATTGAGTGAAGTGAAATTTTGCTATTCTGATGGTTTTCGAGTAGCTACTGGTTTTGTGCAGAAAAATATAGCTAAACAAGTTTGTTACCAACTTAGATAAATGGAGAAATGGTGAGAAATGGAATGAAGCATAAACTTGGAGAAATGGCCTAGAAAGTGGAGTTTAGAACTACATAATGCTTAAAATCATGATTCATGACTATACAATACCAAGTGGATCAAAGGAAGTTAGGACTGGTTTATCAGCTTCCCCACAACCCTTAAGTAGTGATATAAGGTGGCACACCAAGTTTCAAAGCTGAGTTTTGAGTATAACCCAAAATGAGCCTCTAGGCTAAAGTACCTAAGTATTATCCCAAGCTTAACTTCAAATTGGCATGACTCTCATTTGAAAAATGATATGGGCACAGAGTTTGTCCCTATAGTTTTCATTTGCCAAACTCTAATTGTAAACCAGAAAACAAACCAAATAAACAACCAAAACTCAGATTGGACCCCTAGAACCAAAATCATGACTTTAAGGTTAAAAAGGGATGGCTTAAAGGGTCAAATCTGAAATCTGAAATCTGAAATCTGATGTAGAAATGAAACAAACTCTTCATCAATAGTCTCTGTAGGTGAAAATAAACTTGGATTCAAGGGAATAAACCAATCTAAGCAATAGAACTCAGATTTTCCCCATAAATTCCAAATCAAGGTTAGATTAACCAGAAAAAGGTATAATGATACAACTCTAAAATCAGAAGGAGTTTTATAATGGAACCCTTTCCTATAGTTTCCTATGACAAAATTAGGATTGTTGATCATAAATCAAGTAAAATGGTTAAGTTGGTAACAAACTACAAATTACCAGTGAGCAGTGGTACTGGTGGCCGGAGATTGGGAGTGGCAATGGCAGTGAGCACGTAATGGTAGCCGAAGTTGGGAGCAGGGACAGGGAAATAAAGAAAAAAATTGATATTAGATGCGAGAAACAGAGAATGAGAAATGAGGAAAGAAGACAAGGTAGCTTACCCTTGGTGGTGGTGGTGTCACCGGAGCCGCGGACAGTGGTGGCTCAAGGGAGGCGGCTCAGCTACGCTACAGGGACAGAGACAGAGAGACATCAGAGAGAGAGGGAGGGAGAGGGGGGGGCAGGTGGAATCACTCACCGGAGGTGGCCTGCAATAGTGGTGACCGGAGCACAAACGTGCATGGGCATGGTGCCAGGGAGGAGCAGAGCGTGCAAGAGAGAGAGAGGAGAAAAGAGAAGAAATGAGAGAAATGGGGAAAAAAGGGGGGTTCTGGTCGATTTAGGGCTTTCAGTTTTAGCGACCGAAACATTCGGTCACTATTTCGGTCGCTGAATCGGGTTGATTTGAAATTTGAATTCATAAATGTAGCAACCGATTTAAAATTCGGTCGCTAACACGTTCTATTTCAATTTTTTTCGCGACGTTTAGCGGCCGATTTAATATCGGTCGCAAACATAAATAAAATTTAACAATTGCATTTAACTCGGTCGCCATTTCGGTCGCTAACACACTCTATTTTTATTTTTTACGCGCCGTTTAGCGACCGATTTAATATCGGTCGCAAAGATAGATAAAATTTAACTGTTGCATTTAACTCGGTCGCCATTTCGGTCGCTAAAAAGTCACAAATTTTTGACTTTTACTTTCCTTTATTTTGCGACCGAAATAGAGACCGATAACTCTGCTACGCGCTATTTCGGTCGCAGTATCAACTCTAATAAGTGTTTGATTTAGATCCTACAATCGGTCGCCATTTCGGTCGCAAACAGCAACCAACAAATTCAGTCACTATTTTCGATCGCTAAACGACCTTTTTTTTGTAGTGATTATTAAGATCAAATAAGAGGAATCCCTTAGTTCCAAACTTGTATCCAAGGAATAAGCATTTCCTAGCTCTAGGATCTAGTTTCTTCCTGTGAGTTGATAGAGTGCTTGCATAACATAAGCAACCAAAAATTTTGAGGTTTGAAATGTCAGGGAGTTTGTCATGCAAGATCTCATAGGGTGATTTATTGTCAAGGTATGGTGATTGTAACACCGGGGTGCTGACGAGGGCGGAGACTGATCGCCGGTGCAAAAAGGCACGGACAAGGAGTGGCTCCTAGCAGGCTTCTAGGCGAAGGGACACATGAATGAACCGATTACACACCCGAATGAGAGGGATCCTGAGACTGTGTAGGTATGGGACTATACAGTTGAGGAAGGCTTATATGAATTGATTGGTACTACCTATACCAACAAGATGCATCTTCTTTTCGGTAGCCCATCACTTAAGAACTTCACAGTTAAGCGAGCTTGACTTGGAGCAATTATGGGATGGGTGACCTCCTGGGAAATTTTCCTGGGAAGCGTGTGAGTGAGGACAAAGCATGCTGAAAAGACTCGTGTTGGTTTGTGTGGACAGTCGCCAATCCATAGAGAAGTCAGGGATGTTACAAATGGTATCAGAGCGGCACCTCTCCCAGTACGGTGTGGTTCGGGGATGAACCAAGCGGAAGCTGGTGGGCATGTAACACCCGGGTGCTGACGAGGGCGGGGAGTGATCGTCGGTGCAAGAAGGCACGGACAAGGAGCGACTCCTGGCAGGCTTCGAGGCGGAGGGACACATGAATGAACCGATTACACACCTGAAAGAGAGGGATCCTGAGACTGTGTAAGTATGGGACTATACAGTTGAGGAAGGCTTATATGAATTGATTGGTACTACCTATACCAACAAGATGCATCTTCTTTTCGGCAGCCCATCACTTAAGAACTCCACAGTTAAGCGAGCTTGACTTTGAGCAATTATGGGATGGATGACCTCCTGGGAAGTTTTCCTGGGAAGCGTGTGAGTGAGGACAAAACATGCTGAAAAGACACGTGTTGGTTTGTGGGGACAGACGTCAATCCATAGAACAACCAGGGATGTTACAGTGATGGCTGCCTATTGATTAGATGAGCAGCATGAGCTACAGCAAAATTCCAAAAGAATTTAGGAAGTTTTGCTTGAAATAGGATTGCTCGAGTGATGTTTAAAAGATGTTGGTGTTTTCTCTCCACAATTCCATTTTGTTGTGGAGTTTCCACACAAGATGTTTGGTGGAGAATTCCTTTCTCTTGGTAGAATTCATGAGGAGCATATTCTATTCCATTTCTGACCTTATGCATCTCACTTTTCTGTCAAACTATGTACTAATCATTTGGACAAAATTTTTGAGTAAATTGAAAGCTTCAGATTTCTGTTTCATTAGAAATAGCCAGGTGAACCTACTTTTGTCATCAACTATGGTTAGGAAATACCTATGACCAAACATAGAAGGGACAGATAAGGGGCCCCAAATATCAATGTGTATTATATCAAAGGTAAAAGAAGTTTGACTAGTACTATTACAAAATGGAAGCCTCTTTTGTTTTGCAAAGTGGCAAGCATCAAAGGGAAATCTATCTTTATTACATTGAATGAAAGAATAAGATTTTTGCATAACAGCAAGTTTGTCAAAAGAAAGGTGTCCTAATCTCCTATGACACACATTACAATTTGTTGTGTCAAGAACATTTACAGAATGATGCTTGAAGTATATAGGCCTGACTGTAGCTTAGCTACACCAATCATCTTCAAAGTGGTCAGGTCCTGTATGTGACAATGAGAATCAGAAAATATTAGTTTGCATTGAAGTGTGGTAGTGAGTTTGGACACAAATGAGATTAAAACTGAATTCTGGAATATAAAGCACATTTGTAAGATATAGTTTATCAGAGAAAATAATGGTTCCTGAGATGGTAGCCATTACATGATTACCATTGGGTAATTTGACTGGAATAGGGATGATTTCCCCGAAACTATGGATAAGATCCAAAGAATAGCACACATGATATGTGGCTCCAGTGTCCAATATCCAATATTTGGGTTTGGAAAATATGGAAAAATTGCAAACAATGCCTGAGATTGTTGGTATTGGTTGTAGAGTACTAAATTGGTTGGTGCTGTGACCTTGAGAACCCTGCAACAATGCTAGTACAACCTTGTGTTGCTCAGGGGTGAAGCCAAGACTTGAACCATCAATACTTTCCTTGTGAGAAGCAATACCATGATCATCATCTGAAGTGTAATCATCCGGAGCTGTGCAGTTATTGATGGCACCATTCCTCTTATAATTGGGAGGAAAATCGTGTTTCTTGTAACATGTGTCAACGGTATGACCACTGCGATTACAGTATGTGTACATCCTTGAAGAACTTCTGCCTCCATTTCCTCTTCCTGCAGACCTACCCCCTCTTCCTCGACTGTGGCCTCTATGATTCTCAGCAGTAAAAAATAAGATCTTAGAATCATCAGAGGAACCACCAAATTATCTTTCTTGTTGAATTAAGAGGGAGAAAACCTGATTGATATCAGGTAAAGGTCGCATCATCATTATATGTGATTTTACACCTGAGTATTGCTCATTCAATCCTTTGAGAAACCGGATAACCTGATCATTGTCTCTATAATTCTTGATAATAGGAAGTAAGGTGCAAGTGCAAACAACTTGACATAGACAAGATGGAATTGGTCTGAAATTGTCAAGCTCTCGCCATAAGCCTTTGGGATGAGTAAAATAAGCAGAAACAGAAAGATCGCCTTGCTTGAACATGAAGATTTCTTCTTGAAAATCTGAGATTCGAAAGATGTCACCTTGACAGAATTGAATCTTCATATCATTCCAGACTTCAAAAGCAGTTTCCAAACCAGATACACTCTGTAGAACTTCAGGATCCAAGACCTGCTGAATCCAAGAAAGCACATAGGTGTTGCATCTGTCCCATGCTTCAAATTCGGGACTATCTTTAGCATGTTTTGGAAGAGAACCATTGATGAATCGTAGCTTGTTCTTGGCCTTCAAGGCTAGAGTCATGGATTTTGACCATGAATGATAATTTTTCCCAACAAGAGGGGCAGAAACTAAAAGTGCACCAGGATTTTCATTAGGGTGCAAATAGAAGGGATTGACAGGATCATCAACGACATTGTTGTTTGCCATGACTCAAAATGAATCAGAAAATGAGGAAGGATGAAGAGTGATTCAAGAATCGATAAGAAGAAGAGAATGAATTAAGAATCTTGATTGCGTGGAAGCAAGATTGCGAATAATGCCAAGTGAAAAGAGAAACTCAGTGGAGTGAACTCGTGACACTCGACACTTCAAAAACGGATTCAATCATGCACAAGAGGCAGGGAGATAGTTTGAACTGAGAAAGTTTCTCATTGATTGAGTTAGTCTTTACAAGGAAGGTTTATATACACAACCTTTAACTTACATTGCAAGTAAAAGAATAACTAACTTAACTGTCTAGCGCGCTGTTATGTCAAACTGAATCTAGCTGTCATATGGTTAGCTAACTAACTAGTAGTTAAACCTCTTAGTAATCTAACTGAGTACAAAAACTGACTACTTTAACAATGTTTGTTTGGGTGTTTCCTTAGGATGAGAGGCTATTTATTTGCTAGTATCACTTATGGCATCTTCAATAGAGATCACCATTAAAAGTTCTTAATTCCTTAGAGCGCTGATATTATATTTGGATCCAACGCCATTTTATTCTCTTTCTAGTTCAAAACATTATTGGAAATTACGGTGTCCCATATTATTATCAAATTCAGTCAAAAAAAAATTATTATTATCAAATTTGAATGTCAAAATATAAAAAAAAAAAAATTGATAACATGCCACGGTTTTAAGAATTTTTACAATTTTTTACTCCAATTGTACATAGCTTCAGGTGACGTCCTCAAGGTACAGGTTTTTTTATTTATTTTTTTCTTGCTTTGGGCTTGCTAGTATTCAAGTGAGCCTCAAAGGCCTCAAGTCTGTTTTCTTTAGGTTTGTCTGGGCTTGTGCTTCTTGAGTTTTAGAGGCCTAATTTTCTTGCAAGCCCAATGTGAGACTTTCTTATTTTCCTACTGAATCGATTTCCTTGTTGACCCAATTGTAACTTACGTATCATTTTAGGGTACGTTTGGATTGGTGGAAGACGGTTGTAATGAAACATAATGGAACAGAATATAATCAAAATTATATTCCCTTATTTGAATATTTTATGATGAAATGGAACAGAGTTATTGTTCCATCGTTTGGAAAGTTGTATGGAATTGTAGCTGGAACAACTTTTTTATTCATATATTACCCCTATTTTAAAAATACTAATATTTATTTATTATACTTTTAATAAAAGTAAGATAATTATAACTTAATTGTTAGATTTTAACAATAACTAAAAACAAAGTCAATTAAATTATTAATACCTTCAAAAAAAATGATTAAGTAAAATAATAAAAAGCTAATGGTATTGATGGCATGCAGAAGCAGTCGATTAAACTAAAACTTCATTTTAGTTTGCTAACTATACAATTAAAAAAAAAATGCAGCCAGTATATGTTTGGAATTTTCCCACATATCTCTTCCTTTAATTGGTAGCAAAGTAAAAGCTTGACAGTGAAAGGTGTCAAGAATAGCTAGAGCGACGAAAGCATTTTTAACACCCCCTCCAGTCAGTTAGTTGCAACGGAAGCATCAATCTTGGATTTTTTAAAGGTTATGTTGAGAATGCTAACGAGTGTTCTTAAGACACTTGATTTTCTAATAAAATCTTGTTATATTTGAATTCCTTAACCGATCTTATTAGCAACACCCTAAGTTTAATAATGCGTAACAAATGAAAAAAATGAAATAAAGAACCCCTAAGTTCCACCCCCATGGCGGGGTCTCCTTTATTAAGAAAGAACGTGTAACATTTCTTTTCCATGAAATTATTTGAATAATATACTTTCCTATAAATATTATTGGGAGTCTTCTTTGTTGTTGTTAGAAAATATATTTTTTTCCCTTTTGCATTCAACGTAATTTTCATGAAGAAAATAACCCTGATTAGTAAGTAACTTGAGTTATGTTATTGCCTCGTTGGCCTCCAACTTTAACTACATGCCAATGGTTAAACAAAATCATATAAGTTGCTGCCCAGAGTAGCCTTAGGAAAAGCTACAAGTTTGGTGTCATTTTCAACGCAAAAGCTTGGGAGAGAAATTGAAAGTAGGTCAGAAAATAAATCCCAATGCCTCTAGGTTTGTAACTTGTTAACATGTACGGTCGCTCAACGTCCCCGTTGACCCTGATCTATAATTTGTCTGTACTCAATGTATTCCGATATGTGGAAATGTATGTTAATTCACGTCCACGTTCCATTTGCCTAATTGTTATATGCCGTCGTGGAAAACTCTTGATCTCTGAATTAGGTACGGTTGGTCAGAAAGAAATTTAAGGCCTTTCTGTATTTTTAGAAAGAAGCTTTTTTTTTTTATGTTGCTTTCTTTTGTTGTCAAGTAAGAACATCTCCGATAAACAAATTTTTAAAGAACTAACTTTAGTTTCCATAACCACTATTTAATGGTATTCACTGTGTCACGTCATACTTAAGAAATTCATACATATATTGTTCCAAATAGTATTTTAACGTTAAGAAACTGTCCTTGTACAAGAAACGATTCTTATACAAGCAACTGTTCTTAAATTTTGTGATCTCACTAAGCCGCAATCAATTATTCCAATGTTTACAACCGTAGTTAACATGTGTTGATGCAAATGGATTGAAAGAGACTTGATTTTTTTAATCATATGATTACTAAATTTACTAAATTCATCATTCAGGTGAATGAAAAAAATAACTAAAAGGGGTTTTCGTTTAAGTGTTTAATTACCCGTATCCGACGGATTAATTGCCTACTTATTAGGTGGTGGATGTCCTGGAAAAGAATGTTTCCAAACACATATGGTTATACCACCGAATTTTCAAATGCAGCTAGCCTCGTTTTGTTGGATAGCTCTTGTGCGAGTTGTATATATAATTAAATCCTTGAGTACCTCAAAATTCCTGCTGGGTAGCTTCTTGCATGTCCACAATCAAAATGCCAAACGCAATTACATTCAAGGGGGAGTGGTTTACTGGTCAAACATTAAAATCTTATACTAACAATGATAATCGTAGCTAAGTGTAATGGCCCAAATATTCTAGACCCTTCCTACTAGGGCTGATAATAATTGGGCTTAGTAGTATTTGGGCCATTACATCAAACCACATCCAGAATTTCACAGGCTAAGGTATGGATTGGGGTTGCACAGATGGACATGGATCACTCCCTGTTTCAATGGCCCGTGGATGCCTTAAAATCAAGGTTCTAGAAATCTGAATGGATGATTAAATGATTAAATTGGTGAATAATTTGATTTATGATTTAATGGGTTAACCATTGTTAAATTGGTACTATATAATTAGATATATATCTATATATGATTATATATACTAATTTAATAAATAAGTATAAAAATAAGAGTTTAATTTTAATATAATATATATGTAAAGTTGTTTACATTATTAACCAATATGTGATTAAACAACATTCTAAAAAGCTTTTAATCTGATAATATATTTAAATTAAATCTAAAAAATAGTACAAATTAGCAATGCATACTTGTGACTTGATTAAGAAAAAACAAATTTATATGTTATTCTATTTTATTGTCTGGTAGAATAGGCGATAGATAACAAAAATGATGACAGAGATTATCATAACAGGCAATGAACGATGGAGATTGGTTCTAGCTCTAATATCATAATTGATTTCATCCTAAAATCAATTAGTGCTAAGTGAAGTTGTTCAACGTATATATAATCAGCACCCAAAAATTGATATGAGACTTATAATACTATCAATTAACATTTTACTTCCAACACTAAAATTTCAGGTTCCAAATCAACCAACTTAATAGTCTCTTCATGGAACCTACCCCAGGGACCCAATTGAATTTTTTTTATAAGTTTATGGACCTAATTGCAATTTTTTATAAGTTCGGGAACTTGATTAAAAGTTTTTTTTAAGCTCAAACTCCAATTATTTTTTAAAAAAATTAGAGACCTACTTGAAAATTTTCAAATAATTCAAAAATCAATTGAATAATTAAACCTTTATCCAACCATTGAATTTTCTGTTCTTTGAATCAAATTATATATAAGGAGTCACTTGCAGCCTACCAAGAAAATGAGAATCATGCTGCGGGATATAGGTGGGGTTTGGAAGAGCTTATTTAAGCTCCTTTTAACTTATCTGATGACATAAGCTCTTATGCAGTGTGTTTGGCAGAGCTTATAAAAATAACTTATGTCATCCCATAAGGAGTTTTTGACTTATTTTCATAAGTCACTGGGAGAAACTTATGGAATTATCATAAGAGCTTATGCACTAAACATCATCTCCATGTTTTTCACTATTCGAATCATCTCATGTCCCTTTATTTCTTTTTCTTTCTTTAAGCGTTTATGGCATAAGCTCTCATGCGATAAGGTCTTATGTGATAAGCTCTTAATTAAGTTGTTTATCCAAACGCACCCATAGTAAGGTTGGCACAGAAAACATTAAAAATGAAAGGAAGATCATGTGCTGAGCAAGGCGAACTAACTATTTCTTGTTCCTCATCTCATCTCATCTCAGTTTTTTTTCCCCAACTATGTGCATGTATTTCTTGATTTAAAAGCATTGTGAAATACTGAAATTTTTTTGATTTCTCAACATATCATCTGCGTGCAACTGCGAAGATTAATCATTCGAATCGGCAGAACTACAAGGACGACAAAACTCTTCCTCAAGATTTATGAAATACTGAAATGTAATTAAAAAAATTTAAAAAGCATTGTGAAAAAATAAATAAAAGTCTGCCCTGCACCTAAGGAGGAAGGTGGTTCAAACACATCGCTATTAATTAAAATAATGGGGAAAAAATTATGATAAGGCAAAAACAAGAAAAGATAATTAAGTTGACACGTGAAACGATACATATTTAATGGATATTTTAAAGAGAGCAGCTTTAGAATTTGATATCGTCTCACTTTAAGAACGCTAATTAAGAAACTCTAAAAAAGCAAAAATTCATTAAGAAAATAAATTTATCACTCTTTAAAATATAAATTACACCAAATTTCAATATAAAATTTTATTTTTTTAGATGTTTAACCCAAGCCCCCCCCACCCGAGCACCCGGAGGAAAAGCAGAACAGGCGGCAAACGGGGGGGCGCGCGACCGCAGGAGCCCAAAAAAGACCAGGAACCCACCCCACCAACAAGACAAAAGAAAACCAACCCACCCCCCAGGGCCCAACAAAAAAACAGGAAACCAACCCAAAAAAAACAACCAAAATAACCCACCCAAAATCAAAAAACACAACCCTCACAAAACAACAAACAAAAACTATCCCCAACCCCCCTCCCAACAAAACTCACCACCCCAACCACAAAACCCCACCACCCCCACCCTCCCCTCCCCACCCAACCACCACGCCCCCCTCCACCCCCCCCCTCCCACCCAAACCCCAACCACCCGAAACTCCGCCCCCCCCCACCCCCCCCCCCCAACTACCACGAAATGGAACGGCCATCCAACACCATTGTTGTTCATTTTTTTTTTTGATGGGTTATTTTTCCCCCCCCCAACCTTGTGATGGTTCCCCCCCTTTGCATACACCCCAACCCCACCCCCCACGACCCAAACCGAGGACAAATCGACGGAATGGGTGACAAATATACAACGGTCGTTGACTTTTACCCAAACCACAACCCACCGTCCCACCCTAGTTTAATCAATATCCTTAAGGATTCTCCTTTGAATCCTTAAAAATTGGTACTCCCGTTAAATAGTGTTATCCAATGCCTGCATCTAGTGAAGAGACGTGAAACAGAGACGGACGCGATCACACAACACATCATTGCACAGGTACCACCATGGAGATTCACAAAGGATGGGGATCCCACGATCTAGAAACTTTTGTTATAATACTTCCTTCGATCCACGGTATAATAAATAAATGATTTTTTAAAAAAATATAGAAAATATATATCAATTTTTACATGTATTAAATATTATTTTTCAATATTGTCTTTATTAATTATTGTTATTAATTATAGATCATCAAAATATTAATTAAAAATATAATGGGTGCTTTTAAAAATTTATATGAATATTAATTACAATTAACTCATTCCGATATATTTTATTGATCCATATGTTTTAGGATTTTGTTTCTTATATTATAAACCGAAAGGAGTAATATGTTAATACATAAATATTTTTAGTCTTTTATCCGTTGGATAATCCAAAAAGAAAAATGCTAAACTGACACAGGTTGGCGGACAACATACGGTACACCGTATGAACAGTGCCGCATTTGTGCGTCACTGTAGCTGCATTGTAGCACAACTTTTTTTTTTAAATTAAATTTTTTTTGTAAATAAATTTTTTGATTAAGTATGTGTCAATATCTGGTGAACGGGGTACAAATATCTGGTGAATTCAGTTCATTATATGGTGAATGAGTTTTTTTGATAAATAATTTTTTTGATTAAGTATGTGCAAATATCTGGTGAATCCGATATAAATATCTGGTGAATTCAGTTCATTATCTGGTGAATAGGTTTTTTTGAGAAATAAATTTTTTGGTTAAGTATGTATAAATATCTGGTGAATTCAGTTCATTATCTGGTGAATGGATTTTTTTGAGAAATAAATTTTTTGGTTAAGTATGTGCAAATATCTGGTGAATCATGTACAAATATCTGGTGAATTCGGTTCATTATCTGGTGAATGGGTTTTTTTGATAAATAAATTTTGGTTAAGTATGTGCAAATATATGGTGAATCAGGTATAAATATATGGTGAATTCAGTTCATTATCTGGTGAATGGGTTTTTTTGAAAAATAAATTTTGGTTAAGTATGTGCAAATATATGGTGAATCAGGTATAAATATCTGGTGAATTCAGTTCATTATTTGGTGAATGTGTTTTTTTTTATAAATAAATTTTTTGGTTAAGTATGTGTAAATATCTGGTGAATGGGTTTTTTTGATAAATAAATTTTTTGGTTAAGTATGTGAAAATATCTGGTGAATCATGTACAAATATCTGGTGAATTCAGTTCATTATCTGGTGAATGGGTTTTTTTAGAAATAAAATTTTTATTTTTTTAAAAAAGTCAAAATTTTAAATAAAAAAAAAGGTGCTACAGTAATGCTACAGTAGCCGGTATGGTATTTGTGTCAAAATATTTGTGTCACCTGATCCAAAAATATCCCACTCTGTCATGCCAGTGCTTGTTCAAAACAAAAATCCAATGTGGTATGCCTTGTTGGCAACGTGAGCAATATCTTCAGATGAGTGTTTAAGGACATTATTCAAAAAAAAAAAAATAATAATTATATATTAAAAAATTAAATATTTTTTTAATATATTGGATGTATTTTATTTTTATAAAAATATCTATTTTTGTTTTCATTTTCGATAATAAATAAAAATAAAATAAGTTGGAAATATATTTGGCTATATTTCAAACAGTTTCTTTTTTTTTTTTTTTGACAAGAAATAACTTACTTCAATTCAATGGAAATAATGTCAGCAATACAAAGGGGAATATCATGAAAAATATGGGAGGAAGCAAAAGATGTGGTCACCCTAGATAGCTTATTAGCAACCACATTGACTTCTCTCCTAACAAACTCAATTCTAAAGTTATAAAAAGTGGCAAATAAAACCTTGCACTGAGATATAATAGCCCCAAACCAATCAACAACTGGTTTGCAATCCATCTCAAAAATAACACCATCCAGTTGCAAAGATTTGATCCAATGGAGAGCACACAACAAAGCTAGCGCCTCTCCTTCCCGAACCTGCAGAAGCGGTTGTGTCCATGCGATCATTACATCAACAAAGTGTTATGCATTGTTCCTCAAACAACACCTCATGCTTGTCATCCCTTTCTCCTTGAAAAATCCAGCATCTAAGTTAAATTTGAGAATGCCCAGGGGAGGCATGGTCCATCCATGAGAAGCAGGAGCAGCATGCCTCGCACTGGACTGAATATCAATGCACGAGCAGCTTGCCAATCCTCGGGAAGTTGAGTAGCACGACCTACAACCTGATGGACCTCTTCAATCACTCCATCCCATACCTTAACATTTCGCCTTCTCCATAAACTCCACAAAAGCATGCCAAAACGCTCACATTGTTGACTGGATAGAGTGGAGAAAAGGCCAAAGAGAAGCTCCTGAAAAGATTCTGATTCTTCCACAAAAGGTTCCATCAAGTGCCAAAAACCAGCCCCCTGCCAACATGTGATAGCTGTTGGGCAAGAGATGAAAATATGCCGAGAGTTTTCCAGGCCTTCACTACATAACTCGCAGCAGGCCGGGCACAAGACTCCATACGTTTGAAGGGAGACCCGATTGGGAAGAAGATCGCGACCCAGCTGCCAAAGGAAAGACCTGATCTTGTGAGGAATAGCAATACACCATATGATTGACCACGACCCAACTACATGCATGGCTCTAGAATCAACTATTTTGTCCATACACATACGATAGGCACTTTTCACCGTATACTGACCAGAGTTGGATGGCCACCAAATTAGATAATCATGGGCAATGGGCTGAAATAAAGGGACCCACAATAAAGATTCAACAGTTTCGGGGCCAAAAAGATTATGAAGAAGTTCCACATTCCACCTCTTGGGATCATTAAGAATAAGGTCTTTGACCAATAAATTAGAGATATGAGATTGAACCGGACCATGGAGCTTCATGCACTCTTCATCCCTAAGTCAATGTTCATTCCAAACATTAATAGAGGCACCATCTCCAATGCACCATCTAAGGCCCTCCTTAACAACCACCCGGGAACTATAGATCCTACGCCAAGTATAGCTTGGATTATGCCCTACATGAGCATCCAAGAAACCCCCCTTGGTAAATATTTAGCTTTGAAGATACGAGATAGAGTAGAATCCGGGTTGGAAATTAATTTCTAACCTTGTTTCCCTAGCAATGCAAGGTTGAACCCATGAAGATGACGGAAACCCATGCCACTAAAACGTTTGGGAATTGTGAGGTTATCCCAAGAAAGCCAATTTATACCTTTATGATTCCTTCCATTAGAACCCCACCAAAAGGAGTTCATCATCCTTTCGAGCTCATCACATAGAGAAGGGGGAATTAAAAAAATGCTCATATAGTAGGACGGAATGGCCTGGAGAACAGACTTTATGAGCGCCTCCTTACTACCCTTCGATAAAAATCTATCACTCCAAGAATTAATTTTCTGCCACATGCGATCTTTAAGATAAGAAAAAGTTGTTTTCTTCCTTCTACCAATCATTGAAGGCAGCCCCAGATATTTTTCCAGTACCCAAGCATTATATTGTTGGACGCCCAATATACTATAGAGAGGAGTTTAAAAGAAATGTTTGTTAAAATGAGCACAAACCTGGAAAAGGCATAGTTTTAGAAATATACGATGGCATTTTATAATTTCAAATATGTCTTAACTTTTTTTTTTTTACTGAAATATGTCTTAACTTTCTCCTCCTACATTTAATACTAATAATTAAATAGGTTAAAAAGTCTCATTTATATGATTGAAGTAGTATGCACTACACATCTATTAACATTTTGACATTTATGTTTTTATTTTAATAATTAATCGAGAGAGAAATGATAATAATATTATTTTGTTAAAATAGCATTTGATGTCAGTGTAAAACTCCTTTATATATACTAACATCATATAATAATTAAACTCCTACATATTTGTTTAGATGTGAATTAAACACCAACATTTTTTTTGACAAAAAAACTCCTACATTATATCTATAGTTTTTAGCACATAGTAATAGAGAATCGTAAAATATAAATCTTTCATATTATGGTTTAAAAATACCAAAAGTTAAAGCATAATTGGAAGAACATTCTTCAGCAAATATCCCTCCCCCACCCCCCTCCCCCAAATGAGTTGAACTATCCAATATGCCACAGAGGAGGGTTGGCGTTGGGACGTGCTCCATGAGCTTCTTATGGATAATATTTGTGCAGTGGTTGTTTCTATAAAACCTCCTTCTCAAGGTTTAGATGATTTTCCTTATTAGAGTTGCTCCACAGATGGAGACTTTTCACTACAGTCTGCTTACCTGAGCTTTTCGGCCCCCCAACCCATACTCTAGAAACGAATCCCATATTCAAAAAAGTTTGGCGTTGGTTGGGTCCCCAGTGAACTAGATCCTTCTTATGGAAATTAACCCATGTTCGCCTTCTCGCAAATGTTGAAAAAGAAATAAGAGGGATGACCCAAAACCCTTGTTACCCAAGATGCTCTCAACACCCAGAAACCATCATGCACACACAAACCCCTGTTTAGGATTTTGAAAAACACATATATCATAGGTTTTGAGTCCTTCTTTATTGCTCAAGACCAGTGGAGTAAGTTTGTTAGCTTGGGTCTGCATGCCTGGCTTGATTGGAATCTTTCTACAAATGGCATTGGGTCCATGCATGGGAGTTGGGCTACTATATTCGTTGTTATAGTTTGGACCGAAACTATTGTCTTTAAAAGTAGGCCTGACCTTGGTTCTTTGGTATAGGATCTATGATCAAGTAGGTGCCATTATGAGGGAAGTGCAGAAGCCTACCCCGAGGTACCTAGAAGATAGTAGGAAGGAGGTGAACATAGCTTGGCATCCCCCTCTGAAACATTGTTTTAAAGTAAATGTTGATGGGTCATGTCGGAGAAGTAATGGTCGTGCTGCATGTGTCGGGCTCATCAGAGATTCGAAGGATGTTTTTATTAAGGGGTTCCATTGCAATGTGGGATCTTGTAGTGCGATTTGGGTTGAATTATGGGCTCTGTTACTTGGAGTTAGTTGGCCCGAAATCTTCAAATGCATTCTGTTATTTTTTAAACGGATTCTCAAGCCATTGTCAATATCATCCATTTGGGTTTCACGTCAAATAAGCTTCTTCAACCTATTCTCTCTAAGGTTATCCGTATGCTTCATCTCCCTGGTTGGAGTACTTCGATGATTCATGTCTATCGTGAAGCAAACCGGTGTGCTGATCTCCTAGCAAACATGGGTCATTTGGGGTCTTTTCATTGGACTGTCATTGATAGAGCTCCCCCCTCCCTGGGTTTATGTCTTTTGGAAGATGCTATGGGGTGTAGTACACCTCGTGTAATTCTCTAGTTTTTTGGTTTTTGCTCCTTTATTATAAAAGAAAAAAAATAACATAAACCATCGCATGTAAATTAATAACATAATTTTGAATCTAGATATATGGGATTTCAAATATGGAAAGAAGTTATCGAACATAATTTGGGCATATGTGGGATTCGATATCAATTGCTTTACATGATTAGGGTCTACTAAATTGGGAGAAATAAAAATACCATATTGTTTTCTAAAACTAAATGAAGTCACAATCCACTCTTGAGTCTTGATACTTACATACATGTACAATTAAACTAACAAATATTCCGTATAATTCATAAATACTTAATTTTAAGATTTTTAAAAATAAAAATATTTAAAATATAAATGATATATACATAATTAAACCAAATAAGATCTAAAAATTTTTATTTAAATGATAAAATATTTAATCTAAAAAAAGATATTCATAAATAATTCACAAATTTAAATATTTAAAAACCGGATAAAATCAATAATGACATACTATTCTATAAATGAGAATAACTTAATAGATTTAATCACTCTAAGAAACTATAGTATAATTCAACATCTCTCTCTCCCTCCCTCGCTCTCTCCCCCCTCTCTCTCTGTGTGCGTGTGTCTTTTTTTTTTTGGAAAAAAATTATATTCAAATAAAAATAAGCAGATGATATAAAAATGTATAAAAACTAGAGTTTAATTCCATACCCGCATGGGATAAATTATTGATAATTTTTCAAATTATTGTTTAATAATTTTAGTATTATAAGATAACTTTTGAATTCTGACATATTAATTATATAAAGTTTTTAACATAATTTATACAAATTATATAAAATATATAGAGTTTAATTGTTATATACTGACATTGTAAAGTTTTTTACGCTATCAACCAAATCTCCAATTATGGTATGAATGAATTTTAAGGTAGTTAGGAGAAGAGTAAAAAAAATTACCGACGTGACAATTTATGATTTGATGTCTGTGTAAAAAGGCTTTACACTGTCAGTGTATAACAATTAAACTCAAATATATAATGCATGTAAATATCATATAATTAATTAAATTGAATGACCTGTTTAATAATTTGAGAAATGAAATACAGATTATGAAATTTGATACATTATTGTTAACAATAAAATTAAAATATATTATTTATTTTCTTAGATAAAATTATTTTTTTGAAATAAGTGTTAAAGAGTTTTTGAATATGCTAACACAAAACAGATAGTTCATTAAATACCTTCAGCTAAAAAATAAATTATAATAAAAAAACTTTCCTTTCATAAAAAAAAAACTTTGCTTCTTACCTGGACAACACACCACAACCACATGTCTCATAAAAATGAAAGTGTAAAAATACAATGGGACATGGGTTTATGGTTTAAGTGGTTCAATCGATTCAATCAACGGTTGAACAGGATGATTCATAAATAAATATATAATTATATAATATATATATATATATATATATATATATGTATGTATAAAAATCTTTATACGCATATAAATAGAGTTTAATATATATTCTCGATAGAGTATAATTGTTATGCATTTGGTTGTAATTTTTTCACAATATCAACCAAAGGGTTCTATTGATTTTTTAATGATGTAATTTGCATTGAGCAAGTATTCTTCAATAGAAATTTTTGGATAATAACTTATTTGACTTAGAACTCTTTGTCCAAGATCATTATTTTCGAGAACCCTTTTATGACATAAATACATTATTTAGTACCAAATAAAAATAAAAGAATTATAATATAGTATTAAATGTTGTTGGCAATCCCACCTTTTTTTCTTCTTCAAATTTTCAGCTTCTTCAATCTCGGGATTTGAGATAATTAAGTTTGGTTGAATGAATGACATATTGAAGACTAACATTCTTTGCAATCATTTTGACATATTAGGTAATATAGGTTAAATTTACTTATAGTATTTGATATATAAGAGGTTCTGGTCAACCAAAATATAACTTTGTAAGTCGTCACCTTCGCGTATTGAATAACAATGACCGAGTTTATAGAATTTCCCAAATCCACAGAGGCGTTGAAAAATATCACATAAGAAATTTCGAGGACAAAATTTTCTTAAGTGGGGTAGTAATGTAATACCCCGATTTTTTTCTATTCTTCAATAATAGTAAATATGTGTATTTGTTTATTTTTATGTGATTTGATTTGAGTAATTTTAATTACTCATTTAAAATTTATTTTTGAGTGCGTTAATACTGTCTTATGTCAGTGTAGGCACGGTTACTAGACAATAATATTATGTTATTGTCACTAGTAGTATTTGTTTAGGAAAAAAAAATTTAAATGTTATGATTGAAAAAAATTATTTTCCTGTTTGACTCTATTTAATTTTAGATTTGAAAATACGTTGGTTTAAAAATAATCAGAGATTAAATTTTGGACCGTTGATTTTCTTAGTTTATCAGTTCAACTATCAATTATTTTTGAACTATCAATTTTGGACTCTAATTTAACTTTTGAAATCATATTTTTGTCACACATTATTTTTAGATCCAAAAGTCAAAAACATGTTTATTTTTAGGCTTAATATTTACCACTCTTTTTGTACCCACTTATACAAATCAATTTTTTTCCCTATTTCACGCATCAGACCCGATACCCCTCCCCTACTTCTTTCTTCTTCTTTTTTTTCCTTCCCTCTCTTCTTCTTCCTCTTCCCTTCACACTCCATCTCCTTCCCTCTCCTACACCAGCCACCGCCGGTCGGCCCCGTCCCGGCCGCAGCTCGCCGATGCGACAGAGAAGCAGCGTGCCTCCGCCTGCTCGCATCCGGCCGTCGTCCAGCACGAAGCGCCTCCCCTGTCTCGCGCGAAAACACGACCCCCACTGCGGTAAGCTCCGGTTGCCACCATCAACGGTGGGTTTCCACCCCTATGTGTTGTTGAACCTTCTTTCCTTCTTCCCTAAAGCTTGACTCTTGTTTTCTTTGGATCTTTGGTGATGTCCAGAAATCGCGCCACCGTCCTCAGTCGCCGCCGCCGCACCGGATCACCCTACAGCTACCATCTCCTTCTTTATCTTGGTTGGGTGAGTGATTTCCTCACTATACCTTGCTTATTTTCAAGAAACCCCAAATTTCAGTTACAAACCCTAACCCTAACTCCTTGATTTCACGTTGTAATATGAAATTAAACTATGTTTTTATGCAATTGGGATTATAAATTAGTGTTTTGTTAAACTAATTTTATTATCCTTTGATCAACCCTAAACTCCAATTTGATTTTATTTGAAATTGATTGTGTTTCTATAAAATTAACTATGTTTTATTCAAATTAGGACTTTTAATTTGATATTTCTAAGTTCAATTTCATTATTCTCTAACCAAAGCAAAGTTTCCCCAATTTTAATGATGGACCTTTTTTTCCCAAATTGATTTATTGAAAAATTGACTCCGTTTTTATTGAATTGAATGTTTGAAATTATTAGATAGTATGTTCGATATCGAGTTATTAATTTTACATTGCTTGGTTGTTGTGAATGTCCTTGGACGCTCTCTTGGATGTTGATCGTGATTTCACTGATTTAGAGGAAACATGAACTGCATGTTAAGAAATTGTTCTAAGTTACTTGTTGTGTTACAAAGCTTCTAGTTGTTAGTGGGCGTCTAGTCTTGTGATGTTTTGTTGGATATGGAGTAAGTTCTGGAATCTGAGATAAAGGGTCTTTTTTGGTCTACTAAGGTAAGGGGAGATTGCCTGAGGGATTTTCGGTAACTGCATGTTATTTGTGTGTCGTATTTGAGTTTATCTGTTGTGATGTGTGGTGTTAAATTAAGTTGTTATATGATTGTTATGCGGTTTTAAATTTTTTATGTGAAAGCTTGGTTATGTGTATGATATATGGATTATCTGTTTTGTTTGATTGACTGATTGAAAGCCTGACAGTGGCCAGTGCTCAATTAAATTAAAGATAAAAGCGTTCAAAAAGCTTGAGGAGAAATTTAAAGGATTTGATTTATGGAAGAAAAATATTGAAAGTATTTATATTTGATGATGTTTTGGAGAAAAGAGTGATTTATGAGTAAATAGCGAGGATGACATCTTGAAAATATTTCGGTTACGTTGTCTTTTCCAAACAAATTCATAAATAATTTTATTACAGTGTGGAGAAATTACTTTGTTATGAAAGTCATGTTTTGACTTAAAAACGTTTTAAAACGGCAAACGACGGACAATTCCATCAGTATTTACGAAAGTATTTCTTAAAAAGGGTAATATTGAGTAACACTGAGAATTTATCTCAAATGAGGTTTCCAAGTTCAAATTACTGAGTTTTGAACAAAATGAGTTTTAAGGGATTTTCGACAAGTTTACAAAACGAATTTACAACGTAAAAGGATTTTCGGTAAACAACGAGTTATTTCCGTCAACTTGGATAAGTTGAGGAAACTTTGGTTTTGTTTTGTATTTCACAGAACGAAAATGGTTTAAACGAACCTAGAAGTCGAGACGTCGGGGTTCTAGTGTTCTATGATATGGGTCTGGGGTCCAAAATGTGAAGTTATGGATTAGATGTCCTATAAACCGTATAGTTGGTTTTGTGTACTAAAATCTACGCATCTAAGACTGGTGCATCGGTCTAGATTTCGTGATTTGCACATTCGGACTTGGAGTCCTGCTGTTGAAATTGAAAGACGAATTTAAATGTTTAAAAGTTGAGATGGTCGTGAGCCTTTGAGCTTCGACAAATAAAGAATGAACAAAAAGAAAAGTGACGTGGAATAAAATGTTTTACATGCATTATTCGGCAGACGTGCCTACGGTGTTAATTTGGATATCTTGATGAACAAGGCATTTAAGACGGTGTAATCTAGATATCTTGATGAACAAGGTATTTAAGACGGTGTAATATGGATATCTTGATGGCAAGGTATGCAAGACATTGTATCATTGTGCCTTGATGGATAATGAAAACAATATACGGTGATCACTGTGCCTAGTTTTGGGCAGTGCTATGATTAAATCCGGTGTGCCTTATTTGGCAAAGAGAGTTTGATCAGCTCATTTATACGGTGTTGGGATCTCTGGAGATTAAGTACAAAACTGTAGACGATGAATATTGAAGTGTCATGGTTTCTAAAACGGTTACGATTGTCGGGTATGAAACCCTTTGATAAATGTACTGTTTATCTTTGAATATTCATGTTAAATGATATTTGAGAGTCATGCATATGGTTATCGTGTTTAAATCCATATATTGGTATCTCACCCTTGCATGTATATGTTTTTCTGGTTTTGTTGTTGTACCTTGGTACACGCGTACAGAAGATGCAGAAGAGGTTTCCAGTTTTTCTCGGGGATATTATTCCCAAACCTGAAAGAAGTATAATGTCAGGTATAATGGTGAGAACCATAGGGGTCTTACCCATGAATATCTTTCAGAACGACCAGCTTAGGTTGTGAGATGACGTTGACTAATGTTAGTATTATGTTTATGGCTCGGAGAGCCTTTATTTTGATGGAATGTAAATGTCTCGGAGAGCCTTTCTTTTGGATGAAAAATTTAAAATCTTTCATTTTGGTCACGTATTTTTTTATGTAAATATTTTCAGAAAAGTACCGTCTAAATGTTTTTGTTTTTTGTATGACTGGAACTTCTGGGATAAAAATATAAATATTTCAGCAGGTGTTTTATTCGGGGGCGTTGGAATTACAGAGGAGACTCTGTCGAATTTTTTGTAAAAATATTCTAGCTTTTTATGCAAGTACATTTCTAAAATAAATAGGTTGCCAAGCTAGGTTTGTAAGTTTGTGCACCGGCCACGGCTTAGGTTTTGGGTTATATGACAAATGGTATATATGACCATAATCTATATAATGATAGATGAAAAATGTGGTGTTACTATCTTAAAATAGGTTTAAATTTTACCGTAACCGCATTTAACAAATTTTATACTCAAGGTTGATGACCTAAAGTAAATAAATTTTCGAAAGAAACCAGCAAATTTATTTTTAATTTAATTCCGAACGTGTTTACAAAGTAATGCCCAATGGGGTGTTACAAATGGACACCCAATAAATAGATTTAATTTCAATTAAATTTGAAGTTAATAATGTATAGTGACAGTAGTATCCTTTAAAATTTATTGTTCATCACCGAAACCAGTAAGAAGACCAATTGTATATGCCCATGATATGATAAATACTTAAAATGAGAAAGCCATATCAGATTTAAAAAATGAGACGATAATCACAAACAAACAAAAGTAGTTAAATTTAAAATTAAAATACAAATTTCTATTTCAATTTATATTAAATTTAAATTTTTATTTTTGTTGTGTTATTTTTTGTTAAGTTTATAAATTGAAATTTAATAACATCTTGTATGACCTTAAATTTGAAATAAATTAAATAATTATATAAGATGAGTTTAATTTATATGCACTGTCTGTGTAAAGATTTTTTACACTGACAACCAATCATTTCAGTTATGATAATATTTACCTATATCAATTTTAGGTATGACCTTAAATTTGAAATCTAAAAATTAGATTTTAAATAAAAATATTTACGTAAATTTGATATGACTTAAAAATTGGTTTTTATTATTTGATTTAAATTTAGTTAATTTTGGCTGATATTTTTTTTCGTTTATTTTATTTTATTTTTTGTTAAGTTTATAAGTTCTATAATAAATTAAAAAAATTGTAGTGTTGACACTTGATATCCATAAAATTGATGTATTTCTTGTATAGGAAATATGACACATGGTAGAACTACATTACATAGGTGACAAAAATGTATTATTTATAGAAGATAGATAGATTACGTAAATATGATATGACTTAAAAGTTAGTTTTTATTATTTGATTTAATTTTATTTAAATTTGGCTGATTTTTTTATTTTTATTTTTTTTCGATCTACTTCGAGGAGTATCCCACTGCCAACCTTAGACGGGAACTAATCTCCCGCGGGAGTTTGTTTGTCACCTCGATGGGTGACATCCCTCCCAATTGAGATTTTTTCCATACCCAAAGCTCGAACCCGAGACATTGGTTAAGGGGCGAGAAGCCTTTAGCCACTCACGTCAATCTCAGTTGGTTATTATTTTTATTTTTTTGTTAAGTTTATAAATTCTATAATAAATCAAAAAAATTGTAGTGTTGACACTTGACATCCATAAAATTGATGCATTTCTTGCATAGGAAAGATGACACGTGACAGAACTACATTGCATAGGAGACATAAATGTATTTTTTATAGATTTATAGATAAGTAGATAATATACTCAGTAAAAAAAAGTAGATAATATACAAATGGATCAATGCCAGTTTGTTCGAATGATAAAAAGTTTGACTCTCTTAAACAATGTCTCAAATTTTGAATAGAAAAAATAGGCAATTGAAAGAACTTTCTCACATGGTCTGTCATGCTCGATTTCAATTAGTTGAAGTCGAATGTAAATTCCGAATCTCAAACTAGAGATAATATATACAAATGCGATATTACCAATTGTCAATTAATAGATTTAAAACTACCCAAAAAAAACTTAACAGATTTTAAAATATATTAGAATTAAAAAATTACTCAATGTAGATGACACTCGCTGATTTTGCAAAACTAATTAAAAACTATTTGCGATGATAGTAATGTATTAGTTGTATACTAGTGTAAATTTTAAAATTAAAAATAATGCCCAACCGAAACATGTAGTCGCCTAGCAAATGCATCTCATAACAAAAGTTTTCTAATTTAGTTTAATTTTGATATATTGTGTAATATTTTTTATAGTGCTACTTAATCATAAATTATTCTGTGTAATTTTCAAATAATTATAATAAAAATCAAATACTTATAATAATACGATAAGTTATGATTTTTTTTTATCATAATAATTTATGATTGTTTAGAATTGTAAAAACCTTTTATAATAAAAATATGGAGAATACTAACTAGTGTCGTTAAGAAATTATTTAAGGAATCAAGAAAAGAAAGTTTATATAAATAAATGTGTGTTAAATATTTTGAAAAATGTTACATTTAATTTCTCAATACAAACTTTTCTTTTATGTATTTTTTAACCAATGTCCTTAAGACACTTGGTAGCAAATAGCAAGACCCTAAAAATATGTACCAATTAAATGTTTTGATTATTGTGTTGGAGTTCCATAACTAACATTTTTGAAAGACCAAATTAATACTCCATCTATTCCATATTATAAGCAAAAGTAATTAATTTCGTGTCTATTAAGGAAGTTAGTTAATCTCATTTAAAAGAATCATTGGTAATAAAAAATTGTTTGTTACCTAAATTATCCTTTCTCTTATTTATTAGGTTTGTGTTGTTGAGAATAAAAGAAATAATTGGAAAACAAAATTTGATTAAATAAATAATATTTTTAAGAATACTTTCATTAAATTAAATAAGATGAAAATAGTTAAAATTTATTTATATTTTAGGAAAATAAAAGGAATTTTTGCTTATATTATGAACTCGTGGGAGTAAGGAGTAAGATTTAGGTCAAATGGGTTTGACCTATCAGAACGGTTCACCGGGATTTGATGGGGTCAATGCCGTTATAATGTTATCGGAGTTGCAATAGTTGAAGTTTGAGTTATTATAGAACTATTGATTTTACCATTTGAATTTAATTGTTTTCTTCAATTGTATTAATAATCTTTTTTGGGATCAGCCCTACCATTTTTTTTACCGGGGCAACACCCAACAATCACTGATAAATTTAAAACACTGAACAATCCAAGTACACAGTTTATAAATTTCTCTGGCTCTCATTAGTAATTCTTCGGTCTCTATTATAATAAAAAAAATCACGAATTTTTTGGTTCATTATATAGACAAATTTTAACTACTTCTATTTAATTTAGTGGCATTATTTTTAAAATACCATTCATTTAATATAAATTTTGTTTTTCAATAATTTTTTTATTCCCAACAATACAAACTTAATAAAAAAAATGAAAAAAAAAATGAAAGATAATTTAGGTAACAAGCTTAATTTTTAAATAAGATTAACAATATTAAATTAGATTAACTAACTACCTTAATACTTTTATTTTATTTAATTTTTGCTTATAATAGAGATAGGAGGGATTAGTAGTTTTCTTCTGTCCACGTGCTTGAAGCTTATGATATATTGCTGCAAGTTCCTGGTCTCTCACTTAGAATCAAGGTTTTTAAAATCGGACTGGTCATTGAACCGATGAAGGTACTGGTTCAAGGTTCAATGATTCAACCGTGGTTGAATCGATATTAATTAAATAATATTTTTAAATTTTTAATATATTATTATATCTATATATATAACAATATTAAACAAAAAATAACATGATTTTCAAAACTCCATCACATTAAAATCTAAACTTCACTTAAAAATGTCATAACTCATAACATTAACCACGCAAAATTACACATAAAATCAAATCAAATATGAGATAACATCAATAATTATTAAAGATATATAATAAAAATTTAAAACCAAATGATATATTATATATCTATATATATACATATACATATACATATACATATATATATATATATATATATATATATATATATATATATATATATATATATATTCAAAGAATTAGTAAGTAGAAAAAGATAAAATCAGAGTAAATCAAAGTATAAATAAGAATATAATTATCAAAATATTTGGTTTTATTTCAAAATATTGAAGGGAAATTACATCAAAGTGACTTGAAATTATTTGAAGTGACTTACAACACAGAGAGCTTCCAAAATGTAAACTTGCTTTACAAACTTCAATCACTACAAGATTACAAAGAAAACTCAGTTAATAACTTGGAGCGAAGATAAAGTCTGCCCTTTTGAGTCTTGAAGCCTTCAATTTATAAGAGAGGAAGCCTTCGAAGAGAAGCGGACTTGAAATATTTGAAATCCGAAAAGCAGGTACTATTGACTTTCTGACTTTGGTCCTTGCTTTTCACTGTTGCTGCTTTAATTTTTGTCTGCCAATAAACACCGTCGGCATAAACTAACAAACGACTTTACTTTTACTTTATTTGAATGGATATTTGAGTGTGCATTGTCGGCCATCTTTTTGACTCCAGAGAGAGATGCGACAAAATTCAATTATTCTTCTGAATTACTGATCAAAAAATCCAAAATCTGGATCATTGTTTTCCAGATATGGATTATAGTCTTCTTCTTCTTCTTCTTCTTCTTCTTCTTCTTCTTCTTCTTCAGTTATTAGAACTTGAGGTTCTTCTTCTTCATCAGACCCAATTGACAAAAGAGCTTCCCTTAACATCTTCTTATATTCAGCCGGAGTAGAAGCACCAACATTAATTGTGTAGGGTGTTAAAGATTGAGATGGAGAACCAACTAGTTCTTTTCCCTTTATTTGGGAAGGGGGTGTTTTTGGAGGTTCATAAGGTGGAGGAACCTTTCTTCTATTTATCCGACCAATATTGTTTTTCCATGCTTTAAATTGTATGTCAGGCAGAGTGGGCCAGTGATAATAATTTCTTGAAGTGGGATAGGTTCTTGAAGTATTTTTATCTTATTAACTACATCAATATCGGTATCATTAAATTGTTTTTCTAATTCAATTATGTCTTCATTTTTTATCACATTCAATTTTGATGACGAAAGTTTTAATGAAGCTAATCTTTTATTAATTTCATTCAGGAGTTCACTACTGGATTCTTTTCCTATTTTAATATCTTTTATTTCTGAATCAAACAATTTGTAAGGAGTTATTAAAAAATTTTCTAGTTTTTTAGAAGAAGTTTCTTCCTTTAAAGGTATTTCATTTTCTTCGGTAGTACTTGCAACTTGATATAAAAGTTGATTTGTAAAATTCAGCTGATGTTGAATATTTTTTATATCATTTCTTGTGGGATTTTGAATAGTTAAAGTTTTTACATCTTCTTTCATTGTTTTGAAAGGGGATGCTGTTATTTCAACATTATCAATGTTTGGAAAAGTTATTTCTTCCAGAGGTGGAATTACAGAAATAACCTCTTTTCCTTTTATTGTCTTCCAAATTCTTTTGGCAGAATTTAGAGTATTTAATTCTAAATTTTTAAAACAGTGATTTTCGAACCTTGAGAAGTAGGGAATAGTATCATTTTTCTCTTTACCCTTCTTTGAAATCATCTTAAGAAGGCTAGACATGATAACCTAACCCTAATGATCTAGTACCTATAATAGAGACTGGATTACCTTACTGACACCGGGACCACCAGGCTTACCAACGGATTTACTACCCTGTACGTCGGGCTTTACTACGGGAACACCCTTCAGGCTGACCAACACTGCACAGAAGGAAAACTCAAGACTGATATAAGTACCAGAGCACTAAGGCTCTGATACCATAGTGCCACTGTGGATCATCTCAAAGAATTAGTAAATAGAAACAGATAAAATCAAAGTAAATCAAAGTATAAATAAGAATATAATTATCAAAATATTTGGTTTTATTTCAAAATATTGAAGGGAAATTACATAATTGGAGTATACCTTCAATTAATGTATCTGAAATTTACAAAACAAAATTAATGGATAAATTTAAATCCGATTTTATAATTAAAACAGTAGAGTACACTATTAAGGTAGATAAGACTCAAGAGAGTTTAAATCTCTTGAATTTATCTATGCTTAAAGAACATAAACAAAAATACAGATTTTTGCATATTGGTTTAATACAAGTTGCAATTAAACCATTGCATAGATTAGGCATAGACACCCCTGTGTGTATGCTTAAGAGATACTCGGCCTGCAAGGTTCGAGGATCAAATACTTTATATAATTGAGACCAATCTTCATAATGGTCCAACTTTTTTCAATAATTTTCCAAATTATACTATGTCCCTAGAAAGTTTGGGAAAAAACAAGCATAATATCAAGTTGGATATTAAAATAAAAGAAGGAATTTGGAATCCCAATTCTTATCCTATGGCAGTAATATACAAAATATATTACAAGGCCATGAAAACAAATATTTCACCAAAAGCATTAAATTTTTCTACAAAAGAAGACACTTTACTTTTACAAGTAAAGCTTGAAAAATCGAATGTTGTAACACCTAGAAGACTTAATCATAATATATTAGATAATGCCTCTCAATACACTGGAGAAGAAATTGTTGAATGGAATATAGATGGTTTCTCCGAACACCAAATAATGAGAAAACTAGAAGAAATGTCAATGGCAGCCACTGTCTATAGGGCTAAAAGAAATAATGCTTTGAGTACAGTTAAATTATTAACCCAAGGTTTCATTGGAAGCCTTAAAGGATGGTGAGATAATAATTTGAGAGAAGTAGACAGACAAACTGTTCTCTCTTTTACAAAACAAAAAAAAAAAAGAAACGATGAACAAGGTCAACATGTTGAATACTCAGTAGATCAACAAGTAGAAGCTTTAATAGTTGCAATATCTCAAGCATTTATTGGCGACGCTAATGTTTTTGCTGATAGATCCCTTGAGATTCTTAATAATCTTTACTGCCCAACACTTGGAGAATTTAGGTGGTATAAAGATAATTTTTTTACAAAAATTTATACGAGAACAGATTGTAGAGAAACTTATTGGAAAGACAGATTTATCTCTGGTCTTCCCAAAAATTTTGCTCAAAAAGTAAGATCTCAAATCAAACTAGAATACCCAGGTACTCCCTTAGAAGAATTAACTTATGGAAGATTAATATCAATAATAAATAAAACAAGTTTATAATTTTGTACCGATATTAAAATGCATAGGCAAGCCAAGTTTGAAAGTAAAACTAATAATAAAGAATTAGGAAACTTTTGCGAACAATTTGGCTATGAAAAATTAACTCCTCCTTCGAAACAAAGAAGGGCAAAAGTTCAAAAATTTAGAAGTTATAAGAAATTAAATAGGAAAACAGCTGTTGAAAAGCCTATTAAAGTTTATAAAAAACCCCAGAATAAAACTTATAGTAAACCTTATAATAAAACTTATAATAAATGATTTAAGAAAAATATAATTTGCTATAAATGTGGCCGTGCTGGACACATGGCAAAAGATTGCAGAGTCAAACAAAAAATTAAAGAACTTAAAATGGAAGATGATATTAAAGAACAAAAAGCTAAAATACTTTTATACGAAACATAATCCTCTATTGACTCATCTTCAGAAGATGAACAAGAAATAATATATCAGAATCAAGAAACATCCTCTGATTCTGATGTCGGATGTTTAAGTTGTGGTTGTCTGGGAGATAATTGTGATTGTAAATTTACAATCAATGTTATTTCCAAAGAAGCAAGAGTTCTTCTTGACCTAGTTGGTCAGATTGAGGACCCACAAGTTAAACTGGCAATGCTTGAAAAATATAAAGAATTAGAAACCTAAGAGGTTGCAACTAATGAATTTACCGGCTATAATCTAAAAGATATTCTAAATCCTCACAAAAATCCTGATTCTTCGTTCAATCAGGAACCAATAAGCCTTTCATTTCTTTATAAAGAAGTTAAAACTTTAAAAAATGAAATTGCCGATTTAAAAAATATATATAAAATTTTGCACCAAAATTTTTCAAAATCCTTGGGAAAAGGAAAGGGAAAAACTATTTCAAATTCTTCGTCCACACTGCAATTTGATGAAGAAAATGAATTTGATGCCCTTTATAATGAAGAAACAAACTTCTTTTTAAGAATAAAAACTATACAACAAAAATGGCATGTGAAAGTCAATCTAAAAATCAATAAATCTTTTCATCAGCCATTTATAGCTTTAGTTGATTCAGGAGCTGATCTAAATTGTATTCAAGAAGGTCCTATTCCTACACAGTATTACCAAAAAACAATTCAAAAATCATATACTGCAAATAATCAAAAATTACAGGTAAATTATAAGTTAGAAGAAGCAAGTATTTGTAACACGGGAGTATGTTTTAAAAGCTCTTTCCTCCTTGTTAAAGATACTTCATAGCAAATAAGTTTAGGAACACCTTTTATAACTCAACTTTATCCTCTTCAAATCACATAAGAAGGAATAAAAACTATAAAAGATAATCAAGAAATACTTTTTGAATTTATAAATCCAATAAAAACAAAGGAACTAAATAATATCAAGGATAATTTGGAAGAAAAGAATTTTCTATCCGTTATTCAGAGAAAATCAAATCAAATAGGATTACTCCAAAAAGAAATTCTTTATGCTAAAACTGAAAAACAATTGCAAGATCCTTTGTTAAAATAAAAAATAATTAATTTGCAAAAAGAATTTGAAAATGAAGTTTGCTCAAATATTCCCAATGCTTTTTGGGAAAGGAAAATCCATACGGTATATCTACCATATGAGGAAGATTTTAATGAAAGTAAAATACCCACTAAAGCTCGACCTATTCAAATGAATAGTGAGACTTTATAATTTTGTAAAAAAGACATAAAAGAACTTTTAGATAAAATATTAATTATGCCAAGCAAGTCTCCTTGGAGTTGCACAGTCTTCTATGTTAATAATCAATCTGAAATTGAAAGAGGAGAACCAAGAATGGTCATAAATTACAAACCCTTAAATAAAGCTTTAAGATGGATCCGTTATCCAGTTCCGAATAAAAAAGATCTTATAAAAAGACTTATCTTCGCTCTAAGTTATTAACTGAGTTTTCTTTGTAATCTTGTAGTGATTGAAGTTTGTAAAGCAAGTTTACATTTTGGAAGCTCTGTGTGTTGTAAGTCACTTCAAATAATTTCAAGTCACTTTGATGTAATTTCCCTTCAATATTTTGAAATAAAACCAAATATTTTGATAATTATATTCTTATTTATACTTTGATTTACTCTGATTTTATCTTTTTCTATTTACTAATTCTTTGAGATGATCAACAGTGACACTCTGGTATCAGAGCCAGGTTTTAAAAATTCTTTCTGTAGTTTCCGTCGATCAATGTAAAATTTTGTTATTACAAAACATTGATTTGGAGTTTCAAAGCTTTGATTTATTTCAGATAGAGTCGGAGACTCTCTCTGAGTTACAGGTTGAACAGTTTGTGGTGTTTCAACCCTGTAATCCGGCTGTGGAGTAACAGGATGATCTCTTACTCCTACCAATCTTAAAGAATGGAATGAATCCATAGATTTTCTTGAATTATTAGTTTGTTTTGATCCTTCAGGAGTTCTGGAAGATCTAGTAGAATTACTTCTTTAAGATTGGTAGGACTACGAGATCATCCTGTTACTCAACGGCCGGATTACAGGGTTGAAACACCACAAACTGTTCAACCTGTAACTCAGAGAGAGTCCCCGACTCTCTGAAATAAATCAAAGCTTTGAAACTCCAAATCAATGTTTTGTAATAACAAAATTTTACATTGATCGACAGAAACTACAGAAAGAATTTTTAAAACCTGAATTTGAACTAAAAAGAAAATGGTTTTTCTCAACATTTTCTCAAACTGAAATAAGGCAATATAGGGAATCCTATTTTGCTTATTTAGAGGAGGTAGAGGATGATACTATTCCCTACTTCTCATGGTTCGAAAATCACTGTTTTAAAAATTTAGAATTAAATACTCTAAATCCTGCCAAAAGAATTTGGAAGACAACAAAAGGAAAAGAGGTTATTTCTGTAATTCCACCTCTGGAAGAAATAACATTTCCAAACATTGATAATGTTGTAATAACAACATCCCCTTTCAAAACAATGAAAGAAGATGTAAAAACTTTAACTATTCAAAATCCCACAATAAATGATATAAAAAATATTCAACATCAGCTGAATTTTACAAATCAACTTTTATATCAAGTTGCAAGTACTACCGAAGAAAATGAAATACCTTGAAAGGAAGAAACTTCTTCTAAAAAACTAGAAAAATCTTTAATAACTCCTTTCAAATTGTCTGATTCAGAAATAAAAGATATTAAAATAGGAAAAGAATCCAGTAGTGAACTCCTGGATGAAATTAATAAAAGATTAGCTTCAATAAAACTTTCGTCATCAAAATTGAATGTGATAAAAAAATGAAGACGTAATTGAATTAGAAAAACAATTTAATGATACTGATATTGATGTAGTCAATAAGATAAAAAATACTTCAAGAACCTATCCCACTTCAAGAAATTATTATCACAGGTCCACTATGCCTGACATACAATTTGAAGATAATATATTAGATAATGCCTCTCAATACACTGGAGAAGGAATTGTTGAATGGAATATAGATGGTTTCTCCGAACACCAAATAATGAGAAAACTAGAAGAAATGTCAATGGCAGCCACTGCCTATAGGGCTAAAAGAAATAATGCTTTGAGTACAATTAAATTATTAATCCAAGGTTTCACTGGAAGCCTTAAAGGATGGTGGGATAATAATTTGAGAGAAGTAGACAGACAAACTGTTCTCTCTTTTACAAAAACAGAAATAAGAAATGATGAACAATGTCAACCTGTTGAATACTCGGTAGATCAACAGGTAGATGCTTTAATATTTGCAATATCTCAAGCATTTATTGACGACGCTAATGTTTTTGCTAATAGATCCCTTGAGATTCTTAATAATCTTTACTGCCCAACACTTGAAGAATTTAGGTGGTATAAAGATAATTTTTTAACAAAAATTTATACGAGAACAGATTGTAGAGAAGCTTATTGGAAAGACAGATTTATCTCCGGTCTTCCCAAAAATTTTGCTCAAAAAGTAAGATCTCAAATCAAACTAGAATACCCAGGTACTCCCTTAGAAGAATTGACTTATGGAAGATTAATATCAATAATAAATAAAACAGGTTTACAATTTTGTACCGATATTAAAATGCATAGGCAAGCCAAGTTTGAAAGTAAAACTAATAATAAATAATTAGGAAACTTTTACGAACAATTTGGCTATGAAAAATTAACTCCTCCTTCGAAACAAAGAAGGGCAAAACTTCAAAAATTTAGAAGTTATAAGAAATTCAATAGGAAAACACCTGTTGAAAAGCCTATTAAAGTTTATAAAAAACTCCAGAATAAAACTTATAGTAAACCTTATAATAAAACTTATAATAAAGGATTTAAGAAAAATATAATTTGCTATAAATGTGACCGTGCTGGACACATGTCAAAAGATTGCAGAGTCAAACAAAAAATTAAAGAACTTAAAATGGAAGATGATATTAAAGAACAAATAGCTAAAATTCTTTTATACGAAACAGAATCCTCTATTGACTCATCTTCAGAAGATGAACAAGAAATAATATATCAGAATCAAGAAACATCCTCTGATTCTGATGTCGGATGTTTAAGTTGTGGTTGTCTGGAAGATAATTGTGATTGTAAATTTACAATCAATGTTATTTCCAAAGAAGCAAGAGTTCCTCTTGACTTAGTTGGTCAGATTGAGGACCCACAAGTTAAACTGGCAATGCTTGAAAAATATAAAGAATTAGAAACCCAAGAGGTTGCAACTAATGAATTTACCGGCTATAATCTAAAAGATATTCTAAATCCTCACAAAAATCCTGATTCTTCATTCAATCAGGAACCAATAAGCCTTTCATTTCTTTATAAAGAAGTTAAAACTTTTAAAAATGAAATTGCCGATTTAAAAAACAAATATAAAATTTTGCACCAAATTTTTTCAAAATCTTTGGGAAAAGGAAAGGGAAAAACTATTTCAAATTCTTCGTCCACACAGCAATTTGATGAAGAAAATGAATTTGATGCCCTTTATAATGTAGAAACAAACTTCTTTTTAAGAATAAAAACCATGCAACAAAAATGGCATGTGAAAGTCAATCTAAAAATCAATAAATCTTTTCATCAGCCATTTATTGCTTTAGTTGATTCAGGAGCTGATCTAAATTGTATTCAAGAAGGTCTTATTCCTACACAGTATTACCTAAAAACAATTCAAAAATTATATACTGCAAATAATCAAAAATTACAGGTAAATTATAAGTTAGAAAAAACAAGTATTTGTAACAAGGGAGTTTGTTTTAAAAGCTCTTTCCTCCTTGTTAAAGATACTTCAGAACAAATAATTTTAGGAACACCTTTTATAACTCAACTTTATCCTCTTCAAATCACATAAGAAGGAATAAAAACTATAAAAGATAATCAAGAAATACTTTTTGAATTTATAAATCCAATAAAAACAAAGGAACTAAATAATGTCAAGGATAATTTGGAAGAAAAGAATTTTCTATCCGTTATTCAGACAAAAGAAAATCAAATAGGATTTCTCCAAAAAGAAATTCTTTATACTAAAATTGAAAAACAATTGCAAGATCCTTTGTTAAAATAAAACATAATTAATTTGTAAAAAGAATTTGAAAACGAAGTTTGCTCAAATATTCCCAATGCTTTTTGGGAAAGGAAAATCCATACGGTATCTCTACCATATGAGGAAGATTTTAATGAAAGTAAAATACCCACTAAAGCTCGACCTATTCAAATGAATAGTGAGACTTTAGAATTTTGTAAAAAAGACATAAAAAAACTTTTAGACAAAAAATTAATTAGGTCAAGCAAGTCTCCTTGGAGTTGCACAGCCTTCTATGTTAATAATCAATCTGAAATTGAAAGAGGAGAACCAAGAATGGTCATAAATTACAAACCCTTAAATAAAGCTTTAAGATGGATCCGTTATCCAGTTCCTAATAAAAAAGATCTTATAAAAAGACTGCATGATGCAATTATCTTTTGAAAATTTGATTTGAAGTCGGGATATTATCAAATAAAATTAAAAGAGGAAGATAAATACAAAACATCTTTTACTGTCCCTCTAGGTCATTATGAATGGAACGTGATGCCTTTGGGATTAAAAAATGCCCCTTCAGAATTTCAACATATAATGAATGACATTTTAAATCCTCGTTCTGAATTTGCTCTTGTTTATATTGATGATGTTTTAATATTTTTTCAATCTTTAGAACAACACTTTAAGCATTTAAATATTTTTAAAGAAACATTAAAAAGGAATGGTATGGCTTTATCCGCCAAGAAAACAAAGTTATTTCAAACAAAAATAAGATTTTTAGGTCATGAAATTTATCAAGGAACAATAACTCCAATAAGCAGAAGCATTGCTTTTGCTGATAATTTTCCAAATGAATTAACAGATAAAAAGCAATTACAAAGATTTCTAGGATGCCTAAATTATGTTTGAGTTTATTCCAAATATTAGGATAAAATGTAAGCCCCTTTATCCTAGGCTTAGAAAATCCCAAAATCCTAAACCTCGGTCCTCTGAACTATCTAATTTAGTCTTAGAAATAAAGAAGGATGTCAAGTCACTTACTTGTCTAGGAATTCCACATCCAGATGCTAGTCTAATTGTTCAGACAGATGCATCCGAAAAAGGATATGGTGGTATCCTACTCCAAATCCTTCCAGAGTCCAAAATTGAACAGGTTGTCAGATATCATTCCGGTCTTTGGATCTCTTCTCAAGAAAAATATAATACTATTAAAAAAGAAATTTTATCTATAGTACTATGTATTACTAAATTCCAAGATGATCTATTTAACAAAAGATTTTTACTTCAAATTGATTGCAAAGCAGCAAAAGATGTTTTGGAAAAAGATGTTAAAAATTTGGTTTCTAAACATATTTTTGCCAGATGGCAAAGTTTATTAAGCTGTTTTGATTTTGAAATAGAATATTTGAAAGGAGAAAATAATTTTATCGCTGATTATCTAACCAGGGAATTTTTGCAGGAAAGAATCTCTTAATGGCTTCTAGGGCCCGTGGTGGGTCTGTTCGAGGAGGGTCTGTCCGAGGTGGAGCCTCCCCCTCTTCGGGAAAATCAAGAGATTTAACAATAGATTCGTTTGCCCCATTTGCCTCTCAAATTGCCTAGAAAAACCTACCAAAATCAAGTCCCACAAATAACCCTGTTCAAACCACAAATAAATTTGCCCCTTTAATTAGTGATCAACCAGGTCATTCCATTGCAAACCGAGATCCACCAAAATTTAAAGTAAAAAATTGCTGTTTAAGGCATGCTCTAATCGAACAAGAATATGGTAACCCGTTTGCTTTTGAACCTTGGGATTTTTTAAAACAATTAATTCCATATGGTTTTGGTTGGGTCCCTACTTATGGGATTGAAAAGAATCTTGCATTCTACCAATCTATTCTAATTGATTCCAAGTCAGTTGAAATTACACAAAATGCAAATCCCAATGCTCCAGATATTATTGCATACTCTCAATGCAGAATTTTAAAAGTTCTTACCCTATCTGATTCGGGTCAGAGTCCACACAAACCCAAAAGATTTTCAAGGGTATTTGACCCACCTGTTTATAATTACTGGGATTATCAAAAGGCTTGGGAGTTGGCCTTGTTTCAGCCAAACCCTCGTCATTCCTGGTATTTCAATTTTTTAAATAGCCAAACCCATTATCCTAATTGGTTCGTGGAATGGTTTTGGGAGTATGGCTTATCTGCTGAAATCCTTCCCAATTCTATTCACCAAATTTATCTCGAATACAAAATAGTTTCCACAAAAGTTCCAATTTTCGGAAAACTCTTGCATTTCTGTGCCCAATTCGGAATTGCATGGTTACTTAAATTCAATTTTGAATATCACCTTCATTTGCATGAACCATTCCCAAAATACATTTGTTCTGTTAATACTGTTTCCTGGTGGAAAAAATTCAATGAAGAAGTTGTTAAAAATAAATTTGAAGCATGGAAAAACAATATTGGTCGGATAAATAGAAGAAAGGTTCCTCCACCTTATGAACCTCCAAAAACACCCCCTTCCCAAATAAAGGGAAAATAAATAGTTGGTTCTCCATCTCAGTCTTTAACACCCTACACAATTAATGTTAGTGCTTCTACTCCAGCTGAATATAAGAAGATGTTAAGGGAAGCTCTTTCGTCAATTGGGTCTGATGAAGAAGAAGAACCTCAAGTTCTAATAACCGAAGAAGAAGAAGAAGAAGACTATAATCCATATCTGGAAAACAATGATCCAAATTTTGGATTTTTTGATCAGTAATTCAGAAGAATAATTGAATTTTGTCGCATCTCTCTGGAGTCAAAAAGATGGCCGACAATGCACACTCAAATATCCATTCAAATAAAGTAAAAGTAAAGTCGTTTGTCAGTTTATGCCGACAGTGTTTATTGGCAGACAAAAATTAAAGCAGCAACAGTGAAAAGCAAGGTCCAAAGTCAGAAAGTCAATAGTACCTGCTTTTCGGATTTCAAATATTTCAAGTCCGCTTCTCTTCGAAGGCTTCCTCTCTTATAAATTGAAGGCTTCAAGACTCAAAAGGGCATACTTATCTTCGCTCTAAGTTATTAACTGAGTTTTCTTTGTAATCTTGTAGTGATTGAAGTTTGTAAAGCAAGTTTACATTTTGGAAGCTATGTGTGTTGTAAGTCACTTCAAATAATTTCAAGTCACTTTGATGTAATTTCCCTTCAATATTTTGAAATAAAACCAAATATTTTGATAATTATATTCTTATTTATACTTTGATTTACTCTGATTTTATCTTTTTCTATTTACTAATTCTTTGCGATGATCCACAGTGACACTCTGGTATATATATATATATGAAAGATATATTGATACCAAATGAAAAATACTTACATCCTGCTATCATAAATGAAAGATACGTGGGGTGGAGTTTAATTTTATATTTTTATATATATTATTATATTATGAGAATTGAATGGATGACTTGTTATAAAAAAAATGGAATTGGATGGATGACCCAACTTTTTATAACCCGTGCTCCTGCTATTTAGGTGGTTTTTGGAAGAGTTTATTTAAGCTTCTTTTGACTTATCTGATGACATAAGCTTTTATGTAGTGTATTTGACAGAACTTATAAAAATAACTTATGCCATCTTATAAGGAGTTTTTGACTTATTTTCATAAGTCACTGGGAGAAGCCTATTGAATTATCATAAGAGCTTATGCACTAAACACCCTCTCCATGTTTTTCACTATTCGAATCCTCGCATGCCCCTTCTTTTTTTTTTCTTTCTTTAAGCGCTTATGGCACAAGCTCTCATGCGATAAAAAGTCTTATGTAATAAGCTCTTAATTAAGTTGTTTACCCAAACGCACCCTTAGCCTGCAAAGGCCCACCCAATATCTTTTATGAAAGAATATGGCAGTGAAAAACCTAGCGTCGTCACACAATGTAGCAGCTTCTAGTTCCTTTTTTCGTTTCCATTCTTCTTCTTCATTTCTCCTTCTCATACACTGTAGCGCTCTGCTTCTGCTCGATCTCCCATTCCGTCGTTCACTGCTTTGCCGTTCCATCATGCGCCACTCCTTGCTCCGGCGTTCCCTCTGTGTACGTCCAAATCTCCTTTTGCAACGGTTCAGACCGACCTCTAACCAGTTTTACTGGTTTTAAACCGGTTCCACAGTTTTTCCACCGGTTCCTCGCATGATCGGTTCTGGGGGTAATTCTAACCGGCATGGTGTCCGGTTACTGGTTGGACCGGTCCCACTGATAAGTCCGGTTTTAACTACCTTGCTTAGAACTTTTATCACTACTTATTTTTACCAGAGTTGTTAATTAGCTATATAATTTGACTATCATCTTGGTAATGGTAATTAAGCACATCGCTTAAGAATTAAGTTCCACATAAACATGTAGTAACAAATAGTCAAATACTCATTATTCCAATTGATAAATTTATATAACTTAAGTTATACGGACATAATGAGCATCAAACACACATACAAACCAGGGTAGTTTGTCTTCAATTTTGTTGCATCAGGATATTATTCGGTCGATAACCGAAAACTAGTCTTTTGAGATGTTGAGATTATCAAAATGAATTTTGCATCTTTCAGCAAAGCTTTTTTCATACGCGTGATAAGAATCAGATCCCTAACAAAATGCTTAAAAAATCTAGTTATATATCAATTGTACTGAGCCTTATTGGTTTAATTTGCCGTCAATGGTTGTAAATATATATGGTCCATTGATGAACAAACAGTAATAAATCATTGATTTGATAATTAAGAAAATCAACAACTATAATGAAGGAGAATGGGATGAAACATTGAAGAATTACTAGAAAATTTTATAAAATTTGACCCAAAAAAAAGAGACTTGGGCAGGTTGCTCCTCACGCATTTTTCGGTTGGAAAGGAATGTAGGAGAAGAATTTTGATAAAAATCTTTTGTTCAAAAGTTTAAAGGAGAAGAGAGAAAAAAGAGGTCAAAACCCCTTTTTCAAGTTTAGTCTACCTTCCAAAATTGAGAGTTTTAAAGGGAAATAACAAATAAAAGTGGCTTAAAATTTGTGAACTATGCTTATAAAAATGTTCTTAGTTCCTTTTGATAAATTCAAAAAGTGCCTCACTCTCATACTTCTTCCTAGCCCATCAATTCCTAATGAAACGGATGTAGCACTAGCTTGATGGAACCCTAGAGTCTTTACATGATCCAGTATGTGTGATGTACACTCACACACACGATAGGATATAATAGTAAATTACTTTTATTTTCCTTTCCCTTGCAAACCAAACAAGAGGATATAGAATATAAGTTATTTTCCCCCTTCTCTTTCGTCTCCTTTTACCAAACCAAACAAAGTAAGAATGTAGTCTCATTATATAAGTTCTTCATGTTGTTGTCCCTTCCTCAACACTAACCATGTGAACAATTCGAAATTCAACTACTTCAACATCATTTCAATATTATCTCCAAGGCCTCAACCATCTCCTTTACCGTTTTATGAGCATGCCATTATGTGGTATCAAAGGATCTGATATTAGAGTGGAAAATAAGTGTCCAAGACACGCGAGTCACATGAAACCAAGCGCATTTGTCTTAGCACTTACCCCACAATAGAACTTTGACAGATGAATTCTTGTTGTTCTCCATGAGTGTTCAGCGTGTTTGTTTTAACTTTTGTTTAACGCAAAAGGCCGTTTCAAACAGCGTTAGAAGAAAGCTCCACTTTCGAGCTTTGGAAAACAGTGAATTTTTTGTCTCTGGATGCGAAAAATTTGTGGTTACGTTCAGGACAGTCTAAATCAAACATGTTGATTGTGTCATTGTTGGCGTTCTTGGTGAGAATGTTCACGTTTTCGCTATTGGCTGATGGGCCCTAGTGATATTGATGCACGAGATGATGTGCAGTTAGACGCCAATTAAGGAGAAGAATCGAAATGGTACCTTTCAAAACATATTGTTGTGTTGATAAAAGCACCAACGTTTTGTAGGGTAAATAGTGTTAGCATATTTGATTAAAAAATTGATTTAATTATTTCATTAGTCTCTGGATTCTTTGGAATAATTCAATGGTTTCGTATACTATTTTTTTCAAGAGTTTAATTTTTATGCACCATCAGTGTTTTTACACTGACAATTAATCAAAAAGTTTGGAATTAATAACTTTTAATATAGTTAGATAAAAAGTCAAATATTTTTAATGGTTTGTCAATTTTTTATTGGTTGACAGTGTAGGTTTTACACTGTCAGTATATACCAATTAAATCATTTTTTTCAATTAGATTCTTAGACTTTTGAAAATTATAACCAAGTCTCTTATACACATCTTTCTTATAGTTCCGTTAAGTTTATGAATTTTTCCTAAAGTGCAGAGACCTAATTGGATTTTCTCAAAAGTACATTGACCTATTTGAAATTTCCTAGAAATTTTAAGGACTTCCAAATGTATGTATGAATGAATCTTTCAATGGGATCCTAACGAAGACATAACTTTATCGAAAATGTGTACGAAGGACGGACTCAATTGTAAATTTTTATAAGTCTATGAATTCAGCTAAGAATTGATTTGAATTTCCCCTAAAAGTTTAAGGACCAACAAACTAATTAAATCTAAAATGTTTAAAAGTCTTGAAATCTTAAAAGAGCAAAATATAATATATATATTTTTGGTGAAAGAAAATTTAGGGGGAGAGGATGGTGTCCCAATCTAAAGTAGGGAAAACATTTGTACTTTATGAACACTTACAAACAAGCAAAATATAATATACTATTATTAAAATATAAAAAACATTAAAAATAGGCTTATTGATTATTGCCAATCACACTATGTGCACCATGGATGAACCAAACTTTGACAGGACCATTATAGAATCCTTGGGAAATAGATCACATGAGACTGATATATATGTACATGATAGGTATCTCGCCTTTACGCCTATCCGATATACACTCAAATCGGGTAACTAAACAAAAAACGAGTATCTATCCTAATCTCACGATATCTCCCATGAATTAGGGGTCACCAAAATTGTATGACCCGCCCGAAATCGTCCGACCCGTTATTAATTTTTGTGCAATGGTCGGGTTGAATCGATTTGGCGGGTTGGACGGGTGAAAAAATCGGTTTAAGATGGATAAGAGCGGACGGGTTCGGGTCTGGTTTATGTCATCCATCGGTACCCGACTCGACCCGCTCATAACAAAAAAATAATATATATATATATATATATATTTTATGGAGAATGGGCTGCCAAGACTGTATCTTAGATTTTTTTTCCCTCTTCTATTATTATTTTTTTGGTACTTAATTGGGCTGAAAGCCTTAAATTTTAATTAGGCTCGTTGAGTTTTTATTTTATTTTTTGGAATAAAATTAAATAATAAAAAATCCTAAATCCGTTTCAACCCGGTCAAAAACCGACTAACCCGCAGCCGAACAACCGATGTATAGATGGGCGGGTTCAGATTTCATTTTTCTTACATCGAACCCGTTCAAACCCGACAAACCCCACTCAAACCCGTCCGATACTCACCCCTACCATGAATAACGAAATAAAGGAAAGTTCTCTGTAAAGTTCAGGCCCATGCATGAACATGCTGCAAATTAATAATTCCAATTTAGGAAAAACCAGGCAAATTTGTATCTCATTGACAAAAAAAAAAAAAAAAACAATAACGTTCATCTCCTATACGGTCTATACCCACCCACGCCGTAATACCACTTTATATAATTTAACCCTTAGCAATTATAGCAAAATGCACGAAAAGCAACGTGTTTAATCTTTTTAATACCGAACATTGAACCATTTTTTTGCTTTTTTTTTTTACAATATTGAACGATTTAATCTGTTATCTTATTTTTCTTCCCATCACAAACGACAGGCCATGGTGTTGGCTTGTTGATCAAAATAGGTTTTATTTAGAAACTATTTATCAATTTAGAGTTATTTTGAAACTACTTGTTAACATGGTTTCTTTTGGATATGTGATATATTTTATTTTTTTTCCTCTGACGGGTCAAAGACGCCAGTCAAACTGACGCATACCATTATTAAAAAAAAACAAAAAAACAAAAGCTGCCTGCAGCGCCATGTGGTGCAATACAGGGGAGGCAGGTGCCAGGTGCAGTGGCGCCTCCCCTGCATTGCGCCACGTGGTGCTGCAGGGGCGTCCCCCTCCCCAAATAATAATAAGTAGTAAATAATATCATAAGAGATATTAAAAAATAATAGCAATAACAATTTATACCAATAAATATTCATCAATTATTACGGTAGTAAAAAAATTTTTACCTTGTAAGAATTTAAAGAAAGTTACAAACAATTTTAAAGGAAATATAAAAAAAATTATATTATAAGTATATGGAGTAATGATGGTAGCAAATAATATCACAAGAGGCATAAAAAAATAATAGCAATAACAATTTACACCAGTAAATATTCATCAATTATTACAGTAGCAAAAAAAAATTTATCTTGTAAGAATTAAAAGAAAGTTACCATCAATTTTAAAGGAATACTGCTATAAAAAAATTATACAATAAGTATAGGGAGTAACGATGACATTAATGATAATGTATCTATTTAAAATAACAAGCAACAATAAAAAAATATCCTAATAACAAGTAGCAAATAATATCACAAGAGGCATAAAAAAATAATAGCAATAACACTTTATACCAATAAATTATTTGCTACCACCGTTACTCCCTATACTTATAGTATTTTTTTTAGCAGCATTCCTTTAAAATTGTGGTAACTTTTTTTTAATTCTTAAAAGGTAATTTTTTTTACTACTGTAATAATTGTTGAATATTTATTGGTGTAAATTGTTATTGCTATTAATTTTTTATGTCTCTTATGATATTATTTGCTATTTGTTATTATTTGGGGAGGGGGACGTCCCTGCAGCGCCACGTGACACAATGCTGGGGAGGCACCATTGTGGCGCCTCTCCTATATTGCGCCACGTGGCGCTGCATGTAGTTTTTTTTTTTTTTAATAATGGTAGGTGTCAGACTGACTGGTATCTTTGACTCGTCAGAAAAAAAATTAAAATAAAATATGTCACATATCCAAAAAAAATCTCATTAATAACTAGTTTCAAAATAATCCTAGATTGATAAATAGTTTGACGATGGAATTCATTTTGATAAAAAAAAAAAAAAACCCGTGTTACTACTACTTTAACACAAAATATTAAAATAATAAAAACCCTAAGCGCCGATTGTAATAGCAAATCTTTCAACATTCAATCTCCACCGGCCAATCTCAAATCGAACGGTCCACATGAGTCGAAAACTCGTACTTATCACTCCCCACTCACCATCTTCACACTCGCAGTCTCTCACTGTTTCTGTTTCTCTCCTAACATGGACCAACACAAAAACATCGTCGATCCTCCACGTTCTTCTCCTTCTTCACTCTGAACCCCGATCCTCATTCCAATTGCAACCCACTAACTCAATCTTCATGCCCATCAATAAAAACGCTGCTTTTTTCACTTAAACCTTCGTTTTCAAGCTCAACTGGTGTAACGGATTCGCAATAAAAAAACTAAACTTTCATTTTTTTTTTGTGTAACTTTATATCCAAAACTGTTCATATTCGAGCCATTTTCAGTTACTTCCGTGCTCAAAGTTTCAATCTTTGTGCAGTTCCGCGTGCAAATTAAACCTTTCTTGTGTTGTGGTTTTCACTGAGTTAAGTTAACTGAATCTAATGGTGAGTGATAGTTACGGGAACATGATGTCAGATGTAGCGATTCGATCGATGCTGAAGAACCCTCAATACGGTGAAGAATTGGAGGTTTTGATTGAGAGGGAGAGAGAACTGAGCAGGTTGCGTAGTGGGTCGGCGCCACCCACCGTGGAAGGGTCATTGACGGCGGTTGGAGGGTTGTTTGATTCTCCGGTTGCGGCGGCGATGGGTTTCGGAGGAGGAAGGGGTATTTTTGGGAGCGAGGAGGAGCTTCGGGCTGATCCGGGGTATGCAAATTATTACTATTCGAATGCGAATCTGAACCCGCGGTTGCCACCGCCGCTGGTTTCGAAGGAGGACTGGCGGTTCTCGCAGCGGTTGAAGGGTTCAAAGGTGGGTGGGATTGGGGATAGGAGGAGAGGGAGTGGAAGAGGGGGTGATGATGATGGTGGAAATGGAGATAGGTCGTTGTTCTCTGTGCAGCCTGGGTTTGATGGGAAGGATGAGAGGAAGAGTGCAGTGGAGTGGGGCGGCAATGGCGATGGCTTGATTGGGTTGCCGGCAATGGGACTTGGAAGTAGGCAGAGGAGTTTTGTTGAAGTATTTCAGGTGACAGCTAAAGTCCAATTTTTCAACTTTTGGTGTTTCTAATTGAAGTTCTTTGGTTGTGTGTGTTTTTATCTTTTTATTTTTCATATTTAGATTCTTGTACTTGCGTTTTTTTTTTTTTTTTTTGATAATTGATATTGATCAAGATAGCACAGACACTGTATGGATACTTTGGATGCTTCTAAGTTCTCACTACATTCTATTACCATTTAGATACAATACAAATGAGAGAATAATTAGATGGATCAGAAAGATTTTTTTTCTTTGAAAGGAGATAGATCAGAAAGATGATAGTGTTTTATTGTGTCTATATTAACTAAAGACTATGAGTAACTTTTAAAATATTGATTCTCTCTCTTATTTTAAGATTTATGTTTTTTATCTTATTTTTAGAAATAGTACCATAGCCATGTTCTGTTCTATAGTTTTAAAAACTTACTATATTTATGCGTCTTTGTTAATGTCTTGTCTGTGCTTTCTAGAGTTCTGAGTCCGTTGTAAGTATGGAAGTATGTGAGTGACTTTGTCCTCATAAGATGCAAAGCAACCAATAACTCATTTGTCCACTTTACTTTAGTGGCATGCTGGTATGGTATTCTTCATGGAAACTGAGGCATAGTTTGGCAGCAATGGCATTTATAGATAATTGATTGATTAATCTGGGGATAGTCACTCCTTTTATTTTCTGATTCATGTCTCTCCCAGATGGTGCTGTTGACTTGTCTATGCACATAATTTTATTGGGCTTTGAAATCCCTCTTCCTTTATATCATATTTCTTGTTTAGTATTTTTTTTATTTTTTTTTGGCTGACTGGTTTTCAATTTTCTAATTGGAGCTCAATTTGAAGAATTTGCTGATAAATTTTGAGGATGCATTCACATTAGCTTCAATGAATTTGAAATTTTTTATTCACTAGTTAATTTTGCAATAAGTTGCTGTTATTATATTTATAGTGATCATGAGCTGAAAATTGAGTTTTAATAAATTATCTGCTGAACATTGCTTCTCACATCCTCATTGTACTAAGTTACATTGTTTCTACTATTTTCTTTGTCAAAGCAGGATGAGATAAATAATGCAGCATCTGCCTCTAAGCACCCTCACCGTCCGCCCAGCCGTAATGCATTTGATGACATTGCTGCAAAATCAGAAACCCATTTTTCTTTTCTAGATCAAGAATTGGATGCTTTGCAGTCTGGTGGAAACAAGCAAGGCATATCTGCTGCTCAAAATCTTGTTGGTTCTGCTTCTCAAACTTACGCTTCTGCTCTAGGAGCCTCCCTTTCAAGGAGCACCACCCCTGACTCTCAACTTCTACCTAGAGCTGCTAGTCCTTGCCTTCCACCCATTGGGGATGGGAGGTCCATCTCAGCAGATAAAAGAAATTCCAAGGGGCAAAACTCATTTAATGCTATCTCATCTAGTTTAAATGAGCCTGCAGATCTGATATCTGCTTTGTCTAGCATGAATGTGTCCACAAATGATACAATAGACGATGAGAAACGTCCCCAGTCACCAAGGCACAATGAATCAGATTTTCCTCATGATGTTAAAAAGCAGTCATACCTGAACAAGCTTGATTCTTTCCCTTTTCAGAGTCATTCTACTAATCAACCCCATTTGAAAGTGAGTAAAAGCAGTGGTTTTGGATTGGATCTGAATAACTCTTCAGTGTATGCAAACGAACAGTTAGAACCTCGTAAGGTTGGTGCAATTTCTGTTAACTCACACTTAAAAGGACCTTCTGTACCAACTCTTACTGGCAGAGGTAATTCAGCTGCTAACTATCAGAACTTTGATGATATGAGTATCTCATACCCTAACTATGCCTTGAGTGGGTATGCTGTTAATCCTTCATCACCATCCATGACAGCGAGCCAGCTTGGGAGTGGCAATTTACCTCCTTTCTTTGAAAATGCTGTTGCTGCATCTGCACTGGGAGTGAATGCATTGGACTCTAGAGCCTTGGGAAGAGGTTCAGCTTTAGGACCTATGTTTGCTGCATCAGAGTTACAGAATGCAAGCAGGCTGGGAAATCATGCTGCAGGTATCACTAATCAGCTGCCCTTGATGGATCCTTTGTATCTTCAATATCTGAGATCAGGGGAATTTGCTGCTGCACAGATGGCAGCACTCAATGAATCAGCGATAAATAGGGAATACACAAATAATTCATTTTCAGATTTACTCGGCCTCCAAAAGGGTTATGTAGAGCCGTTAATTACCTCTCAAAAATCACACTTTGGTGGTGTTCCATACCTTGGTAAGTCAGCTAGCTTGAACCATAATTCTTATGGAAATCCATCATATGGTATGGGCATGTCATATCCAGGAAGTCCACTGGCTGGTTCCCTTTTCCCAAACTCCCTCTATGGACCAGGTAGTCCTATGAGCCAAACTGAACGAAATATGCATTTATCTGGGATGAGGAATGTGGCTGGGGGTTTTGTGGGAGCTTGGCATTCAGACACCGTTGGTAGCTTGGATGAGAACTTTGCATCCTCCTTGCTGGATGAATTCAAAAATAATAAAACCAAATGTTTTGAACTTTCCGAAATTGCTGGCCATGTTGTTGAGTTCAGGTACATATTGCTGGTTCATAATATCTTTTGATTCTTGACCTTGAATTTTTAGCCAACTCATGTTTTAATGTTCTTTCTTTAACAGTGCTGACCAATATGGAAGCCGTTTTATTCAACAGAAACTTGAGACAGCCTCGATGGATGAGAAAAACATGGTTTTCCATGAAATCATGCCACAAGCCCTTTCTCTAATAACTGATGTCTTTGGTAATTATGTGATTCAGAAGGTAATTTTATTGTTCTGTTTGTATTTACATAGGATCCCCTTTTGATTTACTGGTTGAATTTGTATCTTAAGTTTTTGCAATTGGTGTGTTCAAGTGGGTAGCAAATTTTTCATAAAAAGCAAAAGATTTTCAAATTTGTTTTTACATGGCTAACTTATTATGGTTCATGTTTAGTTTTTTGAGCACGGAACAGAAGCACAAATAAGAGAATTGGCTGACCAGCTTACAGGTCATGTGCTGACCCTAAGTCTTCAAATGTATGGCTGTCGAGTTATCCAGAAGGTCTGCTCATCAATTTATCTGCATTATGATTGTTACAATAATTATATGCCTTGCTTGTTTTTTTGTTTTACAATCTTTTAAAGTTTTATGTTATGCATCGTAGTTTGTTATGTCAAAATTTGTTGCAAGTTGCAACTTTTAAATCTTATGGTCTATGTGGAAGACCAGGAAAATGTCAGCCCAACTTCCACTTACTGTTACTAGAACTGCCTTGGTCTTGCCTTCTTATGAATGAGAGGCATCAGTTTTGAAGGGTTGTCTAGACACCATGTTGAAATAATCACAATTAGCCACCTTTTATCTTATTTGTTGTAAATTGTCAGGTAATTTTTCTGAAACGTTTTACAATTTAAGTATTGGGGTGGGGGTGGGGTGTTTGAGAGCAACCTAAGGGTCTGTTTGTTTTGTTTTCAGTTTCCAGTTTTCATTTCCCGATTTCAGAGATACTTGCAAAAATGTCACCTTGTTTTTTTGTATAGGGTTGTTTTCATTGTTTCTTGTACAAATATTTGAAAACAGGAAAAAGAATGAAACAAGATGACATTTTTGTAATTATTTCTGAAAATAGGAAACCGGAAACAAAGAAACGGGCCCCAAGTCTTTTATTTTTTTCGTTTTCATGATGTCAGAAAAGCTATAGTGCCTAACAATGTTGTTGACCGTCTGTAGTCTTAAGTGAAACAACTATACATTTGGTGTTTCCATTTGCTTACATACAATTGCTCATTTTGTGTCGAGACTGATATTTTGACTTATTATTGCACCGTGGATGATTAGTGCTGCTATGATTATCCTGGTTATTGGTAAAGTTAACAGTTTGTCATGTCTTTCTCTTCTAAATATTTAGGCTATAGAAGTTGTTAATCTGGATCAGAAGACTAAAATGGTTACAGAGCTCGATGGTCATATTATGCGTTGTGTACGTGATCAAAATGGGAACCATGTCATCCAGAAATGTATTGAATGTGTTCCTGAAGATGTGATCCATTTTATTGTTTCAACATTTTATGATCAAGTTGTGACATTGTCAACTCATCCATATGGTTGCCGTGTTATACAGGTTACAAATGCAGCTTTTCCTTATTTGTTTAAATACATGTTGGCTAGATTGGTAGCTTGAAAGATAGGCATTATAATTCTAAACTAGTTAAGTTTCAATGAACAGAGAGTCTTGGAGTACTGTCATGATCCCAAAACACAGCAGATTATGATGGATGAGATTTTGCAGTCTGTTTGCATGTTAGCACAAGACCAATTTGGGAATTATGTTGTACAGGTTTGTTGTACTACATTTTGGTTTTTTATTTGGTTGTTATCCCATTGGTTGCAACTTGAGATTTTATTTTCTACATGTCACGTGGTCTTATGCCAAGTATTATCCTGAACAGTTGTCCAATTGGTATAATGAATCAGCTATGAGTATTCAAAGCATTGAATCAATTATGAAATCCCTTTAGGTCTAAATGATAGTAATACTTTGTTTGTCCATATTGTGAATCGAGGAAGGTTGACAATGAAATCCTTGAAGTCTGGTGGCTCTAATTTAATGTTTTGGTGATTTTGATGGCTTAATATTATATTAAAAGATCATGGATGGCAAACACACTAGCATGTTGATTTTATTTTAAGTTCAATTACCGGCACTTCCCATGTTCTCTCTTACTTCTTTAGGCCTTGGTCCGGCACTTCCCATGTTCTCTCTTACTTCTTTAGGCCTTGGTTTTGGCTATTAGGATATTTGTATGCTTCTCTGGAGTTGATTCATAATATGTTTCCTACTAAGAAATTTTGTTGGGTGATTTTTTTATTGCGTCTTTAGCTTTTGCTCATCTGCCTTTGATCTTTTATTGTTTTTTAAAAATTTCAGCATGTGCTGGAGCATGGCAAGCCACATGAACGTTCGGCTATAATAAATGAATTAACTGGGCAAATAGTGCAGATGAGCCAGCAGAAGTTTGCTTCTAATGTTATAGAAAAGTGTCTTACTTTTGGAACACCTACAGAGCGCCAAGTCCTTGTGAATGAGATGCTTGGTTCCAATGATGAAAATGAACCCCTACAGGTTTGTCCGTGATCTATGATCCCCATCAATGAATAACTGAAGCCATTGTCTCTTGTTTTGTTGCATTATGCTCCTTTCAGCCATCTTTTCTTGTCTCCTGCTAAAAGCTTTTCTGAGTCCCTACATTTTTGCATATTTGTGCATGATCTATGAGCACCTACAGGTTTTTATTATTTTATTATATTTAAAAGTTTCTTTTATTCTGGTTGAAGCCTGGAATCTGACGTCCCTTTGTAATCATCTTGTCTTTATCTTAATGATTTTATTTTCTTATAAGAAAAGCTTGGATATTAAATAAATAAACTACATGTGACATTACTTTGGATTGCTATAACACATTTTTTCATTAGTTCTGGTTTTTACTGGATAATGTGTTGTGCTTGTTGTCAAAGTATATGTTTATGCCAAGTTTTTCTTCATGTGGGGGCATCCACTTATCAGTCAAAAGGAGGTCTCCCTTTAGTATCTTCTACATTATGAAAGGCTTTCTCACATAAGCCCAGTTGCTTCATAGCCCCACCTCTCCAGTATCTCCAATGAAAATCTCTTGCTGTTTGAGTGGGGATTAGTCCCACACCCAATGGTAACCTTGTGGTTTTACCAAAAAATGAAGTTTTTTTGTTAAAGGAAGGGAATTAGAAAAGGTAGCTCTTATTTCCATTAACTAAATCTGGTTTAACTTTGGTACTTTCGTTGTTGTTTTATTGTTACTTCACATTTTGTCATTCTATCATCATTTCTACTTTTCTTATATTTTGCTTGTACTTTTGTTGGTTTTAGGTTTTGATGAAGGACCAGTTTGCAAACTACGTTGTACAGAAAGTGTTGGAAACCTGTGATGACCAGCAACTTGAGCTAATCCTTAATCGAATAAAGGTTCACCTGAATGCTTTGAAGAAGTATACCTACGGGAAGCACATTGTTGCGCGTGTAGAGAAATTGGTTGCTGCTGGAGGTACTTTCAATCTCATAAATTTGGCCTTTCATTTTGGCTCATATGTTTATTTTCTATTTTTACAATTGTCTCAAAATAGGTTTCTGTTGTATTCACGAAATTCATGTGCCTATTCTCATGTCTCTAAAACTTTTGAGTGTTTCTTTTGATTTAACAGTGGAGATTCCTTCAAATTAATCTATAGGCTCACTTGACATTTTTTACAAAACCTGCATGTGTGCATAACTGCATATAACATTTTTTGTGGGAAGAAGAAATTTGTTTTCCAATCAACCGTGGGATTTGAGAATTTGCTTGTATCAACTTTTTATTCAATCCACAAGCAGCACAAAGTAGGATGCTTTATTAGTCTGGTAATGCTTTGCAAATGATGAGTCATTCTCATTAGTGGCGTACAAGATGAATGATTTTCACTTTTAATTCTTTGCTAAGGGACGTGCAAAATAGATTCTCCTTTCATGAATTGACTTCATAAAGTTTTATGATACAAGCACAGTCACAGATTGATGGCCTATACATGAAGTGGAAGCTATTGACAGCTCAAGTATTTTGTTAAATGCTTCAAAATGTGTATGTAACTCACAAAGTTTTGTATTTGATGTTATGCAGAGAGGAGGATTAGTGTTCTGACTCTAAATCCTGCACAGATGGTATAGGAAATGAAGTTGTGTGTACAGCTAACTGAGGATAATAGAAAGCGCCTACTGTTTTTTCTTTTCATATCTGGCACTGCTAGTAGCCCTGTCTGTATTCAGGTAGACAGCATCTTATTGGAAGTAATAAATTGTTAGTTGTACTTGAAACTGTACATTTGTTAAATGTGAGAATATACCTAGAATCAGGTAATTAAGCTGAGGCTCAGGTGGTAAATGATGCCTGATTCTCATGCGGCAGAGATATATATATATATATATATATATATATTTATGAGTTAGTTTTAAAGTTGTAAAGGGGTCTGTTGACTGTACATTTTACTAGGTTTATGAGAGCCCTTCCTTGTATTCGGGATCCACTAATGTTTTGATGGATGAGGTTTTACTTTTTACTACTCCATATTATTAATCCTTTTGTTCTTTCCTTTCTGCTACACGATGCTGTCATTTTCTGTTTGAGCTCCATCAAATTTAAATTTTTGGTAACTAAGAATAATCCTTGTGTGGTTTTGGATCCTCTCGTGTTCAACATTATTAATAAAACCTACCAGGGATTTATATTATGACACATGATAAATCAAACAAAGAACACCTTTTCATATTTAACTTTTCTTCTCTATTGCCTTCTTCAACTATCTTACTCCTCATCCTTGTTTCTCATGTCCAGCCATCTAGTCCATGTGAAGGATCATTGCAATGCATACCCCATAATCCTTTTAGTCTCGCATTCACGTGTTGTTCCGATCACATGTGGCTAGAGATACTTGAGTTGTTTCAGCCCATTCAAGACTGATTAAGGTACTTGAGAAGCCTGCGAATCATGCAACATATCGCTAATGAACAAGCTACAACAAAACAGTAATGTTATCGTCACATTTTCCACTTGGAAATCATACATGCAAACATTAAAATGTGGCTAAATATTTCAACCATCATTTTACTCGTATTACAAGAAATATTCAATCACTCGTCTTTGTTGAAAAATGTTTTTTTACATCTCAATTATTAATGTGAGTATAGTTGGCTATTGTCGTATATCATATCCTTAGCTGAAATGTATATATCATATGTGAACGGGAGAAAAATATATGTCGCTTTTTGATACTTGAGTCGGCATCTCCATGGCACTAGTGTCAAAAGAATCAAGAAACCTCAACTTGGGAGCTAATATCTTCAAAGAGGCCGAATTAGGCAAAGCTAGTAGAATATACAACTAAGGGCTCGTTTGGTGGTCAGGATAGGATAAGGGCGGATAGGATAAGAGAACAGGATAGGAGTATGATAGGATATGAACATGATAAGCTGTTATCCTATCCGACGTTTGGTGTCCACCATATAACCAACTGGACAACATTATAATTTAAGTATGAATTTTAAAATTTTTTGTTTTTATTCTAAATGTTTTCATCTTTTATTAGATTTAGTTTTTTTTTTTATAATTTTCATTATTTAAATTTATATAAAAAGACAAAATTATCCTTTGTGATAAAATTACATATAATGTTTTAAATTTTTTAAATATTGTCTAACTAAAATTATTTTTTTTTAATTTTAAATATTCATTTTTTGTTTTTAATTGACATATAGTTAAATTATTATAATAATTTTTTATATTTTACAATTTTAAAAAATAATATAAAATAATAAAATTAGCATTGTGATAAAAATAAATAAAATTTAAAATTAATTATTAATATTTTTATTTTTTAAATATTTTATATTTTATATTTTATGATACTTTTTTGGTAATCATGTTAAATTTTATTATACTTTAAATTATTATTTTATTATACTTTAATTATTTTATATTATATATTTTTATATTTTATTATACTTTAAATCACCCTATCCTACTTGTTACCAGAAAAAAATACCTTATCCTATCCTGTTGAGTGTTAACCCAACCCTCCCCTCAGGATAGAATTTTAACTAGATGGACAGGATATGATAAGTGACAGGATTGCCTTATCCTATCCTGCTGGCTCACCAAACAACAGTTTCAGACAGGATATAATAGCTTATCATATCCTGTCTCTCTTATCATCACCACCAAACGGGCCCTAAAGGCTTAATCACTTGGCAGAAGTAGGAACATGTCAATGCCTAACCACCCAAGACACAAGCTTGAACTTAACCACCAAGCAAAAACTACACCTCAAGGCTTAACCACTTGGCAGAAGCAAAAGTCAAAGGAAACTTAATGTTTATCAAGCTTAACTACCAAGTATAAGCTACAATTCAAGGCTAAACCACTTAATAGAAGCAAGAATCAAAGAAAAATCAATGCTTAACCACCTAAGGTAGAAGCACAAGCTTAATCACCAAGTAGGAACTATAATTCAAGGCTTAACCACTTGAGAGAAGCAAAAATAAAAGAAAAATCAATGTTTAACCACCAAAGGCAAAAGCTCACATCGGTTGGAAAATGGGGTCTGGTCTACAACAAAGAAGAGAAGAACAGGTGACATGCGCACCCTCCAAGGCGTGTAAGAACACTAGGCTTTAGGTTCGATTCGTCCCCGCCAATCTCTCCTCGTAGATTGGATGCAACAGGTGTAACCGGCGAATCCCCTTCAGGATACAACGGAGAACCTTGGTTTGCACAAGCGTGCATGACTTACACATGAAATCTCGGTACCATTGAACGACATGTTAGTGTGACATATTTGGTAAGGCCTTATGTCGTATATCCTTTTCATGAGAGCTTACAGAGTCAAGCCCAACTCTAAGAAGCAGCCTTACTTCACTCTCATATAGGTGGACTTTACCAAAAGCACTCCCATAAGTTGGGCACCTCAGTACATATATGCTATAGGTCCATTAAGAGCAAAAGCTCACCCTTTTCCTTTTGTCCTTATGGTATCCAAGTACTTTTAAACCTTGGGATGTATCTATTCGTCAAGTACTTGCAATCACTCTCATAGTGTACTTTGGCCACATTGAACTCAAGACTTGATGCTACTCAAGTGTGAGTTGGGTTTCCACCATTGGTGATCATGTAGATATGGGCTTGATTCACATCCCTAATGATATTTTTCCACATCATATCACTTGTCAGTCCTTTCGTCAAAGTATGCAAGATTTCTTTTCGCCTTATAAAGACCTTGGATATTACTCCATTTGCAATTAGTTCCTCGACATAACTATGTCTTAGCCCAATGTTCCTGGACTTTCCATTATAAACCTGGCCATATGCACTTGATAGTGTTAACTGACTATCCCATTGTATGGATACTGGCACCATTAAAATTGGTATCTCATACAATAAATTTCTAAGCCATTCAATCTCTTTGTTACCTGCTGCCAGTGCTATAAATTTTTGCAGCCATGGTGGAACCGGCAATGCCGTCTTATTTCTTGAAACCCCAAGAAATAGAACCCCCACCAATTGTGAAGACTCAACTGCTTGTTGAAGCATGTTTTCTGTATAATTCACCCAATTGACATCCGTGTATCCTTCTAATTCTGAAGGATAACCATTATAGTTTAAACTATAGTTCATTGCCCCCAACAAGTATTTCAATACTCTTGGACAACATGCCAATGGTCTTTTCTTGGATTACTTGTATACCTACTTAGTCTCCTATAACATATACAATGTTTGGCCGGGTACATGTCATTGCATACATTAAATATTCAACTACTTTTGAGTATTCAAGTTGTGCTACTAGACTACCGTTGTTTGGTAGTAAAGTAATGCTATGATTATAGGGAGTAGTGATAGGTTGACAATCAAAGTGATTAAATTTATTTAATACCTTTTCTACATAGTGAGATTGGGGTAAACCTACATTCTCACCATCTCTTATTATTCTAATTCCTAGAATCACATCAGCTACCCCTAAGCCTTCATATCAAAATTTCTAGATAAGAACCTCTCAGTTTCTTCAACCTAATCTAGATCAGTACCAAATATTAATATATCATTAACATATAAACAAATCATGACCCCTTTTCCTCCATGGAATTTACTATAAATACCCTTGTCAGATTTATTTATTTTATATTTAACTAGCACAACTTAATCAAACTTTTGATCCTATCGCTTAGGATCTTATTCTAGTCCATTCAATGACTTATTCAATTTACACACTTTCTTTTCCTGACCATTAACCACAAACCCTTCAGGTTGTCTCATGTACACCTCTTCATTTATTTCCTCATTTAGGAATACCACATTCATTTGATGGATGATAAACTTATAGATGGATCCAAGTGCCAATAGCACTCTAATTGAGGCAATATTGCCACCGGTGCATATGTATATGGTCAATGCCATCTTTTGTATAAATCCCTTAGCAACTAATCTTGCCTTAAACGTATCAATAGTTCCACCTACCTTCATTTTCCTTTTGAAAATCCATTTACAACCTATGGGTTTGGAATCGGGTGGGAGGTATGCTAGTTTCCATCTTTTATTCTCCATTATTGAGTCCATTTCCTCTTGTATAGCTTTCATCCAGGAAGCGGGATATTGAGACTTATTGCCTCTTTAAATGCGTCTGGATCACTTTTTGTATTCTAGCATATTGGCCTATAAATGTCTATGAACTCTCTTATTCCTTCAACAAGGAACATGAAAAATCTTGGTCTATACGTTTTCTCTTTTCTAGCTCTCTGACTTCTCTTAAGTTCTAAACCCACCAAAGTATCTTTATTAGATACATTACTTTTCGGATCATGTACATTACTATGAACATTATCCTTGTGACTTGGAATTACGTTAAACTTATCTTCTTGAAAGATTCTTCCCTAAACTCAATTACTATATTAACAGGATGAGTCACTAGCTAGATTCCATAATCATGAATCTATATGCTTTGCTAATTTTAGCATAGTCCGGGAACACACATTCAATCCCCCATTCACACAATTTATTTCTTCCGGTTTGAGAATTTTTACTATTGCCCTACAACCTCAAACTTTGAAAATTTTGAGAATGGGCTTTCTATTTTCCAGAGCTCATGTGGGGTTATCTTGTTCCTTCTTTTGGAATCCTATTTACTATATAAAAAGACTTCAACATGACTTCTCCCCAAAATCATTTTGTTAGACCAACATAGGATACCATGGCTTCTACCATTTCTTCTTATTTCCTAATTTTATTTTCAATTATACTAATTTGTTATGGGAGTAAGATGCACTTGTTTGGTCAACTATTCTAGTAGACTCAAAGTAATTTGGGTTATAAAATTATCCTACTCTTCTTATAACTCCTAAAATATTTAATAAGTGTCTTATGACAAATAACTTCAATCTACCCACATTATATAATGACATATATAATTACCACAAAAATGGGTAATTGAAAATACTTTCACATCTAAAAATTAATTTTCTTAACTAACAAGTCATCTATAAATTTGAAATCACTGCTGTCATCTGTCATTAGATTGAAAAGGGTAAAGTATTTTTAACGACCTAACCAAATCACAAGTGATTGGTTGTCCTGGTGGCAAGTGTTCATTCTCCTTTCCGTAGGGTCTCTGGTTCGAGTCCTGCCGAATGGGTAGATTACTGCTCAACCACTAGACCGATGCAACGTTTGATGAAATCCGATGCCCGTTAATTATATTTAACCAATAATAGAAACGCAACCTTCCATTAGGTTGCTCATTTCAACCTTTGGGTGTCACCTCCTGCTACCGACCAGGTTAACTAAGCCTGTTTTGCAGGAAATCGGGTTCAAACGACCCATTCATGACCCAAAGTATTTTTTCCCATTTAGTCCCAATCTAAACTTATTTTCATGTCTCTATATTTTGGATTCATGTCTAAACATGTTCAAAGATAAATCTACATGATTTTCATTATAAAAAAAATAAACAAAACAATGATTCAATCATTTTCAATTTTCTATAATATTTCTTCATGAACATCCATGTCCATTTTAACAAGATAGAACAATCCAAAAACATTTCTAATTTCTTCAAAATCAAGAAAAAATTCCCAATCTTATATTCACATAATCATGCACTCACAATATAAGAATGTCAACTCTAAAATTAATTGAATCTTGAATGGAACAATTCCATTAATACATGCACTTGATATAACCATTTATATTCAACACCATTCTATCAAAATAGAACAACATACTTGCATGCATAATAAACCAAACATATTCATGTTCATCAAAATTCACATACCTGATTTTATTCTAAATCATGCATCTAATGCTCTAATACCACATGTTAAAACTAACATAAACAAAGAATGCCTTTAGGATTAAGCATACATGATTTAGAATACTAAGCATATCATAGCCATAAAAAGTAATTGTGTACCTTTCACCATGGTCACAAATAAACATATTTTTTATGAAGCATATGAGTACTCATCTCTCCTTGTTGTAAAAAGATCGTTCATTTCTTTCTCCCAACGAACGGAGTTTCCACCCTCGAACGTCTCCACTTTGACAATATCAAATGTCATCTCTTTCATTATTGCAACCATTTTATAAAACGAGAATCGAACCTAAAGATTGTTAGAAAATGAGGTCTGGTCTACAACAAAGAAGAGAAGAACAAATGACATGCGCACCCTCCAAGGCGTGTAAGAACACTAGGCTTTAGGTTCGATTCGCCCCCACCAATCTCTCATCGTAGATTGGATACAACAGGTGTAACCGGCGAATCCCCTTCAGGATATAATGGAGAACCTTGGTTTGGTTTGCACACCCTAAACCAAGCGTATCGTCAATGACATTTTACAGAATAATAGTTTCCTAAATTCTCTCTGTGCATTAACGGAAGAAAGGAAGTGATTTGAATGGAGAAGGCTAATCCAAATTTGGACACATTTCTTGTATGCAGAGTGGTTCTATTATAGACCAACTCATACCCCTTGGTGAAGGAAAACAACTCTCTAAGAGATTGAATGAGACAATACAATTGAACATGATATTTAAATATCAAACAGTAACATTATAAACATCTTATGTGGTAGCCCAGTGGTTAGCACTCATGCTTCCCACCACCTCGTCTTGGGTTGGAAGCCCATTGGGAGCCGGTCACCTTTTATTCCCATTTTTAATAAAATGGTTATAAAATGTTCAAAACTCAATATAATGTTAATAAAATATTAACCACTACAAGCAGAGGTTTACATAAAGACCAACTTAACCTAGACAACATAACAAATAACTAATCTTGACCAAAAGGAAATCCATGAGTTACAAGAACACAATTTAGTGGAAACAATTTCATGGTCGATGTGATCACTCTAATAACATATTAGAAAACATGGCAAGAGCCAAGAAAACAAGAGAGTTTAATTAGAGAAAATTGAAATTGTGTATGATTGAAATGTGAAAAGTTATTACATCAAGCTAACTATGTACCTTATATATAATGTGAGAGTAGTAATGAACTTGTAAGTTGTAACTAATCATCAACCAACTATATCTTTAACATATCTTATTCAACCAAGATAACTGAAGTATCTTTAATTACCCATAATGCACTATTCGTCCAAAAGAAAACTTGTGAAATCAAATTAACATGTAAATAAATCAACGGAAGAATCAAAAGGAAGGTAAGGATCCATAAAACTGCATGGATGAGGGGGGAAATAAAATAGCAAGAGAAGAGGTAGGCAAAAGTAAAAACCCAAATTTGTAAAATGAAATCCATTTGTGTTTTAATTAATTAACTCAAAGCATTACCTCTTTTCTTCATCATCAATATCACTGCTGCTTGCTGTGGACTTATAGTTGGGAATTGGAACTCGTCCAGATTCTATATGCCTAAGGTCTTCCAAAAGGATTTCATAGTGTCTCTTCACTTCCTCAGCTGATTTGTCACCAACTACTTTGGCTATATTTTGCCATCGATCTGGGGTATCTTTATCATACAAAGCAAGTGCGTTTTCAAATTGCTTGTTCTGCATGGATGTCCAAGAGGTAGAATTTTCTTTGTTATTGTTGAGGGAGTTTGAAGCCATATGTTAGCTCAGGTGCTTGTTCAGCTAGTGGAAATGGAAGGTTCTGTTTCCAAGTAATTTGGGAGGGGACAAGAAGAGAATAGCTGAAAACAATGGAAGGAAGGAATGATGGGTCTTTTTTCACTAATAAATAGAGGTAGGTTTGATTCATAGAATGATATATGTTATGGGTTCCATTGAGTTAGTATGAAAGCTTAATGTGGTATTTTAACTACGAGGCTCTCCTACCTGATACACCAATTTTTTAGGTTGGACTTTCCTCACGGGCTTAAGTCATAACAATTGGTCTTTTCGTTAAGACTCAGGTGAAAGGGTTACATATGGGTTTGAGTAAGTATGAAAGCTCAATGTGATAGTTAAATCATGAAGTCTTTCACTTGATCGACTAATCTTTTGGGTTGGGTTCTCCATTAAGTCATAACAAAGACGCTCTCTTTTATACTTTTATAAAAGTGATAGGATGGTCATGATGGTGGATCCCATCTAGATGTGACCCGTCTCTTTTGGGAATTTAGAGTGGGACAAGGTACAGGGAGAGTCTTTTTGATACCCTTGGATTTATTTTTGTAGAGTTTTAAGGCATAAACCTTCAGAATTCAGATGATATCCATATGAGGTAAATGCTCATGGGAAAGGAAAAGGGCAGAAAAAAGTCGTATATCTATGTAAAGGTCATTGAAAGGCTGAAAGACAAACAAACAATAAAACAAGGGAAACGATAGTTTATTCTATTTATGGGCCAATCACTTGGTAGGATGACATAAAACTACACCCTTTGATTTATTATCATATAGCTGCCTCTAAACTCATGTTATTGATTCTACCGAAGTACCAAAATGTTTTAAATCATTGAAGCGAACTCTATAGCTATTTTATCTCTATATATGCTGTGACATGACAATTATATAGCAAACTGTTTCGGTGGAATAAGCTTCATTCTAGCAGTGAATCACGAAGAAAAATGATGGAATCTATCTCTATCTCCTACCACAGAAACATGTCCTTTGTTATGCTTAATTTGACTGGCTTTGGCTCCTATCTTTATTTCTTTATTTATTTTTATTATAGCCTCCTGCTATAATCAGAATGTCCTTTGATCTTGTTACTTTTCGTGGAATAAATAAATAAAGCATGGCTATCTTATCGTGTCACAATTTGACAAGAAAGCTACCAAACAGTAACAGAGAACAATGGATACAATACAGACAAAGGGAGGCAACGTGACCAAGACTAGACATGCCCTACTAGATTGTTTTGTGGAAAACAGGAATCCGGACCAGACCCTTAGTGTTTATTGTTGGCTTACTGTCCAAGAAACTTATCAGGGCTATCACAGTTTGCGAGTCTAATGCATGCCACATGCCGTACAAACAAGGCAGCCAAATTTTGTTGCCTGCAGTGTCCACTAGCCCCTTGTCCAAAAAGACGTGCAAAATGCACCAATCTTCTCCAATACAGACCAGGAGCGACTAGTTTGCAAATAGCAAATTACTGCCATTTGGATTTTATCTTCAAATATGCATACTGCACTTAATGATAATAGTTTTTAAACGTAACAAATTAAAAATTTGTTCGACACGATATCCTATTGTAATTCTCCCGATTGGCCATGTTGTAAGCCCCCTGTATTGGGTTAGAATTTGATTATTCCCACTATCAGTGAAGAAGAGTCATAGATGACAGACAATAATTAAGAGCCACGGAGAAGAATGAATGCTTAATGAGGCGCTGGCCCAACAGTACTGGTGGCTATTTGAAATTCTAGTCATTTATATGGTTGAATTACAAGCAAGAAACTTTGATCTAACTAAAAGGCATTTAATTACTAAGCTAAACAAAATTGGCCAGCTGTGTGTTGTTGCTTAATTCCAAATAGAGGTCCTAAGTTCAGAAAGTGTCAGACTGTCAGGCCCCAACCCAAGGTTAGCTACATGGTGGTTACGGAACCATACCAGTATTCTTAATGATAAGAAAAGTAAGTTAGTGGTTATGCAAAAATGTGATAAGCCCTTTGGAAAAGTTATAGATAAGAGCATGAGAAAATACCTCTAATGACAGGTAATATAGTTTGACTCAATTATTTTTTTTTTAAATTTGTATAATGTCTTTTTGTTATTTAGGCCCTACTTTTATGTAGACAAGAAGAACTTTGTTCCATAAAAGTTTTGTTAGATAAAAGTGGAGGGTTTTGGTTCCTCTAAAGTATAAACTTGTCTCAGTACAAGTATATCCACTCTTGAATCATTTAATGATTTAAGATCTTTATGTATTTTATCGAATTAAGGATGGACACAGTTTCAGAGGAGTTAAATCCAAAGTATAGGTTGGCCTTGGATCGGAGAAATGAGTGTTCAGAATGTGTGGGAGAAAATGATTGCTGATGAGATTTGATGTCAAATCAATGGTTCACATTCAAATCCATGCATGCAAATATTTTAGGTGTATGAAAATATTGATAAATAAAAGAAGTCCCACATTGAGTAAAAAAAAGACAATTAAAGTGAATATAAAATTCGAACCCCACAAGTCCAATTTGCCTTTTGGACAAAATTACAACTCTCATGATCTCACATGAAGACCAATTAATGGTTTCTATGGCCTCACGGTTCATGGTTCCTTTTGAGGCTCAAAACTATAGTGTTGGAAAATAAAAGAAGTCCCACATCAAGTAGAAATAAGACAGTGGAAGTGAGTATTAAGTTTGGAGTGCACAAGTCCAAAGTTGTAACTCTTAACCACGATCCCACGTGAAGATTCACTCACTCACCCTACATTGTATGACTATGATGGGTCTGCTCATAAATTTCAACTGGGAAAGGCCTCCTCACTAGGGACTTGTCATTTTTATTTCCCTTTTCAGAGAACGTAGTACCTTTGGCTAGTGGTCCTTCCAGATGTGTTGGAGGATAATCCTTAAAGTTAAGATGCATGTTGGATAACTGTTGTGGTCACCACACATATAACTGGTCCCCGGTCCTGCAATCTTTTGCAAAAGCTTCAATGTTGGGACTTGCATAAAAATACGTTATGTATATAGAAAGGTTCCAAGTGGAAACCATTTCCTTTTGGATGTGATGAATTTGTGGATAAGCAGATAAAGGAACAAACTTAGTGTACCAACCAATGGACATGAAATTAGTTTCTTTCACAATTCATGTTATGCAAATATATATTATTAAATTAAAATGAGCGGTTATAAACTTTTTAGAATAATATTCTAAAAGCATTTTATAGTGTTCCACGATGATACTATGGGAAAACCATGTTCCTGATGCACAATTTTTTTTTAAACTCGAGTATCCTCCGACCTGGCATGAGTCTGAAATCAAACCCCTAACCACATGCTTAAGGGGCCCGATTATCTACCAAATGTATCACACCATGTTGGTTTATTGATGCAGAAATAAACATGCGATTAGAATTTCTTGAATTTTTTTTTATAGGTAAATGTTATTATATATGTTAGATGTTAGGTTACCTTTTCTCTGACAATGTTTGAATCCTGGACCTCAAACTCATACTCCTTATACACTTAGCTTAAACCGGTTGAGTTACCCCAAGTCCCCGACCCCATAATTTCTTGAATTAGTCTTGAAATAATTTCTTCATTTTTTTATAACTGGCCAAGAAGTAACTCCAGAGAGATGGATAAGAGATATGACAATACACCCATCCCACTTAAATTTGATCAGTTACGGATTTTTGGATATTGCAGGCAGTGACGGATTCAAAGGATACTTGCTTCCCCTCTTCAATACATTTTGTAAAACGTAATTATATAATGTAGAATTTTTTTAATTAAAAATACTTTATAAACAATACTTATATATTTGTCCATCCTCTGATATTTTTTAGATTCATCCCAGATTGCAGCTACCTTTATTCAAAAGTTGTTTGTTGTACAAGCTTTTGAAACAAATAAATAAAAGGGAGACATGAAAACCACCTTTTTCTTTAGAAAGCCTATTTGAAGAATTAAGTGTCTAAAACTATTATTGATCAATCACTAAATGCTGGGTACCTAGATCATATGACTCGTCTAATTTACAATTTTCCTTATCAGGTACAATTCTAATAAGCTTCAAATAGTTTGTTGTAACCTGGGTGCACAACGGAAACAACAGTAGCCGAAGAATTCAAAAGAAATAAGCGTGCTTGTGGACAGTACTAGTATAATGGGTGAGATCTCTTTAGAAGCTCGTGTTGCACCTCTTTTCATTCTAATTAGCTTCACTGTTTCTATCCTAGTATGCTACTATGATCAACTAATCATATAAAGAGAATTAATGCTGAACTGATCATAGATTTGACATTTTTTCTTTCTTTTTAAAGTCTTAATACAGAAATGGCAAGGGGGTTGGGTGCTGATTAACAGCAGAATAAGAACAATATTTGTCATTTCGTTACACCAACTCTCAATTGCACTCTACACATCAATTTTATTGAACATCTTACAACCTCACCTTCCCACAATAGGGTCCTAAACAGGACTCCTAGATTTCCCTGGATCGACTTCAAGTGTTATGGGCCTAGTACATCATCTATGATCTAACTAACCTGTGTATGCCCAAATAGGCTAATAAAATGCCAAAAGGAAATGGCCATAGCATTCAAGCAAGCAGAAAACCCAGGCTAGAGAAAATTAATTATAATTGTATAGAAAGCTGAAACTACATTCATATATTCCGAAACTGTTTTTGCAAGCCACTAGTAAATCTCATTTGTAGCTTTTCCTAATCAAGGAAATTTTCTCTTTTTTCCTTTAATGTTGTCCTACAGCTACAGGTTTCAATTTAATGTACTACTTTTGCTTTTAGCACAACGGAAACATGTATTGTGATAAAAATGATATTTGCATGTGAAAATATTGATATTATTCTTAAATCACATTTTTTAAAATATTACTTTTACTTTTTTGACCCAAACAAAGAAATTCACTTACCCATTGCAAAATAAGAGCTAGAGAGCTCTCCAAAATATACAAAGGAATTTGGATCCTCTGTAGTGGTCTCTCATGCCTCTCCTATCCGACAATAATGGGAACCATTAGATGCACAAATTTTGACTGCACCGCCAAAGAGAATTCAAGTCCAAGTCCATATGACTCAATTAACCATTGTAAGAGAAAAGAAGAGTGACTCAATTAATCATCTAACAAATTAACAATATGATCGGACAGCATACACCATCACAATTCCAAATGATACACCCCGTTTGGATTTCCAATCTTGCAAATTGCTAGAACTAAATTAAAGAAAAGATAATAAAAATCAATCAGATTGAAGAACAAACAAATCACTAAAAAAATACATCCCTTCATCACTCACAACTGGCCAATTTACCAGCCAATACATGTCCATCAGTTTGGGGGACAAAAAGTAATGACATACCGAGGTGCTTTGCAAGTCTTTAGCCCTGCTGAATCATCATAAGCGTAGCTATAAGCCTGAGGGCAAATGGTCTTAAACAAACGAGCAAACACACTTGGCTTACAGCTTTTTGGGCTAGCAAACTCCCCAGTACAACAATACTTATCTGACTTTGCAGCCAAACAAGCACTCTTGCACCCCACTACCTTCCCTTGCCTTTGCACAACTAATGCAGAAGGGCAACAAACATTCAAGTTAGCCTCACATGCTGCAACCCCACAACCTACACCACCACCCACAGGCTTCATGGACACTGGAAGGTTAAACCCATCAACCAAACTAACATCATAGAAATGCAAGGATGATTGAGAGGTTCCAAGGGTCATTTCCACAAGGGTAGCAGGAGGTACTCCACCAATTCCCTGGCACTTCAAAAGGCCAGCACAATCACCTGTTTCACATGAACCTTTGCCTGTTTGTTGGTCAAAGCAACATCCTTGTCTTCCCCAGATTCTCCCTGACCACCCTTCAGGGACTTCCAGAACCGCCTCTTCCCCGCTGCAAAGTTGAAAGCCCCCATCTTTTGGAGATGGGTGCCCTGCACTGCCAAGGATTCCAGGCCACACGCTCTCTTTGCAGTTGTTTACCAATATGAGTTGAGTCCCATCTGCAACAAAAAAGAAAGTAAAATGCCCGTTGCACATCTTTGATGATTACATTTCATCACATCAAAATTGGGTGGAAGAATATTGATTGGTATAGTTGTTCAGAAAATTTGTTTAGGCACATGAGGTTATATATAAAATTTCTTGCATAGTACACTCTAATAGGATAGACTAGGCCAATCACATTATTAATGATTGGTTCAATGCATCCATTTATACAAGAATTTCTCCAAGTGTGTATTTTGTATTATTAACAACAAAACATCATTAGGCAATGACACACGTTGTCTAGAATAAAACATATGAAGACATAAATTAAGTGCATGAAGCAGATTGTTAAGAGAGTGGATTAGAAAGAGTACATGTAAAAGAGATGGAGACGAGTATGCAAAGGAAAATGAAGAGATGCGAGGAAGTAGGCATTGGAGTTTGGAACGCTGAACTGTTTTCTGTGCTATTTGCTATTTGTGGGAGCGCCTCATGCAAGAGAAGGAATGGGAGAAAAATAATGCAAGTGGGAGAGGGTATCCTCCACTAGGAATAGTAGTTTCCTTCTTTTTAGCCATTTTCAACTTTGCAGAACGGTGTTATTTTAAAAACGGTTCGCTAAAGCACTCACTACAACTTTGAACGGTTACTTCCCTTGTCCTACCTCTCTGCCTTTTATGCTTTCATTCCTTTATTCCTATTTTCAAATATATATATATATATATATAACTTTGACTATGTTTTCTTTATATTTACAATACATCGAATTAAAGTTATACTCTAATCTTTGTTATCATATAAGATTAATCTTATGAGCTTAATTTTTCCCACTAACAATATAAAAGAGTTTTACAGGTTTGTTTGAACGAGGCAGGGTTTTATTTGTTGTGGTGATGTGGTTAGCTTTTATTCGTTGTGGCGTTGAAACATGGGTTATATTTGGTGTTATTGGTTGGGCTAATTGTTGAGCTAGGCAGGGTTTTCATAGTTTTACAGGTTTGTTTGAACAGCTAACAGTTGATAGGTTGCTATTGCTTTTGATTTGATTTCTTATAACTGGGTTGAGTATGTCTTGCACTCTTATTTATATGTTTTTGCTTATTAAAAATAATTAATTTTATACTGACATTTAATAATATTTTAACAAATCTTTTTTATGATTGTTTCTTTCTGTTAGTTATTAAATTAAAAGCACAAATATCAAAATGTTAATACTTTAATCCAATATAATCAAATGTTAAAGACCTTATGCATGTCTAAAATTCCTCCTATCATCGTCATCCATCTATCTATCCTTTCGGATGCTAAATATGAAATTTGAGTTCTTTCCGATCGCTGGATCATCCATCAAACACTTTTGTAGATGCATGTATCCTGATGTTAGCTGTATAAAAATGTTGGTTGGATAGTCAAAAAACGGAATTCAGACCCCTAAATATGTGCCCGACCTAAATTAACTTATATTTACTATCATTTATTCAAAAAAAAAAAAAACAATGTTTTATGGCACTTCAGCTAAATATGTCAACGCCGTTTTGACATCACTTGTGCTCGCATGTTGTTCTATTAGGTAACGTTTGGTACAACTTTTATAAAAATATTTTTGGGAATGTAGGTATGAAAATAAAAGTTTTTCATATTTGATATAAGTTTTAAAAAGTTATTTCTAGACATAAAATTTTTTTGAAAATAAAATTAGTGAATGATAGTTATAAATTTGAGAAAACTCTATTCTCATGTGTGAAGGGGTAAAAATTTTATTCCCGAAAATCATATTTCAAAAATATAATTTTCCTATAAATAAAATATTCCAGTAAACGTCACTTTATTGACCAATGCAGTAGCAGTGTGGATCACACCGCTTTGACTCTAACGTTGCCAAATTTGAACAAGGAAACGTCAGTATACTTTGTTCTCTGAATTTCTAATTCTCATAAATGCATGAAAAATGTACAAGCACATGAAATAGTAAAACTATTATTATATTTCCCAATTCCCATTTCTAACATGGTCATTATATTCCAATTTTAAAGATTAGGATTAATGCTAACAATCTAACATTAAGCTACAAGCTCATAGCTGGGAATGACAAACAAAATTGTGGAGAATACGTCAAAATCTGTATATTGGGATATGTAGAGTCTGTTGACAGAAATACCATAATCGATTATGCTGACGACCATAATCGATTATAATGGGATGATCAATTGTTCACAAGAAAACGGTTACACCAATAGAATGGGCATAATCGATTATGGTAATCGATTATGGCTAACAGAAAGGGCTAACAGAATGAGCATAATTGATTACGGTAATCGATTATGGTTCGATCCAACATCTAAAAATATGCAGTCATATCATTCAGAAGAAAAATGTGAGTCATAATACACAAAGTGAGTTGTGGGACTTCCTGAGTGATATTGTTAGGAGATTTAGAGAGGATTTGTGAGCAAGAGAGCCTTGTGTGTGCAATTTGTATCTTGAGGGAAATCAAGAGAGATATAGAGAGATTGAGGAAGGTGCATAGGAATAGGAAGATCAACCTTGGGTGTAGTTCTTGAAGAGCATGGTGAGAAACATTGGTGTACAAGAATATGCAATGGTTGATGGGATTTTCTATTGTAAAGCCTTGTAATCTCTTTGTTGATCATAGTGAAGATTTGCCGCTCTCTCCCGTGGACATAGGCCCCACCGACTGAACCACGTTAAATCTGGTGTTCTCTACTTTATCACTTTTCTGCTGCATTTCCTTGATTCTTGCATTGTTATTGTGTTCTAGTTCATTTAGTGTTTTGCTTTGTTCTTGGATTGTTTCTGGCTTGCTTTCCTTGTTTGTTTTCAGTACTGTTTCGTGACCACACAAAAATCCAACAAGTGGCACCGTCTGTGGGAAAAATCGAAGCAAGACTGTGAAATAGAGGTGGTGTAATCAATTATATAATCGATTACTGTGTGGAGCAAGAACCGGAGAGGGAATAATCGATTGCTTAATCGATTATTGGTCGGATCAAGAACGGGAAGCAAGAACAGAAGAGGAATAATCGATTAGAGAATCGATTATTGTGTGGAACCAGAACCAGAACGAAACAGCGATCATGAGCAAGAACAGTGAAGAGATAATAGATTATATAATCGATTATTGTGCGAAACAGAGCAGAATTTCTGGGAAGTCAGGGAAACTGAGGTGTATTCTTTTCTCTTTTGCTTGTTGTATCTTTGTATTCTATTTTATTTTAGAGTTTGCTACTGCGTTTAATTTTGTATTTATAGGGAGCTTCAAAGTGGGAAGGAAAGATCAAGAAAGGCTTAATCATGAGTACCACTAGATATGATATTGAGAAGTTCTCTGGAAACAATGATTTGGGCCTGTGGAAAGTTAGGATGGAAGCAATCTTGGTGCAATTGGGATGTGCAGAAGCATTGAAGGGAGAATCAAGGTTGCTTCTCACTCTATCTCAAAAGGAGAAGGATGACATGATAAACAAGGCAAGGATTGCTATCATCTTATGCCTTGGTGATAAGGCATTAAGGGAAGTTGCAAGAGAGAAAACTGCTGCGTCAATGTGGGTCAAGTTGGAGTCCCTTTACATGACAAAGTCATTGGCAAATAGGCTATGTTTGAAGTAGCAACTCTATTCCTTCAAGATGATGGAGTCGAAGTCAATAGCGGAACAACTTGCAGAATTCAACAAAATTCTTGATGACTTGGAGAACATTGAAGTGAAACTTGATGATGAGGACAAGGCTTCGCTTCTACTCAACTTTCTACCGAAGTCCTATGAGCATTTCAAAGATGCTATTTTGTATGACAAGGATCAAACCATTAATTTGGATGAGGTTCTAACATCCATTCAAACCAAGGAGCTCCAAAAGCATCAAGAGCTGAAATTTGAAGTGCATGGTGAGGGCTTGAATGTCTCAAGGGGGAGAACAGAGAAGAAATGATCAAAGGAGAAGAAGTCCAAGAGTTACAAGTGCTTCAAGTGTCACAAGATGGGTCATTTCAAGAGGGATTGTCCAGAAGAAGGGGACAATGAGGTTGAAGATTCTGCGGATATTCTAGCAGTTGTGGATGACTATGAAGGTGTAGAGGCATTGATAGCCTTTGAGACCTTAGACCTGGAAGAAGGTGGAGTGATGATTGATGCAAGTGAGAAGGTGGAGGTTTTGGTGAAGAGGGGTGCTTCAGGTGGAGGTAGACCTTCTAGGGCATTACCTCGGGACAAGTTCAAGCCGGGCTTGGACTTGGGTTGGATTCTTTGAAGCATAATCATAAGTGGGAGAGCGGCACTAGGATGAGCACTAGGGTGAGTACTATGATGGTAGAAGATCTCTGATTTAGAGTCAAGGTGGAGAATTGTGGAGAATGCCTCAAAATCAGTACATTGGGAGATGCAAAGTCTCCTAGCAGAAGCACCATAATCGATTATGGTGACGACCATAATCGATTATGATGGGAGGATCAGTTGTTCGCGAGAAAACGGTTACGCCAACAAAATGGGCATAATCGATTATGGCTAACAGAAAGGGCTAACAGAATGGGCATAATCGATTATCGATCCAGCATCTATAAATATGCAGTCATATCATTCAGAAGAAAAGTGAGTCAGAATACACAAAGTGAGTTGTGGGACTTCCTGAGTGATATTGTTAGGAGATTTAGAGAGGATTTGTGAGCAAGAGAGTCTTGTGTGTGCAATTTGTATCTTGAGGGAAATCAAGAGAGATCTAGAGAGATTGGGGAAGGTGCATAGGAATAGGAAGATCAACCTTGGGTGTAGTTCTTGAAGAGCATGGTGAGAAACATTGGTGTACAAGAATAGGCAAGGGTTGAGGGGATTTTCTATTGTAAAGCCTTGTAATTTCTTTGTTGATCATAGTGAAGATTTACTGCTCTCTCCCGTGTACGTAGGCCTCACCGACTGAACCATGTTAAATCTAGTGTTCATTTACTTTATCACTTTTCTACTGCGTTTGTTTGATTCTTGCATTGCTATTGTGTTGCAGTTCATTCAGTGTTTTGCTTTATTCTTAGATTGTTTTTGGCTTGCTTTCCTTGTTTGTTTTCGGTACTGATTCATGACCATACAAAAACCCAACAAAAATTAAGTGAAAGTTGTGATTCTTTGTTACGTAGTGATGGATACAGAGTTGTATATAAATACAATTTAGTATTAGAGAATATCATCGTAACATGTTAAAAGTTAATCGATCAAGACATGTTATAAATAAAACTAATTCTACAATCTATGGAGTTATCAGCATTGGGTAGAGCTACCTCTCCCTCCAGGTACATCACCACCTGCCTCATGCTGGGTCTTTCCCTAGATAAGTCATTGGAACACATCAAACCCAAATTGAGAGCCACCAAAGCTTGTCCCCTATCAAACATCCCACCCAACTTTGGATCCCCAACCTCCAAAATCTCACCAACCCTCCACCGATCCCTAACCCAATCCACCAATATAAGCTCCTCAGGCAAAGCCTTAGGCTCAAATCTTCTCCCACAAACCACTCCCAACAACAAAGTACCAAAAGCAAACACATCAGTGCTTTTACTAGGTTTCCCCGTACGTGTGAGTTCTGGTGCCAAGTACCCCAATGTTCCCACCACCTTTGTGGTGCTTGGATTTGTACCATGCTCATATAACTTTGCCAAACCAAAGTCACCAACCCTTCCATTCATTTCTGAATCCAACAGAACATTCCCTGCTTTTATGTCTCTATGTATCACTGCTTGTTCACATTCCTCATGCAAGTAAACAAGACCCAAAGCTACACCCTTTATGATGTTGAACCTTTGTTCCCAGCTCAAAATTTCTTTGGGTTGGTCGAATAGGTACTTGTCCAAGCTCCCATTAAGCATGAATTCATACACAAGTAACAGATCACAATTCTTCCTACCCCAACCTAGTAACCGAACCACATTCCTATGATGAACTCTACCTATTGTTTCAATCTCTGACACAAATTCTCGCCACCCTTGTTTCAAGTCCTTGGAGATTCTCTTCACTGCTACTTGGGTGTTGGAGTTTGGTAGAATCCCTTTGTAAACTCGACCAAACCCACCAAACCCAATTAGATGTTCCTCCTTGAACCCCCTTGTTGCTTGTTTCAGCTCTTCATATGGGAATCTATGTGGACCAATGTTAAGTTCCCAAGGTTCTATAACATCAATTTTCTTAATTTTTCTAACCATATAAAATGCTAACAAAATAACCACAATCATCATTACAATAAATACAGAAACAGTGATCCCCAAGATTATGGCTTTTTTATTATTGTTCTTAGATACAGGGAGTGATGGCAGTGTTTTCAAGTTCAGAGATTTGGCTTCCCCATTATTCATACTGAAGCTCCAACCAAGGATATAGTGGGAACTAGTTAGCATCCCTGTTGAAGATGAAAACCCCACATACATAGTGTGTTGAAGAATTGGTGAGAGATCAAGTTGGAAAGACAAGATTGGGGAAGTGGGTTTTGAAGAGGTTGAGGAGAGTCTAACATCCAATTGGTTCCTTGAGGAATCCTAGTCCACCCAAGCCTGAATCACAGTGCCACTCTTCAAATTGAGACCAGCAGGAACTGATTTGTTAGAAGCCATGTTGTTCAAGTTGATACCAACATGGTTGTCATTGATGTCACCGAATTCATCGTCTTGAACAGTGTCAAACTCCAGTGCAAACAAGTGGTTTGAAAAGTTTCCAACATCATTAGGATTGAGAAGGCCTAAGTACCTGCTAGGATAACCACGTTGGAGCAGTTTTGAGGGAGAAATAGTGAAGGCAAAGCCATGGCCACCATGTTTTGGATAAGGGGAAGTTATAGCAAATGCAAAAGCAGTGGAAAAGGAGAAAACTTTGTCGTTGGTGGAGTTCTTGAACTGCATTGGGGTTGAATAAAACGCTTGCCCAATAACTTTTTCTGTGCCGTTTGTTAGGCAAAGTATGCCATTGTGTTCAATCACAGCACCTCCGTTTATGCTTATGTTGCTCGCAGCAGTGGCACCATCAAAGAACAGCTCTTGATGCTGGCAGTTTATAGGGATTGACATTGAGGCAAGAAGGAGAACATAGACAAATATGATGAGTGTTTTTGCCATAACAAAGTTGAAGTTGAAGCAGAGGAAGGGAAGAGTGCAATGCAAGTAATAGTGACAAAGTAAGGGGCTTTTGGTCTGAAACAGCACTTTCCTGTATGGTAGGTTAAGTAGTAAAACGTGGTTCCTTGCTTCCGCGTGATGATCATGAATGTATTTGTATCACATGACTCGTCTATGGTCACTATAATTCCATTTAAGCCTTGTCTCAACCAACAACCACAAGGTTTTCATGCTAATTGCAGTCAACTGAGTCAACACACGGGTACCCTGGCAGGGTTAGGATAGAAAATTAGAAATCCTCTTCCCACTTCCCATTTACGAACATGCTGTCTAGTCAATGGTGTCTGGTTATCAATTAAAGGTTGTAAACGTGCTTAAGTGTTAATAAATTATGACTTTATTTTATTAAGGGATAAATTATCAGTTGAGACTTGAGACACAAGATGTGACAAGAAAGTAAGATAAAAGATTTTCATCCCCATTTACATGTCTGGCTTCTTATTTACATGTTTATAATGTAATCGCTTTTTTAAATGATTTAGAAAAAAATTAATACGTACTTGTCATCTTTTTTTCTTTTGGTTCGAAACCTACCCTAATTAGTTCTTTGGATCGAGTGAGTCTACTGGAGTATCTCACGGCTTATGTTATGGGGCTAATATCTAGTTCGGCTGATTGAGCAAAGTTTTTACCCATTGGTTTTCAACCTCCCAATGGGGTGACTCCACAAGGATTCAAACCCTGGTTCCCTGAGTTCTCCTCCTTACGAGGACTAGTTGTTTCTACTAGACCACCACTCCCAATGATTGTCATCTTTTAATTGGATGAGATAATATTTAGTATAGAAATTGAGATTTTAGACCGGGGATGCTATCCGGTTAAAACTTAGAAGATCCCACTTTTTTCCCCATGTTTTTTACAATGCTTTTTGAAAATGAAAGAAATGCTTTATGTACATACCTAATTAAAAAATTTAGTCAATAGAGAAAAAATAATTTATTAATATTTTTATTAAGGAAAAATATTGTAAATATGTATGAACAATAAAAAAGGTAAAACTATATATAATATAACATGATTTCATTTTTCACACAAAATAAAAAACACAAGATATTAAGCTATTACAGATTACAATTGCCCTATAGGCATTTTCATATATATTTTAAAAACATTAGCCATGGAGAGATGAATCGGGTATCTAAGGAAGTGGGGTGTTAAAGAATTTAGTGGTAAAATGAAATAATTTTTTTTTTTATCTCCTATCACTTTCTATATTCATTTCTCTTAGACTTCTAGTATTTCTTTTCAATTTGTATATGAATTAATTCTTAAATTTAATTTTAAAAAGACTTAATGGATTTTTTTTTAGAAGCAAAGACTTAATGGATTAATAGCATGTTTGGTACAGCTTCTGGTAGGACAAAATCACGTCCAGACCTCTTGGACGTGGAAGCTTCAATTTGAAGCTTTCACTTTTTGCTTCCACAATTTTACAAACTTGTGCCACTATCATCGTGATTTTGATCCTAACGTGATTTCCTGAAGTGATACCAAAGAGGCACTAAATACAGCTAGTGAGAAAAGTGATAATGATTTAACATGTGAGTGAGGATAATATCTAAATTTTGATAGGAGCAAAACAAAAAATACAAAATACATTATGATATTAATTTCGAAACTAATGACGTGTTAGATATGCTTAAATAGAATTATAGTTTTGACCAAGTCCTTTATCTTCTTAACTTTTTTACCCAAGATACCACTGCCTTTCCTTGCTTAGTAGTTAGTAAAAAAAACTATTTAGCCAGTAAAGCTGCTTGTTTGATAGTAATTATTAATATTTTCTCTTCATCATTCCTTTCCCTCTCTCTTCCTCCTCAAACCCTTAGAAAACAAAACTTTTTTTTTTTTTGGATGAGCAGAAGTTTATGGGGGGTGAGAAAAGACTCTTCTCATTCTATGATTATAATAGACCACAAATCTAAATATTTGATTTACCATAGGATTATAAAAAAAAATCTTAAGAATGATGAAATTCAGGATTTATGGTGCGTTTGGGTAAACAACTTAATTAAGAGCTTTTTACATAAGACCTTATTGCATGAGAGCTTATGCCATAAGTGCTTAAAGAAAGAAAAAGAAAAAGAAAGAAAGGGACATGAGAGGATTCGAATAGTGAAAAACACGGAGAGGGTGTTTAGTGCATAAGCTCTTATGATAATTCCATGTTTTTCCTCCAATTGACTTATGAAAATAAGTCAAAAACTCCTTATGGGATGACATAAGTTATTTTTATAAGCTCTGCCAAACACACTGCATAAGAGCTTATGTCATCAGATAAGTCAAAAGGAGCTTAAATAAGCTCTTCCAAACGCCATCTTAGACCCAAATCATACAATTGTCATAAGTGGAAAGTAGACCAGCCAACTTCTGTTGGTCTTAGAGAATGCAACTAAAATGATAGGGTAGGGTAGGGTAGGGTAATGTTAACCTTCGTGTCAAACAAATGATTGAATATAGAAAAGCAATAACCGTAGCAAAAGAGAAAGGTACCAATTCGATTTAACATGGTACACAATATAACTCAATTACAAATCCAATATGAACAATATGATAAACTTATTCCGTTATCTCTAATCTTAGCATCTTATCCTTTCACCTGATACGTTGAGAATGCTTTAGAATGTGTATAAGCAAGACCCATCGTCACTTCTAGCAGTTGGGTCGAAGTTTTGTGCATTTGGATCAGTACAACCTTCAGGAACGGGAACACTTATTTGCTGGGCTGCTTTGCCTGCACAGTAAATCAAACAAGCAAAAATCTTAGAACAACTTTTATTTGATCCAAACATAATTTCGAGTTTAACTTTGATATAGTATATCATGGTTCAATTATGTTAGGCCATATTATTAAAAAAGTTGTGATAAAGATAAAGGATCTAACCATAGAAAGTTCCTCTATTGATAGCATCTTCGTTAGCATCACCAAGAGCAGCCTCACTCAAGTACTTGTCAGCAAGTTGGACTCTCTTCACATTCTCTTGCTCTTGGACAAGCATGTTACCATACTCCAAGAGCTTACTCAAACTCATCTTGGGCTGGTCGAAGGTTGGAGGTCCTTCCTTTGAGTTCACAAGCTTCTTCCCAATACCTTCAACACCAACACCAAAAACCCACTTCCTCACTTCATCATCATATACTCTGGCTCTGAGTGCACCAAAGAAATCTACCATGATACATAGAACAGTATTAGTTAGTTTGCAAATATTTACACAGGAAACGGTGGAAGCAACTTTTATAATAATTTGTTAGGAGTATAAAGAATTCTGGTATTAGTTTAGCTTCCAATAAGCTAGTTCTATAAATAGAGCTTCGTACATCTCATTTTATCATCTTTTCATCAAATCTTCAGAGTTTTCTATCTACCTGGCTTATGCCTATGATCTCTAACCCTCACAACCTCTATTTTCTCACATGATTGAAATTTTTATACCACTTGCCATAAAAAAGTCTAACTGTATAAGAACCAACTCTCCCAAAAAGTGAAGGCAAATGAGTGGTTTTATTTTGTCTATAACAGTGGGAACTTACCAATGGACTGGCCAGGGAAAGTGTCAACAAGGTTGACAATGTCTTCATCAGCAATATTGTCACTGCGGAAAATTCCCTTGCAGACACCAACGCGGTCATCCCTTGTAGGTGCCCAGTAGAACTTCTCCATACGGCCATCACGGATAAGAGGAGCATACAATGTTGAGAAATCGTTACCAGTGACAATAATGGGCACACGGGGGTTCTCTTCCTTGTTGTACATACCAGGGAGCTGTACATTTGTTGGGTTATCAGCTATGTTCATGAGGGTGGCATTCACCATCTGGTTGTTGACAGTGTATTGGGTGGTTCCACCCATACGACCAGCTCCTGCATCAAGGTCATTGATGAAGAGGGCACACATCTTTCCCTTCCTTATTATATCAGCAGCTTCACGGTACCTTTGCCTGATCAACTTTGCTGGCTCTCCTGCGTTTCCACTTTCCAGCTCTCCAGCACTCATCATGATAGGGCTGTAATTACAACATTAATTATAGGGGCTAGAAGGTTAGTACTTAGTACTAGTAGAAAAGCATATATTCAAATCAAGGAAGAGTTCCAATTTGAAGATGCCATTGGAACACACAAATCATTGTTCAGTGCTAGGTAATCAATTTTAAGGACAAAACTTAGTACAATTCCATAGGCACATTCAGTGTTGTTTTCCAATGGTAATATGATATATGTAATAGTTGTTACATATGTTATGTTTTCATTGATGAGCTGATATATGTCTTATTGATATTGAAAAACAACGCATAATGTACCTATAGAATTATACACAAGTCTTCTCCCAATTTTAATGCACCAAATTAAAGAGACTTTCAATATTGAATTAGTGGCTAATGTATTTAACTGAATCTTCTTCACAAGGATGAAACTCTTGACTAGTTAGTCATAGACACTCTCATATCATATAACAATTGACTTTTCTAAAAGTCTATACCATTAGGTAAGGCTCATGAATAGATTTATATCTAACATAGTTCATGTAGAGAGGCTAGATAGCAACTTACTTGATTCCCATCTTGGCAAAGACAAGCTCGCATTGGAAGGATTTTCCTTGACCTTTGCCTCCCCAGATACCAAGAATGAGAGGAACCTGTAAAAATAATGAAAACAAAAATAAAATGTGCCTCCCTATCTTACTAAAGGGCAGTTTCTGCAGGAATTATATAATTAATCTAATTACATGCCTTGATGTTGGGCAGTGTCATGAAGTTCTTGGTGATGTGAACAACAAGCTTGTCCATAAAAGCAGGAGCAATGTAAAAACCATCCATGTTGTTGTCCAAATTGTACCTGAAATACCATCATCATGACCAGCTTTGGATCAAAAGAGACCTCACATTTTCAAATGATAATAAAAATGATAAGCAAACACTACTAGATGTAGGATTCCCAGTATCTCTCACTCACTGTTTAAGTCCAGTACTAATGTACTCAAAAGAGCTCATGACTGCATAGTGAGTTCCGGCATCAACTGGAGCTTGGAAAAGGGAATCAACCATACCCTTCCCCCTTGTGATATCTTGCTGGTCATCTGAAACATCATAGGCCAGACCCCTCCACCTGTCCTTGTCGGTCTGCTGGCTTTCATCAATCTCTTTAGCAACAATTTTGAAACTTCCATTGGAAACCTTGGTGTTGGGGAGCCTTGAGGTAACCGTCTTCAAGCTGCTGCCAAAGAAGGCTGAACTGGGAACTGAAGCTCCAGCTCCAGAGCCATTCAAGCTCAGCTGCAATATCACAGTAGCTACTCTTTCACACTATTCAAACTAAATTTTTAAAGTTACACTCACTTATCACATGCTTCCAATTTCCAATCCAGTTTTATAATGCCTCAAGTAGGAAATAACACCATTTGATTTGGCATCTCTATAGTATATACCAACTATTAAATAACAACACATACAATACCATATTACTAAATTATAGTGATCTTGGTATCTATAAAATTAAGAGTTAAAAATTAAGGATAGATCATTTTAAAACAAAGGATAAATCTCATCCTTGAATTTTTTTTACACATTTTTAAAGGTTTAACAAACTTAGTGGCACAGAAATAGAAAGTTGCTATAAACATGCAGCATATCAAATGAGAAGAGACCTTAAGGACAAGAATAATTAATTAAAGTGTAACAAAGTAGGAAAAGTATCACACTGGAGTTCCATTGACAGCTCCAACAGTGGAGACTGAGGCAGCCATTGCTTTGTTGTGTACTTGGTGCTGCAGAGGAGAGAGGTGCTGCAAGCAAACACACAAAAGGTCTTTGAGTCGTGCAGAAATAACCAAAGGGAAGGACTTGTAGTAGTGGCTCAATTGAGTGTACAGAAATTCATATCTTCAAGATTGGTTGTAGAGTCCATAACATCCACACAATGAAGATTACTTGGATGCCACGTGGCAGCCATACAGTGCCTGAAAGATCTCACTCACCCTTAAGAGACATAGATCTGAGGTTGGTATTGAAGGCTTTTCCTGTGCTGCACCGGTATTATTAAGGAGAGTTTATTATTACCACACAAGAAAAAAAAAAGTGTTCATCAACAATAGTAACATTTCTAATGGTCAATTACACAAAAATTTGAGGTGTCATTTATTTTTTTTGATTTGTTAGCATATATAGCACATGCCAACAGACTCAATTTTTAGTTTTCATTTCTTCATGAAATTATGTTGGAAAATGGGCATGCATTATGATTGAATAGAAACTAGAATTTTGGTGATTAAGCCTCACCACTCATGGTTCAAAGGGCCTACCAATGGCATCAATGATATACACACACAAGCTGCTTTTTCTGCTGGTATTTCTGTCTCTATGAGCTCCAAACATTCCTCATACTACATTTGAAGGGAATTCGGAACTTTTTAGGGTATCTCCATTCTTATGCTTATGAATAGACCAAAAAAAAAGTAGTAATAATAAAATTTTCATGAATTATGTATAGAAAATGGCGAAAATGCTCAACCTTACATATGAACACGAACATTTTATAGAAGAACCGCCACCACGGATCGTGAATTGCAAAAGGGTTGTTTGTGTAAATTGTGTTACTTCAACGTCAAATTTAAACATTCTATTTGATAAGCTATTTATCTTTCATGTTCTTGTAGTGTTCGTGGAATATTGGATTTAGTTTTGATAAAAGCTATTTTCTTACATTTGAATCACATGTTATCATCTAATAATATTCGAGTTCCAAGAGTCTAGCCATATGCTCTAGCTCTAATGCTTTGTTTGAATTAGAAAAGAAGCAGGGAGGACAGACGTAGAAGATAAGAAAAAATAGTAAAAAATGGATAAATTTTTAAAGGGAAATGTTTGTATTGGGAAATTGTATATTTAACATTTGGATAAGGGAAATACTTAGTTTTCCAATTAAAACTTGTTTTTTATAATTCCTTAACGAGTGAGAGAGAAGTAATATAGACTTGCTTTTTATAATTCCTTAACGAGTGAGTGAGAAGTAATAAAGAAAGAAAAATCTAGTTATATCTCGGATAGAAAACTGGAAAAAAAGAAAATAAGATTAGACTAAACCCCCAATTTGGTCCATGAGAAAAACATTCGGGGTCTGAAATAGTCCCTATCCAAAATAAATTATCAATTTCATCCTTAAGAATGTAATTACAGGGATACTTTAGTCCATATGTCAGTTGACCACCTTTGACCACCAGTTTTTAACTGACGTGTTCACCATTTTTGCTGAGTTGTCAGTCAGCGTGTCTAATAGGATAGCCAGCTTGGAAATTTTTTTTCCACCTCTATTCCCTACCAAAATGACGCAGTTTCTCCTCTCACTTCCCCTATTAACCTTCTTTTTCCCCCCACCTTCGATGATTCATTGATAGAAACCCTAGAATCTTTTCTCCCTCTCCATTATCAACCATCTTCTTCTCCCTTCCTCTGGTTGCTACCCTCTTCCCATCTTTCTCTTTTCCCTAATCTATATTTCACCCACTTTTCATTATCAATTCGAATAGAAACCCTAATATGTATTTCGCCCCCTTTCTATTTTTGGAGTTGCATCAAAATGAGCTAGGCTTCTAAGGCCGTGTCTAGCCATGACCATAGTGAAAGGAGGTGGAGTGAAAGGAGGTCTAACTTGAGCACGAGGCCTGATAGGTGGTGGTCTTATAGCTGGTGGCAGTGGTGGTGTACTCTGATCGCCCATTTCCTGTAAATCAGACAGATCAACCTAGTGAGCAAAGGGACCAAACAATTCATATTGTGGACCAAATTAGTCTCTATCTAATTGTTTAATAACCCAAATTAGTCCCTTATAAAATTCAAATTAAGATGTCAGATTAGACTCCTGTAGCATTGAAGAGTCTGTATTATTGTCTCCTTGAGTCAGTACATATAAATTACCTATATTGCATTTTCTTCTTGAGGTTGTGATTGTGTCAATGGTACCCCTTCAGAAATCGGATTGAGCTGCTTTGATTCACGCGATTCTTCTCCCTTTAGCTAGTTGATTCACGCGAACCCCTTCACTTATTCTCCTTCGTCTCGAATTTTTTCTTTCTTTGCAGAGGTTTGGTGACTGAACGAAATTGTGAGAGGGAGCTTAAGGGTTTGGCAGAGACGAACCTACACATTCCCCACTAAAAACGGCGTCGTTTCGTTGCAGACCCCTCCCCTCAAACGCATGCGTTTTGGGCCTGACGAATTTTGGCTTTTATTTTGAATTTTTTTTCCTGTTAATTTCCATGTTGGAATACAAGTAAGAGGTGCTACCTGACAACTCAACAAAAACCTGGGACACGTAAGCTGGAAACCGGTGGTCAAAGGTCGTCAACCATAGGAAGGACTAAAGTGTCCCGATAGTTACATTCTTAAGGATGAAATGGATAATTTATTTTTAATAGAGACTATTTCAGACCCGAGTGTTTTTCTTAGGGACCAAATTGGGGGTTTAGTCATAAGATTATGTTGTAAAGACATATTTACCCTTATTTATTCATTAACTCTCACCTGAAAAAAGGTAAAATGCATTGGGTAAATATGTAACTTTGAAAAAAAAAAAAAGGTAATATTTTCTCTCCAAAATCTTACTTCCCATGGAAACAAAAATGAACATATGGGACCCACTGTAAATTTCCTCTCTCTCTTCTCTACTTCTCCTCTCTCACAAACAAGTGAAGTGTGGATGCTCTCCCTTCTTCCATCTTTCCTAGTTCCCTCCTTCCAAAATCCACCCAACCAAACATAGCATAAAGTCTCTGATTTCTAATTGAGCCATGAGATTCAGAGCTGACCCAATAAAAGAACAGGTAGAATTCATAGCTCGAGTATGGCACAAGAAGGATAATTTTTTTGCACACATCTTGGGGACACCTTTTGTGGTATTCTGGAAACGCGTGTATACAAAGATGATAAAAAACAAATAAGAAATAGAAACAAATATATATGATGTCACATACAGTGTCTAAATTATGTATTCAAATATCACAACTCCACGAGAACGACCCATGACACATGGGTGAGGAACGTTCTAGAAGAAGAAATTATGTGTGAACAAGGCGAGGGCTTGCAGTGAGTGACGCAACAAAATGAAAGGGATGACATGCCTGCACATCCCTCTAATTGATTGCCCTATAAAATGTGACTGAATCAGAATAGAACAGGTGAGGCGACTAATCTAAGCCACCCTAAACACTCGCCAACGCCCACAAAAGAATATTGTGGTTCCGCTCTAGTCAGAACAATATAGTATGTCATTTTGTTTCTTTTGCTTCAAATAAAAATTATTTTTCAAATCCTCAATTTAGTCCTCAATTTATACAAGTGGTAAGAAATTCATTTTTTTTCCTTATTTTAAACTTTGTTATTTTTTATTCTCTAATCAGTGTCCGCATTATCAAAGAAATTAGACTTTTGTGTGAACAAAAAAAATAAAATAAAAATAGAACTATACAAAACTAAACTAAGCAAAGTGGATGGCAGCTCATTGGGTAATCGTACGTGGAAGATCAGGTTATGGTGGCTTAATTTGCAATATGCTAGGAGAATGGATCACATGCTTTTCTGGGTTTTTTTGGCTTCTCTACTAGTCTTCATCCTGAATTGCTAGCAATCTTTCATGGCTTGAACTTGTCTTGGAGATCTGGTCACAGAATGGTCGTTTGTGAGTCAGATTCGCAGATGGCTTTGTCTCTAATTACTAAGGGAGTGGATTCTTTCCATCCTCATGCTGCTGTCATCAATCAAATCAGAAGCCTTATGTCTTTGGCCTGGAATTAAAGCCACAATCGTACCAGGGAAATGAATGTGCAGCTTGGTTGACTAAATATGGAGCTGCCAAGGACCAAGATTATATGCTCTGGGAACAATGTCCAACTTAGCTGGATTCAATTCTTATGGCTGACGTTTTTGGTGTAATTAGGCTTAGGCCTTAGCGCTCTTTTTTCTTTCTTCATGATAAAAAAAAGCAAATAAGAAAAAAAAGATCATCACAATTTTATTTCACTACTAATGATAATGAATATACTTTTACATATTTACTTTGCAAATAAATTCACCTTAAAGAAGTTTTTTTTTTGTGAATTAAAATTTAGGGTGAGAGAATGATGCCTCGGTCTAAGGTAAGGAAAGGAAAACCTTCAAGCTTTATGAGCACTTACAAAGGGATTTACATTTGTTTCACCCAAAAAGACTAGTAGGGTCTCAAACGTGCAATATGTCAGATACAAGATCTTGTCATGCTCCGCTAGATCAACCCCTGGGGTTACCTTAAAGAAGTTACTTTACATGTAATAAGAACAAAGTTTGAAAATAATTGTTCTCAAAATGGAGTTGGCCTATTATGTGCGTATTTGGTTTAGATTCTAGAGGGCTTAAAATCACGTTTCCTTCCTGTGAAAGTGATTTTTGTGCGACACCCCTTCTTGGGTCTTCACATAGCAACACGTTACGGAAAAATAAACTCTAACTATGCCGGTTACTTTCGGAAAATAATATTTTATAACACTTTTCTTAATACAAAAATGATGATAAAATTTTTTTCTTTTTCTTTTTAACTTAACAACATACAACTACATACCCAAACATATATATATATATATATAAATATATATATATATATATATATATATATATATATATATATATATATAGACATACCATATGCATAAACAGTTTTGTACAAACACCATACGGGTCTTTATCATAACAGACCATTCTCAACATAACAGAGTACAGAAAATAAAAACATACTGACACGTAGTGAACCTTCTATGACCATATAACAAAATATGGCTCTCAGTAGCCAAGAGTAGACTGACGAAGTCACTACCTCAAAAATGGAATCCATCTACAGTTGGTCATATCTAATGATACCCATTGGGAAGACCATGGTGATCAATCCCACTCCCCGCAGAAGTGTCCGATGAAGACACGACTGCACCCTCATTTGGTGAATCGTCGTCGTCATCAAGAGGGTTGTACTCAGACTCATCCTCAATGAATTCCTCCGGATCCTCCTCAGGATCTATAACCATCTGCTAATGGATGTGCAATAGGAGGGATGACGTCAAGCTCTCCATGATCAACCAAATGGTGTAGTAGAAACCACAACAGAGGTAGGGATACCTCTATGGTCTCTACCGTACGATGCTCTCGCTGCGGTCCGATCGCTATGGTGCCTTCTGAAGTATGTATAGCTCCGGTATATATCGCACTATGGGCTCCCGGGTTAATAACCCATGTGCCTATGTTCTCCGCGTCCTCAAAACGGAGGGAACGAACCCCCGTGTGTGTCAACAGTATCTCCGGATCCATCTATACTCGGATAGAAATATACGCCACGAAGAAGAGGAACCAACAGTAAAACGCGCAAGGGTGGGAACCAATATATGGATTTTAAAACGATAACCATATGCACGACACACAAGTATCATTTAACATGTATATTCAAAAATAAAGCAAATAAGGCAGGTTTTAATCGTTGTCAAATAAGACAGGTTTTAAATTAACCATAGCACTGTCCAAAACGAGGCATGTTGGTTACTATTTATAGTATATGGTTTCATTGTCCATCAAGGCACAATTATGCAACTTTATGAATACTTGCCATCAAGAATTCAAGTCCAATGCATAGGCACGTCTGCCCCAAAAATGCATGTAAAACATTTTGTTCACATCATTTTCTTTGTGTTCATTCTTTCCTTGTCGGAGTTCAAAGTCTCACGACCAATCCAACATTTAAACATTTAAGTTTATCAATTATTCCAATAAAACAGACTCCAAGTCAAAATGTGCAAATCACGAAATCTAGACCGATGCACCAGTCTTAGATACGTAGATTTTAGTGCACAAAATCAATACAATGTTTTATAGGACATATAGTCCATAACTTCACCTTTAGGACACCCGCCTATACTATAGAACACTAGAACCCCGACGTCTCGGCCTCTAGGTTTGTTTTTCATTTTTAAAATCATTTTCATTCTGTGAAACACAAATCAAAAACAAAATTTCCTCAACTTATCCAAGTTGTTGGAAATAACCCGTTGTATAAAGCTATTTTACAGAAAATCATTTTACGTTGGAAATTCGTTTTATAAAATCATCAAAATAACTTAAAACTCATTTTCTTTCAAAAATCTATATTTTGGACCTTAAAATATCGTTTTGAGACTAATTCTCTGCTTTAACTAATATTGCTGTTTTTAAGAATATTTCTGTAAATATTGTCGAAATTGTCCGTCGCTTGATGTTTTTAAAACGTTTAAGTCTAAAATATGACTTTTCTAGTAAAATAATTTTCCCAACACCGTAATAAAATTATTTTTGAAACTTATTTTTTTATAATAACATTTTCTAATATTTAGAAATTTCTTATGTATAAATTAGCAGTACTAAAATATTTTCACGGTTACGTCTTCACTGTGACTTATAAAACACTCTTACGCCGTTAAATCATTAAAATAATCACATTTTCATTTATTCCTCTTCTCTAACCAATCAAATACTTAAGTAATATTATATTACTATTTCCCCTTAATTAAAACTTATTATTCCATAAAAAGCTTTTTAATGCTTTTAACCTCGTAATTAATTTAGCACCGACCGCCGTCTGTCTCTTCAATTCACAATCAACATCAATAACAATTTCATGTTAATAATATAGCAAATAGCACAATTATGACATGCATTCAAATATAATAACAATTAAGTGCAGTTAAATAATTAAAAGCAAATAATTTAAAAGCAGTTATTTCTAACTACGTAAAACAATAAATACACCCAAATAAATTATACAGACCACAAACCAATTACATACAGCTATCGGAAAAACCCCTAAGGTACTCCCCTTACCTCTTAGAAACGTTTACTTCCGATTTTGATTTTCGTCGCAAATCCGAGTGTCGGTATCACACGTACCCGATATAATAGTTATCCTTCAACAAATCATAACAACAAATTAACAATCAAACAATTAAAAACTCCTATTTTCCTACAAGAAGGTTTCGGCCATAGGGTGATTTTATGGCTAAAAATTCCTAAAAATCTTAAGCTCTTGGATTAATTATCCTTGATCACTTAAAACCCTAAAACAATGATTAAGATACAAGGATTGAAACAAAACTTCAAATCCTCCAATAACCAAGTTTCGGCCATGAGGAAAATAATGGCTTAGAGGTTTTATTTTGATTCAACATCAAGGATTCAATACATCTATGGGCTATAAGGATTGAATCAAGCAAGACTTGTCAACAAAATTTGAACAAAGTTCCTCCCCGACAACAAAATTTGGATGCATACTCTTGGATCTTGAATATAGAGATGATAATAAGATCATGGAAATTGGTTTCATGATCATAGGATTTTTCTATGATTTTCTATGAATGTTTGAAGTTGGAAACCCTAAGATGCAACATAATGATCATGGCCTCGATTCATAAAAATAAATTAAGAACATGATGATGATTAAGTGAGAAGAGTATGGTATACCTCTTGAAGATTGAAAATGAGCAAGAAATCAAGTGGTTCCTTCACAAAATTGGCTATGGAAACTTAGAAATTTTAAGTGAAAATGGAGAGCAAACTTCATGAGGAAGATGAAGTTAGTCTTAAATAGAAATGAATGGACTCACAAAGGGGGTTGGGCCGTGGGAAACTAGGGGCAAAAGGGTCCAAGCCATAAAATTTTAGGGACAAGGTTGTAATCTTACAAAATGACATTTTTGTGGTATTAAGACAACATAAGGACATTATAGTAATTTTGCTCCAAAATCATCATAACAAGAGTGAGTCACTCCTATGACTCACACTTATGAGTCATCTTGAATGACTTACTATTTATCCCTTAGTGGGTCCCGTAAATCCCGTATTCAGCTCCATCGTTCGCCCGATTTCGTATAACGCCCGCATAATATATATTATTTCACTTTTTGAGTGAAAATTTTTTAAATAGCCAAAGATGTTGGAAACTCCATAAAAACCCTAAGTATTTCGTTCACGAGTCAAAATTAGGTCTTTTGAGCAGTTAAATTTTCATATCAATAAAACGCAGACCAGGTTTCGTCTGAATTTTGACCCAAAATTTAATCGTAACCCTATACGGTAAAGTAGAGTATGGATATGATCTTGGTTTATCCAAAATTATTTTTTAAGTTTTAAAATAAAAATATAAACATTTTTGTTTATTTTACCGATATTAAAACAGTGAAAAACCGGGAGTTACATTTTGAAATTCTGAAGATGTCTGTTTTAATTTTAACGTTCAGTAAGATCAATTCTGGGTTGGGTAGAATTGATTTTAACATAAAGCAATAATTTCTAGTTTTTTCGTCGAGTAGAATTGATTCCAAGTGTTGGACCCACAATAATATTCTTTATATTCATATACTTCATAAGTGATTTTACTTTATCATTCAAACAAAATCAATTCTTCCAAACTCACTTTTAAAATATCATTACCAGACACAAATCAATTTTTTTAAACTCACTTTTTTTTTAAAAATCATTTCTTTCAAAATCAATTCCTCGAAACCTCTGTCCAGTCCTAACTCATTCGAGTAATTAGCATATTAGAGCAAGCTTGGCTATACAAAAATTTATTTACAGTTTTACCGTATGTGACCTTGTATATGTTTATCTCTATCTCTCACTTATTTTTTTTATCTTTTTTATATACACGCATTCCAAAAATACATCAACAAAGGGACATCGTATTGTTGTCCCTATTTAGATGGTCAAAAAACTTTTTCCATTTATTTAAATGAAGAAAACCTTACAACTTAAAGAAAAACTAAAATGTGTATAAAAACTTTTTTGTTTTGACTTTGATCGGATATCCTAGCTAACATACAAAGTTGCAGGATGATAATTAGATAAAGTCATCCCAAAGTGATGACTCAAGTATTCAAACCCTTGATCTTACAGGTAAAGTTCGTATAGAGGCACAATCCACTTTCACCGAGACTAACAACTTTTGGATAATGTGAATCAAATTAAATACATGGGATGTATCACAACAAACATTATAATACAAGTTCGAAAAGCAGCTCCACTAGTGGAAACTATCGATAAGATCCAATACAATTTATAAATAGCTAGGTTCCTTAAACATTATAATCAAAGTTCGATCCCTGACTGTGCGAAGAAGGCTTTGTTGGGAGCGATCATAACCACTTCGGTAATATATGGGATTAGTCTTTGACTGTCAATTGAGGGACATCTTTGGTATATAAGAGTTACTTCAAATTTTCACCATTTAATTTATTGTAATCTAATGACCTACATTAATTCATTAAAGAAATCACCTAAATTCCATTGGATCATAATAGAATAAATGATGAGAATTTGAAATAATTCTTTTAAAGTCATTTTTGGAGTAACAAAAATAATTTTAAAATAGTTACCCCAAAAGGACGGGGATTTGAAGTAACCCTGTTAAAATTACTCGATTAACATACCGAAAATGGTCGCGCGTCGGTACCATAAAACTAGATTCATGGCTATTAAGGGTAGATCAGAATAGAAATTGACATAGAAGCTGACCAGCTAGTTGGAGAGCACTGCTTCAAGAGATAACAATGATGATAATACATGCATGATGGGGAAAGACACTTTCATCGTTAAACTCGAAAGCCCAAAGTTCTTCATCCACCAACTCATATTTCTGCCTACTCCAAACCCAAAAAAGTTTTGCATGAAAGAGCGTATTATAAATATAATATAACTACTTATATGCCTTCAATGAATAATTTAGACTTTCATGAGAAATAATACATTCTATCTATAGGCTAAAAACAAAACAGTTCAGGGTTTCGAAGTGACAGAAACCCGAAAGTAATGTAATTGTGAATGGCCTTGTCTCCCATCCCTTTCTTTTACCTTTCTTGACTTCATCCTAGTTATCAGTATCACAATTATGTTCCTTTTTCTTACAGTGTTAGAGACTTGAGAGAACAAGAACACCCCACACCATAACTGTTGCTGACGGCTGAAAGAGTCAAAAATGAAACACTGGAATAACACAGCACGCTAGTTTAACACACCTCAGAATATAGCTTCAGTGGCCAACAGCTAAACCTGAATTATGGTGGGATTAAAATATTTATACATAGAATAAGTGGCAGAAAAATGATATATTAAACGAGAGTGTCCTTAGGACACAAGTTAAAGATCTTTAAAAGAAATTTTTAATTGAGACTTAATACATTTCATATTTTAAGAAGTGTTGAACTTAATTTTTTAATGGATTGTTACTTTTTTTGGTATCATTAACCAGTACTCTAGGAACACTCGTTAACATGACCTAATATTAAATTAGGCAAATTAAAGGACCATTAACAATATCCAGACAAAAAGCCGCAATGAGTCATGAACTCTATACTACGAAGCTAGTTTAGATAAAGCATGCATTGTAACTCAAACTCATAAACCGATTATAATAATCACTCCCTCCGGTATTATAAGTAAAAAATTCTAGATCTTTTGGTTCAATATATAAGTAAATTTTGATTTTCAATAACTCATTTAATGATATTATTCATAAAATATCCTTCATTTAATACAAATTTTGTTTTTCAATGACTCATATTCTCAACAACACAAGCAACTTCTTATTACCATAAAGGATAATTTAGGTAAAAACCTAACTTTTTAATCAAATTAAATGAAATTAACTAACCACCTTAATATATATGTTGTATTAATTTTTTATTTATAATATGAATAAGAGGGATACTTTTTTCCCATAGCCCAACAAATGATGATGATTGGGCATTTAATAATAGTCACATTAGGGAAGAAACTTCATTTGATTTATTTATTTTTGAGTCTCGTTAATAAGTGTTCATTGAAAAATTTAAAAAATTAAGTATATTCTAATGTTTCGAATACCCCACTTTTGATAAAAATTTAGGATCTGTTTGCTTTGTTTCTGGTTTTCTGTTTTTATAAACAATTACAAAACTGCCACTTTATTTTTATTTTATTTCCTGTTTTCAGAAATTTGTACAGAAAACAGTTAAAACGGAAAAGAGTTGTTTCTGGTGTTCCCTAAACAAATTTCTGAAAACAGGAAACATAATGAAAACAAGATAACAGTTTTATAATTATTTCTGAAAATAGAAAATAAAAACAAGAAACTGGAAATAAAGCAAACGAGCCCTTAGTGTGGGTTTCTTAACAAAACGCCCATCATTGCCTTTATTTTTTGTTTTATTTTAATTATTTTATAAAAACATGTCATTCGAAAATAAAAACAAAAGGAAACCAAAGGCTGCCTTGTGAACCAAAGCCCTTCTGAGGCACACAAAAGATGAAAAAATTTCCCTACTTGAGAATGACAATGTAGGCCACAAAAGAGACCCAAAAGAACCTGCTTTAAACTGAACTGAGAATGTCCTTTGGACACAACAAAAGGAACTGACGCTCCACAAGTGATGGCTATAAAACCTTCGAATCTCAAGCTCTCCTTAGACAAAACTAGCACAAGTTGATACTACTTAAATCATTGACATACACTATTAAAAACTTAGGACAATGTCAGGGTATGGCTCATCATGTGGAGCATGCAAGTTCCTAAGGAGAAAGTGCACGAGTGATTGTGTATTTTCTCCTTACTTCTCCTACGACCAGGCTGCAACCCATTTTGCAGCAGTGCATAAGGTTTATGGTGCTAGTAATGTATCCAGGCTACTGTCACATCTTCCTATCCAGTGTAGAAATGATGCTGCCATCACCATATCTTACCAAGCGCTCGCTCGCATGCAGGATCCTATATATGGTTGTGTTGCTCATATTTATGCATTGCAGCAACAGGTTTCCATGCTGAGATCCCTAAACCTGCTAAATCACACCATAGTTTATATGTAAGTTTTGTGTTTCATGTATAAAACTTTAACCTTGCTGTGTGCAGGTTGCAAACTTGCAAGAGGAGATAGATATTCTTGGAAGTCTAATAATGGCAAATAATTCCACAGTTGATGTTGTCAATTGTGGCAGTGTCCAAGCACCAATGAACTCAAACAACGGATTACACTGTCTTCTGCAGAATGATGCTACAAGGACACAGTATTATCAAAATCAACTGACTAATCTTCTTTCTCGCGAAGGAAGTGCTACTGCTACAGCCTACCAAAGTTTTGACTCCCTGATGGATATAGAGCTTCCTAATGCACATGGACTTCAAGAGCCTTTATTTGCTGATTCCAACTCCAATCCATCAGATAAGTTCCTATCTGGGATTGACCAAGAGGTCTTCATGAGTCACCCATGGTTCAAGCATAATGCAGACATGGAATAGGATTCTAAAAGCTGTGATTAGACTTCTTGCTTACCACACCTAGTGGCTAGTGTATGATGATGGGAAAAGGTTCATTTAAAGTGAGTTTGTCTCCGAAATAAGTGAGAGCAACTATTCTTAATTTGATAAAGTGCATAGACATTAAATTATGGAAGAGTAGATATACTATTACAATCTTACTTGCTTATCTTAGAGACAAGCTCACTTTAGATGAACCAGCTCAATCTAAGATGATGATTGCATGAAAATCAACTTTTTGTGGCATTTATTTTACAAATCAATTCTATAGACTATAGGTAGTAGTGTACTACCAATGCTACTCCCACAATCATTGCAATTAAAAAACACAAACAAACAAAAACGCAAATAAAGGTTTATCAAATCAACATCCTTTAAAAGTGTAAACCCAGGTGTAAAGTCTTGTAACTAAGATGATTGGGAGAATCATTACTCTAAACAAATTATAGCAAGCACCAAGCAGGTTCTCTTTTCTTTTATTTTTTTTCCTTAGGCTTATATCCAACTTTGGTCCCTAAATAAAAATCCTTAGCAGAGCATATCACTGCACGTACCATAACTAAACAGCCTACTCAGTAAACATTCAATTAGACAAACATGAAAACCACATGCATCCAGCTCTATGTAATCAATTTCAAAATAGATGATTACTTAACTAACAAATGGAGTTTCATTGTCCTTGCATAAAACAAAACCAACAGAAACAATTGAGAGCTATTTGGTACCTGAATCAAATGACATTATTAAGCTCTATCAAAAACTTAAATTTCTAATAAATCTATTTAAAGCAAGGCATTTTTTTTTAATAATTTTGTTTTTTTAGTTTCTATCTTCCTTTTTTAATCAGAATATCATTTGATTAACTTTTCTCACTAGAGTCTCAGTTGACCTTCTCCTCACATGATAAAGTCACCTTCAACGAGTTGCAATCAACTTCTCTTCAGTAAGTGTTACTCCAGCTTTCTTTGGAATAAATTTATTCATGATTTTTTTTTCCTGATATATGTTTTACTCATTCATGGTGGCATTTTCATCTCCCGGACATACCACCAAACCACACAAAATAATTAACATCAACAGAAAATATCAAAAGCAATGTATACTCCTTTTGAATGTGTCCACTTTTTGAATAAGTTCTCATAATCCAATAGTAAGATTAATGTGTATCGCATAAATGAGATTCCACAGTGTAAACAATATCAGAATACAATTTATACACATCAATCACCTTGTTCAATAAAAGGTACTTGTAATGATACACAAAGTTGCTACTTTATTTTCAAGGACAATGACATATGGTTGAAGGAAGGTTATAACAACCAAATTTCATCTCATCAGATGGGGCCATCTGCATAGATCAATTGATGCCACTGGAGTTCTAGTTCTACATTGATTGTCCATTATCTAATCCTCTTTTATCTGGATTTAAGAAAGGCTATGTAAAGTTTGAGAAAAATAAGTATGAAATAGGCAGAGTTGGCGCAAGACAAGCTATATCAGATAAATATTTATTCATTTTCAGATTGAATTAGCAACACGTGACAGCTAAATCACGTCTACAAAGTTGTGGAACTCAGCTAAGACAAAAATATAAAAATGTGATTTGAAAATTGTGAAACTTTCTACTTGAAAACTAAATATCTGACAGATAGGTTGCATAAAAAGCAAAAGGCAAGGATTTAACCAGTATCGACTATAGGAGACCTTCAAACCTGTGACTGTTGAGGAGAAAGGTTTAACACACATACTCAGAAGAGAATTGATAAGCAAGAGTGAGAGAGAGGTTTTGTTTTTCTGAATATGCTCAATGTATATTCATCAATCTGAATTGCCTCAATACATTGTAGTTCTATTTATAGACTACCGTACATTCTTTATTTGGACTCTACTATCAACTAATTAACTGATTTCGGTTACAAAGATATAAGCTAGTTGCACCAAACTAACTAACTCATTCCTATCTACATTTACATTTGCATTTGCATTTGCATTTGCATTACATGCAATTCTACATCTACATTTGCATTACAGAATAACACTTCCCCTTAATGCAAATTATCTAAGGAAACAACACCTAGCATTTCCCTTAGCTTTCTAAAACGATCAGTCTTTACTGGCTTTGTTAGACCATCAACAACTTGGAGTTCTATACAGCAATAAACCAGCTTGATCCTTTCTTTATTCACCTGGTCCCTTAGGAAATGGAACCTCGTTTTGATATGCTTGCTTCTGCCGTGTGCTACTGGATTATTGGCTAGACTTATGGAAAACTTGTTGTCAACAAAGAGTTGAACTGGTTTCCTGCAACTGATCTGCATTTCATCCAGCAAGGATTCCAGTCAAACAGTCTGACAAGCTGCATTAGAAGCAGCTATGTATTCTTCTTCACAAGAAGAGAGGGCCACCACATTCTGTTTTCGAGAGCTCCATGAAATTGGACTATTCTGGAACTTAAACAGATACCCTAAGGTGCTTTTCCTTTCAACCTTATCACCACACCAATCAGAATCTGACCAAGCTTCAAGTTCTTCTTCAATCTGTCCTGCTCCTTTAGGAAATAGAACTCCAAAGCTGATAGTTCCTTTCACATACCTCAGTATTCTTTTAGCTGCAGCCATGTGTGAAACTCTAGGATCACTCATGAATCTACTAATCAGACCAACACCATAACAGATGTCTGGCCTGCTATTGCATAAGAATCTTAGGGATCCTACTATCTGTTTGCAGAGGGTGCTGTCAACACATTTCTCAGCTTCCCCTTTCTGCAGTTTCACATTTGTTTCTACTGGAGTGACTGCCTCATTGCAGTTGTCCATCTGAAATCTCTTAAGTATTTCTTGAGAGTACTTCCTCTTATGTAAAATGATGCCATTGCTAATGTATTCTATCTCCATTCCTAGGAAATAAGTGAGAATTCCCAGGTCTGTCATCTCAAATTCCAAGTGCATACTCCTCTTGAACTTGTCAATTTCAGCTGAACCACTTCCTGTTACAAGTAGATCATCTACATAGAGACAAATTAGGATCAAGCCAGCACCATTTCTATTCTTCACATACACACCAAACTCCACATAACACTTTGAGAATCCTTGTTTCAACAGAAATGCATCAATTCTTCTGTTCTAAGCCCGAGAGGCTTGTTTCAAGTCATATAAGGCTTTATGGAGCTTATACACTTTATTTTCATTCCCTTTTACCTCAAAACCAGGTGGTTGTAGTACATAAACTTCCTCTTCTAGTGGACCATTGAGGAATGCAGACTTTACATCCATTTGGAACAATGGCCACCCTTTTGAGCTTGCAATGGCAATGACAAGTCTTATTGTCTCAACCCTTGCCGCTGGTGCAAACACTTCAATATAATCCACTCCATCTTTCTGCAAAAATCCCTTTGCTACTAATCTAGCCTTGTGCTTGGCTATGGAACCATCTGGCTTCAGTTTCACCTTGAAAATCCATTTGACAACAATTGGCTTCTTGTCAGGTGGAAGTTCAGTAAGCTCCCATGTATGGTTCTTTTCTATTGCATTCATCTCTTCCTTCATTGCAGTCTGCCATACCTCTTCATTGATTGCATGTTCCCAATTTAGTGGTTCTGCTGCAAAGAAAGCAAGATGAACTAATTCACCTTCTACTGTGATTTCCTAATCAGTAAACAACTCATAGTCTGCTAGCCCCACAGGTGGTGCTCTTGTCCTTTGTGGCCTGCTGCATTGATTCTGCATGGTCTCAGTAACATCTTCACCTAATTCATTTGCTTGATCTGAATCAAGTGAGTGTAGGATACTGCATTTCAACCCACCACTGCTTTCTGTCCAATTCCAGGTTGCCTTCTCATCTATCACAACATCTCTGCTGATAACTACCTTCTTCAATTGTGGATCGTACAGTTTGTAGGCACCTGTGGGATGGTATCCTACTAGAACCATTGCTTCACTTTTATCATCTAGCTTTCTCCTCTTTTGGTCAGGAATGTGTCTAAAGCATAAGGATCCAAAGATCCTCAAGTGATCAGATCAACTCTAGGCTTACTTCCTGTCCAAGCTTCTTCTGGAGTCACAATCTCCAATCTTTTAGTGGGGCACCTGTTCAGGACATAAGCTGCAGTAGACACTGCTTCACCCCAATAGGCTTGTGGCATTTCCTTTCCTTTCAGCATGCACCTTGCCATGTTCATCAGAGTTTTGTTTCTTCTTTCAGCAAGGCCATTGTGTTGAGGTGTATAGGGAGCAGTTACCTCATGCACAATGCCTTGTTTTTCACAGAAATGTTCAAAATCCTTAGAGTTATACTCTCCTCCACCATTTGTTCTAAGGATTTTGATGGAATTTCCACTCCGTCTTTCAACTACGGTAGTAAACTTCTTAAACACATCAAATACCTCATGCTTCTCCTTAATCAAGTACAACCACAGTTTCCTAGTGAACTCATCTACAAAGGTGATAAAGTACCTGTTTCCACCAAGAGTTGGTGTCTCAATAGGGCCATAGACATCTGAATGGACAACTTCTAAGGCATCAGTGGCTCTTCCTGGTGCAGACTTCTTGAATGCTGATGTGTGGCGTAAGTCGACGCGCGACGACGCTCGTGCGATTCCGGCAAGTGTACCGGATTGCCGTCAAGTAATAAAAGATATCGAACCCACAGAGACTGTGTTCCCGAATCGCAATCGGTTTTCGAATCGATTAGATCTGGACAGTTTTAAAAAGGATTTTTATATTTTGAGTGAAAAGGGTTTTTGAATTTGAATTTAAATGATAAACAAACAGAAAACAAATGTTTATGAGGTTTTGGATCTAAACGGATTCCTAGGGATTTGGGTTACCTTTGAGGCTGTCTATGTTGCTAATCTGATTTACCTTTGTTGATTACCGAAATTGCCTTGAAGGCGAGTTTACCCTCTGATAGCTTAAGCTCCCTCTCGGGTTACAAAGCCGTGCCCAATTGACCCGACCCCTACTCTCGTGGTAGTCGATCCCAGATTGGACCCTTTGCGTTTCGTGACAACTCGTTGCTCCTCGAGGGACGGTTTCTAACTCTCGTGATTTCAGTCCCAAGTCTGACTTCTATAGGTCCGACACCTAAGTTCACCGCTAGGTTCCTCCTTAGAATGTCTAAGTCATGCAAATAACCTAAGTTCACCGCTAGGTTCCTCCTTAGATCATCCACATCTCACAAACCAAAGTGGCCGCCGAATTTTACGAGTTAAACACCCTAGAAATCCTAAGTTCACCGCTAGGTTCCTCCTTAGAACGTCTACGTCACGCAAATAAGCGGTTGCCGAATTTACGAGTGGTTAACACACTAGAAATCATATCTAAAACAATAACGAAATCAACAACGATTTTACATCAAATCAACAACATTTACAAAACTCGGGCAGAGCCCCAATCCCTAGAAACAGACTACTACTCCAGTCTTGCCATGGAGATGACAAGCTGGGTTGACAACATAATAGAAAATACAAAATTCAGAGAAGAGAGGAGAAGAGGAGAAAAGAGATCTATGCCTAAGTCCTTCTGTACAAGTCTAGATATGATCCTTTTTCATCATGAATCCATCATTCTGCATCTGCCTGGTCCATATTTCTAGAAATTGGGAAGTTAGAGTCCCAAACCAACTCAAAATCTGATCTATTTCGGTTTCTTCAGGTCCAAGTAATGCGCGTCACGGCCGTGATGGGCATCACGGGCTGGCCGTGACGGTCTCTGTTTCTGGCACTTCTGGAAAATTCAGTCTCTCGCGTGGCGAGTCCAAGCTCGCGTCGCGAGCCCTCTGTTCATGGCCGTGTTCTGAATCACGGCTGTGGCCGTGATGGGCTCTGACTTGTGGTGGTTTTGGGTCACGGCCGTGATGGCCATCACGGCCAGGCCGTGGAGACTCGACTTGACCTTTGTTCTTTTTCAGTTTTGCTCGATCATGGCCGTGATGGGCATCACGGCTAGGCCGTGATAGACTCTGTTTGGCTCATTTTCTGCACTTTTAAAGCCCTATCTTCATCCAAACTCCATCATGGTTGATCTTGAGCATTTTACCCTTGATATCTGCAAAACAACACACGAAAACCGCCTTACCCGTTCCAAAGGAAAATTAACCTAAAATCTAATAAAAATATGCCTAAACTACATGAAAATGCATGCGAAATGATGGACAAAGATGAGGTGAAATCACACTCATCAAATCACCCCAAGCTTAAAACTTTGCCTGTCCTCAAGCAATTACTCAGGCCATAAGATAAATCAATTAAAAAATGGATAGTGAACCAAGAACCCTAGAAGCTAATCCAAGTGACAGGCATATTCAATAAGCACTCAAGAGATAATCAAGTTCAATTCCAATTAGAAGCTTAGGTTCTTCAAGTTCATATCCTCACTGATTTGGGCACTCATCTCACCTCACTCAAGTGTTTTAGGGTATATGACAATTCGCTCCATTTCCTCAAGGAAAGTATTTTACCATAGGCTTGACTATTCACCAAATCTCTACTTTATTAATGAAAACACTTAAGAATCAAGAGGTCTTTTCCTTTGGTTGTAATGTGGCCATGGGATTTATTGTTAGGTGGGAAAATCAAGGGAAGGGAATTTCAAGAAGGCTAGACAGATTATCAAACATTACAAAGTATGACACCTTCTAAAATACCTTTTAGGGGCTTTGATTTACTTTTCCACCCTTATTTCTTCTTCTTTTTTTCTTTCTTTTTCTTTTTCTTTTCATTTCTCACTTTCTTTGTCATCCCCTTCTCCATTTTTTTTTCTTTCGTTTATTTCATTTTATTAGTTTAGAGAAGGGGAGATTTATAGCTCAAGAGAAATTACTTTCTAGCTTTTCGTCCCATACTTTTTCCAACTACCATTTTGCCCTTTTTGGTAATACTTTTAAAGGTGCCATACCAAGCATTATTTATCAAAGTAATTCAAGGTACCAAGAAAAGTATTTTATCTTTAGGCTCAAAATTGGGCAACTAAGGGGTAGCATTTATCATTCAAAGCTCGGGAGGCCGGAAAAATACCTAGTGCCTCAATCATTTCCAAAAATGTTTTCAGAAATTTTTAAGTTTCAAAATGGTTTCAAGTCAAGTTCTAGAAAATACAGTCTAAGAGGAATTACAACACTCTATCACAAGAAATGGGGTAGATTTAGTGGATACCCCCTTTTTGGCTCAAAATCTTACATTTAGTAGTTCAAAAATCAGTGAGGTATACAAGTCTAAGGAACCACATGCTAATTATCAACTATCAAATGACTATCTCAAGAATTTTTATTTTTAGCCATATCATAAGAATAATAAAAATTTGGGTTCGAAAATTCACTATCTCAATTCATTTGGCTCCAAGTTCTCATAATCGGATGCATGTTCTAAGTGAGGAGCAATCTAGAGAATGTGATCATACCAATCCATGCCTATGTGAATGCAATATGAATGCAACAATGCAAATGCAAAAATAAATACCCCCTACCCCAAGCTTGATTACTTACATTGTCTCCAATGTAAATAATCAAGTCGAAGAGAGGAGAAAAATTGGAACAACTTACCGAATCGGTAGCGGGTGTTGGCTCACATTCCAGTCAAAACTTGGGTGGAAATTTTATCACGGCCGTGAGGCTCATCACGGCTAGGCCGTGATCAATTATGTCCTCAGGAGTTGCCCTGTCACGGTCGTGATCTACATCACGGCTAGGCCGTGATGCTCTCTGGTCTTGGCATCCTACTCATCACGCCCGTGATGGTTGTCACGACTAGGCCGTGATCCTTTCTGTGCTCTTGTATTAGTTCATCACGGCCGTGACCACTGTCACGGCCAGGGCGTGATGGCCTCTGACTTTATTTTTCTATGCTTTTCTTCCCTTTCTCAACCTGAAAACACTAGACAAACCTATTAATGATATTTTTGCCTCTTGATCTTCTCAAATTATTCAAGAGGTTAAATCAAAAACAAAAGGAAAAAGGGAAAGAAAACTTGGGTTGCCTCCTAAGAAGCGCTTGTTTACGGTCCTAAGCTTGACCAAACTTCCTTCAATCAACCGGGGTCGGCTGGGCGTAGAAGTGCAGGAACACTTCTTTTCCAAGGAACTCCTTCAAAAAGCCGTTTCTGCTCATACGGCCAATAACGCTTCCACTTCGCTCTTTTCTCTTGGAGCTTCCTAGCCTTCCTTCCTCCCGGCAGAAGTTTTGTTTCCACATGGACAGCAACTCCAATTCCATCACTGCTGGGTGCATCATCAACCATGCATATCTTCGTGGTTGCTTCCATGCTAAGTTCTTTCTCTACCGCTGGAGATGTTACATCAATTCTGCACACATGGCTCTCAAAAGGAGGGTTGTTATAAGAGTTAGTCAACTGAAAATTTACCCTACCTTCCTCTACATTTAGAGAGTTTACCATTCCTTACGTCTATTACTGCTCCAGCGGTTGCCAAGAATGGCCTTCCTAAAATGATGGGGAATTCAGAATTCCCTTTCATGTCTAATACCAGGAAGTCGGTAGGGATGAAGAATTTCCCTACCTTCACAGGAACATTCTCTAGTATGCCTAAAGGAGTCCTAGTTGAGCCGTCCGCAAATTGTAAGGAGAATTTGAACGGTCTCAACTCTTTGCTTTCCAACCTTTCCATGATAGTGAGGGACATCAAGCTCGCGCTAGACCCTAAGTCACACAAGGCTCGGTCTATTTGCACTTGTTCAATCGAGCAAGAGATGGAGAAACTACCTGGGTCTTTCAGTTTAGTAGGCATTTTAGTCTCTACATCTACTTGCTTTTTCCTGACCAACCTTTGTGGGAAAGGTATCGGGGGTTGGTACGGTGGTGGAGGGACATACTTCGGTTCTGGCTCTTCCTTTTCGCTCTTGTCCTCCTCCGGTTCCACGTCCATTTCAGCTACCCCCACCCGAAGCTTATCATCCCTTAAGTGTATGACATTGCAATGCTCATTGGGATTTGCTTCGGGTTGCCCCGGGAATGTACCCTTAGGTCTCGAGTACGTGCTGGCTTGTTGGGCAATCTGGGTTTCTAGCATCTTGTTATGAGTTGCTAAGTTGTCTACCTTAGATGCTAGCTCCTTTATTGCTTCACCCACTGCCCTTCCTTGTTGTCTAAACTCCTCATTCTGTTTTGTCTGAGTTTCAACAAAACTTTCAAATAAAGTCTCGAGTTTAGATCTTTGTACCGAGGATACCCGGTCTTTGCTCTCTTATTACCTTGACCCTCTTGGAACTCATGGTTGAGCGTGTTCTTTGTAGTTGCCGTAGGAGAGGTAAGGGTTGTTCCTTCTTTGGTTGTAGGGATTTGGGGGAGCATAGTTGGGCAGCTTCGGGTTCGTATCGTAGAAGTTGTTACAAGAGTTCACTTGCTCACCCGAAGCGCCGGATCCATGTGGGCATTCCATCATGTCATGTCCCTGCATTCCACAAATCTCACAAACAAGGTTAGTAGCACCTAATGCACTCACATTAGCTCTTTCCAGCCGATCAAAACGTTTATTAAGTGAGTCTATCTTTGACATAATAAGATCTGTGCTATTTACCTCAAACTTACCCCCCGAAATCTTGTTCGGGTTATTACCTCTTTCGGATCCCCATTGGTGGTAGTTGGTGGCGACATTCTCGATGATGTTGAATGCCTCAGTCAGAGGCCTATTCATAAACGCTCCACCGGCTGCAGAATCAAGTGACACCTTCGAAGAGTAATCCAATCCGTTATAGAAGGTATGCACTATTAACCACCTCTCGAGTCCGTGATGCGGGCAAGACTCAAGCAGTCCCTTGTATCGATCCCAAGCTTCCGATAATGATTCTCCGTCTTTCTGGAAGAAGCCGGTGATCTGGGTTCTTATGTAGGCCGTCTTGGATGGAGGGGAGAATTTCTCCAAGAACGCCTTCTCCAATTGGTCCCAAGTAGTCAGGGTGTTAGCGGGAATTTGCTTTAGCCAGGCCTTCGCCTTTCCAGTGAGAGATGAGGGGAACAGTCTCAAACGCACAACATCGACTGAGGCTCCATTAATCCTGATTGCATCGGTGAACTCTAAGAATGTCTCTATGTGATCGGTCGGGTCCTCCGAAGGCAATCCTCCGAATTGATGTTGCCTAATCATGTTGATTAACATGGGCGGTATAGTGTAGTTTTCCGCCTCAATCTCTGGCCTTGCAATCCCAGTTCGCAAGCCTCTCGCATTTGGGGCTGCGTAGTCCTTCAAAGGTTTTGTATCCGGTTGATTCGCCACGAGTGGAACGGGACTCAACCTTTCTCCCTCTCTTTGTAGTCTTCTACGTCTGTGGAAGGTCCTCTCGATCTCCGGATCAATCTCACTAAGGCTCCCAAGACTTAGGGATCTTTGCATATAACACACAGAGAGATGGATACAATAGAAGGAAAGGAAATTTTTGATTTTTTTTTTTTTTATATTTCAGAAATAAAAATCAAATAAAAAGAAAAGGGTCCAGAAAAAAATCAATTTAAAAACTAATTGAAATTCGAAAAGGCACAGTCCCCGGCAACGGCGCCAAAAACTTGATGTGTGGCGTAAGTCGACGCGCGACGACGCTCGTGCAATTCCGGCAAGTGTACCGGATTGCCGTCAAGTAATAAAAGATATCGAACCCACAGAGACTGTGTTCCCGAATCGCAATCGGTTTTCGAATCGATTAGATCTGGACAGTTTTAAAAAGGATTTTTATATTTTGAGTGAAAAGGGTTTTTGAATTTGAATTTAAATGATAAACAAACAGAAAACAAATGTTTATGAGGTTTTGGATCTAAACGGATTCCTAGGGATTTGGGTTACCTTTGAGGCTGTCTATGTTGCTAATCTGATTTACCTTTGTTGATTACCGAAATTGCCTTGAAGGCGAGTTTACCCTCTGATAGCTTAAGCTCCCTCTCGGGTTACAAAAGCCGTGCCCAATTGACCCGACCCCTACTCTCGTGGTAGTCGATCCCAGATTGGACCCTTTGCGTTTCGTGACAACTCGTTGCTCCTCGAGGGACGGTTTCTAACTCTCGTGATTTCAGTCCCAAGTCTGACTTCTATAGGTCCGACACCTAAGTTCACCGCTAGGTTCCTCCTTAGAATGTCTAAGTCATGCAAATAACCTAAGTTCACCGCTAGGTTCCTCCTTAGATCATCCACATCTCACAAACCAGTGGCCGCCGAATTTTACGAGTTAAACACCCTAGAAATCCTAAGTTCACCGCTAGGTTCCTCCTTAGAACGTCTACGTCACGCAAATAAGCGGTTGCCGAATTTACGAGTGGTTAACACACTAGAAATCATATCTAAAACAATAACGAAATCAACAACGATTTTACATCAAATCAACAACATTTACAAAACTCGGGCAGAGCCCCAATCCCTAGAAACAGACTACTACTCCAGTCTTGCCATGGAGATGACAAGCTGGGTTGACAACATAATAGAAAATACAAAATTCAGAGAAGAGAGGAGAAGAGGAGAAAAGAGATCTATGCCTAAGTCCTTCTGTACAAGTCTAGATATGATCCTTTTTCATCATGAATCCATCATTCTGCATCTGCCTGGTCCATATTTCTAGAAATTGGGAAGTTAGAGTCCCAAACCAACTCAAAATCTGATCTATTTCGGTTTCTTCAGGTCCAAGTAATGCGCGTCACGGGCTGTGATGGGCATCACGGCTGGCCGTGACGGTCTCTGTTCTCGCACTTCGGAAAATTCAGTCTCGCGTGGCGAGTCCAAGCTCGCGTCGCGAGCCCTCTGTTCATGGTCAGTGTTGAATCACGACTGTGGGCGTGATGGGCTCGACTTGTGGTGGTTTTTGGGTCACGGCCGTGATGGCCATCACGCCAGGCGCGTGATGAACTCGACTTGACCTTTGTTCTTTTTCAGTTTTGCTCGATCATGGCCGTGATGGGCATCACGGCTAGGCCGTGATAGACTCTGTTTGGCTCATTTTCTGCACTTTTAAAGCCCTATCTTCATCCAAACTCCATCATGGTTGATCTTGAGCATTTTACCCTTGATATCTGCAAAACAACACACGAAAACCGCCTTACCCGTTCCAAAGGAAAATTAACCTAAAATCTAATAAAAATATGCCTAAACTACATGAAAATGCATGCGAAATGATGGACAAAGATGAGGTGAAATCACACTCATCAAATGCATTTCTTGGTTGCTTGCTCATCAAGCATCCTTCACATACCTTCTCTGGTTGCTTGATCATAGGAATTCCTTGCACCATATGCTTACTGCCTAGTTGGTTTAGACTTTGAAGTTTAGATGTCCAAACCTGTAGTGTCACAGCCAGTTTTCATCTCCAATCACAGTGGTTGAGAGGCATTGAATTGCAGAAGCATTCAGATCAACCTTGAATGTTCTGTTCTTTGATAGTGGAGCTTTAATCATTAATCTTCTTTTTGCATCAAAGACTTCAATGAGATTCTCCATCATTTACATTGTGAAGTCTTTTTCTAGCAATTGTCCAAGGCTCAACAAGTTGCTTTTCATTGAGGGAACATACAGTACATCAGTCACATATGCAGATCTGCCATCTCTTCTTTTGATCAAGATTTTGCCAATTCCCTCAGCTACTACAGTACTATTATCTACAAATCTAACTTTATTCTTGACACTGCAATCAAGATCAATCGGCCAATCTTTCTGCCCTGTCATGCGGTTAGGGCACCCCTTGTCAAGACACCAAGATGCATTGCTCTCTCCTTCTGTGTTGGTTGTCACCATCAACAACACCTGATCAGAATCTAATCCTTCATCCTGAGCAACATAAGCCTCACCATCATCTGATCTTGACCTCTCAGCCTTGTTGTTTCTGCATTCACTTGTAAAATGCCCCCATTTCTTGCAGTTGAAACATTGAACCTTCTTTCTATCAAACTTCCTCTTTCCACCTCTTCCTCTGCCTGAGCTTCCTCCCTTTCTTCTATTATACTGCTCTCCTTGCTCAGCAGATGAAGTTTGATCCTGGATGAAAGAGTTGTTGCCAGAACCAGAACCTCCACCTCTATTGGACTTCACCTTGCCTCATATTCCTTTCTTACCTTTTCTGTAATCAGCATTCCCTTTCTTGGACATCTGAGCCTGCAGAGCATGATCTGGTTCTTTCACTCCAGATCTTTCAATCAATCTCGGCTCGTGTGCGTCTAATGAGTTTTGCAGCTCCTCTACTTTCATATTCTCCAAGTCCTTGGACTGTTCTATTGCAACTGCTATATGATCAAACTTAATGGTAAGAGTTCTCAGGAGCTTTTCAACCATTTGCTGATCAGAAATTGAATCTCCACATGTTTTCATCGAGTTCACAAGCAGTTGTAGCCTGTTGAAATACTCAGCAATTGATTCTTGTTCAAACATAGACAACAACTCGTATTGTCTTCTGAGAGACTAAACTTACTTACTTGGTCTTCTCAGCACCTCCATAAGCCTTCTGCAGAATATCCCAAGCCTCCTTGGCTGTTTTGGCTTTGGAGATCTTCTCAAAGTTGACAAGATCAACACATTGATGAAGAAAGCACTTAGCCTTGTAGTCTTTCTTCTTGGCAGCTGCATCATCTTTCTCTGAAACACCTTCTTTCACGATCTCCAGGATTTCTTGGAAGCCAAGAATGTCTTCCATCCTTACAACCCAATGGTCATAATTTTTGCCATCTAGAATTGGCAAACTGGAAAGAAAGCTTCCATTTCCTCCAATCGATGAAGCCATGATCACCGTTTCCTCCTTCACAAGTCCCTGACCTTAAGCTCTAGATACTAAACTGTTGGGAAGAAAGGTTTAACACACACACTCTGAAGAGAATTGATAAGCAAGAGTGAGAGAGAGGTTTTGTTTTTCTGAATATGCTCACTGTATATTCATCAATCTGAATTGCCTCAATACATTGTAGTTCTATTTATAGACTACCATACATTCTCTATTTGGACTCTACTATCAACTAACTAACTGATTTCAGTTACAAAGATATCAGTTAGTTGCACCAAACTAACTAACTCATTTCTATCTACATTTACATTTACATTTTCATTACAATTCTACATCTACATTTGCATTACAGAATAACAGTGACCTTATTTTTGCTTTTCCATTATTGAGCAACCTAACCATTAATTATCGAAGGGGGAGAGGGATTAGCCGCCAACTAAATCCGGGAAAAGATCTTCATAAAAATGACTGATCGTCTTTGGAATTGGAGCACCACTCATCTTCAGAAAAATGACCGACATAGTAGCATCCCATGGTTCAAAACCAGCAGCATGAAATGTCGCAGCCATTTCTCTATCTCCATTGCTTTCTTCTCTCATCACAGCAACTTTAGGTTTTAAGGTTGTAGGCATATCCTTTTCATTAATGAAGGAAGGAGTAAAGGACAATTTCCGTGAGGGTTCATACTGATGCTTTAGTCTAGTCCAGTCTCTCCATGTCCACAAAGGATTCCAATCATTGTAACTTTTCCAGCAGAAAACCGGTTTCTCCCAAAATGCCCGTAGGGATAGAAGTTTTATATTTTAAATGAGTTACCCCATCAACATTAACTTCAATTGATGGAGTCACAGCTACTTGACCTATGATCTCAGCTATGACTCCTACACTGTTCAATTTATCCATTACATTACCCAGATTTTTCATGCTTACCTCAATAACTAACCCAAGCTCTTATGCACTGTTTGGAAAAAAAAGGCTCTTCCCATGGAAAGTAAAGTCCAAGATGCATCCTCAATTACCAGCAGATGCCATCTCTATTATGTTGAATTTGAAGGTTTTTAGGTAGGGAAAGAGGAAAATAGAGAAACAAGTTAACAAATAATAAGACTGATATTGAATTGATGTAATGATGATGTGATTTCAAAAGACAATCCCAATAGTCCTATTTATACTAAAAGTAAAATCCTAATCTTAATCAAAGAGAGAATCAAATCATAAAATATAGATCAAAAATAAATCCTAAGAGATTATCTAGGATACTATAAGATATGCTAAGATATGAAAAGATATTATCAGATATTTCTCTGATTTTCTAACACTCCCCCTCAAGCTAAAGCTTACTAAGCTTTAAGCTTGTTACACGAAAAACAATGCATTCCCCCTCAAGTTAAAATTTAAAATAAAAAACTGAGCTCCACAAAAATAATGGTTGGAAGGCAACTCAAGAATGTTGGAGAGACCGGAGAGAGTTGCTGGAAAGATAACTTAACAAGATAGCTGGAATGATCACCAACTTGACAGAAATTTCTTGGCAAGCAATCTAGCACCAAGGTCCGAACTTCTCGAAACCGTATTTGGAAGCTTCAACAACAATATCGGAGACCCAAATTATTTTAAATTGAAATCAAGTTAGACAACTACTTCCGGGACTGAGACGAGGCCAGTACATCTGGGACAAGGGGCCAAGGCTACTGCATCTAGGAGAAAGACGGGCCAATGCATCTAGGAAAAAGAGTCGGGCCAGAGCATCTAGGACAATGAGTTGGGATAGTGTGAGTCATAGACAACGAAGTTAATCATCGACGGAAATAGAAGTCACGACTAATATGATTCATATGTGGGAAAAGAGTCACCATCGGAATGATCGTCGGTGGGAACAAAAGTCACCACTAATATGACTCATTCGTGGGAAAGGAGTCACCACTGGAATGATCGTCGGTGGGAAGAGACGCCACCAGTATGATCCATTGGTGGATAAGAATTGCATGACAAACATTGAAGAAGAAAAACATAACCAAAGAGAGCCAAACACATCGAGGTGGTTGCTGAAAAGTGGTCCATAGAGGGAGGTGAGAACAAATCCAGAAAGAGGAGGGGCCGACGAGTTAGGCGCTGAAAACGGCGGCCGGAACGCTTCCCGGACGTGCCGTCACGCGCCGAAGAAAGGTCCGCACGTGTGACTGCACGTAGATTGAAAGAGACACGTGTGGAGGTACGTTGGGAGGCGGACTACGGCTCTGTTTGGACGGTCGGACAGATCGGACGATGGGGAGTTTGGTGGTGGGTTCGGCGCCTGGATATGACGGCGGACGGCGGTGGACGGTGGCTAACAGCGGCTGATGGGACAGAAACGAGGGTCGAAATGAGCATGCGACCTTGGAAGAGGCTGCAAAATCGGAGAGAGAACACGATTTTGCGGAAAAAAGACATTGGCATAAACCGTTTGAAAAAAAGGAGATGATAAGATGATTAGAGTTCCTTCATACTTAGCGGAACTCTGCAGCGAAATAATGATGGGACAGGTCATGGAGGATGGTACCGCTCTGATATCATGTTGAATTTGAAGGTTTTTAGGTAGGGAAAGAGGAAAAGAGAGAAACAAGTTAACAAATAATAAGACTCATATTGAATTGATGTAATGATGATGTGATTACAAAAGACAACCCCAATAGTCCTATTTATACTAAAAGTAGAATCCTAATCTTAATCAAATAGAGAATCAAATCATAAAATATAAATAAGAAATAAACCCTAAGAGATTATCTAGGATACTATAAGATATGCTAAGATATTATAAGATATTTCTCTGATTTTCTAACAAAGGCACACACTACAGCCCGCCATTACTAATGTCATGACCAACAGATATCGGTTCATCTGTAAGAAGGTCTTGACTCTTGAACACCTTTCAAAGACCTTTCTAAGGTGAGAATTATTATGAAGATCAGGACATTCATCCCCAACTTGGTCAATTGCCTGGGCAAGAGCAGATCCACCTAACCACTGCTTTCTCTTCAACAAATCAATATGAAGCAAAATACCATCGTATTCAAGTTTTAGATCTGGTGTCACTGTTTTTGTTATGTCAGGACAGGTAACATAAACACTGATTACAACATTGAAACATTGCTCGGTTTTTGTAGGTCCACAATCTCATTAGAGATTTTCATTTGAGCTTGGCTGAGAAGCTCAGCAGCTGCACTTTATTTGATCGATAGTACCCAATAGAAATGAAAAACTTCTGAGGCAGGATTCTCAACCGAGCCAGGCTGCTTGTCTATTGAACTCCTCTACATGCCCAGAAACCATAGCTTTTGGATTTACTTGAGCATGACACCTTAAAGACAAGGCTTTTCTAGCTGAAACCAATACCCGGGAACTCCTATTTCGAAGGGTACCCCAAAGCAAATGACAGCTCTGCCTATGAGACTTTAGAATAAAATCTAATAAAATCTAAAAACAAGTTTTGCCTTCAGGTACCCTGTTACCAAAATCATCCAAATACAAATCTTATAAACACAATTGCGTTACAATTTCCAAATTAAATATGAAACACAACACCAATTAGTCAATGGCAAACAGTAACAAATTGAAATACAACAACCCCATTATCAAAGTCACAAACTTTTCTCAGCTATCAAAATATTTTACTACAGATGTCAATATTTTACATGGTATCAACCTAACTTCGATCCTATTTTTTTCACCAGTGGCTGCCCCCAATCAACCTGATTCCACATCACCTTATTTCCTCCATTCCTCTGATCATCCAGGCCAATCCCTTGTCACACAACTCCCCTTAAATCCTCTTTATGGATCCTCTCCCTTCTGTGCCCAAAGCATATTCTCTTTTTTTACAGGAAGAGTGTCAACATTCATTATTTTAGGGGTGAGCATTGGGCTGGTTCGGGCTGGGATTATCGGGTTTGGGCGGGCTTGATGTAGGAAAAATGAAATCCATTTCCGCCCATCTATACATCGGATTGGTTGGGTTGAGGGTTGGTCAGGTGGCAGGCGGGTCGGGTGGTTTGCAACGGGTCAAATTTTTTTTTTATTTAAGAAAAAAAAAATAGAACCCATCCCAGAATATGCTTTTTTTTATTTAAAAAAAAACAAAAGTTTTAAAAAAAGAAGAACACAGATCAGATCTGGAAAAGGAAACTTCTCTTGAATCTCGACTCTCGTCTTCTCCCTCGAGTCCCTTATCCACGACACCCTCTCCACCATGTGCATGATTGCACGGAGCTGAACAGCGAGGGGTACTGATCGTGGCTTGCCGGCCAGTGGAGATGGTTCGATTCGTGCCATGTAGTTCTGGATCTATGGCAGGCGGCGTGGCGAGAGACGTTGTAGCTGGTACGATTCGCGGTGCAGGCATCGCCGGTGGTCGTGGTGGAATCACGGAACTCGGACGCGGCGGACTGGGACTTCACGAATCTGGAGAAAACAAGAAAGGTGCGGCTCGGAGAAGATGAGGCGCGACGGATCTGCCAATGCATGCGTCAGATGTGGGCCGCGCAGATAGAGGAGAGGATGACGCATCGGTGGAGGTTGGCTGGGCAAGGATGGCACGACGGTGGAGGGTGGCTCGGCAAGGAGGAAGGAGAAGATCTGCTTTTCTTGTCTTTTTTTGGTTGAGGTCTGCTTTTCTTGCCTGATACAGAAAGAAGAAAAGATTGGTATAGGTCATTAGAATGAAATGCATTGGTCGAGTTCGGTTACCGATGGATGAAATTTTGTGAAACCGAACCCGCTCGATGTTAACCGTGCTAACTTTTTTTCTTCACCCGCTGAACCCGCCGACCCGACCGAATTCGCCCAATTCACCAAATTTTAAAACGGTTAGGTCGGGTTCGGGTGGGTCACGGGTTCATGATCACCCCTACATTATCTGATTCACGTTCTATCAAACTGGATCAATCCGCTATGGCTGCTCAACATTCAACTCCTTCTCAAGATGGCAACACCAAACCTTCTTATCAACCTGATAACAAATTGGCCACTTCATCAACTTGGTGTCAATAAGGAGGATATGCTTGTCCATTCCACTATTCCATTAACTTGTAAAAAAAGAGAATATGCCTTGGACACGGAAGAAAGAGGATCCATTAGGAGAATTTGACTGTGTACTGATGCAAAGGAATCATTCAAGCCCTGTAAAAAAATCCATGAGATGTTCAATAGCATAAATATCATTGAAATTCGGTATAACACCAAGAGCACAAGCAGGAAGTGTGCGCTAAGAATTCGTCTCTATAAGCCTTGGGCTGTGTGTAATAAGCAGCAATAGTGTTGGTGCCTTGAGAGAGATTCGAAATAGCATGTCGAATTTCAAAGATACGAGGAGCATTTTGTTGAGTGAAGTGAGTCAGAAGATCAAACCATATATCACGTGGACTTTTGATCCAGAGGATGGAATTTGCAATGGTTGGAACAGTGGAATGAACAAGCCAAGATTGAACCATGCTATTGCAACGAACCTAATTAGAGAAATAGCAGCATTTGGTTCAGGTTTGAGAATGTTGTCATCAATGAATCCAAGTTTATTTTTTGCTTCTAGTGCCATGGTGATGGCTCAGCTCCAAGTGGGGTAATTATCTCCATCAAGGAGCTGTGTAACCAGTGATTGTCCTGATTGATATTGCAACCATGAATGGTATGAAAAGAAGGACCGAAGTTTAGGCTGATATCATGTAAATAAGTGCAGAAACGCAAATGAGGATAATTTGGTTGAATATGCTTGTATATTCAATTGATTACAACTGTAACTTCAATCAAAAGTTTACGCGAAACAGAAAAGTTAAAGGAATTCAAATTCAAATATACAACAAACTACAATAGATAAGGATAAGAACTAGTAAAACGGTAGTGGCACATATCAAATAACAAACTACAAAAGATAAGGATAAGAATTAATAAAACAGCTAGCAGCAGCACATATCAAGTAAAACGGCAGCAGGCGATAAGATAGAATGCTGATAAGGATAGGATGCTGTTAACAAATTCTACAACCCCAATTTCCATAGCAGACGCCATGTGCTCAATCAAGTCTCATAAAACTCTAAAGATTAAAATTTAAATTTCAAAAAAGGGTTTCAGAACTCAAATTAATCAAATATAGATATTTTATGAATGGAGCATATTAAAAGCAACCGAAGAAGATGAAGAGAGAGCGTACCCTGAAATGCACTGCTACTTTGGTTGGAATCTGGAAAAGCAGGCGCTTCAACAATTATTGAAGTTGTATTTGTGTCCCACGTTGTGAATGTTGTTGTTCTGTGTAATGCTTATATATATTTGGGTACTTTTGTCATATGAGCTAGCTTTTGTAATATGAGCTGGTTTTTGAGAATCAGATCCAAGCACATTTAATATGATATCACGGTCGGATTTTGACAACGATTTTGATTAAAAATCAAATACGAATTAAATCAATTTTTATTAAAAACTCATAACATTTTCAAATACAAATAAATTTTTTAACCTTAATTTTTAAAAAAATCAATTTTATTAAAAACTAAAATAAACGAATACATCTGTCAAAAAAAAAAACGAATACAAAATAGTTAATGGCTTAATCATATATAACAAATTAAATCAAAGCCCACTCAAAAAAAATTTAAATCAAAGAAAATTAGCTACTTTTTTTTTTCAAAACTCAGTTTAGACTACTAATTCCTAGTTCGACTGATTGAGTAGGATTTTATCTCTTAGTTCTCAGCCTCCAAGTAAGTGATTCACAAATATTCGAACCTGTGTTTCCCAAATCCTCCTCTTTATAGGAGTTAATTGCTTCCATTGGACTAACATGTCATTGGTTTTTTTTATTTTTTTATAAGCAATTAGCTACTCTGAAGTTAAGGATTTTATTCTAATCATCACAGTTTGCTGCAAGCTCGAGCTAAGGATTTTATCTGCAACAGGAAATGGTTGATTCCTCATTGTCTTAGTTCTCATTTTCCTTCCTTGGTCGAAGAAATAAAAAATATTCCCATCCTTCTTTATGTTGATGTTGATCAACCTGTTTGGACGGAGAGTGAATCTGGAAATTCAACTTTCCAGGATGATTTTAATATCATTGCTCCTTCTAACTTGAGCACTCATTGGGGCAAGGTTATTTGGTCTCACTGTATTCCTCCTTCAAAATCTTTCATTCTATGGAGATTGATGCATGCCAAGATGCCTACTGATGACAATTTGAAATTAAGGGGCTGTGTAATGGTTTCCATGTGCAGTTTATGAGGTGAATTCGAGGAAACTTTAAATCATCTGTTCCTGTCCTGTAAATTTGCTAATCAAATTTGGAGTTGGCTCAAAACTATGCTTAACTCTGACATTGATCTCACTTCAGTATCTTCTCTCATTAAAGTTTGTGATAAGAATTGGAGCATTCAAATTAGAGTTATCATTTTGGCATCTATCATTAACTGCATTTGGGCTATCTGGTTTTGCAGAAACCAAATCAGATTTAAGAACAAATCTCTTCCATTTTTAGAAATGCTATTCAATTGGTTATTTCTAATACATCTTTATCTGGTGCATACTGAAAGGAACCATGACATCTTCTACGGAGGAATTTCGGATTTTAAAAGATTTTTTTCGTGCCTTATCATGCTCCTAAAGCTCCATCTATCATTTGATTGGCACTCTCCCTTGTGTGGTTGGTTAAAATATAACACGGATAGGGCAGTCAAAGGATCTCCAGGTCATGCAAGGAGTGGTGGTATTTTTCGTGACTCAAGTGGTGGAGTTCTTGGGCTGTTTCACTTCATATCACACCAGCATTTCAAGCAGAAATATGTGCAGCTATGTTGGCTATATAAGTTGCTTACAAAAGCGGTTGGGAAAAGTCATGGCTTGAGTGTGATTCCAAGCTAGTTATTGCTGCCTTCAAATCTAGTGATCTTGTTCCATGGTCTGTCGGAAGCAGACGGAAGAATTGTCTCTTTATTTGCAGTGAAATGCAATTTTTTGTTCACACATTTTTACAGAGAATGCAATTATTGTGCCGATAAGCTAGATTCTTTTTGTGCTGATAACATTGGTTATGTTTGTTTATTGTGCAAGATTTCTACCTAATTAGAGTAGGTTTACCTGGATTTAGATCTAAGTGATTCTTTCATGAGTTTTGACTAAAAGTTCTCTCTTTTTTTTTTTATATTATTTTTCATATTTTATAATTAATTTTGGTGTGCTACAAATAATAGGTATGGTCTGGGGTGCCAATATAATTGACATGTCTTTTCTTATTATGATACATTTTGTACTGGCCGAGGTTACTAACCCGGCCACCGAGCTCAATTACTCGGTCCAGTCCGGAAATTAAGGATAATAAATCAAAGATCACTTAATTAAAGGAATAAGATATTGATATTAAATCCTGATATTATCTAAAATAACCTTATCTGGTTAAAAGAGAGATACAAATCATATCTCAAAAGAGATATCAAGAGACAAATCATATCTCAAAAGAGATATTAAGAGATAAATCAAATCTCTAAAAGATACTAAGAGATAAATCAGATCTCTAAGAGATAGGGGAATCCTATTATAAAAGGAGGAGTACCCCTCATAAGAGACTCACTTTTTATCGAACAGAGGTGACTCTCTCTTGCGTATTAGAGAAACTAGAGTCGACCAAGAGACTATCGAGAGAGTCCTTGCTCCCTAGTATTCGCCCAATACAAAATTAAGAGATCGAGATCACCACGACCAAGGGTTGAATCAAGAACTACGTCCGCTTTGATTCCTTCGGGATACGAGGACCGAATTATCAATTCTGTCAAGCTCGAATCCTAAAACAACCCCAATTATTCATCCTTGGTTTGACGTTCACGCAGCAGGCTCCGTAAAACCGAATCTCCGAGAACATTTGGCGCCCACCGTGGGGCCGAGGTGAAACTTTCCCCGGTTCCACAAGAAAAGCTCGATGGTGACCACACGCAATGGATCTGCGAGGAGGAGGGAGCAAAGATGAATCATGAAGGCCATGAGGCTTTGGACGCCCGGAACCATGACAATCATCTTTTTCTCCCCTCGGTGAAGATAGCCCTCGGTTGGAGGAAATTATGGAGCAACTCAAGCAGCTTCGGAAGGAGAACGAGGAGATACGGGCGCAAAATCAGAAGCTTTTGAAAGCCCGAAAGAGGGGAAGGTCCCTGACACCTTCAGACGGAGAGCAATCCTCACCTGAGGCCGGCCAGAAGGATCCTCCGGCGCACTCTCCTTGGGGCACTAACCGAGCATCCAAGACCAAACCCCCTCCCGGGGCATCGGAAGTCAAGTCTTACGCAGAGAGGACTAGCCAGAAAGAAAGATCGGACCGACGTCCGAGGCTCCCCTTCACCGAGGACATTAATGAGGTAAACGTGCCAACTCATTTTAAGCCCCTTGACATAGACAAATTCAATGGCACCACTGATCCAACCGAGCACGTAGAATCCTTCATATCCTCTATTTACTTGGTGACTGATTCGGAGGCCGTCATGTGCAAAGTCTTTCCAACTACCCTGCAAGGCCCAGCTCTGACTTGGTTAACAAATCTGCCACCTCGGTCAATTGATTCCTTTGATGTGCTCATAACCAAGTTCACTGCACAATTTGCGGCAAGCCGAAGGCACAGAAGGCACTCAGTCTCATTGGTAAATTTCAAGCAGGAAAGGAATGAATCACTCAGAGATTACATGGCCCGCTTCAATGCAAAGCAGATCCTAATTCCTAATATGAGCTCGAACTCTCGCCTCCACACCGTCATGGCTGGTCTTAAGCCAGGACCATTCTTCGAGTACCTATCTCGAAGCCACCGAGAGATTTTGAGGAGCTACAGAAAAGGCTACAGGTTTCATGAACTCGGAAGAGATGCTGGAGTTCAAAAGGAGAGAAAGAGGTTACGAGGACAAGAGCTCAGCCTCGAACAAAGACAGAAACAGGGGATCTGACTCACAAAGGACCCAAAAAACCAATGAAAGAGAATTCCCGCAGAGGCATCCCAGGTATTCATCTTACACACCGCTGAACCGATCTCGGGCAGCCATCCTTCAGGAAGTGTGCCGCGCAAAATTGCTTACCTTACCTGAACCATCCAAAACACCGGACAAGGCCGACAGAAGCAAAGAATGCATGTGGCATCAGAACTATGGACACTCTACTGAAGAGTGCAAAATACTCCAGAAAAAGATTGAGGATCTGGTGCAAGCAGGCCGCCTGGATCGTTTCGTCCGCCGAGATGACAACGGAGGCAGACGAACCGGTCGGAGACAACGAAGACACGGTCATGATGACCGAGACCGAGATGCAAACTATCGAAGAAATCATCAGGGCGGAGATCACCTGAACAACCAAAGGCCCCCTATCGAAGAATCAGAAGGAGGAGTCAGGGGGGTCATCAATACAATCTCGGGGGGATTTGCAAGAGGAGGAACAACAAGCTCAACTCGGAGGCATCACGTCAAAGCCCTCCGATTTGTTAGCACGGTGTCTGGAAGGCCTCCAAGAGCAAGGCCCCCCATAACATTCACGGATGATGATTTCCAAGGGGTAGATCCAAACCAGAATGACCCAATGGTGATAACGATCGAGCTGGCCAACTTCTCGGTCAGACGAACGCTTATTTACCAGGGGAGCTCGGCCGATATTCTCTACCTGGCAACCTTCAAGAAGCTCGGAATCCCTGAGAAGCTGATAAAAGAGCAGGAGGACAAGCTGGTAGGTTTTGCTTGGGGAACAAGTCAAGACCCGAGGATATATAGATCTCTTAACAACGTTCGGGGAAGGCAGACTCTCCAAGTCTGTATCAGTCAGGTATGTCATTGTAGATGCTACCACGTCGTACAATATCCTTATCAGAAGACCGACGTTGAACGAGCTCGAGGCAATTGTCTCTACCCCACACCTGACAATGAAATTCCCAGCCGACTCAGGGGAGATAGTGTCAGTCCGAGCTGACCAAAAGCTAGCAAGTAAGTGCTATGAGGACAGCCTGAAGGTTACCCATCATCAGGACGGCCCAAAGAAAACAGAGGATGGTAAAGTAGAGGTGGTAAGCTCGGTCAGCTCAGTAAATTCGGGTAGTTCAGTCAGCATGTTTGAGCTGGACCCAAGGGCGGAGATGTATGAAACCAGAGCCGAACCAACGGAGTCTTTAGAGAGGTTCCAGTTGGGAGCCCATCCTGAACAGTGCGCCCACGTCGGTAGTCAGCTGGACCCCTCACTCAGAGAGAAGATTCACATGGTACTGATAAAGAATGTTGACCTGTTCACCTGGAAGACATCGGACATGCCGGGCATAGATCCTAACTTTATGTGCCATAAGCTATCTATATGTCCCGAAGCTAAACCTGTAACTCAGAGAAAAAGGAAGCTGGGTGAAGAAAGGCGCCGAGCTATGGCCGAGGAGACTTCTAAACTACTCAGAGCAAATTTCATCCGAGAGGTGAAATACACCACTTGGCTAGCCAACGTGGTATTAGTCAAAAAGGCCAATGGTAAGTGGCGCATGTGCACCGACTATACCGACCTCAACAAGGCATGCCCAAAGGATTCCTACCCCTTACCCAACATTGACAGGCTGGTGGATGGGGCCTCAGGTTACAAGGTTTTGTCCTTCTTGGATGCATATTCCGGCTACAACCAGATCAGGATGTACCCCCCCTACGAGGAAAAAACAGGGTTCATGACTGATGGGGCTAACTACTGTTACCGAGTAATGCCTTTCGGCCTGAAAAATGTCGGGGCGACATACCAGAGGCTTATGGACAAGGTTTTCGCCGGCCAAATCGGAAAGAACTTAGAAGTGTATGTTGATGACATGGTAGTAAAATCCGATGATCCCAACCAGCACCTTGCCGACCTCGAGGAAATCTTCGACCAACTCAGAAAGTACAACATGACGCTGAATCCAGAAAAATGCACTTTTGGTGTACAGGGAGGAAAATTCCTGGGGTATATGCTAACACATCGGGGCATCAAAGCCAATCCAGATAAATGCAGAGCCGTCATGGTAATGCGGAGTCCTCGGAATGTGAAGGAAATTCAGAGGCTAGCCGGCCGATTAGCCTCCCTGTCCCGCTTTCTACAAAAGTCTGCAGAAAAGGCAAGACCTTTTTTCCAGCTCTTGAAAAAGCCAAAGGATTTCATTTGGACTGAAGAATGTGAGAAGGCATTCGAAGATCTGAAACTCTTCTTGGCATCTCCCCCAATCCTCACTCGGCCTCTCTCGCAAAGATCTGTACCTATACCTCTCCGTCAATGATTATGCAATCAGTGCAGTAATTATCCAGGAAGAGGAGGAGCAACAAATGCCGGTATACTATGTCAGTAGAGTCTTGAAAGATGCGGAAACACGATACCAAGTAATTGAAAAGCTGGCTCTCACCTTAGTTATGGCAGCTCGGAGGTTACGGCCCTATTTTCAATCTCATCAAGTCATCGTCAAGACGGATCATCCGATAAAGCAGGTACTCAGGAAACCTGATCTAGCCGGACGAATGATAACTTGGTCTGTGGAGTTGTCAGAGTTTGGTCTACGGTATGAATCAAGGGGGCCAATGAAAGCCCAATGCCTCTGTGATTTTATTGCCGAGCTTTCTTCCAAACCAAGGTCGGAATCCTACCTCTGGCTCCTATATGTTGATGGATCTTCTAACCTGAAAGGAAGCGGGGCTGGAATAATTCTGGAGGGACCCGATGATCTGATCCTCGAGCAATCTTTGAAGTTTGGGTTCACTGCTTCGAACAACCAAGCAGAATATGAAGCCCTAATTGCTGGGCTATTGTTAGCTAAAGAAATCGGGGTTCGGGAGCTAAAATGTAGAAGTGACTCACGGCTCTGTGAACAGACAAGTCTCGGAAATTATCAGACAAAAGACCCCCAATTAACCAGATATCTCTGCAAGGTCAATACTCTCATCTCCGAATTTGAGCATTTCTCCATTGAGCACATACCTCGAGAAGAAAGCTCCAGAGCAGATCTGCTTTCCAAATTAGCAAGCACAAAGAGGGCTAGCCAACTCAGAACTTTTATTCAAGAAAACCTCCTCGAGCCGAGCATCAAGAGTGCCGAAGTAACAGTGACCGAGCACTATGACCGGGGCTGGATGACTCCAATCTGGGAGTACCTAACCTCGGACAAACTACCGGATAACCAAAGGGAGGCAAGGAGAATCCGTCTGAAGTCTTCTCACTACACCATCCTCGACGGAGAGCTGTACAAAAGGGGATTCTCCAGGCCGTTATTAAAATGCCTCACAAAACAGCAATCCGAATATGTCATGGATGAGATGCACCGGGGAATCTGCGGAATGCATTCAGGCGGCCGATCTCTGGCAGCTCGGATCCTACGAGCAGGGTTCTATTGGCCAACCATGAGACTCGATTGTTCTGCCTGGACCAATAAATGTGACCCTTGTCAGAAGTTCGCCAACATAGCCCGTGCACCAGGAGAGGAGCTCCACTCCATGTTCTCGCCATGGCTCTTTACCATGTGGGGGATGGACATAGTCGGACCTTTCCCAGTAGCCAAGGGTCAAGTCAAGTTCCTTATGGTAGGAGTAGACTACTTCACCAAGTGGATTGAAGCAGAGCCATTGGCTACGATAAATGCCAGGAAGGTCCAGAATTTTCGTATGGAAAAACATTATATGCAGGCATGGCCTTCCCTATGCAGTTGTTACAGACAACGGGAAGCAATTCACCGATAAGGAGCTCGGAGAGTTCTATTCAAACCTCGGAATTAAACACAGAGTGACCTCAGTTGAGCATCCGCAAACGAACGGCCAGGCAGAGGCAGCCAATAAGGTTATTCTAAACGAGCTCAAAAGAAGGCTGGCACAATCAAAAGGAGCTTGGGTTGAGCAGTTGCCAAGCATTCTGTGGGCTTACCATTGCTCGCCACAATCCTCAATGGGAGAGACACCGTTCAAACTAACCTATGGAACCGATGCAATGATTCCAGTTGAACTCGGTGAGCTCTCGTTTCGAAGACAGTATCACGATGAAAGCAAAAATGATGAAGAACTCCGAGTTGAGCTCGACATGGTCGAAGAAGTCCGAGATACAGCAAGGATCAGGGACGAGCTGTGCAAACAAAAAGCAACTCGGAAGCACAACTCAAGGCTGCGCCCAAGGGAATTTGTGCAGGGCGACTTGGTGCTGAGACTGCAAAGCGACGCGAGAAAAGACTCCAGGGAGGGTAAGCTCGCGGTAAACTGGTCAGGCCCATTCAGGATAGCAGAAAATCTAGGAAATGGTGCCTACAAGGCTAGAGGAATTGTCAGAAAGTCGGTTCACAGAACATGGAACACTTCCCACCTCAAATTTTATTTTAGCTGAAGTTAGAAGTGATGCACTCTTTTTCCTATCTCGGTCTTTTTCCCACGAGGTTTTGGCCGAGAAGGTTTTAACGAGGCACACTATGAAAAATAAATAAATGAAAATTTTATTTTCCTTCAGTTAAGCTATTATGTTAAAACTGCTTAAATCCTAAGAGACCAACCGAAGCCTCTAAATGAGCTTAAATCTTAAAAAGGCCCACCGGAGCCTATAAAGATGCTAAAATCCTAAGAAGGCCAACCGGAGCCTATAAAGGTGCTTAAATCCTAAGAGGTCAACCGAAGCCTCTAAACGAGCTTAAATCTTAAAAAGGCCCACCGGAGCCTATAAAGATGCTAAAATCCTAAGAAGGCCAACCGGAGCCTATAAAGGTGCTTAAATCCTAAGAGGCCAACCGAAGCCTCTAGACGAGCTTAAATCTTAAAAAGGCCAACCGGAGCCTGTAAAGATGCTTAGGCCCTAAAGAGGCCAACCGAAGCCTCTAAAGGTACTTAAATCCTAAAAAGGCCAACCGGAGCCTATAAATGTGCTTAAATCCTAATAGGCCAACCGAAGCCTCTAGACGAGCTTAAATCTTAAAAAGGCCAACCGGAGCCTGTAAAGATGCTTAACTCCTAAAGAGGCCAACCGGAGCCTATAAATGTGCTTAAATCCTAAGAGGCCAACCGAAGCCTCTAAAATCCCAAAGGGGCTAGCCGAGCCACAATCGACCGACCAGGGTCGAAGTGGCGAGCTTGTAAAGATATATCAGGTTAACATTGATCAATCAGGGTCAACATACCGAGTCCATAAAACATCAGAAAATTTACAAAGAGCAAATAGACTCACAAGTAAAATAAGAAATTTCATTAAGATAAAAGGGGCAAGTCCCCAAATACATAAAGGTTTCACAAAAAACGATATTTCCTAAACTTCTTATACAACTTCAGGACTCGAGGTCCACCTCGGCATTGGGAGCGGTGATGTCAATCTGGCCAGGTTGGCCCACTTCACCTTCCGGCCCCTCCTCGTCCAATTGGTCCTCGCCTTCTTCTCCATGAATTGGGGCCTCCTCCTCCTCATCCTCCAGCTCGGCCAATGGCACAAGGATCCCATCTCGGTTGAAATCCTTATCCACGTCGGCGCTGGAGAAGTCGGCAGTAGGGTTGAAGTGCTGGAGTTGCTTCACGGCTCGGGAGAAACCGTTAACATGCTCCCTCATGATTGAAGTCTCAGCTTCAGCTAGATCAGCACTCGGAGCCTCCGATTCTCCTCCTTCTCGGCCTCCAGCAACTTCCGCAACTCCTGGCTGGCTTCTTTCTCGGCTTCCAGCCCTTTCACTACATTCTGAAGATTAAGTCGGTCAGTTCTCTCCGCTTCTAGCTCGGCCGCAAGAGTAGATCGGCCTTCTTCCAACTGCATCTTCTGGGCCTTTAGCTGACCGATGACCCGGCCTTGTTCCTCACACTTGGCCAGGGCCTGAGCAAGCTCGTCTCTCACCCTCAAGGCTCGGGCCGCATCGGCCCTCATCATCTCTATCTTCTTCGCATTGTCAATAAGGTGCTGGCTCCAGAAGCGTGTGATGGAGGCAATGCGGAGAGCATAGGCGCCAGCCACCTCCATACTTTCCTCAGGGCCCTGTTCTAGCAAAGAACCGGGCATCGGATGGCTTCAAGACTGGCCATCAATTAGGCCAGCAGGATCGAACTCATCGCCCCAGAGCGAGCTAATCCCCGGATTACAATTATCGTTGTACCATTTGGTGTCCGAAGTGAGGTCGGTCACCAAAGGAGCGTTGCTCGGCCGGCTACCGGAAGGAGGAGTCTCTCCGATCATCAGTTGCAGGGGAGAGTTTCCGGTTGGCACCTCGGGCTCCGGATCATCCCTCGTCCTCTTCGAAGGACGAATGTTCAACTCGGAAGCTTCAACAGACTTCTTCTTTTTCCCCTTAATATTAGCAGCGGCAGCTGATCCGCCAGCAGCCGACTTCTTCATCAAGGCCTTGTAGTTGAATTTTCCCATTATCACTGCAGAAAGAAGAATAGGTTAGATACAAACACACGGTTGAACAAGTAAAGCACCCAACAGCTACTACTTACACTCAAAATCGGCTTGCCGAGTTGATGACTTAGGAAGCAACAAAAGTCTACCACAGGCAACTACGAGGATAGAGTTTTAAGAACTCGACGTTGGATCTCTCTTGCGTTGTCATGCAGCCGACGTCATAACTATTGAATTTAGTGGGGTGGGGTTGCCGAGAGAGGGAAATCGGAGACTCCATCCGAGTCATAGAATAAAAACTCGTTCCGGCGGTGGGCGAACTTTGAAAAAGTCCGACTTGAAGAACTTATACGAACTCTTATAGAGTCCAATAACACCCTCGACTCGGCCCCACCGAGAGAAATCCAACCGACCCGGTCCCCAAATCTGACCTTGTAAAAATAAAGGAAGACCGAGCAAGTGGCCACTACCCCTATCTGCTCACACAGGATCCGGAAGGCCTTTAAAAGGCCCAACTGTTTCGGGTGGAGCTGGGTAGGAGCGACATTCATAATTTTTAACACATCACACTCAAACTGGGAAAAAGGGAGACGGACTCCGATTTGTGCAAATAGGGTTTTATATACATAGGTGAAAGGGGGCTGCCCTGGAGCAGGATGAAGAAAGACATGTTCATCACCAGAACAAGGAAGACACTCCACACCGCCTTCAAGGGAAGAAATTTTGTTTTGTAATAAGGAGAGGGATTCAAAATTCCTAAAGTTGGAGTGAAAAGCCCCTACATCTGGCTTCACCCAGAAATACCCAGGAATGATGATATCTGGGTATGGCACTCTGGGCGTTCTGGTAGTACGCCTGCGACGTTTGGGAATGAGAACTGCATCAGCCATGGCTGAGCTGTTCCCGTCGGAGGAGGAAGAGCCACCAACGGCACCTCCACCACCATGAGAGGAGGATGGGGAAGAATGGGGAGAGCCCCCAATTAGACGAATTTCAGGCTCTACGGCCTGAACTCCAGAAGAGACATCCCGGGACACCTCAAATGAAGATTCCATGGAGGAGTAATCACGAAAGTAAAAAGTCAGGAAGCTTGAAAGAGAGAAGTAGGGCGTACCTGCAGCAGAAAGGAAGTATAAACGCTCGGGCTAGAAATGACACGATAAAGAGGTCTAGGGTTCACTGAAGCACAAGGACCTATGGCCTCGTCCTAATTTATGAAAAATGATAGCAACACCTCCCCCTTGCATTAATGAGGGTTGTTGGGCGAGAGCAGGGAGACGTCCCCTCGCATCTTTGACCGAATTCGCCAACCAAATGGGAAAGCCACACGTGGCAGTAATGTCAGGGTATAAACCGCCCTCACGGGAAACTAGGATCACGCCACAATCCATAAATCTCGGGAACAATACCACGAGGGCCACGTGTCGCACAAGGTAACGTTTCTTTTCCATCTCGAGGCTCGAGAAAGTATGACCTCAGCACAAAACAAGTGATCACCTCCACCTCGGCTTACCTCGACTCCAACAGAAAAGCTTCCACGCCGTTGGCTCGAAGCTTGGGGGGCTTGTGTATGAGCCGATATACAGAGTGACACAAGCTCGGCCACCCGAACCGCTCACCGAGTTGGAGGACGTATATATATAAGCATAGTATGAAGCTCGGCCAGGGGCCTCACCTGGCCTAAAGACAAAAAATGAAACCGAGTTCTTGAGCTCGGCTAACATCATGAAAGCTTTTACACTTGATCAGCTCAAAGCTTGGGGGGCTTGTGTACTGGCCGAGGTTACTAACCTGGCCACCGAGCTCAAGTACCCGGCCCAGTCCGGAAATTAAGGATAATAAATCAAAGATCACTTAATTAAAGGAATAAGATATTGATATTAAATCCTGATATTATCTAAAATAACCTTATCTGGTTAAAAGAGATAATATCCCTTAAATTAAGGAATCATATCTCAAAAGAGATATCAAGATACAAATCATATCTCAAAAGAGATATCAAGAGACAAATCATATCTCAAAAGAGATATTAAGAGATAAATCAAATCTCTAAAAGATATTAAGAGATAAATCAGATCTCTAAGAGATAGGGGAATCCTATTATAAAAGGAGGAGTACCCCTCATAAGAGACTCACTTTTTCACTGAACAGAGGTGACTCTCTCTTAAGCGTATTAGAGAAACTAGAGTCGACCAAGAGACTATCAGAGAGTCCTTGCTCCCTAGTATTCGTCCAATACAAAATTAAGAGATCGAGATCACCACGGCCAACGGTTGAATCAAGAACTACGTCCGGCTTTGATTCCCTTCGGGATACGTAGGACCGGAATTATTGAATTCTGTCAAGCTGAATCCTAAAACAACCCCAATCATTCATCCTTGGTTTGACGTTCACGGCAGGGCTCCGGTAAACCGGATCTCGGTAGGAACACATTTACATGTCAACATTATAATAATAATAATAATAATAATAATAATAATAATAACTATTCTGGAGTGAACATGGAAAAATGTGCCAAATGTCAATCACCAAAGTAAAAATCAGTAGATAAAATTACGATAAAATACAGCTGCATGTATGATAAAATAAATTTATTAGAACCAATCATTTAAACTTTATTCATCAGTAGTTTAAATATTTTATTATTATTTCTCTTTTCCTCTAAAGTAAGCCCTTATTTTAAAGGATTCAAATGCAAAAGATTATATATATATATATATATATGATAGGATTCATTGATGTCAGGTATAAGTGACTTACACCAAATATATCTTTCTCTCTCTCTCTCTCTCTCTATATATATATATATATATATATATATATATATATATATATATATATATGTCATGACCCGAATTTCGTAGCCATGACCGGCCGAAAAGGAAAGCCTCTCTTTCCTCTTCGCAGCCTCAAAAACATATAAAAATTCGTTTCATCCAAATAAAACGATTATATTCATTAATTATAACATAATGAATATAATACATCAGAGTAACTAAATAGCATAAATTACAAACTCCTGTTAAAAACTATATATACTTAAATTATGGGTATCGACCCATTAAAAGGTTTCCACATGGCATCCAAGGCTTCAGCAACCTCACAAATACCTGCATCTAAAATGTTAAACGTGGGGTGAGTTCACTAACTCGGTGAGGGACTTTCCCCAAACACATGCAATCACGTAAAGTCACACAATCAAGCAAGCGCTAGTTCAAATAAATAGATAATCATTCTCAATCTACACATCATAAATGTCTTTACGTATGGAAAATGTCTCATAAACTAACACGACACGGTTTGGACTTGTTGTCCCTCAAGAGAGTACTTGTGAAATGGCTTGCACTACATTCTTTTCTCATAACTAGTGTCCTGCTTATAAGGCGATACATATCATATACATCGAATCTTTGGGTCCACTTGGGGCTGTTAACTCAAGGTCCCCCACCCCGACGGTTTTAATTTTGTACCCCGGAGATACCGCACCCTCCGGTAAATATCAACATCCATCCTCAACGCCCGGGGTATCTAATGAGGTCCCCTCATCCCCGGCGGTGATATTTATATACCGGAGCCTCCCGCTCCCCGGTTGGTCTACCCAAAGATTCATGATCATCCTTTGGCAATCAATTTCATCAACTACTTTCCATATGTTTCAACCGCATACCTTAATCATTCATTACAAACGAGCATATTTAACAATCTCATACTCAACATATATCATATTTAGAATTCATCACAATCATATAATATAACTTACCAATAAAATTATCAACTCAAATCCAGTACACAATACTTTCAATATCTCATATATAATTGAATATCTCAATCTCATAACAAATACTACAATAGTAACTTCTCATCATCATCAAAATACATGTAATCTATCTATTCCAGTAGCTTAAACTTCATTTTTAACGTAATTTTCGCACATCAAAGATCACACGCAATTCTAACTTGGACGTCTAGAAAAAAACATGAACAACATAAACAAGCATACCTAACAGTAACTTCCACGAAATTCTAAAAAAATATCTCCAAGGTTAAGAAATTTCTAAATAATTTTTAGGTCATCATATAACATGTTAATACTCTAAAAATAAATTTTCTAACTTAGAAACAACTTATCCAGTCCTTTCAAAACCGAAACATGCAAAAAAAAGTTCAAAATTTGTCAATCATTGAGCTATTAAAAGTAACAATTTTTCTACCATGCCAAACGAATTCGGTTTTACCTCAAAATTTATATGTAGATCGTTGACATATAGATGTTAATTGAAGTATTTTTATTTGGTTAAAAACTATTATCAATCAATACAAAAAAATCAAATAAAATTCGGATCCTGCCCATAAATTTTCAGCAAGCACTGTTTGTCATATTTAGTGTCATAGGAAGGTCAAAACTCAACGAAAATTTGCAAAATTTAGTATGAAAGAACCTAACACATATATAAACAGTCTCCAAGTGGTCCCATGTCAATATCATGTCTCAAAAAATCCCAGTAAATTCAAACAGAACCACGTTCTTCACAAAAAATTCCTGAAATTTACAAGCCTTCACCTTTAACATGTTCTAAGTCATTTAAATCTATATGCAGGTTTGGTTTGTTGGAGTACTGACCTAACCTACTATCAGCTCATTATTCTGTCATGCATCTGGTGCAGTTAGCTATGCTGTTGCCATGCATTTCGGATCACAAGTCTGCTGTCATGCACTTCGGATCAGCTGCTGCAGTGCTGCCATGCATTTAGGAGCAGGTCATCTTGTATAGTTGGTGCAGTTTGTGTTGCTGCCATGCACTTAGGATCAGCTTATTTTATTTAGTTGGTGCAGTCCGTGTTTTGGATCAGTTTTTATCTTGTTTGAATATTTGTACTCTATTTATATTCCTTACGTACAAAAGTTTTGTATGTGAGTGTAACATCAATGAAACACAGCCTTTATATTCTTTACATGGTATCGGTTTAAGCCTCCCCTAACAAAGACCTTTCCTTCGATCCCTCCTCCTCCAATGGCATCTCCCACGGCTTCCAACAGATCTCTTGTTGAACTCACCACTGCTTCCACTCTTCCTATCAAGCTCAACTCTGGAAATCATCATACCTGGTACAATCAGCTACTTCATCTTCTAAAGGCCAATGAACTTTATGGCTATGTTACAGGTGACACTGCCTGTCCTGAACCTACAATCGGCTCTGGAGCCACTGCCATTGACAATCCAGCCTACTCTCTCTGGAAACGTCAAGACCACTATGTCTACCTTGCTCTTCTTGGTTCGTGTGGCCCCGATGCTCAAATTGTTATGACCTCGGCTGAATCATTTATTCTTTGCTGGGCACGCTTGAACAAACAAGATGCGAATCGTTCTCGCACTCGTGTTATGTCTCTCAAAGAACGTCTTGCATCAATCTCCAAAGGCACCTCCCGGTGTTGGTGACTATCTTCGATCCATCCGAGTTATTGGAGATGAACTTGCTCTCATAGGTCATCCGATTGATGATATTGACCTTGTTATTGCTGCTCTTAATGGCCTTGGTTCCTCCTTTCGTGAATTCTCTGCATCCATTCGCACGAGAGACTCTCCATTGTCCTTTGATGAACTGTTTGACAAACTCACTGACTTTGAAATATTCCTTCAACGCGACGAGGCCCAACAACGATCTCTCTCCATATCATCGCAAACTAAGCTCATCGCTCCTCTCGTGGCCCCTCCCTTGGTCGCCGCTCACCCTCACGGCCTTCTTACTCTCACTCGTGACGCTTCGCTTCCACAATGGATCATTCGGCTCCAAACGTTACGTGCCGGTGTAAAAATCTGTCATCGTCGTGGGCATATCATTGACAACTGCTATTGTCTGCATGGCTACCCAGCCAATCATCCTCGACGTCAACCCAACCCCATTCATTCAGGTGAAGGTGATTCCTATCGTCTGCATGGCTGCCCAGACAATCATCCCAGGCGTCAAGCCAACTTTGTTCATTCTGGTGATCCAGGGGATTCCTCTTGGCTCCTTGATTCTGGTGCCTCCCACCATGTAACCCATGACCTTGGCCAACTTTCCTTGTCCAATGACTACACCGGGTTTCGACCAACTCTCGGTAGCTAATGGTAAGTCTCTTCCCATTAAACACTATGGTTACACCAACATCTCTACCTCCTCTACACCACTCCCCTTATCCCATGTTTTGCATGTTCCCACTGTCACTCAAAATCTTGTTTCTGTATCTCAACTTTGCAAAACTAACTCAGTTTCTGTTGAATTCTTTCCATGGCATTTTGAGGTAAGGAACCTAAGAACGGGGGAGGTCCTTCTGCGTGGAAGGAATGAAAATCAGGTGTACAAGTTTCAACCCGCTCGTCCCCATACCTACCATGTTCAACATCAACCTTCTCTTACACTTTGGCACCAGCGTCTTGGTCACCCTCACCTTCAAGTCCTTCAGCACATCCTTCCCAACAAGCCATCTTCCAGTTCTTTTAGATGCTTAGATTGTTTAGCCAATAAGGCACACAAATTGCCATTTTCCAAATCCACTTTGTCCAGTTCCAAACCCTTGGAAGTTATTTTTTCTGATGTATGGGGTCCCACCTCAATAACTTCAATAAATGGATGTTCATATTATGTCATTTTTATTGATCATTTCTCCAAATATGTTTGGCTTTATCCCATGAAGCTCAAATCGGATGTTGCAACTATTTTTCCCATCTTTAAATCTTTAGTTGAAAAACAGTTTGAATGTAAAATCAAATCATTTTACTCAGATAATGGTGGCGAATTTATGAAACTCCGGTCCTTTCTTCAAACTCATGGTATAAATCATCTAACTACTCCTCCATACACACCTGAACACAATGGCTTATCGGAACGAAAACACAGACACCTAGTAGAAACCACCCGTTGCCTCCTTAATCATGCTTCTCTTCCCTATCCTTCGGACTTATGCTATCCAAACCGCTGCTTACTTAATAAACCGTATGCCAACCCCTGGTTTAAGCATGGCTTCTCCCTTTGAAACTTTGTTCCACCGCATCCCAAACTACTCGAAACTACGTGTCTTTGGCTGTCTATGTTTTCCCTGGCTTGGTCCCTACACCACCAACAAACTCCAACCAAAATCCAAACCCTGCCTCTTCTTAGGTTATAGCCTCACGCAAAGTGCCTATCAGTGCTTTAACCTTGAGTCTGGATCTCTATACACTTCACGACATGTCACTTTCGTTGAGGACATCTTTCCCTACTCTGCACAGCATCATCCGCCTCTCACACCAGATCCACCAAGCTCACGTTCTCATACCTTACCCTCTCAACCTTTATTCTCTATCCACAATATTCCCTCAGTAATTCAAACCCCCATCACCACATCCAACTCTGATTCCCTTGCCTCCCCAACCTCTTCCTCCCAACCCTTATCCGGGTCTCCTCACCCTACGTCTTCAACACCATCAACCCCAACCGCATCACCTCCCATCACCTCCCAAACTCCCTCATCTCCTACCGAATCTGCACCACTCCCCATGGTACCCATTGCCTTTACTAACTCCAACACCTCTCCATCTCAACCTCCCAAACCTTCCTCATCTCATCCTTCTCTCACTACAAAAATACCTAGTATGCCCTCCTCTTCCTTGTCAGCCTCACCATCACTTCCTCATACATCTGACTTGTACACCACGCCATCAGCAGAAGAACGCGTAGAAGTTCCTCCCCCTCCTTCTTCCTCACATCCCATGGTTGCACGCTCCAAAAACGGTATTTTCAAACCCAAACACGCCAACCTGGCTATCAAGTTCCCCTTACCAGATTCTGTAGAGCCTTCTTGCCTTACTTAGGCTCTCAAACACCCTGAATGGAAGGCTGCCATGTCAGAAGAGTTCAACGCCTTGCTCACAAATGGCACCTGGTCGCTTGAGCCCAAGCAAGATCACCTTCATCTCATTGGCAACAAATGGGTTTACAGGCTCAAACGCAACACTGATGGTTCTATTGCTAGGTACAAGGCGAGACTTGTTGCCAAGGGCTTTCACCAACGTCCTGGTATTGATTACCATGATACTTTTAGTCCTGTTATCAAACCACAGACCATCAAGCTTGTTCTGTGTGTAGCTCTTTCAAAAGGATGGTCCTTGAATCACATGGATGTCAACAATGCCTTTCTCCATGGCACCATCACAGAGGATATCTACATGTCTCAGCCCCCTGGCTTCATCCATCCTCAATTTCCCAACCATGTCTACAAACTGAGGAAATCTCTCTATGGTCTTAAACAAGCCCCCCGTGCGTGGTATCATGCTCTCAAGGCCTTCTTGCTCCAATATGGATTCACCAATTCAAAGTCAGATACCTCCCTATTCATTTACAAGCGTGGAACCACTATAGCTTACTTTCTGGTGTACGTTGATGACATTCTCTTTACAGGTAATGATTCAACCTTTCTCACCTCCTTCCAGATGGCCCTTTCCACCAAATTCTCTCTCAAGAATCTCGGGTTTCCAAGTCACTTTCTTGGTATTGAGTTTGTTCCGACGAAGGATGGCATCTTTCTAACACAAAGATCATTATGTACGTGACCTGCTTCAGAATATCCGCATGCATGACGCCAAACCTGTCTCAACTCCAATGTCCTCCACACTAAACTTGGCTGCCACTGGAGATGCTTCTGCCTGTAACCACCATGAATATCGCCACCTTGTGGGGTCCCTCCAGTACTTGTCTCTCACTCGTCCAGATATGTCTTTCACTGTCAACAAACTCTCTCAGTACATGCATGCCCCTACCACTCTCCACCTGCAAGCTGCCAAGCATGCACTTCGGTATCTCAAAGGAACTCTGGACTATGGCTCACACATTCATCGTTCCAATGATCTTCAGCTGCGTGCTTTCTGTGATTCTGATTGGGCTGGTGACTCTTCTGATATGAAGTCCACCGCTGCCTTCATAGTTTACTGTGGTCCTAATGCCATCTCTTGGTCATGCAAAAAGCAGCGAACCATAGCCAAATCATCCACTGAAGCAGAATACAGAACCATTGGCTCTACTGCGGATGAACTTCTTTGGTTTCAAGAGCTCTTCCAAGAGCTTCATCTTCCTGTTCAACTGCAGCCCATCATTTATTCTGACAACATTGGTGCAACATATCTCTGTGCAAATCCGGTATTTCACTCGCGAATGAAGCACCTTGCCATCCATTACCACTTTGTCCGTGATTAAGTATCCAACAAGGAACTTCAGGTTCTTCACATACCCTCAAGTCATCAACTAGCCGATCTTCTAACCAAGTCGCTGCCTCCATCCAGACACCAGTTTCTCACTTCCAAGATTGGTGTTGTTTCATCCACCACCATCTTGCGGGGGCGTGTTAGAGTACTGACCTAACCTACTATCAGCTCATTATTCTGTCATGCATCTGGTGCAGTTAGCTATGCTGTTGCCATGCATTTCGGATCACAAGTCTGCTGTCATGCACTTCGGATCAGCTGCTGCAGTGCTGCCATGCATTTAGGATCAGGTCATCTTGTATAGTTGGTGCAGTTTGTGTTGCTGCCATGCACTTAGGATCAAGCCATGCACTTAGGATCAGCTTATTTTATTTAGTTGGTGCAGTCCGTGTTTTGGATCAGTTTTTATCTTGTTTGAATATTTGTACTCTATTTACATTCCTTACGTACATAAGTTTTGTATGTGAGTGTAACATCAATGAAACACAACCTTTATATTCTTTACATGGTTAACTCAAATATCACTTATTTAATAGTTATCGAACTCCATAAACTCAGATCTAAACATGCATCTAAGCCAAAATCTTGAGCAACATTGAAAACACACATATTAACATCATAAAACACAAAGTTTAAGATCAATTTCATCTTCAATGACCAAAATCTAAAAACTCCATGGGAAGAACTCTAAATCCCCAAAATAAAAAATCAAACAAACCATGAACACCAAAATCCCTCACCTTAAAGCATGACCTTGTTGAGCTTTCGATGCCCCAAACAAAAAATGAAGAAGTGGAGTGTGAAAACCAAGCTCCAAGCTCTCCAATGGCATCTTCTCCTTCAAGCTCCCTCACACATTCTCACTCTAAGTTCTCTATCTATGGTTTCAAAAAGAAGAGGAAATGAAGAAGGAAGGGGATGACACTCCTTCTTAACATAATCTTCACTTTGGGCCTTAGGTGGATAAAGGCCCACAATCCCATAAAACACTAATGTCATTACTTAAGTTAACTCAATTTAATTATCAGGTGTGTCAAATATGCAATATCATGATTAAGTCTTAAAATCCTCATTTAAATTAATTATTAAATATTACTTCAAAATATTATTGATCGTAGAGTAATTAATTAATTACGAACATATCTATAACTTACAAAAACAATTATCATCTATTGTCGTTATACAAAAGAAATTTTGAGTTACGAGAATAATGTCACTTAAAGCCTTTAATTAAATTATTCAAATTTCACGATATTACGATATATATATATATATATATATATATATATATATATATATATATATATATATATATATCTAAAATGGGGCAAGATTAGAATTTGGTGTTTTGAATTTTTTAATTAATAGTAAAGCGCTTTTGTCTTTTTTTTCTTTCCCTCTAATGAGAGCCCCTTGTTATAAAGAATCCAAATGTTCACTACATTAACAAACATAGTTAAAAAGCAGCACGCATGAGAGGTCACTCCTTGTATCTATCTTTCTCCTGCTATTTGAGGAGTATTATGTTTTTATCTCTGCTTGTGAGAGCTATGTTTTTCTCTTCATTTATGAGAGTCTATCGTTCCTGGATGAAGAAGATGAAGGAATTGTTTCTCTCCATTTCTCTCATTTTTTATTGGCAGGTTCTAGTTCTCAGGCCTGCCAGAAGCCATAAGTATCATTAGTTGGAACTGTCGAGGCATAGGTAACCTGTGTGCAATTTCTATCCACAAATACCTCGTTTGGTGTTATTGGCCAGACACGTTTTTTCGTTTTCTCTTTTTAATTTTGGTTTTTTTAGTTTATGCAAATAAAGTCGAAGACAATTGGCTGTGCATTGAGTCTTTCTTGCAGGTAGCTTGAAGCATCGACTTCGATCACAATTTACGTGATGAGGGAGGATATTTCTTCAAAGCTAAATTTTAAAGTTACTCCCAGACTCCATGTGCAAAAAGAGGAAGTCCTAAGTCTCCTTCAAGAGGACCGAACTAATTATAGGGATGTTATTTCAAATTGTAGAAGTCTTTTATCATCTTATGTTAACAACTCTTTGGTAGAGCTTGATAGGAGGAAACTTCATGTAGTTGCTCACTCTTTGTTAGGGGTGACTACATATATTACTATTCTCTAAATTCGTGATGATGTTACCGAATGTATTGTGTTCTCCATTATTAATGAAATTGCTTAGCTTTTCTTTTGTCAAAAAAAATATAGTTAAAAGAGTTTTTTTATAATAAAAAAATTGTTAGGTATATAAACCTATTTAGAAGGTATGGATCACATAGAATATCGTATGCCTCAATTTTTTATGTCTATTCCTATCTCATCCAGTTAAAATGTGACAATTAAGAAATGGATTAAACATCTTTTTTTTCTTTTTCTTTTTATTTTAAATGAATTGTCAAAATTTTATGAATAAATTATTTTGGACCCTTAAGTTATTTTTTAGGTTCATTTTGGTCCATCAACTTTTAAAAAATTCATTTTAGTCTTTTATGTATGAAATGCTAATCCCTTCTGTCACTCTCGTTTGTGACAGCGTTAACAGTGTCCTATATGAGCTATTAACAATAGTTGATGTGGTCCTTTTAAGTTCTAAGTAGATTCATTTTGGCCCCTCAAAGTTTTGAGTTGATTCATTTTGATCCATCAATATTTTAAGTAGATTCATTTTGGTCTCTCAATGTTGGGCGTTGTTAACATCATCTGTGACCAGGGTCGTGTACAAGGCAAGGCCGTTAAGGCCATTGCCTTAGGCCCCTCCTTTTTTTTTTTTACTATATATACTAATGATAATTAGTTTGCCAAGTGGTTGAATAACAAGGTCTAATTCTGCATATAGTGCATGTATTATTGAGATAAAAAATCAATCACATGTGGTGCGATTCACATTTGATGAAAATATTAGTGATGAGATCACACTTTCAACTGAAGAATCTTTTCATATTGAATATTTTCGATACATATTAGATCAATATATTTCTTCTATTGAAACACAATTTGAACAATTTTTACAATATAAAACTATTTTTTGTTTTTTATTTGAATCCAAAAAATGTAAAACTTTAGTTGATGATGAATCAATACAATATTGCATTAATCTTGTTTTTGTTTTAAAGAATTAGTGGACATTTTGATCTTTATGGTCTTGATTTATTTTTAGAATTAAAAGTATTGAGAAAAAATGCTAAGAGGAGAAATTAATACTCCAATAGAAGTATTAAACTATATCAAAACACTACAATTTTTTTCCCAAATGTATCTATTGCTTATAGAATATTATTGACGATAACTGTAACCGTTATTATCGTTGAATGAAGTTTTTCAAAATTAAAACTACTTAAAATCCTATCTAAGATCAACAATGTTACAAAAATGTTAATTTTGCAACTCAAAATATTAGAAGATTAATATAAAAATTGATCATTGATATACTATTAAGTCACATTTCTCCAAAGGCCCCAAAAATTCTATACACCGCCCTGTCTGTGACGGGAGTGTCAAAAGGATTAAGCATGATTAACTAGCAATGGATTAAGCATACAATCTCTGTAAGGACTTTCTCCATTTTAAAAGTTTTGGGGACATTAATGTATGGAGAGAGAGTGTATAATACACATTTATTTTCCCAAAATTTTGAAAATGGACAAAAATATAAAGATGAGAAATGGAGAGAATCCTTTTGAAAAAAAAGGCAAATACAAGCTAACCATGTGATACTCGGTGTTGACGAGGATGGGGAGTGGTCACCGGTGCAAGAAGACATGGACAAGAAGCGACTCCTGACATGCTTCAAGGTGGAGGGACCCATGAATGAATCGATTTCACACCGGAATAAGAGGGATCATGAGACTGTGTAGGTATGAGACTATATAGTTGAAGATGATTTATATGAAATGATTGATACTACATATATTAACAAGATGCATCTCCTTTTCGATAGCCCATCCTTGACTTGGGGCAATTCTGGGATGGATGACCTCCTGGAAAGTTTTCCAAAAAAATGTATGAGTGATGACAAAACAAGCTGAAAAAACTTGTGTTGATTTATGGAGACAATCATCGATCCATAAAATAGTCTAAGATATTACTGCTCTAAGAACATTGGTATGTATTCAACTATTTCAAAGTTTTGCAATTTTTTTTATATTTTAATTCCTATACTAATAATTTTGGCTTTTTGACCAAACTGGGTTCCTTTTAGAAACTATTTACCAGTTTAGGGTTATTCTGAAACTATTTACCAATGAGGGGTCGTTTTGAATATTTTATTATTTTTCGGTCTGACGAGTCAAAGGCGCCACTGCAGATGGTGCATTTGAAGGCGCCACTGCAGTTGGCACCTACACTTTTATAAAATAAAAAAAAAATGAAAAGGGGAGGCGCCAAAGGCAGTGGCATCCTCCCCCTGATAGCTACAGTAGCGCATTGTAGCGCTACTGTAGCAGCACCTTTTTTTTTAAAATTTTGATTTTTTTTAAAAAATAAAAATTTTATTTCTAAAAAAACCCATTCACCAGATAATGAAGCACCTTTAGATTTTAAATTCTCGATATATTTACAAATAAAAAATTTATTTCTCAAAAAAACCCATTCACCAGATAATGAACTGAATTCACCAGATATTTGTACCCGATTCACCAGATATTTACACATACTTAACCAAAAAAATTTATTTGACTTTTTTAAAAAAATAAAAATTTTATTTCTAGAAAAAACCCATCAACCAGATAATAAACTGAATTCACCAGATATTTGTACCCGATTCACCAGATATTTACACATACTTAACCAAAAAAATTTATTTGACTTTTTTAAAAAAATAAAAAATTTATTTTTAAAAAACCCCATTCACCAGATAATGAACTGAATTCACCAGATATTTGCACATACCTGACCTGATTATGGAGACACCCCGGAAGAGAGCAAAGAACTGATCTCGGTTTTTTGACCAAACTGGGTTCCTTTTTGATAAAGTATCTATATAAAAAAACAAGAAGTAATAAAAAAAATCCCGTAATAATGAGTAGCAAATAATATCGCAGTAGGCATAAAAAAATAATAGCAATAACAATTTACACTAATAAATATTCATCAATTATTACAGTAGTAAAAAAAATTATTTGGTGAGAGCATTGCAGAAAATCTCCGGAGTGAAATTAAGAAGATGGGTTTACCTGAGATGAATATTCCTTAATCCTGTCGCTGATGGTTCCGTCTAAAGCTCTCTCAGCAAGCTCATAATATACAGATTCCCTTTCTCATTATATTATATATAATACAAGAGAAACCGCGGTGTCTCCATAATCAGGTCAGGTATGTGTAAATATCTGGTGAATTCAGTTCATTATCTGGTGAATGGGTTTTTTTAGAAATAAAATTTTTATTTTTTTAAAAAAGTCAAATAAATTTTTTTGGTTAAGTATGTGTAAATATCTGGTGAATCGGGTACAAATATCTGGTGAATTCAGTTCATTATCCGGTGGATGGGTTTTTCTAGAAATAAAATTTTTATTTTTTTAAAAAATTCAAATAATTTTTTTTGGTTAAGTATATGTAAATATCTGGTGAATCGGGTACAAATATCTGGTGAATTCAGTTCATTATATGGTGAATGAATTTTTTTGAGAAATAAATTTTTTTGGTTAAGTATGTGTAAATATCTGGTGAATCGGGTACAAATATCTAGTGAATTCAGTTCATTATCTGGTGAATGGGTTTTTTTAGAAATAAAATTTTTATTTTTTAAAAAAAATCAAAATAAAAAAAAGGTGCCGCTACAGTGCGCTACTTTAGCTGGCGGGGGGAGGACGCCACTGCCTTTGACGCCTCCCCTTTTCATTTTTTTTTTTATAAAAATGTAGGCGCCAACTGCAGTGGCGCCTTCAAAGACGCCATCTGCAGTGACGCCTTTGACTCATCAGATCGAAAAATAATAAAATATTCAAAACGACCTCCAATTGATAAATAGTTTCAGAATAACCTTAAACGGATAAATAGTTTCTAAAAGAAACCCAATTTTATCAAAAAAGTCCATAATTTTAGGAAACTGGTTACTAATCCAACTTTCAATACAATCCAATCTGACACAACTTGACGTGTGATCAAACTTAGTCAAATCCATATGTCGGAAGTAGCATTGATTGTGAAAATTAGTTGAGACAATTTAATTGCTAGGCCTACGAGACAGACTAGTACGTGGGAGTTTTTTTTTAGACAATGCATTTCCCAATTCCCCCTCCCTTTTCTGCGTCAGACTTGAAATATTATTATGGATGTTCATGTTAATATATTTTTTTGGATATATTTCGAAGATTATTCCATCATCAAATTAAGATGGGGATTAATTTTTTTTAGGAATTTGTTCGATATCTCAATGGATGACATCCTTTTTGATTGAGATTTATTCATACCCAAGATTCGAACCCGATATCTTGATTAAAGGACGAGAAACCTTTAATTACTCACCCCATCTTCGTATGTTTCGGCTTAATATGAACCTAACGTTGCTTGAATCGAAATTGATATTTTGATTTAGATAAATTTAGAGCTAAATCTGATCCAATTATAGCCTAAAAAAACACATTATCCCATGTGCTAAAAACGTTGATGGTTTTTCTACCGTTATATAGTAACTAGCAACTCCCTTTGCCTATTTTCCATCCATATTTGGAGGTAGAGGTATTCAAGAGATGGAGACCATTCCATCATCGGAGTTGAACGCATATACCTGGAAGGACCCTATATTGAGTCTAAGAGGAAAATTATAATCTGTCTCTACATTTTTTTTATAATTAAAATCTGTTAAAAATGAGTAAATTGAATAGATAAAAATAATTTTTATATCCTAGACTAAGTGCTTTTTAATTAAAAAATTATGAATTATTTATTTCTAAACAAAAAATTATCTTCTTTTTTTTACGCAGTAAACAAAAAATTATCAAATAATATTAAGTGACGGAAAACATTTTGTGTCAAAAAAAAAAAAGTGACGGAAAGCATTTGACTCTATTAAACAACAATAATTTTGAAAGTTAAAAATAATTTCGTCTTTAATTAGAATAAGGATCACATCAAAAGCAAGATTTTGAAAACCAAACCGGACCAGATCGACCGGTCTGACCGGGAACCGTGACCTTGGCCAGTTCGATTTACATGAAAAACCGTCCCTGTATTGAACCGGTGGAAAAACTATAAAACCGGTTCAAAACCGGTAAAACCGGTCATAACTAGTAGTGAACCGACCTGAACCGGTTTCCTAAAAAAAATTAGTATAAAAGAATTTGGGTCATCCTAGCCAAAACCCAATTCTTTTGTTTTCTAACATATGTAGGCTGGTTGTAGATTTTGGGTTGGTTTTCCCCATGAAGATGATTTTAACATATATCTTTATATTTATTTAGTTTAATTTCAAAATAAAAAAAATTATACTTAATAATTTTAGTTATGTTTTTTTGTTTAATATTGTTACAAATATTCTATTAAAAATTAAAATAATAATATTTAATTATAACCAGTTCAACCTCGATTGGATCATTGAACCTCGAATCGCTGCATTCACCGATTCAATGACCGGTCCGATTTTATAAACCTTGATCAAAAGAGCTACGGCGAAGACCAACCATCACCTTTGGAGGTGAGTTGGTTGCGCGTTCAACCCAATATTAGTTGATACCTGATGTACAAATTTCCACAATTGTATACTAGTACCATTCAAATTCAAGTATAGAAAAATACACATGCAATACAAATGGCATAAGCAATGAAACTACAATCCTATGGTTATCTTCAATCTTTGCGATAACTTACAGTCAACCCAGGCACTACACCCTAAAAATGTACATACCAAAAACAATTAAGACCGAAGTTTTGCAGATGATACATAGAATAGTCATATATCCAGCTTATTAAAAAAATGTATCTCATATATCCAGAACGAATGGTGTTATAATATTGCAGAGGATCTCAACCATTGAAAATATCCTTTTTTTTATCATAAGAGGTTGAAATCACATGGTCTAATTATCAGCCATAGGATTATTAACTGCAGCAACTGCGGTTGAAAAATGAAATGCAGAGGATCACCTACAAATTGAAATTACAATACAAGGCTACAACACCTAGGACACGTGCTACACAAATCATGAGAAATAACTTGGAGAAATTAAATCTGATAACAAAATTAAACATTGACCAACTATATTTAATACTAATACATTATGCACACAAAGAACAGCAGCACCAATACTCTATAATACTATAATGGCTCCTTAAATTGTCGAATCCAATCGTATTAAATAGAAGCATTACATTAAGACACTATAATGAACAGAATGAATAGCCTAAATCTAATTAAAGGCAAACAGAACCACCAGAAATACATTGAAATGCATCCAGAGGAAAACGAGGGCCAAAATTGTTAGTCGATATATCCATTATTTTGGAAGGGATAACCAAATATGGATAGAATTCCATAGAAGTCAAAATAAAGAAGCCAAGGAATATTTCAAGTTTCCAATCATGCTATTACTAATAATGATTGATATGCAGCCAACACCTTTAAGAGTGTTAGACTAGCTAGTGACTGAATTGAGATAAGTTTTAGCGCTTACTTTATTTTACCAGGCACTCTGAATAGATAAATTATTCCCAGTTGGCCTAAAAATGAAAATAAACAATTGCATTAAAAGGAATACCTTGGGAGCCCTAGCTGTTTATCACCCTTGATCCAATGGCAACACAATTATTCTACTCCCTCCCCATATTTCATGCCTATGAAAACTCAATTATAGATTATAGCTGATGAAAAGATGTTGGCTAGATTAATTTTTAAGCACGAGTGATACAAACTAGAGGCCAAAACCATGCGCAGGTATTAGTATTTATAGCATGTTTGGAAACTTGATTGATTTGGGTTGAAGTACTTTTGGCTGGAAGCTACTGTGAGTAGCTTTCACGTCCAAGAAGCACTTTTAAAGCCCCTGACCTTGATTCCAAACATACCATTAGTAGTATCCAGTATTTCGTTCAAATTTAGCAGTTGCCCGTTTGCGAATTGCGATCATAGTACGTAAAGGGCAATGCTATTAAAACTTCAAAATGTCTATCCACACTTTTTCTAAGAAACGTCATTTTACATTCAGATAATTTTTATTATTTGATTACAATTAATTTTATCTTACTTTCTTTTACATACATAGGAGTATATTCTAATTCTATCAGATTACCGTAGACATGTGAAGCAAGAAATAGAATGCAAGTTTTTATTATTAAAAAATAACAAAAATGGTAGTATGTAAATAACATTATTGCTAAACTTATCCAAAAGCAGCAGCAGGGACATGCAAATGCAATATTGCAATCAGGCATCCTTTTCTGGCCCCCTCCGCGCAATAATAATGCCATAATGGTCCATGGTGAATGAACCCCCGGCCCACCGGTACCCATCACCGTTCATATCAAAAGTTTAAAGACTTTTATTAATTACTCTGACTTTCCAGCAATTCCATTATTCCACCATTCGGTGAAGTGCAAAATGCACCAACTTCTAGGCTTTTAAAGCTGAAACAAACTACAATATAGAGACCATATGTTAAGATGTTTGGTCTCTCTCACTCTCTCCGTCACTTCATTAAAATTAATCACTTTTTGCTTCAAACCAACACCGTATAAGTTTTCTGGTTTAAGGTACTGCATTCTGAAATTTTGGTGTTCCTGTTCGAGGTCCTCTGTGCTGGTTCTTGTTCACAGTCCACTGTTCTGGATCGTTTTCTTTAAGAGACCAAGATGCCCCTGAACTGATTCTTGTTTGCCTTCTGGTTCTCGTTTCACCATTTTTTGTTAGTGGGTTTCCTCTGTTCTGGTTTCACTCCTCAGCAATGCCACCAAAGAGACAGAATCGTGGTGAAAGTTTTATCCTTCAGTCTCTCTGCCCTAGGCGTAGAGCAATGATGGGAGGAATAATTTTTTGTTATTTGATCTAAAAAATGTATATTTATTTCTCTAAAAGAATTATACATGTTGAGAACTGGAGACATTGTTAGTTCCCCATCTGCATTTATTTTTTCTGAATATACATTAATCTGAATGTATATAAAAAAATCCATGTTGGGAATTTGGGGGATAAAAGAAGGAAAAGCACCAGAAGTAACCAAGTAGTCAAGCAAGGAAAAGTTGGGCATAATCATGGAGGGTGAGTGAGAGAGACCAAAATCTAGTGTGGACAGACATAGGGTGAGATTGCTTAATCGTACGAAATGGTCCACCATGAACCACATTGTATCATGCTTCATGCTAGCGATCACCAGGACGCTCACCATAGTTTCCTCCGTACCCTATACTTCTATCTTATCTTATGTCTGGACCATTACAACTACAGAAATCTTTATTCCTTGCACAATCCTCCCTGTGACTCTGAGGTGGGGGTTTAATATTTAAGAACACATGTTTTCCTCTTTCAGTATAATCAAAATGTTTAACTTTTTATTTCTTTTTTTTGGTAAACGCAAAATGTTTAACTTTTTAATCTTACATTTAGAATGTTCCACTTTTTAATCTTATATCTTATTCCATTCTGTTTACAAAATATATCAAACACACCATAAAATTCATGTATATATATTGTTCCGCCCACAGGTCTACTAAACACTATCTAGGATTAAAAATGTTCCGTTGCTATGTGACCAATTAAAGGGAAGAGAGAAAGAGATGAAATACATTTTGTGAATGTAAAAAAGGTGTCCTTTGTTTATACCAAGTACATGAAAACTGAAAAGTAAGCGAAAGTATAAATTAATGTATATATGATATTAAATTCGATGTTAAAAATCTGATATGATTTACTATTAATTAATTATTTCCTAATGTAAGACGTGAACTTTTAGATGATATATATGTATAGCATATATAGCCATTCATCATGTTGTCTACCAAACAAAATGAAAATTGCTCTTCCAATTAAAATAAGAAAATGATTGTCATTAGACTTTAGACCAAAGACAAAGAAATCAAACTAGGTAGCACAAAGTTCCTGAAGATAATAAGCAAAGACAAATCAACAAAACGACCTAACCTGGCTTGCTACGATTACAAGAAACCGTCAAAACATACGGCACAAGATCATCAAAGATGACAAGGACAAAGCTTCTCTCAGTGATGATTGAAACATGAATTTCAATAGGAAGGAGGAGCTGGAAGAGGTGGTGAAGGGCGAGGTGGAGCACCCCAAAATACATCATGCGGTGGCATCTGACCATTGGGTACCAAACTTGGATTCAAATCATACACCGCAACCTGTTGTTGTTCACCTAAACCCTGAGACACAGGAGTTCCACCGCTACCTTCATTCAACTCTTGCTCCTGTTGCTGCAACTGCATGTCCTCTTCACCTTGTTCATCCTCAAGCGGCAACCTCTCATAAGTAGCATTAGCAAACGTTGCTGCTATCACCATCACAGGCCCCGAAGCCACCAACGACCCCACCACCGTTCCCCCAACCACCTGACCCTGACCACCCGCCAAGTACACCGTCAACCCCGTCGCACCCGGCGGCGAGGGTGCCGGCAAAAAAGCACCGGAGAGCGACAGTATCTCGAACCTCCCGTGAAGGGTGATGACCCCACCGGGTGCAGCCAGTTGCCGGAGGGTAACATTGGTAACCACGCCGCTGCCGCTCAGCACCGACACCCCGCGGTGGCGGCGGTTGGCGAAGGTGGCAATGCACTCAGCAACATCGCTTCCGCTGCTGATCTCCAAAACGTGGCTGCGAAGCGCGTTGGGGCTCTCCTTCGTGATGACAACAGGCGGTTTCGGCTTGTTTTTGGACCCCGGAGGACGGCCTCGTGGGCGGCGGCCGCTTCCGCCGCCCTGATCCGCGGCGTCGGGGTTGTCATTGTTGTTGTCTCTGCTCTCATCGTCTTCGGTGCCATTGGTGTTGCTGTTGGTGCTGTTGGTTGGGGTTGGTGTAGCGTTTAGATTATTGTTGTTGTTGTCCGTGAACTCTTGTTCTTGTCTTGGCTTCACTCGGATCAGCTCAAGTTGTTCTTGTTGATCAGATGGGTTCCTGAGATGAAGAGGTGGAGAACAAGAGTTTGGGTCTGTGGGCCTCATGCCCACATTTCCAGCCCACCATCGATTCGACATATCTTTCAATCAAAGCTGAGAAAACCTTAGATATTATCACTCTCTGTTCAGATCTCTATTGCTGAAGCTCAGAGTCCAACTGACTGATACAACTCAAAAACCTTACCCACCTTTATATATATATATATCACTCAACCAGCTAATGGGTATTGCTTGTTTTGCATGTAAAAATCTACCTAACCAAGACTATGACAGAAAACCCACTTTCACACAGACCCCCACAAAATAAGGGGATTCAACAGAAACTGAAGAAACCGCCTTGCAGCTCAGTGTTCACATGAAAAAACCCCGTGGTATTGGGGTGAACGTTTTTTTGGGGGTTGTTGATCAGATGGTTAGAAGAGAAAACTGAAATATATTATGCTACTATTGAATGTATGTACCTTTTTTTTTTCCCTTGAAGGTGGTGTTAGTACCGATGTTCCATACAGGATGCTACCGTTTCAGGATGACTTTGTTCCTTGTGTAGCACACTATGTTTCAGCGATCGGTTAGCGGTAGTGGGATGGAGGCTGGGTACGGTTTTGCTTTGTCTCCCTTGGAGGCAGTTCTTCGTGTTGTGTTCAAAGTTTTCAACTTCCCAAAGTATACAGATTGCAGAGTCCACTTCCGCCTGTTGTTTGTGGGAGCCACCCAGCTTCATTCAAATCCAAGGATTAGACCAACTTGCCATGCTATCATTACTACGTCCTGTGCGACAAAGAAAAAAAATAATACATGTTATCTGATGTCAATTTTTTTTAAATAATATTAAGTCTTAATAAAGGTTGGGCTATCGTACACCACCTATATTTTATACCACCCATTATATCATTCATATGACAAATTTTAAGCCAATCAAATTATCACATAGTTTGCTCAAAATTTCAAACTTTCTAGTTGTATTATACTATAGTCAAAATATATGAATATAGTATATTGTAGTATAATACATGTGCTTTTTGTATTTGCAAACTTAACTCATATTAAAATAATGTCTTTTATTTAAAAAAACGGATTATATTGTAAAATATTATTGACAACGAACATTTTTTTAATTCATATTAAAATATTATTTTACAATATAATCAGTTTTTTAATCAAAAAATATTATTTTAATATGGATTAAATTTGTGAACATAAAGAGTACATATATTATATTAATATATATTGTATTCATATATTTGACTACAGTAAAAATACAAATAGAAATTTTGAAATTTTAACCAAACCCATGTGGCAATTTGATTGGTCCAAAATTCGACACATATGGGTGGTGTAGTGGATGGTGCAAAATATGGGTGGTGTACCTTAACCCAACCCTAATAAAAGAGATTAACTTGGTATTAAGGGCGTACATGGGTCTGGGTGGACCCACAAAACCTGTCAATTCGACCCAACCCAATCCGGATTTTATGAGTTGGTTTGGATGATTGGGTTGGATTGGGTAAAAAGACACAGGACCCATAGAGTATGGGTTGAGCAATCGGTTTCAGAATTCCAAACCGATTGAACCCAACCCAACCCATATTACTTAGTTTTGTGTTTATGGTTGTTAAATAATATCACAAGAGTCATAAAAAATAATAGCAATAATAATTTACACCAATAAATATTCATCAATTATTACAGTAGTAAAAAAAATTTACCTTATAAGAATTAAAAGAAAGTTACCTGCAATTCAGAAGGAACACTGCTACAAAAAAAAAATTATAATATAAGTATAGGGAGTAACGATGACATTAATGCTAAAGTATCTATTTAAAACAACAAGAGGCAATAAAAAAATCCCATAATAACAAGTAGCAAATAATATCACAAGATTCATAAAAAAAAATAATAGTAATAACAATTTACACCAATAAATATTCATCAATTATTACATTAGTAAAAAAAATTTACCTTATAAGAATTAAAAGAAAGTTACCAGCAATTTTAAAGGAACACTGGTACAAAAAATTATACTATAAGTATAGGGAGTAACGATGACATTAATGCTATTACAAGGTAAAAAAAAATTACTACTGTAATAAGTGATGAATATTTATTGGTGTAAATTATTATTGTTATTTTTTTTTACACCTCTTATTATTGCTATCAATTATCTTTCTTTTTTTCTTTTTTTTAATACTGGTAGGTGTCAGTCTGACTGATGTCTTTGAAGGCGTCAGTCTGACTGGCGCTTTGACTTGGAAGGTGAAGTCTTACTAGCACCTTCAAAGGCGATTGGCTGGCGTCTTTGACCCGTCAGAATGAAAAAAAACAAAATATGTTATGTGTCCAAAAAACTTATTAATAAATAGTTTCAGAACAATCATAAACTGATAAATAGTTTCTAAAACAAACATAGTTTGATAAAAAGTCTTGATATGCATATCAGTAAATGAGAATGTCGCCCGAATTGCAAAAGTGCCACTGTGCTAATACGATGTCGACGTAGGTGAATGAAAAATGTGTCAAATTATCATTTCTGTAATTTTTTTTTATTGTGGGCTGTTTATTCTTCGTAAATCATAGACGAGAATGATGAAAAAGGCAAAAAGCATGAGACAAATGAGACAATAGCTCGAGCACCTCGTGGCTCCGCGCCTCTGCGCATCACTTTTAGATGGATTTATTAGTAGAGTTGTAATATTTATTTAATATTTTTTAAAAAGCGTGATAAATAAATAAAAAATATTATTGACACTTTAAATTATTTATTTCTAATATTTAGTTTTATATTCTTATTTTATAAAATTATAATTGATTAATGATGAATGTGAGTAGAACAGATACTAGAGAAATTTTAGACACGAAGACTAAGTAATAGTACTTCCTTTCTCCCTTTTTATCTTTTTTTTTTCAATTTTTGCACAGAAATTAAGGGTATTAATAAATTATCTTTGAATATAGAGAATATATAAATATAAGATTAAAGTAACTTTTGGTCCCTGTACATGACACTGATTTTCAATTTGGTCCCTACACGTAAAAAGTTATCAATTTGGTCCCTACACGTGACACTGATTTTCAATTTGGTCCTCACATCTATTTGGTCCCTATATAAGAGTATCAAATTGCAAATTATTGTCACATGTAGGGACCAATTCAACAAAAAAAATTTGAAATCGGTCCCTACATGTGACAATTATTTTCAATTTGGTCCTTATATGTGATAATAATTTACAATTTGGTCCCTCTTATATAGGGACCAATTAGCAGTGAGGACCAAATTGAAAACCAGTATCACGTATAGGGACCAAATTGATAACTTTTTACGTATAGGGACTAAATTGAAAATCACTGTCACGTATAGAGATCAAAAGATTACTTTAACCTAAATATAATTTCTACTTTGTAATTTTGTTTTGGTTTCAACTTTTCGCTCCCTTTTAATACCAAAATATATATATATATATATATATATAATTTAGTATCACTGAAATGTTATTTTTATCACTTTGTTAATGTTCCTCTCTTTCTAATGACCACTAATATGTGTAGTTAGAAGGTTGAGTTGATATAATAAACACAAAAAAAAAAAAAACTTAATATTATTCGATACAAATTTAAAAAATAAAACTAAAAAAGAACACAAATTTATATTTCATATACTCTGAATAATCCGATTAAGATCATTTAGGCTCTGGATTAAAAAGGATTAGGTAGGGAAGATTAATCTTTTGAGGCAGGTTGTGTTTGAAGTAAAAGTTCACCAAAAATGAAGACTTCAGTAGAATTCTAAATATGAAAATTTTAGAAAAAGTCTAAACTAGCTAAACTATACTACAAATGTTATGTTTTATTTTTTATTTTTTTAAGGAAAAGGGTTACTGCATTTCATTACTAATCAAAGAAGTAATACAAGGTGGTGCATGATAGAAAACCTGGGACTAACTAAAGAAAGTATCGCCCTTACTAGAGAATGAGCTACACTATTCGCTTGTCTCCTAATGAAACTTACACCAAAGTTAAGAAAAGAAACTATAAGTTCATGACAGTGTTTGATGATGATACCAACTTCAGATATGTCCTCTCTATTATTATTCAAAAGGGTAACTACTCATTGGCAATCTAACTCAAAGAAGACTTGCTGGTGACCAAGACTAATGACCCATCAGAGAGCTCTTAAAAGACCCATAGCTTCACCTTCTAATGTTGGAAGGCAACTTGGAATAACTTCAGTTTTTGCTTGGACAAAGATACCATGAGCTCCTCTAACGCAAATGCCAATACCTGTTCTTCCAGAGTTGGGGATCAAAGCTAGCATCAACATTACATTTATAAGGACCAAGAGGTCACTACAACAGAAAAGGCTTTAGATAGCATTTCTGGATGCCTTTTAATAGCGTTTTTAAGCGCTATCTATGCCACCGCTATTAAAAGTCGTTAGCAAAGATAGCATTTAAGAAGTGCTATTAAAAGATGACCTTAGATAGCGTTTCCGCGTACAAACGCTATCTAAAGGCAGAATTTAGATAGCGTTTGTTTTAGTAAACGCTATCTAAAGGCAGACTTTAGATAGCGTTTGTTTTAGTAAACGCTATCTAAAGGTAGACTTTAGATAGTGTTTGTATTTACAAATGCTATCTAAAGTCTGCCTTTAGATAGCATTTGTTAATAAAAACGCTATCTAAAGTAAAGATAGTAAAGATACTCACAACCCCTGCCCCTGCACCAGAAGCTAGTAACAATAACAACCACCCACATCAAGTTCCTCTCAGAAATTACCACCCCAATTACAGATCAAAGAAAAGGTATTGGAACAAAAGGCACAAAAATAGTAACCACAAGATTCTCCAGCTGCCCCAGAAAAAGTTTAAGACCAACACACGCAGTCCTTTTGGCAAGAAAACAAGAAACCATTTAAAGATTCCTGATACAAGCATTTCATCAAACAATTCATCTTCCTTCATAAGTTCACATAGTTCCCTTATGATACAATCAACTTAAAACCGCAACATAATAACAAATGTCCACAAATATATTTTGACAAAATAAAACTAACAAAAACAAAACTATAGTTGATTGTCACTGTTGTCTACTCAATAATTATTATTAAAGGTGGATTTCACTCAAAAAAGGTTGTACCAAAACAAAAATCATAGGCTTCCTCTCTCCAAATCCTTTTGGAAATGAATCTTGGTAAAAAGAAACACAGCGTTAGAACCTTATTTCGAAATTACATGAGCACGATTTTGAACCAACACATTATAAAATAAAAATAAGAAGCAAAACAGTATACACATTTGCAAATCTACACTAAACCATGATATTTCAAGTCGAACTTAGATATCCAACTCAAAATACAAATCGAACTTTTGAAACATTAGATCGAGGCTCAAACACGTAAAAGAATCCTTGATCCTGAACAAAATGACACTAGATTCGATACATAGAAATGAACACACAAAATTGAGAGGTGAAGAAGACTTACCTCGCGCAGCTATGTGCGCTGATCTGCGACTCGAAGGGACAAAGTGGAACGGCTGGACCGTAGAACCAGAGAAGAAACTACGACGGAGGAGAGAGGCGAGCGACGGCGACACGACGGACAGAGGCGAAGGGGTGCCATGGTGCTTGGATCCAATTATGGATTTACTGGGAAAGAGATTGAAGGGGGATTGAGCGGTCTGAAAAGAGACTTAGGGAACTTTAAATTTTGGAAAAGGAAACAATAGCGTTCCTGTATAGAAGTGCTATTGTAGGGGTACATAAAATAACGTTTGCTAGCGGAAGTGATATCTTAGGTAGTTAGTTAAGATAACGTTTCCTCAAGGAACCGCTATCTTTTCCTCAGCTTGACTTTTAATAGCGGTTCCTTAAGGAAACGCTATCTTAGGTGGTTAGTTAAGATAGCGTTTCCTCAAGGAACCACTATCTTTTTCAGCTTGACTTTTAATAGCGGTTCCTTAAGGAAACGCTATCTTTTCCTGCAGCTTGACTTTTAATAGCGGTTCCTTAAGGAAACACTATCTTAGGTGATACCTAAGATAGTGTTTCCTTAAGGAACCGCTATTAAAAGTCTCCGCATCACTTTTAATAGCATTTCCGCACGGAAATGCTATAAAAGGTGTGTTATTAAAAGTCTAATCTGTTGTAGTGGGTGGAGGATTCCAAATCATTTCAACTTGATTATGCACCTGACCAGGAAGAGAAGGAGAGATAGCCCTTGCATTCTTCTAATCATTGTAAAAATTACTAGCACGGTGAATAACATCCAAGACCACCAAGTTTTTCCTGCTCCAAAGCTTGTCATTTTTGCCATTCCAAATACTCCATAAAGTCATAGAAAACTTGTGTTTATCCTCCACTGCCAAGGTTGTTAGCAAAGTAAAACACGAGTCCATAAAAGATGCAGCTGAAAAAATAAGGGGCTCAATTTTAGACCAAAGTCCTTGCTTAGTCCAGCATTCCACGCTAGGATCGAAGCCAAAAAAGAGATGCCAAAGACTCTCAATATCATTATCACAAAAAAACACATGAGGTAGGGCAATTAACACCCTTTGTGTGCAACCTCTCTCTAAATGGCAGGTTATTGCTACATGCTCTCCATAGAAATAGTTTAACTCTTGGTGGAATGGTTAAATACCAAATATATTTCCAATGCCCTTCCTGCTTAAGATGAGATGAATCCACAAGACTTGTCACTACCACTTTATAAGCAGATTTTATCGTAAAGAGCCCATTGGAACTAGGTCCCCAAACAATTTTGTCATGAATAACCTGATCATTAAGTGGAGTATTAATAATTCTAGTTGCCAAATCAGGTGGAAAAAACGCATGCACAACATGCACATTCCATTGTTTTGAGTTAGGGAGCCACAAAGAATTTACCTTAAGACTATGCAGATCATTTGGGATGTTAGCTAGACATATCAAACTAGTACCATCGCAAAGACAAGGGGAATCCCATAACTGAATTTGTGAACCATCACCAACGCTCCATCTAATCCCATGTTTCACCAAAGCCTTGGACATCCAAATACTTCTCCAAGCATAAGAAGGATTGTGTCCTAGTCCAGAGTCAATGAAATTAGTTTGTGGGTAATATTTAGCTTTGAAAAATCTAGTCACAAGAGCATCATGATTATCAACAAATTTCCAAGCTTGCTTACCTAGGAGAACCAAGTTGAAAGCATACAAAATACGGAAACTCATACCACCCCACATTTTTGGCCTTGCCAATTTGTCCCAAGACATCCATTTGATACCTTTGGTTCCTCCATCTTTTGATCCCCACCAGAAACTATTCAGCATTTTTTCAATCTCATCACTAAGAGATGGAGGGATAATATACATACTCATAACATAGGCAGGAATGGATTAAGCAACTGACTTGATTAGGACCTCCATACACGCCATTGAAAGAGATCTATTCTTCCAAGAACTTACTTTCTTCCAAATTCGATCTTTGACATAGCAAAAAATTTCTTTTTTATTCCTACCAATCAAAGAGGGAATCCCCAAGTATTTCCCAGTATCAACACGTTCTTGAACCCCAAGAATATTCACATTACTACTGCAAGTTTGATGATTAATATTGTGACTAAAAATGAGATAGGACTTATCATAATTCAAAGCTTGACCCGAGGTGAATTCATACCTATTGAGTAAATCTTTAACACAAGTAGCTTCATTCTCAGTAGCACGCAAGAACAAGAAACTATCATCTGCAAAAAGTATGTGAGTAATCATGGAAGCTATTCTGCAAATCTTAACACCATGAAGAGAACCTCTACCCTCAACAAATTTAATTAAAAAAGATAGACCTCCAGTGCATAAAATATCGAGATATGGAGATAAAGGATCACCTTGACTAAGGCCATGTAACACCGTGTATTTCTACGTCTTCTGTAGTAGTAAATACATATTTAAATGTATTTATTTTAGATTAAACTCAGGATGATTTTAATTAAAATAAAATCATTTTATTGTGTTTTTATATCATATGAAGTCACGGCAAAATTTCGGTTGAAAATTTAGACGGGAGCCGGTCTGTGTTTTCACTGCCGGTACAAGTTTACTGTGCAGAAAACCTAATTTTGACCCGTGAACGAGACGGTTAGTATTTTTATTATGTTTCCTTCAACTTTGGTTATTTTAAAAAATTTCGTTCAAAAATAAAATAAAATATTTTATTCGGGCGAAAACGTCGAAAGAGTTACGATCGGAAATGAAACCGGGTATGAAATGGAGCAGATTATGGAGCATAAAAGAAGTGAGGAGACATGATGGAAGAGGCTATGACACACTCCAAAAGTGAAATCATCACACATTTCAAATTATAATACTATTATAATCCAAAAAGTCATTTCTCTATCTTCTCCATCCAATCAAGCATTAAACCACCAAGCTTGCTCAACAAGCTCTCCCTCTTACTCCCCCTGGCCGTGAGCCTTCCTCCCTCTCCCTATATATATACCCCTTCATTTTCACTTCATCATCTTCCTCCTTCAAACTCCATTAAATCTTCATCTTATTTCTTTCTTTTAAAAGTTCAAGCTCTTAAAGCTTTAGTTTTTATTCATCTTTTCTACTTAAGTTCTTCATTAAAGTTCTTCCTTATACTAAGGGTAATGCTCTCGTATGAATCTTTTTGCAAGTTTCATTTTTTACTTCTTAGTTTACTTTATGTGTTCTTTATATGCTTTAAACTTCTAAAATCTCTCTAAAATGGTAGAAGACTCCTTTTGAGTTGAAACCACTTTCTATAGTCTTGTATTAACTTATATTTTCACATACTAAGAGGTTGAGCAAAACAAAAATATCTACCCATCTCTTCCAATGAAGGCCGAATGCTTGCATTTGTGACCTAGGAAGTTTTTGTTTCAACTTTTGGAATATGATCATTTGTTTGAGTTTCTAACTATCCCTTGATCTTGAATCTATAAATCTTGGAAGTTTTGATAGATTGTTCCTATGATGGCCGAAAAATATGAATAAGTAGGCCTAGGATACTATGTTTCAACTTTCCAAGTATGATCATGGATTTAGAACTCTTAATACCTTGTGATTCTAAACCTAAGAGTTGTTGTTAAACCAAGAATATTTTCCTCATCATCCTATGATGGCCGAAACTTAGTGTTTAGGTGCCAGGATGTTTGAGTTTTTATTTTTTCCAAAATGATCATGGACTTGAGCTCCATAAGATATTTGGATGCTAAGTCTAAGAGATTGGAAAGTTTGAGGATTTCTAACTTGTTTATTCTATGTTATTAAAGATAGGATGTATTACTTTCATCGTTCCAAGATGATCATGGACTTGAGATCCATAAGATATTTGGATGCTAAGTCTAAGAGATTGGAATGTTTAAGTTTCCATTGTTTTCCAAGATGATCATGGACTTGAGCTCCATAAGATATTTGGATTCTAAGTCTAAGAGATTGGAATATTTAAGTTTCCATTGTTTTTCAAAATTATCATGGACTTGAGCTCCATTAGATATTTGGATGCTAAGCCTAAGAGATTGGAAAGTTTAAAGATTTCTAACCTATAAATCCTATGAAGGCCTAACCTAGAAGGTTATGGACCTAGGATAATTTGTTCTTATTTTTCCAAAATGATCATGGTTTTGAGCTCCTTAATACATATGGATGCTAAACCTAAGAGATTGGAAAGTTTAGTGAATGCTAGCCTATTTTACTAGCCTTGGCCGAATGCCCTATGTTTATAACTTAGTGGGATTTAAATTCAACTTTGTTAAATGATCATTGTTTATGAACTCCTAACATGTAAGGATCATAAATCCATGAGTTGTATAATATTCGGGAATCTCTAACCCTAAGAACTAGTCTTGGCAGAACCTATACCTTGTGGTTTAGTGTTCTTGTTTGATTTCAACTTGTGATTTTGTGTTTATAACCTTAGACTTCCATTGCGAAGGAAACGAGGACGTTCGTGGTATACCTCTTCGAGCATCTAATCTCCTTACCTTCACAGAAGGTAAGAGGGGATTGCTTAGGGATATTCAATGACTATATACATGTGTGTATGTGTTTACTTGAGTGATTTGAATATTATTATGGTGTGGAGCAAACACTTGAATGACTTGTTTACTTGAACTATTGTGATTATTACTTGAAGTTCATTATTACTTGCCTTAAAGTATTGTGAGTTGTATATATGTGATGAACTGTTGTTAACTGTGATATTATTGTTGAGAATATATTACTGTTGATTGAAGTTTGAGAAGCCGGACTTGAGTCTGTGCAGAATGATTATAAGGATTAAAATCCTTAATAAGCCTTGAATAGAGCTTTGAAAGTATTGGTTTCATTTATAAAAGTTTCTTGTTTAAAACGCTTACTTCAAGAGAATGAGATTCTAGTTTTGAAAAGAAACGTTGAAGTGTTTTTAAGTCAATATAAACTACCTTTTTGTGATCCAAAGTTTGTATGAGAGGAAATCTTTTTCGAACTATGTGTTTCATGAAGGAAAAACCCTTGAAAATATTTGGCTTTATTAATTCCATCAAGGATTTCAAAAGCAAATGAATTTCCAAATGTTTTATAAAAGACTTTGTAAAGGAAAAGATTTTCTCCTAAATGATTTAGAAACGTTCCGATTACTTAGATAAGTGACTGAGGTTTTGTTTTGGTTTTTGATTTTCAATGAGCGAAAAGTAAGCACATGTGAAAGAGAATACTAGTTCGCGAGACGTCGCCTCTAGCATTCAGTTTATGTACGTGATCTGGGATCCGTGTCAAAATTATGGACCAAGGGTCCTGTTCGTGATATTATGGGCTAGGAGTCCTAATTTTTGAATTGAGGACTGTGTGTCCTAATTTCGTTGTTATGGGCTAGGAGTCCTTATCATGTTGGAATAAAACATGGATAAAATTATAATTGTTTCTACGACCACAACCTTGGACTGCGGCATCGGTCTAAGGTGTTGTGATTGAGCACTTGGACTGTGCGTCCTGTGTTATTGATTTTCAAGTAATGAAAATTGTGAATAGTCGTTAGCTTTGGGCTTCGACAACGGAAAAGAGTGAACACAAAGAAAAGTCTCGATAATGAAAAGCCTTTTATTCATATGCATCTCCTCTTAGCAGACGTGCTTGAGTTAACCGAATACCCACTTAAGATATGGTATTCGATGAGGTATACATTCGAATGACCGTTATAAAGGATTCATGATGATGTTGATCCGGGTACATGAGGTGACGGAGACAACTTGCCAAACGTGGCATATGAGCCTAATCAACTCTTTCTTTCTTAATGATAAAACGGTGATGGTATCTCATGAGATTAAGTTTAGAGTCTCATGATTGAAGTGTCATGCATTATCTTTATAAAATTGATATATTCGGGTATGAGACCCACTGATATAACACTTGTTGTTTTATCGATGAATAAATGCTTAAATGCTAATATGCCAATGTGTTGTACGTATCATGTATATGGTTGTTGTATGATATATCCATTTTCCGGTATCACACTCTTACAGTTATATAATGTCTCTTCAGGTTTTGCTGTAGTACCTTGGTACTCTAGTACCGATGTTGCAGAGGAGTCTTTCTAAGTCACTTGAAGACCTAGTGTTAGAGGTTGGGAAAGTATTCTGATTGGAGGTCTCTCCAATTAATATTTGATAGAATGACCAGCTTAGGAATCTGAGTTGGGTTGTATATCTGAAGAGGTCGGTAAATGTAGTGTTATATACATCCATCTGTAGTTTGAACTTTTCTTTCGAAAGTGGAAACTTAGAGAAATGTTGTATGTCATGGGAACTTTGTTACGAACGTGACTTTACGTCTTATGTAACACCCTGTTTTTCCTATGTTGTCTGTAGCAATAAATACATATTTAAATGTGTTTATTTTAGATTAAACCTAGAGGATGATTTTAATTAAAATAAAATCATTTTCTTGTGTTGTTATATCATATGAAGTTACGGTAAAAATTTCGGTTGAAAATTCAGACGGAAGTCGATCTGCGTTTTCACTGCCGGTACAAGTTTACTAAGCAGAAAACCTAATTTTGACCCGTGAACGAGATAGTTAGTGTTTCTATTATGTTTCCTTCCACTTTGGTTATTTTGAAAATTTTCGTTCAAAAATAAAATAAAATAAAATATTTTATTCGGGTGAAAACGTCGGAAGAATTACGATAAAAAATACAACCGGGTACGAAATGGAGCAGAATAGGAGACATAAAAGGTTTGAGGTGATATGAGGGAGTGAGGTGACACACTAGAGGTATGGCCTAAGCTACCTCCTAAAAAGTGGTCATGATGACGCTTTTTGAAATATATCATATTATATTCTAAAAACCTATTTTTCTCATTCCTCTTCAACCAAACAAGGCACAAGGTCAAAACTTTCTCTCCAAGATCATTCCTCTCTCCTCAATTTCGTGCCACTCTCTCCCCTCTCTATATATACCCCTTTCATTTTCACTTCATCATCATTCTCCTTCAAACTCCATTAAAGTTCATCTTCTTCTTTCTTCTAAAAGTTCAACCTCTTAAAGCTTTAGTTTTTATTCATCTTTTCTACTTAAGTTCTTCATTAATGTTATTCCTTATACTAAGGGTAATGCTCTCATATAAATCTTTTTGCAAGTTTCATCTTTTATTTCTTAGTTTACTTTATATGTTCTTTATTTGCTTTAAACTTCTAAAATCTCTCTAAAATGGTAGAAAACTCCTTTTGAGTTGAAACCACTTTCGATAGTATTGTATTAACTTATATTTTCACATACTAAGAGGTTTTGTAAAACAAAAATCTCTATCCATCACTTCGAATGAAGGCCGAATGCTTGCATTTGTGGCCTATGAAGTTTTTGTTTCAACTTTTGGAATATGATCATGTGTTTGAGTTGCTAACTATCCCTTGATCTTGAATCTATAAATCTTGGAAGTTTTGATAGCTTGTTCCTATGATGACCGAAAAATATGAATAAGTAGGCCTAGGATACTATGTTTCAACTTTCCAAGTATTGATCATGGATTTAAAACTCTTAATAACTTGTTTATTTTATGTTATTAAAGCTAGTATGTGTTACTTTCATTTTTCCAAGATGATCATGGACTTGAGCTCCATAAGATATTTGGATGCTAAGTCTAAGAGATTGGAAAGTTTAAGGATTTATAACTTGTTTATTTTATGTTATTAAAGCTAGTAGGTGTTATTTTCATTTTTCCAAGATGATCATGGACTTGAGCTCCATAAGATATTTGGATGCTAAGTCTAAGAGATTGGAAAGTTTAAAGATCTCTAGCCTATAAATCCTATGAAGGCCAAACCTAGAAGGTTATGGACCTAGGATACCTTGTTCTTATTTTTCCAAAATGATCACGGTTTTGAGTTCCTTAACACATATGGATGCTAAACCTAAGAGATTGGAAAGTTTAGTGAATGCTAGCCTATTTTACTAGCCTTGGCCGGATGCCCTATGTTTTTAACTTAGTGGAATTTTAATTCAACTTTGTTAAATGATCATTGTTTATGAATTCCTAACACTTAAGGATCATAAAACCATGAGTTATATAATTTTCGGGAATCTCTAACCCTAAGAACTAGTCTTGGCTGAACCTATACCTTGTGGTTTAGTGTTCTTGTTTGATTTTAACTTGTGATTTTGTGTTCATAACCTTAGACTTCCATCGCGGAGGAAACAAGGACGTTCGTGACATACCTCTTCGAGCATTTAATCTCCTTACCTTCACGGAAGGTAAGAGGGGATTGCCTAGGGATATTCAATGACTATATGCATGTGTGTATGTGTTTACATGAGTGATTTAAATATTATTGTGATATTGAGCCAATACTTGAATAACTTGTTTACTTGAACTATTGTGGTTATTACTTGAAGTTGAATTTACTTGCTTAAAAGTGTTATGAATTATATATATGTGATGAACTGTCGTTAACTGTGATATTATTGTTGAGAAAATATTACTGTTGATTGAAGTTTGAGAAGCCGGACTTGAGTCTGTGCACAACAATTATAAAGGATTAAAAGCCTTAATAAGCCTTGAATAGAACTTGGGAAGTATTGGTTTCATTTATAGAAGTTCCTTGTTTAAAACCCTTACTTCAAGAGAATGTGATTCTAGTTTTTAAAAGAAATGTTGAAGTGTTTTTAAGTCAATAGAATCTACCTTTTTATGATCCAAAGTTTGTACGAGAGAAAACCTTTTTTGAACTATGTGTTTCATGAAGAAAAAACTCCTTTGAAGATATTTGACTTTATTCCATCAAGTATTTCAAATGCAAACGAATTTCCAGATGTTTTATAAAAGACTTTGTAAAGGAAAAGATTTTCTCCTAAATGATTTAGAAACGTTCCGGTTACTTGGATAAGTGATCGAGATTTTGTTTTGGTTTTTGATTTTCACTGAGCAAAAAGTAAGCACATGTGAAAGAGAATGCTAGTTCACGAGACGTCACCTCTATCATTCAGTTTATGCACGTGATCTGGGATCCGTGTCAAAAATTATGGACCAAGGGTCCTGATCGTGATATTATGGGCTAGGAGTCCTAATTTTGGAATTAAGGACTGTGTGTCCTAATTTCGTTGTTATGGGCTAGGAGTCCTTATCATGTTGAAATAAAACATGGATAAAATTATAATTGTTTCTACGACCACAACCTTGGACTACGGCATCGGTCTAAGGTGTTATGATTGAGCACTCAGACTGCGTGTCCTGTGTTATTAATTTTCAAGTAATGAAAATTGTGAATAGTCGTTAGCTTTGGGCTTCGACAACGGAAAAGAGTGAACACAAAGAAAAGCCTCGATAATGAAAAGTCTTTTATTCATATGCATTTCCCCTTGGCAGATGTGCTTGAGTTATCCGAATACCCGCTTAAGATGTGGTATTCAATGAGGTTTACATCCGAATGGCTGTTATAAGGGATTCATGATGATGTTGATCCGGGCGCATGAGGTGACGGAGACAACTTGCCAAACGGGGCGTATGAGCCTGATCAACTCTTTCTTTCTTAATGATAAAGCGGTTATGGTATCTCATGAGATTAAGATTAGAGCCTGATAATAGAAGTGTCATGCATTATCTTTATAAAATTGATTGATTCGGGTATGAGACCCACTGAAATAATACTTGTTGTTTACCTATGAGTAATGTTTAAAATGTTAATATGCCAAGGTGTTGTATGTATCATGTGTATGGTTGTTGTATGATATATCCATTTGCTGGTGTCTCACTCTTACAGTTATATCAGGTCTCTTCAGGTTTTGCTGTATTACCTTGGTACTCTAGTACCGATGTTGCAGAGGAGTCTTTCTAAGTCACTTGAAGAGCTAGTGTTAGAGGTTGGGAAAGTATTCTGATTGGGGGCCTCTCCAATTAATATTTGATAGAATGACCAGCTTAGGAGTCTGAGTTGGGGTTGTATATCTAAAGAGGTCGGTAAATGTAGTGTTATATACATCTATCTGTAGTTTGAACTTTTTCTTCCGAAAGTGGAAACCTAGAGAAATTTTGTATGTCATTGTAACTTTGTTACGAACGTGACTTTACGTTTTGAATGTATGAATGATGGATTTCAGAGTTATCCTTAAAGAAAAAAAAATTTATACCCCAGTTTTCTGACTTAAAAGAAAACAATTTTCCGAAAGCAACCAGCAAATTATCTTTTAATTTACTTCCGCATGTGTTACGTAGTAATGCCCTAGGGGGTGGGTGTTACAGGTGGTATCAGAGCTGGTCGAGTCTTTCGGGATCTTTAGGAAATAGGTCTGTCGTGTTGACATTGTGTTTTCTCTGAATTAAGTTTTGTTTGGATTACTTCTTAGAAGTAATGTGCGTTGATATGCCTTTACACATTTCATTTTCTGGTTCAGTTATGGAACCAGCACCAGAAGGTGGACGTGGCCGTGGACGTGGTCGCAGAGGTGGTCCTATTGGCGGTCGTGCCAACATAAATGCCAATTATGACGGCGGGATGGACTTCGCTGCCCAAGCTTTGACTGACGTTGCTGCTGCCATAGCTCTCCAGACTGCCAACGCGGCTGCCCAGAATCAGCAAGAGCAGCAAAGAGCTGAACATGCTACAAAAGGGAAGAATCTGAATGCCTTCAAATGCCAGAATCCCTCGCAGTTTGACGGGGACGTAGACCCGACTAAGGCCGATCTTTGGATCCAAGAGATGGAGAAGATCTTTGAGCTTGTGCACACCCTAGAGGGAGCAAAGGTGTCTTGTGCAACATTCCAACTGATTGGAGATACTGAATACTGGTGGAAAGGCACCAGACAACTACCGGTAGCTGGGCATCAGGCAATCACCTGGGGAGTATTTCGCAACAAATTTCTAGACAAATATTTTCCCCAGAGTGCTTGGACAGAGAAAGAGCAGGAATTCCTGAGGCTGAGTCAGCGGGACATGACAGTAGGGGAATATGTGGCAAGGTTTGAGTCCCTTGCCAGATATTTCCGCTTTTTCCAGAACAACCCCGATGAGGAGTGGAAGTGCGAAAAGTTCAAAGCCGGTCTGCGCTTGGAGATTAAGGAATCTTTGATGCCATTGGAAATCTGGAATTCCCAAGCCTTAGTAGAGAAGTGTAGAAAAGTGGAACTGATGAGGAAGGAAAGAAGCAACGGAGAAATTGTTGGAGGACCCACTCGTTCCAAAGACCAATATCAAAATCAGAATAAAAAAGGGAAGCAGCGTCGGAGGGAACCTTATTTCTAGCCACAAGGGAATGACCAAAATCAACAACAACATCGTTTTGATAATTCTGGATTGGGAAGTGGAGGCCAACAGAACCAAAATCGAGGCCAATTTAGAAGATGTTACAAGTGTGGAAACCCGGATCACATGGCTGATGTTTGTCCACACAAGGGAACCAAATGTTACAACTGTGGATAAATAGGACACTTTTCAAGGGATTGTAATGCACCAAGGTTTAAAAGGGCTGTCAACACCTTAGGGACTGATAGACCCACGGCAAAGGGAAGAGTTTACACCATGGCTGGCGCTGGAGCTTCACAATCTAATGATCTTTTACGACAGAAGTAGTATGCAATTTGAAGGTCTTATGGCAGTGGTCTATAATTCTAAGTTGTAATAGGATTCTAAGTATAATTGTGTTTTGACTCCCTTAAGTATTTGACTCCTAGGGTCTCCTATGTTACTAGTCCTTCGAGTGAATGTATGTTTCTTATGACTTTTTGGAATGAAAGTCTCTTTAAGAAATTTATTCCAGTTCCCTTCTCTTTTTGATTGTTGTAGTCAGTTTAGACTTTGGATCCAATCTTTCTTTTCCTAGAGTTGTGAATTGCCTTGTTGTTGCACGGGGTGGGTATGTTAATAAAAGAGGTTTCTTGATGAAACTTAATCTAATTACTTTTACTTTTGGTGGAAGCGATTCAGTTTGAATTCTTATCGAACTGTTCCTCTTTTAAATTGTTGACCGGAAAATTATAGTAAAAAGAGAAACTTTTTAGATTCACTATTGTAAACGTGTACCGATCATACATTTTTACCTCCCTGAACCTACTAAAGGATCTTCATACACTGGATGTTTCTGTATTCTTTTTGATCGATGAAATTCTTTTAGATACTTTCTTCTGATAGTATGATCTGGATAGTGAGAGATCCTGTTAAGTTTCTAGTTACATAATTTCGAGGACGAAATTATTTTTAGAGGGGTAGTATTGTAACACCCTGTTTTTCCTATGTTGTCTGTAGCAGTAAATACATATTTAAATGTGTTTATTTTAGATTAAACCCAGAGGATGATTTTAATTAAAATAAAATCATTTTCTTGTGTTGTTATATCATATGAAGTTACGGTAAAAATTTCGGTTGAAAATTCAGACGGAAATCGGTCTGTGTTTTCACTGCCGGTACAAGTTTACTGAGCAGAAAACCTAATTTTGACCCGTGAACGATATAGTTAGCGTTTCTATTATGTTTCCTTCCACTTTGGTTATTTTGAAAATTTTCGTTCAAAAATAAAATAAAATAAAATATTTTATTCGGGTGAAAACGTCAGAAGAATTACGATCGAAAACGCAACCGGGTACGAAATGAAGCAGAATAGGAGACATAAAAGGTTTGAGGTGATATGAGGGAGTGAGGTGACTCACTAAAGATATGACCTGAGCTACCTCCTAAAAAGTGGTCATGATGGCACTTTTTGAAATATATCATATTATATTCTAAAAACCTATTTTTCTCATTCCTCTTCAACCAAGCAAGGCACAAGGTCAAAACTTGCTCTCTAAGCTCATTCCTATCTCTTCAATTTCGTTCCACTCTCTCCCTTCTCTATATATACCCCTTTCATTTTCACTTCACCATCTTTCTCCTTCAAACTCCATTAAAGTTCATCTTCTTCTTTCTTCTAAAAGTTCAAGCTCTTAAAGCTTTAGTTTTTATTCATCTTTTCTACTCAAGTTCTTCATTAACGTTCTTCCTTATACTAAGGGTAATACTCTCATATAAATCTTTTTGCAAGTATCATCTTTTATTTATTAGTTTACTTTATGTGTTCTTTATATGCTTTAAACTTCTAAAATCTCTCTAAAATGGTAGAAAACTCCTTTTGAGTTGAAACCACTTTCTATAGTATTGTATTAACTTATATTATCACATACTAAGAGGTTGTGTAAAACAAAAATCTCTATCCATCTCTTCCAATGAAGGCCGAATGCTTGCATTTGTGACCTAGGAAGTTTTTGTTTCAACTTTTGGAATATGATCATGTGTTTGAGTTTCTAACTATCCCTTGATCTTGAATCTATAAATCTTGGAAGTTTTGATAGTTTGTTCCTATGATGGCCGAAAAATATGAATAAGTAGACCTATGATACTATGTTTCAACTTTCCAAGTATTGATCATGGATTTAGAACTCTTAATAACACTACAAAAAAAAGGTTGTTTAGCGACCGAAAATAGTGACCGAATTTTTCGGTTGCTTTTTGCGACCAAAACGGCGACCGATTGTAGGATCTACATGAAATACTGATTAGAGATAATACTGCGACCGAAATAGCGACCGAAATAGAGCGTAGCAGGGTTATCGGTCGCTATTTCCGTCGCTAAATAAAGGAACTTAAAATTCGGAAATTTTATGTCTTCTTAGCGACCGAAATAGTGACCGAATTAAATGCAACGGTTAAAAGTCAGAAATTTTATGTATTCTTAGCGACCGAAATAGCGACCGAATTAAATGCAACGGCTAAATTTTATTTACATTTGCGACCAATATTAATTCGGTCGCTAAACGGCGCGTAAAAAAAATTAAAACCGCGCGTGTTAGCGACTGATGTCGCGTCGCGCGTATTGCGCGCCGCGCTCCTGGGATTCCGGCAAGTGTACCGGACTGCCGTCAAGTAATAAAAGATATCGAACCCACAGAGACTGTGTTCCCGAATCGCAATTAATTTCGAATTGAGTAGATCTGGACTGTATAAAAAGGATTTGTATTTTGAAAAGGTTTGAATTAAGATATAAATAAAACAGAATCAAATAAAACAGAAAACAAATCTTTTTGGGGTTTTGATCTAAATGGATTCCTAGTGATTTGGGTTACCTTTGAGGCTGTTTATGTTACTAATCTGATTTACCTTTGTTGATTAACGAAATTGCCTTGAAGGCGAGTTTATCCTCTAATAGCTTAAGCTCCCTCTCGGGTTATAAAAGCCGTGCCCAATTGACCCGACCCCTACTCTCGTGGTAGTCGATCCCAGATTGGACCCTTTGTGCTTCGTGACAACTCGTTGCTCCTCGAGGGACGGCTTCTAACTCTCGTGATTTCAGTCCCAAGTCTGACTTCTATAGGTCCGACACCTAAGTTCACCGCTAGGTTTCTCCTTAGAATGTCTCAGTCATGCAAATAACCTAAGTTCACCGCTAGGTTCCTCCTTAGAATATCCACGTCTCGCTGATAAGCGGCCGCCGAACTTTACGAGTGAAACACACTAGAAATCCTAAGTTCACCTCTAGGTTCCTCCTTAGAACGTCTGCGTCACGCAAATAAGCGGTCGCCGATTTTACGATTGATCAAAACGCTAGAAATCAGATCTAAAGCAAAATCATAATTACAAAGATATTACATCAAAATCAGCATCGTAAACAAAACTCGGGCAGAGCCCCTATCCCTAGAAACTAAGCTACTACTCCAGTCTTGCCATGGAGATGCAAGCTGGGTTGACAACATAATGAAAATACAAAAAAAATCAGAGAAGAGAGGAGGAGAGGAGAAGAGAGATCTATGCCTAGAGTCCTAGTTGTTATGTTTCAGATCTCGATATATGTGTTCCTTCTGCCTTGATCCTCATTTATAGAAATTGGGAAGTTAGAGTCCCAATCCAACTCAAAATCTGATCTATTTCGGTTGCTTCTGATCCAAGTAATGCGCGTCACGGCCGTGATGGCCATCACGGCCAGGCCGTGACGGTCTCTGTTTCTGGCAATTCTGGAAAATTCAGGACTTTCACGTGGCGAGTCCTCTTTCGCGTCGCGAGCTCCCTTTTCATGGCCCGTGATCTTCATCACGGCTAGGCCGTGATGTGCTCTGACTTGTGGTGGTTTTGGATCACGGTCGTGATGGATATCACGGCCAGGCCGTGACAGACTCTGACTTCAGCATTTGTTCCTTTTCAGTTTTGCTCGATCATGGTCGTGATGGGCATCACGGTTAGGCCGTGATGGGCTCTGTTTGGCTCATTTTCTTCACTTTTCAAGCCCTATCTTCATCCAAACTCCATCATGGTTGATCTTGAGCATTTTACCCTTGATTTCTGCAAAACAACACCACGAAAACCGCCTTACCCGTTCCAAAGGAAAATTAACCTAAAATCTAATTAAAAATGCCTAAACTACATGAAAAATGCATGCAAAATGATAGACAAAGATGATGTGAAATCACACTCATCAAATCACCCCAAGCTTAAAACTTTGCTCTCCTCAAGCAATTACTCAGGCCATAAGATAAATCAATCAAAGCATGGATAGTGAACCCAGAACCCTAGCAACTAATCCAAGTGACGGGCATATTTAATAAGCACTCAAGAGATAATCAAGTTCAAGTCCAATTAGAAGCTTAGGTTCTTCAAGTTCATATTCTCACTAATTTGGGCACTCATCTCACCTCACTCAAGTATTTTAGGGTATATGACAATTCGCTCAGTTTCCTCAAGGAAAGTACTCTACCATAGGCTTGACTATTAACCAAATCTCTACTTTATTAATGAAAACACATAAGAATCAAGAGGTCTTTTATTTTGGTTGTAATGTGGCCATGGGATTTATTGTTAGGTGGGAAAATCAAGGAAAAGGAATTTCAAGAAGGCTAGACAAATTATCAAACATTACAAAGCATGACACCTTCTAAAATACCTTTTAGGGGCTTTGATTTACTTTTTCCACATTTCTTCCTTTTTTTTTCCTTTTTTTTTTGTTTCTCACTTTCTTTTGTCATCCCCTTCTCCATTTTTTTTTTATTTCATTTTATTTATTTGGAGAAGGGGAGATTTTTAGCTCAAGATAAATATTTTCTAATTTTCTCATCCCATACTTTTTCAAACTTCCTTTTTACCCTTTTGTAATACTTTAAAAGGTGTCATACCAAGTATTATTCATCAAAATAATTCATGGTACCAAGAAAAGTATTTTATTCTTTAGGCTCAAAACTGGGCAGCTAAGGGGTAGCATTTAATCATTCAAAGCTCGGAAGGCCGGAAAAATACCTGGTGCCTCAATCATTTTCAAAAATGTTTTCAAAAACTTTTTTAAGTTTCGAAATGGTTTCAAGTCAAGTTCTAGAAAATACAGTCCAAGAGGAATTACAACACTCTATCACAAGAAATGGGGTAGATTTAGTGAGTACCCATTTTTGGCTCAAAATCTTACATTTAGTAGTTCAAAAATCAGTGAGGAACACAAATTTAAGGAACCACATGCTAATCATCAACTATCAAAAGATTATCTCAATAAATTTTATTTTTAGCCATATCACAAGAATAATTAAAAATTGGGTTCAAAATTCACTATCTCTATTCATTTGGCACCAAGTTCTTACATTTGGATGCATGTTCTAAGTGAGGGGCAATCTAGAGAATGTGATCATACCAAACTATGCCTATGAGAATGCAATATGAATGCAACAATGCTAATGCAAAAATAAATACCCCTACCCCAAGCTTGATTACTTACATTGTCTCCAATGTAAATAATCAAGTCGGAGAGAGGAGAAAAATTGGAACAACTTACCGAGGTGGTAGCGGGTGTTGGCTCACATTCCAGTCAAAACTTGGGTGAAGATTGCATCACGGTCGTGAGGCTTATCACGGGCAGGCCGTGATGCTCTCTGATCTTGGCATCCTACTCATCACGCCCGTGATAGTTGTCACGGCTGGGCCGTGATCCTTTCTGTTCTCCTTGGATAGCTTATCACGGCCGTGACCACTGTCACGGCCTGGGCGTGATGGCTTATGACTTTATTTTTTCTCTGCTCTTCTTCCCTTCTCAACCTGAAAACACTAGACAAACCTATTAGTGATATTTTTGCCTCTTGATTTTCTCAAATTATTCAAGAGGTTAAATCAAAACAAAAGGAAAAAGGGAAAGAACGGTTGCCTCCCAAGAAGCGCTTATTTACGGTCCTAAGCTTGACCAAACTTCCTTCAATCAACCGGGGTCGGCTGGGCGTAGATGTGCCGGAACACTTCTCTTCCACGGAACTCCTTCAAAAAGCCGATTCTGCTCATACGGCCAGTTGCGCTTCCACTTCGCTCTTTTCTCTCAGAGATTCCTAGCCTTCCTTCCTCCCGGCGGAAGTTCTGTTTCCGCATGGGCAGCAATTCCAACTTCACCACTGCTGGGTGCATCATCAACCATGCATATCTTTGGGGTTGCTTCCATGCTAAGTTCTTTCTCTACCGCTGGAGACGTTACATCAATTCTGCACACATGGCTCTCAAAAGGAGGGTTGTTATAAGAGTTAGTCAATTGAAAATTTACCCTATCTTCCTCTACATTTAGAGAGAGTTTACCATTCCTTACGTCTATTACTGCCCCAGCGGTTACCAAGAATGGCCTTCCTAAAATGATGGGGAATTCAGAATTCCCTTTCATGTCCAATACCAGGAAGTCGGTAGGGATGAAGAATTTCCCTACCTTTACAGGAACATTCTCTAGTATGCCTAGAGGAGTCCTAGTTGAGCCATCCGCAAATTGTAAGGAGAATTTGAATGGTCTCAACTTCTTGCTTTCCAACCTTTCCATGATAGTGAGGGGCATCAAGCTCGCACTAGCCCCTAAGTCACATAAGGCTTGGTCTATTTGCACCTGTTCGATCGAGCAAGAGATGGAGAAACTACCTGGGTCTTTCAGTTTAGTAGGCATTTTAGTCTCTACATCTACTTGCTTTTCCCTGACCAACCTTTGTGGGAAAGGTATCCGGGGTTGGTACGGTGGTGGAGGGACATACTTCAGTTCTGGCTCTTCCTTTTCGCTGGTGTCCTCCTCCGGTTCCACCTCCATTTCAGCTACCCCCACCCCAAGCTTATCATCCCTTAAGTGTATGGCATTACAATGTTCAGTGGGATTTGCTTCAGGTTGCCTCGGGAATGTACCCTTAGGTCTCAAGTACGTACTAGCTTGTTGGGCAATCTGGGTTTCCAGCATCTTGTTATGAGTTGCTAAGTTGTCTACCTTAGATGCTAGCTCCTTTATTGCCTCATTCACTGCCCTTCCTTGTTGTCTAAACTCCTCATTTTGTTTTGTCTGAGTTTCAACAAAACTTGCAAATAAAGTCTCTAGTTTAGACAGCTGTACCTGAGGATACCCCGGTGCGGGTTTCCTATTACCTTGACCCTCTTGGAACTCATGGTTGAGCGTGTTGCTGTAGTTGCCGTAGGAGAGGTAAGGGTTGTTCTTCCTTTGGTTGTAGGGATTTGGGGGAGCATAATTGGGCAGCTTCGGGTTGGTGTCGTAAAAATTGTGGCAAGAGTTCACTTTCTCCCCCGAAGCGCCAGATCCATGACCGATACCACGAGGGCATTCCATCATGTCATGTCCCTGCATTCCACAAATCTCACAAATAGTGTTAGTAGCACCTATTGCACTCACATTAGCTCTTTCAAGCCGATCAAAACGTTTGTTAAGTGAGTCTATTTTTGACATTATAAGATCAGTGCTATTTACTTCAAACTTACCCCCCGAAATCTTGTTCTTGTTATTACCTCTTTCGGAACCCCATTGGTGGTAGTTGGTGGCGACATTCTCAATGATGTTGAATGCCTCAGTCAGAGGCCTATTCATAAATGCTCCACCGGCTGCAGAATCTAGTGACACCTTCGAAGAGTAATCCAATCCGTTATAGAAGGTGTGCACTATTAACCACCTCTCGAGTCCATGGTGTGGGCAAGACTCCAGCAGTCCCTTGTATCGATCCCAAGCTTCCGATAATGATTCTCCGTCTTTTTGGAAGAAGCCGGTGATCTGGGTTCGTATGTAGGCCGTCTTGGATGGAGGAAAGAATTTCTTCAAGAACACCTGCTCCAGTTGGTCCCAAGTAGACAAGGTATTAGCGGGCATTTGCTTTAGCCAAGCCTTTGCTTTTCCTGTCAGAGATGAGGGGAATAACCTTAAGCGTATAGCATCGACCGGTGCACCATGAATCCTAATTGCGTTGATGAACTCCAAGAATGTTTGATTTGTCGGGTCCTCCGAGGGCAATCCTCCAAATTGGTGCTGCCTAATCATGTTGATTAGCATAGGCGGTATAGTGTAGTTCTCCGCCTCAATCTCTGGCCTAGCAATCCCAGTTTGCAAGCCTCTCGCATTTGGGGCTGCGTAGTCCTTCAAAGGTTTTGTATCCGGTTGATTCGCCATGAGTGGAATGGGGGTCAACCTCTCTCTCTCTCACTTTGTAGTCTCCTACGTCTATGGAAGGTTCTCTCGATTTCTGGATCTACCTCGCCAAGGCTCCCAAGACTTAGGGATCTTTGCATATAACACACAGAGAGATGGATACAATAGAAGGAAAAAAGAGTTTTTTTTTTTTGAGAAATAAAAATCAAATGAAAAGAAATAAAAGGTCCAGAAAAATCAATTCAAAAATTGAATTGAAATTCGAAAAGGCACAGTCCCCGGCAACGGCTCCAAAAACTTGGTAGTCGCGTGCGACGATTTGCGCGCCGCGCTCCTGGGATTCCGGCAAATGTACCAGACTGCCGTCAAGTAATAAAAGATATCGAACCCACAGAGACTGTGTTCCCGAATCGCAATTAATTTCGAATTGAGTAGATCTGGACTGCATAAAAAAGATTTGTATTTTGAAAAGGTTTGAATTAAGATATAAATAAAACAGAATCAAATAAAACAGAAAACAAATCTTTTTGGGGTTTTGATCTAAATGGATTCCTAGGGATTTGGGTTACCTTTGAGGCTGTTTATGTTACTAATCTGATTTACCTTTGTTGATTAACGAAATTGCCTTGAAGGCGAGTTTATCCTCTAATAGCTTAAGCTCCCTCTCGGGTTACAAAAGTCGTGCCCAATTGACCCGACCCCTACTCTCGTGGTAGTCGATCCCAGATTGGACCCTTTGTGCTTGGTGACAACTCGTTGCTCCTCGAGGGACGGCTTCTAACTCTCGTGATTTCAGTCCCAAGTCTGACTTCTATAGGTCCGACACCTAAGTTCACCGCTAGGTTCCTCCTTAGAATGTCTCAGTCATGCAAATAACCTAAGTTCACTGCTAGGTTCCTCCTTAGAATATCCACGTCTCGCTGATAAGCGGCCGCCGAACTTTACGAGTGAAACACACTAGAAATCCTAAGTTCACCGCTAGGTTCCTCCTTAGAACGTCTACGTCACGCAAATAAGCGGTCGCCGATTTTACGATTGATTAAAACGCTAGAAATCATATCTAAAGCAAAATCATAATTACAAAGATATTACATCAAAATCAGCATCGTAAACAAAACTCGGGCAGAGCCCCTATCCCTAGAAACTAAGCTACTACTCCAGTCTTGCCATGGAGATGACAAGCTGGGTTGACAACATAATGAAAATACAAAAAAAATCAGAGAAGAGAGGAGGAGAGGAGAAGAGAGATCTATGCCTAGAGTCCTAGTTGTTATATTTCAGATCTTGATATATGTGTTCCTTCTGCCTTGATCCTTATTTATAGAAATTGGGAAGTTAGAGTCCCAATCCAACTCAAAATCTGATCTATTTCGGTTGCTTCTGATCCAAGTAATGCGCGTCACGGCCGTGTTCTTGTTTGATTTTAACTTGTGATTTTGTATTCATAACCTTAGACTTCCATCACGGAGGAAACGAGGACGTTCGTGCCATACCTCTTCGAGCATCTAATCTCCTTACCTTCACGGAAGGTAAGAGGGGATTGCCTAGGGATATTCAATGACTATATGCATCTGTGTATGTGTTTACTTGAGTGATTTGAATATTATTGTGATATTGAGCCAAAACTTGAATAACTTGTTTACTTGAATAATTGTGATTATTATTTGAAGTTGAATATTACTTTCTTAAAAGTGTTATGAATTATATATATGTCATGAACTGTCATTAACTGTGATATTATTGTTGAGAATATATTACTGTTGATTGAAGTTTGAGAAGCCGGACTTGAGTCTGTGCACAACGATTATAAAGGATTAAAAGCCTTAATAGGCCTTGAATAGAACTTGGAAAGTATTAGTTTCATTTATAAAAGTTCCTTGTTTAAAACCCTTACTTCAAGAGAATGAGATTCTAGTTTTGAAAAGAAATGTTGAAGTGTTTTTAAGTCTATAGAAACTACCTTTTTATGATCCAAAGTTTGTACGAGAGAAAACCTTTTTCGAACTATGTGTTTCATGAAGGAAAAACCGCTTTGAAGATATTTGACTTTATTCCATCAAGGATTTCAAAAGCAAACGAATTTCCAAATGTTTTATAAAAGACTTTGTAAAGGAAAAGATTTTCTCCTAAATGATTTAGAAACGTTCCGGTTACTTGGATAAGTGACCGAGGTTTTGTTTTGGTTTTTGATTTTCACTGAGCAAAAAGTAAGCACATGTGAAAGAGAATACTAGTTCGCGAGACGTCGCCTCTATCATTCAGTTTATGCACGTGATCTGGGATCCGTGTCAAGAATTATGGACCAAGGGTCCTGATCGTGATATTATGGGCTAGGAGTCCTAATTTTTGAATTGAGGACTGTGTGTCCTAATTTCGTTGTTATGGGCTAGGAGTCATTATCATGTTGAAATAAAACATGGATAAAATTATAATTGCTTCTACGACCACAACCTTGGGCAAAGACATCGGTCTAAGGTGTTGTGATTGAGCACTCGGACTGTGCGTCCTGTGTTATTGATTTTCAAGTAATGAAAATTGTGAATAGTCGTTAGCTTTGGGCTTCGACAATGGAAAAGAGTGCACACAAAGAAAAGCCTCGATAATGAAAAGTCTTTTATTCATATGCATTTCCCCTTGGCACACGTGCTTGAGTTATCCGAATACCCGCTTAAGATGTGGTATTCGATGAGAAGTCTTTTATTCATATGCATTTCCCCTTGGTAGACGTGCTTGAGTTATCCGAATACCCGCTTAAGATGTGGTATTCGATGAGGTTTACATCCGAATGGCCGTTATAAGGGATTCGTGATGATGTTGATCCGGGCACATGAAGTGATGAAGACAACTTGCCAAACAGGGTGTATGAGCCCGATCAACTTTTTCTTTCTTAATGATAAAACAATGATGGTATCTCATGAGATTAAGATTAGAGCCTGATAATAGAAGTGTCATGCATTATCTTTATAAAATTGATTGATTCGGGTATGAGACCCACTGAAATAATACTTGTTGTTTACCTATGAGTAATGTTTAAAATATTAATATGCCAAGGTGTTGTATGTATCATGTGTATGGTTGTTGTTTGATATATCCATTTGCCGGTGTCTCACTCTTACAGTTATATCAGGTCTATTCAGGTTTTGCTGTAGTACCTTGGTACTCTAGTACCGATGTTGCAGAGGAGTCTTTCTAAGTCACTTGAAGACCTAGTGTTAGATGTTGGGAAAGTATTCTGATTGGGGGCCTCTCCAATGAATATTTGATAGAATGATCAGCTTAGGAGTCTGAGTTGGGGTTGTATATCTAAAGAGGTCGGTAAATGTAGTGTTATATACATCCATCTGTAGTTTGAACTTTTTCATTCGAAACTGGAAACCTAGAGAAATTTTGTATGTCATGGTAACTTTGTTACGAACGTGACTTTACGTTTTGAATGTATGAATGATGGATTTCAGAGTTATCCTTAAAGAAAAAAAAAAATTATACCCCAGTTTTCTGACTTAAAAGAAAACAATTTTCCGAAAGCAACCAGCAAATTATCTTTTAATTTACTTCCGCATGTGTTACGTAGTAATGCCCTAGGGGGTGGGTGTTACATTTTAAATGTATGTATAATGGATTTCAAAGTTATCCTTAAAGAAAAATTTTATACCCCAGCTTTCTAACTTAAAAGAAAATAATTTTCCGAAAGCAACCAGCAAATTATCTTTTTAATTTACTTCCGCATGTGTTACGTAGTAATACCCAGGGGGGGTGTTACAGGGCACACCCTGGAAAAACCAAACTAGCTTCCTCATTATTTACCAAGACAGAATATTGAACCGAGGAGACACACATCACCATCCAGTTAACCCATTGCACATGGAAACCTATTTTCAACAAAATAGCCTGCAGGTATGACCAGCTAACTCGATCATAAACTTTACTCACATCTAGATTCAAGGCAACATTACCAGAAACACCCTGTCTTCTGCATTTCATATAGTGTAAAATCTCTGTAGCTATTAAGGCATTGTCAGTTATGGATCTACCTGCCACAAAGGTTGACTGCTCCTCAGAGATACATTTATTAATCACTGCAGCCAATCTATTAGCAAGAGTCTTTGACTATATTTTGTAAATAACATTACAAAGAGAGATTGGTCTGAGATCACGCATAGAATTAGGCTTATCGCATTTAGGAATTATTAAAATAATATCCGTACCATTAATATCTGAGGGAATTTGACCATCATGAAGCCACTGACGACAAGCTGCAACAACATCACCACCACAAATGCTCCAAAATCTCTAATAAAAAGCAACATTAAGACCATCAGGACCAGGTGTTTTATCTGGGTGCATATCAAGAGTCGTTTTTTGAACTCATCATCAGAAAAATTAGCCAAGAGGAAATCATTATCATCTTCTAAAATTCTAGATGAAACCTGGTTAACCACATCATCTTGCTCAACGCTACTGCTGGAGAAAAGATTTGAAAAATAATTTGTAGCCAAAGAGCATAGCCTTCCCTGAGTATCAACAGTTTTGCCATTATCATCCACTAGAGTTTCAAGCTTATTAATTTTTTCCTTGCTTTAGCAGAGGCATGGGAAAAACTAGTGTTTGAATCCCCACCTTTAAGCCAATGAGTCTTGGACCTTTGACGCCAATAAACTTCATCTTGAACAAGCAATTTAGCCAATCTATTCTTCAAAGCATTAAAATGATTCACTTCGGCCTTGGAAGTTTTGCTTCGAAGCTCCATCAATTTTTTCTTGCATGTCGCAATATCTCTTCTAAAATTAGGAGTAATAGAGCGACCCCAATCTTCTAAACCTCTAGCACAAGTTGGAATTTATACTCCAATATTCATTGATATAGCTAGCGGCCAGCAGCCTTGCACCGCTTCCTCAATCCCATCTTCATTGAGCCAAATGTTTTCAAATCTAAATCTTTTCTTCACAGGCTAAGCAATAGGCTGGTCTTCCAAAGTAAGCAAAATAGGAGTATGGTCAGAAATTGATGCCAAAAAATTCAAAAGTTTAGCATCATTGAAGATATTCCACCAATCTGGAGTTGCCATAGCGCTATCAAGCCTTTCTTCCACAACAGAATTAGAACCTCTCCTTTTAGACCGGGTATAAGGATATCCATCTAAAGGAACATCAGATAAGCTACAATCAAGAACCGCACTATGAAAACCATCAATAAAACTCTGAGGCCTTTCAAGTAAACCAAGTTTTTCCTCATTATCCAGGATATCGTTGAAGTCCCCAATGATGCACCAAGGAAGATTCGACAAACCTGCCAGACTTCTAATAATATCCCAGGATTATCTCCTTCTAGTACTTTCTGGACACCTATAAAAGTCAGTGAGCCTCCATTTACCTTTCTCCTCATCTTCAATCTCCAAGTTAATGAAGTTACGAGCAAAATTAATAACCTTGACATTATCAGGATCTCTCCACAAAACAGCCAAACCACCACTACGACCTTCTCTGTCAACACTAAAACAGCAACAAAAACCAAGTTTCAATCTCGACTCTTCAATTTTATTAGCATGAGCTAATGTCTCACAAAGAAAAATGATATCTGATTTGTGAGACCGGGTAAGGTCCTTAATTAAGGGCTGAAATTGCACGCAGGTTACCTAGGCCTCGGTAATTCCAATTGAGGACGATCATTATTTCTGGCAGGTCTGGAAACTAGGCCCTGCCATTAAAAAATTATTGGCTTCATAATTCTGTTATTCTGCTGCATAATTACTTTTCTCACCCCCGTCTTCTAATACATGCACCACCCGGGACCCTATGCGCCTCTTTTTAAACTCAGCGCCTCCTCATCATTAGGACTGGAATCAAAGTATTAATTCATGCAGTTGTGTTTCCCATGATACGTGCCTCATTATACGCTTTTAGCTGGCCCTAAGGATCCGTTGCAGTTAAAATCCCATGATTAGCAGCAGCATTATGAGTGGACCCGCCTGTATTAACACCTGCATGATTTGCGGACGTAGAATACGCTGCATGGCTGTTACGAAAATTAGGGTTTTTCAAATATTCTTTCTCATCATTAAGTCACTTACTACCGCTGCCACTGCCGCGGCCAGTTCCTGACCGCCTTAAGTCTGCCAGCTTTTATTAAACGTATATTTCTCTGTTATACTGGACCCATCCAGTAATCGGAGAGGAACTCGTTCCCTGCACCCCACCCCCGTACACCATCATCTTGTTCTTTTTCAAACAGGACCTCACACTTTCTTTCCGTATGTCCCAGAAAACCACATACAAAGTAGAAACTTCCAAGTCTTTTGTATTTGAACTTCACAACACACCTTCACCTCCAGTCTGTCACACTTTACGTTCCTTCTTCAGAGGAGCACGCACATCAACCCTCACTCGTAGCCTTATATACTTCTGCCAAATACTAGAATCATTGGATGAATCATATTCTATAAACTCACCAATATAGTTCCCCGGATGAACTCCAACTACCTCAGTCATGAATCCTATGGGTATATTATGAGCCTGCACCCAAAAATCGACGTGGTTCAAAGGGATATTCTGGATGGGAACCCCCATCTGCATATAGCCTTCATTTATGAATATAATATACTCTTCTCAACTTTTTTTCGTATTGAGTTACGAGACTTGACATATGTCAACTATTCTTTTTTAGCTATGAAGGTTTATGTACATTAAGCATAACCATTTTTATATGAAGGACTGATATTTGAACATCAAAATCAAACATCAATACTAAATATAAATATTATCACATATTTATTTATTATTTTTGTCTATCCTAAAACATTAAAAATTGCAAAGATTGTAATATATAGTTGTCAAAGGTATATAGTGTCCCAAGATTAAGTTCAAATATCATTTCACTTTATATTTTAATTTTCAATTTGCTAATCGCATTATTCATTTCTATATGTTCTAATTAAGTATATTTTTAATTTTATATTATTTTAAATTAACATATTCCATACTCATTTCAATTAATGATATAATTAAAATTTTATATTTTATAATTTAATATATTCTAAAATTACATATATCACATTCTCCTTTTCTCCATAAATAAAAAAAGAGCTTTTCAATTTTTAATTGTTTAAGTATTTAACTTTTTTATTTTTATGCCCAATAAAGAATCCATGTAATTTTAAGATTTTATTAATGAGTGTCGTATTAAAAAGTAAAAATAGTGAAATCAAAATTAAAGCTTTTTAATTTTTTAATACATTAAATATTTTATTTTTTACTTCAAATTTTTTTTATTCTTGGTGTGAAACCGATAATTTTACCACCTTTCCTAAAACCTAGTCATATATCCTAATTCATTCAATTCATTACTTCATTTTATATTTGTTAGAATAAATACAAAAATTTAACTATATATATCTTTATAATTTTAGTTATGCATATCTATTTTATAATTTTAGATATTTCGCTTTTTTATTCAATATTTTATTTATAATTCCATCTGTATTAAAAAATGTAATGCACAAGATACTTTTTAGATTTATATTAATTTTTTATCACTTAAGGGCTCGTTTGTTGATCAGGACAAGAGAGACAGGATAGGATAAACTATCATATCCTGTTTAAAACTATTGTTTGGTAAGCCAGCACAATAGGATAAATCAATCCTATCACCTATCATATCATGTCCATATAGTTAAAATTCTATCCTGAGGGGAGGTTGGGTTAGAACCCAACAGGATAGGATAATGTGATTTAAACTATAATAAAATATTAAAAAAATTATATATAAAATAATTAAATTATAATAAAATATAACATGGTTAAAAAATATATAGTAAAATATAAAACATTTAAAATCATAAAAATATTAATAATTAATTTTTAAAATATTTTTTATTTTATCACAAGCCTCTGCCTAATTTTTTTAATTTATATTATTTTTAAAATTAAAAATATAAAAAGTTATTCTAATAATTTAACTATATGTAAAGTAAAACTCAAAATGAATATTTAAAATTATAAAAAAATAATTGAATTTAGACAATATTTTAAAAAATTTAAAAATTATATATAAATTTATCACAAGGATAATTTTGTCCTTTTATATAATTTTAAAAAATAAAAATTATAAAAAATCTAATAAAATATGAAAACATTTAGAATAAAAACGAAAATTTTAAAATTCATACTAAAATTATAATGTTATCCGGTTGGTTATCTGGTGGACACCAAACGTTGGATATAATAACAGCTTATCATGCGTATATCCTATCATACTTGTATCTTGCTCTCTTATCCTACCCGTCACTATCATATGATCATAATCACCAAATGACCTCTAATAGTCTATGATGCAAATTGATTCGAAATTAAAATTATTTTTTACAGGTTTTTAATTAAAATGTTATTTTTTGCTGAAAGTAAATATACATTAAATTAAGTGTTTGTACATTTAACCTTGCTCTTATAAAAAAATGTTTTTATATAGTATATAATATTCACGAACTTTATGTTCTGTTTTCTTTAATTTAAAAAATTCATTTTATTTAAAATTACACAACAAATTAAGTGATAAAAAAATTTAAAGTTTTATTATTTAAACACTTACAGTAAATATCTAAGTAACAATCTACTCACATTTGCATATAATATATTTATTTTAACATAAAATGTAACGTATTACAATAGCTCATTATATTCCAACTAAAATACAATGTTCACTCGGAGCTTATTAAAAAAAATGATCACTCTGATGTTATTCCGGATATAGAAAAAAAACATTGGACAAAATTGTAACTATAACCATAAAAGTAAAACAATTTTATTAATTATATAACTAAATTTAACACTTTAACTGACATATGGTTTATTCACTCTACTTTAGAATATAAAATGTTTCGATACTCACTCACAGTGATATTAATATATGCCAATATGGGTTGACATATTTGGTCAAGCTTTCCGCTTACATTAGTTATTGTTCTCTCTAAATATCTTGGATGAGAGATACTCGGCCAAAGAAAGTCTAGTGGGGTTGTTTTGGAATTAGCTTGATAGAATGTGAATTCTGTTCCTACGTATCCAAATGGGAATCAAAGCAAACGTAGTTCTAAGTGAGGGGGCTGAGCCCCTATTTATAGATATTTTCAGAGCAACCGTTTGAGTAAGACAGTTACTGAGATCCTATTTGTTAGGATCGGATCGTTCTTGCAGTTAGACAATTGATATGGATAAGGCTCCGAGTTATACGGAGAGATATTTGGACCAGCGAGATATTCGGCCCAGTCAGTTGTGACTGGGTAGCTCGGGGCCGAGATATCTTCATCCGTGGTCTACTGTGGAATAGGCCTGAGTAGTTATCCTCGGGTGTCAAGTGCATTAATCGGCTTTATGGGAGTTCGGGTCGGTCAAGGCCCATTTACAAGAATAAGCTCGACCGTATTGACAAATCCTCGGCCTTATATTTTCGGCCAGTATACAAGCCCCCGAGCTCTGAGCTTAAACAATCGAAAGAGCTGACAAATATTAAACCGAGCTTATACTTCGGCCACGTGGACCTTCGTATTTCCAGTATTTTCAAGGCTCGAACTCGGCCTTAATAATTCAATAACTCGAACTCGGCTTTTCGTAATTTCAATGGCTCGAACTCGGCCTTAATAATTTAATGGCTCGTACTCGGCCTTAATAATTTAGTGGCTCGTATTCGGCATTTAGGCTCAAACTCGGCCTTTAATAACTTCAATGGCTCGAACTCGGCCTTAATAATTTAATGGCTCGTACTCGACCTTTAGGCTCGAACTCGGCCTTTAGGCTCAAACTTGGCCTTAACAATTTTATGGCTCGTACTCGGCCTTTAATAATTTAGTGGCTCGTACTCGACCTTTAGGCTCAAACTTGAGGAGTTGGAGAAGTTCCAGCTTGGGTCACAACCCGATCAGTGCACTAAGCTACAGTTGATGTATATAGTCAGGTGATGTACTTTTTTTCCTACCTCGGTATTTTATCCGAAAAAAAGGGTTTTGACCGAGAAGGTTTTAACGAGGCACACCGCAGACTTTTTTATCCAATAACAGAATTTATTATGGACATTGTTCTATTTTATTATTTTGTCGATGTGTTTATTCTGCGAACATTTAAATTTCTAAAGGCCGAGTACGAGCCACTAAATTATTAAAGGCCGAGTACGAGCCATAAAATTGTTAAGGTCGAGTTCGAGCCTAAAGGCCGAGTACGAGCCATTAAATTATTAAGGCCGAGTTCGAGCCATTGAAGTTATTAAAGGCCGAGTGTGATCCAAGCTGGAACTTCTCCAACTCCTCAAATGTTTAATAATTTTGTGGCTCATCGACCAGGGAAGCTCGGTTGATATCCTATATTATTCAACATTCCACAAGCTTGAGATCCCAGAAAAATCTATTCAGCCATACGACAGTAAGCTCGTCGGCTTTGCTGGGGAACGGGTGGATACCCGAGGATACATTGACCTCCTAACTACTTTTGGAGATGGCAAAGCGTCCAAAACTATTCTGGTCAGGTACGTGTTGGTTAATGCAGTAACATCGTACAATGTCTTAATCGGAAGACCATCTTTGAACGAGCTGGGAGCCGTGGTCTCTACTCCCCACCTCACAATGAAATTCCCTTCCAACTCAGGAGACATAGTTGTTATCCGGGCGGATCAGAAAATGGTCAGACAGTGCTATGCTGATAGTTTGCGTGTAAGCAAGCTCAAACCTACACCTGCAGAAACACTAGACAGGGGAAAAGACAAGTCTGTAAATTCTGTCAGCTCTGTTGAACTAGACCTTCTCCGGCCGAGTATCTCCTATCTGAGATATTTGGACGGAACATTTGGCGCCGTCTGTGGGAATCGAAGAAAAACTTTCCCATACAACAAACCATGGTGAGAACAAGGAGCGGGAACTGCAGGAGAGAGGAGCCAGAGAATGCTAACAACGCAGATAATGGGGAACGGTCCATAAACCCGGCTATAACGACCGACAAACCCATTATCCAAGAACTCCTCACACAGATTGCCATGCTGAGAAGGGAGAATGAGGAGATTCGGCGGCAGAACAGCCGTCGCGAACAAGGACAGAGCAGAGAAAGGTCCGCCTCTTCTCCTCCTGAGAGAGAGCGTCGGACAGCTGAGAATGAAGGATCCAGAAACACGCGCAGAGAAGGAGGCCCACAACTCCGGGCTTCTCATCATATGGATCGAGCAGACGAGGAGGAATTTCCTAGGCAGGCCCCTGAACTTTCACTTCAGGCAAATAGGCCTAATGAAAGGACCGGCGTGCGGAGGCCGAGACATCCCTTCACAAACGCCATCATGGAGGTTCCCTTACCAGCCAACTACAAACCAATAAGCATTGACAGATATGATGGTACCTCGGACCCGAAGCATCACCTAGATGCTTTCACTACTCAGATGTACCTCTTTACCGATGATGATGCTGTCATGTGTAAAGTCTTTCCAACTACTTTGAAGGATGCTGCGTTGAGCTGGTACACCCAGCTACCGCCAGCGTCGGTTGACTCCTTTGACACATTCATGACTAAGTTCAATGCTCAGTTTGCCATGAGACGAGCTCATCAAAAAACTTCGGCCTCGTTGGTAAACTTTAAGCAAGAAAGGAATGAGCCTCTGCGTGATTTCATGGCCAGATTCAGCAAGGAGACTGTCCTCATCCGGAATCTCGGTGCCGATGTTGCACTACACACTATCTTGACCGGGTTACGGCCTGGCCCTTTCGCCAGACACTTAGCTCGGAAGCCACCAACCAATATGGATGAGTTGAGGAGAAAAGCTGCAGGATTCATTAATATGGAGGAGATTGAGGAGTCTAAGAAAAGGGAGAGAACTGATGATGCTGACAGACGAGAAGGGAGAGAGAAGAGGAGGGCTGGAGGTGATAAGCCGAAATTCAAAGGCCCATCCGAGCGTTTGCATAGGGGACCAAAGTATCAGCATTATACTCCCCTCAACACAAACCGAGCTCGGGTGTTTGAGGAAGCATACAACGCGGAACTTTTGTAGCTCCCCAACCGTGGTCACACGCTCCAGAATGCTGATCGACAGAAACATTGTCGGTACCATCGTAATTACGGGCATACCACCAAGGAGTGTTGGGTCTTGTGTGACAAGATTGAAGAGTTAGTGCAAGCTGGTCATCTGAATAATTTCGTTAGGAGAAATCACAACAATGGTGAAGGGCGTGGCAGAGATAGAAGAAGAGGAGGTGGCCAAAGCCCTGGAAGGGGCGGCGGTCGGCAAAATAATGAAAGAGCAGAAAATAGGGAAGATCAGAATGAAAGGAGGGAGGAGGATAATACTCTCCGAGGTGTAATAAACACTATTTCAGGTGGATTTGTGGGAGGAGGCACAACGAGTTCATCTCGGAGAAAACACCTGCGGGCTATTCGGGATGTAAACTCGGTAGCTGGCAAACCCCCGAGGATTTCCCCATCGATTATTTTCTCCGATGAAGACTTCTTGGGTGTGGATCCTAATCAGGATGACCCAATGGTAATCACAGTGCAATTGGCCAACTTCTCGGTCAAAAGAACTCTCGTCGACCAGGGAAGCTCGGCTGATATCCTATATTATTCAACATTCCAGAAGCTCGGGATCCCAAAAAAATATATTCAGCCATACGACAGTAAGCTCGTCGGCTTTGCTGGGGAACGGGTGGATACCCGAGGATACATTGACCTCCTAACTACTTTTGGAGATGGCAAAGCGTCCAAAACTATTCTGGTCAGGTACGTGTTAGTTAATGCAGTAACATCGTACAATGTCTTAATCGGAAGACCATCTTTGAACGAGCTGGGAGCCGTGGTCTCTACTCCCCACCTCACAATGAAATTCCCTTCCAACTCGGGAGACATAGTTGCTATCCGGGCGGATCAGAAAATGGCCAGACAGTGCTATGCTGATAGTTTGCGTGTAAGCAAGCTCAAACCTACACCTGCAGAAACACTAGACAGGGGAAAAGAGAAGTCTGTAAATTCTGTCAGCTCTGTTGAACTAGACCTTCTCCGACCGAGTATCTCCTATCTGAGATATTTGGACGGAACAGTTATGACTTGGGTTTGACTCATAGATCTCCTATATTGATAGGTAATAGGTAAATTACACCATAAATTCTGTTGATGTTTGTAGTATTCCCTGACATTGTAAGGGGACGTGTCTTCCTCTAATATAAACTTTTAGAAATAAAAAAAAAGTGATATTAATATATAAATAATTATACTAAATGTCCAACCCATGTGTAGAAAAATATATTTTTCAAAATAAAATGTATCCTATACGAGTTTGAAAATGGGAATGGACTTGAACTGCCTGAGTTGTGAGCCCCCGTACATGTGATTTGACGAATCGCCGGTGTGTACATTTGTGATTTGTGAATGTGTGTCATAAAGGATAGAAAGAAACAAAGGCTCGCGCAACTCGTGGCTTTCATATCTTGTGGACTTGTGGTTCTAGTCTTTCTAGATGAATTTGGCTCCGTTTGATAAAAAATAGTAGTAGTTAATAAGTTAGCTTATGTCAAATAAGTTGATTTTAGTTGATGGCTTATGAGCCCGTTTGGAGGGGCCTTTATTTTGAAAAAAATGCTTATTTTTTAAATAAAAGTGTTTTAAATAAAATATGGATGTTTGGATAAGTTTTTGAGAAATAGTAGTAGGAGTCAAAAAAGTACATTTTGGTGTTTTTTTTAAGAAGTTACAATTCTTAGATTCTAAAGGAGAAACAATAGAAGAGAGAGAGTGAAGATCATTGATGTTTTAGGGTTAATTGCAGTTTTGCTCTCCCTATTATTGATCATGTGCGATTTTGGTCCCTGAAGTTTTTTTCGAGCACATTTGATTCCTGTTTTTTCAATGTTGCAAATTTGGTCATTTTGTCCGATGTCTGTCAATTTTTTCAATGATAAACATAGAGGAACCACTTCTCTAAGCACACACAACCTCTGGTTGAGGTTCTCCTTTCTCTGCGTCTTCGATTCAGCATGATCCGGTGGTTTTTTTCTGCTATTTATCGGTTTAGTCCCTCCTTTTCGGGACATTTTTTGGTTCCTCCACATGATTATTTACCACAATAACTCAAAAAGGGGTTCTATGTGCTTAGAGCAGTGATTTTGTATGCTTAGAGAAGTGATTCATCTATGTTGATCGTTGAAAATTTGACAGACAGTGACAGAATGACCAAATTTGCATCATCGAAAAAACAGAGGGATCAAATGTGCACGAAAAAAACTTTAGGGACCAAAATCGCACATGACCAATAATAGGGGGACCAAAATTGCAATTAAGCCAATGTTTTATTAGGCAATAATATCCCTATAATAAATGTCTCAAAATCCCTTTTTATAAAGTTTTTTCCAAATGCAAAATAGCTTCTGTTTTTACTAATAGCTTCTAATTCTACTTTTATATCATAGAAACACTTTTTAAAAAGCTCATCCAAACGGGCCCTATAGTTGATAGTTTGTAATTGATAGCTGAAAATATAGCTAATTGAATTTGAAGCGTTTTGTAAAATTAATTGTTGAACTAGTTATAAATATAAAATGACATAAAAATACATATTTACGAGAGACGTGATAAAATAAGAATTTCATTAAATTAATAAGGGTAAAAATGAGAGAAAAAATAATAAGTTTTAAGTTATAAGTCATAAGCTGAATAAAATAGCTTATAAAAAAAACTGAGTTAATGAGATATGCTTGTTTACCAAACATCCTTATTTTAGTCAAACGAGCTTATAAGCTACGGGCTAGTTTATTGGACTTGCCAAACAAAGTCTTTGGAATTTTTTCTTCTAGTTTGAGCTAAGGGTATAAGAAGTTAGAAGAGTATGAGGCCCAGGGTTCAAACCCTGGCAAAGGAGGAAAACATTAGCATAACAACCAACTACTAACATTTACCTATAAAAAAAACTAAATATGTGTTTGTCTTACGTCATACATGATTTTAGTAAAAATAAAGTTGTTTAGTTACTGTCAAGTAAAATTAAGTTTATCTTATATCATATTCTAATAGATGCTATAGAAAGTAGCTTTTGTGTTTGATCAAAATATTCACACTAAATTTTATATCAAACTAATTTTCATAATAAAAACATCTGAACGAGAATCACTCCACATCAAATTCAGTTTTTAATAAAATCAATTTTACAAAATTTATTTTATCCTTGTCCAAAGACACATTGAGATGGTAGGGTAAGCAAATGAAGAAGCAGGGACACTAGAAAACTAAAGAAAAATAAAAGGTGGGGTTATTGGGGGGCGACTATTGTTAAAATATTTAAAATTGACATTTAAATGATATTTTTTTATACTTATATATGATATATTTGTTTTGCATATAGATGAGATTGAGTTTTTCTTTTGATCAGTCTCAAAGGATCATACATGTGCTTTTTGAAATTATTAATATAAGGATTAAACATTTTTAACAATTTGAAAGAATATGATTGAATGATGATATTAATTTTTTTACATTAACCATACATAGAAATTATAAATGTCATACACACAGTAAAACCTCCATAATCTCATAATGTTGGACCATGGAATTTTATTAATTTATAGAGATATTAATTAATCAATGTATTACAAAATTATCAATTTAAGAGTGTTTTATCAATTCAATGAATATAAATTTAATTATATAAAAATAATTGTATATATCACTAATATACAATTAATGTATATGTATCATATTTAGTGAATTAATTATAAAAAATCATTGTACATATATATATTTATGGAAATAAGTAAATGATATTCATTGTTGTTAGTACTTTACTTAACAATATTCAATGTATTGGCTGATCAAAAAAGCTCAATAGAAGCCACATGCTTCTACGGTTTATTGTACTAGAACTAAATACACATTCAACTATGATGATGAAGGAAACTATTATATAAGCAATATATAAAAAGTTCTTAAAATCATATCAACAATGGCTTATCATCTAGAAGATGTTCAGAAATCTACCATGATCGATCAAATGCATAAAGTATTATGCGGTATAAGGTAGATAAACTCACACATGCACTCGAAACGATTTATAATAGTGGACTGATGAAAAATATCAATTGAAAGTTAGTCAGGGTACAATATCAAACACTCTTAAGGAATATTTTTAAAAACGGATTGGTCATTGAATCGATAAAGACACTGATTCAAGGTACAATAGTCCGATCGTGTGGTTGAATCAGTAATAATTAAATAATTTTTTTAATTTTTTTAATATAATATATTAAGTAGTACCAATATAAATTTTAAATTTTCATATTTTTTAACAATATAAAATAATTCTTACATTTTATATTAATAATTTTACAAAAATGTTTCTTGTATTTGCTCTCATGAGTGTAAAAAATTAAACCAAATTCATGGGCCTATTAGCCCAAAACTTCTTTTTAATCCAAATATCAGGGGAAAAATGAAACCATAGTTGGGCTAATTTTGAAGGCTGAAAATAGGAAAAACCTTTTGTTGGAACTAAAGTGGTTTTGGATTTAATAATCTCAAGTTTTGATGCTAACAAAATGATTAAATTTGCTTGACAAAGTGTTAGTTGAGATCTAATATGTGCTTTCAGTTATGCATGAATATTTACATATAAGTAAAAGAAACATGGGATAAGTTCTCATTGAAAAATACGCGTCCACCCTTGTAGACGGATTGCTCAAATACTTTGGTAAAGTTACTTGGTTATTTAATTTAGTAGGCTGGTTTTCTTAAGTAGACGAGGATCTAAGTGTTTGCTAGATGAATACCAAAATAACTTGTTAGATACAGCAAGTCTAAAGACTTGATAATAAGCGCGTCCATCTTGCCACGTAAGCAGATGGAAGTAATTAGCAGAAGTAAATGAACTGAAAAATAAAGTAATCTAGTAGACTAGCTCTAAACTGCCACGTCATCAGACGAAGATCTTTGAGAAATAGCAAGTCCAAAGACTTGATAGACAAGAGGATATGCCACGTCATCAGACGAGCAAAATAAAATGTTGAACAAACTTAGTCTCTCATATAACCAAGTAGACGAAGTCTTTTATACGAGCTCAATCTTAGAATGAATTAAATGCAATCCGAATCTCTTGAATTTATTTCAAATGATTGATATTTATTTCAATAGAATATTTGTTCTTCACTATTATCCTACCTGCTTTAATATTTTACCTTGTTGTAAAAGAAACATAGTACCATCAAAAAATACAAAAAACAGAATCGTACAATAAGATACTGCAAAACGATATGTACGATGACAGCTTTATGACTGAAAAAGTTGGATTGTTCACAAAGGAGGAACAACAAGTTCTCAAGCCACAATACTCAGAGTAGTAAGACTCATATTTCATGCTACCTCTGTAACATCCTAAAATTCTAACATAACTAATTCGAAAAAATAAATAAATAATAATAATAATAATATTAAGTTATTAAAAAGTATAGTGCAAATAAAATATAAATGGGAGATTTAGTGTAAAGAAGTGATGGTATAAGGGTTATTAAAGTTTATTAACTATTATAAATAATACAAAATTATATATATATATATAAATATATATATATATATACAAATAAATATAAATATAAATATATAAATATATGAAAAATATATATATATACTTGGGCGTTAAGCCCAAGCAGTTGGCTAAAAAAAAAAAGATAGAAAACGTAAAACCCTGAGGCGCCTACTTACTTGTATATATGTATATATATATAAATTAACGTAAAAGGTCAGTAAGCGAGAGAAAGAAGGTGCGCTGCACGAGGTTTTGTATTTTTGCCTGTTTCCTTCCTTCTTGCTAGTATAACGGTAACAACACAGATCCAAGAACGTCACCAAAAGGGAGAAGAATTTTTAGGGAAGCACAAATCCTTATCATACGTAATTTTTAGAGCACATTGGAGGTCTTCGAGAGGTGAGTAACAATACTTTTTACGAACCCTTTCCATGGTATATATATATAATTGTTTGTGTTGACAATGAATTATTACATGAAATTGGGGGTTTTAATTGATTTAATGCATACTGCCAGTAACCTAATTTCTAAAATTGGGGGTTTTTGTTAAAAATGGGAATGTGTTTTAAATGATGCTGTAAGATGCTTATTGTGATATATTGTGATATTCGTGATTGCTTGTTGTTGGGGGAAATTTATTTGTTTAATTCGTGAAAAATAGCTTGTTACATGTATGTGACATGACATATTTGAATTGTAATGTGTTGTATGATGTTTGCCGTAATACCACCTATGATAGGGGTATCGAAAAGTAATACCACCGTAATGAGGTATCGAAAGTAACATCCCCATATAATTGGGATGTCGAAAATAAGTAATACTACCTAAAAAGGAGTATCGAAAGTAACACCGCCACAAGTTGGGGTGTCGAAAAAGGAGAAATACCACCATGTGCACATGGGAGGTATCGAAATGGAAATGTCCCCGACAGGAGGGTGACATCGAAACACTCCTCGTGAGTAGGGGTGGGCAATGGGACGCCATTGTCGTGTGATGTGTGAACATGTGGCATGCCGGCAAGGAGCCAATTTGATTAGGAGGTCTTCGGACCGCTTGGATTAAACTTGAACTTATCTGGTATATGAAATGTGATGTATTGAGACGAGTTTGTTATTAATGTTAAAAGTATTTTCTTTATATATATTATTTTGAAAAATTAGCGGGTACCTTGGACAGTTTTTCCGGTTATCAAGACCTATTTGAGAACAATGCTATTTTCGAAAATGTTTTTATAAAACTGTATTGTTGATCACTAGGATTTTATATCTCATTATTAAGCATTGTTTTCAGAGCACGAGGGGGAAGTCATTGAGGCTGAAGAGGCGTGAAGACTTAGTGGACACCATTAGATAATCTTTCTAGTTTGGTCAGTCTGTTCTTAAATAAGGAGCCGTATGTGGCTAGACGCAATTATTTATCGTTGGGATTGTAGTTAGACACCCATTTTTGAGGTTTTATTTATTTATTTATTTATTTATTTATTTATATATTTATATCTATATTCGTTACATGGATAATTTAATACTATATTATTTAATACGAGGCATTTTCAAACTTTAATGTTTTTTTTTTCCTAATTTTTCGTTATGAGATATATGTTTTAATTAAATGTTTTAAAGGATATTTTATTGTTTTTATCTTGGGATCACTAATGTAACGAAGGGCGTTACATTTATGGTATCAGAGCAGTTCGATTCTAAATCGGACTGTGGCATTGGGGCTTTTATAATACAAAACTTGGGCGCATAGGATGCTTGTTAGAGTTATAAATGCTGCATGCTATTCTTTGGGATATTGGACCTGATCAACCCAATATTTCATTGGTAGTGAGCAGATTTATGGCGACTAATAGGCGAGGGACGAATGTTGCACTTGCAGCAGCTTTGGATTGTATGGCCAAGGTTATGCAAGGGCAGACGGAGACTCGCCGTCAATCGAAAAGGGAATGGAGGCCAGTCACTAATGAAGTGGTGGCAACCTGGGACCCTTAACACGTGGGGCTTTTCGAATTCAAGAAGAACAATTCGCCTTCATTTTGAGGCAGCTTAGGTCCGAAGGAGGCTGAATTTCTCCCACTCGTTAAAAAGAAAAATCTATTATATTGTTTGATTCAGGAGCAACGCATTCCTTGATACGTCCTTTATGCGTGAAAATTTGGAGATACCAATCTTTCATTTGTCCTTTGATTCATACGTTTCTACTCCTATAGGGATATTCTTGTTCTTCCATTGATCGCTTGAATGGTTTCCTTGTGCGCCAAGACACTCCTTATGACATCAACCTTATTGTTATCTATGTATTGTATGTATTCTTGGTATTGACTTATTGGCATCTAGACTCATTGCCATAAGCATTCTGACAAAAATATCCTTATCTCTTCACATCCAATGTCTAATGATTTTCCCCGTACCCAGTTCTATCGTTGCTTGTCATAAGTGCTTAGTTGAGGGAGCTCAAGGATATATACTCTTATTCTCTGCTAAGATAGAGGCGAAGATGATGTGACGGCTATACCTGTGGTGTGTGAATTCCAGGATGTTCTCCCTAAGGATGTCTCTAGCTTGCCTCCGAATAGGGAAGTTGAGTTTAACATAGATCTAGTGCCAGGGAGTGGACCAGTATCGATAGCGCCTTATAGAATGGCACCTTTAGAGTTGAGCGAGCTTAAGAAACAGTTAGAGGAGATGCTAGGGAAGGGGTTTATTAGGCGTAGTGTGTCACCATGGGGAGCACCTGTCCTCCTGGTGAAAAAGAAGGATGGGAGCATGAGGCTATGTGTTGACTATAGGCAGTTGAACAAAGTGACCATCAAGAATAAATACCCTTTGCCTAGGATAGATGACCTCTTAGACCACCAGTGAGGAGCGTCGGTGTTTTCCAAAAATAGATCTAAGGTCGGGATACCATCAAATTAGAGTTAAGAATGAGGACATTCCTAAGACAGCCTTTAGGACAAGGTATGGGCACTATGAGTATGTAGTGATGCCTTTTGGTGTGACCAATGCCCAACTGTTTTCATGGACCGCATGAATCGGGTATTTAGGACCTTTTTGGACAGGTTTGTGGTGGTGTTCATAGATGATATTTTAATATACTCTAGGACACCAGAAGAACATGGAGAACACTTAAGGTTGGTGTTGCAGATCTTGAGGGGCGAGCGTCTTTATGCCAAACCGGAGAAGTGTGAGTTTTGGCTAGACGAGGTAAAGTTTTTAGGACACACCACCTCAAAGGATGGTGTAGCGGTTGATTCCTCTAAAGTTGATGCGGTGTTGGGATTGGAACAACCTAAGACAGTAACTGAAGCGAGAAGTTTCTTAGGCTTAAGTGGGTACTTTAGGAAGTTCATAGAGGGGTTCTCTAGATTAGCCTTACCTTTGACCCAGTTGACTAGGAAAGGGAAACCTCTTGTGTGGGACCAGGGGTGTCAGGACGGGTTCCAAGAGCTTCAGAGGAGATTGGTGTCATCGCCAGTCTTAACTATACCGAATCCCTTAGTGGGTTTTGTGGTATACTGCGACGCATCTAAGGATGGCTTGGGATGTGTCTTAATGCAGGAGGGCAAGGTGCTAGCGTATGCCTCTAGGCAGCTTAGGCCACATGAAGGGAATTACCCTACCCATGACTAAGAGCTAGCAGCCGCGGTTTTTGCCCTTAAGATTTGGAGGCATTACCTTTACGGGGCAAAGTTTGAAGTTTTAGTGACCATAAAAGCCTTAAATATCTATTCGACCAAGAGGAGTTGAACATGAGTCAACGAAGGTGGATGGAGTTCCTTAATGACTATGACTTCGAGTTGAAGTACCATCTGGGAAAAGCCAATGTGGTGGCAGATGCTTTGAGTAGGAAGTCCCTACACGTGTCGAGCTTAATGGTGCAAGAGCTGAACCTCATGGAAGAGTTTGGGGACATGAATCTGGAGGTGTTGGATGTGTCCTTAATTGTCTTAAGTTTGAAGCTGGATAGGTTGGAAATTAATAGTGACCTTAGAGATGAGGTTAGGCGGGAACAACTTTTAGACCAAGAGTTGCTGTCTCGGTTGGGACAAGAGGGTTATGAGTTGTCTGTTGATGAGCTAGTGAAGTTTAAGGATAGGATCGTTGTTCCTAAGGAGGGGAGCTTAGAGAGGAGATATTAGGGGAAGCCAGTAAGGGAAAGTTTACCATACGTCATGGGATAAGTAAGATGTACCAAGACCTTAAGAGGATGTGTTGGTGACCAGGAATGAAAAAGGATGTGTCTAGCTTCGTAGCTGGGTGTTTAGTGTGCCAAAAGGTTAAGATAGAACATCAGAAGCTTTCGGGGTTGTTGCAGTCCTTGGAGATTCCAGAATGGAAGTGGGAAAGAATTTCTATGGACTTTGTGATGGGGTTACCTAAGACGCGTTTGGGCTTAGACGCCATTTGAGTGATAGTGGATAGGTTGACCAAGTCTGCCCACTTCTTGCCAATTAAGGCAACCTGTAGCTTAGACAAGTTGGCATACCTCTATATCAAGGAAATAGTCAAGCTTCATGGGATACCCACGTCTATAGTGTTGGATAGAGACCCGAGGTTTACCTCTGGATTTTGGAGAGCCTTTCAGAAAGCCTTTGGGACTAAGCTGAACCTTATCACGGACTATCATCCCCAAACGGATGGTCAGTCAGAGCGGACCATTCAGACCCTTGAGGACATGCTTAGGGCGTGTGTCCTGAATGAAGGAGGGAGTTGGGATGGATTCCTACCTCTTATTGAGTTTGCGTATAACAATAGTTATCATGCTAGTATAGGCATGACACCCTATGAGGCCCTATATGGGAGGAAGTGTAGGTCCCCTTTATGTTGGTGTGAGGTAGGTGAGAAAACCTTGATAGGACCTGAATTAGTCCAGGAAACCTCCGAGAGAATAAAAGTGATTAGGGAGAGGATGCGCACGGCGCGAAGTAGACAAAAGAGCTATGCCGACAAAAGGAGAAAGCCTCTATAATTCCAGGAAAGTGAGCATGTATTTTTGAGAGTCACTCCTAAGACAGGGGTAGGGAGGTCGATGAAAGTCCACAAGCTAGATCCTCGTTTCATGGGACCCTTCCAAATCCTTGAAAGAGTCGGGCCTATTGCTTATCAATTGGCTCTTCCGCCACAATTGGCAAACCTTCATGATGTTTTCCATGTGTCACAACTCAAAATATGTGTCTGATGAATCTCGCGTGATAGCTCCCGAGTCTGTACAATTGAAGGATGATTTTGATCTATGAGCCAAAGCCTAGTCAAATCCTGGACAAAAGCACTAAGACTCTGAGGAACAAGACAATTCCACTGGTAAAGGTGTTATGGGATGGATTGACTCCCGAGGGAGCCATTTGGGAGATGGAGGAGGACGTCGTGCGTCAATACCCAAATTTTATTATCTAAGGTACGGTAACCTTTACGTTTGAATATGTCACATGTTAAAATAAGTACGTGAGTGTGAGGTGAATTTCGGGGACGAAATTCTATAAGGATGGGAGAAAATGTAACATCCTAAAATTCTAACATAACTAATTCGAAAAAATAAATAAATAAATAATAATAATAATAATAATAATAATATTAAGTTATTAAAAAGTATAGTACAAATAAAATATAAATGGGAGATTTAGTGTAAAGAAGTGATGGTATAAGGGTTATTAAAGTTTATTAACTATTATAAATAATACAAAATTATATATATATATATATATATATATATATATATATATATACATAAATATAAATATATAAATATATGAAAAATATATATATATACTTGGCCGTTAAGCCCAAGCAGTTGGCTAAAAAAAAAAAAAAATAGAAAACGTAAAACCTTGAGGCGCCTGCTTACTAGTATATATGTATATATATAAATTAACGTAAAAGGTCAGTAAGCGAGAGAAAGAAGGTGCGCCACATGAGGTTTTCTATTTTCGCCTGTTTCCTTCCTTCTTGCTAGTATAACGGTAACAACACAGATCCAAGAACGTCACCAAAAGGGAGAAGAATTTTTAGGGAAGCACAAATCCTTATCATACGTAATTTTTAGAGCACATTGGAGGTCTTCGAGAGGTGGGTAACAATACTTTTTACGAACCCTTTCCATGGTATATATATATAATTGTTTGTGTTGACAATGAATTATTACATGAAATTGGGGGTTTTAATTGATTTAATGCATACTGGCAGTAACCTAATTTCTAAAATTGGGGGTTTTTGTTAAAAAGGGGAATGTGTTTTAAATGATGTTGTAAGATGCTTATTGTGATATATTGTGATATTCGTGATTGCTTGTTGTTGGGGGAAATTTATTTGTTTAATTCGTGAAAAATAGCTTGTTACATGTATGTGACATGACATATTTGAATTGTAATGGTATGATGTTTGCCGCAATACCACCTATGATAGGGGTATCGAAAAGTAATACCACCGTAATGGGGTATCGAAAGTAACATCCCCATATAATTGGGATGTCGAAAATAAGTAATACTACCTAAAAAGGAGTATCGAAAGTAACACCGCCACAAGTTGGGGTGTCGAAAAAGGAGAAATACCACCATGTGCACATGGGAGGTATCGAAATGGAAATGTCCCCGACAGGAGGGTGACATCGAAACACTCCTCGTGAGTAGGGGTGGGCAATGGGACGCCATTGTCGTGTGATGTGTGAACATGTGGCATGTCGGCAAGGAGCCAATTTGATTAGGAGGTCTTCGGACCGCTTGGATTAAACTTGAATTTATCTGGTATATGAAATGTGATGTATTGAGACGAGTTTGTTATTAATGTTAAAAGTATTTTCTTTATATATATTATTTTGAAAAATTAGCGGGTACCTTGGACAGTTTTTCCGGTTACCGCCCCGGCTGAGAACAATGCTATTTTCGAAAATGTTTTTATAAAACTGTATTGTTGATCACTGGGATTTTATATCTCATTATTAAGCATTGTTTTCAGAGCACGAGGAGGAAGTCATTGAGGCTGAAGAGGCGTGAAGACTTAGTGGACACCATTAGATAATCTTTCTAGTTTGGTCAGTCTGTTCTTAAATAAGGAGCCGTATGTGGCTAGACGCAATTATTTATCGTTGGGATTGTAGTTAGACGCCCATTTTTGAGGTTTTATTTATTTATTTATTTATTTATTTATTTATATCTATATTCGTTACATGGATAATTTAATACTATATTATTTAATACGAGGCATTTTCAGACTTTAATGTTTTTTTTCTCCTAATTTTTCGTTATGAGATATATGTTTTAATTAAATGTTTTAAAGGATATTTTATTGTTTTTATCTTGGGATCACTAATGTAACGAAGGGCGTTACAACCTCAATAACCAAGAGTACTATCCAGCATTGCCACAATCAAGCTATCAGGCACAATGGATATTATGCATTAAATGATATCTCTAAACGGGATTATTCAAAGTAACTGTTGAAGAAATACAAGTGAAGAAGAAGGTTATTATAAATAGAAGACCTGAGATACTGAAGAAGATGACTCTTGATTGCACAACCTTACGAGCTCAACTTTTGTAAAACTAAAATCACTCATACTCATATTTCTTTAGAGAGCAAGAGTCGGTATTTCTTAGTCTGGATATTGTAAAAATATTCATCTGATCTTAACTGTCATATCCTCACACACAGTGGGTTAAGAAGATCAAACATTAAATCTCTTTGTTAGAGTTAGAGCCTGAAGAGGCTTGGTAAGAAAGAAATACTTGTAGCCTGGAGAGGTGTTGAATACTTGGTTGTAATCTATTCGGGAAATAATGGAGAAAATCCTTCAAGTAGAAGGGACTGGATGTAGCTCTTGGTTGGAAGAGAGTGAACCATGATAAAAATATCTTGTGTGATTCTTATATCTCTTAACTCTTACAGCATTATTTGTTTCTTACTAACTGAGGGATTTTGATATTGCTTTTGTTAAAGTCTTTTAAAAAGGGTCTTTTTCATTATGCTTTCTTCTGTTTCTAATCTCCTTGTGTGCAAAAATTGTTTTAAAGGTTGTTTTCGAAAATTATTAACAAACACGATTCAACCCCTCTTCTTGTGTTTGCCTGTGTCAACTTCAGTTGGTATCAGAGCTCAGCCTCGAAAAGGTTGAGCATCTAACAAATCTTTGAGGAGTACGATCCAACAACCATGGATGCAGAAGGACAAGCTATCAACAAGCCTCCTCTCTTTGATGGAACAGATTATGACTCTTTGGAAGAAGAGAATGATGACCTTATTGGATGCACAGAATGTAGATATTTGGGAGTTTATTGAAGCCGGCAACACTGAACCAAGAGATGAAGCTGGAGCTGTTGTTCCTAGAGCATAATGGACTCAAGAGCATAAAAACCAAAAGCAGCTGAATTTGAAGGCTAAGCATTATCTCATGTGTTCTATAACCAGATCTGAACATGACAATGTTCATAGCTGCAATACTACGAAAGAAATCTGGGATACTCTTGCCCTAGCTCATGAGGGTTCCTCACAAGTTAAGGAATCAAAGATCAGCATGCTGGTTCATCAGTATGAGCTGTTCAAGATGGGTGAACATGAAACAATAGACCAAATGTTTGGAAGATTCCAAACCATCACCAACAGTCTCAGTTCTCTTGGAAAATTTTATGAAAATAGAGATCATGTCAGAAAACTCCTGAGAAGTCTAGCCAAACAATAGAGACCCAAAGTACCTGCTATTCAGGAAGTCAAAAACCTGAATACACTCTCTCTGGAAGAGCTTCTTGGATCTCTCAAGGTTCATGAACTTGAACTTAATGAAGAAGAAATTTCTAGAAAAGGAAAATCTATTGCCCTAAAGGCAAAGAAAGGAAGTTCATCAAAAGTTCATAAAGCTGCTGAGTCATCAGATGAGTCTGAATCTTCTGATAATGATGAAGGATCAGATGAGGATGAATTGTCCTTTATCTCCAGGAATATTCAAAATATGTGGAGAAAGAAAGGTGGTTTTAGAAGGAAGCAACTCAACAAAAAGTTTTCCAAGGAGAAGTCAGACTCCAAGGAAAAATGTCCACCCTTGTGCTTTGAATGCAAGAAATCTGGTCATTTCAAAGCTGACTGCCCTGAGCTAAAGGATAAAAAGAAATTCTTCAAAAAGAAGAAAGGCTTAATGGCTACATGGGAGGATCTTGATCTATTTTCATCAGATGAAGAAAATGAAGCTGGGGAAGAGGCAAATATCTGTCTCATGGCAGACACTGCATCAAAAAGTGAATACACTGATGTTGAGGTAATGGACTCTGACCCGTCCACTCTTCAAAATGCTTTTGATGAAATGTTGCATGAGTCGTCTATACTATCACGAGAATATCAGAGTCTCAAAAAGAAGTTTTCTAAACTGATTGGAGAATATGATAGGATCTGCACTGAGAAACAAAACCTCAAAAATGAAAACGACATACTAAAATCAGTGAATGTCAGTCTGGCTGACAAGATGGTGTGTGAACCTGATGTTTCTTGTAAAGTTGCAAAACTGAAACAAGATGTAACATATCTAACTGATTCTTTATCAAAGCTTCTAGGTGGCTCAAATAAGCTTGGTCTCATTTTAAGGTACTCTAGGTCACCTTATTATAAATCTGATCTTGGCTATGACAAAGAGAAGCAAGAAGCATCTCACAAAAAGTCAAAACCACTTAAACAATAGAAAGCTTCAAAAGTTCCAAATAAATATACCAAAGCTAAGTCTAGCTTGTCCAACACCTTTTTCAAAGTGTGTGGAAAAAGTGGGCATATTACATCTAGATGCATACACAATTAACATGCTAAGCATACTTATCCGGTGACAACTAACAAGAAAGGGCCCAAGTCAGTTTGGGTACCTAAAGATAAGATAATACCTGTTGCAGATCTGGTTAACAACAGGAAGAAAACAGATATCTTGGTACTTGGACAGTAGCTGCTCACGACAGATGATGGGAGAAAGGTCTATGTTCCAAAACCTTAAGCCTAAAGATGGTGGCTGGGTCATATTTGGAGGAAATAAGAAAGGGAAAATTATTGGTATAGGTAAATTGGTAAACATCCTTTTCCCTCCATTGATAATGTTCTTTTAGTAAATGGCTTGAAGCACAATCTACTGAGCATAAGTCAATTATGTGACAATGGATATGCAGTTGCGTTTGATAAGAACATGTGTACTGTCAAGAAAGATGATGGATCACTTTTATTCATTGTAAAAAGGCAAAACAATCTCTATAAGATTGACTTGGAGGACCTCTCAAATAAAAGTGTCTCATGTCTAGTGTCCATTGAAGATGAGCGATGGATTTGGCACAAAAGGCCAGGTCATGCAAGCTTGAAATTAATTTCAAAACTAAACAAGCATAACCTCGTGAGAGGACTACCAAACCTTAAGTTCAAATCCGATGTTCTCTGTGATGCATGTCAAAAGGGAAAACAAGTCAAAGGTTCTTTTGAATCTAAGAATGTTGTTAGTACCAATAGACCACTAGAGCTGCTACATCTTGATCTTTTTGGTCCAACAAGGACTGCCTCTGTCAGTGGTAAGAAATATGGTCTTGCCATGGTAGACGATTACACTAGATGGACATGGGTTATGTTCCTAACTCACAAGGATAAGTCTTTTAGGGTCTTTTTTGTATTCTGTAAACGTGTACAGAATGAAAAAGGCATGTGTATCACATCAATCATAAGTGACCATGGGGGAGAGTTTGAAAATGAGCTATTTCATAAGTTATGTGAAGAAAGTGGTATCCTTCACAACTTCTCAATACCTAGAACACCACAATCAAACGGTGTGGTAGAGAGAAAGAACGGATATCTTCAAGAGATGGCTAGAACTATGCTCAATGACAACTTTTTCCCTGGACACTTTTGGGCTGAAGCTGTTAATATTGCCTGCTACATTCAGAACAAAATATACATTAGACCTATCCTGAATAAGACTCCTTATGAACCGTGGAAAGGACGAAAACCCAACATATCTTATTTTCACCCTTTTGGTTGTAAATGCTATATACTGAATACTAAAGATTAACTTTGTAAGTTTGATACTAAAACAGATAGTGAAATACTATTAGGATATTCTGAAATATCTAAAGGCTTTAGAGTCTATAATTCTAGGACTCTGATAGTAGAGGAAAGTATTCATGTCAAGTTTGATGACAAACAGCCTGATAAGAAATTATTAGAGCTAGTTGAAGCTTTTACAGATCTTGATCTATGCATTCCAGGAGACTCACCTGAAATAAAAGTTGATGATCAAGAAGATGACCCCACTCAACAACCAGAAACTTCACTTCTCAACGTGGTACAGTTCAAAAATCTTAGTACTTCTAGAATTATCATCCACAAGATCAGATCATTGGAAACCCCAATGACAAGCTAAAAACCAGATCAACCTTCAGAGAACAAGACAATTCTGCTCTAGTCTTTGAGTTGGAACCAAAGACAGTAGACGGGGCTCTGCTAGATGATGGTTGGATTCTAGCCATGCAAGAAGAACTCAATCAGTTTGAAAGAAGTGATGTTTGGACTCTGGTTCCCCTGCCTGAAGACAAATCAGTGATTGGAACAAAGTGGGTTTACAGAAACAAACTTGATGAAAATGGTAAGCTAATAAGAAACAAAGCAAGACTTGTTGCTCAAGGTTTCTCTCAATAAGAATGTATAGATTATACTGAAACTTTTGCACATGTTTCTAGATTAGAAGCTATTAGAATTATACTTTCATTTACTACACATCATAGTATTATGCTTTTTCAGATGGATGTTAAAAATGCTTTTCTAAATGGCTTTATTAATGAAGAAGTCTATGTTATGCAACCTCCGAGTTAGAGTGTGAAACCCATCCTGAACATGTATATAGGCTTAAGAAAGCTTTGTACGGTCGTAAACAAGCTCCTAGAGCTTGGTGATAAGTGTGATTTCACCTCATATTTCATTGACATTTTGTATGCATTTTCATATAGTTTAGGCATTTCTAATTTGATTTTGGTTAGTTTTTACCTTGGAACGGGTAAGGCGGTTTTGTGGTGTTGTTGTGCAGGAATTAAGGATTACAATGCTCAAGATTAACCATGATGGAGCTTGCATGAAGATGGGGCTTGAAAAGTGAAGAAAATGAGCCAAACAGAGCCCATCACGGCCTAGCCGTGACAGCCATCACAGCCATGATCGAGTAGAGCTGAAAAGAAAGAATGGAAAAGTCAAAACTGGTCACGGCCAGGCCGTGATGTCCATCACGACCGTGACATGCCAACTGAACCAGACCCTCACAGGCAGAACTGATCACGGTCTAGCCGTGATGGTGGTCACGCAAGTGACGGACCAACCACCAGAGCAAACTTTAAGGCAGAATCCGTCACAGCCTAGCCGTGACAGGCATCACGGCCGTGACGATCTTCAGAAACTGATTTGATCTGAAATTGTGATTGCTTGGGATTCAAGTTACCCTAATCTATAAATAGAGCACTTAGGATCGAAAATAGGGGACTTTGGAGGGACTTTTGGGATGCTACTCTTAGGCAAAATTAGGATTTCTCTTCTCCTTCTTCTTCTCTTCTCTTAGGTTTTCATTTATGTTTATGTTAATCAAGCTTGCCATCACTATGGCAATGCTTGAGTAGTAGCTTTATTTCTAGGGATTGGGGCTATGCCCAAGATTTGTTTTATGTTATGAATTGATGTTTTCCCTTTGTTAATTTAAATTTTGCTTTAGATCTGATTTCTATTGCTTTAATTACTTGTGAATCCGGGCGCACTTATTTGCATGTCATAGATACTCTAAGGAGGAACCTAGCGGTGAACTTAGGTATTGAATCTATAGGAATCAGACTTAGAACTTAAATCACGAGAGTTAGAAGTGGTCCTTCGAGGGTTCACGAATTGTCACAGAACTTAAAGGGTTCAATTTAAATTCAATTACCACGAGAGTAGGGGTTGGTTTAATTGGGCACGGTTTTTGTAACACGAGAGGGAGCATTAACTTATTTAGGATAAATTCACCTTCAAAGCAATTTTGATAACTAACAAGGGGTAGTCAATTTGGTAACAGGAACAATCTTGTTGGTAACCCAATTCCTAGGAATCTCTTTTGATTTGAAAAACCCCAAATTGATTTACTTTCCTGTTTTAATTGATTGCATTCTTAAATATCTGATTTTCCTAGTTAATTCTTATTTCAAAAATCAAATCCTTTCTAAATCCTTTTTTTTATATAGTCCAATTTAATCTATTTAGTAATTAATTGTTATTTAGGATCACGGTCCCTGTGGGATCAATCTTTTTATTACTTGACGACGACTCCGGTACACTTGACGGAACCCAGTCAATCACTTGGTATGATAGACTAAGTTCCTTTCTTATAGAAAATGGATTCAACAGATGAAAGGTTGACACAACCATATTTAGAAAATCCAGTAAGTCTAATTTCATAGTTGTACAGATATATGTTGATGATATTATTTTTTGTGGTACTAATGAATCTCTATGCAAAGAATTCTCTAAGTTAATGCAAAAAGAGTTTGAAATAAGCATGATGGGAGAACTCAAATTCTTCCTTGGACTTCAAGTAAAACAAACCATGGATGAGGTACTCATCCACCAAACCAAGTATACAACAGAGCTTCTGAAGAAGTTTAAGATGGATGATTGTAAACCAACGAATACTCCTATGCACCCCACTTCCATATTGAACAAAGATGATAAAGAGAAAAAGGTAGACCAAAATGTATACATAGGTATGATAGGATCTCTCTTATATCTTACTGCGTCTAGGCCTGATATTATGTTCAGTGTATGTTTATGTGCTCGATTTCAATCTGATTCTAGAGAATCTCACCTATCAGCAGTTAAGAGAATTTTTAGATATTTAAAAGGTACTACTAATCTTGGTTTGTGCTTTGAGAAAAACGAAGATTATAGACTAGTTGGTTTCTGTGATGCTGACTATGCTGGAGATAGAATTGAAAGAAAAAGCACTAGTGGAGGATGTCACTTCATTGGAGCTAATCTTGTCTCATGGTCAAGCAAAAGACAAAGTACCACTGCCTTATCAACTGCTGAAGCTGAGTATATATCAGCGGCAAGTTATGCTCACAACTTCTCTGGATCAAACATCAATTGGAGGACTACAATATATTTGTAAGTAGTATTCCGCTTATGTGTAATAATACTGCTGCAAAAAATCTATCTAAGAATCCAATTTTGCATTCTAGAGCTAAGCATATAGAGATTAAACATCATTTTATTAGGGATTATGTGCAAAAAGGTGTATTTGATATACAATTTGTTGATACTGACCATCCATGGGCAGATATCTTTACTAAACCTCTTGTAGAGGACATATTTATCTTTATTAGAAAGCATCTTAATATGATATGTGGGGATTATTTTAGGAGTCTAGCCTTGAGATAAATTTAATTTGCGTCCATTACCTATGCTCGTATAATACCTATTAAAAGTTGTGAGTCTATTGCATATTGTATTGCACGTCCATATGACGCGTCCACTGGTACACGTTATCGCGTCCATTGTATAGTTTCAGACGAGTTCACATCTGCCTGTGTTTAAGTATTTTTTGTGTGTGTTAATAAATGCATTTATTTTGTCTCAAGACAAATTTACCTTTTATTCTCTTTGCTGAGTCAGTACTTCCATCAATTCCATCAATCCCATCAAGACCTTTTTATAGTTCCAAGTTACCAACGTCGTTTTATCATAATGACATGTCATGTCAAAAGTTTTTTTTTTAACCTTTGAGATTAAAATTTCCTTTATAAGTAATATTTTTCCCTCTGAGAAAAACTCTACACTTCTCTAACCTCTCGAGCTATCTTTCTCTCTCTGCTTTCAAAACCTAAGCTCTTTGATCACCTAAAATGGCTTCTTCTTCAACCTTCAACATGGACAAGCTCAACTTGGCAATATAGCATCATTTCAACCTTGGAGTGCTGCAAGACTACAACCTAGACATAAGCAAGTATGTTAATGCAGACGGGTGGGAAGGACTCTTCATATAAAAGGTCTTTGTCTTTCCCAACCTGATTAGGGATTTCTGGAGAAATGTCCAAGTGACTGATACTTACTTTTTCTCAACGGTGTTAAGAAAGAAGATTGTAGTCTCAGAGAAGACTATTGCTGATGCAATTTTCTGTGCTCATGAGGGTTTAGTTTTTACTGAGTCATGGGAAGAGGATTTGGGTGGCTCTGAGACCATTGAAGTCTGTCTTATGAAAGAAGGCACAGTCAAAACTCACACTTGGAAAGGCTGTTGAAATGAAGGACATTGTTCGCATCCTTCATCGACTTCTTAACAAGGTGGTTCTTCATAAGGTTGGATCCAAAGACAACCTCTCCTCTCTGCACAAATTCTGCATCTGTCATCTTCTCACCGAAACAAAGATCAATCTTCCAAGAATTATGTACGGAAGATTCAGAGATGTTATGATGAACAAGAAAAGACTCTCAACATTTCCTTTTTACCATCTTCTTTCCAAGATTTTCAAGGCTCAAGGAATTCATGAGATTCTTGCTGCAAAGACTCTTGAGGAGCAAGCTAGGATATTAACTAAAAAACCAATGTCGACTGCAAACTTTGGTAAAACGAATATATCCAACATGAACCTCAGTACCTATGCTGCTGCTGCAATGGCCAAGACTGAGGAGTTGATGAAAACTAAAGAAGAGATGGTGGAACAAAATAATGCTGAAGTCCTAGGAGTAAAAGGAGTAACTAGGCAAAAGACCATTGCAACAAGGAAGCCTGCCCCCAAGAGACCAACTAGTGGCATTATTGTCAGGGAACCTTCTGATGCCCCTGCTGCAAAGAAGCAAAGAAGAGTTATCTTCTCACACAATGAAGATGAGGAAGCTGATGAGGACAGCATTCCTATCAGTACAATCCTAAAGAAGCAGAAGACTTCTGTTGTTGCTGCCGAGGCCGTTGTGCCTGTTACAACAAAACCTAGAAGGCAACCAGCAAGAAAATCCAGATCAACTAAGACTTCCATGGTAACCATCTCTGCTAGTGATCCTGTTCAAATAGCAGTAGATGCCTTAGTATCTAGTTTAGAAACTAGGATTGATGAAGTGCCTGTCTCCACTCCAGATGATGTGTACATTCCCACACCCCTTTCACCCCAACCAACACAAATAGCCGCTCCACAATTTCAACCTATTATCCCTGTCGATGATCCCTGGTTCAATCAACCAGATGATGGCATTTCCCCTGGTGCTCCTTTCCCCAAACCCTTGAGAACCTTATTTCCCTTCACCCAAACTTCTGTCCTTTATGATGGCAAATCTGAGGATTAGGCCAAGGTAAAAAGGGAATGGAAAGTTATGTTTCATTCTCACCAACCTGAACCCGAACACATTCCAAACAGATGGTATCCTCTACTTGAGTATGAGGAAGAAGTCAGACCACCTGTTGAACCCCTTTACCTACCTCATCCTGATTGTAAATTAATCAAAACGTGCCTTCTCAAATCCCCCCAGGAAAAATTTACCCTAACCTTGTCAAAACTCCTCCTTTCATACCCCTCACTGATGGAGTTAAGAGGCATATCATACCTATTTGGGAGACTGACCCCAATAGAAAAAATCTTCCTGCCACCCTTGAGCGAAGAGCAAGACCTTCAAAGCATGTTCCCATGATCATGCCAAGGGACACAAAATGGGTGTCTTTTGAGCATCCCAGAGTCTATGGGAGGGCCTTTGATTTCTTCCTGGATCAGCTCATCTATGAAATACTGAAGTGGGAATTCAGTCATTTCAGAGTTGATAGAGCCGCACATTTTGTCCCTCCATCCTGGCTAAGACATAATGTAGCAACCAGAGTTGGAATCATGCCTTACAGAATCTGTCCAAGACTGCCAATGTTAGATCTAAATAAGGACAAGGACAAGAAAAACAGAAGATTCAAAGGAGTCATGCCTGAAGTTGAATCAGTAATGCTTGATCTACATCAAGAAACCTTTGACTACTCAACGCTGGATTTCCTTTTACATGCTGAATCCATTGAGTTGATCAATGAATATAGAGCTGGTAATTTCTGGAAATCTCATATTATTCACTGCACAAGAGAGGCATCTTCCTCTGGTCAGTCTGAAGAAGAGAAGAAGGGTATTCCTAAGGTCAGAGGGAAGTGTGGTCTTTCAAACTTTAGATATATGATCTATAAGGACCTTTGGTGACTTCCTATTAATAGTAAAAATGTGGAATTCATCTATCCATCAGATGGGCAAAAGAAGTCTCAGTAATCCCTCCACCCTCTTCAGAGCCTATCGCAGATGAACCTGTTGTTGAAGAGCATGGTCAAATTGTCACTATTGTTGGCTTAGAAGAAATAGCTGAATCCATTCACAATCAGAGCACATCAGAAAAAGAATCTTCTCAACCATTAGCTCTAGTTATGATGCACCCTTCAGATCATTCAAGAACACTAAGCACATTTCAAGAGTCTGCTGAAAGCTCAAGGCAACAGGCTATGCCACCTAATCTTGAAGAGGTTCTTGGGAAAATAGTTGATGACAGAGTTGGCAAAATAGTTGATGAGAAGGTTGAGAAGATGACTGAGAAGATAAAGGAGGATGTCCAACAACAAGTTCAAACTTCAATGGCTCCAACCTTAGAGGTTGTGAATAAAATGCTGGAATTCCTCATGGACTTCAAGAAAAGCCAGACTCAGAACACTCCACCTCCACCACCTCCTCCTGCCTAAACTTAACCTTTTATCTTTCTATACTGACAATGATGGTCCACTCCTTTTACCTTTTTGACTGATGACAAAAAGGGGGAGAAAGGAAAGAAAAGAGATTTGTTTATATATATAAAGTCAGTTTTGAAAAGCTCATATTTGTTTGCATATGCATATTCTTTTCTACTTGCCAACAACCCTGATACTTAGGTTTGCTTATTTGCTTTGATATCTGCTGACTATGCTTATTTATTCCTTTATATATACTCTAAGTATGATAAGTTGTTGCGCTTATCTATTAGCTTATATGCTATTGTTTTTCATATGTTTTTTCTGCTTAATTATTTGAATGCTTTGTCTTAGGGGGAGCCCTGCAAGCTCTCTTAGACTTTGCTTTTCATATTTAATTAGTTTTGTCATCATCAAAAAGGGGGAGATTGTTGGAACCAAAGTGGTTTTGGATTTAATAATCTCTAAGTTTTGATGCTAACAAAAGGATTAAATTTACTTGGCAAAGTGTTAGTTAAGATCTAACGTGTGCTTTCAGTTATGGAGGAATATTTACCTATAAGTAAAAGAAACATGGGATAAGTTCTCATTGAAAAATACGCATCCACCCTTATAGACGGGCTGCTCAAATACTTTGGTAAAGTTACTTGGTTATTTAATTGAGTAGACTGGTTTTCTTAAGTAGACGAGACTCTAAGTGTTTGCTAGATGAATACCAAAATAACTTGTTAGATACAGCAAGTCCAAAGACATGATAATAAGCGCGTCCATCTTGCCACGTAAGCAGACAAAAGTAATTAGCAGAAGTAAATGAACTGAAAAATAAAGTAATCTAGTAGACGAGCTCTAAACTGCCACATCACCAGACAGAGATCTTTGAGAAATATCAAGTCCAAAGACTTGATAGACAAGAGGACATGCCACATCATCAGACGAGAAAAATAAAATGATGAACAAACTTAGTCTCTCATATAATTAAGTAAACGAAGTCTTTTAGATGAGCTCCATCTTAGAATGAATTAAATGCAATCCGAATCTCTTGAATTTATTTCAAATGATTGATATTTATTTCAATAGAATATTTGTTCTTCACTATTGTCCTATATACTTTAATATTTTACCTTGTTGTAAAAGAAACATAGTACCATCAAGAAAGGCAAAAAGCAGAATCGTGTAATAAGATACTACAAAACGATATGTACGATGACAGCTTTATGGCTGAAAAAGCTGGATTGTTCACAAATGAGGAACAACAAGTTCTCGAGCTGCAATACTCAGAGCAGTAGGCCTCCTATTTCATGCTACCTCGATAACCAAGAGTACTATTCAGCATTGACACAATCAAACTATCAGTCACAACGGATAGTATGCATTAAATGTTATCTCTAAACGGGATTATTCAAAGTAACCGTTGAAGAAATACAAGTGAAGAAGAAGGTCACTATAAATAGAAGACCTGAGATACTGAAGAAGATGACTCTTGATTGCACAACCTTACGAGCTCAACTTTTGTAAAACTACAATCACCCATACGCATATTTCTTTAGAGAGCAAGAGTCAGTATTTCTTAGTCTGAATATTATGAAAATATTCATCTGATCTTAACTGTCATATCCTCACACATAGTGAGTTAAGAAGACCAAACATTAAATCTCTTTGTTAGAGTTAGAGCCTGAAGAGGCTTGGTAAGAAAGAAATACTTGTAGCCTGGAGAGGTGTTGGATACTTGGTTGTAATATATTCGGGAAATAGTGGAGAAAATACTTCAAGTAGAAGGGACTGGACGTAGCTCTTAGTTGGAAGAGAGTGAACCAGGATAAAAACATCTTGTGTAATTCTTCTATCTCTTAACTCTTACAGCATTATTTGTTTCTTACTAACTGAGGGGTTTTGATATTGCTTTTGTTAAAGTCTTTTAAAAAGGGTCTTTTTCTTTGTGCTTGCTTCTGTTTCTAATCTCCTTGTGTGCAAAAATTATTTTAAAGGTTCTTTTCGAAAATTATTAACAAACACAATTCAACCCCCCCCCCCCCCCTTCTTGTGTTTGCCTGTGTCAACTTCATCCTTGTCCCAAGCCCATTTTGCATGTTTTAACACCCAAACCTTAGGTCTCCTTTCCACCTTCAGCACTCAACAACTGCTCTTCCCTATCCTTCATTTCATCCTCTTTATGTATAATTGTAACACGTCTGGCGCTTGACTTCATGATTTCGGTTTTGTTTCTTCAGTTCACGATCATGTTTTCTTGATTTTCGTAGTTCTCTTCGTTCTCTTACGCATCATCCTCTGTTTTCTCTTTCTCTCCCATCATTTCTATCGGTCATCAGAGGTTGAGGTCGTCGAAGCTCACTGGTTTTTTTAAGACCGTTGCAGCTCGTTGAACCGCCGGTTGTCCCCGATTTCTCCGTAATGTAATAGTTCAGCAATTTTTTTTATCCGATTTTTTGCAGAACGGTTATAGGGGTTTTCCGGCCCGGATGACAGTCCGATTCCCTATCCAATTGGTCTGATCCGGTTTTAACAACCATGCTCTTAAGCTATCATTTGAGTACCTTTTAGTTAACTTAGAAAAAGATGAGGATATCACATTTTACTAAATTGTTCTAGTTATATTTGTAATTATAGATAATTATTAATATATTATATTGAGAGGACTATAAATTTATATAAGGATATTTATAAAAATTATTTTCTTATTAATTTATTGGAAGGATTTAATTGGTATGTATCGACGGCGTAAAAAACATTTACACAATCAATCAATAAAAATGACACATCATAAAAAAAGAGGCTTTAATTTTTATCTTATCTACTTTAAAAGTCATACATAGTAGAGAGCAATCATTAACTCATGTTGAATCGAAGAGGCTGGGGAAGGAAAACTTCATCCAGAGATTCTATGTGTTTAGAGGAGTAATTCCTCTATGTTGATCATTAAAAAATTATTAGACATTGGATGGAGGACCGCATTTACAATATTAAAAAATAGAAAACCAAATATTTATAAAAAATATAGAAACAAAAAATCGTATATAATCGTTAATAATGGATTAAAAGAGGAAGTTAGCGAACATAAACAGAAAAAAAAGGAAATTATATATATATATATATATATATATATATATATATATATATGTATGTATGTATGTATGTATGTATGTATGTATGTATGTATAGATGTAAGACTAAGCCCTCATTCATGTTTTGATGTATGACAAACAAAGTGTATTTTGCATTAGATTTTTGATTTTAACTATGTACTTATTATGTGTTAAGTTGTATGCAAGATCACTCATGAAAAAGATAAATCAAGGATTAAAGGATGGAATACCAAGGACACAAAGCAATGGACAAGGACTAAAGCATCAAGCAATGGAGATCTCATACTTTAGATGCTATTGTAAAAATAGCACATTTGATTTAGGTGAAGCACTTAAATTTAAGAAGATCAATGAATCATCAAGACAAGAGCTTAAAGATGGAATTAGTTTTAAGTCTTAGATTATCTATAAGAGATGAAATCTCTTGCTCACAAAAAGCTCACTTGAAAAGATGCATGAAGAAAATCATTTTTCATAACCTGCATTAAAAGGAATAAGTCTTCGTAAATGAAAATGATTTTGGAAATAAGATTTCATAAAGCGCTTGTCCAACGGTGGAATAATATAAGCGCTCGTCCAACACTGGAATAACAAAAGCAGACGTCCAATGAAGTGAAACAAGCAGACGTCCAATCAAGTGACAAAAGTGATCGTCTACTAAAGTGACAGAAGCACTCGTCTACTAAAGTAACAGAAGCACGTGTCTACTAAAGTAACAAGAAGTGCTCGTTTGCTAAAATATCATATGGAGCTCATCTACCATATGGAGCTCGTCTACTAAATGGAGCTCGTCTACTAGCCCATCCGAATGTAAAATCATAATGGCTAGATGGAAACGTTTATTTTCAAGATGGACGCGAATTCTACAAGAACAATCAGAATCTTATTTCAAGAACGGGAATCAAGAAAACAGATTTTGTTAAATCAGATCCAAATATGTTTTAATTGATCTCAATGACTATAACTTGTTTTCTATATAAAGAGGGATCAAAGGAACACTTTTCAAAAATAATAATTCTGAAAGTAAAAAAAATTCGAAAGATTCAAAAGCTTCCAAAAGTGCTTCATCTTTGAGAGAAAAGTGTGATAATTCTAGTACTTCAATTTGTATAATCAGACTTTTAGAGTCTTTCTTCTACTCAATCCTTTATGTGAATTAGTGTGATTAAGAGAGGGTATTTCTTAGGATTTAACAAGGATAGAAGGGATCCTTGGGCATAGAAAAGCAAGTGTGCTTTTTGGTGTGTTCTTGAGCAAGGAGGTTTTCCTTGTGAATGCTGTAATTAGATATCGTAATTTCTGGTTATAGTGGAGAAAACCACAGAGGTGTGGGACTGGATGTAGGCAAACCAGAGGAGGTAGCCGAACCAGGATAAATCGGTTTGCGTGTTCTTCTCATCTCTAAACTCCATCTACTTGTTATATGCACTTGTATGTTGTGAATGAGTTTTAAGAATGCTTGTTAACTTGAATCTTTGATCTACAATCTGTGTTAAACTTATGGTTACTTCTTATAATTCTTCTTAACATTATTACTTGTTACATAACCTGATTCTTGGGAATTAAAATTGAGTGAAAACCAATTTTCTTTAAGAAAACTCTGTTTTGCTTTAAATTGTTGAAAAAGTTTTCAATATCTCAATTCACCCCCCCCTTGAGATTGTAGCCATTACCAACAAGTGGCATAAGGGCTAAAACTCTTGCTACAAAGCTTAATAGCTTCAAGAGATGGCTACAAATGATATCCTGGGTGATGGGGCTTCACTCACTAGACCACCTGCCTTTAATGGCTCCCAATACATGTATTGGAAAGAGAGAATGCTTATCTTTCTTGAGGCTGCAGGTTTAGATGTATTAGATGCTGTTGAAAATGGTCCCTATGTTCCATTTATTCTTGATTCTAAGGGAAATAAACAAACTAAACCAAAAGATGATTGGAATGATGATGATAAAAGAAGAGTTGGTTATAACGCTAATGAAAAAAATATTATAACAGCTGCTTTGAATTATGATGAGTTTTTCAGGGTCTCCAATTGCAAAACGGCAAAGCAAATGTGGGATACTCTTCGACTCACTCATGAAGGAACCAACGATGTGAAAAGAGCAAGAATGAATGCACTAGTCCATGAATATGAACTCTTTCATATGAAGAATGGTGAGGAGATAGATGAACTGCAAAAGAGGTTTACACACATTGTGAACCAGCTAGAAGGACTCGGACATACAATCACAGATGAGAAAAAGATTAACAAGATAATGAGATGTTTGAGCCGTGAATGGCAGCCAAAAATTACTGCAATTGCTGAAGCAAAGGATCTAGACACCATGCAGATTGCTACTTTATTTGGCAAGTTGAAAGAACACGAATTGGAGCTTAATAGATTGAAAAGCCATGAAGATAAGGAGAAAATGAAAAATGGAAGCTCACTTAAGGCTCATGTCTCTAAAGAACCAAAAGAAAGTGATGATGATGATGACCTAAATGAAAGTGAAGAATCCGAAGAAGAAGACATGGGATTGCTTGTGAGGAAATTTAGAAGATTCATAAAAAAGAATAGAAACAAGAAGCAATTCAGTTTTCCTACCAAAAAGAACACGAACAAAGGTGAAAGCTCTTCCTCAACAATCAAATGCTTTGAATGTGGAAAGCTTGGACACTACAAAAATGAATGTCCAAAGCTACAAAAGAAAGAAAAGAATGAGAAGAATGACAACAAAGAGAAGAAAGGAAGAAAGCCTAGAAGAGCATACATAACTTGGGAAGAAAATGATATGGATTCCACTAGTAGTGAATCTGAAAATGAAGAAGCCAACCTATGTCTCATGGCAAATCAACAAAGTGATAGTGAAACCGAGGTAAATGATTCTTCTCCTACTTATGATGAGTTACAAGATGCTTTTGATGAATTGCATGAAGAATATGTTAAAATTGGTAAACAACTTATATCTTCTAGGAAGATCATCGCAAAACAATGTAGTTACTATGCATCTTTACAAATAAAGCTTAAAGAACTAGAAGCTAAAAATTCACAATTACTTGCATCTAGTTCAATTTGCACCAAATGCACTACACTAGAAAAGGAAGTTGAAAAACTGAATACAACTCTATCTAAGTTTATTTTGGGTAGAGATAACTTGAATGCCATATTAGGACAGCAAAAGGGTGTTTATGATAAAGCTGGAATTAGATATAAGCCAATGGTATATGAAAAATCATTCAAGAAGCTTTTTGTTGCACCTAGTTCTTCAACTAGTCCTTTTGTGAAATGTTATTATTGTTTAAAGAAATGTCATACAGCTGCTACTTGTAGACTTAGAAAGAACATACATGTTGGCATTAAACAAATTTGGGTTCCAAAAGGAACTCATGTTGCTACTAACACCAAAGGACCCAACCAGATTTGGGTACCTAAAGAAAAAGTATAAAAAAATCTGTTTTGTAGGTGTGTTTGAAGGCCAAAAGCTCAAGCTGGTTTTTAGATAGTGGCTGCTCCAAACACATGACTAGAGACATCACAAAATTTACATATTTCACTTCCAAAGAAGGTGGAAATGTCACCTATGGAGACAACAACAAAGGAAGAATTCTTGGTGTTGGAACAATAGGAAAAAGTTCAGTAATCAAGATTGAGGATGTTCTCTAAATGGAATGGCTCAAACACAATCTACTAAGTATAAGCCAATTATGTGATAAAGGCTACAAGGTAAACTTTAACTCAAATTTGTGTATGATTGAATCTATTCATGGTAATAACACAAAATTGATTGGAAAAAGAATCAATAACATCTATATGCTAGACTTAGGCAATTTAACTTCCAATGATGCATGTTGCTTAATTTCCAAAGAAGATGAAAATTGACTTTGGCATAGGAGAATAGCTCACATTCATATGGATCACTTGAATAAATTGATTTCCAAAGAACTTGTAATTGGTTTACCAAATAAGAAGTTTGTTAAAGAGGGCTTATGTGATGCATGCCAAAAAGGTAAACAAGTGAAAACCTCATCTAAGGCTAAAAACATTGTTTCAACTAGTAGACCCTTACAATTATTGCATATGGACCTTTTTGGACCTTCTAGGACAAAATGCTTTGGGTAAAATCTTTATGCTCTTGTAATTGTTGATGACTTCTCTAGATTTACTTGGACCTATTTTTTAGCACAAAAGAATGAAGCTTTTAAAGCTTTTAAGAAAATTGCTAAGGTTGTTCAAAATGAGAAAGACGTGAAAATTGTTTCAATTAAGAGTGGCCATGGAGGAGAATTCCAAAATGAGGAGTTTGATAACTTTTGTGATGAACATGGTATAAAACACAATTTTTCTGCACCTAGAACTCCACAACAAAATGGAGTAGTTGAGAGGAAAAATAGGCCACTTGAAGAAATTGCTAGAACCATGTTAAGTGACTCTAGTTTACCAAAGTATTTTTGGGATGATGCTGTGAGTACTGCATGTTATGTTTTAAATAGAGTTCTAATAAGGCCAATTTTGAAGAAAACTCCATATGAACTTTACAAGGGAAGAAAACCTAACATTTCTCATTGTCATGTCTTTGGTTGTAAGTGTTTTGTACTAAATAATGGCAAGGATAATCTTGAGAAATTTGATCCCAAAGCTGATGAGGGTATTTTCCTAGGTTATTCATTAACTAGAAAAGCATATAAAGTGTTTAATAAGCGTACTTTATCAATGGAAGAATCTGTTCACATAACATTTGATGAGTCTAACCCCAAAAGGTTGGGAAAGGACATTTATGATGATGCAGAAACTCATGAAGATGAAGTGAAATATGATGAAGGAAAAGACACCAATAAGGAAAAGGAAGATGAAGGGAGCAATAAAGAACCTCAAGCAGAAATCCAACAAGAAAATCTTCCTAATGAGTGGCAAGTTTCAAATAATCATCCCTTACACAATATCATTGGTGAGATCACCAAAGGGGTAACCATTAGAAACTCCTTAAGGAATATTTGCAATACCATGGCATTTGTATCTCAAATAGAACCAAAATGTGTTGATGATGCTATTAATGATGAACATTGGATGATTGCAATGCAAAAGAAGTTAAATCAATTTAAAAGGAACAAAGTTTGGTATTTAGTTCCAAAACCTAAATGTAACCAAATAATTGGAACTAAATGGGTGTTTAGAAACAAAATGGATGAGAATGGAATAATAGTAAGAAACAAGGCTAGATTAGTAGCTAAGTGATATAATCAAGAAGAAGGAATTGATTATGATGAAACATATGCTCCCATAGCTAGATTAGAAGCCATAAGAATGATATTAGCCTATGCATGTATAATGAACTTTAAACTGTACCAAATGGATGTGAAAAGTGCCTTTTTAAATGGAATAATACAAGAGGAAGTGTATGTAAGTCAACCCCCTGGCTTTGTTGATAGTGAGTTCCCAAATCATGTCTATAAACTCACTAAAGCCCTCTATGGACTCAAGCAAGCTCCTAGAGCTTGGTTTGAGAGGTTAAGCAATTTCCTCCTAGAGAATGGCTTTAAAAGAGGAAAAGTTGATACAATACTTTTTACTAAAAAAAAAGGACACAATATCTTACTTGTTCAAATATATGTCGATGACATTATTTTTGGTGCTACTAATGAGTCTTTATGCAAGGAATTTGTAAACTAATGCAAAATGATTTGAAATGTCCATGATGGGAGAGCTTACCTTCTTTCTTGGACTTCAAATTAACAATGCCAAGATGGAACCTTCATAAGCCAAACAAAGTATTGCAAGGAACTACTAAAGAAGTTTGGAATCGAAAGTGCAAAGGAAATGGCAACACCAATGAGTCCAGCCTGCTACTTGGACAAAGATGAGCATGGTAAATCTATATATGTATCCAAGTATAGAGGTATTATCGGATCCTTACTTTATCTCACTACAAGTAGGCCAGATATAATGCTTAGTGTGTGTATGTGTGCAAGGTATCAAGCTAATCCTAAAGAATCACATCTTATTGCAGTTAAAAGAATCATGAAGTATCTTTTAGGAACAAAAGAAATGGGGTTGTGGTATCCCAAGGGAACCACTTGTACATTAATAGGATATTCCGACTCTGACTTTGCTGGATGCAAGTTAGATAGGAAGATCACAAGTGCAACATGTCATTTATTAGGAAATTCTCTAGTGTCTTGGTTTAGTAAAAAGCAAACTAGTGTGGCCTTATCCACAGCTGAAGCAGAATATGTTGCAGCTTGGAGTTGTTGTGCTCAAATCCTATGGATGAAACAAAAATTAATTGACTATGGTGTTCATCTAGATCATATACTAATAAAGTGCGATAACACTACAATTAATCTAACAAAGAACCCCATCATGCATTCAAGAACCAAGCATATTGAAATTAGGCATCATTTTATCAGGGATCATATTCAAAGTGGTCATGTTGTGATTGAACATATAGATACAACCAAGTAATTAGCTGATATATTCACCAAACCACTAAATAAGGAAAGTTTCTTCTTTATAAGAAGGGAACTTGGCATAATTGATCCTCAAAATGATTGATATCAGATGTTATTTTTGATAATATAGTCAATATGGCAAGCGAGGCAGCACAAGATGGTGAAAATTTTGAAGGACATGGACAAGATGCTTTTATCAAGTCTCAGTTTAGACTAAGTGTCCTTAGGTGTCTGTAATTCCTGTTTTTGATTTCAGTGTTTTGGTTGTTTTGATGTATTGCATATGCTCTGTAATGATTTATTATCAATGAACGCAAGACTGTTTTTCAGTTTGATTTCAATATTCTTCATAGGTTTTTTTTGATAATGACAAAAGGGGAGAAAGATGAACCATACAACCATTAATTCTGTCTTGCATTTGCTGTAAAAAAATTTCTCTGATACCTAAGTATGAACTGAATTGAAAAGACATACTTGAACTAATAATAAATGCAAGATGACTTTTTCATGATAATGATATGATAACACTTGATTTTTGAAAGATATCAATGAGACAGGGGGATGATGAAAATGACTCGAGAACCATGCTTACTGAACAGCTGCACTCTGATTTTTAATAACTAAGGTTAAGTATGGTAAGGTTTGTCATAATCAAAAAAGGGGAGTTTGTAAGACTAAGCCCTCATTCATGTTTTGATGTATGACAAACAAAGTGTATTTTGCATAAGATTTTTTATTTTGACTATGTACTTATCACGTGTTAAGTTGTATGCAAGATCACTCATGAAAAAGATAAATCAAGGATTAAAGGATGGAAGACCAAGGACACAAAGCAATGGACAAGGACTAAAGCATCAAGCAATGAAGATCGCATACTTTAGATGCTATTGTAAAAATAGCACATTTGATTTCATAGGTGAAACACTTAAATTTAAGAATATCAAGGAATCATCAAGACAAGAGCTTAACAATGAAATTAGTTTTAAGTCTTATATGATCTATAAGAGATGAAATCTCTTACTCACAAAAAGCTCACTTGAAAAGATGCATGAAGAAAATCATTTTTCATAACCTGTATTAAAAGGAATAAGTCTTCGTAAATGAAAATGATTTTGGAAATAAGATTTCATAAAGCGCCCGTCCAACAATGGAATAATATAAGCGCTCGTCCAACACTGGAATAACAGAAGCAGACTTCCAATGAAGTGAAACAAGCATACGTCCAATGAAGTGAAACAAGCAGACGTCCAATAAAGTGACAAAAGTGCTCGTCTGCTAAAGTGGCAGAAGTACTCGTCTACTAAAGCAACAGAAGCGGGCGTCTACTAAATTAACAATAAGTGCTCGTCTGCTAAAGTATCATATGGAGCTCATCTACCATATGGAGCTCATCTACCATATGGAGCTCGTCTACTAAATGGAGCTCGTCTACAAGCCCATCCGAATGTAAAATCTTAATGGCTAGATGGAAACGGTTATTTTCAAGATGGGCGAGAATTCTACAAGAACAATCAGAATCTTATTTCAAGAACGAGAATCAAGAAAACAAATTTTGTTAAATCAGATCCAAATCTGTTTTAATTGATCTCAACGACTATAACTTGTTTTCTATATAAAAAGGGATCAAATGAACACTTTTCAAAAATAATAATTCTGAAAGTAAAAAAAAATCGGAAGATTCAAAAGCTTTCAAAAGTGCTTCATCTTTGAGAGAACAATGTGATATTTCTTAGAACTTCAATTTGTATAATCAGACTTTTAGAGTCTTTCTTCTACTCAATTCTTTCTGTGAATTAGTGTGATTAAGAGAGGGTATCTCTTAGGATTGAACAAGGATAGAAGGGATCCTTAGGCATAGAAAAGCAAGTGTGTTTTTTGGTGTGTTCTTGAGCAAGGAGGTTATCCTTGTGAATGCCGTAATTGGATATTGTAATTTCTGGTTATTGTGGAGAAAACCATAGAGGTGTGGGACTGGATGTAGGCAAACCAGAGGAGGTAGCCGAACCCGGATAAATTGGTTTGCGTGTTCTTCTCATCTCTAAACTCCATATGCTTGTTATATGCATTCGCGTGTTGTGAATGAGTTTTAAGAATGCTTGTTAACTTGAATATTTGATCTACAATATGTGTTAAACTTGTTGTTACTTATTATAATTCTTCTTAACATCATTACTTGTTACATGATTGGGAATTAAAATTGAGTGAAAACCAATTTTCTTTAAGAAAACTCTATTTTGCTTTAAATTGTTGAAAAAGTTTTCAATATCTCAATTCACCCCATTCTTGAGATTGTAGCCAGTACCATCAAGAGAGAGAGAAAAAAAGTAACTAATAATCAATGTTGCTTTGTTTGTTAGAGTAGAAAATGAGATTAGAGAAAACAAGAAGAGAGAAAAGTATGAGAGAATGCATTTTTCTCTTAATTGGTGAAGGAGGAAAATAGAGAAGAAATAATAAAATTGGTGGAACCCACCTCAAAATTCTTTTTCTCCCAAGTGAGAAGAAAATGGAAGAGGAAGAAAGTGTTTCATGTAAAATGATTTTGCACCCTTCTTTTTGAATTCTAATTCAATTATTTAATAAATTTAAATAAATCGAATAAAATTAATCATCTATTTAATTAAATTAAATTTAAATTAATAAAATAATTATATTAAACTAATAAATTGTATTAGTTAAAATAACTTAAATCAATTAAATTAATTTAAATTATTTGATTATTTAAATTAACTTAATAAATAAAATCAAAATATTTGTATCTTGATTTTTTAATTAAGGGTATTTTTATCTTTTTAAAAACAATTATACATTTCTCTCTTCTCACTTTCTATCAAACCAAACAAAGGGGAGAGAGAACACACTTCTTTCTCCTCTATTTCTCTTGTACCAAATAAGACATTAAATCCACTCTATTTCTCATCATTTTCTATTTTCTCATACTCTTTTTCACCCCTCTCTTTCTTCTCACAACCAAACAAAACATATATAACCGGATCCGACTTCTCTCTATCAGGTCCTTGTCCAGCAAGCCCCTCCAAAAATGATTTCAACCCTTCATTTCATCCAATGGCCAAAATAAAAAAGCATGAATTAAACATTAAAAAAAATTAATATTAAAAAGTTAAAAAAAAATCAAAGATTGAATCCCTAATCCCCTTCAGAACCATCGATAGCCACTCCTCCTCACACCCCTCCCCAACATCTCCGCCCCTTGCCCACCGCCAACCACCGAAAGCCGCCGCCGGCACCGCCTCCATCATCCCTTGCGCCGCCGTCCCTACTTCCCCATTCTCTCCTTTTTCACATGCTTCAATATTCTCATAATGGTGCTTAAGTCCCTTGGAGTGCTCTAAATAGCAAAAAGCTGCTGTTGGAAATCTGTTAAGATTGGTGGTGTTGCTGCAGTGCGAAAACTTTTTCTGCTACTGAGTAATGATGATTTGGTTTTGGGGGCATAGCACATTTTGTGCAACAAATGGATCTAATTAGGTGCATCACAGAAACAGGGGACATACTTTTGGGGGAATTATAGGATGATTAATATTGGAAGCATGTGGGGCTTCTCTAGTCGTTTTTTTTATAACTAGATTACTTGCTCCCTCCACGGCGGCGCAATGGATGATGGAGGCGACGGCGTTTGGTGGTTGGCGGTGGGCAAGGGACGGAGATGTCGGGGAAGGGTGTGAGGGGGAGTGGCTATCGATGGTTCTGAAGGGGATTAAGGATTCAATCCTTAATTTTTTATAACTTTTTAATATTAAAATATTTTTCAATGTTAAATTGATTTTATTTTTTTTTAATTTTGGTCATCGGATGAAATGAAGGGTCCAGAGATCATTGTTAGAGGGGCTTGCTGGACAAAGGCCTGATGGAGAAGTCGGATCCTATATAACTCAACTAATCTTTTCTTAAAAAAAAAAAAACTCAACTGATACGTGCATTCACATGGGCATAGGTGGGATAACGTGCAGAAAGGGATAGTGGGAAGACGTCATTGTCTCCAGGTCCTGACAAAGTAATTCGAAGATAAATGCCAATGTCTGCAACATCACCGTCAAAACACGGGCCAGCGATACGCTAAGTAGCGGTTGTCAGATTTTGGATGTGTCGGCGAACTCGAAAAAAATGATGTCATTATAGTCGGTTGAAGATTATTCTTCTTATATAATTTTTTTTCGTAATCAAGATTTTTTTAAAAAAATTATTTTTAATAGAAATAAAAGGAAAATTTTTATCTTCACTGTGAAATGATAGACCATAAATAAGATTTTAATAATTTCAATTTAAAAAAATTTCTCTCACTTGATATAACAATAACGAGGATGATATTTAAAATTTTAGAAATAATATAAATTTATAATTTTTTATACAATATTTATATATATTATATAAAATTTTATATTATGTGTTGCCTCAAAAAAATTAGAGCCTGGACTATTGTCCATCTGAATTGTGCTCAGTGGCCACCCATAAAGCAAACAAGTAGCCACCAAGAGAGTCAAGAGACACCATTACACATTATACCAATCCTTTCATTGTTTGATACTCAGAATTCAATTATAAGTAAAAAAAAAAATACTTATATTTTTTAACTCAAATATAAGCATAGACACCATTACATTTTATACCAATTCTTTCATTGTTTGGTATTTCTTTTTATTCAATTATAAGTAAAAAAAGTGTTCTGTCCAAATATCTAAAGAAAGAGATACTCGTCCGGTGAAACTCTGTGGGAGTATTTATGGAATATCTTGACAGAATTGATATTCTGCTCCTACGTATCCTAAGTGGGAATCAAAGCAACGTAGTTCTAAGTGAAGGGGTTGATCCCCTGTTTATAGAGATTTTTAGGTATAACAGTTTTAGTTGGACTGTTATTGAGATCATATCTATCTTTAGATATTCTGATAAAATTATGTTGTTATCATAACTAGATAAGGATAAGGCTCCGAGTTATACAGAGAGATATTTGAATAATCGAGTAATATGTTTGACCAAGTCAGTTGTGACTGGATTGCACGGGACCGAGATGTCTTCATCCGCAGTCTATGATGGGATAAGTCCGAGTATTTATCCTCGGCTAACAAGTGTATTAACAAGTCCTCGGCTTTGGAGGAGTTTGGGTCAAGGCCCATTTACAGGAGTAAGCTTGGTCGATCCGGCCTTATATTTTCGGTCAGTACACAAACCCCCCGAGCTCCGAGCTTAAATAAGCGAAAGAGCTGACAAGTATCAAACCGAGCTTATACTTCGGCCACGTAGACTTTCTTCCTTCCGTGTTTCAAACCGTCATTTCAACTGAATTTTCCTTCTCCCCCCTTTTTTCTGTTAGAGAAGGCAATCATTCCCCTTCATCCTTCTATTGTACGTTATAGGTGAGTAACCCTAGAGCTCCGCGCTCATTTAATGAGGGAGAAAAATTAAAAGTCGCGCCCTTTTTCGTCTTTTATTTAAAGGAACGTGAACCATTGATTGTGTCTCTTCATCAACCGTTGGCATCTTTCTTTTATAAATATCTCTTCTAATTCCACCTTGTTCTTCCTCGTCCATTACCTTCTTTCGCTCTTCAACTCTGTTTTTTGAGTTTCCGCAATCGTTTTTCTGCCTTTCGTTCTTCAGGTATGCCCAGCCTTCTTCCTTCTTTCGTGTTTCTAAGTTTGATTTCTTGCTTCCGGATATGAGTTCATCTGAGTCTACTGAGTCGAACACTTCGCCTCTGGTGGAACGCGAGATTTCTTCCATTGGGTGTTCTCCTTCCAACTCTTCTGTTCCTTCACAGGAACTAAACGTCGGTCAGGTAAGGCCGTCCTCTTCCGGGTCGTCTTCTTCTGGGTCTGGTTCTTCTGGGTCTGGTTCTCCCTCCCCCCAAATTTCCAAACCCAAAGCACGCAAACGACCCCAAAGGGTTCCTAAAGACCCTATTCCCGATATTACCCTTCCTGGGTATACCTGGGTTAGGGGCGAAGTTGGGGTTTATTTTTCTAGCTATCAATCTTCGGATTCAATCACTCGTCTTTGGTCCGAGATTACTATCTCGGCATCTGGAGACGAGTCTGAGTTCATTTGTTCTCCTTGCTCGGGTAATGAGTATGTTTTCCTCGGCGCTCATCCTTCCGAGCCTTCTTTTACATACATGTATAAAACACTTTTTTCTCATCTACGTGTGTCTCTCCCCTTTACTGAGTTTGAGTGTGACGTTCTGAGAACCATGATTGTCGCACCTACTCAGCTTCATCCTAACAGTTGGGCTTCTTTAAAGGCCTTTCAAATTCTCTGTCAATACATCGGGATGGAGCCTACCACCCCCAAATTTCTGTACTTTTACCAAACAAGGTTTGGTTAGAAAACTGGGTGGATCTCCCTTAATGGGCTGAACCGAAGAGGGTTGATTAGTTTGTATACATCATAGTATAAAACTTCAAAGTTGACTTCTTCCGAGTTCGCCCCTCGGATTCTCACCTTTCCTTCTTTTTTGATGAAAACGGATGTGCCAGGTTTCCTTTGTACTGGCAATCGTCCCCTACCAAATTTGTTGGTTTTGAATACGAATCCCTTCCTGCCGAGGATAAACGGGATGTAGATATCTTAGAAAAACTTCCTCGGTCTCTCCATTGTGGACGTCTTCTGAAACTCCCCTTTTCATCCACTCAGAGAGCCGATTTTAAAAGTAAGTGTTCGACTTTTTAGTTTTTAAATCTTTTTTGTATGTGTTCCTGTACTAACAGCTTTCCTTTTCGGCAGTTATTTTGGGGAAATTCGACTTTTCAAAAGAGTTTCTTCGGCCGTTGCTAAGGCCGCTGCTAAGGGGACTTCATCGTCTGCCCCTCAAAAAAGAAAAAGGGAGGAGATGGTAATTGATGCCGAAGATTCATCCCCTCCTCGCCCGAGTCTCAAACGTCCTACCACACATGAGACGGGTGCTAAGGAGCGAGAGGAGCAACTTCATCTTCCTGTCGACTTGAAGTTGTATAACACTTCTTTGAAGGCAGGAACCTCGTCTCTCTGGAGCGATGACTTCAACCCCTTCCCTTCTTTTGACTTGCGTTACCTGAAGGTTACCGATCTCCACTTAATTAAGCAGCATGGGGCTCAGTCTAGTATGGAGGCCCTCTCAGTCTACTGTATCCGAGCTGCTGCTCTGGCCCGTTTGTGTAGCCGAGAATTGACAGAGACTGAGAGAAAGTCCCAGCACTTGGAGGCTGAGTTTGCTTCAATCGAGAAGCTGAAGAGGGATCTCGCCCAGATTTCCTCGGAGCGCGATGAGAGGACCAAGCCAATAATCTTCTGAATACTACCATCGCCGAGCTTAATGGTCAGAACTCCGAGTTGAACTCCCAAGAAAAATTAGTTGAGGAGGATAAAGCTCGTGCTGAAGAGGATAAATCTCGTGCTGAGGAGGAGCTCAAGGAGGCTCAAGTTGTAATTGAACAACTTAGAGCCGATTTGAATGCCGAGACTAAGGCCAACATGGAGGTTCAGGAAGATTTGAAAGAGGCCACCGATTGCATCCTTGAGGAGCATCGGGCAGGTTTCACAAAGGCCATCGCTCAAATTCAAATTCTCGCTCCGGGGATTGATTTCTCGGGTACCGATGTAAATAAAGAGGTACAAAATGGGGAACTTATTCCCATTATTCCCGAAGAGGAGGAAGGGGGAAGATTCTCCCGAGGACCACGTCGGTGCTGAAGATAGCCATAGGGATGAGTAACTGTATTTTTTGTTTTTCATACCCTTGTAATGGGTTTTCCCTTTGTAATCCTCGTTGATTTAATGAAAACTCTTACAGCATTTTGATGACTTCCTCTTCCTCTTATAGCATTTGTTCGGTCGAGATATTCTTCGAATACTTCGAGTAAGACCGAAATATTTTTATATTCCGGCGTTGTTTGTATTGCGTGCTCGGCTGTTTAAACGAAACTTCGACAAACGACCGGTTGTTATCAAATGCAAAATGCATGATTCACGTTTCATACATGCGTTCACACGTTATGTGCCCTGGAAATTCCAGTGGGTTCATGCAATTACTGCTTTTTGCTAAGTTTCGAGATTTATTTTTTCAATAAACCTTTTCCCAGCGCATATCTCCTCTTTCCAACGCCTCTTCCCCCTTATAAATAGGGCTGTTTGTTTGCTTCGCTTCTTCATTCTTCATCTTTTCGACCAGCAAAGTTCATCCTCTCTAAACCTGAGTAATTCTCTTCATAATATTGCTAGGGGTTTACGTTCCTCTCTCCCAGTTAACATCCTTTTTTGAGCTTTATAGCTGCTAAAAAGGATGTAATTGGGAGATGGGATCCAGAATCCCTTTCGTGATTTAATCCTTTTAAAAAGGATGTTCACTGGGAGAATAACAGTTTACGGGGGTGGAGGATGGGGTAGCAACCATCTCCTCCCGAAGCTGGCCGAGCGCCTCATCATCCAGCTTTCTCAGGGGGGAAGTGATTACTTCCTCCACCAAAGGAAGGTCGGGAAATCCGAGTGGGGGGACTACTGACAATACCTGGGTTCCTACTCCTAGACCCAGAATGTTCTGGCCACTTGGTCTTGCTCCAGTTCCGAGGATTTTGAGGTCGACTCGGCCTTATCTTCTATTTCAGATTTGTAATTCCTTTTTTTTTGTATTTTTAAGGCTCTAACTCGGCCTTATTTTCGATCTCAGCTTTGTAACTAAGTTGTAGTACTTTTTAATACTTGAACTCTGCCTTGTTTTCAATTTCAGCACTGTACTTGGTTTCCTTAATAATTTCATGGCTCATATTTGGCCTTTGAATTCAAACTTTGTTCTTCTTTAATTGATGCTCGTATTCAATTTCTCTTAACAATTTCAAGGCTCGAACTCGGCCTTAATAATTTAATAGCTCGAACTCGGCTTGTAGGCTCAAACTTGGCCTCTAACAATTTAATGGCTCGTACTCGGCCTTTTGACTAAAACTTGGCCTTAAACAATTTAATGGCTCGTACTCAGCCTTTTGGCTCAAACTTGGCCTTAAACAATTTAATGGCTCGTACTCGACCTTTAGGCTCAAACTTGGCCTTAACAATTTAATTGGCTCGTACTCGGCCTTTAGGCTCAAACTTGACCTTAACAATTTAAATGGCTCGAACTCGGCCTTTTGGCTCAAACTTGGCCTTAAACAATTTAATGGCTCGTACTCGGCCTTTTGGCTCAAACTTGGCCTTAAACAATTTAATGACTCGTACTCGGCCTTTAGGCTCAAACTTGGCCTTAACAATTTAATTGGCTCGAACTCGGCCTTTTGGCTCAAACTTGGCCTTAAACAATTTAATGGCTCGTACTCGACCTTAACAATTTAAATATTCACGGAATAATAGTAAATACATCGGCAAAATAAGAAAATGGACCAATGTTCATAATAAATTCTTTATTGGATAGAAGAAAAGTCTGCGGTGTGCCTCGTTAAAACCTTCTCGGTCAAAACCCTTTTTTGGGGAAAAATACCGAGGTAGGAAAAAGAGTACATCACCAGACTATATACATAAACTGTAATAAAATTTCAAATGGGAAGCATTCCAAGTTCTCGGAATAGATTTCCCTGACAATTCTTCTAATCTGTATGCTCCGTTTCCTAAGTTTTCTACTAGGAATGGTCCTCACCAATTCGCTGCTAGCTTGCCCTCAGTACGATCTCTTCTTGCTTCTACTTGCATTCTTAGCACCAAGTCCCCGTGCACGAAACTCCTCGGTTTTAGCTTTGAATTATACCTCCGAGTAGCTCTTCGTTTGCAGGCTTCCTCTCTGATTTTAGCCTCTTCTATGATCTCCTCCACCAAGTCAAGTTCGACCCTTAGGTTGCTTTCATTCTCATTCTGCTCATATTGCATTCGCCGAAAAGACGACTCACCGACCTCATTTGGGATCATGGTATCCGTTCCGTATGTCAGCCTGAAGAGTGTTTCTTGAGTAGTGGATTGTGGCGTGCAGTGGTAGGCCCAAAGAATACTCGACAATTCTTCTGCCCAAGCTCCTTTAGCTTTTCCCACTCTCTTCTTCAGCTCTCTGAGAATGACTTTGTTGGCTGCCTCGGCTTGTCCATTGGTCTGGGGATGTTCCACCGATGTGACATGATGTTTAATACCGAGTTTGACATAGAATTCTCGCAACGATTTATCTATAAAATGCCTTCCATTATCGGTGACAATTGCGAAGAGAATTCCATGCCTGCAGATGATATTTTTCCAAACGAACTTTTGTACCTTCTGGGCAGTAATTTTTGCCAAAGGTTATGATTCAATCCATTTTGTAAAGTAGTCTACCCCTACCAAAAGAAATTTGACTTGACCTTTGGCTATGGGAATGGTCCAAGTATATCCATCCCCCACATAGTAAAGAGCCAAGGGGAGTTCAATGTGTGAAGTTCTTCGGGCGGGGTACGACTTATATTGGCAAATATTTGACATTCATCACATTGTTTCGTCCACTCGATACAATATGCTCGGATGGTAGGCCAATAGTATCCTGCTCGGACTACCTTGGAGGCCATCGATCTGCCCCCGCAGTGAAAACCACAGATTCCTTTGTGAACCTCTTCCATTACATATTTTGACTGGGCTTTAGTTAGACACTTCAACATCGGTACCGAGAATCCTCTTTTATACAACTCTCCAGAAATAATAGCAAAATGACTCGCTCTAAGCCTGATTTTTCTGGCCTCGGTGTGAACTGGGGGCAAAGTACCTGAGGATAAATATTCCCATATGGGTGTCATCCATTCTCGATCAGCTGGTTCATTAGACATCACCTCTCCAAGTGTAAAACTCGGTTCATTAATAGTTTCCTGAATAACTGTCTTATCTTTGGCTTTGGCCTCTTCGTCTTTGGCCAATTTTGTGATAGATCAGCCCGAGTATTTTCTTCCCTGGGAATGTGTTCAATAGTAAATTTCTCAAAATTGGAAATTAACTTATTTACTTTACATAAATACCTGGTAAGTTGAGGTTCTTTTGTTTGGTATTCTCCAGAGATTTGTCCTGTGACCAACTGTGAATCACTTCGGCATCTAACAGCTTTTGCTCCCATTTCCCTAGCCAACATTAATCCTGCTATCAAGGCTTCGTATTCAGCTTGGTTGTTTGAGGTTTTGAACTCAAACTTTAATGATTGCTCTAGGATTAGCTCTCCCGGACCCTCCAGTATTACCCCAGCTCCACTGCCTTTGACATTCGAGGATCCATCCACATATAAATTCCACCATAAATCTTCAGTAATCAGCAACTGATGGAGCTCAGCTACGAAGTCAGAGATACATTGAGCTTTCAGGGGACCTCTCAACTCGTACTTGAGGCCAGACTCGGATAATTCCACCGACCAAGCAATCATGCGGTCTGCCAACTCAGGCTTTTTGAGAATTTGCTTAATAGGGTGATCAGTTTTGACAATCACCCAGTGACTCTGGAAATATGGACGCAATCGCCGAGCTGCAGTTATAAGAGCTAAAACTATCTTTTCTATAACTTGATACCGGGTCTCAGCGTCATGAAGAACTCTGCTAATGAAATACACCGGCATTTGTGTTTTCTCTACTTCTTGAACAATGACCGCACTGATGGCATACTCGGTGGCTGGCAAGTATAAATACAACTCTTTCTCTGGGATAGGTCGAGTTAATATTGGCGGTGAAGACAGAAAGGTCTTAAAGTCAACAAAGGCCTTCTCGCATTCCTCAGTCCACGCGAAAGTTTGAGGTTTCTTCAACAATTTAAAGAAAGGCCGAGCTTTCTCTGCAGATCTGGGGAGAAACCGAGATAATGATGCTAGTCGCCCTGTAAGCCGTTGCACTTCTTTAACATTTTGTGGACTTCGCATCTCAATCACGGCTTGGCATTTGTCCGGATTGGCTTCGATTCCCCGGTGTGTCAACATAAAACCAAGGAATTTTCCGCCTTGGACACCAAAAACACATTTTTCTGGATTTAGTCTCATATTGTACTTTCTTAATTACTGAAAAATTTCTTCCAAATCCCTCGGATGATTGTTGTGGTCATCGGATTTTACCACCATATCATCCACGTAAACCTCCATGTTCTTCCCGATCTGTTTTTCAAACACTTTGTCCATGAGCCTTTGATAGGTTGCTCCAGCATTTTTTAATCCGAATGGCATTACCCGGTAACAATAATTTGAGCCTTCGGTTATAAAAGTTGTTTTTTCGTCGTCTGGGGGATACATTCGTATCTGATTGTACCTCGAGTATGCATCCAATAAGCTCAAAATTCTGTACCCGGAAGCACCATCCACCAACCTGTCAATACTTGGTAAAGGATAAGAATCCTTTGGACAAGCTTTGTTTAAGTCTGTATAATCAGTGCACATTCGCCACTTGCCGTTTGCTTTTTTAACCAGAACCACGTTGGCTAGCCAAGTAGTGTATTCTATTTCTCGAATAAAGTTGGCTTTAACCAATTTTGTTGTTTCTTCTTCTACCACTTTTCTTCTTTCCTCACCAAGTCTCCTTTTCCGCTGAGCTACCGGTTTTGCCTCGGGACAGATTGCCAGTTTGTGACATAAGAAATTGGGGTCAATCCCCGGCATATCTGATGTCACCCAGGCGAACAAATCGGCGTTGCTCCGGAGTACTTCCATTATTTTTTCTTTTAAATTCGGCTCGAGTTGACCTCCTAGTTTAGTGCACTGATCGGGCTGTAATCCAAGCTGGAATTTTTCCAACTCCTCGATGGGTTGTGGTCGTTGTTCTTGCATGTCAATCCTCGGGTCTAGTTCAACAGAACTAACCGAGTTTACAGACTCGTCTTTTCCTCTTTCTAGTGTTTCTTCAGGTGTAGATTTGAGTTTGCTCACACGCAAACTATCTGCATAGCACTGTCTGGCCATTTTTTGATCAGCCCGGATAGTAACTATGTCTCCCGAGTTGGAAGGGAACTTCATAGTAAGATGGGGAGTAGAGACCACGGCTCCCAACTCGTTCAAGGATGGTCTTCCAATCAAGATATTGTACGATGTTACTGCATTAACTAACACGTACCTGACCATAATAGTTTTGGACGTTTTGCTATCTCCAAAAGTAGTTAGGAGGTCTATGTATCCTCGGGTATCCACCCGCTCTCCAGCAAAACCGACGAGTTTATTGTCGTATGGCTGAATAGATTTTTCTGGGATCCCGAGCTTCTGAAATGTTGAATAATATAGAATATCAGCTGAGCTTCTCTGGTCGACGAGAGTTCTTTTTTACGGAGAAGTTGGCCAATTGCACAGTGATTACCATTGGGTCGTCCTGATTTGGATCCACACCCAAGAAGTCTTCATCGGAGAAAATAATCGGTGGGGAAATTCTCGGGGGTTTGCCAACTACCGAGTTTACAGCCCAAATAGCCCGCAGGTGTTTTCTCTGGGCTGAACTCGTTGTGCCCCCTCCCGCAAATCCACTTGAAATAGTATTTATTACACCTCGGACAGTATTATCCTCCGCCCTCCTTTCATTCTGCTCTTCCCTATTTTCTATTCTTTCATCATTTTGCCGACTACCACCCCTTCCCAGGTTTTGGCCGCCTCCTCTTCTTCTACCTCTGCCACGCCCTTCACCATTGTTGTGACTTCTCTGAACGAAATTATTCAGATGACCAGCTTGTACTAGCTCTTCAATCTTGTCGCGCAAGACCCAGCACTCATTGGTGGTATGCCTATAGTTACGATGGTACCGACAATGCTTCTGTCGATTAGCATTCTCGGGCGTGTGACCACGGTTGGGGAGTGGCAAAAGTTCTGCGTGGTAGGCTTCCTCAAATACCCGAGCTCGATTGGTGTTGAGGGGGGTATAGTGCTCATACTTTGGCCCCCTATGTAAATGCTCTGATGTCTTTTTGAATTTCTGCTTGTCACCTCCAGCTCTCCTCTTCTCTTTCCCATCTCGTCTATCAGAATCATCGGTTCTTTCTCTCTTCTTAGACTCTTCTATTTCTTCCATATTAATGAATCCGGCAGCTTTTCTCCTCAACTCATCCATACTGGATGGAGGCTTCCAAGCTAGATGTCTGGCGAAAGGGCCGGGTTGTAATCCGGTCAAGATAGTATGCAGTACGACATCGGCACTGAGATCCCGGATCAGGACAGTCTCTTTGTTGAACCTGGCCATAAAATCACGCAGAGACTCATTTTTTTCTTGCTTAAAATTTACCAACGAGGCCGAGGTTTTTTGATGAGCTCGGCTCGTGGCAAACTGAGCATTGAATTTAATCATAAACGTGTCAAAGGAGTCAATTGACACTGGAGGTAGCTGGGTATACCAGTTTAACGCAGCGTCTTTCAGAGTAGTAAGGAAGACTTTACACATAACAGCATCATCATTGGTAAAGAGATATATTTGGGTGGTAAAAGCGTCTAAATGACGTTCTGGATCCGTGGTGCCATCATACCTGTCAATGTTTATTGATTTGTAATTGGCTGGTAGAGGAACTTCCATGATGGCATCAGTGAAGGGATGTCTCGGCTTCCGTGCGCCAGCCCTTTCATTTGGCCTATTTACCTGAAGTGAAAGTTCAGCGGCTTGTCTAGGAAATTCCTCCTCGTCTCTTCGGTCAACATGATGAGAAACACGGGGTTGTGAGATTCCTTCTTCTCTGCGTGTGTTCCTGGATCCTTCATTCCCACCTGTCTGGCGCTCTTTCTCATGAGGAGAAGAGGCAGATCTTTCTCTGCCTTGTTCTCGTTCACGACGGCCGTTCTGCCGACGAATCTCTTCATTCTCCCTTCTCAGCATTGCCACCTGCGCGATAAGTTCTTGAATAATGGGATTGTCGGTCATCGTCGATGGGCTTGTGGATCGTTCTCCATTATCCTCATTGTTGGCATTCTCCAGCCCCTCTCTCCTGCCGTTCCCGCTCCTTGTCCTCGCCATTGTATGTGGTATGGGAAAATTTCGCTTCGATTCCCACAGACGGCGCCAATGTTCCGTCCAAATATCTCAAGTAAGAGATACTCGTCCGGTGAAACTCTGTGAGAGTATTTATGGAATAGCTTGACAGAATTGATATTCTGCTCCTACGTATCCCAAGTGGGAATCAAAGCAACGTAGTTCTAAGTGAGGGGGTTGATCCCCTATTTATAGAGATTTTTAGGTATAACAGTTTTAGTTGGACTGTTATTGAGATCGTATCTATCTTTAGATATTCTGATAAAATTATGTTGTTATCATAACTAGATAAGGATAAGGCTCCGAGTTATACGGAGAGATATTTGAATAATCAAGTAAGATGTTTGACCAAGTCAGTTGTGACTGCATTGCACGGGACCGAGATGTCTTCATCCGCGGTCTATGATGGGATAGGTCCTAGTATTTATCCTCGGCTAACAAGTGTATTAACAAGTCCTCGGCTTTGGAGGAGTTTGGGTCAAGGCCCATTTACAGGAGTAAGCTTGGTCGATCTGGCCTTATATTTTCGGTTAGTACAAAAAGTATTTATATTTTTTTAACTCAAATATAAACAAAATTCAATTAATTCAATTCTATTTAATGTTAGTGTTTCAAAAATCAAGGAAATTAACTAATCCAATCAATTCTCTTTATTTTTCCAAGAGCATTGCACACTCTCGAGGTAATTAAAGTGTATATTAGTAATTATAACTCATTTTTTTACATAAATCAAGATAATTAAACTAAATTAACTAACTTCCTTAATAAGTATGAAGTTAGTTAATTTTACTTATAATTGTGTCCGGAGGAATTACTACTTTAGATAGCTAGCAACACATTTTTTAATTTATTGATTGAAATTCATATGGATCCTATAAAATTTAAGTGAAACTCACATAAATTAGAGGACCACATTTTCAAAATAACGGGACTCGTTTATAATCAATAAAAAAAGGTATTAAAAAGGAATATTAGAGAATGTATCTACTCCTCTTATATAAATTAGGGTTGCATGAAATACTGTCAATTAGCTCAACTAAATAGGTGGTCAAATGTGGTGGTCTTTGAATGTGGGCTGGTCAGGGAGGCTTTGATGTTAATTACCAGGAGAGAGGAATTTTTCCTTTTGGAACCCCTACAAAGTATTGGATAATGTGTTCTAGTTTAGAAGCAGAATCAAAGTTACATAGGCTTTGGCTTTTGAATCTCGTGGTTTTTGGATATGGTAGCATGCTCAAATTACATAGGTTTGGGTCTTTGTTTCGGTTTGTATAGGGTTAGAATACCACTGTTACTCTTTATCAATATAATATTGCTTACAAAAAAGCACAACTAAATAGGATTGAATTGTATAGATCTCAAAGTTGGATTCTTGTCTTTATTAAAGTTCAATAACAAAAAAAAACTAACATAAAGAAAATGACGGAGCTTTTCAAAGGTTTCATCCCTTGGATCACTAAAATTTCTATATTTTTGTATGGTTTAGAAGTTTGCAATTAGAGTTAACAAAAAAAAAAGCACTGTATTTGTCTCATAATTTGGACGGGAGCAACGACAAAATAAGGAAGGTATTTTTTGCAAGGCTTAATTATACTTTTAATTTGCCTATTATTAATCACGTACAATTTAGGTGCTTAATATTTTGTGTGCAAATTTGTTCACCATATTTTCACAATGTTGTAAATTCGGTATGGCAATTTTTCAATGATTAAAACAGAAAAATCAATGTTATAAAAGCATAAAACCCATGGTTGAGCTTATGATGTAAAAGACCATACATATGAAACCCAAAAAAGGTCCTTAATCGAGGGACAAAACCAATAAATGATAAAGATGACTCAACTAAAGATTTTTTTTAGAGAAGTGGTTTCTCTATATTGATCATTAAAAAAATTGTCAATCAATGAATAGAAGGACCGAATTTATAATATTAAAAAAATATGGAACCAATGCGCATAAAAAAATTTAGGTATCAAAATCGTAAAAATAAGAGGACAAAAATTGCAAAAGCCTTTTTCATTGCCGAAAGGTTTGACGGAAAGTTTCTGGTGGTGAGATGATGAAACTGTAATATGCAAGCATATAGGCTAAAAATACTTTTGTATTGATTGATTGAATCTTGTGGTTTTACAATTCTTAGATGGAACACTGATACCAGGTGCTATTTATAATGCACTTTGCCTATTAGAATTAGAGTTTGTTTTATCAATTAGTTCTGTTACAAGCATAACTGAAATACTCAAACTCTAAGTTATCTTTATAACAGAAATAACTGATAAAACAAACTCTAATTCTAATATTCCTTCACTCCCCCTCAAGTTGGCGCATGAAGGTCAATAATGCCCAACTTGTTAAGTAACAATTCAAATCTTTCTCTTCCTAGAGGCTTGGTAAAAATGTCTGCTATTTGGTCCTTCGTCCATATCTTCATGGGTTTAATTTCACCCGATTGGACCCTTTCTCGAACAAAATAGCAGTCCATCTCTACATGTTTGGTTCTCTCGTGGAAGACCGGATTCGCTGCAATGTGGAGGGCCGCTTGATTATCACAAAACAAGGACGTTGCTTCCTGTTGAGGAATGTTTAATTCCTTGAGTAGCCATCTAACCCAGACGAGTTCACCGACAGTGGCTGCCATAGCCCTGTATTCGGCTTCAACTGAGGATTTTGTAACCACAGTTTGCCTTTTGGTTCTCCAAGAAATGGGTGCTTTTCCAAGTTGAATCAGATAACCTGTGCATGATCTTCGGGTGAGAGGACAATCGCCCCAATCAGCATCACAATAGGCTTTGAGTTGAAGTTCATTTTGACTAGGGAGGAATATCCCTTGTCCTGGAGTTGTTTTTAAGTAACGAAGAATCCTTTCAACTGTATCCATATGAGTTTGTCTTGGTGCTGTCATATGTTGACAAAGAGTGTTCACTGCATATGTTATATCTGGCCTTGTTATAGTCAGATATAACAGTCGACCCAAAATTCTTCTAAAATGAGTCGCATCTACTATTGGATCATTGGCATTCACCCGCAAGTTGCAATTCTGTTCCATTGGGAAATTGCTCGGCCTGCAGCTCTCCATTCTTGTCTCTTTGAGTATGTCAAGAGTGTATTTTCTCTGACTGAGGACAAATCCTTTTGCTGATCTAGCCGCTTCTATGCCCAAAAAGAACTTCAAAGGTCCTAGATCCTTTATACTGAATCTAGCATTCAAGTGCTGTTTGATCTCTTGCATCATGCTCAAATCATTTCCAGCAAGTATTACATCATCTACATAAATGAGAGTAGTGATGAATACTGCTCCTTGCCTATATATAAACAAGGAATGATCTGCTTTGCATTGTTGAAATCCCATTTATTTTATAGCTATAGTGAATTTCTCATACCAATTCCTTGAAGCTTGCCGAAGTCCATACAAAGATTTTTGTAACTTGCAAACTCTTGTATCATCTTTCTTTGCAAAGCCTTGAGGGATCTTCATATATATTTCTTCAGTCAAATCTCCATGGAGGAAGGCATTGTTCACATCTAATTGGTGAACAAGCCATCCTCTAGCTGCAGCAATGGTTAGTATGGTTCTCATGGTGACCACCTTTGCTACTGGAGCAAAGGTCTCATGGAAATCTTCCCCTTCTATTTGAGTGAATCCTCGTGCCACTAGCCTTGCTTTATAGCGTTCCGCTTCACCATTTGGTTTGAATTTTACTTTGTAAACCCACTTGGAATCAACTGCATGCTTGCCTTCTGGAAGTTCTGTCAGTTTCCAAGTATCATTAGCTTCCAATGATTCTATTTCTCTTTTCATAGCATCTTTCCAGTGTTGATGTTTTATTGCCTGTGAAAAATGCTTCGGCTCATCATGTGTATTGATGGCTGCTAGGAAAGCTAGATGTGAGTTTGAAAATTTGTTATAAGATACATAATTTGACAAAGGGTATTTAATTGTGTTACCAGAAAAAGGACTAGGTGAGGAATGAGAAATAGAGGGTGGTAGGTCCACTTCATAATCCATGAGATGTTTTGGCATTTGCCTTACTCTACCACTTTGCCTTTGATCTATTTCTCTTACCTCATTTTGCTGAATTTCTAAAACTGCAGATGTAGGATCCTCTTCCTGTCTGAACTAGCATCTGAATTTATTGTTTCCTGATGAGTTGCTTCTGCAGCATTGGTCTCCTGTTCTGTTTCCTGCGTGTCAATGCCTTCTGGACTACTCATTACTGCATCATTCTCCCAAAAGGATTGCTGTAATTCTCCTGTTTTCTCTTTAGAATCTTTTTCTCTAAAAGGAAACACATTTTCAAAGAACACAACATCTCTTGACACAAAAGTTTCTTTGCTTTTTTGATCATACACCTTGTAGCCTTTTGGCCTAAAGGATAACCAATAAATACATAAGGTCTCCCCCTCTCATCAAACTTCCCTTCTCTTCTTGTTTTTAAAACATATACCAAACATCCAAAGACTCTTAGAACATTATAATTCGGTTTTCTTTTATACAAAATCTCATAAGGTGTTCTGTTTTTAAGAACAGTGGAGGGAATCCTATTGATAATATGGGCTGCAGTGAGGACACACTCTCCCCAAAAATGGGTTGTTAATCCAGAATGGAAGCACAAGGCACGAGCCATCTCAAGGATGTGCCTATGCTTCCTTTCCACCACACCATTTTGTTGAGGTGTGTATGTGCAACTCAATTCCATTAGAATTCCCTTTTCTTGATAAAAGTCTTGCATACGTCTTGAAGTGAATTCTAAACCATTGTCTGACCTAACACACTTAATTTTCTTTCCAAATTGTGTTTCTATCATGCAAACAAACATAGACAAATAATGTTCAACTTCAGATTTGTGTTTCATGAGATAAATCCAAACTCCTCTACTAAAGTCATCAACAATGGAAAGAAAATAATGGGCTTCTGTGTTAGAAGTTGTATTATAACATCCCCAAATATCACAATGTATTAGATCAAAACAAGATTTAGATTTTATAGAGCTAAGGGGAAAGGGTAACCTAGTTTGTTTTGCCCGAATACAAGGATCACAGGGCAAGTTATTTTGATTCCTAACAAATTCTATGTCAAGATCTATGTGTGCCATCTTAGACTCAGAGGTATGCCCTAATCTATTGTGCCATAATGTCCAATTATCCTGCTTGCTAACCTTCATAGCTACCCTTTCTTCTTGTGAAGGCTCAAGAAGATCTAAACCATCTCGATGCCTACCCTATCCAATCAGGGTCCTCGAAGGCAAGTCCTGTATAAAACAGAAATCAGCAACAAAAGTTATAGAACAATTATGTTCTCTGGTCAATTTACTCACAGATATAAGATTGCATTTAAAATTAGGAATATGAAGGGTTTTGTTTAAAGTCATTCCATTAGAAAGCTCTGCATTTCCTATACTCTTTACAGGCACACTCATTCCATTGGGAATGAGTACAGGTTGCTGATTAGTGGAGGATTTTTCCTTCAACAGTCTCCCATCACAAGTGATATGTTCACTTGCGCCCGAGTCTATGACCCAGGGTCTTTTAATTATGATATTACCTGTCATATTCACTGTTGGTTTTGATTGTTTTATCCCTGCACTTGGTTCTGGATCATCCTTCAACTGCTGCAACAGTCTTTCATATTGCTGCAGAGACAGTCCAGGAATTGGGCTAGCATCTGTGATGACCCGTGCAGCCTTGAATCCCCTTTTCTTTCCATTCCATTGTGCTAATTTGTCTTTCTTGTCTTTGTTAGGTTTCCTCCAATCTTGAGGATAACCAACAATTTCCCAGTATTCTTCTTGTGTGTGTCCTACCTTTTGGCAGTGATCACACTTTTGATCTCTCCTTCTTATTATCTTTATATCGAGAACTTGTGGTTTGGAAGGCAGCTGTCTCCATTGTAGGTTTCTGCATTGCTGAGATAAGCTTTTGTTGCTCATCTTCTGTCACGAGGTGATAAGCATGTCCTAAGGAAAGAGTAGAAACCATGCTGAGAATGTGTGTCTTGACAGTCCCGAAAACATCATCCAATCCCATGAGGAAGTCATACAGCTGCTGCCTTTCTTGCATTTGAATAAGCTGCTTCTGGACATCACATGTGCAAGCACCACATGTGCAAGCACCACATGTACATTTTGGCCAAGGAGCAATTGAGTGAAGTTCATCCCAAAGTCCTTTCAGTTTTGTGAAATATGCAGGAACTGAGAGCTTCTCTTGTTTAAGAAGAGAAATTGTTCTTTTCAATTCATATACTCTTGGTGCACTTTCTTTCCCAAATCTTTCTTCAAGATCCTTCCAGATTTCTCGAGCAGTGCTGGCATAACGAACACTACTTCTCACCTCTTTGTCCATGCCACTCTTCAACCATCCCTTAACCATAGCATTACATCTCATCCAATGTGCAAGATTTCAAGAATCTGCACTCGGCATAGGAATAGACCCGTCTACAAAGCCTATTTTATTCTTTGCATAGAGAGCATTACTCATATCCACGACCCACTCTCCATAATTTCCATCACGGAGAGGTTCACTTACAAATATTTGTCCAGGGTGATCCAAAGCATGAAGAAAGTAGGGAGAATCTGATTTATTTCATTACCTGAGTTTCTTGATGTTTTGATGGGCTCTTCATGATCGAACTCCTCTTCTTCTTGGTTATTCTTGGAAGATTTGGGTTCATCATCTTTCTTTGTTTCTGCCATGATGATGTTGCAATCGATAGAGGAAAATGATTACCAGGCTTTTGGTCCTTGATACCATGTAAAATGCAAGCATATAGGCAGAAAATACTTTTGTATTGATTGATTGAATCTTGGGGTTTTACAATTCTTAGATGGAACACTGATGTCAGGTGCTATTTATAATGCACTCTACCTATTTGAAGAAAGTCCTAAACAACTTTATGATACAAGCATAACTGAAATACTCAAACTCTAAGTGATCTTGATAACAGAAATAACTGATAAAACAAACTCTAATTCTAATATTCCTTCGGAAACGAAACGGTGGCTCTGGTGCTGACTGCTGAATGGCGGTTGGATGGCTGAACGTTGGAGCGGCTATAACATGTGTGGATGGCGGTGCCTGGATTACTGAAAGGTTCGACAAAAAGTTTTTGGTGGTGGGGTGGTGAACAAAACGATGGCTCAAGTGTTGAATGGTGGTTGGGTGGCTGAATTGCGGAGCGGTTATAGCGTGTGTGGATGGCGGTGACCAGATCTACAAGCAACGGGTGAGTACTCTGACGATGACAGGAAAGAAGACGACGACGAGGAGCCAAAGCTCCAATACACCTGATTGGAAGGTGTCGTAGAACCAACAACAGAGGTTGTTGTCTTGTCGTCGGACCCGGAATTGGGGGTTGGTAGTGAAAGAAAGAGTTCAGTGAGATTTTCTGATATTTCATTTTTTTTAAAATTTTTTTTTATTTCAGTAACCGGTTTTACCTTTAATACTTGGTCAACTTTCTTCCTCCAGAATGAGGTAGTTATTTAGATGTCTCACCCTAAAATTCATTGTATTTTTTATTGTTTATTTTCTAAACGATCAAGTTTATTTACTTCTTGTTTCCTCGTATCAAACTTGGTTAGTTAGAATATTCAACCCATCATTTTATTTCATATTAATATTATGTATTTAAATTTCTTGACTGCAGCCTTTGCCTTCAACAAATAAAAGAAGACTACGATCCAAATAAAATCAATATTAACTTGTCTGTATATCTTTTTTATTCTATTTTTCTTTTTATATTAACTCTTCTTTTTCATTTTAAAATTTTTCCTCAGCCATACGAAATAATACTAACGTGATGCTGCCCCTTTGGTAACATGTTTCTAACACACTGAACATCTCGGATGATTAATATTTAAGCAACCCAACTCATTATGTGAATCATACTGTATCACATCATATTTAAATAATACATCGTACATATTTTTATTCTAATTACATCTATTTAAGCAGCACAATTTTTTATATTTTTTTACTTAATTTTGTTTTGATTTAAAACAACAACTTGTCCTTAAGATTTGAGCAAAAATTAATTTTTTATTTATAAGCAATTGATTCTTGAAGTTCATTATATAAACAATATGATTTAATTTAAACAACTCACATTTGTTACATAGATAAACTACAATGAAAGAAAAAATATATAATGATTCTTTATTTGTCAGGTAAATTTAAAAACTCTTGTTATTTGATTATTTGAGATTTGATTTTTTTATGGAATGATATTTGATATTTGTTAACGGGCTGTTGATGGAACTGGTAAACTAATCCCTAACCGGAAGTATAAAAGTATGAAATGTCATCTTTTGCTTGTACCGATAATGGTGACGTTGAAAACTTGAAATTGCGAGATGGGACTCTCTGTGTTGCGTGTTGCCTCCAGTGACTCTGAAAATCTGAATATGCATTGCTTTTATTTTTCTTTTTGAGCATTTTTGGCACTGTTCTCTCGATGTTAACACACTTTTTTCTCAGCATGGATGGGGGTGGGGAACCAATGTACCGTGCACTGTAATGCAAAGTTGCTGTTGCTCCGTGACTGTACGTAGCTGACTTCGAAAACGTAAACAAGCCAGCAAGCAAGGAATCAATAATTTCCCGGGAGCTGGGATAAATGCACCACCTAAAAGGCAAAAATATTTAATTATTTCAAAAGAAAAAATTCTCACAAAAAATAAAACCAACAGGTCTTCATGAAATTCCAAGCATTCAATATAAATTTATATTGATAAGAATGAAAAGAAACGCAAGGAAAAATAAGGATAACAAATGAAAACTGTAATGTTAAATATTATTTTCTTACGCATTGCATCATCCAATATACAAATATACAATTTTCTCATATTATATAAAAAATTTTATACCGACAATATATAATAATTAAATATACTATTTTCTCATAAGAAAAAACTTTTCTTCTTGATTCCTTAAATAAAACATCCCTTAACATTCTTCATAAAGATATAAAGATAAAACTTTAACAGCAATGTTATGAAGCACGAATCACTCCTTGACGAATATGATGAATGTTGAATATGTATTTAAATTTTAGACTGTTAGAATAATTTAAATTTTAAATTATGTATCATATAAAACACAAAAGTTTATTATTGTATGACATTACTTTTCAGTTTCACATGTTGTTTAACGAAATTTCTTCAGTACTATTTAGTAATTTTTCAATTTTTAAATTTGTAATAATTTGTTTGGAACGTGTATGTACTATGTAGTGTGCCAGTTACACATTAACAAAGAAAAATGATAACGAGTATTCTAAAGATACTTGTTAAAAAACTAAGACAAGAAAAATTTACATAAGAAATTGGTGTATATTATAACAAGATTTCAAAAACTACTTCTCAAAAAATTTATTTATAGAAAAAATTTATGGAAATAATATATAAGAAGAATTCGAAAAACACTGTTCAAAAAACTAATTTATCGATAAAATTGAAAATAGTATATTTATAGAGGGTTTAAAAACTTCCCTAAAAAAACTTATTTATGAAATAAAAAGTCTTAAAGTAGGATAAAAACAAGATTTAAAAAATACTTTTAAAAAAACTTGTTTGTAGAAAAAATTTAAATAGGATACACATAGGGCTTAAAATGTAATGTTCAAAATACAAGTTTATATAAAGAATTATAAAAATAAGATATAAAAACAAAGTTCAAAAGATTCTTTCAAAAATTAGTTTATGGAAAAAAAACTTTTGAAAGAAGTGTATAAAAAGTGGGTAAAATGCACTTCGCAAAAATAAATTTATAAAAAAAATTAAAACAAGATAAAAAAAATATTTTATAAAAAAATTTAATTCATTTTAAAATAGGATATTAAAACAAGGTTTAAAAATTACTTCCCAAACAACTAATTTATAAAAACAGCGTTATGAAAATAATATACAAAAAAGGAAGTGAAAAAACATTTTAAAAACAAGTTAATAAAATAATTTTTAAAATAGGATATAAAAACCTTTGTTTTTATAAAACAAAAATACAAAAAATTATTAATTTGGGATTAAAAAATAAGGTTTAAAAATCATATCTCAAAAATCTAGTTTATAGAAAATAGTATATAAAAAGAGTTTAAAAAATACTTTTAAGAAACAAGTTTATAGCTGTCAAAAAAAAAAGAAGAAGAAAGAAACCAGTTTATAAAGAAAAAAAAAGTTTTTTAAACTTAGACACACAAAGAGTTTTAAAAGTACCCTTTGATTTTAATTTTTTTTAAAAATAAGATATAAAGACGAGCTCAAAATATTTTTTCGAGAAACTAGTTTATAGAGAAAAGTATTAAAATAATATATACAAATGGTTTTAAAATACTTTTAATAACACTCGTTTATATTAAAATTATTTTTTTTAAAATAGGATGTAAAGACATGGTTTAAAAAAATAGTTTTCAAAAATTAGTTTATAGAGAAATATTTTGAAAATACAACATGACATATAAACAAGGTTTTATAAAAAATAAATAAATTAATAGGATATAACAACAAAGTTTAAAAGTTATAGTATTTAAGAAAGGGTTTAAAAAACTTTTCAAAAAAAAAAGTTTGTAATGAAAGTTTTAAAAATAGGATATTAAAACAAGTTTTAATTAAAAAAAATAAAATTGGATATAACACAAAGTTTAAAAATTTCTTCTCAAAACACTAGTTTATATATATAAAAAAGTTTTGAAAATAGTAGACAAAATGGGCTTATAGAATTCATTTCAAACAATTAGTTTATGCTAAAACTTTTGAAACTATGATATAAAAACATAGTTTTAAATTTTCTCCTATAAAATTAGTTTATAAGAAAAATGTCTTGAAAATAATATATACGAAGCATTAAAAATACATTTAAAAAGTAATTTCAGAAATAAGTTTTGAAATTAGGATTGAAAAACAAGGTTTAAAAATCACTTCATAAAAATCTAGTTTATAGAAAAAACTTTTAAAAATAGTATCTTTAAAATAAAATTTTTTAAACAAATTTATAAAAAAAAAATAAAAAATGGGATATAAAACAAGGTTTAAAATTTATTACCCAGAAAACTAGATAATAGAAAAATTACTTTTGATTCGGTCCCTCTTTTAATCTTTGTTTCGATTTGGTCTATTATGTTGTCAACGTTAATTCCAAGTTGGTCCTTCCCGTTAGATTTACACTAACGATGTTAGGTTTTCGCCGTACATCGTTGGAAACTATTCCATCGCTAGAATCTAGGTTTTAGAGAGAAAAATTGTTTTCCCTTTATATTTCTCTCCCTTCTTCCCTCTCTTCCTCCTTCCTTTTTTTCTTCTTCTCACTCCTTGTTTGATCGAGCACCAAGCAGCTTTATTTTGTGGCTTTGATGATTTCAGGTTTTGATGCTAGAACCGAAAAAGAGAGAGATTGAATTGTTAGGAATTGAATTGAACTGAACGTAGAGAAGAGAGAGACGTTGAATTCCGATGAAGGAGAATGATAAAAAGCAGCAGGAGGAGGAGGAGGAGGAGGAGGAGGAGGAGGAGTGTAACACCCTGTTTTTCCTACGTTTTCTGTAGCAGTAAATACATATTTAAATGTGTTTATTTTAGATTAAACTCAGAGGATGATTTTAATTAAACTAAAATCATTTTCTTCTGTTGTTATATCATATGAAGTCACGGTAAAATTTTCGGTTGAAAATTCAAACGGAAGCCGGTCTGCGTTTTCACTGCCGGTACAGGTTTACTGTGCAGAAAACCTAATTTTGACCCGTGAACGAGATAGTTAGTGTTTTTATTATGTTTCCTTCAACCTTGATTATTTTGAAAATTTTCGAGCAAAAATAAAATATTATATTTTATTCGGGCAAAAACGTCAGAAGAATTACGATCGGAAATGCAACCGGGTACCAAATAAAGAAGTAAGGAGACATGATGGAAGGGGCTATGACACACTCTAAAAGTACAATCATCACACTTTTCAAATTATAATACTATTCTAATCCAAAAGTTATTTCTCTCTCTTCTTCCATCCAATCAAGCATTAAACCACCAAGCTTGCTCAAAAAGCTCTCCCTCTTCTCCCCTTTTGGCCGTGGACTTCCTCCCTCTCCCTTAATATACCCCTTTCATTTTCACTTCATCATCTTCCTCCTTCAACCTCCATTAAAGTTCATCTTCTTCCTTTCTTCTAAAAGTTCAAGCTCTTAAAGCTTTCGTTTTTATTCATCTTTTCTACTTAAGTTCTTCATTAAAGTTCTTCCTTATACTAAGGGTAATGCTCTCATATAAATCTTTTTGCAAGTTTCATCTTTTATTTCTTAGTTTACTTAATGTGTTCTTTATATGCTTTAAACTTCTAAAATCTTTCTAAAATGGTAGAAAACCCCTTTTGAGTTGAAATCACTTTCTATAGTCTTGTATTAACTTATATTTTCACATACTAAGAGGTTGTGTAAAACAAAAATCTCTATCCATCTCTTCCAATGAAGGCCAAATGCTTGCATTTGTGACCTAGGAAGTTTTTGTTTCAACTTTTGGAATATGATCATGTGTTTGAGTTTCTAACTATCCCTTGATCTTGCATCTATAAATCTTGGAAGTTTTGATAGCTTGTTCCTATGATGGCCGAAAAATATGAATAGTTAGGCCTAGGATACTATGTTTCAACTTTCCAAGTATTGATCATGGATTTATAACTCTTTATAACTTGTTTATTTTATGTTATTAAAGCTAGTATGTGTTACTTTCATTTTTCCAAGATGATCATGGACTTGAGCTCCATAAGATATTTGGATGCTAAGTCTAAGAGATTGGAAAGTTTAAGGATTTATAACTTGTTTATTTTATGTTATTAAAGCTAGTATGTGTTATTTTCATTTTTCCAAGATGATCATGGACTTGAGCTCCATAAGATATTTGGGTGCTAAGTCTAAGAGATTAGAAAGTTTAAGGATTTATAACTTGTTTATTTTATGCTATTAAAGTTAGTATGTGTTATTTTCATTTTTCCAAGATGATCATGGACTTGAGCTCCATAAGATATTTGGGTGCTAAGTCTAAGAGATTGGAAAGTTTAAAGATTTATAACTTGTTTATTCTATGTTATTAAAGCTAGTGTGTGTTACTTTCGTTTTCCAAAATGATCATGGGCTTGAGCTCCATAAGATATTTGGATGCTAAGTCTAAGAGATTGGAAAGTTTAAGGATTTATAACTTGTTTATTCTATGTTATTAAAGCTAGTATGTGTTACTTTCATTTTTTCAAGATGATCATGGACTTGAGCTCCATAAGATATTTGGATGCTAAGTCTAAGAGATTTGAAAGTTTAAAGATCTCTAGCCTATAAATCCTATGAAGGTCGAACCTAGAAGGTTATGGACCTAGGATACCTTGTTCTTATTTTTCCAAAATGATCATGGTTTTGAGCTCCTTAACACATATGGATGCTAAACCTAAGAGATCAGAAAGTTTAGTGAATGCTAGCCTATTTTACTAGCCTTGGCCGAATGTCCTATGTTTTTAACTTAGTGGAATTTTAATTCAACTTTGTTAAATGATCATTGTTTATGAACTCCTAACACTTAAGGATCATAAATCCATGAGTTGTATAATTTTTGGGAATCTCTATCCCTAAGAACTAGTCTTGGCCGAACCTATATCTTGTGGTTTAGTGTTCTTGTTTTGATTTTAACTTGTAATTTTGTGTTCATAACCTTAGACTTCCATCGCGAAGGAAACGAGAACGTTCATGACTTACCTCATCGAGCATCTAATCTTCTTACCTTCACCAAAAGTAAGAGGGGATTGCCTAGGGATATTCAATGATTATATGCATGTGTGTATGTGTTTACTTGGGTGATTTGAATATTATTGTGATGTGGAGCAAACACTTGAATAACTTGTTTGCTTGAGTTATTTTGATTATTACTTGAAGTTGATTATTACTTGCTTTATAGTATTGTGAATTATATACATGTGATTAACTGTCATCAACTGTGATATTACTGTTGATTGATGTTTGAGAAGTCGGACTTGAGTCTGTGCACAATGATTATAAGGATTAAAAGCCTTAATAAGCCTTGAATAGAGCTTTAAAAGTATTGGTTTTATTTATAAAAGTTCCTTGTTTAACATACTTACTTCAAGAGAATGATATTCTAGTTTTGAAAATTGAAGTGTTTTTAAGTCAACAGGAACTACCCTTTCATGCTCTAAAGTTTTGTACGAGAGGAAACCTTTTTCGAACAATGTGTTTTATGAAGGAAAAAACCCCTTTGAAAAATATTTGACTTTATTCCATCAAGGATTTCAAAAGTAAACGAATTTCCAAATGTTTTATAAATGAATTTGTAAAGGAAAATATTTTCTCCTAAATGATTTAGAAACGTTCCGGTTACTTGGATAAGTGACCGAGGTTTTGTTTTGGTTTTTGATTTTCACTGAGGTAAAAGTAAGCACAGGTGAAAGAGAATACTAGTTCGCGAGACGTCGCCTATAGCATTCAGTTTATGCACGGGATCTGGGATCCGTGTCAAGAATTATGGACCAAGGGTCCCAATCGTGATATTATGGGCTAGGAGTCCTAATTTTGGAATTAAGGACTGTGTGTCCTAATTTCATTGTTATGGGCTAGGAGTCCTTATCATGTTGAAATAAAACATGGATAAAATTATAATTGTTTCTACGACCACAACCTCGGACTATGGTGTAACACCCCCCTTGAGGGCATTACTTAAGTAACACATGCGGAATTTAAAATTAAAATATAATTTGCTGGTGCTTTCGAAAAATAATTTATATAAGTATATAAGTATCTGAAATTGGGTATAAAAATTTTGTCACGACTCATAAGCCTTGATTGGCACACAGTCTTACTATCATAGTATGGCAAGTCTATCTAATTTAAAGAATATACTTGAATAAAAGCTAGTAACACCTGCTAAAATAATTACATTTTCATTCCAGAATTCCAGTTACACCAAATACAATCAAGCAATAACATGCTAAGATAGTTATATCAATTAGCTTTATAAGACCAAAAGGAAAAGTTTAAGTTTTCTTTCAAAATAACGCTCTCCGAGCCATAAACATTTCATTTTAAAATAAAGGCTCTCTGAGCCATACTCATACATACTTATCAAAATAATCTAAGTCTCAAAATCCTAAGCTGGTCATTCTAAAAGTATTTCCTGAGAAGAACTCACGTGATCATTCCACAACCAAATACTTCATCAAGCAACTAGATCTAAGTCTCTGAGTGACTTAGGAAGACTCCTCTGCACATCTGTACTAAAATACCCAAGGTACGATAGCAAACCAGAAGAAACCTGATATGTTTGTAAGGGTGAGATACCATCATAAGATATATCCCACAACAACCATACACATGATACATGCATCACAGAATCATATAAGCAGTTAAATCATGCATATTCGCAATATATCAGTGTTATATCAAAGGGCATCAAACCCGCACAGCCAATCTTTCGAAAAGATGCATGGCACTTCAAAATCAGGCTCTAACTTAATCTCATGAGATATCAACACCGTTTCTTTTCACTGGATCATCATTAGAGTTGGTCAAGCTCTAGCCCACCTGGGCAGTTACCCCCTTACCCTCATGCATTAAGGTCTCAGGACGGGCAACGTCACATGTGCCTCTTAACTCGGTTTACATGGACAGACTCCCAGATACCACCTTGTATCTGATTTAATCATCAATAGCACGTCTGCTTGGGGAAATGCACATGATAAAATATTTTATTTAAAAGGATTTCTTTGTGTTCATCATTTTCTCACATTTGCTCAAGGCTAACGACTTAAATCATCATTTCCCCATCGCATTGAAAACTCAGAAGCATAGGACTCATAGTCCGAATACTCAATCACAATGCCCAAGACCGTGGCCACAGTCAAGGGTTGTGGTCGTAGAAAACAACCTTCACCTTTAATCATGATCATCACACGCGGTTAGAAGACACAGTCCAACACAACGTGATTAGGACCTAAGTCCATAATATCATAGCCAGGACTCGTAGTCCCGAATTCACACTGATTCAAGATCACGTGCACATCACTGAATACTAGAGGCGACGTCTCGCGTACTAGATTCATTTTCATAAGTACTTATTTTTCGTTCAGTGAAAAACAAATCCAAAACCGAATCCTCGATAACCTATCCAGGTTATCGGAAAGTTTCTAAAATATTTAGGAAAAACCTTTTCTTTGAAAATCTTTTATAAAGCATCTTTGAAATTCTTTTATCTTTGAAATATTTCCCCCAACGGGATATTGCCAAATAATCTTGAAAGTTTTCACTTGAAAACACATAGTTCGAAAAGGATTTTTCTCTTGTATAACAGTAGTACACCAAAACCATTTCAACATTTAAAACAAGTACTTTAAGTTAATGAGCTTTTGGAAAAGAACACCAATCCTTTCATGTTCAAAGCTTATTAAGGCTTTTAATCCTTATTATGGTTGAGCACAGACGCACGTCTGGCTTAGCAAACTTTCAATCATCAACAGTATATATCATCAGTGCAATGCTAATATCACAGTTGAAAGCAGTTCATCACATATATGCATTTTATCATTTAGAACAAGTACAGTTCAACATCAGATAATAGCACAACAGTTCAAGTACATAAGATAATCAAGTAAGCTCAATCAACATATAACTATCCAGTTAAACACTTACACACATGCATACAGTTATTGAATATCCGTAGGCAAAACTCCCCTTACCTTTGAAGACAAGTAAAGGATCCTCGTCTTAATACTCACATTAGCTCCAAGAGTGTAACTATCTACTCCATCAAGCAAGCATAGCCGTGTCAAACGTCTCGGAGAGGGAATCCAACAACGCGTAACAACCAAAAATCAAGAAATCAATTTCACATGATCAAACACACATTCTAACTTTATCTAAACACTTAATCTAATTACCAAACAAGGTTATTTTTAAAGAAAATCAAGTTTGAAGCTCACGCTTCCTAATACCCTTTTAGAAAACTTTGTTTTGATTAAAAGATCTTGAAAAAGAACTTTGGAAATCATCCATTAAGAGTCCTAATTGTACTAAATCATAATTAATTTCACAAAAACATACCCAAATTCAAATAAAATCAAATTGGGGTTTTAGGGCTCCTTATTAAAATTTAGGGAAAACTCAGAATAATGAAATTGGTTTAGGGAAACACAAATTCACAGTCCCAATCTCATAAAACAACCTTAAATTTAAAATTTAAAATCTGAAATCAAAGGGTTAGGGTTAGGGTTTCAAAATCAATTTGGGGATTTACAAAAGAGAAGAGGTTAGAGGTAAAACTCTTACCCAAGGTGAAGAAGAGAGGACATGGTGGCTGAAGGTGGTCCGGTGCGGCGGAGCTCTGTTTCGTGGCGGCGTCAACGACCAAGCATGACCCAAAACGGACTAGCTCTTGCAGTGGCGATCTGAAGGTCATGTGTTCGTCTCTTCCTCCCAGCGTGGCCGGACGACGACCGGTGACCAGGTGTAGGCGGAGCTCGCGGCGTCGAATGGTGGAGAACGACCGGGACGCGTGCTCGGGACGGGCTGGGTCGCGGCTGAAGGATGGCGGAACCGCGCTCAAGGCGACGCGCACCACGACGGCAAGGAGCGGCTGGTCGGCGCTCCTGCGGTGGCTGGCTGCGGAGAGGAGAAGAAAGATGGAGAGAGGAGGAAGAAGAAGAAGAGAGAAGGAAGAAAGAAAGAAGGAAGAAAAGAGAAAGAAGCAGAGAAAGAAAAGAGAAACAGAGAGAGAACGTCGAGAATGAGAGAGAGAAAAGTGAGGAAGCTTAGTTTTTAAGCTAATTATTTAGTGATAGGTACAAAATGAGTGATAAATATTAGGCCTAAAATAAACATGTTTTTACTTTTTAGAATCTAAAAATAAAGATTGATAAGGATATGTTTTCGAAATTCAAGTTAGAGTAAAGATTAATAGTTGAACTAATCTACTAAGAAAATACTCCGTCCAAAATTTAATCTCCGTTAAATGTCAAACCAACATATTTTTAACTCTAAAATTAAATAGGATGAGAATATGAAAATATTTTTCTCTTAATCATATTATTTAAAATATTTTTCTGTACTGGTATAATAGTGACAATAACATAAATTATTGTCTAGTAAACGTGCATTCACTGAAATGAGTCAGTGCTAACGCACTTAATATAATAATTTGAAGAGAGTAATTTAATTACTCAAACTAAACCACCTAACATAATAAACATAATCATCCAAATAAAATAATTAATCCTAGGTGTAAAAACTAGGGTGTTACATATGACATTGGTCTAAGGTGTTGTGATTGAGCACTCGGACTGCGTGTCCTGTGTTATTGATTTTCAAGTAATGAAAATTGTGGATAGTCGTTAGCTTTGGGCTTCGACAACGGAAAAGAGTGAACACAAAGAAAAGTTTCGATAATGAAAAGTATTTTATTCATATGCATTTCCCTTTAGCAGACGTGCTTGAGTTATCCGAATACCCGCTTAAGATGTGATATTCGATGAGGTATACATCCGAATGGCCGTTATAAGGGATTCGTGATGATGTTGATTCGGGCGCATGAGGTGACGGAGACAACTTGCCAAACGGGGCGTATAAGCCTGATCAACTCTTTCTTTCTTAATGATAAAAAGAAAATGGAATCTCATGAAATTAAGATTAGAGCCTGATGATAGAAGTGTCATGCATTATCTTTATAAGATTGATTGATTCGGGTATGAGACCCACTGAAATATTACTTGTTGTTTACCGATGAGTAATGTTTAAAATGTTAATATGCCAAGGTGTTGTATGTATCATATATATGGTTGTTGTGCGATATATCCGGTGTCGGTATCTCACTCTTTCATTTCTACTTGTTATTCTCTCTTCCTTTTGGTATCGCCGTATGTATATGAGTCCATATGGATCCCAATATCCCGCTTGTGCAGACAACATCGAAGACTGAGGTCTTCGACGACGCAGGGAATGCTGGGGCATGGCAGATACACCCAGGGGCGACATCTGCCACATACCACGAAGCAATCACCACGACCGATTTAAATGCTGACTGAGACCCAATCTGTAGAAGCCACACTATGGAAACTAGAAGGGTAGCTCTGCCTCCGATTTGGTATTACCTTCACACACTGCAAGCTCACGGACTGCTACATGAGCCACCACCTCTAGACGTAGAGCCGGCAGCACTGATTGAGGAGGATCCCGAGGAGGACCCTGAGGAGAATCCTGAGGAGGACCCTGAGGAAGACTTCAATGAGATCATGGAGGAGGATGAGCCGGAGGATCACGTTATGGATCATGACGATGACGATGATTCCGTAGATGAGGGCGGCGACGTTATAGATCCATTACCCGAGGTCTCGTCTCGTGGGAGCCTTTGTGGAGACCCTGCTTGCAGCCAGTGTCAGTAACTAGTTCGGAGCGTTTTATGGATAATCTTCCATCATCCGACTTTTAGAGTTATCTTTTGGATGTGGTTCCGGACCCTCTTTCCCTGTGTCTTTACTTACTCTCTTTTAAGATGTATCTTCTAGATGTCTAATTCTGTTGCAATGGCCGTTGATAAGGCCTTATCTTATGTACTGGAACTTGGCTCTCATTGGGACATGTTATATATATATATATATATATATATATATATATATATATATATATATATGTTGTCTTCAATTCATGTTCTGAGTGTTCATCACCTCTATCTTGTTTCATTCCTTTATCTAAAAAATAATAATAAATAACTACCGTTTTTAGTGTACTCGTCCATCGAGTAAATGATACTTTCTGAAAGTAACCAGCTTTGTAGATCAGAAATATTTCCGCATTTGGGTAACCATGTGATGCCGGGTTTAGGGTGTCACAAGGAGAATAGAGAGAGGCATTCAATTATGGCAAATGAGGAGGAGGCAGAGGAAGAGGAGGGAGTGGAGGAGAAGAAAAACGAGAGGGAGGACAAAAGAACAATTTCTCCGTCTAAAACCTAGATTTCGATGCAGGCGGTCAGTTTTTGACAACGTATGACGGAAACCTAATGTCGTTAGAGAAAATCTAATGAAAAGGACCTATTTGGTGTAACTTTGACAATACAAGAGACCAAATCAGAACCAAAATTAAAAGAGTGACCAAATCGAACTCTTAAATAAAGATAAAGAGGCCAAAAGTATAATTTAGTCAATATAAAACCAAGGTTTAAAAATGACATTTCAAAAAACTAGTTTGTAGACAAAAATTGAAAATAGTATATAAGAAAGAATTTACAAAAACAAGTTTAAAAAATTAGGATGTAAAAACAAGGTTTTCATAAGAGAAGTTTTGAAAATAGAATATAAAAAAAAACTTTAAAAGTTTCTTCTCAAAAAACTAGTTTATAATAAGGTGGCTTCTAGGGTGAGGGAGTAATGAAGTCCCTCACCCATGAGGGATCAAAATCAACCGTTAGATATAATATTAAATAATGGAACGGTCATGATTTGATGATGCCAGCAGGTAATACAGGTCACTCCAGACTTTACAAAATGGTCCCTATATTTTTTTTAAAAAGTTTTGTAATTTGCAAATTAACTCTTCCCCCATTACTTTCTCCTTCCTTTCCTAACACCAGTTAGAGATCCACCAACCACCAAGTAATATGGCCACCACCACCCACGATTAATACCAAGTTTTAATTTGAACGATATAATAGCCTGATTTTTAATTACGCTGTTTAACCGGTTAAAATATAATTAATTATATTTTAATCTGAGAATTAGAACGTGATTTTAAATAAAATAAAATCATATTCATAGTCTCTCTTATGGTAGAAGGTTACGGTGAAATTTTAGGTTTAAAATTCAGACGGAAACCGGTTTGCGTTTTTACTGTCAGTATAATTTTATACCAGCAAAAGACCTTAATTTGACCCGAAATTGAAATTTGTAGATTTTTTATATTATATCCATGAGGATTTATACTTTTCAAATTTCTGATCAGAAATAAAATATTATGTTTATTCAGACGAATTTTGGTAAAAGTTTGGACAAAAACAGTCGGTGTTTTCACTGACAGTAAGATTTTAATGATCAGAAAACCTAATTTTGACTCGTGAACGAAATTTTTATGTTTGAAACATATTTCCAACGAGTTTGGTTATTTTGAAAATTTTCGATCGAAAAACAGACATAAACCATAATCGGGAAACCGATGGAGTCAAAAACGGAACTGCAGAGACCCGTCAAGAGATCGGGACAACGAGTCATACATGATGACTCATGGAGGATGAGTCACCAAGAATTTATGAACATTAAATGCTAGTAATCATGACTTTTAGGTAAAGTGACCAAAATACCACCAAGCTTTCGCGGTTATTAACAAGACACATCTATGCATTCTTAACCACTCATTTTACATGGTTGTAAACCTCCCACATCTCCTCAATTTCGTGCAGTCATATATACTAAATCATACCTATTTCATTTTGCTTTCGTGTCATCATTTTCCCCTCAAAAACCGAAATCGGGTAAATGACGGAGCTACGTACGGGATTTCCGGGAACCGCCAAGGGATGGGATCAATGATTCATGGATGACTCATTAGATGTGGCCCAAAATCAATCACACCTACATTAATTGTGAGCCACATACTTTTTAACCCTAGTTAGTAACATAATCCTAGTTAAGTTAACTATTAACTATGGTTAAGCTTATATTAATTTAATATTCACAAAACCCATTAATTGGACTCTAAGGAACCAAACAAAGCCTAAGATCTACCCTATTTAAAACCCCAAACCACAGCAGCAGTCCCCTCCACATTTCTCACTTCATCTTTTCCATTTTTTCTTAATTTTTCTTAAAAAATTCCATTGTTGTTATTGCACAACTTGATCATCCTTTCACTTTATTTCATTATCTAGAGGTAAACCCTCACTTCTATAATCTTAGTTATCTTCCTCATCTTATTAACTCTCTTTATCTCCCACTACTTTGTATTAGAGGAGAATAATTGAGAGAGAAACCTCAATAGTTACAAAAAGCCTTTGTTGGAAGCTTTGAAACCTAGTTGGAGCAGTCTCAGTGAGAGTTTCTCTAAATACTCTTCAACCGTTGGATCATTCCCAAATTTTATAAAAAGGTTCAAGACTTGTGTTTATTCATATCCAACGGTCAAATTTGGAAAACACCTCCAGAGTTTGAGATATGAAACTCAGACAGTAGGCCTAGGAGGTGAGAAACTCAACCCAGATACCATCTAACCCGTCATCATAGAATTGCGATCTGAGATTCTTTAACCGTTGGATCGGGCTGAAAATTTTATTAGAAGGTTTATGAAGGATATTTATTCATTGTCACCATTCATTTTTGTAAAATATATCTGTGACCAAAGATATGGAGCTCGTACAATAGCTTTGTTTTGGTAGCTTTTCCCTAGGATTCATGAGCTTATTTTGAATCCGATTTCCCCTAAGTCCAGTCGTTGTTCTCGTAAGTTTTTCCCTCGATTTTGTCTCTTGATTCAAATAGATTTATTTATTTGAAACCCTATTGTTGATTTGGTTGGTATTTGATGTTTCCGGTGAATTGTGATACTCATACGTGTAACCGAGACGGAAAGCACAGTGGATGTGTAAGGATGGATGGTGGCAGATTTGTGGATGTTGTTGGACAGCGTGATGAGGTTCATGGCAGTAATTTGGACGCATTCGGAGCTTGTATGGGAAAGCGTGCGTGTCAATCAGGTGGGGGAAATAATCATCTTGTCGTCGGAATGGATAAGTAGTATATTTAATAATAATGGTGTAGGGCAACCTAAATCCTACTAGTGATTAAGTAATCGACAAGACCAAAATCGTATTAGAATCTCTTCCGTAAAAACCAATGGTGATTCGGGGATTGTAGATTTATCACCGTTAGGATAATTTTATAATATTCGAGGATGTCTAATTTTATCACTATTGTATTGTTTGTGATTTTCTAGTTGTGGTAAAATGCTTCATGTGATGTTTTGTGATATCTGAATATTTATTATTATTTTACTGTGCATAATATGTTTTGTCTGATAATCTGCAATATATGTTGATTTATGCTTAGTTGGCTTTTAGGCAAGGGTATATGTTGTACGGGAGATATGTATGTGGGTGAGAGAATGATTGTGGTTTAGAAGTGCCTAGACTAAATTAATTATTTTATATATGAGATGTGACATGGAATGTGTGTTGAGACTGTGGTGAAAGGTTGAGGCACTAGGTTGTAATAGATGCGGGTTAGTGAGATTCGTATATATATATATGAATTGTTATTCACAACCGTGTGTTGGGAACACACGAGGTCCGAAGTTCTCGCGGGGTCGTCCAAACTTAGATTTAAAATGTGCAGCTATTCCCTTTCGGGAATGGGGGAATAATATCATTCTTGGAATGAGCATCCTAACGGGAATGAGGGTATGTACCAGTTTTTGGGGATGCGTCGCTTGGACGACTGACTAACATGCCTAATGGGAATGGGGATGTGTAACATGATTAGTGGTGGCCACGTTAGCATACGGGATCCGTTGCTTGAGCGCGTAGGGTAGAGGATGTTAATATACTTCGAGGATGAATGTTATTGATATGTGATGAGTGTATGTGACTATTATTATATTGTATGCTATGTATTCCATCTCACTTATGATGATAGAACTGTTTCATATCCCTTATATCTTTCTATATTTGGTATATTTATTATGTGATCGTGCGAGAAGACCCTATGGAGGAACCAGTTGCTGAGGAGCTAGATGGGATTCCGTATGAAACGGATGCGTGAGGACAAGCTGTGGATTCTAGTGATGTAGTTTAGTGTCCAGGGCCAGTGAGTCTTATAAGACGTTTATTTTCCGCTATCTATAATAGTTTGTGTAATTTGTACCTGTAAGGGATCCTACTGATAGGATACCCTAGACAATGTTTAAATACTCTGGTGCATAAATAAATGGTGTGTATGTATGTGTTATATAATAGTGTGATTCTTTAAATTGTCCAACGTTGTATGTTTTATAAGTTAAGTTTTAATTTTCATGTATTCTAACGTTAAATACGCGATTAAGATTAATAAATAATTAATGGCACAACGGGGTGTCTCAAACGATGAACATGAAACAGATGGGCTAGAGCTAGACAGAAGCATGTGGTGGTTCGCATACTCTTCCAAGCCATTTCATTAGGGGCGGCGGTTTCAACGGTGAGAGGAGGCACAGTGGTTCGTGGCGGGGATGTATCTCCGCGTTCAAGTGGCACTACGTGGTGGAGGATAGGTCGCATGATGGATCTGGACGCAAGGAGGGGAGGTTGGATATGCTATGCCACAGCCGAAAATGGGTCCTTTTCTCTCGTCTGGAGGTAGGAGAAGACATCCAAATATGGCAGTAGTTTTAAACTCCAAATAAATATCCGGTGTGAAAGATAATATGGTTCGCTAACTGGCACGATGGTAAGTTGTTTGGTTTTCATTCCCCTCGTCGCGTGTTCGAAACCCAATCTTGAAAGTTTTGGTTTTTCGGTTGCAATATTAATTAAATTAAAGGTAGCTCAAGATAGGTTAAGAATAATAAAGAGCAATTAAGTAAACATATTTCAATGTTGGCCCGTCGGTCAGGTCTTGTTTAATTAGCTTCAAGGATGTCGGTTTGATTCCCACCCCAGTACGCACCTTATTTTCATTCATTTTAATTAAACGACTTGAACTCGAGTCTTGCTAGCAATGAGAACACCTGCTAACCACTGCGCCCTTCTTGAATGGATGATATAATTTCAAAAAAAAAATTGAAGTCAAATAAAACGGAAAGCATCATTTCAACCCATCTCCTACCTCCAGCCGGGTTAACCCGTTTGCAGAAATCAATACCACAGTTTTTTTCGTTAAACGTACAAAAGAAACGCAGCAAAGAACCATCAGTTCTAGCCGCCGCACGCGACTCCGTCACCGCCACCACCCCAGTACGCACCTTATTTTCATTCATTTTAATTAAACAACTTTTTCTTTTCGTTAAATAAAAAAATGCAGTAACTAAAAAAAACCAAAAACTACGCGTATCAGTGGATCGAACCCGAGTCTTGCTAGAAATGAGAACACCTGCTAACCACTGTGCCCTTCTTGAATGGATGATATAATTTCAAATAAATTTTTTTTGAAGTCAAATAAAACGAAAAGCAGCATTTCAACCCATCTCCTACCTCCGGTCGGGTTAACCCGTTTGCAGAAATCAATACCACAACTTTTTTTGTTAAACGTACAAAAGAAACGCATCAAAGAACCATCGGATCTAGCCGTCGCACGCGACTCCGTCTCCGCCGCCATGCCTTTTCTTACAGGGCTGAAACATAGTAAACGCTATCGTCACCATCGTGCCCTTCTTTTTCATACTAGTCCGAGTCTTTGAGCACCAAATGTGGAAAAAGGCCTTTTTTGCAAAATACATAAATTAAAAAAAAAAACAGTGTTTACCTACTATATCAGATCACTTTTCCTCCCTAACTGGTGAGGGACTTAGTTGGTCCCTCACCTTAGACACCACCTTATAATAAAAGTTTTGAAAATAGTATATAAGAAGAGTTTAAAAAATACTTTTCAAGAAACTAATTTAACACTAAAAAAAATGGAAATAGTATATATGAAGTGTTTGAAAACTTTTTTTTTGAAAAAACTGTTTTACACAATAAAAGTCTTAGATTATGATGAAAAGTAATTATCAAAATAGAATATACACGAGACTTAGAAAGTAATTTTCAAAATTCTTGTTTATACAAAAAAATTAAAAATTAAAAATAAGATATAGAAAACAAGTTCAATAGATTCTTTCAAAAAATTAGCTTATGGAGAAAAATTTTTAAAGCAGTGTATAAAAAGTGTTTAAAATGTTCTTCACAAAAATGTAGTTTATAGAAAAGTTTTGAAAATGAGATATAAAAAGGTATTTACAAATACTTTTCAAGGAAACCAGATTGTAAAAAAGGATTTAAAATAAGATATAAAAAGGGTTTAAAAAGACTATTAAAAAATTAGTTTCTAGATAAATTAAAAGTTTTAAAATAGTGTAAAGGAGTTTAGAAAATAATTATAGCAAAAAAAAATTATAAAAAGGAAACAGAAAGGATTTCAAAAGTACTTTTCAAAAATCTATTTTGTAAAACAAATTATTTAAAGGATATAAAAGTAAGGTTAAAAAAACACTTTTCAAAAACTAGTTTACACATGAAAGTTTTAAAAGTTGGATATTAGAAAGTTCTAGAAAGTATAGTAAATATTTTTACAAAAACTAAAATGAATATGTTAATTATTTATATAAAATAATTTAAAAATAAAATGAAAACAAATCAAAATACAGAAAAAATTTAAAATTATATAATACAGAATAAAAACATAAATGAAAAGTGATTTGAAAATAATTAAAAAACAAATTTTCAACAAATTATTTGCTGACAAGAAAGGTTTTGAAAGTGAGATTTAAAACTTAAAAAAACTTAATTATAGGAATTTTTTGAAAGGATTGAGAGATATTTTTTAAAAAATAGGTTTATCAAAAATTGTAAAAATAGGACATACAAAATTTTTTTTATAAAAAAATAAAATAAAATTTTCAAAATAGGATATAAAAACAAGGTTTAAAAATATTTCTCAAAAGTAGTTTATATAAATTTTTTTTTGCAAGCAGTGTATAAGAAAGCGTTCAAAAAAGCATTTAAAAAATAAGTTTATTAAAAAAGTTTGAAAAATACATAAAAAAATAAGTTTTAAAAATTAATTCTAAAAGTTTAGTTTATAGAAAAATGTTTTGAAAATACTATGTAGAAAGGCTTTAAAAAAATTCATTTCAAAAACTATTTTATATAGAAAAAGTTTTTGAAATAGAATACACAGAGTTTAAAAACTCCTTTTCAAAAAATTGTTTTATAGAAATATGTTTTGATATAGTTTAAAAAAATTGTTAAAAAAATACAATTAATAATGGTTATCGATTTTCCCCCCCCCCCCTAAAAATAGGATATAAAAGCAAAGTTGAAGAAATACTTTTGAAACTGTTCCGTCCAAATACCTCGGATGTGAGATACTCGGCCGAACGAGGATTAGTGGGGTGTTTTTGGATTGTGCTTGACAGAATGTGGATTCTGCTCCTACGTATCCAAATGGGAATCAAAGCAAACGTAGTTCTGAATGAGGGGGTAAGCCCCCTATTTATAGAGATCTCTCAGGATCAAGCTCCGAGATATACGGAGAGATATTAGGATCAGTCATTTATGACTGGTCCGTAAAGGACCGAGGTGTACTTGTCCTTCATTCATGACAGGATAAGTCCGAGTATTTATCCTCGGCGGTCCTAGTGTACTGATATGTCCTCGGCTTTGGAGGAGTTTGGGTTAAGGCCCATTGCCGGGGCAGGCTCGGTCAGCCCGAGGTATAGGCAAGTCCTCGGGATTACATTCTCGGCCAGTACACAAGCCCCCCGAGCTCCGAGCTTGAATAAGCGAAGGAGCTGATAAGTATGAAACCGAGCTTATTCTTCGGCCACACAAACTTTGTTCTTTCTTAATTGATACTCGTATTTGATTTCAATAATTTCGTGGCTCAAACTTGGCCTTAAAAGATTTAATGGCTCGAACTCGACCGTAATAACTCGGATAATAGGCTCAAACTTGGCCTTTAGCATTTAATCGGCTCGAACTCGGCCTAAATAACTCGGCTAATAGGCTCAAACTTGGCTTTTAACATTTAATCGGCTCGAACTCGGCCTTCAGGCTCAAACTTGGCCTTGGAGAATTGAATGGCTCGTACTCGACCAACAGGCTCAGACTTGGCCTTAGAAATTTGACTGGCTCGAACTCGGCCAACAGGCTCAGACTTGGCCTTTATGAATTGAATGGCTCGTACTCGGCCACCAGGCTCAAACTTGGCCTTAAAAAATTTAGTCGGCTTGAACTCGGCCTAAATAACTCGGCTAATAGGCTCAAACTTGGCCTTTAGCATTTAATCGGCTCGAACTCGGCCTTCAGGCTCAAACTTGGCCTTGGAGAATTGAATGGTTCGTACTCGGCCAACAGGCTCAGACTTGGCCTTTAGAAATTTAATGGCTCGTACTCGGCCAACAGGCTCAGACTTGGCCTTTAGAAATTATTGGCTCGTACTCGGCCAACAGGCTCAGACTTGGCCTTAGAAATTTGACTGGCTCGAACTCGGCCAACAGGCTCAGACTTGGCCTTTATGAATTGAATGGCTCGTACTCGGCCACCAGGCTCAAACTTGGCCTTAAAAGATTTAGTCGGCTCGAACTCGGCCTAAATAACTCGGCTAATAGGCTCAAACTTGGCCTTTAGCATTTAATCGGCTCGAACTCGGCCTACAGGCTCAAACTTGGCCTTGGAGAATTGAATGGCTCGTACTCGGCCAACAGGCTCAGACTTGGCCTTTAGAAATTTAATGGCTCGTACTCGGCCAATAGGCTCAGACTTGACCTTAGAAATTTGACTGGCTCGAACTCGGCCAACAGGCTCAGACTTGTCCTTTATGAATTGAATGGCTCGTACTCGGCCACCAGGCTCAAACTTGGCCTTAAAAGATTTAGTCGGCTCGAACTCGGCCTAAATAACTCGGCTAATAGGCTCAAACTTGGCCTTTAGCATTTAATCGGCTCGAACTCGGCCTTCAGGCTCAAACTTGGCCTTGGAGAATTGAATGGCTCGTACTCGGCCAACAGGCTCAGACTTGGCCTTTAGAAATTTAATGGCTTGAACTCGGCCTACAGGCTCAAAAGATATTGCCAAACGTATCTTTGTTGAACTCGATGGAAGCAGCTCGAACCTCATCCAAACAATCAACTAACCTGTCTTTCTTGCACCAAGCCTCCTTGACCACCTCCCCGTAACCTGGATGAGAGACCCAAGCTACCTCAAAACGAAAGGGTCTAGGGCCTCTCCTCGGGTTCGCATGACACAAGCTTATAAACAAAGGGTTGTAATCAGAGTACATGCAACGGAGATGCATACGAGAAGCTTCAGAGAAGGTTGTACGCCACTCACAATCACCAAGAGCACGATCCAACCTCTTGGAAATTCTGTGGATGCCATTTTAGCTTCTATGCCAGGTGAATGCAGGACCTTTGAACCCTAAGTCGATCAAACCACACTCATCAATCATATCATCAAGCTTGAGGGCACAACTGTTACTGAAGGAGCCACCTTTGACCTCATTTGGAGACCTAATTTTATTAAAGTCACCAACCAGGAACCAGGGACTCCCAACAAAGTGACGAAGATTGGCTAGATATTTCCAAAAATGGCCCCGAACACCAGGAACGTGACTTGCATATATAGCAGAACACCACCAGGAAAAATTACCCTTGCTTAGTTTACAAGTTATAGCTTGATCACAAAACTCCATGACCCTGATATCAACATCTGTTACTGATGAAAACTACCAAATTCCACCCGCATGCCCCCTAGCCTCCGCAATGTGGATAACTGAATAACCCAAATTTATCCCAGAACCGCTTAACATGGGAAAACTGCACATGTGTCTCCATAATAATAATGATGGAAGGTCTCTGTTGTTTAATATACTCTCTGAGATGCCTTTTAGCCAAGTCACTGGCAGCACCCCTGATATTTCACGACAAAATAGTAAAGTCTTTAAACATCATCATAAATAAACGAGATGAGAGAGGGCACGAGGAACCTGGCTTATTTACTTGCATGCACATGTTTCTCCTTTGGACCTTCTATACACATAGCCTGATCACTACCCTGATCTGCCCTCGTTATGTCTTCCTCATTCTTATTTGTTGATATACTCGGTGGTTGGGAGCCAAACTGACCATGGAAACTGACTCCTGGCACGTTGACTTTTTGCCCCTTGTTTTTAAGGGAATTTTCCATGAGCTGCATGACTTTGGGACCTTCTCCAACATGTACCTCCTTCTTCTTCTGAGCTTCGTTCCATCCAGCTTTCACTTTCTTCAACTTGAGCTGAAGTAGATCCCTTTTAACTTTTTCCTCGAGAGGAACTTGGTCTCCATCGAAGCCGCCCTCTTTCAAGCCTGGAATGAGTTTTGAGTATTTCTGGGACGGGCCTGCTGCATGGGGATTTCATGCAACATTGAACTATCCCCTATCTCCCTTCTGCGTTTCAAAGCTGGGGCCTCATTATTCAAAACCTCCTCCAAGCCATTTAATCGTTGACTTAAGTGTGTGACCCAGCATATTTTTAAACTTCACGCTATCCTGCTCAGCCAAACCCGAAATCCCCTCCTTGCCTCTCTCTCTATCATCTATGATTTGGTGCCTCATTAAAAATGGGATATGGATTTTCATTAATCATGCTTGTAACAGAAAGAGAAGTATTTGGACCTACACTTGAATGAGGATGCGCCATATTAGGGGTAATTACTCCACCTCCATTATTTGCGGGATTCATATTAACTCCCCCATTAACTACATTTTCATTTGAATTTGAACTTACACCACCACCCCCGTTAGGGTTGAGCCGTGTAGTCCTTTCCTCCCTCGGCCACCTACTGCCACTGCCACCCCCACCCCCTTGATTTCCGTAACAGCAGGAATTAATCCCGAGTTGCATGGGATATTGATATGTCCCTGATTTTCTCCGCTTCCTTCGCCCCTAGTTGTGCTCCCCGTAGGGTTTACTGATTCCCTGGGTTGCTCAACTGGGCCACCGCCTCCATGCCCGCACGACCCCCGGCTCCTACCACCACCGCTCTGCCTCCTGTTATCCACCCTGAGCTCTGCGCTCCAGCCTCTTTAAAACTGACGGTGTTCCAGTCACCACCCTGCATCTTCACCTTCCATTCCTTCTTCAGAGGCACCCTGACATCAACAAGCACTATAATCCTCATGTACCTCCTCCATAGATTATCGATTTATTGTTGTTAGACTTGTCATAATCCATGAAGGAGCCAATGTAGTTACCAAGGTAAGTCCCCACTGCTTGTGTCATGAATCCAGAGGTGGATTGTGAACCTGAATCCAAAAAGGAACATGGAAAAGAGGAATATTTGTCAAACCGAGCCATTATTGTTCCCTATCCAACGCAGAAACATGTTTCTTTCTCTCCCATTTCATCAACAATCTCCCCCAACTCCTCTTCTATCTCTGTGGCTCCTCCTGCTTCGATCTGTCTGTTTTTGGTATGGGCAAGTTTTTGCTTCGATTCCCACAGACGGCGCCAAATGTTCCGTCCAAATACCTCGGATGTGAGATACTCGGCCGAACGAGGATTAGTGGGGTGTTTTTGGATTGTGCTTGACAGAATGTGGATTCTGCTCCTACGTATCCAAATGGGAATCAAAGCAAACGTAGTTCTGAATGAGGGGGTAAGCCCCCTTTTTATAGAGATCTCTCAGGATCAAGCTCCGAGATATACGGAGAGATATTAGGATCAGTCATTTATGACTGGTCCGTAAAGGACCGAGGTGTACTTGTCCTTCATTCATGACAGGATAAGTCCGAGTATTTATCCTCGGCGGTCCTAGTGTACTGATATGTCATCGGCTTTGGAGGAGTTTGGGTTAAGGCCCATTGCCGGGGCAGGCTCGGTCAGCCCAGGTATAGGCAAGTCCTCGGGATTACATTCTCGGCCAGTACAGAAACAAATATTAGTTTTTAGAGAAATGGTTTGAAAATATGATACAGAAACAAAGATTATATGGTTTTGTAAAATATGATATAAAAAACAAAGTTCTTATAAAAGGATTCTGCTTGTCAAAAACAAAATAAATAAATAAAAAGATTTTGAAAATAGGATGTAAAAGTAAGGCTAAAAAATTAAATAAAAAAACAAGTTTACAGAGAAATTTTTTAAAAGACTATATTAAAATAATAATAATACAAATAAAATTAATACAATAAAAAAATTAGATTAGATTGTTATTTAAAAAACTAGGTTATACAAAGAAATTTTAAAATTTAAAAAATAGAATATAAAAACAAAGTTTAAAAATACTTTTCAAAAAACTAATTTATACAGGAAAGTTTCAAAATAAGTATAATGATTTATCTAAAAATAAAGTTTATAAAAAAAGTTTCCCTAAAACTAGTTTATAGAGGAAATTTTTGAAAAAATGTCTAGTTTTTTTTATAATATACTTTTAAAATACAAGGTTATAGGGAAAAAAATTAAAATTGTAAATAAAAAGGGTTTGAAAAGTAATTTTCAAAGAAATCAGTTTGTATAAAAAATATCTAAAATTAAAGATATAAAAAGTTTTCTCAAAAAAGTACTTAAGAATTTTCTTTGAGAATAGTGTATAAGAAGGGTTTAAAAAAAATACTTTTTTAAAATATGTTTCAGAAAAGACTTTTGAATACAAGATATAAAAATGAACTTAAATTTTACTTATTTAAAAACAATTTTATAAAAAATATAAATATAGGACATACAAAACAGGTTTAAAAATTACTTCTTAAAAAGCTAGTTTATAAAAAAAAATGTTTTGAAAACGTAGGATGATTTGAAAAAGTATATTTCAGAAATTACTTTATACAAAAAAGTATTTAAAATAGAATATATATAAGACTTTAAAAATGTACTTTTCAAAAATTATTTTATAGAAAAAAGTTGTGAACTAGCATATAGTCTAAAAACATACATAATAATAATTTCCAGGGAAAAGGTTTTAAAAGTAGGATACAAAATGAGGGTGAAGAAATACTTTTGCAAAAATTAGTTTATAGAGAAATTTTTTGAAAATATGATATATAAAACAAAGTTCTTATAAAAGGATTTTGTTTGTAAAAAACAAAATAAATAAATAAAAGGATTTTGAAAATAGGATGTAAAAATAAGGCAAAAAAATTACATCTAAAAAAATAGTTTACAGAGAAAATTTTTAAAATAATATATTAAAATAATAATATTAAAAATAAAATTCATACAACAAAAAATTATATTGTTATTTAAAAAATAGGTTATACAAAGAAGGTGTAAAAATAGAATATAAAAACAAAGTTTAAAAATACTTTTCAAAAAACTAATTTATAGAGGAAAGTTTTGAAAAAAGTATAAATTTTTTTTAAAAATAAAGTTTATAAAAAAAAGTTTCCCTGAACTAGCTTATAGAGGAAATTTTTTAAAAAATGTCTAATTTTTTATAATATACTTTTATAATACAAGGTTATAGGAAAAAAAATAAAAAAATTTAAATAAAAAGGATTTGAAAAGTATTTTTCAAAGAATTCATTTTGTATAAAAATATCTAAAATTAAAATATCAAAACAAGAATTTTTTTTAATAGAAAATAGGATATAAATACAAAGTTTAAAAAGTTGCTCTTAAATAATAATTTTCTTGCTATGTCTATTGTTATTATTTTAATGTTATTTCAAATATTAAATAATTGACTTAGTTTAATAACTTTGTATTTTGTTATAAAATATAATTTTCTTAGCACAATTTCATATTTCATTATTTTGTTGTTATCATTTCAAGAACTAAATTTTGTCTCTCAAATTTATTTATTTTTATTTAATTATTATGCTAAAAAATAGTTTTTCTCACTAAGTTTTATTTATATTTTTTATTATTTTAAATATTGAGTTTTTTTCTCTCATATAGTTCAGGGACCTAAATAAAATTTTTTTAGTTTAGAGACCTAATTGAAAATTCTCAGATAGTTCAGAGACCAAATCAATAATTAAACCTTTTATATATGGTTTCCCAACAACCTTATAATATTAATTAATATAAATAGTTCACCAAAAAAATAAAATGATTAATATAAATATTGCTTTTGTGGTTTATTATTATAGTATATAAAAACAGTCGACAAGCTCAAGATTTCGTTTAGATTTTTATAATGTTTGGTTAGGGGAAATAGGGGGAGGAGATGGACTTTTATAAATTTTTGTTGTTTGGTTAAATTTTTTGGAGGGGAATGGAGGGAAGCAACGTCCCTCCTTATCCAATTTTGCCTTCCCTCCAATATTGGGGGAATTTGGATGGGAGGGGTTTTTAAATATATTATATATACAAAATTAAATGTCCTCAGGGGGAATTCTCTTCTCTGGACAATGACACATCATCAAGCCTTATGTGTCAACACGAGAGGGATTCAAGGAATAAATATTATTGCACGTTAAATTCCTAATCTGACTTCGATTGGTACCTTCAATTTCTAAAAATATTCAAATTCAAATATGGGTGAATCTCTAAAATTTCATCAGTAGCAGTGAAGCGCCCTATTGCGAAATTGATACCGAATTTGAAATTAATTATTGCGAAATCTCTAAAGGTGAATTCATGCTAAAATAAATTAATAATCATGCAAAATTGATACCAAGTTTGAAATTAATTATTAGAAGTTATGATGATCATGCGAAATCTTGCGAGATTGATACCAAATCATAAATGAACAATGTTGCAACCAGAAATTACGGCAGGGACGGCGACAAAAAGAAAATTTTAGGGAAAAAAAAAGTAGAGTCGCCACCAATTTTATTTAATTTAGGAAAAATTGGAAAACCCTAAACAAAACGGTCTTTGAAACCAAGCCGAGTTCGGGAGTCGGTTACGAGTAGGGAAGGTGTTAAGCACCCTACATCGCCCATCCTACAAATGGTACCTTGAATTAATCGTGCAAAATTAAATTAATTATTTGTTTACCCCAAAAATATTTGCAAGGAAGGATTTGTTTATTTATTAATATTTTCTTTATTTTTATGTTTCTTTATTGTTTTTTTTATTTAATTCTTTTTTTTTTGTTTTAAAAGAAATATTATTGATAAATCCTAAATGAGGTTGAACACGGCACGTAAGTCCATAGGGCAACCTTAAAGCTAGGGGATTGAGCATGACACTTGTCATAGAGCAATCCAAATACATTAAATGAATTACTAATTAATTATCCACATTAAATAAATTAAAAAAAACAAAAATAAAGAAAAAATTAATTTTGGCTCGACGAGATGATTGATCCCGCTCCTACGTATTCCCTGCTTCGATGGGAAACTCAAAGCCACGTAGTTCTTGTAGAAAATATGTTATTTGTTGATTTTTTTTATTTTTATGGAAAAAAATTTGATTTTATTTTTTTTAAAAAAAGGTTTTTTTTTATCGAAAACTCCTAAACGAGATAGAACATGGCAGATACGTCCACAGAGCTATCTCATATTTAAGGAATTGAGTGTGAAACCTCTCACAAAGCAATCCCAAAATTTTTTTTAATGTTTTTTTTTACCTCATTCTATTTTGTTCATTTCAACAAGAAGATCAAATCTAGTTTCATACACTTTTTATTAGCCCAGTTCTTTCCCTTTTTTAAAAAAAAATGTTAAACTCACTTAGTTTGGGCTCAAGTCCAATGACTTCTCCAAAATAAATATTCAGAAATAAATAAAAGAGATAATAAAATAAAAATAAGAAAAAAAAACAAAAGCTACTAAAAACCTATTCAATGTATCAGACACGAAAGAAAACATTGCAGAGAGCCCTTTCCTCTTCTACCTGCGTACGTGAGAACAGAGAAAGGGACCAAGGCAGTGATGCGGCGGCTTGACGGCGGCGGTGAGCTCGTGACCGGATCTGGGCAGCCAAGGGACGGCGAGACGGCCTCCTCCAGTGACCGCGACGTGCGATCGGTGCGGTGGGATGGCGGCTGCGGTTCGCGGAATGGGTTCTGCTCGGAGCTACCACCCGAAGCGACAGCGCGCGATCGGAAGGAAGGTGGTGCGGTGATCTACGGCGGGGGCAGTGGCTGGCGTGGTGTGAACGGCGATGTACGGTGGAGGGATCTGGGCAACACGGTGTGAACCAGAGGAATAAGGGGAAGGAAGCTCGGTGGCTATGGTGTTTTAAGAGAGATAAGAGGAAGAAGGAGAGGGATGAGAGGAAGAATGGATGAAAACCAAGAAAGAATGATCAAAAAAAGACGGGGAAGGACGTGAGTTTTTTTGTCCCCAGGAACAAAGGGAAGAAAATTTTTTGTTCTCTGATTTTTGTTCTCTGATTTGTTCTCTGATTTTTCCTCTCACTGTTGTTGTTCTGCCTTTTTTTTTCTCTGCGTTCTTGTTGTGATTTTATAAGCTAGATTGTTATGGTTTTGATCCTAAAAGTCTGCTTAGAGATTAAAGATTTTATCTCAAATTTAAAATGGAGCCAAAATTGCCAAACCTTATCTGCCAAAACTAAGATATTTGCCCATAGATTCAAATTCAAAATGCGTGGGTTGCTGGGTTTGTTGAAAGGGGATGAAATGGGTTTTAAAAAAATCTTTTTATTATTTTTATTTTCTTTGCAATTTTTATTTTATTTTATTTTTTAAAATTTTTAATGAAGCCTAAGAGACCCGGTCAAAATGGGGTGTTCACAGTTGCCCCTCTTTACTTGTTCATTACTAGAATACATGAAGAAATAACGATTTTTCATGTGAGAGTAGTAAGGAACTAGTAAAGAAAATGAACTCACATTTTAGCCGGGATGGGAAACAGGCTGGAGAAAATTAAGCTTTTAGAGCTTGGAAAATAAAAATGACAGTGGGCCTCAAATCCCAATATAAAATTAGCAGTGAGCCTCAAAGCTCGACAAATTGCAGCGGGCCCTAGATCCCAAAAATAAATTTACAGTGAGCCTCAGAGCTCGGAAAATAAATTGCAGTGGGCCTCAGATCCCAAATATAAAATTAGTAGTGAGCCTCAGAGCTCGAAAGATAAATTTGCAGCGGGCCTTAGATCCCAAAACTAAATTTGGAGTGAGCCTCAGAGCTCGAAAAATAAATTGCAGTGGACCTCAGATGCCAAATATAAAATTAGTAGTGAGCCTCATAGCCCGAAAAATAAATTTGCAGCGGGCCTCAGATCCCAAAAATAAATTTGCAGTGAGCCTCAGAGCTCGAAAAAATAAATTGCAGTGGGCCTCAGATCCCAAAAATAAATTTGCAGTGAGCCTCAGAGCTCGAAAAGTAAAATGCAGTGGGCCTCAGATCCCAAAAATAAATTTGCAGTGAGCCTCAGAACTCGAAAAATAAATTGCAGTGAGCCTCAGATCCCAAAAATAAATTTGCAGTGAGCCTCAGCTCGAAAAATAAAATGCAGTGGGCCTCCGATCCCAAAGATAAATTTGCAGTGAGCCTCAGAGCTCGAAAAATAAATTGCAGTGGGCCTCGGATCCCAAAAATAATTTTGCAGTGAGCCTCAGAGCTCGAAAAATAAATTGCAGTGGGCCTCGGATCCCAAAAATAAATTTGCAGTGAGCCTTAGAGATCGAAAAATAAAATTACAGTGGGCCTCATATCCCAAAAATAAATTAGTAGTGTGCCTCAGAGCTCGAAAAATAAATTACAGTGGGCCTTGTATCCCAAAAATAAATTTGCAGTGAGCCTCGGAGCCCGAAAAATAAAATTACAGTGGGCCTCAGATCCCAAAAATAAATTAGTAGTGAGCCTCAGAGCTCGAAAAATAAATTACAGTGGGCCTCGGATCCCAAAAATAAATTTGCAGTAGTGAGCCTCAGAGCTCGATGATGAGCCTCTGTTTGACTGGTTTTATAACTAGTAAAGACCTTGGCTTTGTGCTAATTTTATATCATTTTCACCCAAATTAGACTTGATTGTCCTTAAGTAGTATTTTGAGTCTGTAAAGTGTTTTTAGGTTAATTTAGTTGATTTAGAGTGAATAAAGTACTTGATGTTATTTTCTTATTTTCAGGTAAATAAAAAGGAATAAATCTGGAGTCTTTCGCCCCGCGAAAGCTATACTCGCCACGCGACCCCGAAGCTGACTGTTCCAAGAAAATGCAAGGTCTCTGGTTCGCCCCGCGAAGAAGAGCTCGCCTCGCGAGTCACCCAACCCTGAAAAGTCAGAGACGATCACGGCTTGCCCGTGTGAAAGGTCACGGGCGTTGCAGTTTGGGAATTTGAAGAGATTCGCCCCGCGAATATATGCTCGCCTCGCGAGAAGATGAAAGGTTGCAGACTGTTCGTAATATTCGCCTCGCGAGGACGTGGATTCCAGGAGTTGTATAAAAGCCTGTTTAGGCAGAACTTAAGAGAGAGCCAGGCTAGTCAGTTTTGGCTAGTCTTAGCTAGTCAGTAGTTGTAGTTTGTTTTCTTTCCTTTTCTGCTTATGTTTATTATGGAGAACTAGTCTCCTAGATTAATCTACTGTAATTGGTTTCTATCCATACTTGAGGTTCTTGTATTTCCTGTTTTCATTTCCTTTTCTCTTTTCAATGCCATGCTTTATATTTCTGTTTGCTTAATTCAGGAGTATATTGTGTTGTGTTGAATTATCTCGGTGATATCATGTTCCTATATATAATCGCGTTTGCTTAATTCGCGTGTGTATGTTTCGTGTTCGCTTAGTTCACGAAGTGCTTAACCCCGTTTGCTTAATTCGGGAATAGGGACATATATCTATAGTAGTGGTTCCGCTTGTGAATTATTGCTACAACCGGGAGGGGATTAGAATCTGCTTAGGGCTAGGAATTTGCATGAACCGATGATAGTTGGGAAACCAAAAGCAGTAGGTTAATCGCTTTAGTTTATTTGTTAATCTGTTTTACTGCTCTGTTTTCTTTCTTTGTTCTGTTTTGTTTTCTTTATTTTAGTTTCAATCCAAAACCCCCCATTTCTAACTTTTTCTGTTAATAATAACAACACCTAAGAGTCCTTGAGAGACGATCCGAGTTGTCGCTCTATACTACATTATTTTCATAACCGCTCGTTCTTTTTGGCGCGTGGCGACAGCGCGTTCAAAATTTGGCGCCGTTGCCGGGGACTCTGTTTTGTTGTTATTAGCAGAAAATAAAATAAAAAAAAAATTAAAAAAAAAACTAAAAAAAAAAAGGAAAAAAAAATTTCTTTTTGCTAATTAGTTTTGTCTGCATTGTCTGGTTGTGAATTTTAGCACCCCCCATGGATAATTATATGCAAGGTTACATGCCTAATGTTTACTATGAACCACCACCATGTATATATTTTCCTGATTTTCTTGGTTTATCACACTGGTTGCCAAGGTTTAGTGGTTTTTCAGGTGAGAATCCGCAGGAGCATCTGAGGGAATTCCAGATTGCTTGTTCTATAATGCTGAGACCTGCAGGAATAACAGAAGATCACATTCAGATGGAAGCTTTCCAGTTCTCACTTGAAGGTGCTGCAAGAGATTGGTTGTATTGTCTTGATGAAAATTCCATCTCAAGCTGGTTTGATTTAAAGGAAGCCTTCCTGTTTAGATACTATCCTGCCTTCAGAGCTGCACCTTCCGAACCTTCCCTAGAGGACCTGTTCAAGCAAATGGCTGCACAGATAAATGCACAAATGGAAGCAAACTTTCTTGAATTCCAACAGAAGATGGAGGCTGAATACCAGAGGAGCCAAGCTGAATCTCAGAAGTTGTCCGCTCTAATTGATCAAGTTACCGCCAACTCGGCTGCAATGCTAACTCCACAGGCTCTTGAAGAACATACAGCATCACAAGTTATTCCTGAAAATACTTCTGATAATGATGATTGTGATAATGTTTCTGTTGATGATGAATTGTGTGTTGAATCCCCTGATTCTAATTCATGTACTGATTGTTATTGTGATGGTGGCACTGCTTTGTGTATACACTGTTATGCAGCTTTATACTGTTCAGGAAACACAAAATGAGGATCAGGAGGATCAGGAGGACATCTGCTTCCCCGTGCTTGAGGATGATGAAGAACCTTTGGAAGTAGATGATTCAAGTAAATCAATTGCATGTGTTGAGAGTAATGGGGTGGATGAATTAATTGCTGAATTTCCAGACATTCTAACTTTTCCTGATTCATTTTATTGTGATATATGTACTGACTCTATTAACTCTAAATTTTGTGTGGTGTGTGCTGAAATTTCTGCGTGTATAGCAGGTGATAACTTTGTTAGTGCAATAAATGAAGAAAATGCAGGAGTTGAAGCAGCACCAGTAACCCCAGCTAACTGTTTGCCACCTTCCCCTGAGGAACCAGTGATGGAGTTTAAGCCTTTGGATTTTACACCATGGCCGGTCCAAGAGGTTGAGCCCCACTTCTATTGGGGAGACTTTGTAGATAAAGAGGTTAGATGTGACCCGAAGGGGAGTGAGAAGTCCGCCGCACTCGGCGAAGTCATCATAATTGTCAAGTGCTCACCCCCACATCAAGGCTGCAAGTCATGGAAGCATGGAATGAGCTTCCAGTCTTTGTCCATCACGTGGGCCTTATGCTACAAGCAATGGGATCCTGGTGGAACCGCCCTTCAATGAGTTTTCTTAACCCTTTCTTCTTTTTAATTTTCTTTTCCTTGCTTTATTTCTGTTTTGTTTTGAATAAAGCTCCTGAATAATTTGAGAAGCTCAGGAGTTGTGTTGAGTCTTGTAGTGGCAAGTTTGATGGATTTGGTTAATATTTGCATAGATGGATGGCATAATATGTTTTGACTGTTTCCCCCTAGGATTTGAATTTTTTTTGAAAAATGATCCCCATATGATTGAAAACTGAACTTTGAGATTTTATTATGATGGCATGATTTATGATAAGTTTGGGGTGATAGGAAGCACACACTAGGGATAGAATCTCTGTCAAGCAATTTGCAAAAAAAAAATGTCCAGGTGAGGTTTTGAGCCTCCAACATGTTTTTGACTGTGTGAAAATCACTTTTGATTGTACTTTCCTGAATTTGCTTGAATCTCTTTTTGGTTTGCATGTTTATGTGTTTGCTTCAAATGATTTTGGCATTTTCTTTGTAAATAACTACTTAGCCTAAAAATAACCATCCCTAATGCATGTTCCCTAGTTAGCCCCATTGAGCCTATTAGCCTGTTAACTCTTGATAACCTAATGTTATAAGCCCAAAAATCTGGAAAACCATGTTAACCCGATCTTAGGATTAGGAGAGCATGTAATCTTAGAATGGGTGCAAGAAACCAAAGTTTGGGGTGGCTACCCGGTGCAATATGTTGTTTGGAAAAGAAAAAAAAACAAAAATGCCAAAAAGGAATAAAGAGGTTGTAGCCACCCAAGGCATAAAGAAAAATGGAAAAGGAACTTGAGTGAATTTCAAAGTGTAAATAATGTTCATGCTCTCTTAGTTCCTAGGGTCTTCAGCCTAGTACCTTTGTATATCCTTCCCTTAGCCAGGCCCCATTACAACCCATAAAAGACCTTTTGATGTTGCATGCATGTTTTCTGTGGGAATCATTTAGAGATGAAAATCAAATTTATGGGAAGTGCTTCTTAAAAGTGAAAATTGAGTGCAATGTTGATAGCCTGACACAAATTGAGCGATTGAGAGAAACACAAATTTCCCTTGTGAGGAAGGCAGTTGTTTGAATATGGTGATCTCTTTTTTGTGTGTAACTTAGATCCCCTGCTTAGATTAATGAGTGTTTGAATGATGAAATTCTCAATTGTTTAGAATAAATGATTGTGGGGATTACTTTGCTTGAAAGGGGGGAACATTGGAAGAAAAATTCTTTTGAAATATTGCTTGAAATTTGTGCGAAAGTTGATTGAATTCTTAAGCTTGCCATGTTTTGCCTGTCTTGAGTCTTTTTAAGTTTTTGAGTTTTAGTTTGCTTGGGGACAAGCAAAGTTTAAGTTTGGGGTATTTTGATGAGCCTCTGTTTGACTGGTTTTATAACTAGTAAAGACCTTGGCTTTGTGCTAATTTTATATCATTTTCACCCAAATTAGACTTGATTGTCCTTAAGTAGTATTTTGAGTCTGTAAAGTGTTTTTAGGTTAATTTAGTTGATTTAGAGTGAATAAAGTACTTGCTGTTATTTTCTTATTTTCAGGTAAATAAAAAGGAATAAATCTGGAGTCTTTCGCCCCGCGAAAGCTATACTCGCCACGCGACCCCGAAGCTGACTGTTCCAAGAAAATGCAAGGTCTCTGGTTCGCCCCGCGAAGAAGAGCTCGCCTCGCGAGTCACCCAACCCTGAAAAGTCAGAGACGATCACGGCTTGCCCGTGTGAAAGGTCACGGGCGTTGCAGTTTGGGAATTTGAAGAGATTCGCCCCGCGAATATATGCTCGCCTCGCGAGAAGATGAAAGGTTGCAGACTGTTCGTAATATTCGCCTCGCGAGCAGTGCTTCGCCTCGCGAGGACGTGGATTCCAGGAGTTGTATAAAAGCCTGTTTAGGCAGAACTTAAGAGAGGGAGGCTAGTCAGTTTTGGCTAGTCTTAGCTAGTCAGTAGTTGTAGTTTGTTTTCTTTCCTTTTCTGCTTATGTTTGTTATGGAGAACTAGTCTCCTAGATTAATCTACTGTAATTGGTTTCTATCCATACTTGAGGTTCTTGTATTTCCTGTTTTCATTTCCTTTTCTCTTTTCAATGCCATGCTTTATATTTCTGTTTGCTTAATTCAGGAGTATATTGTGTTGTGTTGGTTTATCTCGGTGATATCATGTTCCTATATATAATCGCGTTTGCTTAATTCGCGTGTGTACGTTTCGTGTTCGCTTAGTTCACAAAGTGCTTAACCCCGTTTGCTTAATTCGGGAATAGGGACATATATCTGTAGTAGTGGTTCCGCTTGTGAATTATTGCTACAACCGGGAGGGGATTAGAATCTGCTTAGGGCTAGGAATTTGCATGAACCGATGATAGTTGGGAAACCAAAAGCAGTAGGTTAATCGCTTTAGTTTATTTGTTAATCTGTTTTACTGCTCTGCTTTCTTTCTTTGTTCTGTTTTGTTTTCTTTATTTTAGTTTCAATCCAAAACCCCCCATTTCTAACTTTTTCTGTTAATAATAACAACACCTAAGAGTCCTTGAGAGACAATCCGAGTTGTCGCTCTATACTACATTATTTTCATAACCGCTCGTTCTTTTTGGCGCGTGGCGACAGCACGTTCACTCGAAAAATAAAATTACAGTGGGCCTCAGATCCCAAAAATAAATTTGCAGTGAGCCTCAGAGCTCGAAAAATAAATTGCAGTGGGCCTCAGATCCCAAAAATAAATTTGCAGTGAGCCTTAGAGCTCGAAAAATAAAATGCAGTGGGCCTCAAATCCTAGAAATAAAGTGATGGTAATTTGCTTTCTCTTAAAAAAAACTTTCTTTACCTTTGTCTCAATTACAACTGAACCTCACGCTCCATTAAAAGACTTCGACCAATCAAACCTTTGTTTATCAACAACTCTGAGTCAGTATCTTTTAATTAGAGGTTTTTTTTTTTCAAAACGGTAGAGTGATTACTTCCTTCAAGACTAGGGCTCGTGGATACTTTCATTATTGCTTTTCTTTTCTCCTCATTATGCACCGTTATCTCCCTTATTGACTTTGAAATGCTGGGCTTTCTTTGGTTCAAACCATTTGTTGCAGTAACCATTAGAATCATCCAATCATGCAGTTAAACTTAAATTTACTTCAATTGAGACATGATTTCAATGCGCAAGCATGATTTAAGCACAATAGGAAAGATGGATGAATAAAATCCTTGCCTTAATATGAGAATTTACATTGCACACAAGGAAATTGTAAATAAAAAGGGAAATACAAAGGGGTGCATGCCAATTGTATGAAAAGAGATAATAGGACGAGAGAAAAACCGCATAAAAATTTGCCCCAGTATTGGTTCCTTGATCCTCTTAACTGATTCCCAACAACTGTTTGACGTCGCAGATCCTGGTCTCAGCTTCCACATACATCCTTTCATTAACATTTCAATGATTTTCTTTGCCCCCTCGTAGCCAATCACAAGCGGAATTGCCCCAGTGTAGCAAGTCATGAGCAAAATTGCCCCAGTGTGGTGAACATTAAGATATCTTCTTAAACTGCCCTTGCGGGTTTTCAGACTAAGATTTAGTTTCTTTGTCCTAATTTTTGCTTAGGTCTCCCTTTCGGGTTTTCAACCTAACGGACCCCTCTTTTATATATATATATATATATATATATATATATATATATATATATATATATATATATATATATATATATATATATATATATATATATGCCCTAACTTTTGCTTAGGTCGCCCTTGCGGGTTTTCAACCTAACGGGCTCCTTTTTTTTTTTTTTTTTTGTTTATGCCCTAACTTTTGCTTAGGTCGCCCTTGCGGGTTTTCAACCTAACGGGCTCTCCCTTTCTTTTTCTTTCTTTTTTTTATCAGGCATAGAACTTTTTCACGGCATCAGAGTTTACGGGTCTCGGTAGCTCTCGTCCATTTTCATCTGTTAGGACCAAGGCTCCGCCTGAGTATGCCTGCTTTACTATATATGGCCCTTCATAATTGGGTGCCCATTTTCCTGGGGCATCTTCTTGGTTGGGGTGTATTTTCTTTACCACCAAATCACCTGGTTGAAACTCTCTATGACGGACTTTCTTATTAAAGGCTTTAGCCATTCTTCTTTGGTATAGTTGTCCATGACAAAGGGCCACCAGTCTTTTTTCCTCAATCATGTTCAACTGATCATATCGAGCTTTCACCCATTCTGATTCTTCGAAGTCAGCTTCCATCAGCACTCTCAATGAAGGGATTTCGACTTCCATAGGAGAAATAACTTCCATTCCATACACCAATGAGAAAGGCGTTGCCCCAGTGCTTGATCGTATATTGGTACGATACGCGTGCAAAGCGTATGGCAACATTTCATGCCAATCCTTATAATTTACGACCATTTTAGCAACAATTTTCTTGACATTCTTGTTGGCCGCTTCTACCGCCCCGTTCATCTGAGGTCTATATGGGGTGGAATTATGGTGCTTGATTTTAAAAGTCTCTAATAACTTCTTTACATTCGCCCCATTAAGATTGGAAGCATTATCTGTAATGATTCTTTCTGGTATTCCATAGCGACAAATAATATCCCTTTTTAGGAACTTGGTAAATACCTTTTAAGTTATATTGGCATATGATGCTGCTTCTACCCACTTAGTGAAGTAATCTATTGCAACCAGGATGAAGCGATGTTCGTTTGAATCCTTGGGATTGATTGGTCCAATGACGTCTATTCCCCACATAGAAAATGGCCATGGAGACACCAAATTGTGTAGTTGGAACGGTGGAGCTTTGATCTGATTTGCATATTGTTGACGAATCTGGGCAAGTATACCCAGTCGTGCAAGTAATACGGTGGTAAGACCGGTTTATCGTATCCACGGGGATTGGATGTCAACTACCAATTCACAAACTCGGCAACTATCTAGACTAAACAGAGAAATCAAGAGAATTCAAAATAAACAAAAGAAAAGAAATAAAATAATTTTGTCTTTTTATCGAACACTTGGAGAAATGATATGTTGGGACCAGACTCACCAAACATCCTCCATGTACTATCGGACTAGATACCCCCATTCATGCTTCAATATTAAAATCAATCCACTAAATTACTCAAACCCGATTCCTGATGGCAAACCTAAATCCCAATAGACCCTAATTCCTTAGGTGGCCTAGATTAATGAATTTGCATTAATATTAGGGATCATGTGATTACTAATAAACCTAACTCCATTCCTAGATGAAAGGTTACTAGGTGATTAAATTCAATTTATAATCGACGTCCCCATTCATACCAAAACACAAATCGAGTCAGGGGTCTACCACAACAAGCATAACACAAAAATTAATCACTAATATGAAGACATGAACATAGAATAATCATCAAGATAAATACATGATAATCACACATCTAATCCCAACAAAGGATTAACTACCATAAAAAGAGAATACAAAGAAACATAGATGAAGGAAAGAAGGGATTCCATGGAGCAATCCTCCACCCTCACTCCAAAAATCACGCCCCCTCTTTTTCTAAAAACCTTTAAAAAGTCCAAGTCTCTAAGAAATTATATCTCTTTCAATGGTCTCCTTATGGCCTCCTCTCAAACCCCCCTGGTCTTTGTATCCATCTAGCAATAAATTCCAGATTTTAATCTTTGATTCTCAACGCATCTTTGATTCTCAGTGGGTCCCTTTCATTTAATTCATGTGCATTTATTTCCTTGATTCACGTACTTTTCTATTCTCACTCACATTGCAAATCACTGTCTCTCTTTAGCCTTAATTAACGTGGACCCCTTTGACTAATTGATTTCAATTGTCATAAACCAACAATCCTTCTTTTCAACTTTTCATTACCCTTATCTTTATTTTTATTCACATAACTGTCCCATCAATCTTCCACATTAATAACGCACTAAACTTTTCCATTCAATACTCTTTATTTTTTCTCATCCAAAACCTTAACTCACGTTGAACCTCCCTCAAATGCCACTGAATCCAATTCATAATTCACCTTGATTTATGCTATCCTCCATTTTAAAGCCCAACAATCCAGCTCCATCATGGCTCATTTGGGCATTTTATCTTTAATTCCAAAACAACACCACAACACCCCTTATCCGTTCCAAGGAAAACTAACTAAAAATAAAATAAAGAATGCCTAATCTATATGAAAAAATGCATGCAAAAGTGTACAGAAAACATGATGTAAAATCACACATCAAATCACCCCAACTATTCAATGCTTGTCCTCAACAACCCGACCACAAGATCAAACAATCAAGGAGGATAGGAACCAAGAACATAAATACTAATCCAAATAATAGGCATTTTAAACAATTCAGAGGAGACAATCAATTCAAGTCCAATTAGAGGCTTAGGTTCCTAGACTCATTTCTCAATTATTTGGCACTCTTTCTCACTCAAGCTCACCCAACTTTTTATTTGCTGCCTCTTTCTAACATCACTCAAGTGTTTAGGGGTATATGACATTTCCTCAATTTTCCTCAAGGAATAATCCACCATAGGCTGACTATCAACCAAATCTCTACTTTATTAATGAAAACAATTTAAGAATCAAGAGGTCTTTTATTTGGTTGTAACGTGGCATGGATTAATCGTTAGGTGGGAAATCAATAAAAGGACATTTCAAAAGGCTACACAACATATCAACATTTCAACACATGACCTTCTAAAATACCTTCTTGTTTTCAATTCACTTTCCACCTTTCTTTTCTTTCTTTTCTTTTATTTCTCATTTCTTTTCTTTTTTTTTCATCCCCTTCTCTATTTTATTTTCTTTTCTCTTTTCTTTTAATTGGAGAGGAGATTTTTCAACTCAAGAGAATTATTTTTTCGATTCTTTTCCCAAACTTCACTACCTTTTTACCCTTTTGTAATACTAGAAGGTCCCTATCAAACATATTTATCAAAACATTTCAGGGTACCAAGAAAAGCATTTATTTTTTTTTTTTCTTTCAGGCTCAAAATTGGGCAACTAAGGGACATCATCATTCCAAGCTCGAAGGAGAAAAATACCTATTGCCTCAATCATTTTCAAAAATGTTTTCAAAAAAATTTTAAGCTTCAAAATGGTTTCAAGTCAAGTTCTAGAGAAAACAAACCAAGAGGAATAACACTCTACACAAAGAATGGGGTAAAATTTTGTGAGTACCCCTTTGGCTCAATATCTCACATTTTAGTTCAGAATCAATGAAAAACACAAATCCTCAGAACCATATGCTAATTATCAACTATCCAAGATCATCTCAAACATTTTCATTTGCAGCCATATCATAAGAATAACAAATTGGGTTCCACAATTCACTATCACAAATTATTTGGCACTTAGTTCCCACAATTGGATGCAAAGATCTAAGCAAGGGGCAATCTAATAATGTGATCATGCAAAACTATCATGCAAAACTATATGAATGCAACATGCAAAATGTGAATGCAAAATACCCCTACCCCAAGCTTAATAATTTACATTGTCCCCAATGTAAACAATCAAGTTGAAGAAAGGAAAGAAAAATAAAATAAAGCAAAAAATTGGAACGGCTACGAGGCGGAGCAGTGTTGACTTTCATTTATTAAAACTGCTTGAAAGTTGGGTTGCTTTTTCTTGTCTTCTTGCTCTTCCCTCCTTCCTTCTTACCCTGGAATCACTTGGCAATTTTATTAGTAAAAGAAAACTCTTGATCTTCTCAAATTATTCAAGAGTTTAAAAGTCAAAAACAAATCTAACTAAACAAAAAGGAAAATGGAAAAAGGAAAAGAAAAATTGGGTTGCCTCCCAATGAGTGCTCCTTTAATGTCACTAGCTTGACTTATTAAAAAGCATCCACCTGGATCCTCCTCCCGGATCAAATGGAAATTGGGGTGGTGATTGTAGCAGTAAAATAACTTTATTCTCAATTCCACCCAGCCATTGGGTGGAAACTCCCTTGACCTCTACAATTATAAATTCACTTCCTCTCGGGTCAAGTGGAATTTTCAAGAGGAAGGGAGAGACAAGGGAAGGGCTAACACCAATGTCCACACATGCATGCAAGCCAACATAATTATTTAATGCAGAAAATCAGATTGCTCAACATGCATGGTGGAGGAGTGCTTTCCAAATGCACCGCCTTCTCACTTGTTCCTCTCCAAGGATGTGTGGAAGGTAATTCCTCTTTTGTTGTTCACTTACCATCACCACTTCATCTTCATTTGATCCATTCCATAAGTTTTCCAGTCTTATGTGGTCTATGGGAATCTACATGGTGGTGGAGGTGGAAATATGAAAAAGGTTTCCAATCCTCCACGGAGAAGTTATATGTAAGCCTTCCTCATATAATCAATGTGGGGAGTAACATGGTCCATCAAACCATGACGCTCCCAAACCAGTTGTCTTCCAAAAGCGATGGAGGCTTTTCATGGTGGATAATAAAAATTTCCATGAATTTTGTCCACGACTACAAAGCTCAAAAAAAAAGATCAAATATATACAAAAATAAAAGAAATAAAACGTCTAAATTAGTTCCCCTTGTTACTAATGATATTGGCAAAACCAACCAACCGCAAAAACTTGTTGAGAAGGGAAGATACGGGTGAAGTAATAGGTGGTAAGAGGTTTATCGATCCACGGGGATTGGATGTCAACTACCAATTCCAACAACTATCTAGATAAAAGAGAAATCAAGAGAATTCAAAATAAACAAAAGAAAAGAAATAAAATAATTTTGTCTTTTATCGAACACTTGGAGTGAGAAATGATATGTTGGACCACCACATCTCTATGTATATGACTATACCTCCATTATTATATTAAAATCAATCCATAAATTACTCAACCCGATTCCTGATGGCAAACCTAAATCCCTAATAGACCTATTCTTAGGTGGCCTAGATTAATGAATTTGATTAATATTAGGGATATGTGATTACTAATAAACTAACTCCATTCTAGATGAAAGGGTTATAGGTGATTAAATTCATTTTATGTCACCCCCATTGATCCAAAACAATGAGTCATGGGGTCTAGCCACAACAAGATTACAAAATTAATCACTAATATGAAGAATGAAATAGAATAATCATCAAGATAAATAATGATAATCAGTTTACATCTAATCCAACAAGGATTTAACTCTCATAAAAAGAGAATAAAAGAAACATAGATGAAGGAAGAAGGGATTCATGGACAATCCTCCCTCCTCAAATCCCCCTCTTTTTTTCAAAAATCCTTAAAAGTCAAGTTAAAATTATATCTCTTTAATTTTGGCCTCCTCTCTCCCTTGTCTTTGTATCCATCAAATAAATTATTTTAATCTTTGATTTCTCAATCATCTTTGATTCTGTGTCCTTTGCATTTAATTCATGTTTGAGTTTATTTCCTTGATTCACGTTACTTTTCTATTCTCACTTTCACATTCAAATCACTTTGTCTCTCTTTACTTAATTAAGTGGACCCCTTTGACTAATTGATTTAATTGTCATAAACCAACAATTCCTTCTTTTTACTTTTCATTACTGCCTTATCTTTATTTTTATTCCTACTTCATTTCAATCTTCCCATTAATACTTGTTAAACTTTTCCATTCAATACTCTTTATTTTTTCTCATCCAACCTTAACTTTCACGTTGAACCTCCCTCAAATGCCACTTGAGATTCCAATTCATAATTCACTCTTGATTTATGCTATCCTTTCTTCATTTTTAAAGCTCCAACTTAATCCAGGCTCCATCATGGCTCATTTTGGGCATTTTATCTTTAATTTCTGCAAAACAACACCACAACACCGCCTTATCCGTTCCAAGGGAAAACTAACTAAAAATAAAATAAAGAATGCCTAATCTATATGAAAAAATGCATGCAAAAGTGTACAGAAAACATGATGTAAAATCACACTATCACATATACTTGGCATTTACGGCATTTTCGGACATACTCCAGCCAATCGGCTTCCATTGTTAGCCAATAGTGACCATTTCGTAGGATCTTGTGTGCCATCATGTGACCATTGGCATGTGTTCCACATATCCCTTCGTGAACTTCTGTCATGATAGTCCGAGCTTCACGAGCATCAACACATTTTATGAGGACCCCATCATAGTTCCTCTTATATAGAATTTCACCATCTAAGTAAAAGGACATTGATAATCTACGAATCGTCCTCTTGTTTATTTCATTTGCTCCAGATGGGTATGTTCTATTCTTCATATATTGCTTGATGTCGTGATACCAAGGATTACCATCGAGCTCTTCTTCCACATGTGCACAGTATGCTGGCTCATCTTGTACCTTCACTTGAATAGGCCGGACGGTGGTATGGAGACCCAGCTTGGTCATAGCGGCTAATGTGGCTAAAGCATCCGCAAATTGATTCTTGTCTCGAGTCAAGTGCGAGAAAGTAATCTCATCAAACTTCGCAACTAACTGAGTCAAGTATTTCTGATACGGGATAAGCTTGGGATCTTTAGTTTGCCATTCGCCGTTGACTTGATAAATGATTAAGGCTGCATCTCCAAAAACTTTTAGCTGTTTTATTCCAAGACCGATTGCTGCTTGTAATCCACTTGCACATGCTTCATATTCAGCAATATTGTTGGTGCATTCGAATTCGAGCTTAACAGCCACTGGGTATTGCTTGCCCTCCGGAGAGACAACCACCGCTCCTATGCTGCTTCCATGCATATTAACTGCTCCATCAAAATACATCTTCCACATATCATCTTCCTCCGTTTCACCTTCTTCTAATGACAGTATCTCTCCATCAGGGAACTCGGATATAATTGGATGTCCTCCCTCAATAGGGTTTTCAGCTAAGTGATCAGCAATTGCACTTCCCTTAACGGATTTCCGGGTCACATACTTAATATCGAATTCTGATAATATCATTTGCCACTTTAAGACCCTTAATGATATGTGAGGACTTTCAAAGATGTACTTCAAAGGGTCCACTCGAGAGATTAACCAAGCTGTGTAGTATAACATGTATTGCCTGAGTCTCTTGGAGGTCCATACCAATGCGCAACAAGTCTTCTCAATTGCCATGTATCGGGCTTCGCAGTCATTAAACTTCTTGCTCAGATAGTAAATTGCATGTTCTCTCTTGCCGGACTCATCATGTTGCCCCAACATTGCCCCCATTGAGGTTGGGAGGATCGTGAGATACAGTATCAAAGGACGACCTTGAGTGGGCGGCACCAACACTGGTGGGTTTAATAGGTATGCCTTTATTTTGTCAAAGGCTTCCTGACATTCCTCATTCCATCTCCCCGGATTGTTCTTCTTTAATAGCTTAAAAATAGGCTCACACGTGCTTGTCAAGTTAGCAATGAATCGGGCAATGTAATTTAATCTCCCTAGAAAACCCCTTACTTCTCGTTCATTCTTGGGAGCTGGCATGTCCCTGATCGCCTTTGCCTTTTCCGACTGCACCTGTATTCCTTCCCTATTGACCACAAAACCCAACAATTTCCCGGTTGAGGCTCCAAACACACATTTCGTGGGATTGAGTCTCAGATTGTACTTCCTTAATCTCTCAAATAACTTATGCAAAACTGCTACATGACTTTACCCCTCCTTAGACTTAGCCACTATGTCATCCACATATACCTCTATTTCCTTATGCATCATATCATGGAACAATGCTACCATAGCGCGCTGGTAGGTAGCTCCGGCATTCTTCAGCCCAAAAGGCATTACTCTGTAACAAAAAGTTCCCCAAGGGGTGATGAAAGTCGTCTTCTCTTTGTCATCGACGTCCATGAGAATCTGATTGTATCCCGAATACCCATCCATGAAAGAGAATCTGTGGTTCCTTCTTTGTCTTTGTCTACGAGGACATCAATATGAGGCAATGGGAAGTCATCCTTCGGATTTGCTTTGTTCAGATCTCTGTAATCCACACACATTCTTACTTTTCCATCCTTCTTTGGTACTGGTACGACATTAGCAACCCACTCCGGGAGTCTCGACACTTCCACGAACCCAGCTTCTAACTGCTTAGTTACCTCTTCTTTGATCTTTAGTGACATATCCGGATGCATCCTCCTCAACCTTTTATTCTTCACCACCGTATCTGGGTACAGTGGGATTTTATGTGATGCTATCTCTGGATCCAATCCTGGCATATCTTTGTAGGACCATGCAAACACATCAAGGTACTCTTTAAATAGCGCGACCATTTCTGCACGTTCTGGATTATCCACTATTTTCAACTCCCTCTTATCTTCCTCGGTCCCCATATTAATCACTTCTATAACTTCATCATTTGAAGTGAACCCATTTTCTGAGCGCTCTATCATCTTTGTAAATTCCTCAATGGCTTCTTCTTCCTCACTAATCCCAGAATCGTCTTCGTCAACAGCCGAAAGGGAATCAGTAAACGAGGTTTCAAGGTTCCTTTTGTGAGACAAACCTTCGACAGTGGTGAGGTTCCTGAAAGAAGGTGTTTGAAACAAGATAAATATAGGCAAGGATATTATTCAAGAAATGAAACACAATTGATATAAGATAAAGGGCAGGGAAAGGAAGACACCAAGAAAAATGCTGAAAAATCATACTAACTCATTTTATTCATTTCTCAACCAAAGTAAACATCAGTTTATACGAGATACAAAAAGGTAATTACTTCATGGAAATAACATCAACAAATGGTTCAGACTGCCAATTGCCAAGGACCTCATTGTCAGCAGAGAGATAAATAACAGGGTTTCTTGCTTGCTCCTCTTCAAGTGCACTGATAGTAAAACGAGGGGAAGTCAACTTTTTTGGCGAGATCACTTCAGTTGATGCTGAGAAAGTATCTGTCAAGTGAGGGATATAATTAAATTCCTTTCTTTCTTCTTTCTTGCCTGAGAGTCAGGTACTTCATATTTTCTGCTAGAGAAGGATTGTATCCTAGTCCATGTCTTCCATCTCTTGTAACTGCTGCAATCGGTTGAGGGATCCCTTGGAGGCTTGCCCCTAGGCCTCTTCCTTTCTGATACCCATTCCTTTCTATTATACGGACTGCCACTTCATTCACATTTTGCATTGGTAGCTCCTCCTTCTTGCTCTCTGGCTTCAGGATTTCAAAACTACGTAGGGAATCATCCTCGACTTGCTCTGTACTTTCTACATATGGCACCGAAACAAGCTTTAAAAGCATGATTTCCTCTTCACCGCGGATGGTAATTACAGCCCCATCCTGAATATATTTCAGACACTGATGCAACGTTGATGGAACAACACCAGCTTCATGAATCTGAGGCCTTCCTAGGAGCATGGTATAAGCTGGCTGGATCTCCATGACTTGAAAGAGAACACGAAAACAACTAGGCCCTACTTCGAGGGGCAGAGTTATTTCCACTAAGATCCCTCTTGCTATCCCATCAAAGGCTCGCACAATCATCTCTTGGGGTGTCAAATCCGTCAAGCCTATGTTTAGTTGCTCTAGAGTGGACAACAGAATCACATTCAATGCCGAGCCACCATCTATAAGCACCTTCGCAATCACAAATCCTTTGCACCTTAGGGTAATGTGGAGTGCCTTAGGACTACCTCTAAACTTCGAAAACACCTCATCTTCCGAGAAATTGATCATGTTGATCCGCCTCACCGGATCCACCATGTTTACTACATTCTCTGGCATGACGTCGCGATTAACATAAGCTTCATTCAACACCTTCAATAATGCCTTACGATGCATCTCTGATGTGAGGACAAGCGACAAAAGGGATATTCTTGCCGGTGTTTTCTTCAACTGCTCCATCACATCGTATTCACTTTGCTTCATGATCTTCAGGAACTCTTCTTCTTCTTCTTCTTCTTCTTCCTTCTCTTTTCCTTCATCTTTGGTATTCTTCCTTGCTTCTTCTTCTACCGGCTCATAGTATCGCCCACTCTTTGTGATTCCTCCAATTCTCACAACATTAGTAACCTGGGCCTTTGAAGTTTCTCCTGCCCCTCCTACTAGCTCAACTTTCTGTTCATAATCCCATGGTACAGCGTGTGTATCGTTATAAGCAAAAGGAGTTGGCTTTTTCACCTTGACAATCACTTTTTCTGGTGCCAGCGCATCATTCATAGATGGTATCCGGATCACAATTTTTTCAACCACACTAACTTCTTCAGTCGTACCTCGCCTAGCTTGGATCACCCCCAAGGTAAGTAATCCTTGGACTCGGACCTTAAAGTCCCAACAAGTTTCGATATCATGCCCTACCTGCCCATGATGATAATCACAACTTAAATCACCATCATACTTCTCTTTTTCTCCGATCAGCTTCACCGGTGCAACAATATCATATCCTACTTTCTTGAGCCCTGCGAACACTTCTTGCATCGGGGTTCGCAATTCCAAAACCTTCTTGACTTGAGGCCCTTTTACTTCCAAATTATTCACGTTATTTCCCGCATTATGGTTTGGGATTGGGTTATTAACAATGCTAGACCCATAATCTTCTTCGAAACCCAATCTTCCACAAGCAATCAATTTTCTTATTGCTGTCTTAAAGGCCTCACATTCTTCAATGGAATGTCCCAGGGCATCCATGTGATATTTGCAAGTCAAGTTTGGATTGTACCAAGCAGGAAAAGGTGGTTCCATAGGCCGTACAGGGTTTCCAGCGATTAGGTGACGATCAAATAGTTGTTTGAACAAATCTGCATTGGAAATAGATAGTCTTGGGAAAGGAGGCAGGTTTTGATACTGGAAACGTCCCTGATTTGGAAAATTTGGGCGAGGTCGAGGGTAGCTTGGATGGTTTTGTTGAGGTGCAGGTGAATAAGGAGTATATGTTGGGCGAGTGGGGTTGTATGGTTGAGGGGTGGGGATGTTATTTATTTGGTTTTGTGGCTGTGTGATGGTTGGCGAGGTCTGTTGAGGTGGGTAAAATGGTGTTTGGGTCTGATATGGTGCTTGGTACCTTGGGTATGAAAGGACATGTCGAGGTCCAAAGTTTTGATGGTGTTGCACATAATTTGCTTCTGCTTCCTTCTTCTTGGGCTGGAACCCCTTCTTGGATGCACTGCCTTCCATGTCAGTTGGCAATTTCCTGGCTCTGGCTAGGATTTCAATTCTTTCCCCTGCAGCAATCAAGTCAGAGAAATCCCTATAAGCTACTCCTGCCATTGCTCCGATAAAGGGGGATCCCAGGTTTTCAAAAAAGTATGAGCACATTTCGGACAATATCAGTGGAGGCTGAACCTGAGCTGCCAAACTCCTCCATCTTTGTGCATACTGTTTGAAGGATTCATCACTCTTCTTCTGCATTGTAGTCAACTGTTCACGGTTCGGAGCTATGTCCAAATTGAATTTGTATTGATCCATGAACAAATCGGCTAATTCTGTCCACCGAGAGATCTTAGAATGGTCTAACTGAAGGTACCACTCTAGTGTGATTCCAGTCAAACTTTCATGGAAAAAACCAATAAGGAACTTGTCATCCTTAGACCAGATGGTCATTTTGGTGGCATAGCTAATCAAATGGAATCGTGGGTTCCCACTTCCGTCATATTTGGAAAAATCAGGAATTTTGAAATCCTTAGGAATCACGACATTTGTGGCAGGACAAAGTTCTTCAATCCTGAGAAGGCCATAAGTATTTGAGCCTTTGATCTCTTTTATTTGTTCTTCTACCTTTTCCATCCACTCTTCCTTCATCTTATCGGGTCCAAACTGAATTCCCCTTGATTGTTCAGGAATGGATGCATGGGGCTTTTCCCATGTAAGTCCTGCATAGCCAGCAGCCTCATGATACACATTCTCGATGGGGTGATATCCTTCCCCGATGGGGATCACTGTGGGTTGTGTAACCCGACATTCCCTGAGTAGGGTTATGGCTTATGCTTGAAAACATTGGCGCGGTTACCATGGAGAGGGCCGGCTGTATGCTTACACGTGTGTCATCTTCATTTCCAGTTCTATTTGCACCAAGCCTGCTAAGAGATTCCCTCATATCCTGTAGTATAGCCTCCAACCTTGCTTGAGTTTTAGAGATTTCAGTCACCCTTCCCCTCACTTCGTCTACTTCTAAACTCAAGTTCTTTCCTGTCTCAGGATCGTTGGCAGCCATCCTGGTCCGAGATCTTGTGTTGTGAACTCGAGTTTGATTGGTATCGTCTTTCTTAGGTCGCGCAATGATTCTTGAACCCTCAGATTCGTGTTTTTAGCTCTGTTTGAAAAATCGTCAATTATTATTATTATTATTAAAAGAAAGATAAAAGTATACTTCGAAAAACCATGAATTCTTTCTTTTGCGAAGGAAAGACCATTTTTGTAGCAAGCAACTTCACCCCGACACATAACTCTAGGGGCACATCCCCCTTAGGTTAATGCGTGGTTGATGACAAATCCATGGGAACATATGTCCCTCAATAGACAGCATCATTCACTAGCAATGCAATCATACAGGCCTACTTGAAACACACCATAAGATAGAGCATAATTTATTGATGGATGCAACCCCTAAAAAAAGCTTTTATTTCTTTGAAAAGAAAATACAATGTCTCCCATCTAACAGAATTACATCAAAAGTTTTAAAGTCTTCCTTTTGAACCCGCTAGCAAGACCCCTACAATACTTCATGAAGCGAGCTATTTTTGGAGGTATTGTAGATCCGTCATTCATGCGAGTTTGGACTAGTGCTTCCTCGAGGTGACCTACAAACTGATAGGTATGGTATTGCAGACTTCCTGAGAGGTGTTTATATCTTTTCTTCCAAGCATCTCTATCAGTCTTCAGATCTTTTGCCACGGATTCCCAGTTCTTTAGCCATTCTTCCTGTTGTTTGATCTCATCCTCATACTGTTTTTTCTCTCTTTCAAACATTCGGAGCCTCATCCACAACTGTTGCTCTTTTTCTTGCGATTTTTTCAATGATTCGCGTATAGTTGCAGCTGCATTCCAACCTTCGTCCGAGTAGCGCTCAGCATGAGTTAAGGCTTCTTGTAGAGATCCTATGCTTTCTTCCATCATCCGGATTGTCTGAATGTGCACTTCGATTTTTGCCCCCAAGTCTTATTTTTCTTTGAATATTTGTGCCAACGCCTTTTTTTGATCTTCTATCCTGGCTAGTAATCCTCGAACTTCCGACTCTTTCATATTCCCCTTCCTTGCTCTCTTTGCTGGAGTTGCGGTTTCATATGCATCGGCACATTCATCTTTCAAATGTTCTATCCTCATGTTTAACTTCTGGATTTGGTGTTGGAGTGCGTCGATGGTGATTTGATCTGTTTCATTCTTTTCCTCTAGCACTCTCATCCGGGCCATCATAACCTCGATCTTCTTTAACATTTCTGCTTCCATTTGCGGATTTTCATCTTCATGCGAGATTGGTCTCGAAATAACACGGTTGTCTTTCCTTGCTTTCCTCCATGCCTCGTAGTTTTTAGTACGAGAAATAATTTGTCTTCCCAACTCATTGGATCCCAGTACCCGGATGTTGCTCCAGGCGGATCTAACAGCTATTGTTGTATTCTTGACAACCTCGCATTCTTGATATAAGAACGAAATTCCACCTAACAATTCTTCAAGTGGTTCCTGTTGAGTCCATTTCAATTGTCGGATCACAAGTGCCGGAGAATATGACACGCAACCCCTTGGTCCCATCAAAGGAATATTCGAGAAATTCCCACAACTGAAGATGACTGTATTTCCTTTATACCAAGGACACATCCAGCAAAAAGCTTTCGAATCAACCTTATCAAATTCTTGTCTCCATTCATTGGGTTTGTGCGGCTTTATCGGAATGTGATGGAATCTCCTAAAAGGGTCATCAATCCCACTAACATAATTTCGAGCATACATGCGAGTCACGATCCAAACATACAACATTTGTGCACAACATCGTAATTTGCCTTGTTGACTTTCATGGCAAACTTGCAATGATAGGAATGTTTCTGCCAAAATTGCGGGAACAGGATTCACAGTATATTCTTTGACCTTGTAGTAGACATCCAAGGCTGCGTAATCCACCATGTCTAGTATAAAGGGGAAAAGCACCAGCCCATAAATGGTTAAAGCTAACACCCGCTTGAAGTTAACCCAATTATTTAGTCGTGCTAGTTCCTGGAGATAAACTTCAAGGAATCTTCGCCTTAGACCTCTGACAGCTCCTTTTTCCATTTTGTCTGATGGCTTCGGTAGAATTCCCAACAACTCTGCAACCTTCCCATCACTAACATGCTGGCCATAATAGAAATAAACACGAGACTCTCTTGGAAGAGGCATCCGTAGCATGTAAGCATATTCTTCTATACTCGGTGTCGTATCCAAATTCGGCAATTCGAAACACCTCAAATTCGGGTTCCAATATTGGGCCAAAGCACTCAAGCCCAAAGCATCTACATGTATGTGTAATAAGTCCAAAATCTTCCCATACTTGCTTGCAAACTCAGAACATACTTCTTTTGGCATCAAGCGACTGATTTCCATTAAAGTCCTCACATCATTGATTTTCACGTCGACTCTAATATTCTTCTTCAGGCCAATTGCATTGCTAGAGTTAGACTTTTCCGTTTCTTACTACACAGATAGTGTCTTTCCTTCACAAAAAAGAGTCACCTAAAAAATATTTTTTTACAAAAAATAAATAAAAATAAAATAAAAATAAAATAAAATAAATAAAACAATATATATATATATATAATATGTATTTTTATTTATTATTCATTTGTTTAAACACAAAGGGAAATGAAGTAAAAAATAAATAAATAAGTAAATGGATAGAAAAATACAAGAGAGATATGGTATGCCTCCAATTGTCTTAAGAGGTAGGGCCTAATCAAGGGTACCTATGATGGCAACTTCTAAGTCGAGCGGCCACTAAGTCAATTTAGTAGTATAGACTTTAGGACGGGTCTAGACTTCTAAAGGTTTTAGTCCCCAGATTGCCCTTGTCAAGGACCTAGTTCATGAACCTAATCACAAGTAGGGATAAACCCTCCAGGATGATTAGTCCATGACACTATTAACAATCCGAGTGGTGAGTCAACAAATATCAGAGAGGCACTAGGCCTTCAATGACAATGCTGAGTCACCGCCTAATCTTTAAGGTCCCACAAGCTCGGGTATAGAGCTGAAAGTGTGTGAAAATGAGTGTCGGTGTTGTGTGTGCTGGAGGCATACAAACCTGTACGATCCTAATACATAACTACTTGAACCTGCTCGACAAGCAAACAAAATAAAAATAAAAAATATCATGATCTTCTATCCTAATGTAAAAAATAATTATTAAAGCAAAAAGGAAACAAATATATAAAAAAATAAAAGAAAACAATAAAAAGGGGTAAACAATAAATACCAAAATGCACAACTCATTACTTAGGCTTGACTCTCGAAAATTTCCCCAGTGGAGTCACCATCTGTCGCAACCAGAAATTACGGCAGGAACGGCGATAAAAAGAAAATTTTAGGGAAAAAAAAAAAGTAGAGTCGCCACCAATTTTATTTAATTTATGAAAAATTGGAAAACCCTAAACAAAACGGTCTTTGAAACTAAGACGAGTTCGAGAGTCGGTTACGAGTAGGGAAGCTGTTAAGCACCCTACATCGCCCATCCTACAAATGGTACCTTGAATTAATCATGCAAAATTAAATTAATTATTTGTTTATCCCAAAAATTTTTGCAAGGAATGATTTGTTTATTTATTTATATTTTCTTTATTTTTATGTTTCTCTATTGTTTTTTTATTTATTTTTTTAAAAAAAAAGAAATATTATTGATAAATCCTAAATGAGGTTGAACACGGCACGTAAGTCCATAGGAAAACCTTAAAGCTAGGGGATTGAGCATGACACTTGTCATAGAGCAATCCAAATACTTAAATGAATTACTAATTAATTATCCACATTAAATAAATTAAAAAAAATAAAAATAAAGAAAAAATTAATTTTGGCTCGACGAGATGATTGATCTCGCTCCTACGTATTCCCTGCTTCGATGGGAAACTCAAAGTCACGTACTTCTTGTAGAAAATATTTTATTTGTTGATTTTTTTATTTTTATGAATTTTTTTTTTATTTTTTAAAAAAAGTTTTTTTTTTATCGAAAACTCCTAAACGAGATAGAACATGGCAGATACGTCCACAGAGCTATCTCATATTTAAGGAATTGAATGTGAAACCTCTCACAAAGCAATCCCAAAAATTTTTTTAGTGTTTTTTTTACCTCATTCTATTTTGTTCATTTCAACAAGAAGATCAAATCTAGTTTCATACACTTTTTATTAGCCCAGTTCTTTCCCTTTTTTTAAAAAATTTTAAACTCACTTAGTTTGGGCTCAAGTCCAATGACTTCTCCAAAATAAATATTCAGAAATAAATAAAAGAGATAATAAAATAAAAATAAGAAAAAAACAAAAGCTACTAAAAACCTATTCAATGTATCAGACACGAAAGAAAACATTGCAGAGAGCCCTTTCCTCTTCTACCTGCGTACGTGAGAACAGAGAAAGGGACCAAGGCAGTGATGCGGCGGTTTGACGGCGGCGGTGAGCTCGTGACCGGATCTGGGCAGCCAAGGGACGGCGAGACGGCCTCCTCTGGTGACCGCGACGCGCGATCGGTGCGGTGGGACGGCGGCTGCGGTTCGCGGAATGGGTTCTGCTTGGAGCTACCACCCGAAGCGACAACGCGCGATCGGAAGGGAGGTGGTGCGGTGATCTACGGCGGAGGCAGTAGCAGACGTGGTGTGAACGGCGATGTACGGTGGAGGGATCTGGGCAACGCGGTGTGAACCAGAGGAATAAGGGGAAGGAAACTCGGTGGCTATGGTGTTTTAAGAGAGATAAGAGGAAGAAGGAGAGGGATGAGAGGAAGAATGGATGAAAACCAAGAAAGAATGATCAAAAAAAGATGGGGAAGGACGTGAGTTTTTCTGTCCCCGAACAAAGGGAAGAAAATTTTTTGTTCTCTGATTTTTGTTCTCTGATTTGTTCTCTGATTTTTCCTCTCACTGTTGTTGTTCTGCCTTTTTTTTTTTTCTCTGCGTTCTTGTTGTTATTTTATAAGCTAGATTGTTATGGTTTTGATCCTAAAAGTCTGCTTAGAGATTAAAGATTTTATCTCAGATTTAATATGGAGCCAAAATTGCCAAACCTTATCTGCCAAAACTAAGATATTTGCCCATAGATTCAAATTCAAAATGCGTGGGTTGCTGGGTTTGTTTTAAAGGGATGAAATGGGTTTTAAAAAAATCTTTTTATTATTTTTATTTTCTTTGCAATTTTTATTTTATTTTTTTTTTTAAAATTTTTAGTGAAGCCTAAGAGACCCGGTCAAAATGGGGTATTCACAAACAATCATACAGAATCAATTAATAATCATGAAAAAAAATTCTTTGGTTTACCGATTTTTTTTTTAATAATCATGCAAAATCATGCGAAATTGATACCAAATTTGAAATTTTCAATTAAACACCAACTTGCAGTTATAATATATCGGATACTTAATGTCATTTAATTACATAGTAACTCAAAATATGTGCAATAATCTAACCTAATAATGACCTCAATAAATCACGAATTGCAAGAGTAGGTAAATCAAAAATTGTGGAAGTATAATCCGTAGAATCAGCAAATATTCGTAAAAATCTGAAATCTGATATATTATTTTTAATGCAATGCAAACTGAAATTTAAATGCACACTCGATTATAAATAGGTATGCTAATACCCAGCTCAATTGCATCGACCCAACATTCCCCCCTCTATTACCATCTTTGCTTTATTGCCTTCTTTGCTTTATTTGCTTTATTTGTTGCATATTCAATGGCTGCCCCCAACATGTTTTTGTAGGAATGTCATAAATGCTTCAATTTTGATTATGATGCTAATTGTATTGCTCATTTTTTGTATGATTTTGACAGTTTTGATATGATTTAATGGTTAAGATTTCTGTTTTTCTTTCACTTCTCTCATTGTTTTTTTTTTTTTGTTTAAGATGTTCCTTCTTCATCTTTAAGAGACTCATCCTCTCAAGCACAAATCCACATCTTCTCCAAACTATATATTTTCTTTGTCCATTCTTTTTCTTTGCCCAACTCAATTGAATCACTCCCAATTGAATGTAATTTTGATTTTGATATAAATATAGTGTTTGTTTTTAACAAGTCCTTCAAGTTTTCAAGAGCATGAACATTATGTTGACAAGCTCCATCTACAACTACCACGACATTAGTAGTGAGAACACATTGAGGAATTTGTGCCTCATTCCCACTTCTAACACTTTATGATACAATTTCTTTCTTGTTATTTTTATTTATATTATCATTCACACCGGGTTCGTTAATTTTAGCTCCATTTCTTGGGTTCGCTTCTCCTCAAGTGCATTTAACCATGTATTGGTGGCATACAATCATGAATTTAATTGCAACAATGTCCAAGACAATGCTCAAGATCTTCAAGGGTTGAAAATGAAACGGGGTGAAGAATATTGTTCCGATGTTTGATTTTCCCTCGTTTTCTTTCAATCTTTTGTTTTTCTATAATTGTTTATGGCATTTAATTTTTTGTTTTTGTCCACCCAAATGTAATTTTTTAGTGGAATGCATTATATAATTTGTTTGTAATATTTTATTCATCTAATAAATGTCAATATATACTCTTTTTTTATTTTAGTCCCCGAAAAGATATATTTGCCTTCTCTATACAAGTATTTTTTAAAAATTAATTTGTTGATATTCTATCTCAGTCTATACAACCACTCGAGGAATTTCTTTAATAACGCCACTCGCGAACCCTTTCTACTTTATTTGATGCTTCTGTCAAGTTTGGATATTTAGTAGTACCTTATGAAAAATGTGTTAAGGTTCCCCACATCTTGCTCCAAGGTCACTCATAATCAACAATGGTATTTAATGAATAATCAAAACATACATAATTAATCATTTTACATTAAAATATATTAATATCTACATGAAAATTGATTAATATTTAAATTACACAGTAGAAGTATTATGGAAATATGTATACATATGAATTATTATAGAAAATTACACTTTAGTATAATTTAAGTACTATTTTTGTAATTTATTGTTTCAGTAATTTTAACATTAATATAATACTTTATTAATTTTTTATCTTATCATGTGATTATTTTATTGAATCAATTGAAGATTTTTTTTCTTTTGATAAAATTGAAGATTTTCTTATATCTACGTAAATCTAAATTTTATTTTACCTAATTCATCTAGATTTAATTATATGATAAAAAAAATCAAAATCATATGATTGTTTTTTTTAATCTTCTCCATACAAATTTAAAAATTAAAATCTTAATAACTTCTTAATATTATTTTCTTATTTATTATATTCTCAACTAATTAATTTATAGAAGATATTTTATTTAAAAAAAATGTGATTTTTTTTTACACATTGATGTCTATATGCAAATGTAAGTTAAACAATACAAAAGTTATAGATCCGGAAAACTCCTAGGGATGAATAAATTATTATTATTTTTGTTGAGCCACGGGATGAATATTTTAATCAAAAGCAATAAAGAAGTTTAAAACTTGCGAAGAAATTTTCCTTTAAACACGGGAACGAATATTTTACATAAAACCAACAAATGTAACACCCTCTTGGGCATTACTTTGTAAATACATGTGGAATTTAAATTAAAAAGATAATTTACTGGTTTCTTTTGGAAAATAATTTATATAAGTACGTAAGCGTCTGAAATTGGGTATATAAAAAAATTGTCACGACTTCAAGCCTAAGCCTTGATCGACACACATGCTTACTGTCCCAGCCTGACAAGCCTATTTAATTTAAAGATATACTTGAATAAAAGTTAGTATTTTTACGAAAATTTAGACAGAGTCTCCACTGTAATTCGAACATCCCAGGTAAAACAACACCTGCTAAAATAATTACATTTTCATTCCAGTTACACCAGATACAACCAGGCATTAATATGCTAAAAAAAAATAGTTATATCAATAAGCTATACAAGAACAAAAGGAACAGCTTAGGTTTTTATTCAAAAGATATGCTCTCCGAGCCATAAACATTCCATTTTAAAATAAAGGCTCTGAGTCATACTCATACATACTATCAAAAATGATCTAAGTCTCAAACCCTAAGCTGGTCATTCTAAAAGTTATTCCTAAGGAAAACTCACGTGGTCATTCCACGATCAAGTACTTCATCAAACAACTAGATCTAAGTCTCTGAGTGACTTAGGGAGACTCCTCTGCACCATCTGTACTAAAGTACCTAGGGTACAATAGCGAACCAGAAGAAACCTGATATATCTGTAAGGATGAGATACCGACAAATGGATATATCACACAACAACCATATACACGATACATACATCACCTCAGCACATTAACATTTAATTATTATACAGAGATAAAATGACAAGTGTCGTATCAGTGGGTCTCATGCTCCAATCAATCAGTTTTATAAAGAGAATGCATTACACTTCAATCATCAGGCTTTAAACTTAATCTCATGAGATACCAACACCGTTTTATCATTAAGAAAGAAAGAGTTGATCAGGCTCATACGCCCCGTTTGGCAAGTTGTCTCCGTCACCTCATGCGCCCGGATCAACATCATCACGAATCCCTTATAACAGCCATTCGGATGTATACCTCATCGAATACCACATCTTAAGCGGGTATTCGGATAACTCAAGCACGTCTGCTAAGGGGAAATGCATATGAATAAAAGACTTTTCGTTATCGAGACTTTTCTTTGTGTTCACTCTTTTCCGTTGTCGAAGCCCAAAGCTAACGACTCTTCACAATTTTCATTACTTGAAAATCAATAACACAGGACACGCAGTCCGAGTTCTCAATCACAACACCTTAGACCGATGCCGGAGTCCGAGGTTGTGGTCGTCGAAACAATTATAATTTTATCCATGTTTTATTTCAACATAATAAGGACTCCTAGCCCATAACAACGAAATTAGGACACAGTCCTCAATTCCAAAATCAGGACTCCTGGCCCATAATATCACGATTAGGACCCTTGGTCCATAATTCTTGACACGGATCCCAGATCATGTGCATACAACTGAATACTAGAGGCGACGTCTCGCGAACTAGTATTCTCTTTTACAAGTGCATACTTTTCGCTCAGTGAAAATCAAAAACCAAAACAAAACCTCGATCACTTATCCAAGTGACCGGAACATTTCTAAATCATTTAGGAGAAAATCTTTTTCTTTACAAAGTCCTTTATAAAACATTTGGAAATTCGTTTACTTTTGAAATCCTTGATGGAATAAAGTCAATTATTTTCAAATGGTCTTTCCTTCATAAAACACGCTGTTCGAAAATGTTTTCTCTCGTATAAAACTTTTGATCATAAAAATATAGTTTCCTTCAACTCAAAATCACTTCAACATTTTTCTAAAAACCAAAATCTTATTCTTCTGAAGTAAGCACTTTAAACAGAGGACTTTTATAAGTGGACCCAAAACTTTCAAAGTTCTATTCAAGGCTTTTAATCCTTATAGTCATTGGGCACAGACTCAAGTCCGGCTTTGCCACGCACACACACAGCTTTTGATCATAATACTCAATCAAACACATACACACATACACATGGACATTGAATATCCCTAAGCAAACTCCCCTTACCTTTAAATACAAGTAAATGATCCTCGTCTTAATACTCACGTTAGCTCCAAAAGTGTAATTATCTACTCCATCAAGCAACCATAGCTATGTTCAACGTAACGGAGAGACACAAACCAAGCATGATAACAACAAACAAATTCACCAATTCAATTTTTCATCCTCAAAACATATAATCAAAAGAAACCATAAATTTAATTCAGTAAATAAAATCGATTTCTCAATAATATCGATTTGGGTAAAAAGGATCCATAATTAAAATTGGGGAACATTTAGTTTGATTTGAGAAACATGAAATTAAACTTAGAAATCTCAAATTAAAGATCATAATTTGAATAAAACATAGTTAATTTTATAGAAACACAGTCGATTTCAAATAAAAATCAAATTGGGGTTTAGGATTCCTAAACACAATTTGGGTAAAACTCATTTTAATTACAGAATAATGAAATTGGTTTAGGGAACACAAATTCATAGTCCCAAATGCATAAAACAAGCTTCAATTTCAAGATTGGAAGCTGAATTAAAAAGGTTAGGGTTAGGGTTTCAAATCAATTTGGGGGAAATGAAAGAAAGAGTGAAATATAGGTAAAACAACTCACCCAAGGTGGAAGAGGAAGAAAGCACGGCGGCTGCCTTGGAGGTACAGCGGTGATGGCATCACAACAGCTTTGGCGAGCGGCTTTGAAAGACGGCTGGACAGGGTTTTTAGCTAACCAGACGAAGGAGAACGCGAACAGAGATATCATGGGAGCATTGCGGTGGTCGAAACTGGCGGTCCTGTGGCGGCGATCTGGCGGTGAATGGCGGAGCAGCTGCCAGGCGCGCGTGGGACGAGGCTGGGTTGCGGCTGTCTTCTCCTCGTGCGACGTAGTCCAACGGTGGTCACGCGGTTCCGAGCGGCGACGGACGACGGCCTGGACAATGACGCAGCGGCGAGTTCGGGTGGTGCTCGTGGCGGCTGACGCGACGCACAGCAGATCCGCCTCGACGTTGAGCTCGCGTGGTCTTCTTCCTCCCTCTAGGTGGTGGTGGAGGATGAAGATGAGGTTGAAGGGAGGAAGAAGAAGAAGAAAGAAAGAAGGAGAAAGAAAAAGAAAGAAGAAGAAGAAAAAAACCAGAGAAAGAAAAGAGAGAGAAGAAGAAAAAGAAAGAAAGATAGGGGGTTACGGGTCATTAAAGGGGAGTGGAGTGAGAATTTTTTATTTTTGTATTAGCGGGTATAAAATGAGTGATAAATATTAAGCTTAATATAAACATGTTATTATTTTTTGGAATCTAAAAATAAAGATTGATAAATATATGATTTTGAAATTCAAATTAGAGTAAAGATTAATAGTTGAACTGATCAACTAAGAAAATACTCGACCCAAAATTTAATCTCCGATTAATATCAAACCAGTTTATTTTCAAGTCTAAAATTAAATAGGATAAAATATGAAAATACTTTTCTTTCAATCATATTATTTAAAACACTTTTCTGTATTGGTAATAATAGTGACTATAATGTAATTTATTATCTAGTAAGCGTGCATTCACTTAAATAAGTCAGTGCTAACGCATCCGATAAAATAATTTGAAGAGAGCAATTTAATTACTCAACTAAACCACATAACAAAAGAAACATAAACATCCAAATAAAATAATTAATCATATGTGTAAAAACTAGGGTGTTACAATACTACCCCTCTTAAAAAAAAACCGTCCTCGAAATTTCGTAGCTCGAAACTTAACAAGATTTTGTAATCACACCTTGACCCTAAAATCTCACTTTGTATTCTTGTTGCTTCATTCCTTTAATCTATAACTGTATAACAGGATCGATTCTTATGTCATTCTATTTATCCTTTAACTACATCTGAGCTTGAGTTGCACATGATAAACTTTGCACCAAGAACCTAAGAAATTCAATTTTCTTATTGAGATTGAACCTTACTACATCCAACATAGTCCGTTCCCTTCTTAATTCCTCTTGAATCTATTTCCTTCTTCGCTTTCATATCCTTCATTTGCTTCTCATTTTCAATTTGGTTCTCAAGCCCCGTTAATAACCCTAGTTTAAGAGGTTTCACATGCACATCTACCCTATTGCCCAAGGAAAATACACAACTCCTAACAATTCCTCCATCTAAAGACATAGCTCTATCATAGCCCTTATCTCATATATTTGAAGCCAATAAAAGAGATTATAAAATAGAGTTTCTCCGAGGCCATAACCCCTAGGAGTTGCACCAAAACAAAGCCAAGAAATCCAGGTGGACACTCCCCCAATGGTAAATCTTGGATTTAAAATGTCCAGTTTCCACTGTGGATCATCAACCACATATTTACCAAAATAAGACCTCAAAGATTAGAAACATTTTGCCATAGCTTCTCACACTCGAAAGACATAATCAAAACTTAATCACTTCTTGCCTCAAAATTTGTCCACTAGCAAAACTTCTTCAACACCTTATCTTCACGACGGACATCAAGCTCAACACTAACTTTACCCCATCATACATCAACTTTCAACTCAAAGTATACAATTGTAGTCTTAGTTTCCTTTGAACATATTCCACCACTCTAAATTATATCATAGTCATTCATTTCAATCTTAAAGAATACGATTACACTCCTTCATGCAACTACAACCAAAAGGAATCACTTTAGTTTGAATTATCCAAAATCATAATTCTTAAACTTTTCTAACAACTTAGTTTCACTCAAGAACTCATCTTTACTGCTCCCCTTCCGCTTAGGGAAAATTACTATAACCATTTTCCTGTCAATCTTCAAACTCATAAAATAAATCTTAATTACAAACATCTGATCATTACTTTAGATTCCTCTAGCGACATTCTGCCTCATTCATGATAAGGTCTACTGTAATCGTCCTACTCACTGATGTTGAGTTTAAGGGTTTTCGTATTACCAGTCACATCAACACAACAAAATTCTTATCACCTCCTACTTATTCTGCTATAGGAATAACGATACTTAGGTACTATATTTACTCTCAGCTAACCTCACCTTTTTAAGAATTAGATCATTTCTTATTTGTCAATCGAACTCAGGGTGATAAGCTGAACTTGACTTCAACCTGGTTCTTAACGCCCGATGTAGACTTCACCAGTCGATCCACGATCACTTGAATTCAAGCAAGACTCATATAGGCCTTCAGTAAACTCATAACAAAGATTCATGGCGATGCCAATATCTTAACGAGGAAGGTCTCAATTGTTATTTTTCACTGTACTCGACTAACTCTGACATCTTGATGTGGAGATACCCAACTCAAGATTGATGAGATAGGTCACACATCGACGACATTTGGAGAATACGTAGAACTAAGATGATCAACGACGACAAGTACTTTCGAACCGCAATAAGACATGACCTTGGTGATTGTAAAAGAATTTATGAAGAAAAGAAATTTTTTTCTTGATTTCACTTTCACATAAGCATAGAAAAGAATTTCACTAATTTGAAGGATACTGGAACATCCAGTATGGAAAAAGATCCTTCCATCAGGTTCGTGGGTGTAAAAATGCATGATCAATACACATTTACAAACATGAATCTAATAAAGTTCATTCTTCCACAAGAATCTTCCAGCTGATTTAAGGAATCAAAGGGTGAATAATTTCTAATCCAAAGAGGATAAATTCTTATTCTTAGTACAAAGAATTTACAAAATGATGACCTTCACCTCTACCAAAAATAGAAGTGACGAAACTAAAAATAGAAGTGACGAAACTAAGTTTCACCAAGAAACTTCTGCTATCACGAAATTATCTGTGTTATAACTCAAGAAATAGTCATAACCACTTCTCTCAACAAAATGTGAAAGTACCCAGACCAATGGATTTCGTTAAATCAATTCACTCAAATGTCTAACACATCGAGGATTATTTAGAAGTGTGAGTACGACTTCTTACAAACAAAGAAATGAATAACTGGAAATTCATGAATTAGCATAACTAATTCATAAGTCCTGACAGATTGCAAATTAAAATCAGAAAATATGTCTGACACATACCAACTTCACCGTTGTGATTATCTAATACAATCATAGGATTTGAGAAATAAATGTCAACTGACAAATACAAGAGAAGCAAATGGTACAGTGGATAGTTTTTTAATCACGAGACACTCACCCAAGATCGAAAATCCACTCGATTCGTCTTGGTTCCAACCAACATACAAGTCTTCCTAGCCATGCTTAGTATGACCACCTTGAATTGGGTACGATTCCGGACAACTTAATCAATCGATCAAACATACAAAGGGTTGATCTTTCTTCATAAACTGAGTCGACGACGCAAAACCTTATATAGATCATCACTCCAATCTGGTAATAACTTGTCTTCAAGTCGATCTTTTAGTAGACGACAACTCCTTGCAATTGATTTACCGAATCAACTATGCAAGTCAGAGAATACTTGTTCATAATTCGTCCTTTTACTTAGTTGTCAGAAAATCCATACGGTGACACGAGCCTTCACACAACATTGGTGCTTCACAATGGAAAACACTCGGTCTAACAAACGGTTCAGACCACTGATCTTTCAGTTGAATCGAGTCATCCAACTCGTTTTAACTTTGTAGGCAACATCCTACACAAAGCGACAAAGATCTAACCGAATCCAGAAACTAGATCAATCTAAAATCAATGTCCTTTGCTAACCATAAACCTAAAATATTTCCAGGGAACACTCCCAGAAAAACCCTTACACAAGCACCTTGTTTCGAATGTCTGACGCGATTCGCAAGGATAATCGAATGTCATATCCGAACCCAAGTAACATTCAAGATCTACGGTCTCCCAGGACATAAAACCCTTGGAAAACCATCAAGAAACATATACTTGTGCGTTAACACACATTGCTTCAACAAGAAACAATTCAAACAAGAACCAACCAGAGATCACACAACAAAAACATAACAGACCTATTCCCCAAAGATCCTGAAAGTCTCGACCAGCTCTGATACCACTTTGTAACACCCCCATTGGGCATTACTTTGTAAACACATGCGGAATTTAAATTAAAAAGATAATTTGCTGGTTTCTTTCGGAAAATAATTTATATAAGTACGTAAGCGTCTGAAATTGGGTATAAAAAAAATTTGTCACGACTCCAAACCTAAGCCTTGATCGACACACATGCTTACTATCCTAGCCTGGCAAGCCTATTTAATTTAAAGATATACTTGAATAAAAGTTAGTATTTTTACGAAAATTTCGATAGAGTCTCCTCTGTAATTTGGACATCCCAGGTAAAAGAACACCTGCTAAAATAATTATATTTTCATTCCAGAATTCCAGTTACACTAGATACAACCAGGAAGTAATATGCTAAAAAAAATAGTTATATCAATAAGCTATACAAGACCAAAAGGAATAGCTTAGGTTTTCATTCAAAAGATATGCTCTCTGAGCCATAAACATTCCATTTTAAAATAAAGGCTCTCTGAGCCATACTCATACATACTATCAAAAATAATCTAAGTCTCAAACCCTAATCTGGTCATTCTAAAAGTTATTCCTGAGGAAAACTCACGTGGTCATTCCTCGATCAAGTGCTTCATCAAACAACCAGATATAAGTCTCTGAGTGACTTAGGGAGACTCCTCTGCATCATCTGTACTAAAGTACCCAGGGTACAATAGCGAACCAGAAGAAACCTGATATATCTGTAAGGGTGAGATACCAACAAATGGATATATCACACAACAACCATATACACGATACATACATCACCTCAGCACATTAACATTTAATTATTATACAGAGATAAAATGACAAGTGTCGTATCAGTGGGTCTCATGCCCGAATCAATCAGTTTTATAAAGAGAATGCATGACACTTCAATCATCAGGCTCTAAACTTAATCTCATGAGATACCAACACCGTTTTATCATTAAGAAAGAAAGAGCTGATCAGGCTCATACGCCCCGTTTGGCAAGTTGTCTCTGTCACCTCATGCGCCCGGATCAACATCATCACGAATCCCTTATAACGGCCATTCAGATATATACCTCATCGAATACCACATCTTAAGCGGGTATTCGGATAACTCAAGCACGCCTGCTAAGGGGAAATGCATATGAATAAAAGACTTTTTGTTATCGAGACTTTTCTTTGTGTTCACTCTTTTCCGTTGTCGAAGCCCAAAGCTAGCGACTATTCACAATTTTCATTACTTGAAAATCAATAACACAGGACACGCAGTTCAAGTGCTCAATCACAACACCTTAGACCGATGCCGCAGTCCGAGGTTGTAGTCGTAGAAACAATTATAATTTTATCCATATTTTATTTCAACATGATAAGGACTCCTAGCCCATAACAATGAAATTAGGACACACAGTCCTCAATTCCAAAATCAGGACTCCTAGCCCATAATATCACGATTGGGACCCTTGGTCCATAATTCTTGACACGGATCCCAGATCACGTGCATACAACTGAATACTAAAGGCGACGTCTCGCGAACTGGTATTCTCTTTTACACGTGCTTACTTTTCGCTCAGTGAAAATCAAAAACCAAAACAAAACCTCGATCACTTATCCAAGTGACCGGAACTTTTCTAAATCATTTAGGAGAAAATCTTTTCCTTTACAAAGTCCTTTATAAAACATTTGGAAATTCGTTTACTTTTGAAATCCTTGATGGAATAAAGTCAATTATTTTCAAAGGGTCTTTCCTTCATAAAACACACCGTTCGAAAAGGTTTTCTCTCGTACAAAACTGTTGATCATAAAAATGTAGTTTCCTTCAACTCAAAATCACTTCAACATTTTTCTAAAAACCAAGATCTTATTCTTCTGAAGTAAGCACTTTAAATAGTGGACTTTTATAAGTGAACCCAAAACTTTCAAAGTTCTATTCAAGGCTTATTAAGGCTTTTAATCCTTATAGTCATTGGGCACAGACTCAAGTCCGGCTTCGTAAACTTTAATCAACAGTAATATATTCACAACAATAATAATATTACAGTTAATGACAATTCATCACATATATATATATATATATATATATATATATATATATAATTCATAACACTTTAAATCAAGTAACGTTCAACTTCAAGTAATAATCACAATAGTTCAAGTAAACAAGTCATTCAAGTATTCGCTCAATATCACCATAATATTCACAACACTCAATTAAACACATACACACATGCACATGGTCATTGAATATCCCTAGGCAAACTCCCCTTACCTTTAAAGACAAGTAAAGGATCCTCGTCTTAATGCTCACGTTAGCTCCAAAAGTGTAATTATCTACTCCATCAAGCAAGCATAGCTGTGTTCAACGTCATGGAGACACAAACCAAGCATGATAACAACAAACAAATTCACCAATTCAATTTTTCATCCTCAAAACATATAATCAAAAGAAACCATACATTTAATTCAGTAAATAGAATCGATTTCTCAATAATATCGATTTGGGTAAAAAGGATCCATAATTAAAATTAGGGAACATTTGGTTTGGTTTGAGAAACATGAAATTAAATTTAGAAATCTCAAATTAAAGATCCTAATTTGAATAAAACATAGTTAATTTTATAGAAACACAATCGATTTCAAATAAAAATCAAATTGGGGTTTAGGGTTCCTAAACACAATTTGGGGACAACTCATTTTAACTAAAGAATAATGAAGTTGGTTTAGGGAAACACAAATTCATAGTCCCAATAGCATAAAACAAGCTTCAATTTCAAGATTGGAAGCTGAATTAAAAAGGCTAGGGTTAGGGTTTCAAATCAATTTGGGGGAAAATGAAAGAAATAGTGAGGAAGAAAGCATGGTGGCTTCCTTGGAGGTACAGCGGTGACGGCATCACAACAGCTCCGGGGAGCGACTTTGAACGACGGTTGGACAGGGTTTTTAGCAAACCAGACAAAGGAGAACGCGAACAGAGATATCATGGGAGCACTGCGGTGGTCGAAACTGGCGGTCCTGTGGCAGCGATCTGGCGGTGAATGGCGGAGCAGCTGCAAGGTGCGCTTGGGACGAGGCTGGGTTGCGGCTGTCTTCTCCTCGTGCGACGTGGCCCAACGGTGGTCACGCGGTTCCGAGCGGCGACGGACGATGGCCTGGACAATGACGCAGCGGCGAATTCGGGCGGTGCTCGTGGTGGCTGACACGACGCACAACAGATCCACACCGACGTTGAGCTCGCATGGTCTTCTTCCTCCCTCTAGGTGGTGGTGCGCGGCGTTGAGATGAAGAGAAGGAGGATGAAGATGAGGTTGAAGGGAGGAAGAAGAAGAAGAAAGAAAGAAGGAGAAAGAAAAAGAAAGAAGGAGAAAGAAAAAGAAAGAAAAGAGAAAGAAGAAGAAAAAAAAAAGAAAGAAAAATAGGGGGGTTACAGGTCATTAGTGTGTGTGTGTGTGTGTGTGTGTTTGGAATTTCTGATTTTTGTATTAGTGGGTATAAAATGAGTGATAAATATTAAGTCTAAAATAAATATGTTTTTACTTTTTGGAATCTAAAAATAAAGATTGATAAATATATGATTTCGAAATTCAAATTAGAGTAAAGATTAATAGTTTAACTTAGGGGTGACAAAATGATCCATTTGTCCACTATCCATCCAATCCATCCATGAGAAAATCCATCCAGTCCATCCATTTATAAAAACATAATATAAATGGATTGGATGGATTTGATTATTTTTTTAGTGGATGGTTTATGATACATCCAATATTTTTTAAAATCCATTGGACCAACAATAAAAAATGTAATGGATCAACTTTTATCCATTCCAAAACCAATTTATTTTTTCATATTATTTTTGACCAAATAAAAAAAACCTCCATTTGTAACAAAAAAAAAACACTCCATCTAATTTTCTCTTCCGTTCCCTATTATTTTTTCTTCACTATTTTTTATTTTTTTTATCTTTTTTTTATCTTTTTTTGTTATGTTAAGTATTAACTAATTAATTGTTCTCAAACACCAGTAGTAGTCCACGTTATCACGTACGTTTTATTTTTCCGTTGTCTTTTTTTTTTGTTGAGAAACTTAAAAAAAAGTATTAACTAATTGAAAGCACAAAAAGTTGTAACAAGTTTCGTAAAACAATGTCATGAAATGTTGTGACAAAACCTCTGTAGATGCACATAACCAATGACTCCCATATGATAATAGAAAAATGATTGTGATACAAAATGGTCGTGAGATAGAGTGGAGAGAGAAAGTAGGAAAAAAAAAGAGAGAGAAAGGGTAGAGAGAGAGGAAAAAAGATGAGAGAGAGGGTGAGATAGAGATAATATTTTAAATTTTTTTACAAATTATTTTATAAAAAAATATTTTATGGATGTATAAAAGTGATATAAAATTATTTAATTTCTTAAAATAAATTTTAGTGGATAGATTGAATATCCATCAATGAAAAGTTGTTAATGGATGGATTTTATTTAATGGATCATGGATGGATTAGATTTTTTTAATGAAATTTTAATGAATTATAATGGATTAATGGATTGTTTTTAATCCATCCGTTAAGATCCGAATAAAAATTTATCCGATCCATCCATTTGCCACCCTTAGTTTAACTGATCAACTAAGAAAATACTCGGTCCAAAATTTAATCTCTGATTAATGTCAAACCAGTTTATTTTCAAGTCTAAAATTAAATAGGATAAAATATGAAAATACTTTTCTTTCAATCATATTATTTAAAACACTTTTTTGTACCGGTAATAATAGTGACAATAATGTAATTTATTGTCTAGTAAGCATGCATTCAATGAAATAAGTCAGTGCTAACGCACCCGATAAAATAATTTGAAGAGAGCAATTTAATTACTCAACTAAACCACATAACAAAAGAAACATAAACATCCAAATAAAATAATTAATCATATATGTAAAAACTAGGATGTTACAACCAACATATATGAATTGCTATGATTTCTATGATAAAATTATACTTTATTATTTTAGTACTTTTTTAAAAAGAATTTAGTACTTTTATTATTGTTGTTATTAAAAGTATTTATATATAAATATATATATTATTTTGGAAAATAAAAGATAATAATTTTATAAAAATATATTTCTTTCTCAATTATTATCTTCTCGCCAAATGATTGTTTTTTGAAGGTTTTCTTTTAATTACGTGATAGAAACCAAATTAAATTCATCTTTTTATCTTTTCCTTGAGAATTTGAAATTTAAAATCCCTTTAAAAATTTAAATATAAAATCTGAATAATTTTTAGACAGATTAATATTTCTTTCTTTCTTATTTTCTCCTCACCCAACTAATTTTTCAAGTTCCATTTATTCTAAACATATTTATTTTATGACTAATTAATTTAGATTTAATTACATGACAAAAAAATAATGTAAAAATTTTTATGATTGTTTTTTGCCTGTTCCATATAAATATAAATTTAAAGTTTTAATAATTCTAGACAAATTAGTATTTTTTTTACTGGGAAAAATTAGTATTTATTATCCTCTCACCTAAATAAATTATTAAAGATTATTTATATGAGTAAATTTGAATTTTCTTTTATTAGTTAATTTATATCTATAAATAGGTTAATATAGAAATAACAAAAAATGAATAGAATAAACAGAGATAAATATTACACGTAAAGACATGCAAGAGAGAAAACTCAAAAAATATAGGAATGAATAATTACATAAAAACATGCTTATGTACAAATTTCTTTTTGACAAGTATACTTATAAATGTTTGGAAGGATCCTTGGGTTCGGGTGAAATGAAATAATTTTATTCCTCCTCAATATATATATATATATATATATATATATATATATATATATATATATATATATATACTTAAGCAACAAAAAATACAAAGAAAAAGAAATATACTTTATTAATAATTTCAACATTAAGATAGATCTTTCTTATTTACTATCTTATAATTAATTTATTATAGACTTTTTTATTATGTAAGTAAATTTGAATTTTATTATACCAAATTAATTTAGATTTAATTACATGATAGAAAATCAAATCAAATTCAAATGTTCATTTTTTTTAACCCCTCCTTACAAGTTCAGGATTTTAAATCTTAATAATTTTAGGCAAATCATTATTCCTTATCAATTATCTTCTCACCTAATTAATTTATTGAAGATTTTTTAATTTTAGCAAATTTTGATTATCTTTTACCAATTAATGTCTATATAAATTGATCAATATAAAAATTATAGATAAAACATAACACACGGGAATGAATATTTACATGAAAATAATAAGGAAAATTTACACCACACATAATACACGATGATGAATATTTTACATGTAATCACATATGTGAATGAATTGTTAGAAAAAATTTATACTTTACTATAATTGTAGTACTTTTTTAATTTATTGTCATAAATAAAAATATAATAAACTAAAAGCAAAAATATATATACCACAAACAACATTTTAAACCAATCATATTTATATGTAATGAAATAATCTTAGAATTTAAATATATTAATATCCATATAGTTTTGAGATAAACAGTGCTATTGCATTTCACTAATGATCAAATTTGCAATACAAAAAGGAATGTCATCAAAGTCATGAGGATTAGCCATATTAGTAGCCACCTTAGCTAAAGTGTGAGCAACTACATTAGCTTCTCTCCTAGTGTACTCTATAACAGAGTTTATGAAATAAGAAGAAAAAAGTTCCTTGCAATCTCTAATAATGGCTCCACAAATTGTATTGTCCGCTTGGTTTGAGTGGAATTTGTCCACTACAAGCTTGGCGTCAAGTTCAAAAACCACATTAGTGAGACCAAGATCTCTTGTCTACTCCAGAGCAGTGAGGAGCCCGAGGGATTCTCCCTCATGAGGGTCCAAATTTTGGTCGCAAACCACTGTTCTGGCTTTGACAAAAGCTCCACCTTCATCTCTTAAACATAAGCCAATGCCAACGTTAGGGACTGTGAAGCAAGCATCCATATTGCACTTCAGGGTACCACGTATAGGCTTCTGCCAAGCCCTCCTCGAGTCATTATTCACGGCCAGTTCTGTAGTGTGATGAACTTTGGGGTGTTGTGCCCACTTCCATTGATGATAGAAGGTGAAGGCTTTGGTTGATATCTGATAGCTCAGCTCCTGTTTGTCCTCCCATAGTTTTGTGTTTCTGCTCTTCCAGAGACTCCAAAGGAGCATACACCACGTCTCCTTCTTCAATGGGGCCAACAATTTCATCATTGTCCACAAGAACTCCTCAAAGCTACCTGTTGCTAGATATACTCTTTCCATATCTTGCCAATATCCTTCCTTAACCCACAACTGTTTGCTCCATTGGCACGTTACAAAAGTATGGTAGTAATGTTCTATATCTGAATTGCACCTAACACGAGCTATAGGGCAAAGAACACCACGGTCCCTAACCTTTTGCCTCACCGGAAGACATCTGCGGCCCAGTTGCCATAAGAAAGATTTCACCCCAGGTGGGGCTTTTATTCTCCACAGTTCCTTCCAATCTCCATCAACCGCAAGATTGTCCGTATTTAGGAGAGTATGGACACAATGGTGATAGGAACTTCTAACTGAGTAATTGCCACTTCTTTCCAGTCTCCACGTGATGCAATCTTCCTTTAATAATTTGAGAATAGGAACTTTCAAGATTTCACCCACATCATTCGAGTTCAAGAAAGTGGTCATGCGGGCCGTATCCTAACGCTTCGTGCCTGGGCAGAAAAGCTCCTGGACGTGCATGGATTCAAAATGAGGATCATTAGGACTGGGATTAGTTAAAGTAAGGCCACTGCAAAGCCAGGGATCATGCCAAACACTAACCTTGTCCCCCACACCAATGTTCCACTTATACCCTTCTTTGATAAGTACCTTAGAGTTCCAAATGCTTCTCCAAGAGAAACTAGGGTTATGACCTAGTTGAGCCCCTACAAAATCACATCTAGGATACTATTTAGCTTTGAGTAGTCTAGATATAAGAGAGTTGGGATTGGTTATAAGTCTCCACCCTTGTTTCCCAAGCATAGAAAGATTGAAAGCATATAAGTTTCGGAATCCCATACCTCCATTCTCCTTGTGAATTGATAACTTGTCCCGTGAAAGCCATTTGATTCCTTTTCCCCTACCATTTGAGCCCCACCAAAAGGAGTTAATCATCTTTTGAATCTCATCCTCTAGAGAGTCCGGGATTAAGAAAATGATCATAATATATGTTGGAATAGCTTGGAGCACTGATTTTATAAGCACATCCCGACCCGCTCTAGAAAGACATCTACTACTCCAAGAATTGATCCTCTTCCATACACGATCTTTTATGAAATTGAAAGTTGACTTCTTGCTTCTCCCAATCATTGAGGATAGCCCTAGGTATTTCCCAGTTCCAAGGCAAACATGGACATCCAATATTGAAGCAATATAGTCTTTTACCCCTTGAGTTGTATTTTTACTATAGAACACCTCTGATTTTTGGAAATTAATCATCTGGCCCGATGCTTCTTCATAAGTTCTAAGAATGTGCTTCATCATTTGAGCCTCCATGTCCCTAGCTTTGAAGAAAAGAAAGCAGTCATCTGCAAAAAGCAAGAGTGTTATAATAGGTGCACCACGATAAATCTTAGAACCATGTAACTCTCCTCTACTAGATGCTTGATCAATGAGAGCTGTGAGGCCCTCGGCACAGAGTATAAAAAGATATGGGGATAAAGGATCTCCTTGGCGAAAACCTCTACCCGGGAAGATAGGCCCAACCTGATCATCATTAACCATAATAGAGTAAGAAACAGATTCCACACACATCATAATCCAGCTAATCCTTTAGTATCAAAACCCATTTTCTTCATAACCTCTCTCAAATAGCCCTAATCAATGCAGTCATAGGCCTTGATAATATCAATTTTTAGAGAAACATCTCCCTCCTTACCACGGCTCTTGCTTTTCATGTAGTGGATAATTTCAAAGGCTATAATAGCATTGTCTATGATGGATCTCCCTTCCACAAAGGCAGATTGCATTTCAGACACACATTTGGTGAGCACTCTTTTTAGCCTGTTAGCAAGCACTTTTGAAAGAATCTTATACACAACATTGCATAAAGAAATTGGACGCCAATCTTCGAGGTTTAAAGGATCATCAATTTTGGGAATAAGGAAAATATTTGTATCATTAATAGAAGGTGAGAGATTACCATTTTCCAGCCAAGTCCTACTAGCATTAAAAATCTCAGGGCCATAAATATCCCAAAATTTGGAGTAGAAGGCAGAATTTAGCCCATCTGGGCCAAGGGCTTTTCATGGGTCCATTTGGCTCAGAGCAGCACTAAATTCCTCCATGCAAAAAGGGGCAACCAAGCTATTATTGTCATCATCCCATATTCGCGGCCCAATGGTGTCTATAAATGAACCATAATTACTATCTTGCTGCTGGAACAAATCCTAGAAATAATCTCTTGTTAGCTCCTTGATGGCTCCTGGATCTTCTGTTAGAGTTGTTTCGGACTCTTGAACTTTGGCTAGCCTTTTCTTCTTTTTCCTCACAGTAGCTGATAGTGTGATTTCACATCATAATTCCTGTACATTTTTGCATGCATTTTTCATATAGTTTAGGCATATTTGATTTGATTTTAGTTAGTTTTTCCCTTGGATCGGGTGAGGCGGTTTCTTGGTGTTGTTTTGCAGGAATTCAAGGAAAAATGCTCAAGATTAGCCATGATGGAGCTTGGATGAAGACAAAGCTTAAAAAGTGAAGAAAATGACCCAGACAGAGCCCATCACGGCCTGTCCGTGATGACCCTCACGGCCGTGATCGAGCAATAATTGAGAGAAAAGAAGCCAAAAGTCAGAAGCTGTCACGGCCTAGCCGTGATCCCTATCATGGCCGTGACATGTTAATGGAGCCAGGCCCCCTCTTGGCAGAATCTGTCACGGCCAAACCATGACGGCTATCACGACCGTGACAGATCATTTGGTGAAGGTAGAAGCTATCACGGCCTACCCGTGATGAGCATCACGGCCGTGATGCTCCAATATTTGAAAGCGCGCCAAGGCAGAAAGCGTCACGGCCAGACCGTGACGGCCATCACGGCCGTGACGCGAATCCTGATCTATAAGAGACACGGCAGAACAGAGAAAAAAATAGTTTTGGAACCCTAAAATATTCTCTCTGAACCAAGGGCAGTGGCACAAGGATTCTCTGGAGTTTTTCCTCCCTCTCATCTATATTTCTGTGGTTGTAGCTATGATCATGAGTAGCTAAACCTCCATTGTTGGGGTTAGGTGTAGCTATCTCTGATTTCTCATGTATCTGACTTGATTTTGTAATATAGTTTTTACTTCTCTATTGAGTGATTGATTGTCTATGCTTAATGCTTGTTGTGGCTAGCACCCCCATGACTCGATTAGTGTTTTGATATGAAATTGGGAAATTCGTATTAGAACCGGGACTGAGATCAATCACCTAGTAACCCTTGCGTCTAGGAATGGAGTTAGCTTTACTAGTAATCAAATGATCCCTAATCTTAATGCGAATTCACTAATCTAGGCCACCTAAGGAATTAGGGTCTATTAGTGGATTTAGGCTCTTGTCATCCGAGGAATCGGGACTTGAGTAATTTAGTGGATTGATTGTCATAATTGAAGTAGAAACTGTTTATGAGTCATGTCATTGCATGGGGATGAAGTTTAGTGAACCTAATCCTAGCGTTGTTCTTATATTTGAAGAATTCCTTTTACTGCCTTCCGAGTGTTCGACAAAAACCCACAAAGAACTTTTCTCTTTATTTTGTTTGTTTTAGGTTTAAATCTTATTTGGGCTAGGTATTTATTATCGAGCTCCCTTCAATCCAAATATCCGCTTGGATAGTAATCGATTCGGTACGTGTTAGTAATTGTCACAGTCCTCGTGGGAACGATAAACGGTCTCACCACCGTATTACTTGCACGACTAGGTATACTTGCCTAGATCAGTCAACAAGTTTTTGGCGCCGTTGCCGGGGATTGTGTTTCAATATTAGCATACCCAATTCGGTTACTAATTTAAGCAAAAGCAAAAAAAAAAAAAAAAAATTCTGCGGTGATCTGTTTGCTGTCATTTTTCTGTGTTGCTGTCATATTTTTCTGGTATAGTTGTTGTTGGTGTGCTGACTTTTACTGCTAACACTCTTGTTTGCTAGACTGTTTGTGTATGCGAGGTACTATCCCAGCTGACCAACTCCTCCACGATCCTGAGATTGAAAGAACAGCTAGGAAGAATCGAAGGCAGGCAAGAGAGCAAAAACTGTTAGAACAGCGACAAGAAGAACAAGAGACTTCCATCTCTCAAGTTCATCAAGAAAAACTCAGAATGGCAGACAGTGGTGAAGGTGCTCCACCACGGAGGACATTGGGTGACTACGGCAACACAAATGTCAATCGGCATGTCACTAGCATAGTGAGGCCCCCAATTAACTGCAACAATTTTGAAATCAAGCCAGCTCTTTTGAATTTGGTTGCACAAAATCAGTTTGCCGGGTTGGAAAAGGAAGATCACAATAGTCATATCTCCAACTTCATTGAGATATGTGATACGATGAAGCATAATGGTGCCTCTGAGGATGCAATCCGCCTAAGGGCGTTTCCCTTCTCTTTAAGAGATAGGGCCAAGGCTTGGCTCCAATCTCAACCAAGGGGGAGCATTACTGCATGGGATGATTTAGAGGCAAAATTTCTAGCTAGATTCTTCCCCACCTCCAGATTTGTCAAGACAAGGGGTGACATCATAAGTTTCGCTCAACAAGAAGGTGAGACTCTTCATGACGCCTAGGAAAGGTTCAAGGAATTGCTCCGAAGATATCCAAATCATGGGTTTGATGATCTCACTCAGATGCAAACATTCTGCAATGGATTGAGGCCGTCAACCAGGTATATGTTGGATGCCTCAGCTGGAGGGTCCATGAACACAAAGACAGCAGAGGAAGCACTGATTTTGATAGAGGCTATGGCATCGAATGACTATTTGATGCATCATGATCGGGGTCCCACATCAAGAAGGGGAGTGTTGGAGTTAGATTCACAATCTGCACTTTTGGATCAGAATAAACTCATGACACAACAACTGGAGTCCATTACCAAGCAACTAGCTCAACTCCCACAACAACTCCAAACTGTTCAAGGGATAACCATGCCACCTCAACAGGTAATGCGATGTGATTTTTGTGGCGGAGATCATGATAATGGAAGATGTGAGGCACCGCCTAGTTCCCATGAGGAAGCTAATTATATGGGGAACTATGGGCGGCCAAGCAACAACCAATACTCCAACAACTACAACCAAGGATGGAGGAATCAACCGAGTTTTGGCTGGAAACAAGATGCCGGACAAGCAAGCAAGCCTCAACCCACACCACCGCCTCAAGACCGGACTTCTATCTTGGAGAACACCCTCAATCAGTTCATGCAGATGTCCATGTCAAACCAGAAAAACATTGATGCTTCTATAAAGAACTTGGAGGTTCAAGTTGGACAGATTGCAAAACAACTAGCTGAGCAATCTAGCAGCAGTTTTTCAGGTAATACTCAGACTAATCCTAAAGAGCATTGCAAGGCTATTGTGTTGAGGAGTGGTAAAAGCCTTGAGGAAGAGAGTGGTGAGCCCTTGGTGAAAAATCAGAGAGTTGATGAAGAAACAGAGGTGAATGCTGAAAAAACTGATTTGAATAAGGAAAAAGGCAAAGAGATTGTAGTAGAGGAGGAAGAAAAAGACAATGAAAAAGACAAGAGGGAAAAATTAGTAGATGAGAATTCGATTTTGAGGAGAACTAAAAGTCAGATTTTGAAATATGGAGACAAGCCTCAAGTGATCCCCTCTTATGTGAAGTTGCCCTATCCTCATTTGAGCAAGAAAAAAGAGAAGGAAGAACAGTTTGCCAAGTTCCTTGATATCTTCAAGCGGTTACAGATCAACATACCCTTTGCTGAAGCACTAGAACAGATGCCAACCTATGCAAAGTTCATGAAGGAGTTGCTCACAAAGAAAAGAAAATTCGAAGAAGGTGAGACTGTTGCCTTGACAGAAGAGTGTAGTGCAATACTTCAGAGGAAGCTACCTCCTAAGCTTAAAGATCCTGGTAGTTTTATAATCCCTTGCACTATTGGGAGTGTTGCTATTGGGAAGGCCTTATGTGACTTGGGAGCGAGTATCAACTTGATGCCGCTTTCAATTTTGAACAAGCTTGGAGGTGGTGAGGTGAAACCAACAAGGATGGCATTGCAACTAGCTGATAGATCAATCAAGTGTCCTTATGGTATTCTGGAAGAGGTCTTGGTTAAAGTGGACAAGTTTATCTTCCCAGTGGATTTTGTGATATTAGACATGGAGGAGGATGCAGAAGTTCCACTTATATTGGGGAGACCCTTTCTTGCAACTGGTCGTGCGTTGATAGATGTACAAAAGGGCCAGCTTCGACTCAGAGTGCAAGATAAGGAGGTTACTTTCAATGTGTTTGAAGCCATGCATCGCCCGAGTGATGAAGAGAATTGCTTCCGCATGGATATTGTGGATGTAGTGGCCAATGAAGTCCTTGCACAGCAGCACACTTCCTCTACTCTTGAGAAGGTCATTATGAACTCTATCGAAAATCTTGATGAAGAAGAGGAGAAGGAATTAGAAGTCTGTTTGTGTGATTTGGAAGCCCAACCCAAGCAACTTGCTGTGAACACTCAGAAAGAAGAGCTCAAGAAGGATGAAGCCCAAGAAAAGCTCGAGTTAGAGCTTAAACCTCTACCTCCCCACTTGAAGTATGTCTTTCTTGGTGAGAATGACGAAGACCCTGTCATAGTGAGCAATGTACTGTCCAAATTAGAAGAGGAGAAACTTGTAAGGGTGCTTCGAGAGCATAAGACAGCTATTGGATGGTCTATCTCAGATTTGAAAGGTATTAGTGACACGGACTCGGCAAGTGTACCGGGTCGTTGCAAGTAATAAAACGGTAAGAACCGAAAATCGTCCTCAGGGATCGTGGACAAGTACCACTTCACAAATTGAACTACTATCTAGGCGAATCTTGTTTGGAATGAAGGTAGCTCTAACATCTAATGAAACAAACAAGAATAAAATGTTTTTGTTCTTTTAGGTATTTTTCAAACACTTAATAGGCAAACAGAAATGTGAACAACAAATGGATAGAATTGTTAGGGTTAGACTAGGCTAATCCTCCTTTGGTGCTATGAAATGGTAAATAACACAATTCCTACTTCAATTATGACAATCGAATCTTCTTCAAATACTCAAACCCTAATGTCTTAGGTGGAATGAGCCTAAAATCCCAAATTAAACCCTAATGTCTTAGGTGGATTAACATGAGAAATTGCATTAAGAGTCAAGATTCATAAGATTGCAAGCACCCCAAGACCTATGTCTAGGTTCATGAACAACTTGGTATTTGATTCAAGAGCATGCCCTAACATCAACCTTTCAATTGTCTATTAAAGCAACATATCATTCCTAGGATGATCAAGCCAAGGAAAGCATTAAGCATGGAATCAAACACTCATAAAGAAATAGGAAATTGCATTATAATCACTTCATGTTACAACCAAATTCAGAAAAACCATGGTCTAACCCCAACAAGGGGAAGTTTAGCTACACATCATCAAAGTAAAAGGTAAAAGAAGAGATACAAAGATGAAGGAAGGGAGGAACTCCATGGACTATGCCCAGCAGCAGCCACAGGAGCAGAGAATGCCTTCTTAGGGTTTGTAGCTGCCTCCTTTCTTTCCAAAATCCAATCCCCCTTCCATTCTGCCCTAAGACAGCTTATAACAGGGGTTCTGAGATTCGCGAGCTCGCGGGGCGAGACTTGTCTCGCGAGGCGAATCTTAAAAATCTGTCCTTCAGAGATTCGTCCTCTCGCGAGGCGAGAAGGTAACTCGCGAGGCGAGGCAGAGTGAGTGAAGTTTCTGCAACAGTCAGGCATTCTGGGTCGCGAGGCGAGAAGGTGATTCGCGGGGTAAGACAGAATGAGTGACTGTTGCTGCTCCGGCTGGTACTCTGGATCGCGGGGCGAGATCCAGTCTCGCGAGGCGAAGCTTCAAAGTTCTGCTTGGCTCAATTTCTTCTCTTTTCAGGCTCTCTCTTCAACCAAGCTTCATCAGGGCCAAATCTTAGGCAATTAATCACAAATTCCTGCAAAACAACACACAAAACCACCTTATCTGTTCCACAGGAAAAACTAACCAAAATCAAACTAAAATGGCCTAACTATATGCAATGCATGCAGAAATATACATGGAAAAATGAGGTGAAATCACACTCATCAAATCACCCCAAGCTTAAGACTTTGCTTGTCCTCAAGCAAAAACCATGGCCAGAAGATGAAAACAAACAGAGCAATGATAGTGAACTAAGAACCCGGGTAAAATGATCCAAGCAATAGGCAATTCAAACAATTTAGCAAGAGACAATCAATTCAAATCCAATTAGAGGCTTAGGTTCCTTAGACTCATATTCTCACTGATTTGGGCACTCTTTCTCACCTGAAGCTCACCCTAAGCTTGTTCATTTGCTTGGCTCTCTTTCTCACCTCACTCAAGTGTTAGGGAAATAAGACAATTCGCTCCATTTTCCTCAAAGAATGAATCCTACCATAGGCTTGACTATCAACCAAATCTCTACTTTATTAATGAAAACAATTAAGAATCAAGAGGTCTTTTACTTGGTTGTAACGGGGACATTGGATTTATTGTTAGGTGGGGCAATCAATAAAAGGACATTTCAAAAGGGCTAACAAAATATCAACATTTGTAAAGCATGCACCTTCTAAAATACCTTTTTGGGTTTTGATTTATTTTTCCACCTTTCTTTTCTTTCTTTTTATTTTTATTTCTCATTTCTTTTTGTCATCCCCTTCTCTATATATTTTTCTTTTTTTTTCTTTTTGCTTGGAGAAGGGGAGATTTTTCAATTCAAGAGAAATATTTTCTGATTCTTTCATCCCATACTTTTTCAACTACCTTTTTACCCTTTTGTAATACTTTAGAAGGTCCCTTATCAAGCATCATTCAACAATATATTTCAAGGTACCAAGAAAAGTATTTTTATTCTTTCAGGCACAAAATTGGGCAACTAAGGGGTAGCATTTCATCAATCAAAGCTCAGAAGGCCGGAAAAATACCTAGTGCCTCCATCATTTTCAAAAATGTTTTCAAAAAATTTTTTAAGCTTCAAAATGGTTTCAAGTCAAGTTCTAGAGGAATACAATCCAAGAGGAATAACATTCTAACACAATAAACGGGGTATATTTAGTGAGTACCCCTTAATGGCTCAAAAGCTCACATTTATCAGTTCAAAAATCAGTGAGGAACACAAGTCTATAGAAACACAAGCTAATCATCAACTATCTGATAAGCCTCTGGCTCATCTAGTTTTATAGCTAGTATGACCAGGGTTTTGTGCAAATTATATCATATTTTCACCCAAATTAGATTAGATTGTCCTCAAGCAAGGTTTTGAGTCTCTAGAGTAGTTTTAAGTTAATTTAGCTAGTTTTAAGTCAAAATAATACACTTATGGTTATTTCCTTACTTTCAGGTTAAGTAGAAGCTGAGAAAATAAAGAACAGAGGTCTCGCCCCGCGAAGGCCACGCGCGCCACGCGACACGCGACCCAGGCTCGACTGTTCCAAGAAATTGCTAAGTCTCTGGTTCGCCTCGCGAAGAAGGTCTCGCCCCGCGAGTATTGCAAACCTGAAAAAGTCAGAGACGATCACGGCTTGCCCGTGTTGAAGGTCATGGCCGTGAGAGTTTTGAAGTAGAAGAGTCTCGCCTCGCGAGCATCCCTTCGCCTCGCGAATCTGGAAGTCAGAGAGCATCACGGTTAGGCCCTGATGGCCATAACGGGCGTAAGGAGAAAACTCTTCATATCCTCGCCTCGCGAGAGTCACTTCGCCTCGCGAGAATGCCAAAGGTTGCTGACTCTTCATGAAATTCGCCTCGCGAATGTGTGCTCGCCTCGCGAGCCATCTGAATTCTGAATTTGTATAAAAGGCTGTTCTGAACATTTTGTAAAAACTTTTGCTTCTCCAATTTTCTGATATACATTTTTCTCTGTGATTTCGTTTTTGCCATGGAGAACTAAGTCCTAGGATTAGTCTACTGTTTGAGGATCCTATATACTTGAGGTTATGTAATCCCTATTTTAATTGCTTTTCCCTTTTCAATACCATATTTCATATTTCTGTTTGTTATTTCAGGAGTGTGTAATATTGTATTGATTTGTTTCAGTGATGTTAATTTCCTATATATAATCGCGTTTGTTAATTCGCGTGTGTTCATTCATGATCGTTTGATCATGAGAGCTTAATCCCGTTTGTTATTTCGGGAATAGGAATTTGCATCCATAGTAGCAATTACGTTGTTAGTTGTTACTGTAACTGGAAGGGGATTAGAATCTGCTTAGGGCTTGGGATTACATTAACCAAGGATAGTTGGGAATTCTTGACAGTAGATTAATCGTTGTTTGATAATTGATAACCTCTTTTCAACTGCCTTGTTTTTGATTGCTCTGTTTTGTTTGTTTCTTATTTGCACTCCAATCCAAACCCCCCCAAAACTGATTTTTGTGAAAGGTAATATTCTCAGAGTCCTTTAGAGACGACATCCGAGTTGTCGCACTAGACTACAGTTTTAAACCCACTCGTCCTTTTTGGCGCGTGCGCGACAGCGCGACCACTATCCAAGACCATCTCAAGAATATTTATTTGAAGCCATATCACAAGAATAGAAAAAATCAGGGTTCAAAAATTCACTATCACAAATAAATTGGCACTTAGTTCTCACAATCAGATGCTCAATCTAAGCAGGGATAACCGAATCATGCGATCATGCAAAACTATGCCTAGATGAATGCAATATGAACAATGCAAAAAAATTCAAAAATTAAAAAAATACCCCTACCCCAAGCTTAAAAACTTACATTGTCCCCAATGTAAATAATCAAGTCGGAGAGGGGTGAAAATGGAACAACTCACCAAGGTGGTAGCGGGTGCTGGATCACATGCTTTCTGGCTTTGTTTCTCCCTGCCCTTTTTCTCCTCCTTCCTTCAAAATCTGAAAGCACTTATTAACCAATCTCTTGATCTTCTCAAATTATTCAAGAGATGAAAATCAAAAACAAAAGAGAAAAGGAAAAGAAAACTTGGGTTACCTCCCAATAAGCGCTTCTTTAACGTCACTAGCTTGACGGGTGATTTCTAAGATGGTGCTTTAAGAGGGACGGAGACTGCTTGACGATCAAAGTCTCCTCCAAGGTAGTGCTTGCGCCTTTGCCCATTAACAGTGAAAGTATCTCCGGATGATGGGTCTTCCAGTTCAATTGCACCAAATGGGGAAACGGACTTGACATAGAATGGGCCCGACCACCTTGATCTCAGTTTGCCTGGAAAGAGCTTGAGTCGTGAGTTAAAGAGCAAAACTGACTGGCCTTCTTCAAAGTACTTGGGAAGAATGTACTTGTCATGCCAGAATTTTGTTCTTTCCTTGTAGATCCTTGCACTCTCATAAGCCAAGAGTTGGAATTCATCCAACTCATTCAATTGAAGCAGTCTCTTGTCCATGGCCAGCTTAGTATCAAAGTTCAGGGCCTTCATTGCCCAGAAAGCACAATGTTGGAGCTCTACCGGAAGGTGGCATGATTTTCCAAACACTAACTGGTAAGGTGACATACCAATAGGTGTTTTACATGCAGTCCGATAAGCCCAAAGTGCATCATCCAGTTTCTTTGCCCAATCCTTCCTAGCATTGTTCACAGTTTTCTCCAAAATCCTCTTCAATTCCCGATTGGACAACTCCACTTGCCCACTGGTTTGAGGGTGGTATGGTGTGGCAACTTTATGATTGACCCCAAACTTGGCAAGCACTGCATTGAACTCTTTGTTGCAAAAATGGGTACCCCCGTCACTAATAATAGCTCTAGGGGTTCCAAATCGGGTGAAGATGTTCTTCCTTACAAAACTAATCACAGCTTTTGCATCATCCTTCACAGTTGGAACAGCTTCCACCCATTTGCTCACATAGTCCACCGCAACAAGAATGTATTTGTTGTTGTATGATGATGGGAAAGGACCCATGAAGTCGATCCCCCATACATCAAAGAGCTCCACCTCTAGAATACCTTTCAAGGGCATCTCATTTCGCTTGGAAATACTTCCGGTTCTCTGACACTTATCATATTTCATCACCCAAGCTCTGGAGTCTTTGAAAATAGTGGGCCAAAATAACCCGCATTGCAAGATCTTCATGGCGGTCCTCTCACCACCAAAGTGTCCCCCATATGGTGAGTTGTGGCAATGAGTTAATACCCCCTCAATCTCCTCTTCTGGAATGCATCTTCTCAGAATTCCATCCGAACCTCTTTTGAAAAGGTAAGGCTCATCCCAAACATAGTATTTGGCATCATGGATGAGCTTTTTCCTTTGTTGTGCATTGAAGTCCTTCGGAATCTTGTTGGCGGCCTTGTAATTTGCAATGTTTGCAAACCAAGGTGCCACTTGCACCATAAACAGCTTTTCAAATGGGAATTCCTCTTGAATTGGCAACTCAGCTTTTGCTTGAACATCTGCTTGTGGAAGCCTAGACAAATGGTCGGCCACCACATTCTCTACTCCTTTCTTGTCCTTTATATCCAAATCAAACTCTTGGAGCAGTAGTATCCACCTAATGAGCCTTGGCTTGGCATCCTGTTTAGTCATAAGATACTTCAAAGCAGAATGATCAGTGTAGACAATAGTTTTAGAGCCAATCAAGTAGGATCTAAATTTATCAAATGCAAACACCACAGCAAGCAATTCTTTTTCAGTCGTGGTATAATTCAATTGGGCATCATTCAACACACGACTGGCATAGTAAATGACATGCAACACTTTATTTTTTCTTTGGCCCAAAATGGCTCCCACCGCATAGTCACTTGCATCACACATTAACTTAAATGGTAAACTCCAATCTGGAGGTGCAATGACCGGTGCGGTGGTGAGTTTTTCTTTCAAAAGTTGGAAGGCATGCATGCAATCATCATCAAATAGAAAAGGAGTATCAACTACCAAGAGCTTGCATAAGGGTTTCACAATCTTTGAAAAATCTTTTATAAATCTCCTATAGAAACCCGCATGCCCTAGGAAGCTTCTAACACCTTTCACATTTATGGGAGGGGGGAGTTTTTCAATCACTTCAATTTTTGCTTTATCAACTTCCATCCCCCGTGATGAAATTTTATAACCAAGAACTATACCTTCCCTAACCATGAAATGGCATTTTTCCCAATTTAAAACAAGGTTAGTTTCTTAGCATCTTTTCAAAACACATGTAAGATTATTCAGACAATTATCAAAAGAATCACCAAACATAAAAAAATCATCCATAAATACCTCAATGAATTTTTCAGTCATATCAGAAAATATGGAAAGCATGCACCTTTGAAAAGTGGCGGGTGCATTACACAACCCGAATGGTATCCTCCGGTATGCATAGACGCCATAGGGACAAGTGAAAGCGGTCTTCTCTTGGTCCTGTGGGTCAACCACAATCTGGTTATACCCTGAGTATCCATCAAGGAAGCAATAAAAAGCATGGCCCGCCAACCTCTCTAACATCTGATCAATGAAGGGCAATGGAAAGTGATCTTTTCTGGTGGCCCCGTTCAGTTTTCTGTAATCAATACACACCCTCCATCCAGAAACGGTCCTTGAGGGAATAAGTTCATTTTTCTCATTTGCAACCACCGTCATCCCCCTTTCTTAGGAACAACTTGGACCGGACTCACCCATGGACTATCGGAGATTGGATAGATTATTCCCGCATCCAAAAGCTTCACAACCTCCTTCCTTACAACTTCTTTCATATTCGGGTTGAGTCTTCTTTGGGGTTGTCTAACCGGCTTGAAATTTTCCTCCAAGAGGATTTTGTGCATACAGAATGAGGGACTTATCCCTTTCAAGTTGGACATAGACCACCCAATTGCAAATTTGTGCTCCCTGAGCACCCTTAACAGTTTCTCTTCCTCCAGAGAGTTCAATTCACTACTAATGATAACCGGGAATGAAGAATTTATCCCAAGGAAAGCATAACGGAGATGGGATGGAAGTTCTTTCAACTCTAGCACAGATGGTTCACCCTTGTCTTCAATCCGCACATCTTCCACAACTTTGTCTTCAACATTATTCACCACCAGACAAGCCTCAAGGGATTTAACCATGAATTCAACTTCCTCCGCACATACCTCTTCTTCTACATCCTCCATCATAAGAGCCGCTTCCAAAGAATCTTCAAAAGTCGGTTGCACACTCTTACCAGTCAATGAATCAACAAGGTCCACACTCATACACGTATCCTTGTCACTTGGATGCCTCATTGCTTCAAAAACATTGAAGGTGACCTTTTCATCTTGGACTCTAAGCACCAATTCCCCTTGATTTACATCAATCAAAGCTCTACCCGTGGCTAGGAATGGTCTTCCAAGAATCAACGGAGTTTCACTATCTTCAGTTATATCCAACACCACAAAATCTGTCGGAAAGATGAATTTGTCTACTTTGACCAACAAATCCTCCACTACACCATAAGGATATGTAATGGAGCGATCCGCCAATTGGAGAGAAATCCCAGTTGGCTTGACTTCACCAATTCCCAGTTTCTTGAAAATGGAGAGAGGCATAAGGTTTATACTTGCACCAAGATCACACAAGGCTCTCCCAATATTCAAATGACCAATAGTGCATGGAATAGTAAAGCTTCCCGGATCCTTCATCTTCACCGGTAATTTCCTTTGGAGTATAGCACTACATTATTCTGTGAGCATGACCGTCTCCTCTTTCCACCTTCTCTTGTTAGTAAGAATCTCCTTCATAAACTTGGCATAGGAAGGCATTTGTTGAAGGGCTTCGGCAAACGGGATGTTAATTTGCAACTTTTTGAATACATCCAGGAACTTAGAGAATTGTTGATCTTTTGCCTCTTTCTTCAACCTTTGAGGATAGGGTATCTTGAAATACGGTGGCAACTCCTTGGGATTATCGACTTCTTCAAGAATTTGCCTTATAGTCTTCTTTCTTGCAAATTCTTCATCCACCAATTTCTCTCTTTATGGTTTTTCAGCTTCAACAACAATGGGACTAGAGATAGTGGCTTGGGAAGTCTCGGGTTCTTCATTGGTTACATCTTCAACAATCACCTTATCACTAACCCTCTTTTCTTCCTTCTCTTCGATCTTTTCTTGTGGCCCTACTACCCTTCCACTTCTTGTAGTAATTGCCTTGCAATCCTCTCTTGGATTTTTCTCGGTGTCTCCCGGCAATTGTCCATGAGGTCTCTCCGCCATTTGCTTTGCTAGTTGGCCTATTTGGTGCTCAAGATTTTTGATGGAGGCATTTTGATTCTTCATATTCTCTTGAGTTGCTTGAAAATTGGCTTGGGTCGCTTGCATGAACTGGCCTAGAATATTCTCTAAGTTGCTTGATTTCTCTTGAGAGGGCTTTGCTTGAGAACTTGATCCTTGCCCTTGTTTCCAACCAAAATTAGGATGGCTACGCCACCCCGGATTGTAGGTGTTAGAGTATGGATCATTCTTAGGCCCTTGGTTCCCCATGTAGTTCACCTCTTCTTGCCCAGAACTTCCAACCACATTAATCTCACAATTTCCATTTGCATGGTTACCTCCACAGAAATCACACACTGAGGTAGCTTGAACTTGGACAGCTTGTAGTTGAGAATTCTGCAGTTGAACGGACCCCAATTGCTTGGTAAGAATGGCCATTTGCGCCTTAAGAGCGCCAATTTCATCAAGCTCCAACACACCTCTCTTGACCAATGATCGAGAACTAGGCATTTGATAATCATTATTAGCCATAGTTTCAATCAGGTTCTTTGCCTCTTCAAGTGTCTTTTGACTCAATAATCCACCTGCAGCCGCTTCAATCATACTTCTTGAATTCCGGTTGAGCCCATTGACAAAGGTTGCCACTTGCTGCCATGTCTCTAACTCATGATTTGGACAAGTTGTGAGCAAAGACTTGAACCTCTCCCAGGCTTCATAAAGTGACTCACCATCTCTCTGTGCAAAGGCATTAATCTCGGATCTCAACTTGATCATTCTTGAAGGAGGGAAGAAGCGAGATAAGAACTTGCTCACCAAATCATTCCAAGTGATAATACTTCCATGAGGATGAGATTGAAGCCATGACTTAGCTCTATCCCTCAAAGAGAAAGGGAAAAGCCTTAAACGAATGGCCTCATCGGAAGCTCCATTTAGCCTGATGGTGTCACATAATTCAATGAATGTGCCAATGTGAGCATGAGGGTCTTCACTTTCCAACCCCCCAAACTGATTTTGCTGCACAAGATTGAGAAGCGATGCCTTGATTTCAAAGTTGTTGCATGCCACTGCAGGTCTAACAATAGGAGTCCCGCATCTATCAACTCTAGGGGAAGTATAATCCCCCATTGTCCTTCTTGGTGCATTTTCTTCAGCCATGGTGACAGTTGCTACTTCAACTTGTGGTTCTTGCACACTAGGTAGCTCAACTTGTGGCTCTTGTATACTAGAAGATGCTCTTTCTCCGTTTTTCCTTGCTTTGGCTTCCTTTCTATTCTGTCTACAAAACCTCTCGATCTCAGGGTCAAATTGAAGTTCACCTAGGTCGATTCACTAGTGCAATAAGTGCTTTTTACGTCAGTTAAAATTGATTTTTTACGTCAGAATACTGACTGACGTAAATACAGCTGACGTTAAAAGTTACACTTTTAACGTCAGTTGAGTGCTGACGTTAAATATAACACTATTAACGTCGGTTCTTTAACACAACTGACGTTAGTTTTGTCAAAATTAACGTCAGTTCTTTAACATAACTGACGTAAATTTTGTTAAAATTAACGTCATTTGTTATAAAGAACTGACGTTAAAGGTCTTAATTTTAACGTCAGTTGTAGTAAACAACTGACTTTAATAGTGTACTGTATATTTTTATAAAATACTTTTAACGTCAGTTGTATGATACAACTGACGTTAATAGTATTTTTTTTTTAAATATCCCAGTAACACAGAATATCACACACATTACAGAATTGCAAAGGAAAAATGGAACAATGATCCATATAATGTATGCCTGTTCAAAACAATATATATTAATTTATTAACATAGGTTATAAATGTATACTAAGTTTAAACTACCTATATCAATATCCCTTCGTGATGATCATCACGAGTGGCATGTACATCGTCCACCCGTGTCTCCTCGATTATAGTAGGCATGTTTGTTGAAAAAGAAGGAGTCTCAGGAATATCAAGATTTGAATCTTCATTTTCATCACTACCATTATACATGCTTTTTCCTTGGAGAACCACGGACAACCTTTTGTTAGAAGGATCAGTGATGTAAAACACTTGTTTTGCTTGTGAAGCCATTATGAAAGGCTCATTTATATGACCTAACTTGTTGAGGTCTACCAATGTGAACCCCAATTCGTCGGTTTGTACACCACCGTTACTATCAACCCACTTACATTTAAATACCGGCACCGTAAGCTTAGTGTAATCGAGCACCCAAATATCTTCAATATATCCAAAGTAAGGTGTCGGTCTTTAGAACGGGTTTTGTGTCCTTTGCACTAGAGAAGTGCATTGCTTCGGCCACGATCATAACCCCACTATTTTGCATGGTACTCTTATTATCTTGTTCCTTTGTATAAAAGGAAAAGTTATTTATGTCGTATCCGCTCCAACATATGACGTTGAAGTTAGGCCCACGTGCTAGCCATTTTACGTCATCGAAGCGAAGTACTACCATCCTTAAGCATTTCTTCCTTGAACCATGGTAAGAAAGTCTTGTTATGCTTGTTCAACAACCACCTTTCGCTCATTCGAGGGTTTTCTTGATTGACTTTTCTTTTATGTTCAAATAAGAAAGGCTGAACACATTCGATGTTGTTCAATACATACAAATGTGCTTGAAGCACTTCCTCCCGATCCTTCCTATTAATTCTTAAGCCATGTGTACCCTTACCTTGACATCTGATCTCATCATGCCGAGGCTTAGGAACCCCTATAGGATCCGTGTTATGAAGGTAGTCCGAACAAAACTCAATAGCTTCTTATGCAACATACCTCTGAACAATAGATGCTTCCGGACAATGAGGATTCTTCACGTACCCTTTCAAGATCTTCATGTAGCGCTCAACTGGGTACATCCATCTCAGAAAAACCGCCCACATAATCTAATCTCCTCACCAAATGAACAATTAAGTGAACCATTATGTCGAAAAAGGAAGGAGGAAAATACATCTCCAATTGGCACAAGATTGTAGCAGTCTCAACTTCCAAGTCATCCAACATACGGGGGTCAACGACTTTGCTACATATAGAATTGAAGAATGAGCACAACCGAGTAATGGCATGTCTCACATTTTTTGTAGCAATACCACGAATAGCAACGGGCAGAAGTTGTTGCATTAAGATGTGACAATCATGAGACTTCAAGCCAACCAATTTAAGATCACTAGAGACAAGCCTCTTCATATTTGAAGAGTAACCATGTGGAACTTTGATGCCCTAAAGACACCCGCAGAAACTTTGTCTCTCTTTTTTTGACAAAGTATGACATCTTTGGCGGCAAATAAGTCCGCTTACCATCCTCAACAACCGGAGCTAACTGCTCTCGTATACCCATAGCAACGAGGTCGAGACGAGCATTCACACCATCCTTTGTCTTGCCCCTGAATGTTGAGAAGCGTCCGATCACACTATCACACACATTTTTCTCCACATGCATCACATCAATGCAGTGTCTGACATCAAGCTTGCGCCAGTATGGAAGATCAAAAAATATCGACCTCTTCTTCCATATGTTTTTCTCAACAGCTTTACCTTTCTTTTTGGACTTGCCGAATATAACATCGATGTCCTTTACCCTCCGATAAACCTGCTCTCCAATTAAGGCCGCCGCGCTTTCTTCCGTCTCTTGGCATCCATTAAAAGCTTTTTTCATCTTACGATATAGGTGATCACGTCTAAGAAATCTCCGATGCCCAAGGTAAACCGTCTTCTTTCCATGATGCAACCGAGTGTAGCATGTGCCTTCTTCACATATAGGGCATGCTTTATGCCCTTGACACTGCACCGGACAAGTTACCGTATGCTGGAAAGTCGTTGATGGTGCAAAATAACATGGCACGAAGCTTGAAAGTCTCATGAGAATACCCATCAACTACATCAACACCTTCCACCCACAACGTTTTCAAGTCTTCAATCAAGGGACCTAGATAAACATCTAAGTCATTTCCGGTTGCTTTGGGCCCGAAATCATCATAGACAACATCATGTATTTGCGTTTCATGCACAACCAAGGGGGCATGTTGTAAATCACCAACAGAACAGGCCATGAACTATGAATACTACTCATGTTACCATAAGGATTCATTCCATCCGTAGCAAGTCCAAGCCTTAGGTTTCTTGGCTCATCGGCAAAATCCGGAAACATAGTATCGATATTCTTCCATTGAATAGAATCAGCAGGATGACGAACCTTTCCATCACGTTTCCTCTCATCATTATGCCATCTAAGATTCTTCGCATCTTTCCCATTGGCAAACAATCGCTTGAACCTTGGAATTATTGGAAGATACCACAACACCTTCGCAGGAGGACCATTTTTTCTCACATCATCAACATCATCATCATCATCACCACCCTTCACTTTGTATCGTGATAACCCACATTTGGGGCAATCGTGTTTGTCTTCATGAACACCGGTGTACAATATGCAATCATTGGGGCATGCGTGTATCTTCTTATACTCCATACCCATAGGACACAATACCTTCTTGGCCTCATAGTTACGGTCAGGCAATGTGTTGTCCTCCAGAAGCAAGTCTTTCAACACTTCAAGCAATTCCGTGAAGCTTTTATCACTCCAACCATTTCTCGCCTTCACACAAACCAATTTTAGCACCGCCGACAACCGTGTATGAGTAGTACACCCTGGATATAAAGGCTTATCCGCATCACCGCACAACCTATCATACACATGCGCTCGATGAAAAGATTCTTGTCCAATATCACGGATCATGTCCTCTACTCGATCATCCTCCATATCTACGTCAACGTCCTCACTTTGGGAGACACTCGCCGTATTACTACTCAACAACATATCACCATGCCATATCCATCTTGTATAACTCAAGCAAATCCCTTCACAAATCAAATGAGTACGTATATCCTTCACCGTACATTTCCTCGTATTCAATCACTTGACACAAGGACAACAGAACATTCCATTACTATTAGGAACATTCCTTTGAGCAAATTCTATAAATTCTCCCACCCCCTTCAAATACTCAGCACTAGTACGCTTACAAACCATCCAACTACGATCCATAACTAGATAGGTCCTGTAGATATACAAAACATATATATATATCCAATATAAGGACAATACGAGAGATTGAAAACTATAGTTTTTAAAGATTAATTGCAAAGAACTGGTCACGGCCTGGCGGTGATGTCCATCACGGCCGTAACGTACAACCGAAGCAGACCATGCCATCACAGCGGAACCGATCACGGCCTAGCCGTGATTAGCATCACGGCCGTGACAGATCAACCAGCAGAGCAACATGCACTCAAAACCAAAAACAGAGACGTACATTCCAAACAAATCAAACTCACGGTTTCAAGTTTCAACTACCGAGACTACAGTTTCAACATACACTCAAAACCAAAAATACAAAAATGTGCCCTAAATACTCACCAGAAATAGGTGCTCGCGTGGTGGTGGGGAGGGGAGCTCGAGTGGTGGCCAACGTTCGATGTGGTTACTGAGAGCAGAGGGACAAGGAGAGTTAGTGCGCGGGAAGGGGAAAGAGAGATGTACGTCAAGTTATTGCAAAGAATGAATGAAAAGACAGAGTTAGGGTTAATAGTGTACCTCACGGTGGTGGCGAAGAAGCCCTCGTGGTGGTTGCGGTGGAGATGAGCTCGCGATTAGGGTTCTGTCTTTGGGTGAGAGTGAGAGTGAGGGTTGAGAGTGATTTAGGGTTGAGCGTGATGAAAAGAGAAAAGAGACGCACGTACGAGCGAGCGAAGTGAGGCGCGCGCGGGTGTAAACATAAAACAACATTTAACGTCAGTTTTATTAAACAACTGACGTTAAAATTAATTTTTTAACGTCAGTTTTATTAACAACTGACGTTAAATATTAATATTTTTTTAAAAAACACTTTTAACGTCAGTTGTTGAATACAACTGACGTTAAAAGTGTTGTCTGTATAAAGTAACATACTTCTGTAACAGTCTGTAATACTGCATTTTCTTTTCCTCTATATTTCTATTCCTTCACAAAATGGCTCTGAGACCTGTGTTAATTGAGTGACAACAGGGTATTTCAGATAGCTAGGGGTATAGGATTATTTACGTCAGCTATTTATTTAACTGAAGTAAAAATCACACTTTTAACATCAATTGTATAAACAACAAACGTTAAAAATAAATATTTTTTATTTTAAAAACACTTTTAACTTCAGTTTTATTCAACAACTGACGTTAACAGACCTGTGTGACAACAGGGCATTTCAGATAGGGATATAGGATTATTTACGCCATTGTTTACGAATCAAGTAAAAATCACACTTTAACGCTTCGGTTGTATAAACAACCGACGTTAAAAATAAATATTTTTATTTTAAAAACACTTTTACGCCGGTTTTATTCAACAACCGACGTTAAAAGTGTATCTTCCTACTCCTTCGGCGTTTTCTTTTACGCACGTTTATAATATATGACTGCCAAGGCCAACTCCCAATGCGCCTTGGAACCTAATGCTCTTAATGATCAATTTAATTTTTTAGCAACTTACGACGCCTAGTAACTTCATCCCCTACTCCTATAAATAGCTTCCTTCCTTCCTTTAATTTTTCTGCTTCACAATATGGCCCTGCCATGGAGATTAACTTCATCACTCTTTCTTCCTATACCTAGACTTAAAGGTCTCTATCTTAATGGTCAAAACAACTTCTGAGGTTGTGTGAATCACGTAACATGGATGGTAAGGTTGGGTGAATCACGTAATGTGATTTGTACACACCATCATCCTTCGGGAGAATCAGCGACTCTGAGGTTCCAAAACCTCGACTTTGGAACCAAGTGGCTGTTCCAAGAATATTCTTTGAAACAGATCGAGTGCACCCTTCACTCTGCCGCGGCTCCAAAGTGACTGTGGATTCAGATGGAGCATCGACTTCAAATGAGGGAGGGCATGCATTCAATGTTGGAGATTCTAAGCACAGGACTGAGAAGAAAATGATGTTGAAGCAGAAACTTTTTTATATTTTAGTGCTATATATCTTGCGGAAATTTTTTATCTTTTAAACATGTAATTGTAACTTATGAATCGCTTCAATGAGAAGAATCAATGTTGGAGATTCTGATCAAGACAGATCGAGAAGAAAATGATGTTGAAGCAGAAACTTTTTTAATTTTAGTGCTATATATCATGCGGAAATTTTTTATCTTTTAAACATGTAATTGTAACTTATGAATCGCTTCAATGAGATACGATTTGATTATACATATATAACTTGTTTTATGTTAAGTGTTTATTTATTTTAATTTACACAAGAATTTGTTAATTTACTAATTCAAGCTAATTAATTAAGATTAAAAATAAACTTTTTTAAGAAAAAGATTAGAAATAAACTGCACTATATGGAGTGATGATCTGCGTTAAGAGTGACAACACTGAGATGACAACGAAAGAAAGATAGGAATGAGTTGATTATTTACGTCAGTTATTTATTTAACTGAAGTAAAAATCACACTTATAACGTCAGGTTTATAAACAACTGACGTTAAAAGTTTTAATAATTTCTTCCAAAACACTTTTAACGTCAGTTCATTAAACAACTGACGCAAATAGTGATTTTATATTTACAAAACTGCCACCGCCTCACTTTTAACGTCAGTCCTTAAAACAACTGACGTTAACAGTGAATTAATTATTTACAAAACTGCCACCGCCCCCTTTTTAACGTCTAGTTTTTGGTTAACTGACGTAAACCTTTACCGTCTAATGTATATTTTCCACTAGTGATTGTACCTCGCATACAAGGAACAAACAGAGTAGCACAGAAAAAGAACAGAAAAACAATAGTAGACTAGCAACGAAACAGCACACACAAGCTAAGCAACTAATGGACAATTATGTAGCTTCAATGAAAAACAAAAAAACAGAAAATAAAAATAAAATAATAAAAAATGAAAAATGCCTAAATTAGGAGTCCCCTTTGGTACTCGTGATATTGGCACACCGATCCCCGGCAACGGCGCCAAAAACTTGACACGGACTCGGCAAGTGTACCGGGTCGTTGCAAGTAATAAAACGGTAAGAACCGGAAATCGTCCTCAGGGATCGTGGACAAGTACCAGTTCACAAATTGAACTACTATCTAGGCGAATCTTGTTTGGAATGAAGGTAGCTCTAACATCTAATGAAACAAACAAGAATAAAATGTTTTTGTTCTTTTAGGTATTTTTTCAAACACTTAATAGGCAAACAGAAATGTGAACAACAAATGGATAGAATTGTTAGGGTTAGACTAGGCTAATCCTCCTTTGGTGCTATGAAATGGTAAATAACACAATTCCTACTTCAATTATGACAATCAAATCTTCTTCAAATACTCAAACCCTAATGTCTTAGGTGGAATGAGATCCAGTCTCGTGAGGCGAAGCTTCAAAGTTCTGCTTGGCTCAATTTCTTCTCTTTTCAGTCTCTCTCTTCAACCAAGCTTCATCAGGGCCAAATCTTAGGCAATTAATCACAAATTCCTGCAAAACAACACACAAAACCACCTTATCTGTTCCACAGGAAAAACTAACCAAAATCAAACTAAAATGGCCTAACTATATGCAATGCATGCAGAAATATACATGGAAAAATGAGGTGAAATCACACTCATCAATTAGCCCCACAATTTGTATGCACAAGATCATGATGGAGGCTGAATTTAAACTGGTGGTCCAACCACAGAGGAGGCTCAATCCTACAATGAAAGAAGTGGTGAAGAAGGAGGTGCTGAAACCCCTTGAAGCTGGAATGATCTATCCGATTTCTGATAGTGCTTGGGTGAGTCCGGTACAAGTGGTTCCAAAGAAGGGTGGCATGACCGTCGTACACAACGAGAATAATGAGTTGATCCCAACTAGAACGGTCACTGGTTGGCGGATGTGTATAGATTACCGGAAGCTTAATCAAGCTACTAGGAAGGATCACTTCCCACTTCCATTCATGGACCAGATGTTGGAGAGGTTGGCCGGGCAAGCTTACTACTGTTTCTTGGATGGTTATTCGGGTTATAACCAAATTGCGGTTAACCCAGAAGACCAAGAGAAAACTGCTTTCACATGCCCGTTTGGAGTTTTTGCCTATCGGAAGATGCCTTTCGGTCTTTGTAATGCGCCTGCGACATTTCAAAGGTGCATGCTTTCCATCTTTTCTGATATGGTAGAAAAATATATTGAGGTTTTCAGGGATGACTTTTCTGTTTTCGGTTCCTCTTATGATAACTGTTTGTCTAACCTTGCTGCTGTGTTAAAAGGTGCATGGACACCAATTTAGTCTTAAATTGGGAGAAGTGTCATTTTATGGTGCAGGAAGGCATTGTGCTTGGCCACAAAATTTCAGCTAAGGGGATCGAAGTGGACAAGTCCAAGATTGATGTGATTGAGAAACTACCTCCGCCAGTGAATGTCAAGGGTGTGAGGAGTTTCCTTGGGCATGCAGGCTTTTACCGGCGGTTCATCAAGGACTTTTCAAAGATAGCCAAGCCGCTGTGTAGCCTGTTGAACAAGGACACTCCATTTCTGTTTGACATTGCTTGTCTTAACTCTTTTCAAATTTTGAAAGACAAGTTGATTACTGCCCCCATCCTTGTTGCACCCAACTGGGAGTCACCATTTGAATTAATGTGTGATGCCAGTGACTACGCAGTTGGGGCAGTTTTGGGGCAGCGAAGGGACAAGTTTTTCCACGCCATTCACTATGCTAGCAAGGTTCTCAATGAGAACCAAGTGAATTATGCAACAACTGAAAAAGAGTTGCTGGCCATAGTGTTTGCATTGGAAAAATTTCGTTCCTACTTAATTGGGTCACAAGTCACTGTTTTTACTAATCATGCTGCGATTAAATATTTGTTGACTAAGTTAGATTCTAAACCAAGACTCATAAGGTGGATTCTATTGTTGCAGGAGTTTGATTTAGTCATCAAGGACAAAAAGGGTAGCGAGAATGTAGTGGTTGACCACTTGTCTCGGTTAGTGAATGAGGAGGTGGCTGCTAAAGAAAAGGATATTCGGGATGAGTTCCTGGATGAGGCTTTATTGCTTGTACATGAGAGACCATGGTTTGCCGACATGGCAAATTTCAAAGCAGTCAGCATTGTTCCAGAGCACCTCACTTGGCAACAAAAGAAGAAGTTCTTCCGGGATGCCAATCATTTCATGTGGGACGATCCATTTCTATTCAAGGTTGGACCGGATGGCTTATGGAGGAGGTGGATTAGTCAAGAGGAAGCAAGGAAAGTTCTGTGGCATTGTCATAACTCTCCCTATGGTGGACACTACAATGGGGATCAGACAGCTGCAAAAGTCCTCCAATCTGGGTTCTTTTGGCCCTTAATCTTCAAGGACTCTTACAACCATGTGAAGATTTGTGACAAGTGCCAAAGGACCGGGAATGTTTCAAAGAGGGATGATATGCCACTGCAGAATATATTGGAGGTTGAGGTATTTGACTGCTGGGGCATAGACTTTATGGGTTCACTTCCACCTTCATTCTCCAATCAATATATCTTGGTGGCGGTGGACTATGTCTCCAAATGGGTGGAGGCCATTGCAACATCGCAGAATGATGCCCAGACAGTGATTAGATTCATCAAGAAGAACATCTTTGCCCGGTTCGGTGTCCCAAGGGTTCTTATAAGTGATGGGGGATCTCACTTTTGCAACTCACAACTGAGCAATGTGTTGGCCAAGTATGATGTGAGGCACAAGGTGGCATCTCCCTATCATCCGCAAACAAATGGGCAAGAGGAGGTCTCTAACCGAGAGATTAAGAGAATTTTGGAAAAGACTGTGGCCGCTTCAAGAAGAGATTGGGCAAAGAAGCTGGATGATGCCTTGTGGGCCTACCGGACTGCACTAAAAACTTCTGTGGGGTTATCCCAGTTCCAGATGGTTTATGGAAGGGCATGTCATCTGCCCGTAGAGTTTGAGCATCGAGCCTTTTGGGCAATGAAGTTCTTGAATTTTGATGCCACTCTGGCGGGTGAGAAAAGAGTGAATCAGCTGCATGGATTAGAGGATATGCTCCTTAATGCATATGAGAATGCAGCCATTTACAAGCAGCGAGTCAAGACCTACCACGACAAGAAGATCGTGATGAAAACATTTCAGCCGGGACAACAAGTTTTACTGTTCAATTCTCGGCTGAGATTGTTTCCGAGCAAGTTGAAGTCTAAGTGGTCGGGACCGTTCATTATCAAGGAAGTCTCACCTCATGGAGCTGTGGAAGTGGAGGATCCTACTTCAAAAAGGACATCCAAAGTCAATGGCCAAAGACTTAAGTCCTACTTGGGTGGCGACATCGAGAGATTGATCTCAGCTGTGCACCTTCATGATCCTTGATGTCATCTACCCGTCAAGCTAGTGACGTTAAAGAAGCGCTTATTGGGAGGCAACCCAAGTTTTATTTTCATTTTTGTTTTTGTTTGTGATTTTGCCCTCTTGAATAATTTGAGAAGATCAAGAGGAAAATATCATAGATTAATAGGTTTGTTAAGTGTTTTCAGGAAAAGGAGGAAGGAGGAAGGAGAAGCAAAAAGGGCAGAGACAACAAAGTCAGTAACCATCACGCCCAGGCCGTGACACTGGTCACGGCCATGATGACCCAGAGTTGAAGATCAGAAAGGATCACGGCTTAGCCGTGACCCCCATCACGGGTGTGATGGAAGGACCCTGAAGATCAAAGAGCATCACGGCCTAGCCGTGATGGCGGTCACGGCCGTGACAGGCTACCCCTATGGACCAGAATGCATCACGGCCTGCCCGTGATAGGCATCACGGCCGTGACCCAATTTTCATGCAATCCCTTCTGACTAGGCATGTGAACCAACACCCGATACCGCCTCGGTAAGTCGTTCCAGTTTTTCTTTCCTCTCTCCAACTTGATTATTTACATTGGGGACAATGTAAGTTCTTAAGCTTGGGGTAGGGGTATTTTTGCATTGTTCATGTTGCATTCATATAGTTTTGCATGATAGCTTTGCATGATTCACATGATTAGATTGCCCCTTGCCTAGGTTTTGCATCCAATTGTGAGAACTAAGTGCCAAATAACTTGAGATAGTGAATTCTTGAACCCATTTTTTTTTTTCAATCTTGTGATAAGGCTGCAAATGAAAATGCTTGAGATGATTTGTGATGGTTGATAATTAGCATATGGTTTCATAGATTTGTGTTTCTCACTGATTTTTGAACTACTAAAATGTGAGATTTTGAGCCAAAGGGGTACTCACCAAATATACCCCATTCTTTGTGTTAGAGTGTTATTCCTCTTGGATTGCTTTCTCTAGAACTTGACTTAAAACCATTTTGAAGCTTAAAAATTTTTGAAAACATTTTTAAAAATGATTGAGGCACTAGGTATTTTTCTGGCCTTATGAGCTTTGAATAACTAAATGCTACCCCTTAGTTGCCCAATTTTGAGCCTACATGAATAAAATACTTTTCTTGGTACCTTGAAATATGTGGATGAATGATGCTTGATAAGGGACCTTCTAAAGTATTACAAAAGGGTAAAAAGGTAGTTGAAAAAGTTGGGATGAGAAAATCAAAAAAATGTTTCTCTTGAGCTGAAAATCTCCCCTTCTCCAAATAAAAGAAAAATAAAAGAAAAAGAAAAATCTATGGAGAAGGGGATGACAAAAGAAAGTGAGAAATGAAATAAAAAGAAAGAAAGAAAGGTGGAAAAAGGAATCAAAACCCAAAAAGGTATTTTAGAAGGTCATGCTTTGCAATGCTTGATTGTGTTTAGCCCTTTTGAAATTTCCTTTTCTTGACTTCCCCACCTAACGATAAATCCCATGGCCCCGTTACAACCAAAGCGAAAGACCTATTGATTCTTAATTGTTTTCATTAATAAAGTAGAGATTTGGTTGATAGTCAAGCCTATGGTAGAATTCATTCCTTGAGGAAAGTGGAGCGAATTGTCTTATTTCCCTAACACTTGAGTGAGGTGAGAAAGAGAGCCAAGCAAATGAACAAGCTTGGGGTGATTTTCAGGTGAGAAAGAGTGCCCTAATCGGTGAGAATATGAGTCTAAGAAACCTAAGCCTCTAATTGGACTTGAACTGATTGTCTCTTGCTGAATTATTTGAGATGCCTGTTACTTGGATTACTTGCTACTCGGGTTCTTGGTTCACTATCTGTAATCTGATTGTCTATATCTTCTGGCCTTAGTGATTGCTTGAGGAAAAGCAATTGAATAAGCTTGGGGTGATTTGATAGTGTGATTTCACATCATAATTCCTGTACATTTTTGCATGCATTTTTCATATAGTTTAGGCATATTTGATTTGATTTTAGTTAGTTTTTCCCTTGGATCGGGTGAGGCGGTTTCTTGGTGTTGTTTTGCAGGAATTCAAGGAAAAATGCTCAAGATTCGCCATGATGGATCTTGGATGAAGACAAAGCTTAAAAAGTGAAGAAAATGACCCAGGCAGAGCCCATCACGGCCTGGCCGTGATGACCCTCACGGCCGTGATCGACCAATAATTGAGAGAAAAGAAGGCAAAAGTCAGAAGCTGTCACGGCCTAGCCGTGATCCCTATCACGACCGTGACATGTTAATGGAGCCAGACCCCCTCTTGGCAGAATCTGTCACGGCCAAACCGTGACGGCTATCACGACCGTGACAGATCATTTGGTGAAGGCAGAAGCTATCACGGCCTACCCGTGATGAGCATCACGGCCGTGATGCTCCAATATTTGAAAGTGCGCCAATGCAGAAAGCGTCACGGCCAGGCCGTGACGCGAATCCTGATCTATAAGAGACACGGCAGAACAGAGAAAAAATAGTTTTGGAACCCTAAAATATTCTCTCTGAACCAAGGGCAGTGGCACAAGGATTCTCTGGAGTTTTTCCTCCCTCTCATCTATATTTCTTTGGTTGTAGCTATGATCATGAGTAGCTAAACCTCCATTGTTGGGGTTAGGTGTAGCTATCTCTGATTTCTCATGTATCTGACTTGATTTTGTAATATAGTTTTTACTTCTCTATTGAGTGATTGATTGTCTATGCTTAATGATTGTTGTGGCTAGCACCCCCATGACTCGATTAGTGTTTTGATATGCAATTGGGAAATTCGTATTAGAACCGGGACTGAGATCAATCACCTAGTAACCCTTGCGTCTAGGAATGGAGTTAGGTTTACTAGTAATCGCATGATCCCTAATCTTAATGCGAATTCACTAATCTAGGCCACCTAAGGAATTAGGGTCTATTAGTGGATTTAGGCTCTTGTCATCCGAGGAATCGGGACTTGAGTAATTTAGTGGATTGATTGTCATAATTGAAGTAGAAACTGTTTATGAGTCATGTCATTTCATGGGGATGAAGTTTAGTGAACCTAATCCCAGCGTTGTTCTTATATTTGAAGAATTCCTTTTATTGCCTTCCGAGTGTTCTTCAAAAACCCACAAAGAACTTTTCTCTTTATTTTGTTTGTTTTAGGTTTAAATCTTATTTGGGCTTGGTATTTATTATCGATCTCCCTTCAATCCAAATATTCGCTTGGATAGTAATCGATTCAGTACGTGTTAGTAATTGTCACAGTCCTCGTGGGAATGATAAACGGTCTCACCACCGTATTACTTGCACGACTAGGTATACTTGCCTAGATCAGTCAACAGTAGCTGAAGCATGGAAAAAACCTGTGTTTTGATCTCCTTCTTTGAGCCAGAGGGCCTTCGCTCTCTGAGCCCAGTAACTCTCCTCCTGGACCAGCAAAGTTATGAAACGATCCCTAATGGCTTCAATGCTATGTCCGTCTGAGCCTTCCTGCTGAACACGAGCCTCTTCCAGGCCCTTCCTACAATTCTTCAACTTGCGGCTGAAGTTGGGCCTTACACTAGCACCCCATCTTTTTAGTGCCTCAGTACAAGCCTTTATTTTTTGCACTAAGTCATCATTTAACGTTAAGTCCCAGGTGTCCCTAACCACATTCTCCAGCTCTGATTCACCCAACCAAGCATTCTCAAATCTGAAATTCTTTTGTTTTGGAACATAGGCATCTGTTGACTCACAATTAAGAATGATGGGAGAATGATCTGAGATAGGGGCCACAAGATTAGAGAGCTTGGCATTCGGGAACAAAGTTAGCCAAGAGCTGGATGCCATAGCCATATCAAGTCTCTCATCTACCCTACTACCAGGGTTTCTACCTCTCCACCAAGTGAAAGGTTAACCTTCTAAATTAATATCCACCAGGCCAGCCTCAATGATAGCATTCCGGAAACCCTGAATACGCCAGTTCGGATGATCATGCTGACCTCTTTTATCCTCACTAGAAATTGTTAAGTCTCTAAAATGTTTGATATGCATTTCCCTAAGTTTTGATGAAAACTAAACATTGGTTAATGATTTAATTAACCTTCATATTGGTTGCTAACCTATCTATTGAGTGTGCAGATTAAGAAATAGAATCAGACGTCCAACAAAGTGAAACAAGCAGACATCCAACAAAGTGTAACAAACAGACGTCCAACACTGTAGTGTTTGTAGTGCACGTCCAAAACACAAGAGAAAGAAACCCGCGTCCAATAAAAATATCAGAAGGCCGCGCCCACCAAAAAGTATCAGAAGGCCGCGTCTACTAAAAACAACAGAAGGCCGTGTCTACTCAAAGTATCAGAAAAACCCGTCCAGTGAGGTATCAAAATTATCCGTCCAATGACGTGGCACTTGGAGCGCGTCCATCAAAATATCAGAAAAGACCATCCAGTGAGGTATCAGAAAGGTCCGTCCAATGACGTGGCAGATGGAGCTCTTCCATTAAGGAATCAGATGGAGCTCGTCCATTAAGGAATCAGATGGAGCTCGTCCATTAAGGAATCACTTTGAGCTCGTCCAATAAAGTATCAACAATGCGCGTCCACTGACGTGGAAAATGGTGCTCGTCCATTAAGGTCAGAATGTTTACATCCACCAGAGTAACTGAGACTCTCGTCCACCAGACTAACAGAAGTGCTCGTCCACTAAAGGTGACAAAAGCGCTCTTCCACTAGCCTTTGGACTTGCTGAGTCCTTTATATGGAGCTCGTCTACTAGCCCGAATGAAAACTCAAATGACTAGATAGACTGATTATTTTCAAGATGGAAACACTTATATTATGATCTCGAATTCTTTATGGATTATCAGAATCTTGGTTCAAGAACCAGAAAGAGACTTGAAGCCTTCTCTCCTACTCAGTTTCACGATTATCAAGAAAAGTCAGAAGCTACTCTCTCAAGCAACCTTGGATAATCAGAACCAAAGACCAGTTAAAGAATGCTTCCAACGTGCTTTATTCCCTAGTACCTCTGGTCCTTACACAAAAAGGGAAGTGTACTCAGCAAAGTACAAAAAGCTCTCTGCTCAACTTTGATATGACTGTAGCACGATGAATAAATCCATGATCCTTCATGTTAGAATATAACCAACGACTCTATTGCATTAATGGCTGCCCAGAACGACTCTATTGTATTAATGACTACTCAGAACGACTCTATTGCAATTAATGAAGTTCTGATTGAAGCCAACATCTGAGAGGATGTCTCTAACGGATCCTAAATGATTGAAGACCATAAATACAGAAGTCATTGAAGATGAAGAAAGAGAATACACATTGCATTAAAAACACCATTACTCTGAGCATTTATTTCTTCATTCTTTTATTCTTTATTCTTCAATCATTTTGAAGTTATTACGCAGACTTTCCTGAGCCTTACATTTAAACCACTCTGAGTGTTAGTGAAAGATCTGCCTGTGAGAAATTGTATTTATTACAAACCAAAACTCTTAAACAAACCTAAGTGAGCCTGAAGAGGCTAGGTGTGAAAACAATACTTGTCTTGAGCCTGAAGAGGCTAGGTGTGCAAACAATACTTGTCTTGAGCCTGAAGAGGCTAGGTGTGGAAACAATACTTGTCTTGAGCCTGAAGAGGCTAGTTGTGGAAACAATACTTGTCTTGAGCCTGAAGAGGCTAGGTGTGCAAATAATACTTGTCTTGAGCCTGAAGAGGCTAGGTGTGCAAATAATACTTGAGTCTGTAACCTTATCAGTTATAGTGGATAAATCTTGGTGCTGCCAAGGACTGAACGTAGCTCTTTAATTTGAAGAGTGAACCAGGATAAATCACCGTGTCAATCTCTCTTCCCTTAAACTCTTTAATTACTTTAGTTTTTCTTGCATCTGTCAAGTGGTGTGTGTGCAATAGTCACCCGTCCATCCTGTATTCTTCCACTCGTCCAAAGCTAGGTTTCTGTTTGCGAAAAGATTTCAGCTTTGCTTAAATTCTGATAAACACAATTCAACCCCCCTTCTCGTGTTTATAGTTGTCTATTTCAGTTGGTATCAGAGCTCAGCCTCTGGGTTGAGCATCTAACAGTGTAGAGGTAAAAGGTCTTGAAGAATAGACATGACGACTGGAGCTAGCACAAGTGGAAGTCATCAGACTGAAGGAGCCTCCCTAACCAGACCTCCTTACTTCAATGGAGAAAATTACAACTACTGGAAAGAGAGATTTCAGTGGTTTATTCTATCCACAAACTCTGATCTTTGGGATGTCATCACAGATGGTCCATTCATTCCCAAGAATGATGATAACACTGACAAACCAAAAGCTCAGTGGACTGCTGCAGAAAAATCAAAATGGGAGCTGAACCACAAAGCCAGATACAACATCATTTGTGCTCTCAGTCCGGAGGAGTTTGAGAAGGTATGTCCCTGTGACTCTGCAAAAGAAATATGGGACACCTTAGCTGTCACACATGAAGGAACAACAAAGGTCAAAGAGTCAAAGATTGCTATACTTGTTAGAAAGTATGAACTATTCATCATGGAGGAAGGAGAATCTGTTGCTCAGATGATAGGAAGATTTCAAACTATCATCAACAGTTTAAAATCTCTTTGCAAAGTCTATACCAATGCTGAGAAGGTTGGTAAGATTCTGAGAAGTTTACCTAAACAGTGGAGACCTTTGGTCACTGCTGTCTCCCAAGCCAAGGATCTCACTACCTTGACTATGGATGAACTTCTTGGAACACACACTGTGCATGAGCAAGAACTTGGAGATGAAGCTGCACCAAAGACGGGCAAGTCAATTGCTCTGAAAGCTGATCAAAAGTCAGCAAAAGGTTCCAAGGCTCTGAAGGCAGATGAGTCATCCAGTGATGCCGACCTATCAGAACTCGAGGATTCTGAGAGTGATGAAGAGCTATCTCTCCTGACCAGGAAGATAAAGCTTCTCCTACAGAAAAAGAAGTTCAGGAGGGATAGGCCATTCAGAAGGTCCAACAAGGACAAGAACTTCAAAGAATCCACCTCAACAGACAAAAGTCCAATTGTTTGCTATGAGTGCAAAAAGCCCGGTCACTTCAAGGCTGAATGTCCTTAACTCAAGAAGGCCCCTTTTAAGAAATTCTTCAAGAAGAAAACGAAAGGAATGATGGCTACTTGGGAGGATCTAGAGTCAACATCTTCTGATGAAGAAACTGAGGAAGAAGCCAATCTCTATTTGATGGCCAACACTGAATCAGACTCTGATGATGAGGTACATCCTGACTATGAGGAATTACTTGATGCTTATGAGGAGTTGTTGGAGGAATCCAACTGCTTATCTAAAGCCTTCAAATCCCTCAAGAGAAAGTATGTAAAGCTCACCAGTGAGCATAAACAGAAATCTCAAGAGTGCGAGAAGCTGGCTAAAGAGAACAGTGAGCTGAAGACTGAAAAGTCTAATGAAGCTAAGATTTCAAGTGAAACATCACCATCTGAAGAAGTTGAAAAACTTCAACAGAAAGTGGAAGAGCTCACTTCTGATCTTGCCAAATTTGTTAATGGTAGAGACAATCTGACTAAGCTACTTGGCATTCAGAAGCACTCTCTTAACGAAGAAGGTATTGGATATGTCCATCAGACACATCATTAAGTATCAACTAAAGCTTCTAAAGTATCTGTTAAGTCAACTGTAACCAAATCAACACCTATTTGTAACTTCAGTGGAAAAACTGGGCATGTTATGTCTAAGTGTATCCATAAGAAGAGAAGGAAGTCTTTACAGACTCCTAGAACTAACAGAAAAGGACCCAGAAAAATATGGGTACCTAAAGATCAAATAATTTTTGTTGCAGATGTCCTCAACAGGACAAAGAAAACACCACTGCTGGTACCTGGATAGTGGTTGCTCGCGACATATGACAGGAGAAAGGTCTATGTTCTTACACCTCCAACTTAAGAAAGGAGGACACGTTGCCTTCGGAGGAAATCAGAAAGGTAAAGTTATAGGTATTGGTACTATTGGTGGTAAACCCCCTCCTCCCTCTATATCTAATGTTCTTATGGTTAAAGGATTAAGACACAATTTGCTTAGCATAAGTCAATTATGTGATAGTGGTTTTGATGTTTCCTTTACCAAGGATGTATGCATAGTTAAAGACTGTAGTGGCAAAACCTTCTTTTCAGCTAAAAGGCAACAAAATCTTTATAAGATTGAACTGTCTGATCTCTCAGATCAAAGTGTAACCTGTCTGATGTCTAAAGAGGATGAAAGATGGTTATGGCATAAGAAACTAGGACATGCTAGTATGAAACTAATTTCTGAATTAAAAAGGAATAATCTCGTGAGAGGATTGCCTGATATTAGCTTTAAGAAAGATGTCTTGTGTGATGCATGTCAGAGAGGTACCAACAACCAACAACCAAGCCTTATCCCACTAGGTGGGGTCAGCTACATGGATCATACGGCGCCATAATGTTCTATCATGAATCATGTCAGAGAGGTAAACAGATAAAATCAAGTTTCAAATCTAAAAACCAAGTATCAACCTCTAGACCTCTTCAGTTGTTACACATGGATCTGTTTGTACCAGTTAGTGTTGCCAGCCTGGCTGGAAGAAAATATGGATTTGTCATAGTTGATGACTATTCTAGATACACATGGGTACATTTCCTAACACACAAGGATGAGTCTTTTAAGGTTTTCTCAGTATTCTGCAAAAGAGTACAAAATGAGCAGGGTTTCTGTATTTCTACCCTTAGAAGTGATCATGGGGGAGAATTTGAAAATGAGCAGTTTAAACAGTTCTGTGAGGAGAATGGAATCTCTCACAATTTCTCTGCACCTAGAACTCCACAGCAAAATGGAGTGGTTGAGAGAAAGAACATATCTCTGTAAGAGATGGCTAGATCTATGCTCAATGAAAATAATCTCCCGAAGTACTTCTGGGCAGAAGCTGTATACACTGCTTGCTATGTACAAAACAGACTACTTATAGGCCTTTTCTAAAAAGGACTCCTTATGAATTGTGGAAAGGAAAAAGCCCCAACATATCTTATTTTCATGCTTTTGGATGTGAATGTTTTATTCTGAATACCAAAGATAATCTTGGAAAATTTGATTCTAAGGTAGATAAAGGTATTTTCGTAGGTTAGTCTGAAAGTCCAAGGCTTTTAGAGTTTACAATTCAAGATCTTGTATTATTGAAGAATCTGTTCATGTTAAATTCAATGATGGTTTAAAGACTGATAAAGAACTATCAGATCTAGAAGATGATCTTGCAGGTCTTGATATAAACAAGCCAGAAAGTCAACAACCAGATCTAACCAAAACAGAACCTGTGCCTGAGGCTGAAAGACAAGTGGAACAGACCAGTCAGTAGACAAGTCAAGATCTTCATGATGATCTCAAAAGGGATTGGAAGTTCAACACTCATCGTCCTAAGGATCTTATTATTGGAAATCCTTCTGAAGGAGTAAGAACCAGATCCACATTAAGAGAATCAAGCAATGTGGCCTTTATTTCAGATTTGGAGCCTAAACGCATTGAAGAAGCTCTTGAGGATGAAAGCTGGATTCTTGCTATGCAAGAAGAACTTAACCAGTTCACTAGAAATGATGTCTGGACTCTTGTCTCTAAGCCTAAAAACAAGTCAGTTATTGGAACAAGATGAGTCTTCAGAAACAAATTAGATGAAGATGGTAAAGTTGTCAGAAATAAAGCAAGGTTAGTAGCTCAAGGCTATAACCAACAAGAAGGTATTGATTATCCTGAAACCTTTGCACCTGTAGCTAGAATAGAAGCCATACACATTTTAATGTCATATGCTGCACAACACCAAATTTCCCTATTTCAAATGGATGTAAAAAGTGTTTTTCTAAATGGTACAATTGAAGAAGAAGTGTATGTTAAACAACCCCCTGGTTTTGAGGATACTGATAAACCAGATCACGTTTTCAAACTTAAAAAGGCATTATATGGTTTGAAACAAGCACCTAGAGCATGGTATGATAGACTTAGTTCTTTTCTCATGCATAATAGTTTTACTAGAGGACAAGTAGACACTACTCTGTTCAAAAAATGCTCTAAAGAGAACTTTATTATAGTTCAAATATATGTTGATGATATTATTTTTGGAGCAACTAATGAAAATCTATGCAAGGAATTTTCAAATCTAATGCAAGCTGAATTTGAGATGGGCATGATGGGAGAATTGAAGTTCTTCCTTGGATTACAAATCAAGCAGACAAGTGATGGAATTTACATTCATCAACAAAAATATACCAAGGAGATACTCAATAAATACAAAATGGAAAATGCAAAGCTTATGAAAACCCCTATGCAACCCAATGCAAAACTAAGCAAAGATGATGAAGGTAAAAAGGTAGATCAAACTGTCTACAGAGGTATGATTGGCTCTCTACTGTACTTAACTTCAAGCAGACCTGACATTCAATTTAGTGTCTGTATATGTGCTAGATTCCAATTTGATCCTAGAGAATCTCATCTTAAGGCTGTAAAAAGAATATTTAGATATTTGCTTGGAACTACTAATCTTGGTTTGCTGTATTTAAGATCAAAAGAATACAGATTAGTGAGATATTGTGATGTTGATTTTGATGAAGACAGAATAGAAAGAAAAAGCACCAGTGGAGGTTGTCACTTCATTGGAGCAAGTTTAGTCTCATGGTCAAGCAAGAGGCAGACAACCATTGCCTTGTCTACTGCTGAAGCAGAATACATCTCTGCTGCTAGTTGCTGCTCTCAACTCTTATGGGTAAAACATCAACTTGAGGATTACTCTATTTATGAACATAACATATCTGTATGGTGTGATAATTCTAGTGCTATATGCTTAACTAAAATCCAATTCAACATTCTAAGGCTAAGCATATTGAAATCAAACATCATTTCATTAGGGATTATGTTCAAAAAGGCATCTTTGATATTAAGTTTGTTAAAACTGAAAATCAATGGGCTGATATTTTCACTAAACCCCTCGCAGAAGAAAGGTTTTTATTTATTAGAGATAATCTAAACATGCATTGCATTGTTGAATGACATGTCTGAATGTTAAGCTGTCTGTGATAAATCCGTCATTACTCCTATATACATGTTCTTTCAACTAAGCATTAGTTCAGGGGGAGTAATGATACAATAGTTTAAGTGGAGTATGTCTAACCCTTTTTGATAAAACACATAAATAAAACTTGATAACCCTTTTTGTTGTTGACAAAAGGGGGAGAAAGGGAGAAATGAATAGGGAGAATGGTGGGAGAAATAGAATGAGAGAATGAATATGATATGACCTGTTCACTTAAGAAAATTTCAACGAAAGGGAGAAATGAATAGGGAGAATGGTGGGAGAAATAGAATGGGAGAATCAATATGATATGACCTGTTCACTTAAGAAAATTTCAACCTGTCTATATATGCTATTTTCTTTGTTGATATTTTCTGAGGTTCATTAAATCATCTCAATGTTTGTCATCATCAAAAAGGGGGAGATTGTTAAGTCTCTAAAATGTTTGATATGCATTTCCCTAAGTTTTGATAAAAACTAAACATTGGTTAATGATTTGATTAACCTTCATATTGGTTGCTAACCTATCTATTGAGTGTGCAGATTAAGAAATAGAATCAGACGTCCAACAAAGTGAAACAAGCAGATGTCCAACAAAGTGTAACAAGCAGACGTCCAACACTGTAGTGTTTGTAGCGTACGTCCAAAACACAAGAGAAAGAAACCCGCGTCCAATAAAAATATCAGAAGGTCGCGTCCACCAAAAAGTATCAGAAGGCCGCGTCTAGTAAAAACAACAGAAGGCCGTGTCTACTCAAAGTATCAGAAAAAACCCGCCCAGTGAGGTATCAAAATTATCCGTCCAATGACGTGGCACTTGGAGCGTGTCCATCAAAATATCAGAAAAGACCGTCCAGTGAGGTATCAGAAAGGTCCGTCCAATGACGTGGCAGATGGAGTTTTTCCATTAAGGAATCAGATGGAGCTCGTCCATTAAGGAATCAGATGGAGCTCGTCCATTAAGGAATCACTTTGAGCTCGTCCAATAAAGTATCAGCAATGCGCGTCCAATGACGTGGAAAATGGTGCTCGTCCATTAAGGTCAAAATGTTTCCATCCACCAGAGTAACTGAGACTCTCGTCCACCAGACTAACAGAAGTGCTCGTCCACTAAAGGTGACAGAAGCGCTCATCCACTAGTCTTTGGACTTGCTGAGTCCTTTATATGGAGCTCGTCTGCTAGCCCGAATGAAAACTCAAATGACTAGATAGACGTGATTATTTTCAAGTTGGAATCACTTATCTTATGATCGCGAATTCTTTAAGGATTATCAGAATCTTGGTTCAAGAACCAGAAAGAGACTTGAAGCCTTCTCTCCTCAGTTTCACGATTATCAAGAAAAGTCAGAAGCTACTCTCTCAAGCAACCTTGGATAATCAAAACCAAATACCAATTAAAGAATGCTTCCAACGTGCTTTATTCCCTAGTACCTCTGGTCCTTACACAAAAAGGGAAGTGTACTCAGCAAAGTACAAAAAGCTCTCTGCTCAACTTTGATATGGCTGTAGCACGATGAATAAAGTCATGATCCTTTGTGTTAGAATACAACCAACGACTCTATTGCATTAATGGCTGTCCAGAACGATTCTATTGCATTAATGACTACTCAGAACGACTCTATTGCAATTAATGAAGTTCTGCTTGAAGACAACATCTGAGACGATGTCTCTAACGGATCCTAAATGCTTGAAGACCATAAATACAGAAGCCATTGAAGATGAAGAAAGAGAATACACATTGAATTAAAAATGCCATTACTCTGAGCATTTATTTCTTCATTCTTTTATTCTTTATTCTTCAATCATTTTGAAGTTATTACGCATACTTTCCTGAGCCTTACATTTAAACCACTCTCTGAGTGTTAGTGAAAGATCTGCCTGTGAGAAATTGTATTTATTACAAACCAAATCTCTCAAACAAACCTAAGTGAGCCTGAAGAGGCTAGGTGTGAAAACAATACTTGTCTTGAGCCTTAAGAGGCTAGGTGTGCAAATAATACTTGTCTTAAGCCTGAAGAGGCTAGGTGTGAAAACAATAATTGTCTTGAGACTGAAGAGGCTAGGTGTGAAAACAATACTTGTCTTGAGCCTGAAGAGACTAGGTGTGCAAATAATACTTATCTTAAGCCTGAAGAGGCTAGGTGTGCAAATAATACTTGAGTTTGTAACCTTATCAGTTATAGTGGATAAATCTTGGTGTTGCCAAGGACTGGACGTAGCTCTTTGATTTGAAGAGTGAACCAGGATAAATCACCATGTCAATCTCTCTTCCCTTAAACTCTTTAATTGCTTTAGTTTTTCTTCCATCTGTCAAGTGGTGTGTGTGCAATAGTCACCCGTCCATCCTGTATTCTTCCACTCGTCCAAAGCTAGCTTTCTGTTTGCGAAAAGATTTCAGCTTTGCTTAAATTTTGATAAACACAATTCAACCCCCCTTCTCGTGTTTATAGTTGTCTATTTCAGAATGTCATTGAAATATCCCATAATGCACCAAGGGAGGTTGGACGCATTCGAGAGAGTTCTAAGAAGTTCCCATGAATCTGTTCTCCTCTCGTTGTCTGGAAAGCCATAGAACCCTGTAAGCCTCCACTTCCAATTTTTCGAATCATCCACCTCAACATTGATAAAATTGAGAGAATAACTTGTAACAACACAATTAACTGAATTCCTCCACAGCAAAGCCACACCCCTTCCTCTACCTTATCTATCAACAGAAAAACAATGATCAAACCCAATTTACCTTTTTATATCATCAACTCTGTTAGCATGAACTTTTGTCTCAAAAATAAAAAACACATTCGGTTGGTAAGTCCAGACTAGGTTTCTTTGGGTAGGACCTGCATGCAGATTACCTAGGCCTCAGCAGTTCCAACTGATAATATTCATGGCTTCCGGCAGTCCTGGAAGCCAGAGCCTGCCAATAAAAAAGAGCCTTGTTGCATAGATGGGGAATGAGGTTGAGAGATATTGTCATTGTTGCTACTGCCAGTATTCACGTCCACTTGCATGGGGGACTTTCCTTTGATTGCCCTACGTCGTTTCAGTGGATTATTATCCTGAGTTCGCCTTATTTTCTTCAATCACATGAGGGGATGGACCACTGTTTAAAGTCAAGATTCTTTCCTTAACTGTTCCATAAGATCCGCGTAGAGGCATATTTGGTTGCATGAAGCCCCTCCTATTCTGATTACCCGTGAAATCCGCACCCTCCTTATCTGTTGCAACCAACTCATGATAACGAAAGTTGTTATCCTCCCCGCCCGGATTTTTAGCAACCTGGATCCCGTGATTTACGCCTGCACTTTGATCTATTTCCGGAACCCCTGTGCTTTCTCTGCTTGGCCTCTGAGCAGCGTCGCCACTAACCTGCTTCCTCGAGTCCACCCTAAGCTCCACACCCCAGTTCCTCACTCCATCATCCACCGCCACCGTGAATCGAAGGTCACAAAGACTCATCGTGTCCTATCAATTCACACCTAAAGCAGAAAGTGCACAAACTTTCATACTTAAAACTCAGTGTTCCAGTCTCCTCCATTTAACTTCACCTTTCTATCCTTTTTCAAAGGCAGCCTAACATCAACCAGAACCCTTATCCTCATATACTTCCTCCATAGATTCGTGCTATTGTTTCTATCATACTCCATGAAGCTTCCAATGTAATTTCTCAGATAAGTTCCCACAGCCAACGTCATGAAGCCTAGTGGAAGATTATGGACTTGGATCCAGAAGGCCACATGAAATAAGGGAATGCTTGCCAAGGCAACCCCCATCTAAACCCTGCTAACCACCAGCATATTGTTATCGAAACTCCAGGGACCTCTTGACTCCACCCTCTCCATATCCACCTGATGAAAAAACTGAAAAAGATACATGCTTTTCTCAGTTTCAGTAATTGTTACTCTTCTTCCTAGTCTCCAAACACTCGGCATCATCTCCCTCATGACACTGAATCTAATGTTTCTATCTGTCAGGAAGCGACCAACGAGGCATAGGTCTAGGTTGACATTCCCAGCCTCCTCTTGCTCGCCACCCTCTTGCTCAAAAACACGACCACCCTCCCCCTCATCAGTCAACGACAGTCCTCCAAAATTGATATCCATGATCAAAAAGTGGAAAAGAAAAACACGCTCTCGGAAGAAACGAGAGAAAGACACGCTCTCAGAATAAAACGAGAGAAAGACTTCTGAAATATCTATATTTTTAAATACAGACTATAGTAATATCCATATAGTTATTAAACCATAATTCATATTTATGTTTCCCCTGTTTGAGTTGATAAATAATGAGGTATTCAACTAACTATTCACAATAGATAATAGTAAATAGTAACTTAAAAGTTACTATGTTTTGTAATTCATGATTGAAATAAAATAGTTATAATTTTTGGGACATAATTTCCCATACAATTTTTTTGTACAAATAATCTAAAAAATGTTAAAAAGTCAACCTACATCCCGTGCATGACACGTGTTACTATACTAGTATTTTGAATACATTAATTGACTAAAAATATTTGGTCATGTATTCTGAAATCCAAAATCATAAGAGTATAAAAGTAAATTAGTTATAAAATCCACCCCATCAACTCCTCTTAATCAAACATGAATATATGATATCTAATTAAAATATTTTACCTCATTTCCCATCCCTCCATTAAATTCCCCTCCTTTAAACCAAACATACCCGGAAAGGGCAATTCAGATACATTGACTCCATATTTTTATTTTGCTTTTGAGGACATTTCTTTTTTCCCCCCAGTAATTTAAGATGGGAATTTCATTTGTTGATTCTTAAGTCACTTAACTTAATTCATTTAAAATTACTATTTGTGATTGTGAAAACTTGAACTTTGGAGACCTAGCATAAAGCGATTTTTACAAATAACAAATTATACGTTTTGGATTTTGGAGACCTAGCATAAAACCTTGGATATTCTTTCCTATTTTTTCTCATTTCTTTGCGCTCTCTCTTGTCGGATCATCCTTAATCATAGTATATTGTTGTTTCTTTTTGCATTACTTGCAACTTCGACTTCTACTTTGTATTAACTTGATGAAACTTGACAATTTGTTAATTGTTATGTTAGATTATGTATTTATGTATATCCTTATTTAGGGTTGGGACTAATATAAAATGTTGAGTTTTTTTTTATGGGATAAATTGTTGTAGTTGTTATACATTATTGTTGTGTTAGTATTAACTTTTTTTTTGGTTGATAAATATGTGTTAGTCTTAACTTTGATATTAAGATTTACGTTTCTTAGAGATATACTAATTAAAGTGTGGTAATTGCTTAATCCATATTTAAAATTTATAGTTTTACTTTTTTATTGTTTTTATCAATTACGCGATTAAATTTTTCCTAGCCAACTGAAACTTATATATAACAATGAAAAAAAAATTTAAGATATATTTTAAAAAACAGAAAAAGGAAAAAATTATCAAATAACTTGACGATCCGCCCAAACCAACCCATTAATGTTCATTTTTACTTGTTATTATGACATATGTGCCAAGTATCTATATATTCACCTTTTTACTTTAGAGATCTAATTGAAAATTTTATATAAGTTTCAGGGACCCAATTGAAAATTTTATATAAGTTCATGGACCTAAATTGATTTTTTTTTAATTTAGGGGTCTAATTGAAAGTTTCCAAATAGTTCATGGTCCAACTCAATGATTAAACCTTTTATATATGGTTCACCAGCAACCTTATAATATTAATTAATATAAATATTTCACAAAAAAGATAAAATGATTAATATAAATATGGCTTTTGTGGTTTATTAATATAGTGTAAAAACAGTGGACAAGCTCAAGATTTCGTTTAGATTCTTATAATATTTGGTGAGGGGGAATGGAGGGGTGGAGATGGACTTTTATAAATTTTTGTTGTTTGATTCAATTTTTTGGAGGGGAATGAGGGAAGCAAAGTCCCTCTTTATCCAATTTTGGCTCCCCTCCAATATTGGGGGACTTGGAGTGGAGGGGTTTTAAAATATTTTGAATACATTAATTGGCTAAAAATCCTTGGTCATGTATTTTGAAATCCAAAATCATGAGAGTATAAAAATAAATTAGTTATAAAATTCACCCCATCACCTCCTCTTAATCAAATATGAATACATGATATCTAATTAAAATATTTTCCTTCATTTCCCGTCCTATCCCCTTCATTAAACTCCCATCCTTTAAACCAAACATACCCGGAAAGAGCAATTCAGATACATTGACTCCATATTTTTTTTTTATTTTGCTCTTGATGACATTTTTTCCCACTAACTTAAGTTGGGAATTTCATTTGTTGATTCTTAAGTCACTTAACTTAATTCATTTAAAATTACTATTTGTGAGGTGAAAACTTGAACTTTGGAGACCTAGCGTAAAGTGATTTTTAAAAATAACAAACTATACGTTTTGGATTTTGGAGGCCTAGCATAAAATCTTGGATATTCTTTTCTATTTCTTTCTCCTTTCCTTGTGCTCTCTCTCATGTCGGATCATAGTCCATTGTTGTTTCTTCTCGCATTACTTGCAACTTCGACTTCTATTTTGTATTAACTTGATAAAACTTTGACAATTTGTTAATTGTTATGTTAGATTATGTATTTATGTATATCCTTATTTAGAGTTGGGACTAATATAAATTGTTGAGTTTTTTTCATGGGATAAACTGTTCTAGTTGTTATACATTATTGTTGTGTTAGTATTTTTTTTTTGATTTACTGTGTTAGTATTAACTTTGACATATATTTCTTTTGATAAAAGCCAAATTATGACAATTCATTCATAATAGTGTCAGCAATATAATTATGAGCAATGTAAAAACAACAGGAGCTAGCATACAACAAAGACGTCCTAGCCAAATAGTGAGCCACTTTGTTTGCTTGCCTCCTAATAAACTTTGTTGAAAAGTTTGTAAAGTAAGAAGTAAGACCCTTGCAACAATTGACAATGATACCAAACTCAGTAATATTTTCCTTTGATGAAGATAACTCATCCACCACCCTTTTACTATCAACTTCAAAGTGGACGTTGGTGAAACCCAGCTCAATGCACCATTTAATGGCAAACAAGAGACCCATTGCTTCCCCCACCTACACTTCCAACTTTGATTTTATCCACATTGTTTTAGCTTGAACAAACTTGCCCCCATGTTCACGGATGCACATGCCAAACCCGGATAAATTTATGACCTCAAAGAAAGCTGCGTCAACATTGCATTTCAAAGACCCAAAAGGAGGAGGTGACCATCTAGCTTGGGTAATTCCAGGACCAACAGCCACCCAAGGGGGTTTCCTTTTCCTAGCTAAAATCCAACTCGACAACATCTCTTTTGAACAACTGATGACTTGAGTTCCAGTCATATCCTCATTGTTCCACAATTTTGGGTTCCTGACCTTCCATATGCCCCACAATATCATCACAAAATCCGCCCTTTTATTTGAGTCAATAACATCACTGACCAAGAAATATAACTCAAAAAAAGAGTTCACCTGGTTAAAAAACGGATCAATGATGTGCCAATACCTAGCTTGAATCAAAATATCTCTACTCTTGTCACACTGCAGTAATGCATGACACTGAGATTCAAGACCAGTTTCGCATCTCACACACGAACTTGTACAAGCCACCCCACGCCTCTGCAGGTTTATTCTAGTGGGAAGAACCTCCCTACATGCGTGCCAAATGAAGGACTTCACTTTGGGGGGCACTTCCAAGTCCCAAATACTTCACCAATCTCTATCGTGTTTCAGATGAGCCGTGTTCAATAAGGATTCGATACAAAGTCTATAAGATGAACGAACTGTATAAAAGCCGTCCTTACTATATTTCCATATGCGCAAGTCTTCCCCTACTTCATCAACTAAGGGCGTGGCAAGTATAGTAGCAGCATCACAAGGAGTAAAAAACTGACGCACAAAATCTTCATTCCATCTTCTGGTACCAGGCATAATAAAATCACTGACCACCCAATTATGAGCCATTTGGATTAAGTTAAAATGGTGATGCAGCCTTTGACCATTTGCAATCCAAGGCTCATTTAGGATTGGAATATTGTGTCCAGTATTAACTTTGATATTAAGATTTATGTTTCTTAGAGATATACTAATTAAAGTGTAGTATTTGCTTAATCTATATTTAAAATTTATAGTCTTACTTTTTATTGTTTTTATCAATTATGCGATTATTTTTTTCCCAGCCAATCGAAACTCATTTAATTTTTTTATGAGAATCGAAACTTTTTATTTTGTGAACCCGGGCATACTCCTGTCGGGAGTCAGAGACTAATCACTCGAGATACTGAGATCCATTCAAGGGTTGATCTCTCTTAACATATGCTTTTCCATACTCATAAGTCAGGAATCGAACCACTGACCACATGCTTAAGTTTCATCATGTTGATGAAACTTATTTATAACAATGAAAAAAAATTTAAGAAATATTTTAAAAAACAGAAAAAGGAAAAATTATCAAATAACTCGATAGCCCACCCAAACCAATCCATTAGTGTTATTTTTTCTCGTTAACATGATATATGTACGAAGTATATCTATAAGTTTCACCACAGACTAATCTATGCCGAAAAATCTTTTAATTTGATTTGAATGTAACATTAATTATTAATTATGAATTGCCCAATTTTGATTGATTGGAAAATTTTCTCCTTCAATCTGCTTAACCCAAGCAAAATATCAGAACTCAAAGAAATTGATGACTATTATCGTAATTTACCGTTTCCTCAAGAGCACAGAAGCAAAATCAATTGCAAATAAAAAAATGGAGGTGAAAAAAAAAAAAGTGTGTGTGTGAGAAAGAGAGAGGGATTTCAATTTGAAGGTAGAGAGTAGCAGAAGCCATGATTTCAATGTAACCTACCAGCTTCGGTTTATGCCCTAACCTCACGATCGCTGTAAGCTTCTCTTTCCTTCTTCTTCTTATTCGGCATCGCCGTTTCCGTCTGCTTCCACTTTCATTGCCACTTTTCTTTTTAAATTTAATTTTCAACGTCAAAATCTCGTTTTCTTCATGTAATTGTCGGAATTAAAGGCTTAACATACTGTTTCGGATCCCTTTACATTGAATTTTAAGTTCAAATCCAAATGGGTAGTCTCAATTGATGAGATCATTTTTATCAGTGTGCAGAGAAATGGGGTCAGATTTAATTGTAGATCTAAGGGCTTTTCTGTGATTTGATTTGTGGACAATTTGTGGTTAAACTAAATTTGAAATTTTCTATCTGAGATTGAATTTTGACGGAGGAATCAGTGACTGACAGTTGATGATGGGCAGAGTAGCTTGTTTAAGTTGGCTCCATTTTTGGGGAGGTGGAATCATGCTTAAGCAACTGAGAATGAGGATGCAGTGTTTTCTGATTTTGGCATATTTACATGTAGCTTATGTTGGGATTATAGAACCGTTTTCAAGGGGATCAATGATAAAGTTGGATTCGAATGTGCATATAAAAAGCCATGTTGTGTGGTTGGTTCCACTTCTGGAGATACTAGAAGTGTTTTTACACCTGTCAAATGTGGTTCTAGTAAAAAAAAAAAAGTGGTGTTTGTTTACACATTTGGAGAAGCAATTTTGCATCCAAAATCAATTCTATTAGAAGCAGCTTGGAGTAGCTTCTGCTATTGAATTGAAAATTTACTCTTAAGTTTTACATTAAACCTGCTTTTAAAATAAAAATATCTAAACATAAATCAATTTACTTCAAACTCAATTGTATTGAAATCAATTTTACAAAATCAATTCCATCCAAAATCACATTTGTCAAATGCTCATCCAAACACACTAACATGTGCCTGTATGTGAGTTTATTATTTATTTAGTCTGTTTAAATATTCAACATGTATATGTATATGATTGCTTTGATGAATTTTTTTGGAGTTCTAGTAGATCCTCAGACTGTGTTTCATATGTGTGTAACTGAGTTAAAGTTGGACTATTTGCGTTACCCATGCTTTGTCAGAGTCATTAGCATGTGGATACCCAAATCACTTTGTGTTGATTATCTCTTTCAACATTGCTTTTCTTAGGGATTTGTTTCATAAATGTCAACCAGATCTGTTTGTCAAAATGGGTCATCTAAAGTTGCAAATGCAAACTGGTATCAACACAATAGAAGAGGAGACTGGGCAATGTGATGCTGGATATCCTAACAAAACTACTGTCGCATGCATGATCAATGTAGAAATTGGTGCTGTTTTGGCAGTCATGCGAAGAAATGTCAGATGGGGAGTTCATTATATGTCTGATGATGATCAGTTGGAGCACTCCCTTGTTCAGTCTTTGAAGGCATTAAGGAGGCAAATTTTTTTGTGGCAGGATCAGTGGCATGCCATCAACCCTGTTTTGTATCTCCAGCCTTTTTTGGATGTGATTCAATCAGATGAAACTGGTGCACCAATTACTGGTGTTGCTCTGTCTTCTGTTTACAAGATTTTAACTCTGGATGTAATTGATCAAAACACTGTCAATGTTGGGGATGCCATGCACCTGGTGGTTGATGCCGTCACAAGTTGCAGATTTGAGGTGACTGATCCTGGATCAGAAGAAGTGGTATTAATGAAGATATTACAAGTTCTCCTAGCTTGTGTGAAAAGTAAAGCATCTGTAATGCTGAGTAATGAACATATTTGCACCATAGTGAACACTTGTTTCCGCATTGTTCATCAAGCAGGAACGAAAGGTGAGTTGTTGCAGCGGATAGCACGTTACACAATGCATGAACTTGTACGGTGTATTTTTTCTCACCTTCAAGATATTAACAACACCAAACATGCATTCATAAATGGGATCAGTGCTTTAAAACAAGAGGTATAGTATTCATGTTACCTTTGTCCTTTTGGTTGCAATCTTTATTTATTTATTTGTTTATTTTCATGTGACTGTTTTCTTGGTTGCTAGGATGAAAATGTTTGAGGAAAAAATAGCGACCTTGGGGGTGGGAGTATGGTTTCAATTTATGCTATAATTTTGTGTTGCTATTGTTTGTTATTCACTTATTCTAAGCTGACAAAATCTGAAATTATTGAAATGGAAAACTTCCTTAACTTAATTACTCTCTGCTTACAATTGAAAGAGAGAAAACAAAATATATATTTCTGAATTGCTTGTGTTACTTTCACACAGCATAGAGGTATTCTATTTATATACTAGAAGAATTAATACAACTGATAATTACAAGACAAATAAATGAGGCACCTATTTTCTACAGACATTTCCTAATTTCATGACTAGAGAATACATAAACCTCATTAATTTACAATGGTTATTTCCTAAACTATTAATGACAGTCCATGAACCTTTGGACTGTGGATTCCAACATTAATGACAGTCCATGAACCTTTGGACGGTGGATAATCTTTGGACGGTGGATTATCTTTGGACGGTGGATTCCAACACTCCCCCTCAAGCTGGGGAATAGATATCAATCATTCCCAGCTTGCAAGTAAGTTGGTTGAATCGATCCATTGGCAAACCCTTTGTTAACACATCTGCTAGCTGCTGCCCAGAGGGAATGTAGGTTGTTGTTATCAATCCACTATCCAACTTTTCCTTGATGAAGTGTCGATCCATCTCAATGTGTTTTTTCCTATCATGCTGAACAGGATTATGAGCAATACTGATAGCCGATTTATTATCACAAAACAATTTCGTAGGACCTTCACACTTTATCTTCAAGTCATTGAGCACAATTTTCATCCACAACAGTTCACAGATTCCTTGTGCCATAACTCTAAATTCCGCCTCTGCGCTTGATCGAGCCACTACATTTTGTTTCTTACTTCTCCAAGTAACAAGGTTCCCACATAGGAACATGCAATAGCCTGATGTGGATCTTCTATCACTTACTGAACCTGCATAGTCTGCATCTGTATAAGCCTCCATCGTCAAGTTTCCACCTTTTTTGAACAAGAGTCCTCTTCCTGGAGTAGCTTTGAGATACTGCAGTATACGTTCTATAGCCTGTAAGTGTCTCTCTCGGATCATGCATGAACTGACTCACAACACACCGACCGCATATGCTAGATCCGGTCTAGTGTGTGCCAAGTAAATCAACTTCCCCACAAGTCTCTCGGTATTGGATTTTGTCAACCTTGGCACTCTCCTCTTCACTGCTTCATCCCGTGATTTTGCTCTATGGGAACACCTGTAGGTTTACATCCAAGTTTCCCTGTTTCCTTCAAAAGATCAAGCACATACTTCCTTTGAGAGATGAAAATGCCTTGTTTTGAGAAGGCCACTTCAATCCCCAAGAAATACTTCAGTTTCCCAAGGTCCTTCATCTCAAATTCTGCAAATAATTTTTCCTTAAGCAGTTGTCTCGCAACTAGGTCATCTCCTGTAATAATTATATCATCAACATAAACAAGAAGTACAGTCAGTTTTCCTCCTTGTGAATGTTTAAAGAAAACTGTATGATCTCCTTGGCTTTGCTTGTAACCCAGCAACACCATAGCTTTTGTAAATCTTCCAAACCATGCTCGGGGAGACTGTTTTAGCCCATATAAAGCCTTCCTCAATCTGCAAACTTTGTTTGTTCCACTTGTGGGACCAAACCCTGGGGGAATCTCCATGTACACCTTCTGATCTAAGTCTCCATGCAAGAAAGCATTTTTGACGTCAAACTGGTGTAGTTCCCATCCAGAGTGGGCAGCAAGAGAGAGTAAAATACGAACAGTGTTCATCTTTGCCACTGGAGCAAATGTCTCCTCATAATCAATGCCATAGGTCTGAGTGTATCCCTTTGCCACTAGTCTTGCTTTACACCTGTCTAGGGTACCATCTGACCGGTACTTTACAGTGTAGATCCATCTACTCCCCACTGGTTTCTTTTCCTTTGGTTTCTCAACAATTTCCCATGTTCCATTTCTTTCCAGAGCTTGCATCTCCTCATTCATGGCTTGAACCCAGTTCTTGTCTTTCAATGCTTCTTGTACTGTTCTAGGGATTCTGATAGAGTCAATGGCTGCAATAAAGCTTTGGTGCTGCAAAGAAAGGTTTGTGGTGGAAACAAATTTGGAAATAAGGTACTTAGCACAAGATCTTTTTCCTTTTCTTAAAGCAATAGGTAAGTCATCATCAATGTTAGGATCACAATTATCCAAAGGAATAGGTTCAGAATGAATGAAAGGAATAGATTCAACATGAATGGGACTAGTGTTTTCAGTACTTACCATGGGTTCAGATATTTGGGGTTGCGGCTGGACCAGGGAGGGGTGTTTCTTCCTTTGATAGAGTAGTTTTGGTGAGCTTGCTCTAGTCTGAGGAGCTAATTCCTGTGTATCTGAGAGCATATCAGAAGATTGGAGCAAGGGAATGCTGCCTTCTGGAAAAATCTCAGCTTCCAAATCAGAAGTATTATTCTCCCCCTGAAGCTGAGAGGAACTGAAGAATGATTGATTTTCTTGCAAGTGACATCCATGGAGACATACACTCGACGAGAGGAAGGGTGATAACATTTGTATCCTTTCTTGTCAGGGGCATAACCAATGAACACGCATTTAATAGCACGAGGGTCAAGTTTGCCCCGATGTTGACGATGGACATGAACAAAAGCAACACAACCAAAAACACGAGATTCAAGACTTTGCATAATAGGAACAGATGGAAAAAATGTTTTCATGACATGAACAGGACTCAAACCACCAAGGATTCTACAGGGTATTCTATTTATTAGATAAGCAACAGTTAAAACAGCTTCCCCCCAATATGAATTTGGAATAGACATCTGAAACAATAAAGCTCTAGTAATTTCAAGCAAGTGTCGATTTTTCCTTTCAGCAACCCCGTTTTGTTGGGAGGTATCAACACAAGTAAGTTCATGAACAATGCCATGTTGTTTAAGAAAGGTGGAGAAATTTTGATTTACATACTCTCTACCATTATCAGACCTCAGACGTTTGATTGTTTTATCAAATTGAGTTTTAATCATGATGATAAAGCTGGATAAACAAATGATACACATCTGATTTGTTTTTCATTAGAAAAATCCAAGTAACACTAGTGCAATCATCAATAAATGACGCAAACCATTTTGCACCAGAAATATTAGGACCAGAAGCTGGACCCCAAACATTAGTATGAATAAGAGAAAAAGGTTCATCACTTTTCTTAGCACTTGAAGGAAAACTTACCCGATGATGTTTGGAAAATTCACAAACATCACATTGAAAGGACTCAACTGATTCATTCAAAAACAAAGAAGGAAACATGGACTTAAGTAGAGTGAATGGGGGGATGCCCAAGACGATTATGTTGGAGCCAAATTTGGGAGGAACAAGACTTGGATTGATGACAGGAATGTTGCAACTTCACACCAGATCCACCTGAAGTTTCCATCTCAAGGTAGTACAACCCTCCCCGTTCCTTGGCAACTCCAATAGTCTTCCCCGTAGTATTGTCCTGGAATACACAATGAGAAGGGAAAAATGTTACAGTGCAATTAAGGTCTTTGGTAAGTTTATGTATAGAAAGAAGGTTAGATGACAGTTTAGGAACATGAAGCACATGTTGCAAATTTAGAAAAGGACTAAGTTTAACGTTACCAAATCCTGCAGCTGATGTATGAGAGCCATCAGCTACAGTTGTGTGATGACTACCCATGGGGATTTGATAGGATGAAAAATGAGAAGAACAAAAGGTCGTGATCGGTGGCACCCGAATCAATAATCCAAAAATCCTCAGGGACAGTACCAGAAGCATGAGAAAATAAAGAACATAGATTCTTACCATTTACACAATTTGAAGAAGTGCGAGACTGCTTACTAGAGTAATGGGTGATAGTTGAGATGTTGGTAATCTCAGTGTTAGACATGATGGTTAGGCGTGATAACAACCAAGAGTGCGATGAAGGTGTAAAAAACACAAGCTGCAATGAAGGTAGCAACAAACAAAGGGTTTGCGGTGAAGATGACTTTGGGTACTGTAACTAAGAAAGATAAAGCACAATGAAGGTGCTGAACATGTAATGAAGGCACAAGACAAAACAGGTCCTGCAATGAAGGCAAGGCACCTAAGGTCACTCAGCAATGAAGGCCGAGGCAGCGGAAAAGCAAAGGCAGAGACTCCCAGGGTCGGGAGCTCTGATACCAAATTGAAAGAGAGAACAAAATATATATTTTCTGAATTGCTTGTGTTACTTTCACACAGCATAGAGGTATTCTATTTATACACTAGAAGAATTAAATACAGCTGATAATTACAAGACAAATAAATGAGGCACCTATTTCCTATAGACATTTCCTAATTTCATGACTAGAGAATACATGAACCTCATTAATTTACAATGGCTATTTCCTAAACTATTAATGACAGTCCATGAACCTTTGGACGGTGGATAATCTTTGGACGGTGGATTCCAACACTTACATTACTGTTAATTATGTCTTTCAGTTTTCCAATTTCCATTGATTTATTATTCCCAACAAACTGTATAATACCAATCTTCTAGGTAGGTCCTTGGGAACTTACCAGGAATCAAGGAAAATTCCTTGGAATAAATAAGTGAAAATATAAGTTACATCTCGTTTTACACATAGAAAACCCTATAACCCTATTATAGTTGTATGGCATTGAATGTTGGGAGGTAAAAAGCCAACAAGAGAATAAGCTCAATGTAGCAAAGATGAAAATGTTGTGTTGGATGAGTGGATACATTATGCAAGATAGGATTATGAATGAATGCATTAGACAAAAAGTTGTGGGGTGGCACTTATTGTAGAAAAAAATGATAAAATCCCACCTTAAGTGATTTGGGCATGTGTGGAGAAGACCTATAGAAGACCCAATAAGGAGAGTAGATAAGACGAATAATAGCCCAATAGTTAGAGATAGAGGGAGACCAAGAAAAAATTATATACGAAACCATTAAGGACGGAGAGCAAGAAAAATTATAGCGAAACCATTAAGAAGGGTTTAGCTTTAAATGGTTGTGTATAGACATGATTTACGATAGGACATTTATAGTGTTGATTCATGTAGCCGACCCCACCTAGTAGAAAAATCCTTGGTTGTTGTACTTATATTATAGCCTTATAGGCATAATTAAACTAAACTTGCTGAATAAACAATCTTCTAGGACTTTTTTTTAATCTACAGTCAGGGCCAGAGCTAGAGTGAAATAACGAGGGGGCCAGTGTTAATATTTAGGGGTAGGGACCAAATTAATATTTTAAAAAAAGGCTTAATTCCACTTTTGTTCCTCCCTCTATTGGCCATGTACAATTTTGGTACTTATAGTTTTTTTGTGTACATTTGATCCTCCTATTTTTACAATGTTGCAAATTTGGTTCTTCCGTCCAATGTCTGTCAATTTTTTCAATGATCAACATAGAGGAACCACTCATCTAAGCGCACATAACCTTTGGTTGAGGTTCTCCCTCCTCTGTTTCTCGAATTCAACACAATTCAATGATTCCTCTCAACTATTTACTGGTTTGGTCCCTCCTTTCGGGACCTTTTTTTGGTTCCACCATAGGGTCCTTTACCACAAAATCTCAACCAGAGATTCTATGTACTTAGAGCAGTAGTTCCTCTATGTTAATCATTGAAAAATTGGCGGGGCATTGGACGGAAGGACCGAGTTTGCAACATTGAAAAAATAAGAGGGCCAAATGTGCAGAAAAAAAAAAAAACTTTAGAGACCAAAATTGCACATGACCAATAGTAAAAGGATCAAAAGTGCAATTAAACCCTAAAAAAAAATAACATTGAAAAAAAATTTCTGGGAAAAGAATTCAGTGGGCCATAGCCACCCTAATCTGTAAGGTAGCGCTGCCCTTGCACATAGTACCCTGATAGGATTTTAACTTCATTACAATTTCCCTAAAACTGCATAAAATAACCCGATAGAATACCTAATTTTTTTCCTCTAGGAAAATACATGAAAATGACAAAAAACAAATATATAATTAACCCCCTGTTGTCCTGCATCACCTTCTTGTTGCACCTTTAATAAAGGGTAAAACATAAGAGAAGAAAAGAATTGTGTTTTCATGAATCATTACAAAAAAACAGTTGCCGATATTTTTACAGTCAATGCTGCAAATTTTCAAAGGGAACCTTTTAATTGTCCTACTGAAATAAACAATTTTGCTGCTGCAACATTTGGAGATTGAGGACATGCATTGAATTGTATTTGTAATTACTGAGATTTTTTTTTTGTCAGACTGGTGGGCTAAATAATGAACATAATTCTGCAACTAGACAATTGGAGAATGGGAGCTTGAAATCTGCAAGTGATGGTCAACCCTTATCCACAGGTTTTGCTTCCAGTACTGCGAGTGTTGTGACAGCAACTGTTGTGGATGAAAACACAGCTATTGCTAGGAATGGCAAGGAGACCGATCTGCTTGAATTGCAGCTCATGGCTGAACCGTATGGGATTCCCTGCATGGTGGAAATATTTCACTTCTTGTGTTCTTTGTTGAATGTTGTGGAGCATATGGGAATGAATCCTCGATCAAACACAATAGCATTTGATGAAGATGTGCCTCTTTTTGCCTTAACTTTGATTAATTCAGCCATAGAGTTGGGAGGGCCTTCTTTTCACCAACACCCTAGATTGCTGAGCTTAATTCAGGATGAATTATTCTGCAATCTTATGCAATTTGGTTTGTCAATGAGTCCCCTTGTACTTTCAATGGTGTGTAGCATTGTTCTAAATTTGTATCACCATCTTCGTACGGAACTCAAATTACAGCTAGAAGCATTTTTTTCTTGTGTAATTTTGAGGCTTGCACAAAGCAAGTATGGGGCTTCATTTCAACAACAGGAAGTTGCCATGGAGGCCCTCGTTGACTTTTGCAGGCAAAAAACTTTCATGGTGGAGATGTATGCTAACTTTGACAGTGACATAACTTGCAGTGATGTCTTTGAAGACATTGCTAATTTGTTGTCCAAAAGTGCATTTCCTGTGAACAGTCCATTGTCTTCGACGCATGTTCTTGCTTTGGATGGTCTTATTGCTGTCATGCAAGGAATAGCTGAAAGGATAGGCAATGGATCTTTACATTCAGGACATTCTGCTGCGAATGCTGTGAATCTTGAAGAGTATACTCCATTCTGGCTGGAAAAGTGTGAAAATTTCAGTGATCCAAATAGTTGGGTTCCTTTTGTTTGCCGAAGAAAGTACTTCAAGAAAAGATTGGCAATGGGAGCCGATCATTTTAATCGTGATACTAAGAAAGGTCTTGAGTTTCTCCAAGGAACACATCTTTTACCTGATAAGCTTGATCCCCAAAGTGTTGCCTGCTTTTTCAGATACACTGCTGGGCTGGACAAGAATCTCATAGGTGATTACCTAGGAAACCATGATGAATTCTGTGTTCAGGTTCTTCATGAATTCGCTAGAACGTTTGATTTCAAAGACGTGACATTAGACACAGCCCTACGACTATTTTTGGAGACTTTCAGACTGCCTGGAGAATCACAGAAGATACAAAGGGTGCTTGAAGCTTTCTCTGAGAGATATTATGAACAGTCACCAGATATCCTTGCTAACAAGGATGCTGCTCTCTTGTTATCATACTCAATTATAATGCTTAATACAGATCAGCACAATGCGCAGGTCAAAAAGAAGATGACAGAAGAGGATTTTATCCGAAATAATAGGCGAATAAATGGTGGCAATGATCTACCTCGAGAATACCTGTCTGAACTTTACCATTCAATTTGTAAGAATGAGATCCGCACAACTCCTGAGCAAGGTTCTGGATTTCCTGAAATGACTCCAAGTAGGTGGATTTATCTCATGCACAAGTCAAAAATAGCTACTCCATTCATTGTTTCTGATTCCAGATCATACCTTGATTATGATATGTTTGCTATATTGTCTGGCCCTACAATTGCTGCCATTTCGGTGGTATTTGACAATGCTGAAAATGAAGAGGTATACCAAACATGTATGGATGGATTCTTAGCTGTTGCAAAGATATCAGCTCACTATCATCTTGAAAATGTAGTGGATGATTTGGTTGTGTCACTTTGTAAGTTCATTACTGTTTTGGATCCGTTATCCGTTGAGGAGTCAATCCTAGCCTTTGCAGATGACACAAAAGCAAGAATGGCAACTGAGACAGTTTGCACTATTGCGAATAGGTATGGTGATTACATCTGCAATGGGTGGAGGAATATTCTTGATTGCATCTTAAGATTGCACAAGTTAGGCCTTCTTCCGGCTCGTATGGCCAGTGATGCGGCTGAGGAGTCAGAGCTTCCTACAGAAACTGGTCATGGGAAGCATAATGCTAATTCTTTATCTTCAACTCATCTTCCATCTGTTAGTACTCCAAAGAGATCCTCAGGATTAATGAGCAGGTTTAGTCAACTCCTATCTCTTGGAACTGAAGAGCCAATATCAGTGCCAACTGAAGAACAACTTGCTGCTAAGCAGTGCACTCTTCAAACAATACAGAAGTGTCACATTGACAGCATATTCACTGAGAGTAAATTCTTGCAAGCTGAATCTCTATTGCAGCTTTCAAGAGCACTCATTAGTGCAGGAGTGCGACCTAAGAAAGGGTACAGAACATCTGAGGATGAAGATACGTCAGTTTTCTGCCTTGAGTTACTGGTGGCAATCACTCTAAATAACAGGGATAGGATTGAACTTCTTTGGCAGGGTGTTTATGAGCACATATCCAATATTGTTCAGTCAACTGTGATACCTTGTGCACTGGTAGAGAAGGCTGTTTTTGGACTCCTGAGGATTTGCCATCGCTTACTTCCCTACAAAGAGAACATTACTGAAGAACTTTTGAGGTCCCTTCAACTTGTCCTGAAGCTTGATGCACGAGTTGCTGATGCATATTATGAACAGATTACACAGGAAGTCAATCACCTTCTGAAGGCAAATGCTTCTCATATTAGATCTCAGTTAGGATGGAGGACGATTACGTCACTGCTTTCCATCACTGCTAGACACCTGGAAGCATCCGAGTCCGGATTTGATGCATTGTTGTTCATTATGTCAGATGGAGCCCACTTGCTTCCAGCTAATTATGTTCTCTGTGTGGATGCTGCGAAGCAGTTTGCCGAGTCTCGTGTTGGGCAGGTAGAGCGGTCTGTAGTGGCACTTGATCTTATGGCAGGGTCTATCAATTGTTTAGAAAAGTGGACTAGGGATGCTAAGCAAGCAACGAAAGAAGAGGAAGTGGCAAAGATGTTGGAGGATATTGGGGACATGTGGTTGAGGCTTGTACAGGGACTAAAGAAACTATGCTTGGACCAAAGAGAGGAGGTTAGGAACCATGCGTTGTTATCTTTGCATAATTGCTTGACAGGATCTGTTGGAATTCATCTCCCACATGGTTTGTGGTTACAATGTTTTGATCAAGCGATCTTCACTGTGGTTGATGACCTGCTTGAAATTTCTCAGACACACTCTCAAAAGGAATACCGGAACATGGAAGGAACACTTGTTCTTGCCTTGAAGCTCTTGTCCAAAGTTTTCCTCCAGTTACTCCAAGACCTATCACAATTGACAGACTTCAGCAAATTATGGTTGGGTGTACTAAGTCGGATGGAAATATATATGAAGATAAAAGTCAGGGGAAGGAGAAGCGAAAAGCTTCAAGAGCTCGTGCCTGAGCTTCTTAAGAACAATTTGCTTGTTATGAAAGCAGGGGGCATGCTAGTGCGGAGCAGTAGTGTAGATGGAAATAGTTTGTGGCAGCTGACATGGCAGCATATAAATAACATTGCTCCGTCATTGCAGTCCGAGGTATTCCCTGATCAAGATTCAGAGGATTCGCAGCACAAACAGTCTCAAACAGTTGGAGGTTCGAGACCTGACGAAATCGGTTCGGTTCCTTCAAATGAAACAGTGGTTCAAGATGGCGCTGGTATTGGTTAATCATAGCTGCAGTGCTGTGGCTGCTTGAATTGGTTTTGTTGTGTCCCTATGACCCCGTGTTCTCAGTCCATTGATTTTTTCAGTCTGGAGATTTTCTGGGTTCTCACAAGCTGAATATGACAAATCTCAGTCACATCTTCATTGGGACAATTGAGTCTTGGTTGAAGATATGTTATAGCTTGAGAAACATTAGAGTGCTCCCCTTGTAGTATTGTCCTTATACAGATCACCTCCTCCCTCCTTGAGTCCACGTCTGAGCTGTTGACTGCAAATCATCCGGGAAGTGTTGTCTTGCTAAATTGTACAGAACTCAAAATTGTAATCTCCTGGCTGCGACATGTATTCTACTAGTACTCGGTGTGATGCAGACAAAGTTTTGAAATTATCATAAATGGAAAATGCTCTTTTATAGAAAGCTGTCTTTAAAGAGTACTGGATTCACTAACATTTAATTGTGGATATACTCTTATTTAACATGTTTTGACAAGTTCATTTGAAGTTTTGAATATATATTTGAACATCCAAGGATATGTCTTCGTTCGACTTTAACCTTGTAAAAAGGAATGGTTGGTTATGGCTTATTAGAGCTGTTAAATAGGGATAACAATTTGTATCATACCCATTGGATCCAGAAAAATTATCGGTAGGGTAATAACTTGCACAATGGGTAAGGGTACGGGTAATTACTCACAAGATTGAATGGGAATGGGTATGGGTATGGGTATGGGTATGGGTATGGGTGCGGGTACGGGTACTATGATATCCACCCTGCCTATACACGCACATATGTATATACATATATAACTATTTATTTATTTATTTTAAATATATATAATTTAACTATAATACAAATCTTAAAACAAAAACTATTCTAAAGATTCTTAACTTTCTAAACCGAGTTGTATCTATAATTCATTTTTAGATTTTTTATTTATTTAAATATTTTAATTTGTAATGTTTTATTAGTAGATTTAAAAGACCTTTGAATCATTTTTTAATTGTTATAATGTTTATTTTGTTATTTATTTCTTTTCAGTTAAAGTGCGGGTAACGGATGTGGGTAAGAATACTTAGGCACCCAGAGGGTATGAATAAGGATATTAAAATTGCTACCCACACAGATACGGGTCCGGATACGGATAATTTTTCCTAACACGGATATGAGAATGAGTACTATGATACCCTACCCAGACCCTATCATTGTCGTCCCTACTGTTAAAACATACCTTGGGAAACTATAGTAGTAGAGATTTAAATGAATATAAATATTTAATCAACTTCGGCTGTTGTTTTTATATGTCGATCTACTCATTTCTACTCATTTCTCCACCCATCTTAACTACTTGATTTGAACCATAGTGTGTTCATCTACCGGTACACAATTTAGCAATAAATTATTAAATGTAACATGACATTGTTAATTCATATAGTGGTTTTGCTCTAAAACACTTTCATATCGTTCATAAGTAGAAAACAATGCTTTTTCTACTAGGTGTTGTTGCTGATACTTCAACTAAGATTCGAGTCTTTTTATTTTTATTTTTATTATTTTGGTAGAGTTAAAGTTTAGATTAGGGTAAGGACCGACCCATGCAAGACTAGAGTCAACCACCAACCTCTATGAGGATTTCCGATGGAATTTGCGGATCGTCTGTCCCAGTCCACAGCACAAATTCGTTTTGGATATGCTATAAATCGAGGAGAAGTAGATATCGAACCCGTGACATGGTTAGTAGGACAGCATGAACTTTACTAATTGATCCACCCCAAGGGGACAAATTCGAGTCATTTTACAATGCTATTTTAAGTGAAGAAAATAGAAAAAATAAAAAATACCAAATTCTTAGAATTGTTGCAAGAATTGACTACCACTACTCTGGACTTCTTAAATAAATGCGTAGTTCAACTACTTTAAATTGAATTATGCTATTATTTGTGAGAGTTTTAACGACGCCTAATTATCATTACTCGTTGTTTAACGTTCTGAAAAAATAAAATGATAATGTGCTATTGAGCGGATTCGAACCCAGGACGTGTACGCGAAGGGGCACACCTATTGGCCACTAGGCTAATAGATATAATTTGTAATTATGCGCTCGTGACAGTACTTATGTAACGAATTTGATCGGTTCTGAAATCCTTTGAAGAGTTGTTTTGCTTCACCAAGTGACATGAGTTGGTCTATAATAGAACCATCTGCATGCAGTGAAGGATACGAAAGTCTCAGAATTTCCCAAACCATTCTTCACTCCAAATCACATTCTTTTCTCCCTTGTGCGCAGAGAGAGTTAGGAAGACTATTGTTCTGTAAACTGCCATTGACGATACGCTTGGTTTAGGGTGTGCAAACCAAACCAAGGTTACTCCATTGTATCATGAAGGGGATTCGCCGGTTTTACCTGTTGCATCCAATCTACGAGGAGAGATTGGTGGGGGCGAATCGAACCTAAAGCCTAGTGTTCCTACACGCCTTGGAGATTGCGTATTACCATTGTTTTCTTCTTCTTTGTTGCAGATCCATACCCCATTATCTAACAATCTTTAGGTTCGATTTCTGTAACAATGGCTGCAACGTTGAAGGAGATGACTTCTGACTTTATGAAACTTGAGAGGTTCGAAGGAGGAAACTTTCATCGTTGGCAAAAGAAGATGCACTTCCTTCTTACAACATTGAAGGTGACATATGTGTTGAACACACCAAGACTAGAGGAAAGAGAAAATGAGACCATCAATGAGACTCGTGAGAGGAACAAGTGGGTTAATGATGACTACATTTGCATGGGGCATATTTTGAATGGCATGACCGACTCATTGTTCGATGTGTATCAAAATGCGGGATCCTCCAAAGAACTATAGGAGAAACTTGAGGCAAGATACATGATGGAGGACGCAACAAGTAAGAAATTTCTTGTTAGTCGTTTTAATAATTATAAAATGGTTGATGGTATGCCTATCATGGAACAAATGCATGAAATTGAACGTATTCTCAATAACTACAAACAACATAATATGCACATGGATGAAACCATCATTGCCTCCTCAATCATTGACATACTTTCTCCTTCATGGAAAGACCTTAAAAGAAGTCTTAAACATCGGAAAGATGACATTTCTCTTGAACAATTGGGTAATCACATTCGTTTAGAAGAAGAGTATCGTAAACAAGATGATACTAAAGAACATTATGTTCATGAGAAGGTGCATGTAGTAGAGGAAGGGAAATCTGGTAAGTCCTCTAAAAAGAGGAATCGAGATTTTGGAAAATCTCATGAAAACAACAATGAGAATGACTACAATAAAAATAAAAATAAAAATGGTTGTTTCTATTGTGGAAAACCGGGACATTTCAAGAGGAATTGTCGTCTCATGAAACAGGAAAAAGATAAGGAATCTAGTGCAACAAAGGACAATCTTGTTACGGTCATTTCCGAAATCAACATGATAGAAGATGTTGGATCATGGTGGATTGACTCCGGTGCAACTCGCCATGTGTGTAATAACAAGGATCTCTTCAAGACAATTAATGAAGAAGATGGAACCGTTCTATATATGGGAAATGCATCAACTGTCCAAGTTAAAGGCAAAGGGACGGTGGAACTAGAATTCACTTCGGGAAAAGTAGTCACTCTTACAAATGTTTATTATGTACCAGATGTTAGGAAGAATTTAATTTCTGTACCGTTACTTAATAAGTACGGGTTCAAATGTGTATTTGAGGGAGACAAGTTTATTCTCTCTAAGGGAGGAATGTTTGTAGGAAAGGGATACTTTTGTGAGAATATGTTCAAACTCAATATTATTAATGATAATTGATTTATTTATGCTTATATTGTTGAGTCTTGTAATTTATGACATTCTCGTTTAGGACATGTTAATTTTAGGAAAATGGATGAAATGATGAATTCATGTTTAATTCCTAAAACAAGTAGGATTTCGGATGCATGTACAACTTATATGCTAACTAAGATAACTAGATTTCCTTTTCCTAGAGTTGAAAGAAGTTCTAAAGTGTTAGATTTAATTCATTATGATGTATGTGATTTACATGGTTGGCCCACTATAGGTGGTAAAAAATATTTTGTGACATTCATAGATGATTGCACTAGATATTGCTATGTGTATTTAATGCATTCAAATGATGAAGTGTTAGATAAATTTAAGATATTTAAAACAGAAGTAGAACTTCAACATGAAACATTTATTAAATGTTTTAAGAGTGATAGAGGAGGAGAGTTCTATAACCCTAGTTACTTTAAGTCTACTGGAATAATTCACCAAACAACCGCACCTTATTCCCCACAACAAAACGGTATAGCTGAAAGGAAAAATAGGGTATTAGAAGAAATGGTAAATACAATGTTATCATATTCTGGTCTAGGTTTGGTTATTGGGGAGAAGCCTTGTTGACGGCTTGTTATATCTTGAATAGAGTTCCAAATAAAAGGAACAAAATAACCCTATATGAACTTTGGAAAAATAGAAAGCCCAACCTTGACTATTTCAAAGTTTAGGGTTGTAGGACAATAGTAAAAGTTCCTGAACCAAAACGAAAGAAATTAGGTGAAAGGGGAATTGAATGTGTGTTCCAGGGCTATGCTAAAAATAGCAAAGCATATATATTCATGGTTATAGAATCTAATGACTCATATCCTATAAATACAGTAATTGAGTCTAGGGATGCTATCTTTCAAGAAGATAGGTTTGGGTCAATTCCAAGTCACAAAAATGATGATCATAGTAATGCACATAATCTAGAAACCAATGTATTTAATAATGATACTTTAGAGAGGTCAGAACTTAGAAGAAGTCAGAGAGCTAGGAAAGAGAAAACTTATGGACCAGACTTTTTCATGTTCCTTGTTGAAGGAACAAGAGAGTCCATAGACAGTTATGGACCAATATGTTATAATACAGAAAGTGATCCAGAAACATTCGAAGAGGCAATAAAGTCTCAAGATGCCGCTTTCTGGAAGGAAGCTATACAAGAGGAAATAGACTCAATAATGGGGAATAAAACGTGGAAATTAGTAGACCTCCCACCTGGTTCCAAACCTATAGGTTGTAAGTGGATTTTAAAAAGGAAAATGAAGGTGGATGGAACCATAGATAAGTTTAAGGCAAGACTAGTTGCTAAGGGATTTACACAAAAAGAGGGCATTGACTATTTTGATACATATGCACCTGTGGCAAGAATTGCCTCAATTAGAGTGTTATTGTCACTTGCATCCATCTATAATTTTGTCACTCATCAAATGGATGTGAAAACGACATTTCTTAATGGGGAATTAGATGAAGAGGTGTATATGACACAACCTGAAGGGTTTGTGGTTAATGGTCAAGAAAAGAAGGTGTGTGAATTGAATAAGTCATTGTATGGACTAAAACACGCTCCTAAACAATGGCATCAAAAGTTTGATCAAGTTGTGCTAGCTAGTGGATATAAAATAAATGAATCTGACAATCGTATTTATAGTAAATCCCATAATGGAAAAGGTGTTATGATTTGTTTATATGTTGATGATATGTTAATATTTGGTACTGATCTAGATGAGGTGGAAAAAACTAAGAGTTTCCTCTCTAGTAATTTTGATATGAAAGACTTAGGGGAAGCCGATGTGATACTAGGGATTAGAATAATAAGAGATGATGAGAACATAGGTTTGTCCCAATCTCACTATATGGAAAAGGTGTTAAAGAAATTTAATGAATTTTATTGTCAATCTGTTGTTACTCCCTTTGATCATAACATTAATTTAGTACCAAATAAAGGTTGTCCAGTAGCACAACTTGAATACTCAAAAGTAATTGGATGCTTAATGTATGCCATGACATGTAATAGACCAGACATTGCATATGTTGTAGGGAGACTAAGTAGGTATACAAGTAATCCAAGCAAAGACCATTGTCATGCTGTCCGAAGAGTATTTAAATACTTGAAGGGGACAATGAATTATAGTTTGAACTATAATGGTTATCCTTCAGTATTAGAAGGTTACACGGATGCCAGTTGGGTGACTTATACAGAAGATCATGCTTCAACAAGCGGTTGGGTCTTCACACTTGGTGGGGGTGCTATTTCTTGGGGATCCAAGAAACAAACTTGCATTGTTGACTCCACCATGACTGTAGAATTCATAGCATTGGCAGCAGGAAGCAAAGAAGCTGAATGGCTTAGAAATTTGATGTATGAGATACCGATTTGGCCAAAGCCAATAGCACCAATATCCATACATTGTGATAGTCAATCAACACTATCAAGGGCATATAGCCAGGTTTATAATGGAAAGTCAAGGCACATTGGGCTAAGACATAGCTATGTAAAAGAATTGATTACAAATGGAGTAATATCCATAGTCTTTGTGAAAACAGAGGAATCTTGCGAATCATTTGACGAAAGGACTAACAAGGGATATGGTGTTGAAAACATCATTAAGGATGGGACTCAAGCCCATATCTACATTATCACCAATGGTGGAAACCCGACTCACACTTGAGTAGCATTAAGTCTTGAGTTCAATGGGCCAAAGTACACTATGAGAGTGATTGCAAGTACTTGACGAATAGATACATCCCAATGTTTAAAAGTACTTGGAAACCACAAGGACAAAAAGAAAAAGGGTGAGCTTTTGCTCTTAATGGACCTATAGCATATATGTGCTAAGGTGCCCAACTTATGGGGGTGCTTTTGGTAAAGTCCACCTATATGAGAGAGAAGTGGGGACGCTTCTTAGAGTTGGGCTTGACTCTGTAAGCTCTCATGAAAAGGATACACGGCACAAGGTCTTACCAAATGTGTCACACTACCACGTCGTTCAATGGTACCGAGATTTCATGTCTAAGTCATGCACACTTGTACTAATGAATATTTGGTTCAAAGCTTGTCTACCAAATTATTCGGGGATGAGTGAAACCCATGGCTTACTAAGCAAAGGTTCAAATCGCCAAGATACCTTTGTTTGAAAGCATGCGATTTCCGGAATAATGGGATTTGGATTTATTTTGAAAAATGGTAGGGGATTGTGAGAGATTTTCAAAATTCTTAAATATTAAATCTAATTAACAGCGCCTAATTATCATTACTCGGTCACGTAGCCTAGCAGTAGCGACTTCATTTGTTGGGCGCCTGGGTCACTGTTTGAATCCTGCTTCCCTCATTTTTGTTGAATATTATGACCATTGTTTAACGTTCTGAAAAAATAAAATGATAATGTGTTGTTGAGCGGATTCGAACCCAGGACGTGTATGTGAAGGGGCACGCCTATTGGGCATTAGGCTAACATATAATTTGTAATTATGCGCTCGTGACAGTACTTATGTAACGAATTGGACCGGTGACATGAGCTGGTCTATAAATAGAACCATCTGCATGCAGTGAAGGATACGGAAATCTCATAATTTCCCAAACCATTCTTCACTCCAAATCACATTCTTTTCTCCCTTGTGCGCAGAGAGAGTTAGGAAGACTATTGTTCTGTAAACTGCCATTGACGATACACTTGGTTTAGGGTGTGCAAACCAAACCAAGGTTACTCCATTGTATCTTGAAGGGGATTCACCGGTTTTACCTATTGCATCCAATCTACGAGGAGAGATTGGTGGGGGAGAATCAAACCCAGAGCCTGGTGTTCCTATATGCCTTGGAGATTGCGCATTACCATTGTTTTCTTCTTCTTTGTTGCGGATCCATACGCCATTATCTAACATAAACGTTTGAGCATCTTTACCTTTTAAATAATAAACTGTACATCATAATCTGTGATGGTCAGAAGTTTTTTTTCTCTCAATTTTTTTAACTATGTTGTATTTGTTTCTCAATGTACAACTGTGGGACATCTTTTAGCAACACAATTTTAGTGATGGATTAGTTGTGAAAAATAAATGATTTGAATAATAAATTATGTATAATTGATTATTATTGTTTTAATTGTTTGGCAATCACTTATGGAAGGGCAAAATGGAAAAATGTAATTGATTTTAAAATAATCTAATAATTTTTTAAATAAACTTTAATCTTCAAACTTATATAAAAATTATTTTTTCCATGAAAATCATTTTTTATAATTTAATCAATTTACTCAAACATGTTAGATTAAACTCAAAACAACTGTTTTTTTCAAAAAAAAAAATGTGTTTCCACTTTCCATATGAATTAAGAGCTTGTTGAGGAATAATAGATTTTCAGAGTGTGTTTGGGAAAGTTGGAAAAAAAAAGATTATGCTGATAATCTGTTTTCAAATAATCGATTATTGTGATAATCGATTATAATCAGAATCTTTTTTTGTTTGGGTATGATTGCTGAAAATCGATTTTAAGATAATCTATTTTGTTTGGGTGGTGCAAAAATAATCACTTTTACATAATTGTTTATAGTTTTTTTATTTTAATATCACAACTACATGCTTGTGCGTGGCTGAAGAATTGTGTTGGTCAAGATGAATAGTATTGGTCAATTTGTCCGACTGAGGGAAGGAAAAATGCTTTTTCGGTAGACTGTCCTCACCAGCCGCTTGTATCAAAACAACGTTTTACAACAAAGAAAAGTTTTTTTGAATATTAAGTAATTGACCCAAACAAAACAATTTTTTATCAAAACAGCTTTTTATGGAAAAAACAGCTGAAACTCCCAAAAAGAATATTTCCCAAACACCCTCTTAGACTTTAAGTTATTCCTTTGGAAAAAAAGCTGTTTTATAAGAAGATTGTCATGTTTGGATCATTAGCTTAATTTATAAAAAAAACTTTTATTTTTTAAAAACAGTTGTTTTGAACCATAAGAGGACTTTTAAATGGATTATTTCTGATTATGGTTAACATAGAAAAGTGTTTACCATGTAACCCCCACATACATTGCATTCTCAATTTAAGAGTGTGTTTGAAAAAGATAAATTGTTTATATTTCAGCTGTTTTTTTGTCTTAAAAAGTTGTTTTATAATAATCTGTTATGTTTGGGTGTCTAGCTTAATTTTTGGAAAAGCTTTTTATTTTAAAATAAAGCTGTTTTACTACCATCTAGTAGGGACGACTGGTCGATTGTTTTATTTTGATTATGCGGTGAAGACCAAAGCCTTTCCCGTTTATACCCCCATCGGATTTCCACTCATCTTTACTCTACTCTCATTTGTTTGTCTAATATCTATTTTCGGCACCCATCTTCACTATTTTTTTTCCACCATGCTTCTATATATATATTTACCTTAAAATGCTCTTAATAATATCTTTTTTATATTAAAATCTTCTATATTGTTCAAATAGAATATATATTGTTTTTATTTAACTATTCTAAAAAATAAATTTTAACATATTATCCATAATCATGAAAAAATGTTATAAATTTTATTCAATTTTTATAATAGAAAAAAAGTGATGACAAGATATATATAAAAAAATAAACAAATTATAATATTAAAAAAATTTAAATATTATTAATATAAACAAATAACTTCATACCCTTTTTCATAATTTACTATGTAAAAATGATTTTTTTTTTGCACCATTCAAACGAAATAGATTATCTTAAAATCACTTTTCAGCAAACGTACCCAAACAAAAATAGATTTTGATTATAATCGATTATCACAATAATCGATTATACAAAAATCGATTATCAGCATAATCTTTTTTTCCAACTTTCCCAAACACACTCAATTAGAACCACAGTGGTTTTGATGTTAACAAAAAGGTTAAATTTGTATGGCAAAGTATTTGTCAAAGATCTAACTTGTTTGTTATAAGTATGCATGGATTACTTTATTTTATGCGAGTCAGAGGAACTAAAATTTAAAGTATGGAATCTATAGATTCTAGTTCAGACCTCTAGATAAGTCTACAATTCTTGGTAAAATTTCGAGTCTTTAGCTTTATGGTAGACGAGATCGTTAAATAAGAACAGACGAGACCTTAGAATTAACTAAGGTAGAAGCATTACTAAGTCTAAATAAAAATTAAGTAGACGAGACTTTGAAATATAACAAGTCCAAAGACTTGATAGACGGAGTTGCTTCACTATACACCACGTCAGCAGACGAGCTCATAAGTATAGCACGTCCATCTCTTTGGACTAGGAGGAAAGTCTGTAAACGCATTATCAGTAGACGAGCGCATCTCACTGATAAGTAAATCTTGCACGTCCAAAGACCTGCGCGTCCATTAGCTTTAAAGCGTGAACAAGTCTAAGCTTAAACGTATTTATTTCAAATGATTCCTTATTTAATTCAAAGAACATATGTCTTTTAATTTTATGCTTCTTTTGTATAAAATCTTTATCTCTTGGATAAAAGAACTTCGTACCATCGAAACCATAAACCTTTGTACTCTGTCAAAATACACTGTTGTAAAGATCAAGTCAAGTACTAAGATGGTAAGTCAGAAAGTAACCTTTGGTACAATAGAGAAGTGACGGTTCTACTTTGAGCATTCATTGTTAACCAAAAGCACTTCTTAGTGAAGCATATCAAGTTATCAGTCTCAACGGATCCAAGCATTTAATGCTAAGTCTAAACGGATACAATTTGAAAACCGTTGAAGAAGATCAAGACTGAGAAGAACTTCAGCTATATATATACTTGAAGAACTTCAAAGATATACACATATATTCAATATATAGATATACACAGTAACACAAGCTCTGAGATCATAGTGCAAAAACTCTGTTGAAATTGTAACACAAGTTTACGTGTAAATCTTGTTGATCTTAAACTTTCAAATCCTCGCACATAGCGAGTTCTTAGATCAAAGCCTTAAATCTCTTTGTTAGAGTTAGAGCCCGAAGAGGCTTGGTAGAGAAAGAATACTTGTAGCCTGAAGAAGTGTTGAATACTTGTAAAGCTATTGGTAGTGATTATGACTACTGGAAAAAAGGGAATGATGGCTTTTCTTGTTGCACAAAACGTGGACATCTGGGAGCTGATTGAAACTGGCTACACTGAGCCAAGAGGTGATGCTGGAGCTGCTATTCCTAGAGCTCAATGGACTCAAGAGCAGAAAAATCAACATCAACTCAATCAGAAAGCTAAGCACTATTTGATGTGTGCTATCACCAGATCTGAGCATGATAAAGTCCACAGCTGTAACACTGTTAAGGAAATATCGGATACTCTTGCCCTACCTCATGAAGGGTCATCCCAAGTTAAGGAGTCAAAAATAAGCATGCTGGTTCATTAGTATGAGTTATTTAAAATGGCTGAGCATGAAACTATAGATCAAATATTTGGAAGATTCCAAACTATCACCAACAACCTTAGATCTCTTGGAAAAATCTATGAAAATAGAGATCATGTCAGAAAAATTTTGAGGAGCTTACAAAAACAGTGGAGACCTAAGGTCACTGCTATTCAGGATGCAAAGAACCTCAATACTCTTACTTTGGAGGAACTTCTTGGATCTTTAAAAGTTCATGAGCTTGAGCTCAACGAAGAAGAAAGTTCCAGAAAAGGAAAATCTATTGCCTTAAATGCAAAAAAGGCTAGCTCTTCCAAAGTTCTTAAAGATTAGTAATCCTCTGATGAAGCAGACCCCTCTGATAGTGATGAAGGATCTGATGAGGATGAACTGTCTTTCATCTCCAGAAAGATTCAACATATGTGGAGAAAGAAAGGTGGTTTCAGAAGGAAGCAGTTCAACAAAAAGTTCATCAAAGAAAAATTAGACTCTAAAGAAAAAGGTCCATCTCTATGCTTCGAGTGCAAAAAGCCTGGTCATTTCAAAGTTGACAGCCCAGAACTAAATGACAAAAAGAAATTCTTCAAAAAGAAGAAGGGTTTGATGGCTACTTGGGAGGATCTTGATCTGTCTTCATGTGATGAAGAGAATGAAGCAGAGGAAGAGGCAAATATCTGTCTCGTGGCTGGTACATCACCAGAAAGTGAATACACTAATGCTGAGGTAATGGATTCTAACCCTTCCATTCTTCAAGACGCTTTTGATGAATTATTCCATAATTCATCAATTCTGTCTCATGAATATAGAAGTCTTAAAAATAAATTTTCAAAACTATCTAAAGAATTTGATAAGGTTTGCATGGAGAAAATAAGTCTTGTAAATGAAAATGACAAACTGAAATCAGAGAATGTCAGTTACTGACAAACTCAAGTGTGAGTCAACTGTCTCCTGTGAAGTTGTAAAACTGAAACAAGATGTAGCATATCTGACAGACACTCTGTCTAAATTTGTAGGTGGCTCAAATAAGCTTAGTTTAATTTTAAGGTACTCTAGGTCACCACATGACAAGTCTGACCTTGGTTATGACAAAGAAAATCATGAAGCATCTTATAAAAAGTCAAAACCACATGTGCATAATAGAACCTCAAAAGCTCAAACACAACATGTGAAAACTAAACTAAGCTCGTCCAACACTTACTGTAAAGTGTTTGGAAAAAGTGGTCACATAACATCTAGATGCATACATTATAAGCATATTAAACATGCTCGTCTAGTGGCTACTAACAAGAAAGGACCCAATTCAATTTGGGTACCTAAAGATAATATTGTACCTGTTGCGGACTTGCTTAACAACAGGAAAGAAACACACATCCTGGTACTTGGACAGTGGTTGCTCACGTCACATGACGGGAGAAAGGTGTATGTTCCAAGACCTTAAACATAGGGATGGTGGCTGGGTTACCTTTGGAGGTAATCAGAAAGGGAAGATCATTGGAGTAGGTAAAATTGGTAAACATCATCTTCCCTCCATTGATAATGTTCTTTTAGTTAATGGTTTAAGACACAATCTACTAAGCATAAGTCAATTATGTGATAGTGGGTTTGCTGTTTCTTTTGATAAGAACATGTGTAATGTCAAGAAACTTGATGGATCACTCTTATTCACTGCCAAGAGGTAAAACAATCTGTATAAGATTGACTTGGAGGATCTCTCAAACCAAAGTGTTTTATGTCTAGTGTCCATTAAAGATGAGCGATGGATTTGGAACAAAAGGCTAGGTCATGCAAGCTTGAAGTTAATTTCAAAGCTAAATAAGCATAACCTCGTGATAGGATTACCAAACCTTAAGTTCAAATATGATGCTCTCTGTGATACATGTCAAAAAGGAAAACAAGTCAAAGGTTCCTTTGAATATAAGAATGTTGTTACTACCAATAGACCACTAGAGTTGCTACACCTTGATCTGTTTGGACCAGCTAGGACTGCCTCTATTAGTGGACAGAATATGGTCTAGTCATAGTAGACGACTACACTAGATGGACATGGGTTATGTTCCTAGCTTACAAGGATGAGTCTTTCAAGGTCCTCTCTGTATTCTTCAAACGTGTACATAATGAAAAAGGCATGTGTATCACTTCAATCAAAAGTGACCATGGGGGAGAGTTTGAAAATGAGCTATTTCATAGGTTCTGTGAAGAAAGTGGTATACCTCACAACTTCTTAATACCTAGAACACCACAGCAAAATGGTGTGGTAGAGAGAAAGAACATATCTCTTCAAGAGATCACTAGAACAATGCTCAATGATAACTCTGTCCCTAGACACTTCTGGGTTGAAGCTATTAATATTGCCTGCTACATTCAGAACAGAATATACATTAGACCAATCTTGAATAAGACTCCTTATGAATTGTCGAAAGGACGAAAACCCAACATATCTTACTTTCATCATTTTGTTTGTAAATGCTATATATTGAATACTAAAGATCAACTTGGTAAGTTTGATGCTAAAGTAGATAATGGAATTATGTTAGGATATTCTGAATCATCTAAAAGGTTTAGAGTTTATAGTTCTAGAACTTTAGTAGTAGAAGAATGTAGACATGTCAAATTTGATGACAAACAGCCTGATAAGAAAATTATCAGAGCTTGATGAAGCTATTGTAGATTTGAATCTCAAAGAATCTGAAATTCAAGCAATTGTCAAACCTGATGATCAAGTGGACGACCTTCAATAACATGAGTCAGAAGCTTCAACCTCTCAACAAGAAATTGTTCAGAGATCTTGATACTTCAGGAATTATCATCCACAAGATCAAATCATTGGGAATCCTAATGATAAGCTAAGAACCAAATGTACATTCAAAGAACAAGATGATTCTGCCTTAGTCTGAGTTAGAACCAAAGACAGTAGACGAGGCTCTGCTGGACGATGGCTGGATTCTAGTTATGCAAGAAGAACTGAATCAGTTTGAAAGAAGTGATGTTTGGACTCTGGTACCCCTGCCAAAAGATAAATCAATTATTAGAACTAAATAGGTTTACAGAAACAAGCTTGATGAAAATGGTAATGTGGTAAGAAATAAAGCTAGACTTGTAGCACAAGGTTATTCTCAATAAGAAGGTATAGACTATACTGAAACTTTTGCACCAGTTGCTAGATTAGAGGCTATTCACATCTTATTATCATTTGCTGCACATCATAATATTATACTATATCAAATGGATGTAAAAAGTGACTTTCTAAACGGTGTTATGAGTGAGGAAATATATGTTATGCAACCTCCGGGTTTTGAAAGTGAAACCCAACCTGAACATGTATATAAGCTAAAGAAAGCTTTATATGGTCTTAAACAAGCTCCTAGAGCTTGTATGAAAGGTTAAGTTCATTCTTAATGGACAATGGATCTAGTAGAGGAAAGGTTGATACAACCTTATTTAGAAAATCCAGTAAATCCAGTTTTATTGTTGTTCAAATATATGTTGATGACATAATTTTTGGTGCTACCGATGAATCTCTCTGTAAAGAATTCTCTAACCTTATGCAGAAAGAGTTTGAAATGAGCATGATGGGAGAACTCAAGTTCTTTCTTGGACTTCAAGTGAAGCAAACAGTGGACGAGGTGTACATCCATCAAACTAAGTATACAAAGGAATTATTAAAGAAATTCAAGATGGATGATTGCAAACCAATGAATACCCCTATGCACCCCACGTCCATACTGAACAAAGATGATGAAGATAAAAAGGTATATCAAAAGGTATATAGAGGTATGATAGGATCTCTGCTATATCTTACTACTTCTAGACCTAATATTATGTTTAGTGTATGCTTATGTGCTCGATTTCAATCTGATCCAAGAGAATCTCACTTATCAGCACTTAAGAGAATATTTAGATATTTAAAAGATACTACTAATCTGGGTTTGTGCTTTAAGAAAAATGATGATTACAGATTAGTTGGTTTTTGTGATGCTGACTATGCTGGAGATAGAATAGAAAGAAAAAGTACCAGTGGAGGATGTCACTTCATTGGAGCTAATCTAGTCTCATGGTCAAGCAAAAGACAAAGCACTATTGCCTTGTCAACTACTGAAGCTGAATATATTTCGGCCGCTAGTTGCTGCTCACAATTTCTATGGATCAAACATCAATTGGAGAACTACAATGTGTTTGTAAGTAGTATTCCACTTATGTGTGATAATACTGCTGCAATAAATCTATCTAGGAATCCAATATTGCATTCTAGAGCTAAACATATAGAAATTAAACATCATTTTATAAGGGATTATGTGCAAAAAGGTGTTTTCGATATACAATTTGTAGATACTGACCATCAATGGGCAAATATCTTTACTAAACCTCTTGCAGTGGACATATTCATATTTATTAAAAAATATCTTAATATGATTTGGGTGGATTAACTACGCATCCAATGCTTGTGTCTATTTCATGAGCGCGTCCAATAATGTTGCATGCGCGTCCAGTGACTATCGCGTCTATTGACTGTTTGCATGGTTTTATCAGACTCGTCTATGCTATCTATTGTTATATTTGCATTAATTTATGTCCAAGACATATTTAATAATATCCTTATGCTGAGTCAGTTATTTCCATCAATCCCATTAATAGCTTTTTATGGTTTCAAAAAACTGTGCCGCATCAGTAGTCATTATTCCTTTTCTCACATGTTTTCATTTTTTTAATTAATTAATTTCTTTGGGAAAACTCTTCAAATTCGAAACCTTTTTAAGTAATACTCTTTCCCTCTAAAAAAACCTTTCACAATCTTCGCTTTTGAACCCTCGAGTGTGCTCTGTTTTCTTGCTTCCAAACCCTAGCTCTCAAACCTTCAACAATGGCTTCCTCTTCCGTTGGTTTCAATGTGGACAGGTTGAACCTTACTTTTGAACATCATTTCAACTTTGGGATTCTACAAGAATACAATTTGGATATAAGCAAGAATGTTAATGTTGCTGGTTGGGAGGACTTTTCGTGGAGAAGGTATCCATCTACCCTAACCTAATCAGGGAGTTCTGGAGAAACCTTCAAGTTTCAATGTCTGAGATTTCTGCTGAAGTATGGAAGAAGGATAGTGGTCTCTGAAAAGACCATCTCTGATGCTATCAACCGCCCTCAAGAAGGAGTGATTTTCACTGATTCATGGGAGACAGACCTTGGTGGTTCTGAAGTAATTGCTTCCTTCCTAATGAGAGAAGACACAGTAAGAAATCATTCCTGGAAGTCAGTGGAGATGAAGGGTCATGTTCGCATTCTTCATCAATTACTGAACAAGGTGGTGTTGCACAAGACTGGGTCGAAGGACAACTTGTCAGCTCTGCACAAGTTTTGTCTCGGCCATATAATCACAGACTAAAATCAATCTGCCCAGGATTATGTATGGAAGATTCAGGGATGCTGCTATTCACCAGAAGAAGCTCTCTGCAATCCCTTACTGTCATCTTCTGTCTAAGATTTTCAAGTCTCAGGGAATCTATGACTTTCTTGCTGCTAAGTCCTTTGAAGAACAAGCAAGGATTCTACCTGAGAAGGGAATGTCTGATGCTGATTTTGGCAAGATGAACATAGCCAATATGAATCTCGGTACGTATGCTGCTACTGCCTTGTCCAAAACAGAAGAATTGATGAAAATCAAAGAGGAACAAGTTGAGCAGAATAATACTGAAGTTCTATGGCTGAAAAAGAACAGTGAGAAAGAAGACTACTGCTGTTAGGAAACCTTATGCAAGAAAGCCTGCAGCTGGAATTGTGATAAGGGGACCTGAAGCTGTTGCCTCTCAACCTGCTCCAACTCAGAAGAGAACAAGGAATGTGATCTTTTATCATAATGAAGATGATGATGATGAGGACAGTAGCCCCATCAATGCTATTTTGAAGAAGCCAAAAATTGTTGCTGCTGCTGATGTTTCTGTTCCTACCAAGAGAAGGCAACCCTCAAGAAAAGCTAAGTCATTTATGACTTCTGATGTAAATGTCTCTGCTAGTGATCTTGTTCAATTAGCAGTAGATGCCTTGGTAAAGAGTTTAGAAAGTAGGGATGATACTGATACCGCTGCTATGGCTATTGACACTAATGTGTACATACCCACACTACCTTCACCACAAACCTCTTCACCACAAATAGCCTCACATGCAAACTCACATGTACAAACCCCACCAAATAGACCACACTTTCAACCCATAATACCTGCAGATGATCCCTGGTTCAATCAACCAGATGATGTAGGGATTAACCCTGGAGCCCCCTTTTCCAAAATACCTAGAACCGGATTCCCCTATACTCACCCTTCAGTTCTCTATGATGTTAGACTCAATGATTTAGATATTTTGATATATGAAAAATACAACTTAATGTGTATGCAAATGTTTTAGTATCAGATAGCAAAGACAAGTATCAAGCAGTGATCAACCAGTTCAGTGAGCAATCAAAGGAGAATATTCAAGGAAGAACTTGGAGGAATCAAAGAGCAAGGACGAAGATCAAGGAATCATCAAGACAAGAGCTTAAAGGAGAAATTAGATTCAAGTCTTAGATGATTTGTAATAAATGAAATCTCTTATTCACAAATAGCTCAATTAAAAAGATGCATGAAGAAAATCATTTTTTCATAACCTGCATTAAAAGGAATAAGTTTTCGTTAATGAAAATGATTTTTGGAAATAAGATTTCAGAAGCGCTCGTCCAACACTGGAATAATATAGGCGCTCGTCCAACACTGGAATAATAGAAGCGCTCGTCCAACACTGAAGCGCTCGTCCAATAAAGTGATAAAAGCTGGCATCCAATAAAGTGATAAAAGCTGGCGTCCAATAAAGTGATAAAAACAGGCATCCAATAAAGTGATACAAGCGCTCGTCTACTAAAGTGACAGAAGCGCTCGTCTACTAAAGTGATAGAAATGCTCGTCCAATAAAGTGAAACAAGCGCTCGTCCACTAAAGTAGCATATGAAGCTCGTCTACCATATGGAGCTCATCTACCATATGGAGCTCGTCTACTAGAACCATCAGAATCTTATTTCAAGAACCAGAATCAAGAAAACAGATTCTGTTAAAACAGATCCAAATATGTTTTGATTGATCCCAACGACTATAACTTGTTTTCTATATAAAGATGGATCAAAGGAACACTTTTACAACATATACGAATATCATAACATATCACATTTTTACGAAATCAATTTAAGAAATCAATTGTGAAAGTCATCCATCATCTTCCTTGAGCTTATTGTGAAAAGAGTGTTTCAATACTCATAAGTAATTCAATTTGTTTATCTGACTATTGAGAGTTAGCAATCAACTTTTGTTTTACTTTTGGATTGTAAAGAGAGAGGGAGTCTCTCCGAGTAATTAGGGTGAGGTATCCCTAAGGTTGAACATTGAGGCTCTTCACAAGAGTGTGGTATCTCGAGATGAATGAGTGCTCTGTGGTGTAAAGGTTTTTCAAGCTACCTGGCAAAGCTTGTGTGTTAGTGTGTGAAATCCCACAGGTGGAGTGGGGACTGGATGTAGGTCACAGTGGAGGTGACTGAACCAGGATAAATCTGGTTGTGTGGTATCTCTAAACTCAAACTCCTTTACTTTCTGTTTATGTTCAAGAACCTGCGACTTTGATGTTTAAAGTTCAATATAATTTTTGTTCTTGATCTATATAAACTATATTGAAATCTGAGTTCGATTGTAATCAAGTCTGTGTTATCTGCGTTTAAAACTGAGTTGATAAAAACCATTCTTGATTACTGAAACTGAACTAATACTGGAACTGAAACCTGCAAGTTCGTTCTTTATTGTTAATGATTGTATATTAAACTTGCATAACTTGTTCTTAATCTTTAAAGGTTTAATCAGTTTCTGTATTTTGTTATTACTGAGTTATTGAACCTGAATCTATTCTCTATTAATTCTGAATTAATCTTTCTTATCCTTATCACCTTCTATTCAAGATTTTATATAAACCCTTCATTGATCTTGTAAAAGATCCTGAGGCCACTAATCCGCAACTCTGATTTGAAAATCTTTGTGAAAAAGTTTTAAGAGGGAAATATTTTAAGAAAAGTCAATTCACCCCCCCCCCCCCCCCCCCTCGAGTCGTTGAAGCCAAAACAACATATGATAGCATAGCTGAAAGCTGGGCCAAAGTAAAAAGAGACTGGAAAATCCTCTACCATCAACCTGAACCTGTTTCAACCAAACCTTTCTACCCTTTACCAGAATATGAGTATGAACCTGATTCCATACAATACCCAGAATACATACCAATTCCATATGTGCCAAACCACAACAATCCTCTTCCATCACTCTGCACAACCACATTGGACCTGCCCTTACTCACCTTCCACTACAAAAATTCCCACCTAGAAAAATCTACCCAAACCTCATCAAATCCCCTCCTTTCAAACCTTTCATTGATGGTGTCAACATGCATATCATACCTGTGTGGGAAACTGACCCTTGCAAAGCAAATGCTCCATCAATCATCCATAAAAGGTTAAGAACAGATGGAAGACCTAAATTCATTATGGACAAAGAAACTTCTTGGGAGACTTTCAGACATCCAAGTATTTATGGCAGAGTTGTGAGTCTTGTGGACCACCTCATGTATGTCTTCCTGTAGAATGAGTTTGAATTACCAAGATATGTCAGGGCTGTAAATTTTGTCCCTCCAACTTGGTTGTTTCACACCAAGAAGACAAAGATTGGTGTCAGACCCTATATGATTGCTCCAATATTACCAATGATTGATCTGAATAAAGACAAGGATTTAAAGAAGAAGAGGAGCACTGCAAAAAAACTAAAAGACACTTCCTGCTTTATCAATCCTGTTACTGTTGAACCTTATGATCAGAACATGATTGATTTATGGTTGTCTCGACCAGTTGGAGACATTGATCAAGACTCTGCATTTACTATTTGGGCAAATCACATGCTGGACTGTGCTAAGGAAGCTTCTTCTTCTGGTCTGGGTTATTAAGAGAAGAGAAGAATTCCTAAAGTTAGAGGAAAATGTGGACTGTCAAATGCCAGATTCTACATTTACAAAGATACTATTGGCATTCCTGTCATCAGTCCTGTATATGAAGAAGACCCTGTCCACTGGGCCAAAGAGCTGCCTCCTGCAGTACTTACTTTTGCTTCTTCACCACCTCCATCTCCTCCTTCTGAGCACACTGAGGAAGAAATCATCATTGAAGAACCTGATTTGAAAGCTAATGTTGTTCAACCAATAGCTGGAAATGAGGAAGTTGCTGAGTCTGCTCCTAGACCAAGAACTTTTGAAAAGCACCCATCTCAGCCATTTACTATGACAGTCATTCATCCTAATGGTCAACCACAAACTTCCAGAGCACTAGACACTGTTCCAAGTCAAGCACATGCTAAAGACAGTGCTGAAAGTTCAAGGCCCTCACTGCCTCCAAACTTTGAAGAGACAATTGGAAAAATTATAGAGGAGAGAGTAAAGGTTGAGGTCAAGGAACAAGTGAGAGAGCAAATTGCAGAAGCCCTGCCTCCAACGAATGTCATGACCAATCAGATGATGAGCATTCTGTAAAGTTTTCAATAGAGTCACAATCCGCCAACTCAACCTCATCCACCTCCACCAAACCAGAACCCTCCTCCATCACTCCCACCCTCTTCTTAGCCTTCTTTTGTTTCCTTAAACCGACAATGATGGTCCACTTCTGTTTCCCTTTTGTCTGATGACAAAAAAGGGGGAGAAATGATATAGCATTAAATTTTATATAAAGTCAGCTTTTGGTTAATCATATCTGTTTTCACATGCATAGTTTCCACATGCGTACTATTTTGCTACATACTTATATATATGTTTTCACATGCATACTATTTTGCTACATACTTGTGCTTAATATGATATGACATTGCTATCTGTGTTTTGACTTATAAGCTCTGTTAAAATAAGTTAACTCTGATACTATGTTTTCAACATAACTGATATGTTAAAATTGTTATATGCTGCTACTTATCTGATTGACTCTTTCAGTTTGAATGCTTTGTCTTAGGGGGAGCTCTGTAGCTCTCTTAGACTTTACTCACTCAAATTTAATTAGTTTTTGTCATCATCAAAAATGGGGAGATTTTTAGAACCAAAGTGATTTTGGATTAAAATAATCTCTTAAATTTTGATGTTAACAAAAAGGTTAAATTTGTATGGCAAAGTATTTGTCAAAGATCTAACTTGTTTGTTATAAGTATGCAGGGATTACTTGATTTTATGCGAGTCAGAGGAACTAAAATTTAAAGTATGGAATCTACAGAATATTCTAGTTCAAACCTCTAGACCAGTCTACAATTCTTGGTAAAATTCCGAGTCTTTAGCTTTATGGTAGACGAGATCTTTAAAAAAGAATAGACGAGACCTTAGAATTAACTAAGGTAGAAGCATTACTAAGTCTAAATAAAAATTAAGTAGATCAGACTTTGAAATATAACAAGTCCAAAGACTTAATAGACGGAGTTACTTCACTATACGCCACGTCAGCAGACTAGCTCTTAAGTATAACACGTCCATCTCTCTGGACTAGACAGAAAGTCTGTAGACGCATTATCAGTAGACGAGCCCATCTCACTGATAAGTAAATCTTGCACGTCCAAAGACATGCGCGTCCATTAGCTTTAAAGCGTGAACTAGTCTAAGCTTAAACGTATTTATTTCAAATGGTTGATTATTTAATTCAAAAAATATATGTCTTTTACCTTGATGCTTCTTTTGTATAAAATCTTTATCTCTTGGATAAAAGAACTTCGTACCATCGGAACCATAAACCTTTGTACTCTGTCAAAATACATTGTTGTAAAGATCAAGTCAAGTACAGATATGGTAAGTCAGAAAGCAACCTTTGGTACAATAAAGAAGTGACAATTCTACTTTGAGCATTACTCTGTTAAACAAAAGCACTTCTCAGTGAAGCATATCAAGTTATCAGTCTCAACGGATCCAAACATTTAATGCTAAGTCTAAACGGATACAATTTGAAGACCGTTGAAGAAAATCAAGATAGAGAAGCACTTCAGCTATATATATACTTGAAGCACTTCAAAGATATACACATAGATTCAATATATAGATATACGCAGTAACAAAAGCTCTGAGATCATAGTTCAAAAACTCTGTTGAAATTGTAGCACAAGTTTACGTGTAAATCTTGTTGATCTTAAACTTTCAAATCCTCACACATAGTGAGTTCTTAGATCAAAGCCTTAAATCTCTTTGTTAGAGTTACAGCTTGAAGATGCTTGGTAGAGAAAGAATACTTGTAGCCCGAAGAGGTGTTGAATACTTATAAAGCTATTGGATTATAGTGGAGAAAAACCTTCAGGTAGAAGGGACCGGACGTAACTCTTGGTTAGAAGAGAGTGAACTAGGATAATGCGTGAATCTTCTAAACCCTTATATTTTACAGTTTTTGTTTATACTAACTATGGGGTTCCGAATCTGAGTTTATTAACTCTTCAAAAACGTTTTCTTGTTTGTGTGTTGTTTTTATTGTTTTGCTTGTAAAATGTTTGAGAAAAGACTTTTTCGAAAATCTGTTAAGAAACACAATTCAACCCCCCTTCTTGTGTTTCCCTATGTCAACTTCACACATCTATCATGTTTGACATTTTGCTTAAATTTATAAAAAATCTTTTTTTAGGAAAAAAAAAACAGTTTTATGCCATCTAGTGTTTTCTAACTTAGGATTGCTGTGATTTGATTATTTTTCATTCTCAAAACTCTCTTCCCTGTTTACCCCTACAAAACTAACTTCTAAATAAATATTATTAAATTATACAAATAACTTCATATCTTTTTCGTAATTTATTATATAAAAGTGATTTTTTGCATCACCCAAACGTAATAGATTATCTTAAAATCGATTTTCAGCAAACAGACCCAAACAAAAACAGATTCTGATTATAATCGATTATCACAATAATCGGCTATACAAAAATTGATTATCACTTTTCCAAAGACACTCTAAATTTATATGTCATGTGGGTATGTACTTATTGCACTTGCATTGTGATATTACAATTTTTAACACTACATGATACCGCTTCCTGCACATAAGAGCCGCGTGTTTTGAAATAATATATTATTTTTATTTCAAGACATACCTTTCTATTTTTTTTTGGTTAAGATTAAAAGTTAATATCTATTCTTATTAATTTAATATCTGATAGGTAAGTTATTAGCTTACACAACATTACCTTTTAATATACTCTAATCCCATTAAAAATTAATATACTCTAATCCCATTAAAAAAAAGCACATGCTTTCCGTTGGTTTAGAAAGGGTAGAGATAAAAAATAAATCTTTTAAACTTACTATTAGAATCCATGGATGGTCCACAAGTTGAGAGTGATGACACTTCTGCTAGAATCTACGAGTATTATTTTGGATTTCATGAGTCAATGGCTTTGACATCTTGGTATAATTCATTTCTGTTCTATTATTGTCTTTGCTGTTGGAATTATGTATCTACAACTATCTTGACATTAGCATTTTTTTTTAAAGGAATGATGTTCATTTTATATTTTCCTGTTCAATTATTTATAACACTGTTTTTTTTTTTGATAAATTATTTATAACACTGTTCTTAAACGCCTATTAGATTTTCAACTCCATTCATGAATTCTGTCTCTCTTTTTGTTGGGACTAAAACCCATATTTATGAATTGACCTCTGCTTTAGTAAAATTTTGCGATGAACGAAATCTGGATGGTTCTTTCTTTTCTACCAACAACAAACTATCACATTTCCTTTTAGACTAAACCCCCAATTTGGTCCATGAGAAAAACACTCGGGTCTGAAATAGTCCCTAACCAAAAAAACTATCCGTTTAGTCCTTAAGAATGTATTTTCGGGACAGATTAGTCCTTCTGTCACAAATTAGTCCCTAACAATTTTTAAGTGATACCAGTAAAGTCCCTAAGAAACATGTAGTGAGCCAAATTAGACCCTATTAACATGCACTAAACATGATAGAAACACTACAAAATATGACAGAAGGACTAATCTGTTCCGGAAATACATTCTTAAGGACTAAACGGATAGTTTTTTTTGGTTAGGGACTATTTCAGACCCGAGTGTTTTTCTCAGGGACCAAATTGGGGGTTTAGTCTTCCTTTTATGTTTCTTAAAATCTGATATTAAGAATATTCTTCAAGAAAAAAGTAGGTATTTGGTTGTCGATTACTAGATTAATCATTGTACTTTCTATCCTTTAATGGTTTCTACATAATATTTTTTATTATATGGTCCCGATTCAACGATAAGAAGTTTATTTAAGAATCATCTTTATATCATCATTACTGACTGACCAGAAAATTTTAAAATTAAAAGGAAATATTTCATTTTATTTCCTAAAATATACACCTCTTTCTAACCAATGAAGGAGAATGATGTGCAGATTAAACCTATTAGAGATTAAAATATTAAAATTAATTTTGAGAAATCAAATTGATAAAATTAATTTATAGAGGCATATTTAAATTACCAATTATAATTGACACAATTAATAAGAACGAACTATATTTAATTTTTTTTTTTGACCGGTAAACAGCTGCTATCATTAGATAAAGTAAAGGTCAATACAAAGGGAATGATCAGGTTGTGTAGGGGCATTCCCCATCCACAATGAAGTTTCACCTCTAACAGCTAAGCCTATCGAGACATGAGCGACATTACACATGGATTGAACAAAAACCAAATGGGCAAAACTAAACCCATATCTAGATCCTAACAGCTGACCAATCATAATCTTCCAAACGCGGTCAAAGACATCAAGGAAGTGAGAATCCACAGTCTTTTCAACTATCCAATTAAGGATCATTTCTTTGTCTTTCTCGGGCTCGTTTCGACTAAAGGTGGTCTCGACATTGTCCAGATTAACCCTTTGTTTGGAAGCCGATTGATACTTGGAAAGGATGCAGAAATAGTTGTCAGCCTCATAAGGTCCCGTATGCACTATGTTTTCCAAAAATGCCCAGATCTGTTGAGGCTTTCCATCAAACACCCCAGGTGCATACTTGACACAACCTAATCTTAAGACCAACATGCACAAAAATGCTCCCACAGAGGATCCAGCAGCAACAACACTACTAAGGTTAAAACTTTTACCTGCGTCCGGCGGTTTTGGTGGAGGGCGTATGGGTCCCAGTTCAACCGATGGGGGAAAGCCGATGGATGCTTTGGATAGGAGCACCCTGAGCTTGCGAGACCTCATACTTCCTTCAGAGCTGTCACCTTTGTCTAGCGGCGGTGGCTCAGGTGGGGGTCGCTCCGCCGAAGAAGAAACCGTGGCGATTGGGGTTGGAAACTTGAGAGGACAATGCGCAGATGTGGGGGCTGTGAGGAGATGATGACAGGGTTGTGGCGGAAGGAATAGGCTTCCTGTTAGGGAGCTAACCCCCACCAAGTGACAAAGGAGCGATCGATGATTTGGTGGGAGCGGTATGGGATCCAGATCTGTGATGATGTGCTTGACTTGGACATGGTGGATCTGGGATGGGAAGGAGGTCGAGGTGGTTGTTGGTGGCAGGATTGAGAAAGGAGGCAACAAACGGGTGGAGTGTAGCCATGGATGAGCAGGGATGAAGTCCTCACGTCGGAGGGGAGGGATGAGGGATGAAAAGTACCCCAATCGATGGGGGAAAGAGCCTCCACAGAGGGAGGAGATAGGCTCCAGACGGCGGCTGAAGAGGAAGAACCCTAAAACAGCTTTATTGCTCATAGGGGAGGAAAGTTAGAGAGAAGGCAGAGCCTCACTCTCTAACATTAAGAACGAACTATATTAGTTAAATTAATATTGATTCAAATCTCCCGTGACATTTATATATCTTTGTTGAAGGACAAATATCATCCTTATCCTTAAACTTTTATAATTTTACTCAACAAATACAAAATATGGCCTTAATTGCGTACAAGTATCACTTTTCAAACTTCAGAAGTCGGTATGTTTGAATTATTTGTGAAATTTTTATTATTTTAATATTTATATATATAATTAATTTTAATAGAATCAATTTCATACTTGAATGTGTTTGCAGCAAAATGAGTTTAAGATAATATATTTCGTTTGGGTTATGAAAAATAATCACTTTTATATAGTAAATGAGTGTAATTTCTATACATTATCTGTGTAACGGATCTTTAAACAGACATCGAATAATATATTGACAGATCAGAAATATTGTTATTTCTCTCTCTTAGTTTTTAAAATAAAAACACATATGTCAAAATACTAGTAGATGTCAAAATAAAGTTATGAAATTATTTGTATAATTTAAGTTTCATTATTCTGTTGGTTCTTGAATTTATTGGAAAATTCAAATACGTTGGACTTCAAAAGTTTGTAATTAGATCCTTGTACTTATAAAATGTATAATTGAGTCCCTAATACACATCTCTGTTAAGGTTCTGTTGAGTTTCAACTAGGATACCGATGCCCCTTCTACTCGTGCATTCGTGGGTCCCTAAACTTTGTGAAAAAGCTTAATTAGGCTCCTATATGTTTTGGGAACATTATCGATAAAACCTACGTTAGAGGTTATATGAGAGACTTAATTACAAATTTTTATGTTTAGACACCTACATATAAACTAGTAAATTTTAAGGACCTATTTGAATTTTCCCGAAAGTTCCAGAGACTAACGAAGCAATCAAACCTATATTTTAATAATATTGTCTGGTAGTTAATTTTATAGGGGTAAAATGTGAAGAACGTTAGATATTTTGGTTCTAAAATGATTTAGCAATTTTTTACAAAAGTTTCAAACTTTTAATCTATCTGAAAAAAATTAACTTCTCTCATGAAAAATACTTTTTTTGTGATTTAATCAGGAATTTGACAAGCATATATCAAATTAAACCCGAAGCATATTTTTTCTATAAAAAAAATTGAGATTTTTTTTTTCTCCAAACACCCGCTCATTCTTAATTTTAGATCATTCTTGTCGTATCTTAAATTGGTTCAATCCAAATGTGCAAGAACATTAGCATAAAGACATGGATAGCTCCAAGCATTATGTCAGCACAAATGCAGCTATGCATATCCTTTCTCTATGTGGAACTTGTGCACTTGTCCTTGCTTAAGTACAAGGATTGATTAGGGAATAATATATTTAAGTCCTAAGCTCTCGAGGGGCTCGAAGTCTAACTGATTTAGTCAGACCAACTCAATAAAATGGTTCTTAAATAAGAACCTTGTTTTCAATAACATTCCTCCAGAAAAGTCCACCAAACATAAAAAATAAATAAAAATTGACAACTTATTGGCTATTTCCAATTTGCTTTGCGTGATTTAAAGATATTACTTTTTAAAAGGAAAAATATTTTTAGAACACTTACTAAACAATATTTCATATAGAGTTATAGGCATTCTATGCTAATTCAATTGGGAAAGTATTGAAATGAGTGTAATGTATGTCAATATGAAAACTAGGTGTTAGATTTTGAGTGTAAATAATGAGTGTGTGTTTGGATAAACTTTTGACAAACGTGATTTTGAGAAGAATTGATTTTGTAGAATTGATTTTGGTTAAATGTGAGTTGACAGTGAAGTGATTTGTGTTTGGATGACTTCATGAAAAAAGTGATTTTTATCAATTCTTGTTGTTTGGATAGTTTGGATCAAAATTGTTTTTGGGTGTGTAATTACCAAAATGGGTTTTAACTAGATTTCATTGTCATTTTATTATATATATATATATATATATATACCAACAAGTAGGATAAATATATTAAGATGATTATTTTCTTTTATGTTACATTATGAAACTAAAAATAATTATATACATGTTATTTATCTTTTGAAGTAAAATGTATATGGTAGTAAAAACTTCAAATTTGATGAAATGGACAATAAAAGTACTAAACTAGCATAGCTATTAAATTTAAAGTATCTAAAAATAGTTCAAGTAAGGAATATAATTTATAGTTTGATACAACACTGAAACATAACTACAATACTAATTATTTTGTTTGAACTCTATAATTTGATCTCGAATCGAGTCTCGAACATGATCCATCTCTGCTGAAGAAGCTATGTTTAAAACTGGGGATGGATCCAAGTTAACTGTGCTATGATCATCATCATCATCAATGTCAAGGATTATATTCTCATCTTCATAACGACTAAAATCAAAATCCATTTCAGCATTCCTTCTGATGAAATTGTGTATAGCCATTGTTGCAATGACTATTTGAACTTGTGTCTCAATTTTGAACTTAGGCATGTGACGCAGAATTGCAAACTTGTTCTTCCATACACCAAAAGTTCTTTCTATTGTGCACCTTAAACTTGAGTGATAAAAATTAAACATTTCATTACGATTCGCAAATCCAGAGGAACGCCTAAAATCAGGTAGGTGATAACGTTCACATCTATAAGGACCAAGGTACCCATTTGGTGTTGGATAGCCAGCATCCACCAAATAATATTTACCTAATAAAGAATAAAATTAATAAAATATAAAAAAGAGTTTTAAGTAAAAGAGAAAATCATTTGTAGCTATACTAAAAAAAAACATACCTGGAGGAGGATGTGGAAAATTGAGACTCGCATTGGTAAGAGCATGGTCAAAAACACGAGCATCATGGGCAGTACCTTCCCATCCAGCCAAAACAAAAGTGAAACACATGTTCCAATCACACACAACCATTATATTTTGTGTTGGATATCCCTTTCTTCCAATAAACCTTGATTGGTCGCTGGCACCAACCACACATGGCACATGTGTACCATCAATTGCTCCAATGGCATTCTTAAAAAATGGCCAATATCGCTGATCATTTTTTATTTTTGCATGACTATCACCATACATAGGATCTTGTGGTTTAATATATTTGCAAGACAACTTAAGACAAGTAAATAGTAATCGATGGAAGTGTCTACTTACGGTCTCTCCAGAGTGCTGAAATCTTTCTTGAATCATTCTATTACCTACCCCATGGCCAACTATATTTAAAAACATTGCAACCATCTCTTCAACCCCCATGCGTTTACTGGGCTTTAAACCATGCTCAACTAATTTAGTGCAAAGTTTATGGAAAATATGTTTTTCCATTCGGAACATCTCATAGCAACGAATGGGATGCCCTTGCAATACTTCTTGCACCCATGTATGACCCGTTAGTTCACCAGTTCTACGAGGCTCTTTGCATAATTGCTTTACTGCATACTCACCTATTAGTGCAGCCACATAAGAAGCTTCTTCAAAAAAAATATCGTCTTCATCTGTAAGTTGATCCAAATGTCCATTCCAGTCATTCATTTTATCTTTTTACAAGTTGCTCAATTTTTGGTTTCTGCAATGAAAGTAAGGTTGAATGAATAGTGGATAAAAATTAACATATCATGCATATCATGAAATAAAGAACTAGGTCAAAGTTAACATATCATGCCTCTTCAAAGCAATATGGATGCAGAAGTTAAAAAAATTGAAACAGGATTCAAGAGACACAGATTCACACAGATCACATTGCAGCAATATGGATGCAGAAGTTAAATACCCTGCCATTTCAATACCCTACCATTTCAATACCATGCTAGAGTGGGAGTCTTATAGCCATGACCGATGCTGCTGAACACAGACCAGTTATCCTAATCAATCCTAGGCTAAAGGTTCAACCCACAGCTCCTACATTATAGTTCAAATTTGTATTTACAATTTGTATTTCAGATTGTCTTGACTTAGAAAAGTGAAGATAATCTGAACCTGATAAACTCGGTTCTAAGAGTCAATTCTATGACATGCATGGTTCTACATAAGTAACATGGAATTCATTTGACCAGTTTCTACATAGAAGATAGAACTAATGGTTCTACATAAGTAACATGGTTCTTGTATTTCTACATAAGAACTAATCTAAACCTGATAAACTCAGTTCTAAGAGTCAATTTTATGACATGCATGGTTCTACATAAGTAACATGGTTCTTGTATTTCATTTGACCAGTCAATTTTATGACATGCATGGTTCGGATTACTGACTGAATGTATTAAATTATTGAAAGAAATACTGGAAATGTCACGATCAGAGGGAATTTCGGGCTTTTTCTTTCCTTATAGTATGGGCTTCTTTGGGTTATCTTGAGTTTCAATTCTTAGATGTTAGGAACTTTCTTCATATTAGCATACTACTGTGTAAAACTCTAGTAGCATCCTCTGGTGCACACTTGATGTTGAAGAGACACAGATTCACACAGATTACACATAAGCAAACTGCAACTCAGAACACTGCAGAGCTAATCCCTCAAATACAAGCAGAAGATTCAGTAGCAAACAACATTTAAGGATTGAGCAAATTGGCATTAAGAGTGAACACGGTGCATAAAACACAGTGCAGAAACACAGTGCAGAAAACACAGTGCAGAAAACCATTCACAATGCAGTAAAATCATTCACAGTGCACCAAAAGTTTCAACAAGATTGAGGTTAAATTCAAAGCATACATAATCATTAAAGCATTCATAGATAATAGGGTTCATACATAATCTTGAAAACACACAGAAAGTTAAATTCCTAATTCCTAATACATAATCCCAATACATAATCTAAAGAGACACACCTAGATGAGACATGATACATAATCTTAATACATAATCCCAATACATAATCCAAAGAGACACACCTAGATGAGACATGATACATAATCCTAATACATAATTCTAATACATAATCCAAAGAGACAGGATACATAATCCTAACATATAATCTTCATTGCATATTCATAAATGGGACAGGATTATATGACGCATGCCTAAGCCAATGCAACTTTCTCTCTTTTGGACCTCGAAAGGCAACAAACATCTCCCTCGCTGGCTTAAACATCATCAATTGACAGCATCTTGTATGCCAATCTGGATCATCAGTAATTTCATCCATACTCTGAATCTCAGCCATCACTTCACCAATAGATGAACTGGCCAATGCATCATTGCGTGACTTACATGTCTCCGCGATCACATTAACAGCTTCTGCTATCTTTGAGGAAGCGGTTGCCTTTTTCTTACTTTTCTTTTCAGAACCACCAACACTCTTTCTCTTCTCTCCACTCTTTTGGCCAACACTGGCTTGTGAAGCATTAATATTGAAATTTGCAAACTCAGTCGTTGCTCCAACACTCGCATCTTCACTATCACCCGACCCTTCTTGCATATCTAGGCCCACACCCTCTAGGCATGGACGATATCCATCATTATCATCATCATCACCGGGCCCATTAGGTAACATCCCAGATGATGGTGCCCAAGCAAATTCTCCATTAGCCACTACGTCCTTAAAAAGTGTGGTTAGTTGGGGAGCAAATTGAAGTCCCTTGTTCCTAAATTTGCCATAAAGAGGGTTTTCCTGCGTGTTCATAACTCATCATCATAATATAAACACACTAAATATAAATCTAAGACTTATAAAACAAAACATTTATTTATCACATACCAATTCTTTGTTCTCCCACCACACATCTGACGCAACAACGGTATTCTTCACATTATCCCACCCTAGTCCAGTTTCTTTCCCAAATAATTTATACCATACTCGCCATTCTTTTCTCAAGCTATCATATCTGTTCTTCAATTTCACCCTGTCATACTTCCTTCCTGTTGAGCCATTAAATTGTGAAACAATAACTTTCCACCCTTTCTTGGTAAAGCTAGTACCAACGCGTTCACCCTTGGAAACTTGATCCAAGCATGCTTGGATGAAGTATTCAGTCGCTTTAGGATCCCAAACAGCTTTTGCTTTCTGTGCTTCATCGTTAGAAACAAGGGGATCCACAACAATTTTCCTCTTAAGAGTAGCCATAGTTCTCTATACATGAAGTAGGATAGAAAATAAAAAACTATGCATAAAACAAACTCTAGTGACAGTATAGAATATAGACATACAATCACCGTTGTTCTAAGGCATAACTAACTAGTTAATCAAGGAAGATGATGCACAAAAAAAAGGTGGTGGGTTGTGAAGTACCCAGCAACCAGAAAAAAAGAACAAGAAAGTCTAAATACAGGAGATTAAGAGAATGAAGTAAAAAGCAATTATACAGTAACAGCAACAAAATAAAATAGAAGGGAGTTCAAAAACAAAGCAGAGCAAAGCTTGTAGTTGCATATTTCATGCTTCACCAGAATATGCATGCTGCACCAGAATATGCATGATGCACCAGAATATAGACTTCCATTTTAAGTTTATATGCATAAAACACAAAAACTATGCACCACCAGAATATGCATGCTGCAGCAACTTGACCAGAATGGATAGCACCTCATAATTTGCTGCACCACCAGAAGATGCATGCTGCAGCAACTTGGACAGACAAACTTCTTGAACAGAATAATCAACCAGAAAAACAGATTTCACTAACACAGGGCAGTGGATCTAATACTCACAATTTTTTTTACTTTTTACAGAACTATATCACAACCAACAATCCAATACCAAATGACAAATAGAAAAACAGAGGAACCAACCAATGTACTGTGCTAGCATGCAACGGAGCAAACCTATGTATAAAACTTTGAGTTTGTGCTTCAATTTCAAATTAATTTTAAGCATGTTTCAGTCACCTTTCATAGGTACTTTAAACACAACCAAGTAGCAACATGAATACCAAGCAAAGCTTAACACTGAAAAAATAATCAGAAATGAATAAAAATGAAAAACTCAAGAAACTAATCAGAAAAGCTACAAACCACTACCTCTGGAAGAATACACACTGTTGAAGATCCAACAACACACCGAATTGTTCTGAAGCAAATGTGAAGGAGGAGAGTCCTATATATATTGAAAGAAAATGACAACAAACAATAAATATAGGTAGGTAAATATGGTTGAAATGAATAAATTTACAATAAATTGAACAACCAAAAGTAATACCTTTTCATCGGAGCATACAAGCTTTGAGGAGCTGAAGACAGAGTTTCCTTCTTAGAGAAATCAGCAGAACGTATCTTTGGAAACAAATAAGAGAATAATCACCATAAGGGAAAGAATTGAAGGAATCGAAGAATTGAACAATGAATGCAAGGAAAAATTGAAGAATTGTTGGTGAGCACCATAAATACATACCATACGACAGTGAGACGCACCATAAACAAACGGCGATAATTCAAACAGCAACAAAACATTGGCGCTGGGCGTCTGCCAGCGCTGGGCGCCCCTGACCTGGGCTGGGCGCCCCTTTCCATTCAACATGCCAGCGTTGGGCGCTGACCATGTTTCAGCTGCTGGCGCTGGGCGCCAATCTTCCTGTAGGAAAGCTGGGCGTCAATGGCAGATGCAGATGCAGGTGCATGCAGCTAACGAAGGGCAAAAGGAAGGGCAATAGGAGAATATCCATCTTGAATCGAATTCCTAAAGACCCAGAATACCCACAGAATCGCGTTCCCTAAACTCAGAAGCTAGGATGGGCAGCTTCAAACATTCGCGATTTTGAGGGATGAGAAATCGCGTTCGTGTGTTTTGCCAAACATGCAGATCTGGAGGAGGAATCGCAGCCGAACCCATGGAATCGCGTTTGAGGGTATGCGGACGCCGAACCAAACACGCACTGAGTTTGTTTTTCAAATGGATTAAAGTGCTTTTCAGTATAAAAATGATGTTCACTAACATTTACTAATATTTTACTAACATTTACTAATATAAAGAAAGAGAAATAATAATAATATCAATTTATCAATCAAAATAATATTAAGGATGCGTTTGGATAAACAACTTAATTAAGAGCTTATCACATAAGACCTTATCGCATGTGAGCTTATGCCATAAGCGCTTAAAGAAAGAAAAAGAAAGAAAGGGGCATGAGAGGATTCGAATAGTGAAAAACACGGAGATGGTGTTTAGTACATAAGCTCTTATGATAATTCCATAAGCTTCTCCCAGTGACTTATGAAAATACGTCAAAAACTCCTTATGGGATGTCATAAGTTATTTTTATAAACTCTGCCAAACACACTGCATAAGAGCTTATGTCATCAGATAAGTCAAAAGGAGCTTAAATAAGCTCTTCCAAACGCCACCTAAATGTTAGTGTAAAATTCATTTATATTGACAGTATATAAAAATTAATCTCTTTTCAAAACATACTAAGCATTTAAATTCTAAAAACCATTATAACAACTAACAACTCAAACATGTCAATAATACAAACAAACTAAAAATTTTGTTTAGTTCCCTAGGTCGACTTAGTAATTCTGCCTAGAATTAAGAGTTTTTTTACTCTACTGAGGAAAACTAGGTAATTGTCCCACTAGCACAACTCGGGTGGTTGAGCTTGCAATGGACATTTGGAGCATGTGAGGTTACGGGTTCGATCCCGCTGTATCTCCATTTCCCCCTCCCCTATTATAAGACCTAAGAATGAGCATCCTTTGGACCAAAAAAAAAAACTAAGTAATTTGGAAGACAGTTAATCGACACCAGTATGAAGGAAAGTTTACTGCCATAAAGCATGTGGTTTGTTTGGGAAAGTCCATGGGTGTGTATGAAAGAAATTGATAGCATGTTTGGATGCAGTTAGAAAATTAAAAGCTACTCACATTAGCTTCAAGAAGAAGCACTTTCATGACCAAACCATAGTCCATCTGTTAGTGGAAGAATTTCAAACTCTCGATAGAAATAATTCCGACAGGCTGACGAAGGAATTGAAGTAAAGAATGTTATTTTCTAAGTATCGAAAATACTTAGCTGATAAAAAAGTGTACATGTCGACGAAAAGATAGATTGACAAGCAGTCTTTTTGACGAAATTCATAGGAGGATTGTCAAAGATATGGAAAGAGAAAAAAATGACTAGCTCTCAAAATCGACAATATAGTCAAGATAAGTTGTCAAGCAGTTAATCCTGTCAAAGACAAGCCAGTTGACACAGAGCGGTTCAAGACATTGAGCAGTTATTGGAATTGTATTGACAAGCAGTTTAGATGTAAAGCCTAAGAGAACTGCCAAGGACATGTGGCAGTCATTTAGATAGGAAGTTACTACTGGGTAGTTATTTTACTTGCCTATAAATACTAGTTATTACAATGTAATAGAGGAGGTTACTTGATACACATCCTACACATATCGATCACATAGCAGATTGACGGATTACATTCAAGTATTCCCTCCATCCTTCTTATTTCGATACTATGGCAAAATTCAATGCCATTTTCATCCTTTTTGTTCAAGTTCTTTACTTGTTCCTTTTAATTTCCAGTATTTCTCTCAAGTTCGTCTTTTAAGTTTATTTTACTTCTTGCAAGTAGCGTCATTCAGATATTTCTTTACTTAACTTTCCTTTCAAACTTCAGTTTTCTTTTCATTATAAACTCAGTACGATTAGGAAGTTATTTTCTATTAAATAACTGTCCCTCTTTTTAAATTTCAAACTTATCTTTTAAAACATGAATCATTTATCGTCAAAACTCATTATTGACAATGCTTTATACCTCTTTGACAAATTTACATAATCGTTTGACACCGAGTCTTTGCCAGCATTTCCTAATCTGGCTTTAATTGTCAAATTTGTTATTGGCAGACTATTCATACATACATTCTGACGAGATTACCACATAGCTCGTAGGTCCCACACTCGTTTGATCTATAATTATTTGTCACGAAGGAGTTTTTTGGACACAACCAAAAAACAACATTAACAAATTGGCACGCCCAATGGGACGAGTTTAGAGTAACTCGTACAGTGTCATGATTTGACATACAAATTTATTTGCATGCGTCTACGGAGTGGAAAGGTGGTTCAAACATCATCTATTTCCCAAAACTCTGTGAATATGAGTAGTGCAAGTGATGCAGGCGTAGTAGGCACTAATGCCGCTGTATCAACGGTGGATGCTATTGCACCAGTTTACAATATTCCTGCAACCAGGGCTAACACTACTAATGCAGGGAATAATAGCAATAATAGTTTAGGTGCGAGAAGAGGCGTTTCTTACGCTCAAGTTGTCAATAGATTTGACGAAGTTGGCCAAGGAACACTCCCGTCACCAACTTCCCCAGTTTTACAACAAATAAATCCACCAACTACCGGATTGTCTCCACGAAGTGTTGTGAATTCAAATCCAAGAGGGACTACGCAACCTCTGTCATAACCTTTGTATGGGATGCCTTATGGTTTGACTGCTGTCAATCCAAATACCACATTTGCATACATACCATATCCAAATGGAAGGATGATGGCTGCCCATGCATCTGGACAGGCAAGACCATCGACTGGGGGGCAAATTCCCAGTCATGCGAATGGGATAACAGGGTCAATGGTAGTAACCCATTCTCGACAAGAGCAACCAGTAGTAAGGCCGTATATATCCCCACTAAGACAACCCCCATAAAATATTGTTGGTCTGTCAGAGGCTACATTAGCCAATGTTTGACAACAAATTGACTCTAGTAACCATGACATGGTGAATACATTTACTCAACAAATGAGTACAGTGATTACGCCATTAATGGAAAACACGAATAATGCATGGTTGACATTGGCAAATGAGATACGTAGGTTAAATAGAGCCTTGGGCGTTGTAGCCCCAGATGATAACCAAAATACCAATAGAAATCTCAATAGAAATGTCAATAGGAATAATCAACCACAGGTTGAACAACCGCAAGTTATACAATTTGACGGATCTGAACAAGATGGCGAATGGCCACAGCCCCGTCGTCGGATTCCTTTGGGATGTGGAAATGTACATATTCTACAACCAGAGGAAGACGAAGATTTTGTCATAAACCAGGGTGCTTTTGGAGCGTTTCGTCAAAACGTTCTAAATCAAAACGTCAAGCAAGCATTGAATAGGTTTGGTTTTAACATAGGTTATGTCAATCAACCATTTTTTGCGTCGGCATTTCCTGACTGGGTCCACCAGGCAGAAATGCCTCGAGGATACAAAATACCCAAATTGTCAAAATTCTCAGGAGAAAGTGGAGAGTCGACAGTCTAGCACATTGCCCGATATACAATTGAGTTGGGAGATTTGGCTTTAGAAGATGGATTAAAGATGAAGTTCTTTCCGAGTTCATTGACTAAGAATGCTTTTTCTTGGTTTTCAACTCTAAGGCCTAATTCCATACATTCCTGGAATCAATTAGAGAGGAGTTTTCATGATCAATTCTTCAGGGGTGACCTAAAGATAGGATTGACAGACTTATTTGGCATTAAAAGGATGAATAACGAGTCTGTCGATCACTACCTTACCCGATTTCGTCAAATGAGGAGTCGTTGCTTCACCCCTATCCCTGAGGCAGAAATAGTAAAGATTGCTGCTGGGGGTCTAGATTATCATATTAGGAAGAAGTTGGTCAACCAACATCTAATTGATCTTGCCCAGTTAGAAGATAGAGTCCGACAAATTGAATAATTGAAAGCTGAAAAGGTTTTCAAGCAGAAGAAATTCCTCAAAAGAGAAAAGATTAACTTTGTCGGATGTGATGAATCCGACGAGGAGGGCAACGATTTTGAGGAATATGAGGTAGATTACGTTGAATTAAAAAATGGTCCACCTTATATATGCCAAGATTTGAAGCCTGTGAGGGCCAAAGAAAGGATTCCTTTCATTAATAAAAAAATGTATACATTTGATGTGACCAAGGCCGATCAAATATTTGACGTATTACTCAAAGATAAGCAGTTAAAATTCTCAGATGACCATAGGCTTTTGAAGGCCCACTAGATTAAGGATCAGAAGTACTGTAAGTATCATAACACTTTTGGTCATGTAACTAATGATTGTATGCATTTCAGGGTCATTATTCAGAAAGTTTTGGTGGAAGGAAGACTAAAATTTTTAGACAAGAAACCAGACATGAAGGTTGATACAGAACCGTTTGGTCCTGAAGCTAACAAGGCTGATCGCCGAGTCCCTATGGGAATAGGCATGGTCAACATCAGGGTTGGGCAAAATATCCAGATGGATCTGTCGGATTCATTTGATATTTGTCCAAAGTCGGGAGAACCTCTTGTCGATTCCATGACACGCAAGAAATCTGGTGGCATACTTAAAGTTTGCCCAAGATGCGAAACATTTTATGATGAAGTGGCTGCCGAGAAAGCCAGGGGGCAGAAAACATCATCATATCACCCACAAGACAGAACTGAGTCTCGTAATGGTGGTAACCAAGGCAGGTTTTCGCACTTGAGCAGCCATGCTAGGTCTAACAGTGTACACAGAAGTGTTGCACCTGTTGTTAACAGGCAGGCAAATAGCCGTCAACAACACATGCATCAGCAAGACCTAGATAGCACCACACCGGAGGTTGGCTTAAAGAGCCGATCAGAGGATCAGTGGGAAATAACAACTTTGTTAGTGGCAGATTCAATGCTGTCAAGACTAGGAAACCCCCGTCCAATGTAATGGTGGATCAATGGGTAAAGAATTCTGCCACGGCTCGTTATCCAGAGTTACGAAAGTAGGAATGGGTCAGAAAAAGCAAGTCCAATGACCACAATCCACCTTTTTGGAATGAGGATTACCGAAAGGGCCAACTAGCCTAGAATGCTCAAATGACAAGACCTGGCTTATCAGGACCATCAACTCAGTCGGTCATCTCTAAGAGCCAAAAGAGGAGGTTGCAAAGGCTCCGACAGGCTCAAAAGAAGAAGCTTGCCAAGAAAGGAGGTGTCACCATAAAAGAAATGCCTTCGCAGAATACTGGTTGTTTGGTTGCAATGGCTGACAACGTAGCTGACAAGAGTGGAGATGTCAAAATGAAGAGCGTGATAGAGGCTCACCCAATGGAGATGGACATGAGGGTGCCTGTTACTCAAAATAGGTCAAATAAGTCCATACCCTAGGTATGTGTAGTAGAGAAAAGAAGGCCTTAGAAATGTCGTCACCACCAACGAAATCCATAGGCAAATGGTCGGTTGGATTAATTGACATGGAAAAGGTAGCAGGGCTTGAGAAGAAGTTCGAGGCGAGGATGCAAGATCATCAGTTGGCAACATTCAAACCTGAATATGATTTGACCAAGGAGGAATTGTCTTTTGATGCTGTCATTGAGGCATTAAATGTTCCAAATGATGATATTAACATCAACAGAGGCATGGACATGGATAGCCAAAATGAAGATCTAGCTGATATCATCAAGGCACTGGATAACTGTGGTGCAGGGATAGCCCGACCTTTGTCAGAAAGGTCAGGATCAGACGATGACAATGATTTGAAAAGAAATCATGGAAGAACTGTAGGAAGTACATTCTTAGACGAGGATCCAAAGAATGAAATCATCCTGGAACCAGGCATGAGGATGAATATAGGATTGATTTCCGTTATCCCAGTGGAGTATGAAGGATATCTTGAAATATATTTTTCCGACGATGAGGATATTGTCGACAATGACAGAAATCCAGATGATTTTTGGATGTATGTCCAAGAGAATTTGGTCACCGTGTTCGACAATATAGCCCAGTTAGAAAAGCCCACTGACGAAAAAAGAAATCATTTAAGGCCATTGCATGTAAAGGCTATAATTGATGGGAGACCCACTAATAGAGTTCTGATTAATGGAGGAGCTGCTATCAATTTGATGCCTAGGGCAATGTTTAAGAAGTTAGGAAAAGATCTGCCGGACTTAATTCCGACAGACATGGTCGTCATTGATTTCAGTGGCAAAACATCTCCATCAGATGGTGTTGTACTTCTCAATATCCAGGTTGGCATTGTCGATCGAATGACATTGTTCGTGATAATTCCATCCAAATCAAGCTACAACTTATTACCTGGCAGGGATTGGATTCATGCTGGGGGAGCAATTCCTTCGACAGTGCATCAGAAAATAATCTTGTGGAATGAGCAAGATCAAGTGGAGATTGTCGAAGCAGACGATAACGCGTGTTACGCCCAGCAGTCACATGTGGATTTCAAAGTATATTTGCCAAATGTCAGACCCGTGACTGCCAACAAAGGGGTCATTGACAAAGATGCGTTAGAAGCAAGCCTTCTTAGTCAGTTTGGCGTAAAGATAAAGGAAGAGGCCGACAAGTCTCGGCCCAGTTCCGAAATGAGCCTTGAAACACACCTGAGAAGATTGTCGGCCTATCTGACCGACAGAGAAGTACACACTTTAGAGAGTGTGTTGGCAGATTGTATCATTGACGATGGTCATTTGGGTTTTGAGAAAGGAGCCGAAGTTAAGCAAAACGTTGAAGTAGAAGATCCTCTGGAAGAAATAAATTTAGGAACGAAATAAAAGAAAAATCCCATTTTTGTCAGTGTTTTTCTGCCAGAGGATTACAAACAAAAACTTGTCAGATTAATTGCAAAGTATAAAGATTGCTTTGCATGGGACTACGATGAAATGCCTGGTTTAAGCAGAGATCTTGTTGAACACCGGCTGCCACTTAGGGAGAATTGCAAGCCTGTCAAGCAGGCAAGTAGAAGGTTTGCTCCAGAGGTAGTGCATAAAATCAAAGAGGAAGTGCAAAGACTGCTTAAAGCAAAGTTCATTCGAACAACCAGGTATGCCGATTGGCTTTCTAATGTAGTTCCTGTCATTAAAAAGAATGGCAAAATGAGGGTATGCATAGACTTTAGAAATTTAAATATGGCTACCCCCCAAAGATGAGTATCCGATGCCAACAACCAACATATTTGTCGACTCAGCATCAGGAAATGAAATTTTGAGTTGTATGGATGGCCATGCAGGTTATAATCAAATCTTTATAGCCGAAGAAGATGTGTCAAAGACTGCCTTCAAGTGTCCAGGAGCAATTGGGACATATGAATGGGTCGTCATGCCTTTCGGTTTAAAGAATACAGGAGCCACCTATCAACGAGTAATGAACACGATTTTCCATGATGTGATTGGAAAGTTCATAGAAGTATATATTGATGACGTGGTTGTCAAATCCAAAACCAAAGATGACCACTTGGAGCACCTGAAGCAAGGGTTTGAAAGGATGAGAAGACACAACCTCAAAATGAACCCAGAGAGGCTTCCTAGTTCACAAAAAAGGAATTGAGGTGGACAAAAATAAAGGCAAAGTGATCGTGGAAGCCTCGGCACCTGATAAGCCTTTGGCTTATCTAGTTTTATGACTAGATGAACTAGGGTTTATGTGCCAATTTATTCGAGTTCACTCTCATTTTCGCCCAAATTTGCCTTATTTTGTTCCTAAGTTGGACTTTGACTCGTTTTGAGTCTTTTGTGTAGTTTTTAGGTTGTTTTGGATAGAATTACGCTTGTGGTTGCTTGTGTTGTTTTCAGGTCCATAAGTGAAGCTCTAAGAATTAAGGATAGCCAAGAAATAGTGGAGATTGCCATTCTGGAGATTCTCGCCCCGGGAGAGGAAGCTCGCCCCGCGAAAATTTGAAGACCCGGGAAGACAGAGACCGTCACGGCCTAGCCGTGATTCACATCACGGGCCGTGACAGGAAGGTTCGCGTCGCGAGACGTCCTTCGCGTCGCGAGTGTGTGAACTCCAGAAAGCATCAGAGTCAGAGACCATCACGGCCGTGATGTATATCCCCGTGACCTAAAAGCCACACAGTCAGAGACCATCACGGCCTAGCCGTGATGTGTATCACGGCCGTGACCCAAGATCCACACAAGGCAGAGAACATCACGGCCTGGCCGTGATTTACATCACGAGCCATGAAAGGCGGGCTCGCGTCACGAGACATCATTCGCGTCGCGAGAGTTCGAATTCCAGAAGTGCGCCAGAACAGAAACCGTCACGGCCTGGCCGTGATGGCCGTCACGGCCGTGACGCGTGGCCTCCTTATAAATAGAGCAGATCAGAACAGAAAAGAGGACTTTTTGGATCAGAATTTTCAGAGACCTTTTGTAACCCTTATTCTGGGATTTCTTCTCCTTTTCTCCTCTCTTAATTCTTAGGCTTAGGATGAATCCCAATTGTACGTGCGTTGTTGTTACGGACATGAGGAACTAATCCTCTTGTCTAGGGGATCGATGAAGCCACCCATGGCGGCATAGTGTTCATGTAATGTAACTCTCTCTCCTTTAATTCAATTATGATTTTCCAATTCTGTTTTCATTGTGTCGATTATATGCTAGCGTGATCGACTAGTTAAGCGTGTTGAGGCCTAGCGGCGATTCGCGTTTTAGAACTTGAATTGGGAACATCGGTCGAGTATTGCACGAGAGTGAGTAGGAGATCGATGCAACCTATAGGGAACAAGAATTAATAGAATTCGAGATTAGGGTTAAGAGACCTAGCAAGTAATTAACTCAAATCATCGAATACGTCCTAATGAGCACGGAAGTGGATTTAGGAGAATTTAGGGGTCCCGGTTGACATTAAAAATTGAACTTAGGGAGGAGAATATCATCACTTGGGTACTTTGCATGATTGGGTAGGTGAATTCGAAACCTTAGATGTTTTTATTTCTGAATTTAATCACCGTAGCGTTATTTGAATCGATTCTTGAATTTGCGATCTCAATCTCTTTCTCTCAACCACCTTCTATTGCTTAACCAACGTATCGGATTTCTTGACAATTTAGTCGAATTGGTAACCCAATCCTTGTGTTCGACCTCGGTAGAATCTTACCGTGTTTTTATTACTTGCGACGACCCGGTACACTTGCCGGAGTCACAACAAGTTTTTGGCGCTGTTGCTGGGGATTGGCACAACCAATTTTCCTAATTTTTAGGAAATTCGGCTGTTTGGTTAAGCAGACTTTTAGTTTTATTTTCTTTTATTTAATTGTTATTATTTTTTCTCTTCTTCTTTGATTCCACTTGGTCTTTGCCTGTTTTTGTATGCGAGGTACCCTCCTACAAGAGGACTTGCTATTTGATTCCGAGATCACCAGGACCGAGCGGCAGTTAAGGAAAGAAGCCAGGGAACGGAAAAGAATTGAAGGAGTTAAAATAGAGGGCATGGCTGAAGAAAATCCTCCTCCTCCTCCTCCTCGTTACAAGCCTCTCTTTGAGTACGATCTACCAAACTTGGAGGATTGTGCTTCTTCTATTGTGAGGGGCAACTTGAATACAGACTCCTTCAGAGTGGAAGGGTGTGTCACAGCCCAGATCCGCGAGAATCAATTTGATGGCAGTGGCAAACAAGACCCGCATAGACATATCACTCGCTTCCTTGAAGCTTGTGACTTGCAGAAGACCAGGGGAGTCTCTCAGGATGAGTTTCGCTTGCGCCTTTTCCCTCTTTCTCTTAGGGATGTCGCTCGCGATTGGGTTGACAGTTTGGATAGGAACAGCATCAGAACTTGGGAGCAAATGGCACAGAAGTTCCTAACCAAATACTTTCCTCCTCAGAAGGCGGCACAAGCAAGAATAGCCATCACTTCATTCAGGCAAACGGAGGATGAAACATATAATGAAGCTTGGGAAAGATACAATGGTTTATTGAGAAGATGCCCTTCGGCGTTCTTTGACCCCGTCTCTAAAGTTAAACATTTCTTTAATGGGTTAAGGGGACGCTATCAGATGAACTGTGATGCCGCAGCTGGCGGTTCTTTCTCATATTTATCGGCTGAGGATGGATGGGCATTATTGGAAAAAATGTCATATAATGATTACAACCGTGGAAGGGAAACCTCAAATGGAATCAGTTCTGGGGCAATGGAGGCCATTCTTGAGCAAAACAGATTGTTGAAGATGCAGATTGAAGCTTTGTCTGGGAACAAGAGGGTTAATGTGATACATGAGGGGATGCCACCGGGTTGTGGCAACTGCAATGGGGATCATGACACTCAGTTTTGCCCGCTGAATTTCCCTCAGGAACATGTGGACTCATGCCACAACTTTTATGACACTGTGCCCCAGAATAACTATCAGAGGAACAGACAAAATGACTACAATCAGAATCAGAATAGGGGGTACATGAGGAGAGACCATCCGGGTTTCGCATGGAGTAATGCTAGTGGTGGTCTAGCTGGGCAGCAACCTCAACAGGGTCTGAGGCCACACATAGGGATTCAGCAGCGCAATACTCAGCAGGGTCCTCCAGGGACTAATCAAGTGCAAACATCAGATAGTGGAAGACAACCGTGGGAGCTGGCTGTTGAAAAAATGAGTACAGCAGTGGAGAAATTGTCAATTAACACGAACACTGCCATTGACAAGTTGGCGACTCATACAGGTTCAGCAATTCAGAATCTTGAGACACAAATAGCACAACTCGCGAAGCAAATGAATGAGCGTCTTCCAGGCACTCTCCCAGGTGACACTGAGAACAACCCTAAGAGCCAGTGCAATGCCGTGACCACTAGAAGCGGTAGAGTGCTGGAATCTAACAGGGGCGCACCTAGTTCTCCGGAAGTTGAGGTCTCAAACCATCCACATGTTGAAGAAGAACAACCTGAGAAGGAAGAGGAGTTAGAAAGAGGTAAGGCCCCGGAGCAAGGAGGGAGGTTAAAGCTTGTAGATGAAGAGTTCCGTAGAAAGAAGTGGGTAGAGCCCAAGGACCTCCCGTCCTACATGAAGGTACCATATCCGGAAAGATTGAAGAAGCCTCAACAAGATAAACAGTTCAACAGATTCCTTGATGTCTTCCGCAAGCTTCAAATTAACATCCCATTTGCGGAAGCCCTGGAACAAATGCCATCGTATGCCCGGTTTATGAAGGAGCTTCTCACCAAGAAGCGGAGAATTGTGGATGAGGAGACGGTTGCTTTGACCGAGGAGTGTAGTGCCATTCTTCAGAGAAAACTCCCTCCAAAGTTGAAGGATCCCGGTTCCTTTTCGATACCGTGTACTATTGGGGAGATGAATATAGGGAAGGCATTATGTGATCTAGGGGCAAGCATCAACTTGATGCCCCTCTCCATGATGAGGAAGTTGGGAATTAAGGAAGCCAAGGATACACGGATGTCACTCCAACTGGCCGATCGCTCCATCAAATACCCCTATGGGGTTGTTGAAGACTTGCTAGTGAAGGTGGACAAATTCATATTTCCAGCAGATTTTGTGGTGCTTGATATGGATGAAGACGCCGAGATCCCTCTCATATTGGGTAGGCCTTTCTTGGCCACAGGGCGTGCTTTGATTGATGTGCAGCAAGGGAAGCTCACCCTCCGTGTGCAAGATGAGAATGTAGTCTTCAATGTCTTTGAAGCAATGAAGCACCCTGTGGAGAGGTCGGAAGTGTACCGGGTGGATTTTGTGGATGGTATTGTCAAGGAAGAGACCACTAGAGGAGCCCATGGTTCTGCACTTGCACAAGTGTTGGTAAAATCCCATGGTGATGATAGTGAGGAAGAAGACCCCTTGGGGGATGAGGACTATCTTGAATGTTTGAAACAGATGGAAGCCTTACCAAGTCTCCCAAGGGATGAATATGCAAAGGAGAAACTCAACAAGGAAGGCAATGAGGAAGATGGAAAGACACCGGAGTTGAAGCAACTCCCAAATCACTTGAGGTATGCATTCTTGGGGGAGGAGGGACAACATCCGGTGATCATTAGCAATGCCTTGAAAAAGGATGAAGAGGAGAAGCTGTTGAGAGTTCTTAGGGAACACAAATCCGCCATTGGATGGAAGATTTCGGACCTAAAAGGTATAAGCCCTTCCCTATGCATGCATAAAATCTTGATGGAGGATGGTTATAAGCCGGTGGTTCAACCACAGAGACGGCTAAACCCCATCATGAAAGAAGCTGTGCGTAAGGAAGTGATTAAGCTTTTAGATGCCGGAATCATCTACCCAATCTCGGATAGCAACTGGGTTAGTCCGATTCATGTGGTCCCAAAGAAGGGTGGAACAACCGTGGTGGTCAATGAAAACAATGAATTGATCCCAACAAGAACCATCACGGGGTGGAGAGTGTGCATCGACTACGAGAAGATTAAATGAAGCAACAAGGAAGGATCACTTCCCTCTCCCCTTCATAGATCAAATGCTTGATAGGTTAGCCGGATATGAGTACTATTGTTTCTTGGATGGTTACTCCGGCTATAACCAGATTGTGGTGGATCCTCAAGACCAAGAGAAGACGGCTTTCACTTGTCCGTATGGAGTCTTTGCCTACAGGAGGATGCCCTTTGGATTGTGCAACGCCCCCGCTACTTTCCAAAGGTGCATGCTCTCTATTTTCTCGGACATGGTGGAGAGATGCATTGAGGTGTTCATGGATGACTTCTCGGTCTTTGGGACCTCCTATGACAACTGTTTGAAGAACTTGACATTGGTGCTTAAAAGGTGCCAAGATACTAACCTTGGGCTCAATCGGGAGAAATGCCACTTCATGGTCAAGGAAGGTATAGTCTTAGGGCACAAAGTCTCCCAACGGGGATTGAGGTTGATAGGGCGAAGATTGAGTTGATTGAGAAGCTGCCCCCACCAACCAATGTGAAGAAGGGGTGAGGAGTTTTTGGGGCATGCCGGGTTCTACCAGGAGATTCATCAAAGACTTCTCCAAAATCGCAAGGCCGCTTTGCGACCTTCTTGTGAAGGATGTATCCTTTGATTTTAATGATTCTTGTTTAAATGCTTTCACCGTTTTGAAAAATATGCTTGTCACCGCACCCATAATCACTGCACCTAATTGGAATTTGCCATTTGAAATCATGTGTGATGCTAGTGATTATGCGGTGGGGGCTGTTTTAAGCGCAGAGGGTGGAAAAATTAGCTCATGTCATTTATTATGCAAGTAAAGTTTTGAATGAGGCACAAGCTAATTATTCCACCACTGAAAAAGAACTGCTTGCTGTGGTGTTTGCTTTGGATAAGTTTAGATCCTACATCGTGGGGTCTAAGATTGTGGTTTTCACTGATCATGCGGCCATAAAACACTTGATGACAAAACAAGAGGCCAAACCTAGATTAATTCGGTGGATTCTTCTTTTGCAGGAATTTGATCTCGAGATTAAGGACAGGAAGGGATCCGACAATGGGGTGGCGGACCACTTATCTAGGTTGGTCAATCCCGACACCGAGGAGGAATTGTTAGACATCAAGGAAGAGTTTCCTGATGAAAAGCTGTTTGCACTTATTGAAAATTCCCCTCCTTGGTTCGCGGATATGGCCAACTTCAAGTCTTCAAATGTGGTTCCGCAAGGTTGGACTAATCAACAGAGAAAAAAGTTCTTCTCGGATGCAAAATATTATGTGTGGGAGGACCCCTATCTCTTCAAGCAGTGCTCGGATGGGATCCTCAGGAGGTGCATTCCCCATGACCAAATCGGAAACGTGTTGTGGCATTGTCATAGCTCGGATTACGGTGGGCATTATGGGGGAAAGAAGACTGCAGAAAAGATCCTCCAAAGTGGTTTCTTTTGGCCAACGCTCTTCAAGGATGCCTACACCTTTGTTGAAAACTGTGATCATTGCCAAAGGGCTGGCAATATTTCAAAGCGGCATGAACTCCCCTTGAATTGCATGCTCGAAGTAGAGCTCTTTGATGTTTGGGGGATAGATTTCATGGGACCATTCCCCCCCTCTTTCTCTTACCAATACATTTTGGTGGCTGTGGACTACGTGTCGAAGTGGGTGGAGGCAATCCCAACAACCACAGATGATGCGCGGGTAGTCATGGATTTTTTGAGGCGCAATATCTTCTCTAGGTTTGGGGTCCCAAGAGTGTTGATCAGTGATGGGGGATCCCACTTCTGTAACAATCAAATGCATAAGCTTCTCGAGAAGTATGGGGTCAAGCAGAGTCTCTACTCCCTATCACCCCCAAACAAATGGGCAAGCAGAGGTATCCAACCGTGAGTTGAAGCGCATTCTCGAGAAAACCGTCAACTCCTCACGGAAGGACTGGTCAAGGAAATTGGATGATGCTCTATGGGCTTATAGGACCGCCTTCAAGACTCCAATTGGAAGGTCTCCCTACAATTTGGTGTTCGGAAAGGCATGCCACCTACCGGTGGAGTTGGAGGAGAAATCTTATTGGGCAATAAGGGAGCTCAACTTTGACTTGACAAAGGCTGGAGAGAAGAGGTTGTTGGACTTGAATGAGCTGTCTGAGATCCGCATGCAAGCTTATGAGAACGCGAGAATCTACAAGGAGCGGACGAAAGCATGGCATGACAAGCACATCTTGCCTAGGAGTTTCGAGCCCGGGCAATTGGTGCTTCTGTATAATTCAAGGTTGAGGCTCTTTCCTGGGAAGCTGAAATCAAGATGGTCGGGACCATACAAGATCATACAAGTCTTCCCTCATGGGGCAGTGGAATTAGAAGGGACCTCTAGCAACTTCAAGGTGAACGGGCACAGGTTAAAGCATTATCATGGGGAGTCAATCCCAACTGGAAAGCAAGTGTTTCTTCTGAATTAACCCTTAGGGGTGACTTGAGTCAGGCTCGGGACGTTAAACAAGCGCTACTTGGGAGGCAACCCAAGCTAGGTATCTATCTCTTCTCTTAACTTTTGTTTTATTTTTGCTTTTTGTTTTGTTTTTGTTGTCACTCTTGAATAATTTGAGAAGATCAAGAGTTGTTGTATGAATGTCGTGTCGGCAAGCTTGTTGGATGTTAATTGAATTGAGCATGATTGATTGCATGAATTACTTGATCATTGATGATTTCCCCCTAGGTTCTGAAAATAGAAAAGTTTATCCCCACTAAAAAAAAAAATTTGAAAACTGAACTTTGAGAATTTTATTGTGATTACTTGATTTATGATAAGTTTGGGGTGAGGGGGTACACACACTAGGAATTGTATCTCGGTCAAACAGTTTGCGAAATGTCCAGATGAGGATTTTGAGCCTCCAACTCTGTTTTTGAATGTGTGAATCACTGTAAGTTGCACTTTTCCGAATTTGCTTGAATCTCTATATGGTTTGCATGTTTATATGTTGCATCAAATGATTTAGGCAATTTTCTTTGAATTAACTACTTGGCCATAAATTGAACCAACCTTGATGAATGATCCCTAGTTAGCCAAATTGAGCCTTGAAGCCTATTGTTCTTCATGACCTTACATTACAAGCCATTAACTCAGAAAAAAAAAACCATGATTTTCCCCTATCCTAGGATTTAGGAGAGTATGGAATTTTAGCTTGGTAAGCGTTGTTGTGGAACTAAGTTTGGAGTGGCTACAAGTTCATGAGTCATAATTGAGAAAAAGAAAAACGGAAGTAAGGGCCGAAGGCTTGAAAGAAAAAAAAAAAAGAAAAAAAAATATGGGTGATAAAAAGCATTGAATATGTGCCAAAAAGGGCAAAGAAAAATAAATATAAAAAAGAAGAGGTGTGTAGCCACCAACTGCAAAGAAGAGAATAATATGAGAGTGAATTCAATTGTTGTGATATTAGTTTCATGCTCTCATTGATCCTAGGGACTTAGCCTCTATCCTTTGATTATCCTACCCTTAGCCAGGCCCCATTACAACCGTGGAAAGACCTATTGATGTTGCATGCATGTTTTCGTGGGAACTATGTTTGAGATGAAAATCAAATTCATGGGAAGTGCTCTTGGAATGTGAAAGTGAGTGAAAAGTTGATAGCCTAGACAAACTTGAGCGAATGAGTGAAATACTAAATGCCCTTGTGAGGAAGGCAATTGTTTGAAATAGGTGATCTTCCTTTGTGTGTATCTTTTAGCCTCAACTTAGAGTAAAGATGGCATGATTGATAAATTCTCAATTGTTTAAATTAGATGAATGTGGGGATTACATTGATGAAAAAGGGGGGGGGGGGGGGGGGGGAAACAAAGAAGAAAAACTGTTTTGTAAAGTTGCATGAAATTTGTGCGAAATTGATTAGATCATTCAAGCTTGCCAAGTCTTGAGTCGTTTTTGAGTTTTAAGCTTGCTTGGGGACAAGCAAGGTTTAAGTTTGGGGTATTTTGATAAGCCTTTGGCTTATCTAGTTTTATGACTAGATGAACTAGGATTTATGTGCCAATTTATTCGAGTTCACTCTCGTTTTCGCCCAAATTTGCCTTGTTTTGTTCCTAAGTTGGACTTTGACTCGTTTTGAGTCTTTTGTGTAGTTTTTAGGTTGTTTTGGATAGAATTACGCTTGTGGTTGCTTGTGTTGTTTTCAGGTCCATAAGTGAAGCTCTAAGAATTAAGGAAAGTCAAGAAATAGTGGAGATTGCCATTCTGGAGATTCTCGCCCCGCGAAAATTTGAAGACCCGGGAAGACAGAGACCGTCACGGCCTAGCCATGATTCACATCACGGGCCGTGACAGGAAGGTTCGCGTCGCGAGACGTCCTTCGCGTCGCGAGTGTGTGAACTCCAGAAAGCATCAGAGTCAGAGACCATCACGGCCTAGCCGTGATGTATATCACGGCCGTGACCTAAAAGCCACACAAGTCAGAGACCATCACGGCCTAGCCGTGATGTGTATCACGGCCGTGACCCAAGATCCACACAAGGCAGAGAACATCACGGCCTGGCCGTGATTTACATCACAGGCCGTGAAAGATGGGCTCGCGTCACGAGACATCATTCGCGTCGCGAGAGTTTGAATTCCAGAAGTGCGCCAGAACAGAAACCGTCACGGCCTGGCCGTGATGGCCGTCACGGCCGTGACGCGTGGCCTCCTTATAAATAGAGCAGATCAGAACAGAAAAGAGGACTTTTTGGATCAGAATTTTCAGAGACCTTTTGTAACCCTTATTCTGGGATTTCTTCTCCTTTTCTCCTCTCTTAATTCTTAGGCTTAGGATGAATCCCAATTGTACGTGCGTTGTTGTTACGGACATGAGGAACTAATCCTCTTGTCTAGGGGATCGATGAAGCCACCCATGGCGGCATAGTGTTCATGTAATGTAACTCTCTCTCCTTTAATTCAATTATGATTTTCCAATTCTGTTTTCATTGTGTCGATTATATGCTAGCGTGATCGACTAGTTAAGCGTGTTGAGGCCTAGCGGCGATTCGCGTTTTAGAACTTGAATTGGGAACATCGGTCGAGTATTGCACGAGAGTGAGTAGGAGATCGATGCAACCTATAGGGAACAAGAATTAATAGAATTCGAGATTAGGGTTAAGAGACCTAGCAAGTAATTAACTCAAATCATCGAATACGTCCTAATGAGCACGGAAGTGGATTTAGGAGAATTTAGGGGTCCCGATTGACATTAAAAATTGAACTTAGGGAGGAGAATATCATCACTTGGGTACTTTGAATGATTGGGTAGGTGAATTCGAAACCTTAGATGTTTTTATTTCTGAATTTAATCACCGTAGCGTTATTTGAATCGATTCTTGAATTTGCGATCTCAATCTCTTTCTCTCAACCACCTTCTATTGCTTAACCAACGTATCGGATTTCTTGACAATTTAGTCGAATTGGTAACCCAATCCTTGTGTTCGACCTCGGTAGAATCTTACCGTGTTTTTATTACTTGCGACGACCCGGTACACTTGCCGGAGTCACAACAGCACCGACAGATAAAAAGGAACTACAATCCTTCCTAGGGAAGGTTAACTTTCTAAGAAGGTTTATATCAAATCTGTCGGGAAGAACAAGAGTATTTGCACCGCTGGTCAAGTTGAAAGCAGAGGAAAGCTTCATATGGGAGCCTTGTCACCAAGAGGCTTTTGACCAGATCAAGCAATACCTAGTCAATCCACCGGTCATGATGCCCGCAGTGCCTCGTCGACCGTTGAAGTTGTACATATCAGCGTCTGAAGATACTATAGGATGTCTATTGGCCCAGGATGATGATGATAATGTTGAAAGGGCCGTATATTATCTAAGCATAGTCCTCAATGATGCTGAAAGAAGATATGGTGCAATAGAGAAGTTATGTCTAGCATTATATTTTTCTTGTACAAAACTTAAATATTATATGATGCCATGTAATGTATTCGTTATTTCCAAAACTGATGTTATAAAGTATATGTTGTCAAAACCAGTCCTTAATGGACGTATCGGTAAATGGACCATTGCTTTGTCAAAATATTATTTACAATACGTACCATCTAAAGCTGTTAAAGGACAGGCAGTATCTGACTTTTTGGTAGACCATCCAGGATTGGATGTGCCAGAAATAAATGTTGTCAGTTTACAACCCTGGAAACTCTACTTTGACGGATCAAGGCATCAAGGAGGTATTGGAGTAGGAATCTTAATCGTGACTCCACAAGGAACTCCTACTAAGTTCATGTTTGAACTTAAGTATCCATGTTCCAACAATGAAGCTGAATATGAAGCTTTGATTGTCGGATTAGAGATACTAATAGAAATGAAAGCACGAAATGTACATAACTTTGGGGATTCTCAATTGGTTATCAAACAGCTTACTCAAGAATACAAGTGTGTCAATTACAACTTGACAAAATATTGTATCATAGCTAGTAAGTTAATAACGTACTTGTCAAATATATTCCCAGAAATTTGAATCAAGAGGCTAATGAGTTGGCTCAAATAGCCTCAGGATACAAGATATCTCAAAAGACGTTGTCAGGACTGATGGAAATCAGAGAATTATTATATCCATTAGAAGAAAGAGATATTTTGGTTAATGACGTAATTCTACCTAATGACTGGAGGTTACCAATAATTGAACATTTGGAAAATCCAAGTCAAAATGAAGATAGGAAAATGAAATACAAAGCATTGAAATACACAATGCAAGGAGGACTGTTATATAGAAGGTATGTAGACAGGACTCTACACAAGTGCCTGAGTGAACAAGATGCTTATTTGGCTCTGTCAGAAGTCCATGAGGGCATATGTGGAGCCTATCAGGCAGGAGATAAAATGAAATGGATTCTTCGACGAAGTTTGTATTATTGGTCAACTATGATTAAAGATTGTATTTTGTTTGCCAAATCTTGTGAACAATGTCAGAAACATGGCCATATACAAAATGTACCGGCTAGCGAATTACATTCTATTGTCAAGCCTTGGCCATTCCGAGGATGGGCTTTGGATTTAATTGGTCAGATACATCCTTCCTCATCGAAAGGACATCAATTCATTTTAGTTGGAGTTGATTATTTTACCAAATGGGTAGAAGCGGTTTGCCTTAAAGTAGTCACCCAACAGGACGTAATTGATTTTATTGAAAATCACATTATTTGTCGATTTGGCATACCCCAAACTTTGACAACAGATCACGGGTCAGTATTCGTCGGCAAGAAAGTTGTGGAATACGCTGGTTCTAGGCATATAAAAATGCTCACATCTACAGCATACTATGCTCAAACTAATGGCCAAGTTAAGGTCATAAATAAGATCATTATTAGTCTTATAAAAAAACATGTGGGTCGACAACCTAATAATTGACATAATACTCTTGATCAAATACTGTGGGCATATAGAAATTCACCCAGGCAGGCGACAGGAACTTCACCATATCGGCTAACTTATGGACATGATCATGTGTTGCCTGTCGAAATCAATCTTCAGTTTACTCGCATTCAAAGGCAAAATGACTTGCCTACCAACCAATATTGGAATGCAACGCTGGACGAATTGGATGAGTTAAGTAATGAAAGATTGATTGTATTAAAAAATTTGATTCAACAGAAGGAAAGAATTGCAAAGTTCTATGATAGTCGAGTTAAGTTCAAATCATTTAAGGTAGATAATCTGGTGTGGAAAGTCATATTGCCCATGGATACAAGTTGTCGAGAATATGTCAAATGGTCACCTAAATGGGAAGGACCATTTAGAGTTGATAAAGCGTTTTCTGGAAATGCTTATGCACTTGTCAATGTTGATACTGGCTCGAAAATTAAGTCAATTAATGGCAAGTATTTGAAGGAATATAAACCGACAATGTTGGAAGTAAAAATTGACAACAAGTGAAAAGAAATGAGAATATTCACTAAATTGGCAATACAATGAAATATTGTCAAAAGCACAGATTGTCAGTCTAAGCCATATAGAGATTGACAATATGATAATATGTTATCAGAGTACACATTGTCAATCACGGTTAATCTAATCCTAAAGTCTAAGACTATGCTAAGTTCGATAGCATTTTTATCTTCCTCCCTTCGACAATGCAGCGGTATAACCTAATTTGTTGAGGCTTCATTCCCCATTTGGTGAGGTTTCAGCTGCTCCATATGTCGAGGATGCACAGAGACACGGAGAAGGAGACGGGCAAAAGCAGATCTCACCATCATTTAACCCAGAAGGTTGTAGTTGCTATGATACAATAAAGATGACACCAAGAGAGAACCACTACCTTCTAGGATGAAGATGATGGAACTGGAGCAAGATGCACTTGTTCCATTACAAGATCAAGCTTCTCCCCGGATGTGCAGCGAGGTCAGCTCTAGATGTTACGTTGGTTGCTGACCTCCACTGCATTTTTTTATGTTGGTTACTGACCTTCACTAAGAATATGACCATTAAAACAAACTTTGGTCTGAGGTCTTAAGGTGGTAAGGTCAGACTTCCATAGGGGACGAAAGAAGAATGAATGAGAACCTTTTTTAGATGGAAGCATATTATGTGAAACACTCAACTATGAAATCGTTTGATTTGCAAACCTCATTATTCATAGTTGGTCCAGAGAGACAACGAATTTAATACGAGTTGGTTTACCAAAGTTTCGAAACTTATCATGGCATTTATGACGATTTGATAAGCATGAGTTACGAAGTTGGATGGAAACATGCAGTCAAATCAAACAGTAAATAAACGTGCAGATAAGAAAAGAGACATTTTTTTATTAATCAACGATTGTCGGAAGTTACAAGATTAGAGTTTGACAAAGAAAAGAACTGCAACTATCAATTTTGGCCTAAGTTGAAATCGAAGGACAACTGATCCCATGCAAAGGAAAGGTCAGTCTTGTCAGTAGCAGCAACTTCATATTCGGGCTGTAATGCACGGAGTTTTCCAACTACACTTTCAGCTTTCCGGCCAAGTTGAATAGATTTGTCGTCAATAGCTTTGACTTTGTCTCTACTCTTTTCTATAGCTTTGTCAAACTTGGCGTATTTTAAGATCTGTCAATTCAATCTCTGCCAACAGTTTCTTTCGATACTCAAGGAGACTCTCTTTGGTATGAATGTCTGTGGAAATAAGGTCAAGTTCCTTTTGTTTAGAAGTTTCCAGATCTCGGAATCGAGCTAAGAGATTATCTTTAATCTTTTCTTCCTCCTCATAAGAAGGAATGACATAAGTCATCCTTTCTAACTTTCCAGAGAGTCGTTCCCAGAATTTATAGATGGAGAGAAAGTGTGTATGGCTCGACATGGGAAGATTGGAATGGAGAGGAGTGATCTCTTTGATGAATCATGATAATTCTTGTTGAATGCTAGCATCAGATAAAAGTACATTAAAAGAATTGTCAAGAAGAGCCCGGAGATCATGCATAAGGGTGACGACACGAGAATCACTGGAGTCATGTTGAGTTGATGAAGAGTTGGCAGAAAGTGTTGATTCTTTTCGGCTTACTTCCGACAGCATATTAATCCAAGTGTTGAAGTGAAGGACCGGTTTAGGGTCAGGAGACTTCAAGATTGGAGGTCTGATTGCAGGTGGAGAAGGAACGATAGGAATTGTTTCAGCCAACAGGGCTTCTATGTCAATATCCTCATCCGGAATTTCAATCATGACGGCAGTCTCAACTGGTGTGTCCGCTATGGAAGTTAGAGTGATTGAAATGTGATAATGAGGGCTGGGGGGCATTTCTGGATTGGATTCGAGATGTTGAGGATCATCTGTCAGACCTCTAGTGTCGACAATAGTGCTTCCTAAATTTCTGTCAATCTGTACCTCTGAATCAGATCGATTCACTGGTTCGACAGTCTTGTTGACAATTTCTTGAATAGTCATTGAATCTTCAATCTGAAGAGATTTTTCCTAACATGAAGGAAAATGAGATATATATGATTATAAAAATAATAAAAAGGAAGATGACAAGATCAGTGGAAATACCATGTTAGAGTCTGAAGACATTAAGTCAACATCAGCACTTGCCTTTTCAGTTACCGGAATAGTCTCGACGACTTTCTCTTTCTGTCAAAATAAGAATAAGATGTTGTGAACAAAAGGGTATAACTTGATAGATCAACATAATTTTTTTACCTTGGATTGGTTGGAGGGAGAAGTGTTGGAGGAACTAACAACGATGTCTTGGACCTTAGATGCAGTAGAGGCTTTGGCGGCATCAAAGTCTGTCGAGATTGAAAAGCTTTTGGTAGACTTTGATTTTTTGGAAGGGAGGTCAGAAGCAGCAGCTTTCTCTTTTCTTTTCTTAGACCTTTTAATTATCTGAGGATTAGAAACAGAAGCTTTGGTCGGCCGTGAGCTTTTCTTGACAGTTTTGGCCGCCACAGGAATTACGTCTTCATCTTCATCATCATCTTCAAGCGCTTTTTCAGTCAGTACATCAGATTTAGACTTACCAGGAAGAGGTTTGTCAAGAGGAATAGCTATCAATAACAATATAAATAAGTTGATTGTCAGCAAAAGTGAAAGAATAAAAAATTATTTGACGAGTAAATACCTGAATTACAAGTTAGAATTTGCGAATGGAATCCAAAGTCGTCACCAGATTGGAGAAACCGACGAGCGAAGGTAACTGGATTTGGTTTTTCAAAAGGTTCTACGTAAGCACTCACGCTTTCTAAAAAGAAAAAGTTACCTCCTTTCATCGGCTTTCATGGGTGTGAATCAACTAAACCAAAAGGGGCACAAGGAATAGACACAGGTTTAGGAAAAGGAGCCTTTAAACTGTCAAAATATTCCCTGGTCATATTTGGAATGCCCCAATACTTGGCAAGCCTTTCAGATTCCTTATTGTCATGCTTCCTTTTGGCTTCAGCTAAAATACTATTAACATGACGAACCATGTCAAATGGTCTTAAGGGATTCCACTTGATTTTGTAAAATTTTTCAAAGGCTTGAATTTCTTTCTGAAGTTCACCTCGAGTTTTTGATGCTGGATCCTATTCTTGCATAAAAGAATCATCACTGTTACCCACAGTGTCTTCAATACAACTCAAGCAGGTCTTTAAACTTAGGTGGTGGTTGGAATAGTACTTATCCCACCAATCAAGAAAGCTTTGAGTTACTCCATGGAAGACAGAATGAGACAGGCTGTAAAATGGCCCTATATACTAGCTTTATCCTCATCACTAATGGCCACAATATTTTCATATGTTGGAGCTTTGGCACTAATGAAGTTCTCATCAGGGTTTGACGAGTAAGGAACAGGAATACATTGACAGAAACCGAGCTGACAAGCGGTGGTATTGGGTAAATGAAGATAGATTCTATGGGTTTTGAAACCAGGACCATCAACAAAAATGACTTTTTGGTAAAGAAATTTGGTCCAAATTGACTTGTTGGATTTAGATATAGTGGCACTTAATTTAGTAAACCACTCCGGACCGTACTTCCGGTCAATAAAAGGAGTGAAATTGATCTTTGAAGAGGTGGATGAAAGAGAGTGAAAGATTTTAAAGTAGAACTTGAAGTTGGCAGTTTCATCTCTTGACAAAGATTCAGCAGACACATAACAGAGATAAGAGCCATAAGTATCGATTGATAAGTCCGAATGAGCTTTGTATGGAAATTGACGCTCTAAGACAGCATTCAACCACGACTGGAGAAGCCAAAGAGGCCCTCCTATGTTGGTTTTCTTTTGTCTAGATCTGATAGTATCAACTAACATACTCATACTGTCATAAAGATTAGCCAAAACGCATTGGCCCAATGCTAATCTCTTGCCAGTTGACAAAAGATTAGCAAGAGGAACATATGAAGCAATCAAAGTAGCAGACTTGCTACATAAGACATAAGCACATAGCCAAAGAAACAGAAAGGCTACGTGTTCAGTATCCGTCACGGGTTCTTGGTCTCCACCTCTAAAATCTGTTATATATTTAGAGAAAGAGCATTTTGGAACATAGACATCAATTTGATTCTCAACTTCGACATCGGAATGCATGGTAGGGCCATCTGGACGAAGGCCCGTGATAGCTGACATGTCGAATAAAGTCGGACCAGTCATTCCATAAGGAAATGACGAGAAAGCTGCATAAATTCAAAAATTCCAACTTCTTCCCACACGTTACGTTTTTCAGCCTGAACTCGGTCAAGCCAACTAATGTATGCATCAAACCGAGTAGCAGGGGGCATTCTAAAAATTCTATTGCTTTTTTTAAAGACATGAATAGGGATTGGAGTTAATGTAGATAAGATAACCTCATTTGAGTCAGCAGAAGGAAAAGAACCACGTAAATCCTCAGAAATTTCATTCTGGGCTACAAGAGGACCCAAGAATGCAGCAGGCGGACTCAAAGCAACAGAAGAATCATGAACAGGGTAAATTACCTTAGATTCCTGCCATAATCCTGATTATTCCAAAATTGGGTCTTGAACTACTGCCCTAAGAGGAGCAATCGTGGCTCGAGGTACTAAAGTTGACATCTTTGAAGATGTTGCCATGGAGATTAAGCGAAGTGATGAAGAGGAAAGGTTTTTCGTTTAAATAAGAAGGGTTTTTCGCTAGGGAAGAGAAACAGTAAGAAGAAGAAAGTCACAACAGTGATGTGGCTGCTATTTAAAGAAAAGTGAAGGTCTCTGGTTCGAATTCCGAGAAACCTACAACGTTATGATTATCCTTATCAAGTAGGGATGATATTAAAATGAGATTTAGTTAACGGAAGAAAATCCGGAATTGAGATAATTCGTTGGCAATTTAAAATTCAAATATTGCTATTCTTTCGGGCAAAACCGTCGAAAAGCAACACTTGGGGGGCATCTGTTAGTGGAAGAATTTCAAACTCTCGACAGAAATAATTTCGACAGGCTGACGAAGGAATTGAAGTAAAGAATGTTATTTTCTAAGTATCGAAAATACTTAGCTGATAAGAAAGTGTACATGTCGACGAAAAGATAGATTGACAAACAGTCTTTTTGACGAAATTCATGGGAGGATTGTCAAAGATATGGAAAGATAAAAAAATGACTAACTCTCAAAATCGACAATATAGTCAAGATAAGTTGTCAAGCAGTTAATCCCGTCAAAGACAAGCCAGTTGACACGGAGCGGTTCAAGACATTGAGCAGTTATTGGAATTGTATTGACAGACAGTTTAAATGTAAAGCCTAAGAGAACTGCCAATGACATGTGGCAGTCATTTAGATAGGAAGTTACTACTAGGTAGTTATTTTACTTGCCTATAAATACTAGTTATTACAATGTAATAGAGGAGGTTACTTGATACATATCCTACACATCTCGATCACATAGCAGATTGACGGATTACATTCAAGTATTCCCTCCATCCTTCTTATTTTGATACCATGGCAAAATTCAATGTCATTTTCATCCTTTTTGTTCAAGTTATTTACTTGTTCCTTTTAATTTCCAGTATTTCTCTCAAGTTCGTCTTTTAAGTTTATTTTACTTCTTGCAAGTAGTGTCATTCAGATCTTTCTTTACTTAACTTTCCTTTTAAACTTCAGTTTTCTTTTCATTATAAACTCAGTACGATTATGAAGTTATTTTCTATTAAATAATTGTCTCTCTTTTTTAAATTTCAAACTTATCTTTTAAACCATGAATCATTTATCGTCAAAACTCATTATTGACAATGCTTTATACCTCTTTGACAAATTTACATAATCGTTTGACACCAAGTCTTTGCCAGCATTTTCTAATCTGGCTTTAATTGTCAAATTTGTACTTGACAGACTATTCATACATACATTCTGACGAGATTACCGCACAACTCGTAGGTCCCACACTCGTTTGATCTATAATTATTTATCACGAAGGAGTTTTTTTGGACACAACCAAAAAAACAACGTTAACACCATCCAAATATACCATTAATCCATCATTACTTTGACTCATGAATTTTTGTTGTTATAAGCTTAACGTGATATATGGGACGACATGCCTAGAAGATTCTGTGTTTATGACTTTTGAGCGATACATGCAAAAGGAAAAGGTGTTTGAGATTAGATTATCAAATCGAGGTTGACCCTTAATTAGCTACGGCATATATAAACTTTGATCATGGACGACAGAAAGGAATGACTTCAACACTTTGAATTGCAATTATTTTTATTATGCACTTGCACTGGATGTTTCTGTAAATGAGTTTCGTAGGCAATATACAAGAGCAAAATTGGTCTCTCTCTCTCTCTCTCTCTCTTCTTTGGCGATTCCTTATTAGTCAATTTCTTGCATGTTTTGTGAAAATTGATTGGCAAATGCCCCTTGTCGGATTAGTTAACGTGTGCCTTGTAGTTATTTTCCTTAATATATATCAACAATATTGAGCATCTATTCAAATATATAACTTTCTACATTAATATATCACACACAAATCTCAAAGATGTAAACAATTGGGTTACTTAATGTCTTGGCAACATGCTTAATTTCTTTTGGTTATTGATCATATTCAATTTTGTATTTCGTAAAAACTTATGTTATATATGTACTAAGCTGTCTCTCGGAGTAGGAATAGTTAATAAAAGAGTGCCAATCACAGATTAGTTACCGATCTTAACCATTTAAATTAGTTTGTGAAATAGTAAAATATAAATAATTAAAAAAAAGAAATTCAAAAGGTTAGAGCCACTAGACTTAGAACTGCATGGTGCGCAGTCACTCAATCCATACATACATAACTATACTTCATGTCCATACTGCATATGTAGTACAAGTTATTTATGTACCATAAAAAAAGTCATATTGGCATAAGTCAACACAATTACCGTATGGGGTTGATGGAAGCTTCAGGGATCAGGTTTAGCAGTATTTCTTACTAGCTATCATAACCGTTATTATATCCCTCGTCCGTGTGAATCAAATCTGAATGCAAGACAGTTGCTTAAATGGGACCCCACTATAGCCTGTGTAGCAAACCAACCTAAAAAGAAAGAAAGAAAGAAAGAAAAAAAACCAACAATAGCTTCACTACAAAAGCAAAAGAGAGGCACAGAACTTATAAGTAGACCTTTATAGCTGGTCCTTTTCTATTTCCCTCATAGATTCTTAAGTTGCTTTCAAATATAATTACAGGTACATACACCCCCTACACTATTTATATCCACTTCACTCTCTATAGCATTTTTTATTATACAAAGTCTTCCTCCATATATATATACAGTCATATTTCTCACTCTCAATTCTTACCCTCAGCTTCAGTAGATTTTCTTTGCAAGATGGAGGAATCTCAGTACTTGATGTGGATGAATAGAAAACGAATCCTGAAGTCACACCTTCAAGCAGCAGCACCAACAGTACCTGGAGATGGCAGCAAAAATTGCTCATGGGAAGAAAGGGCTTTTGCAGAAGATGCTGCTAGGGTACTTGGTGGGAGCATATGGCCTCCAAGATCATACTCTTGCACTTTCTGTAAAAGAGAGTTCAGGTCTGCTCAAGCTCTTGGGGGTCACATGAATGTTCACAGGAGGGACAGGGCTAGGCTCAAACAAAATCTTAGCCCTCATAATGAACCCCTTGATCTTGATCATCATCATCATCACAAAAATGATTGCAACTCATTAGGTACTCAATTTTCTTCAGAAATCTCAAACTCTCAGCTAGATTGTTATATGCATCCTTATTCTATGACTGCTACTACAATCACAACAACAAGACTCTCACCTTCTAGAGCTATATCCACAGGTGAAAATTGTGGTCAGCTTACTATATCTCCTTATTCTTCAATTATCTATTCAAAACCTGAAGGGGTAGTGAATGCAAGAGAAGAGAAATTTAAAGGCTTGGGTTCTGACAATTATGTTGAAACAAGTTTGTCTGTGGGACTTGGTTCTTCCTTGTTTGGACAAAAGTCACCAACCATTCCTTGTGGGGACAAAACCATCATCAGTTGTAAAAGACTAAAGACAAACATTTCTTCACTGCCTGTGTTCCTCAAGCCAGGTTCAAATTATAGGCACCTGGCTTTCCAATCTGCAGAAATTGTACTTGGACTTAATCATCCTGGAATGGAAGACTTGGATCTTGAACTCAGGCTAGGGAAACAACAAAAAGTTAATTTAAGTAGTGTATAGCAGTGCAGAAGTTGAAATTGTTATGGAGTCTCGGGGTTGCTTGCAATATTTTCTCTTTCCAGTTTCTTTTTCTTTGAAGTCCCTTTTAGGTTGATAGAAAAAGAAAAATCAAGACAAGAGAAACCTTTTCTTTGCCTAACTAAATCTTAAATATAATGATATGGTTTTACTTTCTTGAAACGTTTGAATACTAATTCTATCTCTTGATGCATGTTTACTATCTTCTTCTTTTTTCCTTCTTGAATATGTGGTTCTTAACTTTTCAGTTTGAGCATAGATCTATCAGAATGGTAAATTGCATGCAGTTCAAAGTTAAAATGACAAAAGGAAGGTACTTTACTAGAGTATTTTCGAAGAATATTTGAACTTTCGGTCTCCACCTCATTGTGATCAAATTGGATAAACTCTAAATTATTTAATTTGTTGATGGGAAATGATATATCTCAGACTATTATTATTATTATTATTATTATTATTATTATTATGTCGTTGTTGTTGTTGTTTCTTTCTTTGTTTCTATTCACACCAGCAGTTTACACATACAAATTTGATGCATTCAGTAAACTGCTAGTTAATTTAGACAAGAATCAGAGGAAAATTTAACTGTGAGGTATTAAAGTGGTGAAAGAACAAACAGTATCTCTGTATATCTGACTACAAAAGTCACTTCAGCTACATATATTCCAGAGAGCTAGCTAACAGTGGTCACGTAATAAAGCTGCACAAAATAATGATTAACCTTTTTACCCGGATTATCACTAATTAATAAGTCATGAAGGGATTTCTGTATAAACTTTTAATTTTATGCATGCTTTAGTGTATTAACTCAGTAAAACGCGTTATCAATAATACGTCGTCTCTAAAAAAATACATCTCCTTACATGTTGAAGTATGTGTTAGAATTAGAGTATAAATGGGGAAGAAATTGTAACAATACTAGAAATAGAATCGTGGAAAGGAGCTTGTATTATTAACGGAAATGGAAGTCTAACATCAGGCTAGTAATTACAAGCTCAGATGTACAATGCAAATATGATGATGCTGATACAGAGTAGAGAGAGAGAAGAAATCAAGTACTCATTCATAGCACAAGCATTCCCTCTACCCAATTACCCATTACATATAGACTAGTGCTTTACAAATTCACCCCACATGGGGTGGTCCCGTTTGCTCCTAGTGATGTGCCTCACACCAGCATTTTCATTCCACTCTATTGCCTGGCGCGTGCTTTCCACATACTCTGACTCAGCAGGCTCTTTTTCTTCTCTAGCATTCTCACCCATAACAATACCATCCCCTTTAAAAACAACCTTGTCCTCAAGGTTGAGATTAGGAAAGTTGTTCACCACATCAGCTCTGTCTTCCCATGTAGCTTCAGTACTTGGAATGCCTTCCCATTTAACCAGCACTTGAGGAATCTGTTGGCTGCCTCGAACACGATTCCAGTGCAGATATGCTCTCAGCTTGCATAATTGGACCTTCCTCCATAATTGTGAGAGGTAATGGCAAGTAAGGGTCAGTGGCCTCCCCTTTGAATTTCTTAAGTTGAGACACATGAAATGTGTTATGTATCTTTGTTGCATCAGGTAATTTCAGTGTATATGCAACCAGTCCAACCTTAGCGATTATAGGAAAAGGACCGAAATACCTCATTCCCAATTTCTGATGCTTCCTCAAAGCTGTTGAATTTTGTCTATAAGGTTGCAACATTACCAACACTAGCTCTCCCAGCTCATAATTCACATCCAACCTCTTCTTATCTGCTTGTGACTTCATTTTCTGCTGAGCCCGCTGCAAATTGAATTTCAATTCTGCCAAAATCTGATCACGCAGTAACAGTTGTTCTTGCACTTCTGGTGGCTCATTTGAGCTAGTACTGTACTTCACTACCATTGGAGGGTCTCGACCATATAGAGCTTTAAATGGAGTCATACCAATGCTGGTGTGAAAAGAAGAGTTATACCAATATTCGGCCCAATTCAACGCCTTGTACCATGACTTGGGATTGTTGCCAGTGAAGCATCTCAGAAACATTTCCACGCACTTATTAACTGATTCTGTCTGTCCATCACTCTGCGGATGGTATGCTGAGCTCATAGCCAATGTTGTGCCTTGTAATTCAAAGAGATATTGCCAAAATTTACTAGCGAACACCTTATCTCTATCGGACACAATAGATTTAGGCATCCCATGTAACTTAACCACATTTGACATAAACATTTCAGCCACTGATTTGCTCGTATAATCAGTATTAAGACCCATAAAATGAGCATATTTGGTTAATCTATCTACCACCACCATGATTACAGTAAAGCCAAAAGAGACAGGCAATCCGGTAATAAAATCCATAGAGACATCGTCCCATACCTGAGCAGGAATCGGTAATGGTTACAAAAGTCCAGCTGGAGCCGTAGTCAGAGTTTTGGCTTGTTGACACACTAAACAATTCTCCACAAATGTCTTAACATCTTTCCTGAATGTGCTCCAGAAAAATTGAGGATTGATTCTGGCCACAGTTCGTGCCACACCCGCGTGGCCTCCAACAGGGGAAGAATGGAATTACTGCAATATTTGTTGAAGTATTGCACTCTGATTTGGTATGACAAGTCTGCCATTCCAAAACAATAGCCCATCTTTCATAGTATAGGGTCCTGCATAGCCAGTCACTTGACACTCCTTCATAATAGCTTGCAATTGAGCATCATGAACAATTTCAGCCTTTAACCGTTGAAGGAAATTCACTTGTGGTTCAGACCAAGCTAAGTTCATCAATCTGGAAAGAGCATCCGCAACTTGGTTGTCTTTCCCCGGCTTGTACTCTATCTTGAAGTCATAACCCATAAACTTATGGACCCAAGCTTGTTGTTCAGACGTTTGTAGAGATTGCTCTAGAAGGCTCCTCAAACTCTTTTGATCAGTCCTGAGAATAAATTGGTACCCCAATAAATAATGTTTGAACTTGGCAAGAGCTGCTGTAATGGCATGAAATTCTCTCACATATGCAGACTGTTTCTGCATCCGTGGTGCCAATTTCTTCGAAAAATAAGCAATGGGGTGGCCTGCTTGGCTTAAGACAGCCCCTATGCCTATTCCGAATGCATCAGTTTTGAGCACAAATGGCATTTCAAAGTTGGGCAGAGCTAAAACCGGAGCACTTGTGGCAGCTATTTTAAGCTCCTGAAAAGCTTTTTCTGCAGATTCTGTCCAAACAAAAGCTTCTGTTTTCAGTAAGTTGGTCAATGGAGATGCAATTGAAGCGTATGATTTGATAAAACGCCTATAATAACCCGTGAAACCCAAAAATCCCCTGAGTTGTTTTAAATTTCCTGGCCTAGGCTAGTCACAAACAGCCTGTATCTTGGTTCTCTCCATTGCTACGCCCTTGCCCGAGACCATATGTCCCAAATATTCGACCTCACGTAGTGTTCGACATATTTGCATAAAGAACATGCTGATGTAGTAACTGTAGCATAGTCTCCAGATGTGTGAGGTGGTCCTTCCATGTAGGACTATACACCAAAATGTCGTCAAAGAAGACTAAGACACATTTCCTCAACAGTTTGTGAAAAACCTTATTCATCAAGCTTTGAAAGGTTGTAGGCGCATTGGTAAGACCAAATGGCATTACTAGCCATTCATAATGCCTGTGGTGAGTTCGAAATGCTGTCTTGTGTCTATCTTCCGGTTGAACCAAAATCTGATTATATCCACTTCTAAGGTCTAACTTAGAGAAGTATTGAGCACCATACAGTTCATCAATCAATTCATCCACTGTAGGCATTGGAAAGTTATCCTTGACCGTGATAGCGTTAAGGGCTCGGTAATCGGTACAAAACCTCCAAGAACCATCTCTTCAATCTTTGCTTTTTGGCTATGTGGATATCTATAAGGTTTAACCTTCACTGGTTGTGACCCTTCTTTCAAAGAAATGACATGATTTTGGTCCCGGTTTGGAGGCAAACCAGCAGGTGTACAAAACACATCCTGATATGTGTGTAATTAATAACATCACCAGATCAGGTTCCATCTTGGTAGGCAAGTCGAGCCACTTATCTAATGGACGTTCTGTTTCAATTAATTCCAATGTGAAGCATTCAAAAATTGCCTGCGTTTGTTGTAATCTTCTGAACATATGTAACCGAGCCACTTCAGGTTTCTGGTTTTGCACTCCTTGCAATGTAATAAATTTACCCTTCAAGTAAAATTTCATCATTGCAGTCGCATAGTCAGCCACATGAGGTACTAATGAGGCAAGCCAAGGTGCCCCCAAGATGACATCAGCACCTACAACAGGTAATAGGTATGAAGAAACCGTAATGTCCTGCCCATTAATTTGCAGAGACAGTTCTTTCACCATGCCTTCAGCTGTCATTTTCTGGCCATTTCCCACAAGTACTTGCCACTTTGGTGCTGGTTCCACCGGTAACTTTAAACAATGGACAATTCGAGGCTGTATAAAATTGTCAATACTTCCTCCATCTAGCAATATAGAGACTGCCATTGATCCAATTCTGCCCTGAAATCAGATAATGCCAAAACCTCCTGACCCTTTCATTGCATTGAGGGATAAGTGATGTTCTAGGGTGTCTTGTGTTACGGTTGGGGTAGTTATATCTGGTGGTGGGGTTTCCTCGGTGGTCTCAGCTTCGGTTTCATCTGTTTGGATTAACATGAGGTGTTTGTTGGGGCAGTTATGCGTAAAAGAGAATTTGTCATCACAAAAGTAACAAAGGCCTTTCTCTTTCCTCAATTGCATTTCAGCAGAGGAAATTCGTCTAATGTTTGGGTTTTTCTGGTTAAGGTTCATGGGTCTAGTGGGTGGAGTGTTTAGGACAGGGGGGTTATTTGGTTTGTCAGAGAATTGGGTTTTGTTTGGAGTGAAGGAAGTTCTATTGTTTGTGTTTGAGTTGGCTAAGCTAGCTGGTTTAATGTTTAGGCTGGTTTTCTGGGTAATTTGGTTTTCTTCATAGACCTTAGCAAGTGCTACGGCCCTGACAATGGAGGTCGGTGTATGTATCATCACAATCCTGCGTATATCATCATTAAAACCACTAACAAAACAATCCACAACTGCATCATTACTTAGACCATAAACTCGGTTAGACAAGGCAGTGAATTCCAAACAATACGCATTCACTGTAGTTGTTTGTTTCAGTTTAAATAAAGCACCTCTAGGACAATCATATAATGAAGGGCCAAAATCTAATTCCAGTGCTCTAATAAATTCTCTCCAAGACTGAAAGGGGGTAGTTCTTTGTTACATTTGAAACCATGGAACTACATCTTCATCCAAGTTAACGGAAGCAATTGTAATACGATCAGAATCAGAGGTATTGTAATACCCAAAAAATTGCTCAGCCTTAAAAATCCAGTCTAACACATTTTTCCCATTAAATCTAGGAAAATCTAGTTTGATTTTGCTTACCTAAAATCCAACATTCGTTGAGTTCTTTACACCATGCTGCCAATTTGGACCACGGTCCCGATCCAGAAGTGATTCTAGGGCCTCAGTTATTCGCGTGAGTAAGCATCTACAGCTGCTTGATTCTTTTCTATTCTGGTGAATCTAGCGTCATTCGCTGCTGCAGCGTTCTCGATGGCTTCAGAATTTTTTTTTTTAGATCTGCATAAATTTCCTTCATCCATGTGTTGTCAACCATGATGTAGATGAAAGCACCACTGTAACAATACTAAAAATGGAATCGTGGAAAGGAGCTTGTATTATTAATGGAAATGGAAGTCTAGCATCAGGCTAGTAATTACAAGCTCAGAAGTACAATGCAAATATGGTGATGCTGGTACAGAGTAGAGAGAAAGAGAAGAAATCAAGTACTCACTAACAGCATAAGCATTCCCTCTACCCAATTACCCATTACATATAGACTAGTTCTTTACAAATTCACCCCACATGGGGTGGTCCCGTTTGCTCCTAGTGATGCACCTCACACCAGTATTTTCATTCCACTCTCTTGCCTAGCGCGTGCTTTCCACATACTCTGACTCAGCAGGCTCTTTTTTTTCTCTAGCATTCTCACCCATAACAGAAACGATGTGAAATTAACTCTAATTAGGTGATGAAAATTGTATAAATGCTAGAAAATGTATACATAAGTTGTAGATTAATGTACTGGCTAGATCTCTGAGTTGCCGAGTTCTTACTTCCACTAGTGGAAATAATGTAATATACGGGAACATTTTATGTCAGTTGACCATATGTTTGACGTTAAAAATGAGGCGGTGACAGTTTTGTAAATATAAAATCATTATTTGCGTCAGTTGTTTAATGAACTGACGTTAAAAGTGATTATTAACACTTTTAACGTCAGTTGTTTATACAACTGACGTTAACAGTGTAATTTTTACTTCAGTTAAATAAATAACTGACGTAAATAATCAACTCATTCCTATATTTCTTTCGTTGTCATCTCCCTGTTGTCACTCTTAACGCAGATCATCACTCCATATATAGTGCAGTTTATTTCTAATCTTTTTTTAAAAAAGTTTATTTTTAATCTTAATTAATTAGCTTGAATTAGTAAACAAATTCTTGTGCAAATTAAAATAAATAAACACTTAACATAAAAAAAGTTATATGTATAATCAAATCGTATCTCATTGAAGCGATTCATAAGTTACAATTACATGATTAAAAGATAAAAAATTTCCGCAATATAGCACTAAAATATAAAAATGTTTCTGCTTCAACATCATTTTCTTCTCAGTCCTGTCCTCAGAAACTCCAATGGATGCATCTCCTCCCTTACTTGAAGTCCTTGATGCTCCATCTGAATCCACAGTCAATTTGGAGCCAAAGCAGAGTGAAGGGTACACTCGATCTGTTTCAGCAATATTCTTGGAACAGTCACTTGGTTCCAAAGCCGAGGTTTTGGAACTGTAGCTGCTGATTCTCCAGAAGGATGATAGTGTGTGCAATTCACATAATGCGATTTACACACCCTTATCACCCATATAATGCGATTTACACAACCTCAGAAGTTGTTTGACCATTAAGACAGAGACCTTTAAGTCTAGGTATAGGAAGAAAGAGTGATGAAGTTAATCTCCATGGCAGAGCGATATTGTGAAGCAGAAAAATTAAAGGAAGGAAGGAAGCTATTTATATGAGTAGGGGATGAAGTTACTAGGCATCGTAACTTGCTAAAAAATTAAATTGATCATTAAGAGCATTAGGTTCCAAGGCGCATTGGGAGTTGGCAGTCATATATTATAAACGTGCAGAAGGAATGAATGCTTTTGCAGAAACTTATACACTTTTAACGTCAGTTGTTGAATAAAACTGACGTTAAAAGTGTTTTTAAAATAAAAAATATTTATTTTTAACGTCAGTTGTTTATACAACTGACGTTAAAAGTGTGATTTTTACTTCAGTTAAATAAACAACTGACGTAAATAATCCTATATCCCTATCTGAAATGTCCTGTTGTCACTCTTAACACAGGTCAATCCATATCTATAGTGCGCAGTTTATTTCTAAACTTTTTTGTTTAAACAAGTTTATTTACACAACACTTTTAACGTCAGTTGTATTCAACAACTGACGTTAAAAGTGTTTTAAAAAAATATTAATATTTAACGTCAGTTTTTTAATACAACTAACGTTAAACAATTACTTTTAACGTCAGTTGTATTGACGTTAAATGTTGTTTTATTTTGATTATAACGTTTACACCCGCGCGCCTTCTGCACTTCGCTCTGTACGTACGTCTCTTTTCTCTTTTCATCACGCTCAACCCTAGATCAATCTCAACCCTCACTCTCACTCTCACCCAGCACAGAACCCTAATCGCGAGCTCATCTACACCACAACCACCGCGAGGGCTTCTTCGCCACCACCGTGAGGTACACTATTAACCCTAACTCTGTCTTTCCATTCATTCTTTGCAATAACTTGACATCTCTGTTTCCCCTTCCGGCGCACTAACTCTCCTTGTCCCTCTGCTCTCAGTAACCACATCGAACGTTGGCCACCACTCGAGCTCCACTCCCCACCACCACGCGAGCACCTATTTCTGGTGAGTATTTAGGGCACATTTTTGTATTTTTTGATTTTGAGTGTATGTTGAAACTGTAGTCTCAGTAGTTGAAACTTGAAACCGTGAGTTTGAGTTGTTTGAAATGTATGTCTCTATTTTTGGTTTTGAGTGCATGTTGCTTTGCTGGTTGATCTGTCACGGCCGTGATGCTCATCACGGCTAGGCCGTGATCAGTTCGGCCTGTGATGGCATGGTCTGGTTCAGTTGGCACGTTACGGTCGTGATGGACATCACTGCCAGGCCGTGACCAGTGCTTGGCAATCTTCAAAAACTATAGTTTTCATTCTCCCGTATTGTCCTTATATTGGATATATGTTTTGTATGTCTACAGGACCTATCTAGTCATGGATCGTAGTTGGATGGTTTGTAAGCGTACTAGTGCTGAGTATTTGAAGGGGGTGGGAGAATTTATAGAATTTGCTCAAAGGAATGTTCCTAATAGTAATGTAATGTTCTGTTGTCCTTGTGTCAAGTGTTTGAATACGAGGAAATGTACGGTGAAAGATATACGTACTCATTTGATTTGTGAAGGGATTTACTTGAGTTATACAAGATGGATATGGCATGGTGATGTGTTGTTGAGTAGTACGGCGAGTGTCTCCCAAAGTGAGGACGTTGACGTAGATATAGAGGATGATCGAGTAGAGGACATGATCCGTGATATTAGACAAGAATCTTTTCATCGAGCTCATGTGTATGATAGGTTGTGCGGTGATGCGAATAAGCCTTTATATCCAGGGTGTACTACTCATACACGGTTGTCGGCGGTGCTAAAATTGGTTTGTGTGAAGGCGAGAAATGGTTGGAGCGATAAAAGCTTCACGGAATTGCTTGAAGTGTTAAAAGACTTGCTTCCGGAGGACAACACATTGCCTGGCCGTAACTATGAGGCCAATAAGGTATTGTGTCCTATGGGTATGGAGTATAAGAAGATACACGCATGCCCCAATGATTGCATATTGTACACCGGTGTTCATGAAGACAATCACGATTGCCCCAAATGTGGGTTATCACGATACAAAGTGAAGGGTGGTGATGATGATGATGATCTTGATGATGTGAGAAAAAAGGGTCCTCCTGCGAAGGTGTTGTGGTATCTTCCAATAATTCCAAGGTTCAAGCGATTGTTTGCCAATGCGAAAGATGCGAAGAATCTTAGATGGCATAATGATGAGAGGAAACGTGATGGAAAGGTTCGTCATCTTGCTGATTCTATTCAATGGAAGAATATCGATACTATGTTTCCGGATTTCGCCGATGATCCAAGAAACCTAAGGCTTGGACTTGCTACGGATGGAATGAATCCTTATGGTAACATGAGTAGTATTCATAGTTCATGGCCTGTTCTGTTGGTAATTTACAACATGCCCCCTTGGTTGTGCATGAAGCGCAAATACATGATGTTGTCTATGATAATTTCGGGCCCAAAGCAACCGGGAAATGACTTAGATGTTTATCTAGGCCCCTTGATTGAAGACTTGAAAACTCTGTGGGTGGAAGGTGTTGATGTAGTTGATGGGTATTCTCATGAGACTTTCAAGCTTCGTGCCATGTTATTTTGCACCATCAACGACTTTCCAGCATACGGTAACTTGTCCGGGTACAATGTCAAGGGGCATAAAGCATGCCCTATATGTGAAGAAGGCACATGCTACACTCAGTTGCATCATGGAAAGACGACGGTTTACCTTGGGCATCGGAGATTTCTTAGACGTGATCACCCATATCGTAAGATGAAAAAAGCTTTTAATGGATGCCAAGAGACAGAAGAAGCGCCGGCAGCCTTAATTGGAGAGCAGGTTTATCAGAGGGTAAAGGACATCGATGTTATATTCGGTAAGTCCAAAAAGAAAGGTAAAGTTGCTGAGAAAAACATATGGAAGAAGAGGTCGATATTCTTTGATCTTCCATACTGGCGCAAGCTTGATGTCAGACACTGCATTGATGTGATGTATGTGGAGAAAAATGTGTGTGATAGTGTGATCGGGACGCTTCTCAACATTCAGGGCAAGACAAAGGATGGTGTGAATGCTCGTCTCGACCTCGTTGCTATGGGTATACGAGAGCAGTTAGCTCCAATTGTTGAGGATGGTAAGCGGACTTATTTGCCGCCAGCATGTCATACTTTGTCAAAAAAAGAGAGACAAAGTTTCTGCGGGTGTCTTCAGGGCATCAAAGTTCCACATGGTTACTCTTCAAATATGAAGAGGCTTGTCTCTAGTGATCTTAAATTGGTTGGCTTGAAGTCTCATGATTGTCACATCTTGATGCAACAACTTCTGCCCGTTGCTATTCGTGGTATTGCTACAAAAAATGTGAGACATGCCATTACTCGGTTGTGCTCATTCTTCAATTCTATATGTAGCAAAGTCGTTGACCCCCGTATGTTGGATGACTTGGAAGTTGAGGCTGCTACAATCTTGTGCCAATTGGAGATGTATTTTCCTCCTTCCTTTTTTGACATAATGGTTCACTTAATTGTTCATTTGGTGAAGGAGATTAGATTATGTGGGCCGGTTTTTCTGAGATGGATGTACCCAGTTGAGCGCTACATGAAGATCTTGAAAGGGTACGTGAAGAATCCTCATCGTCCGGAAGCATCTATTGTTCAAAGGTATGTTGCAGAACAAGCTATTGAGTTTTGTTCGGACTACCTTCATAACACGGATCCTATAGGGGTTCCTAAGCCTTGGCATGATGAGATTAGATGTCAAGGTAAGGGTACACATGGCTTAAGAATTAATAGGAAGGATCGGGAGGAAGTGCTTCAAGCACATTTGTATGTATTGAACAACATCGAATGTGTTCAGCCTTTCTTATTGGAACATAAAAGAAAAGTCAATCAAGAAAACCCTCGAATGAGCGAAAGGTAGTTGTTGAACAAGCATAACAAGACTTTCTTACCATGGTTCAAGGAAGAAATGCTTAAGGATGGTAGTACCGCTTCTGATGACGTAAGATGGCTAGCACGTGGGCCTAGCTTCAACGTCATATGTTGGAGCGGATACGACATAAATAACTTTTCCTTTTATACAAAGGAACAAGATAACACGAGTACCATGCAAAATAGTGGGGTTATGATCGTGGCCGAAGCAATGCACTTCTCTAGTGCAAAGGACACAAAACCCGTTACAACACCGAGACCTTACTTTGGATATATTGAAGATATTTGGGTGCTCGATTACACTAAGCTTACGGTGCCGGTATTTAAATGTAAGTGGGTTGATAGTAACGGTGGTGTACAAACCAACGAATTGGTGTTCACATTGGTACACCTCAACAAGTTAGGTCATATAAATGAGCCTTTCATAATGACTTCCCAAGCAAAACAAGTGTTCTACATCACTGATCCTTCTAACAAAAGGTTGTCTGTGGTTCTCCAAGGAAAAAGCATGTATAATGGTAGTGATGAAAATGAAGATTCAAATCTTGATATTCCTGAGACTCCTTCTTTTTCAACAAACATGCCTACTATAATCGAGGAGACACAGGTGGACGATGTACATGCCACTCGTGATGATCATCACGAAGGGATATTGCTATAGGTAGTTTAAACTTAGTATACATTTATTTTTATTTATATTTCTGTATTTATTTTGAGTTATAACCTATGTTAATAAATATATATTGTTTCTGAACAGGCATACATATGGATCATTGTTCCATTTTTCCTTTGCAATTCTGTAATGTGTGTGATATTTTGTGTTACTGGGATATTTCTTGAATGCAGGGATAGCTGAGGGGAGTGATATTTTAAAACTGAATTTAAAAAAAATACTATTAACGTCAGTTTTATCATAAAACTGACGTTAATAGTATTTTATAAAATATACAGTACACTATTAATGTCAGTTGTTTATTACAACTAACGTTAAAATTAAGACCTTTAACGTCAGTTCTTGATAACAATTGACGTTGGTTTTAACAAAATTCATATTAGTTTTGTTAAAGAACTGACGTTAATTTTGACAAAATTAACGTCCGTTGTGTTAAAGAATCGACGTTAATAGTGTTATATTTAACGCCAATTCTCAACTGACCCTAAAAGTTTAACTTTTAACGTCAGCTGTATTTACGTCAGTCAGTATTCTGACGTAAAAAATCAATTTTAACTGACGTAAAAAGCACTTATTGCACTAGTGTGCACCTCATTAAAATCTAATGTGTAAATACCCTAATAACATGAGGCAATGTTGTGGACTATACGGGTATAATTGAATGGTTGATATCCTACAGATGTTCAAAATGATCCCAAATTTGACTAGTGCCAACAGTTACCGATTTGAAAAAAGTTATTGTTGTCGACAATGTGGAGGTGGGGGAGGGGAGAAGTTGTCAGTGGTGTAGGGTTGGGGCCGGGTCAGGTATAGTTCTTTGGAGTGTGAGTAGTGGGATGGATGACAAATGGAGGGTTGGTGTATCTATGCATGGGTTGTACCAGACATAGCCTTTATGGGGTGTAGATGGTGTTGTGAGTCTTGTGACTTGAGTGAGTAGATTTCTATCAAATTGGTATAGATATTTAGAATGCAGTAAGGTGGATTACTTCAAATTAAAATCTTTGTTTTAGGAATGAAAAATTTGGATATACTGACGCGAGCATGCATGAGAAGGGACACATGAATATTCAATAGTCTACTTCCGGGTATGAGAATACTTTTAAGTTGCAGCAACGGTCGTGGCTTGGCAATCTAGACTTCAGAAATGTGTTGTGTGATATCAGTTTTAGAGAGGATTGAAATGAAGCTACTCATAGATGTGTGAAACTCGAATTGCAATAGCTTTAGCATCAACTTTGATCACAGATTGCCAGTGAAATCTTTTCTTGAATCTCTCTCTCTATATATATGTGTGTGTGTGTACTTTCACAAATATTGACAACTCATTGTCGTCATCAAACAAATTAACAACCATCTATTGCAAGTTATTTTCATGAAACATCGATGCTAAGAAATATTTAATGTGTATTGTAAACATTGCCCATCTGATGATAATATCCCTTTAAATTCCATACTCTTCAGTTATTTTCCACATCTTAATTTCTTCCTAGCTAACACTTCCCAAAATTCAACCAACCACACGGCATCAAATTGAATAAGAGAATTAATGTAGATTGAGAGAGAGAGAGAACATCACATCATTGGCTTAGTTAACGCGTCTTTATTTGTTTTTGCTCATCCATGTTAGCTGTATCTATTACATTTCAAAAGCCACCCCCCCACAACACCTAGGAGCCTAAAAATGTCCATATTTTCCACGTGTTTCGATGCCCGAGACTTGTCTGCTTATAGTAACGTAAAAACAGTGTTAGCCACCTTATTGTGTATTATGAAATGGACCGTTCCTCCAGAATACACGGCCACGTCACAGTCTATTTGTAAGGGAATTTGATGAAATATCGCATTTGACTTCATGTTCTTTGCAGTCCTGCAGAGAGAAAACAGCTAGCAGAGGCATTGCAGTATATGAGGGGAATTTCTGCTACCCCTTTCAGAAAATTTTCCCATTTTGGGCTGGACTTATATTGGTTCATTTTCTTATACTTGGGTTCACGTAGTGATGGGACATTAGTATTTAGTACATTGAGAGATTAATGAAGAGAAGGACGTGGATATGTAGTCTCTCCGGTTCCTAGGAAGCATCTAACTTTGATTAATATTGTTGTCCACCATGTATGAAAAAATAGTTGGTTCATGGGATGATCTTTACTAATGCAAATAGTTAGCACTTACCATTAGGTAACGTGAATTGAGTCATAACAATTGCATGATTTGAATTTAAATCTAAAATTGAGGAGATAATAAATTCTCGCTAAAGATGATTATTGGGTTAAATATGTTTTTAACTCATCAAATTTGGGTGATGTTCGATTTTAATCCCCATTTAAAAAATATATATTTTAGAATTACTTAAACGTATGTTTTAGTCTTGTTTGGGATCACGACTAACATGTTTTAGAATTTGAGGAAGTAATATAAAAAATATATATATATGTTATACAAGGGATTTTCCAAAAAACAGTTAGCATTTGGCAAGTCCTGATCTCTCCGCAGGCTCTATGTATCCATGTTTAATTTGCAGATATGTGCTGAGAGAGAGGTGTCACATGGGAATGATGTATTTGCTTCTGTGTTTTGGAAACATATTTATTATAGCAATTTAGATATGTTATCTGATTTAGCAATTTTTTTTATTTAATTTATTGGTGATTTTGACATATGGCGAGTGTATTTGTAGTATTTCTCTTGCTCGGAGCAGTTTAGAGTCTAGAGAAGGTTTGACAATTGCAGTTACCTAGCACGTGTGTGTCTATACATTAGGAGTTTTTCTAGCTCTTGGCAGTGAAAACAACTCAACAGACATTTGGTCTATAATTAATCTACTCCTTGGTTGTCAAAAGAACTTTGACAAATGATACTTCACAAGCTTATTCAACTTCCCTACTTTTCTCTTTCCTAGAAACCAAAAAACTCAATTAAGTTGTTATACCATATTCCAAATAGAGAAATAGGGATCCATTTTTTTATATTGTTTTTTCATTCTTAATTTTTTGACAAAAGGGAACAAGAGTGCTAGGGGTACTGATCTGCACTCTATATGCACGTGATGGCATTTGTAACTTATTATGAATATGAATCTCATCCGTGACTGTGATGGGTTTTAAATTTTAATTTGTGGCTATATATGAATCTGCCTAATCATTTAAAGGGCAACCTTTTCTTAAGATTCTCACATGAACTAACACATCAATTCGTAGAGTTTTTATGTATGTAAGACAAGTCTATTAGTTAAATTGGATTGAGACTCTTAATCCGCTCAATATATATATTTTAAAAAATGTTAGAAATACATTCTTTAACATTCTCTTTTCAATACATTTTCTTCTATTGGTTGTCAAAATTCACGTGAGTCCTATAAAATTCAAATGAGACTCGGATGAATTCGTGGGACTCATTTCCAAAATAACATGACCCACATGCTAACATTCCCCCATATGTTTTAAGAATGGTATTTTCGTTATTTGAAAATTTTATTGGATCCAGATTAATCCAAGTCAAGGCAAAAAAAACTTATTTAAGGACACAAAATTTTCTTAATACTTATGAATTTAATTTACACGAATCAAATCCATGACTTCACAATTTAAAGGAAATTAAGTTTCATGCATGGCAGTTGGAATGATCAGCTGAATAAAACTTTCTTGAAGGTGCATGAGTGGATCACACGGCTGCCAGCAGGATACCTCAGTGTTGACATACACAAAGCAATAAAGTCCAATATTGGAAATATGCCTCCAAGAATCTGTGGATCAATGATATTCAAGAACCAAGATTCAAGGGAAGGAATAATACCTTTTGTTCCGTCCAAAATATCTTAAATGAGAGATACTCGGCTAGAAAGAGTTTAGAGGGGATGTTTTGGAATGTGCTTGACAGAATTGAGATTCTGCTCCTACGTATCCAAATGGGAATCAAAGCAAACGTAGTTCTAAGTGAGGGGGTTGGACCCCTATTTATAGAGATGTTTTCAGTGCAACCGTTTGGGTAGGGATCATTATTGAGATCCTATTTGTTAGGACCAGGTTATTCTCTTAGTTACGGAGTGATAAGGATAAGGCTCCGAGTTATACGGAGAGATATTTGGACCAGCGAGATATTCGGCCCAGTTAGTTGTGGCTGGGTAGCTCGGGGCCGAGATATCTTCATCCGTGGTCTGCTGTAGAATAGGCCCGAGTAGTTATCCTCGGGTGTCAAGTGTATTTAATAGGTCTTCGGCGTGAGTAGGAATTCGGGTCATGGCCCACTTATAAGAATGAGCTCGGCTGTACTAACAATCCTCGGCCTTATATCTTCGGCCAGTACACAAGCCCCCCGAGCTCCGAGCTTAAATAAGCGAAAGAGCTGACAAGTGTTAAACCGAGCTTATTCTTCGGAATATTTTTATATTCCGACGTTGTGTTCGACTTGTTTAAACAAGACCTCGGCTAAGGCCGAGATATTCTACCATCCGTATAAGAACGGATAGTTGTTGTCACACGTGAAATACATGATTCACGCTTTGCATATGTGGTCACACGTTATGCGCCTTGGAAGTCCCAACGGGTTCATGCAATTTAAATGGCTCGAACTCGGCCTTTACAATGTAAATGGCTCGAACTCGGTCTTTAGGCTCGAACTCAGCCTTTACAATTTAAATGGCTCGAACTCGGCCTTAACAATTTAAATGGCTCGAACTCGGCCTTTAGGCTCGAACTCGGTCTTAACAATTTCATTGGCTCGAACTCGGCCTTTAGGCTCAAACTTGGCCTTTAATAATTTCATTGGCTCGAACCCGGCCTTGAGGCTCAAACTTGGCCTTTAAAAACTTAATGGCTCGTACTCGGCCTTGAGGCTCAAACTTGGCCTTTAATAATTTCATTGGCTCGAACTCGGCCTTTAGGCTCAAACTTGGCCTTTAATAATTTCATTGGCTCGAACTCGGCCTTGAGGCTCAAACTTGGCCTTTAATAATTTCATTGGCTCGAACTCGGCCTTCAGGCTCAAACTTGGCCTTAAAAATTTAACTGGCTCGAACTCGGCCTTTAGGCTCAAACTTGGCCTTTACAATTTAACGGCTCGTACTCGGCCTTCGGGCTCAAACTTAGCCTTAAAAAGATTAACGACTCGTACCCGGCCTTCAGGCTCAGACTTGGCCTTGAAACAATTCAATTGGCTCGAACTCGGCCTTCAGGCTCAAACTTGGCCTTAAAAATTTAACTGGCTCGAACTCGGCCTTTAGGCTCAAACTTGGCCTTTACAATTTAAATGGCTCGAACTCGGCCTTTAGGCTCAAACTTGGCCTTTACAATTTAACGGCTCGTACTCGGCCTTCGGGCTCAAACTTGGTCTTAAAAAGATTAACAGCTCGTACTCGGCCTTCAGGCTCAGACTTGGCCTTGAAACAATTCAATTGGATCGAACTCGGTCTTAACAATTTAAATGGCTCGAACTCGGCCTTTAGGCTCAAACTCGGCCTTAACAATTTCATTGGCTCGAACTCGTCCTTTAGGCTCAAACTTGACCTTTAATAATTTCATTGGCTCGAACCCGGCCTTGAGGCTCAAACTTGGCCTTTAAAAACTTAATGGCTCGTACTCGGCCTTGAGGCTCAAACTTGGCCTTAAAAATTTAACGGCTCGAACTCGGCCTCCAGGCTCAAACTTGGCCTTAACAATTTAATGGCTCGTACTCGGCCTTTAGGCTCAAACTCGGCCTTTAGGCTCAAACTTGGCCTTTAATAATTTAGTGGCTCGTACTCGGCCTTTAATAACTTCAATGGCTCGAACTCGGCCTTAATAATTTAATGGCTCGTACTCGACCTTTAGGCTCGAACTCGGCCTTTAATAACTTCAATGGCTCGAACTCGGCCTTAATAATTTAATGGCTCGTACTCGGCCTTTAGGCTCGACCTCGGTCTTTAATAACTTCAATGGCTCGAACTCGGCCTTAATAATTTAATGGCTCATACTCGGCCTTTAGGCTCGAACTCGGCCTTTAATAACTTCAATGGCTCGAACTCGGCCTTAATAATTTAATGGCTCGTAGGATAAAAACATCGGCAAAATATAAAATAGAACAATGTCCATAATAAATTCTGTTATTAGATAAAAAAGTATGTGGTGTGCCTCGTTAAAACCTTCTCGGTCAAAACCCTTTTTTTGGGATAAAATACCAAGGTGGGAAAAAGAGTACATCACCTGACTATATACATCAACTGTAGCTTAGTGCACTGATCGGGCTGTGATCCAAGCTGGAACTTCTCCAACTCCTCAATGGGTTGTGGCCGTTGTTCTTGCATGTCAATTCTTGGGTCTAGTTCAACAGAGCTGACGGAATTTACAGACTTGTCTTTTCCCCTGTCTAGTGTTTCTGCAGATGTAGGTTTGAGCTTGCTTACACGCAAACTATCAGCATAGCACTGTCTGGCCATTTTCTGATCCGCCCGGATAGCAACTATGTCTCCCGAGTTGGAAGGGAATTTCATTGTGAGGTGGGGAGTAGAGACCACGGCTCCCAGCTCGTTCAAAGATGGTCTTCCGATTAAGACATTGTACGATGTTACTGCATTAACCAATACGTACCTGACCAGAATAGTTTTGGACGCTTTGCCATCTCCAAAAGTAGTTAGTAGGTCAATGTATCCTCTGGTATCCACCTGTTCCCCAGCAAAGCCGACGAGCTTACTGTCGTATGGATGATTAGATTTTTCTGGGATCCCGAGCTTCTGGAATGTTGAATAATATAGGATATCAGTCGAGCTTCCCTGGTCGACGAGAGTTCTTTTGACCGAGAAATTGGTCAATTGCACTATGATTACCATTGGGTCATCCTGATTAGGATCCACACCCAAGAAGTCTTCATCGGAGAAAATAATCGGTGGAGAAATCCTCGGGGGTTTGCCAACTACCGAGTTTACAGCCCGAATAGCCCGCAGGTGTTTTCTCCGAGCTCAACTTGTTGTGCCTCCCCCTGCAAATCCACCTAAAATAGTGTTTATCACACCTCGGACCACATTATCCTCCTTTCGCCTTTCATTCTGGCCCTCTCTGGTTTCTGTTCTTTCATTATTTTGTCGACCGTCGCCCCTTCTCGGGCTTTGGTCACCTCCTCTCCTTCTACTTCTGCCACGCCCCTCGCCATTGTTGTGGTTTCTCCGAACAAAATTATTGAGATGGCCAGCTTGCACCAACTCTTCAATCTTATCTCGCAGGACCCAGCACTCCTCGGTAGTATGCCCGTAATTACGATGGTACCGACAATGTTTCTGTCGGTCAGCATTTTGGGGCGTGTGGCCACGGTTGGGGAGCTGCAAAAGTTCCACGTTGTATGCTTCCTCAAACACCCGAGCTCGGTTCGTGTTGAGGGGAGTATAGTGCTCATACTTCGGTCCCCTATGCAAATGCTCGGATGGGCCTTTGAATTTCGGCTGGTAGGGGAACCTCCATGATAGCGTTTGTGAAGGGATGTCTCGGCCTCCGCACGCTAGCCCTTTCATTAGGCTTATTTGACTGAAGTGAAAGTTCAGGGGCCTGCCTAGGAAATTCCTCCTCGTCTGCTCTGTCCATATGATGAGAAGCCCGGAGTTGTGGACCTCCTTCTCTGTGCGTGTTTCTGGATCCTTCATTCTCAGCTGTCCGACGCTTTCTCTCAGGAGGAGAAGAGGCGGACCTTTCTCTGCTCGGTCCTTGTTCGCGACGGCTGTTCTGCCGCCGAATCTCCTCATTCTCCCTTCTCAGCATGGCAATCTGTGCGAGGAGTTCTTGGATAATGGGGTTGTCGGTCGTTATAGCCGGGTTTATGGACCGTTCCCCATTATCTCCGTTGTTAGCATTTTCTGAAAGATAATGTCTGGTTTGTGAGACCGGGTAAGTTCTTTAAGGGATGAAACTGCATACAGGTTATTCAAGCCTCGACAGTATTGGACGTTGCATGGCCATCTGCAGGCTCCTCTTCCGTAAACGCCAAACGGCTCCTTTTCCTCACTGTCTCATCATCAACCTTTGTTAGTTGACCTGGTTGACTGAGACTCAATTGGCCCATCATAACTCTCCCCTTATTAATGCGCTGGACATTATCTATATCATTAAAATTTCCAATTCCCATATCAAAACCGCCCCTACAATTTCGGATTGGTATCGAGTCATTGTTATTCCCCTCATAATCATATCCTTCCGGAAAAATAGCATCTCCAGATTTACCTCCACCAAATCCGTCGTTAACACCTAGGTTTGCCATGTTACTCTCTCTCCTGCTTTCGGCCGCACCGCCTCGCAGTCATGGGTTTGGATCAATCCCTCCGCCTTGTCTCCTTACCTCCACCCTCAGCTCTGGCCCCCACCCCGTAACACCATCATCAACCTCCATAGCAAAAAGATTTTCACAGTGATGCTCTGTGTGGCCAATAATACCACAAACGAAGCAAAAAGCTCCCAATCTCTCTCATACTTGAAAATCACCATCTTCCACTCTCCTCCTTCTTCTCCTTCTTCAAGGGACAGCGGACATCAATCTTCACCTTAAGTCTCATGAAGGCTCTCCATATCCCCTCATTATTCTTTTCATCATATTCAACGAATTCCCAGATAAAATTTCCAAGCAACATCCCCACATTTTGCGTCTTGAAGCCAATAGGTAGATCATGGATTTGCACCCATATGGCCAAATGATTTAGAGGGATATCAGACGGAGCCACACCCCCACTCACCGGACTCATAACAGGCATGTAGTTATCAAAAGGCCATGGACCCCCGGTTAGCACACGAATCATATCCATCCGATGGAAGAACTGAAAAAAAATATCGGTCCTGTCCTGATTCCTTAATCTCCACGGTTTTAGCTGGCCTCCAAACAGTGGCCATTCGATCCATCATGCCGTCGTTTCGGATGGCCCTATCCGCCATGAATCCTCCTATTAAACACAACTCAACCCTCATTTCCACTGTCGCTGGCTGCCCATTGTTATTTTTTACATCGATAACAAAACCACCGTCCTCCTCAACCCCTAGGGATAGCCCCTCAAAGTTTTCCTCCATATTGTTGATCGAAGTTTCACAAGAAGGTAGACTGACAAAAGCCACGAGACTCTCACAGGGAGAGAAAACAAAGGCTCTCACCATGGTTTGTGGTATGGGAAAGTTTTGCTTCGATTCCCACAGACGGCGCCAAATGTTCCGTCCAAAATATCTCAGATGAGAGATACTCGGCTGGAAAGAGTTTAGAGGGGATGTTTTGGAATGTGCTTGACAGAATTGAGATTCTGCTCCTACGTATCCAAATGGGAATCAAAGCAAACGTAGTTCTAAGTGAGGGGGTTGGACCCCTATTTATAGAGATGTTTTCAGTGCAACCGTTTGGGTAGGACTGTTATTGAGATCCTATTTGTTAGGACCAGGTTGTTACTGCCGTTAGACAGTGATAAGGATAAGGCTCCGAGTTATACGGAGAGATATTTGGACCAGTGAGATATTCGGCCCACTTAGTTGTGGCTGGGTAGCTCGGGGCCGAGATATCTTCATCCGTGGTCTGCTGTGGAATAGGCCCGAGTAGTTATCCTCGGGTGTCAAGTGTATTTAATAGGTCTTCGGCGCGAGTAGGAATTCGGGTCATGGCCCACTTATAAGAATGAGCTCGGCTGTACTAACAATCATCGGCCTTATATCTTCGGCCAGTACACCTTTTATTGCATATATGTAGTTTAGAGATCCATTCTCATGAAGTCGCGGACATCTTCATTGGTCTTTTTGTCAAAGATGACCAAATTTCGTTCACAAATTCAAAAATCGGATAGTACTAGAAAATAAAATTGACTTATACGTCTATAGCTAGACAAGTCGATTACTATAGGGTTTACAACCAAAATAATAATTATACATCTTAGATAAAGCACCCCAGCAAGACTATTTTTTTTTATAAACAAAACGGAATTATAAATAATACTAGGGGTATTATAACTCAAATACATAGTATTCAAAAAGACACAGACTAATGTAAATAAAAGTAATAATAGCTGATGGGTCACTCTGGTTTATACTATCAATTTAATTTTGATATTTTATTGGTATTTTTTTTTTTTACATTGTCAATTAACTGTGTGACTTCTAAACTAGTTAATTATAACATGAGTCTTAGAGGCTTCTCTGTTGATGGACTTATATTGGTCTTCTTTGAACTTGCTACGTGATTACTTGGATGAGGATTTTTGTATATCTGATTATGTTTCTAATTAGGGATATTATCATCTCTACATAGGTTTCATTATAACACTCTTTGTATATGGGTTTGAGCACTCATTGTGCTTGTTTACATATATACTTTTGCTTATAAAAAAATTAACACGAGTCAAGTTTTTTTAAATAATATGATAAATCATGATTAATTAATGTTGGGTGGGTCACTCCCAAGTGGGTCCCACTTCAACTTTAAAAAAAAGTAATAATAAAAGGTTGTTAATGGGCCAAGCCCATGTGGTATTAAGAAAAAAAAGGGGGAACTAAAAGTTCAAATAAAAGGAAAAGAAAGGGTTTTTAGTTGGAGTGAGGTGCCTGATGAAAGAAACATAAAAACGAGAAACAGAGGAGAGAAAAACGGTGGCAGGGAGGAGAAGAAGAATAGGGAGGAACTTTGTGCTCTTCATCAGATGAGTAAACTATCTCCATTCTTTATGATGTTCCTGGTGTTGAGAGCAATATTTTGATATCATTATATTGTTGGTTTGCCTTCTCTTTGAGCTGAGTTGTTATACCCATTGTTGTGGGGTTTCTCTCTTGTTGCTTGTTTGTATCCACCTTTTGGATGATGTGTTGCTGATTTGGTGTTCCCTAGTATTTCTAGGAAGACTTGGTGTACCCATTATTATTTATAGTGGAATTTTTTGCTGGACTTGGTCCCATGGTTTTTATCCCTACACTGTGGAGTTTTCCACGTTAAAAATTGTGGTGTCATTGCTATTTATTTTTCTGTCATTGATATTATCCTGTGGAAGAATATTTTTTGTTATGCCTATTTATTTGCACAGGTGAAGGGAAAAATATTTGCTTCATTAGAGATTGTTATCTCCGGCTTTTTCCCAACAAAGTGGTATCCAGAGCTTAGGTTGTTCTGTACTGTGCATTTAAATGGAGGAAAATCAAGGGCCAAATATGATTAAGCTGAACTCTACAAATTATACACTTTGGAAGACCCTCATGGAAGATATGTTATACAGCAAAGACTTGTATGATCCCATTGAGGGGGACACTGCTCGACCCAAGGATAAAAATGAAAGTGATTGGAAGAAGATGAATAGAAAGGCAGTTGCTTTGATTAGGCAGTGGCTGGATTTGAGTGTATATCCTCATGTAGACACAAACAGATGCCCGGAAAATGTGGAAGAAGTTGGCCGAGCTGTATGAGCGGAAGAATGTGCAAAATAAAGCATTTCTGATCCGAAAGCTGGTGAATATGAAATACAAAGAAGGGGATTCATTGGCAGAGCATATGAGTATTTTTCAGAATACTGTGAATCAGTTGATGACAATGAGATATTAAATTAGATGATGAGTTGCAAGCCTTGTTGTTGCTTAGTTCCTTGCACGACACTTGGGAAGTTCTGGTTGTGACATTGACTAACTCGGCTCCTAATGGGAAGTTGACAATGTCAATGGTAAAAAGAGAGCATGTTGAATGAAGAAGCTAGAAGAAAGGAGCGTGGTTTGAATGGTACCTCCACTCGATCGAAGCACTAGTTGCAGAGTCACGGGGAGAAGTCAAACCAGACATTTCCATAAGCATGAAAAATCGTGATCGTAGCAGGTCAAGAAGCAAGTCCAGGACTAGAAAAGAAGTGAAATGTTATCATTGTGGCAAGGTGGGACACATCAAAAGACAATGCAGGTTCCTAAAGAGAGAGAAGTCAAGAGAAAGAGATGAAGACAAAGAGAAGAAAAATGATAAAGACACAAGCTGCGATTTGCATCTGATAGTGATGTTTACATTGTCTGTGATGATAATTCTATAAATCTAGCATGCCATGATTCCAGTTGGATTGTTGATTCTGGAGCCTCATACCATGTCACTCCTAGGCATGATTTCTTCTCATCTTATACTGCTGGTGATTTTGGCACAGTTAAAATGGGAAATGAAGGGGTATGTAAAATTGTTGGTATGGGAGATGTTTGGATTGAAACCAGCATTGGGTGCAAGCTGCAATTGAAGAATGACGGACATGTTCCAGATATTCGTCTCAACTTGATTTCTGTTAAAGCCTTGGACATTGAGGGTTATCATACTTACTTTGGTGGTGGCATATGCAAGCTCACCAAAGGGTCACTAGTGGTGGCAAAAGAAGAAAGCCTCACTACTCTCTACAGGATGCCTGGAAAGCTAAGCAAGGAGGAAGTGAATGCAGTTGAAGATGCTTCTTCTGATTTGTGGCATATGCGCCTTGGTCACTTGAGTGAGAAAGGACTCAACATCCTTGCCAGGAAAAATTCTCTTCCTATGAAAGGTACACCTTTAAATACTTTCTCTCATTGTTTTGTTGGAAAACAACATATAATTTCATTTCGTAGTTCTGGTCCTCATAGGAGGCCAAATGTTCTTGATTTAGTTCATACTGATGTTTGCACTATGGATTGTAAGTCTCTTGGTGGTGCTTCATACTTTGTTACTTTTAATGATGATCACTCTAGAAAAGTGTGGGCTTTTGCTTTGAAATCTAAAGACCAGGTACTTAGTGTCTTCAAGCACTTTCATGCAAGTGTTGAAAGAGAAAAAGGAAGCAAGTTGAAATGTGTCAGAGCAGGTAATGGTGGTGAATACAGGGGTCCGTTTGAAGAATATTGCAAAGAACATGGAATCAGGCTTGAGAAGACAGTTCCAAAGACGCCTCAACATAATGGAGTTGCAGAGAGAATGAACCGTACCATTAATGACAGAATCAGGTGTATGCTCTCTCATGCAAAATTACCCAAATCCTTTTAGGGTGAAGCAATGAGAACTGCAGTGGATTTGATCAACCTTTCTCCTTCTGTGTCACTAGATGGTGATGTTCCAAACAGAGTATGGACAGGGAAAGATGTCTCTTATAGTCATTTGAGAGTGTTTGGCTGCAGGACTTTTGTTCATATTCCAAGAGATGAGAGGTCAAAGCTTGATGGAAAATCCAAACAATGTGTCTTCTTGGGTTATGGTCATGAAGAGTTTGGTTATAGACTCTGGGATCCAGCTGACAAAAATTATCAGAAGCCGAGATGTGATATTTCTTGAAGACCAAACCATTGAAGATTTTGAGAAAGCTGAGAAGCAAACAGGTTGCGGAAGTTATATTGATGTTGTGCCTAAACCTCCTACTGGAACTTTTGTTGGAGGGGGAGATATACAGGTAGATGATGAGAATGCAAATGATGACCCTACACTTCACCATGATGAACCAGTTGAAGAGGTTCCATTTGAGCCACCAGTTGAGCCTCAGTTGAGAAGATCTACTAGAGAGCGTCATGCTTCCCAAAGATACAACCCACATGAGTATGTGATGATCACTGATGGTGGAGAGCCAGAAAGTTATGAAGAGGCTATTGTAAATGTGCACAAGGAAGAGTGGTTGAAGGCCATGCAAGAAGAAATGAATTCCTTGCATGAGAATCACACATTTGAATTGGTGAAGTTGCCTAAGGGTAGGAAAGCACTCAAGAACAAGTGGGTGTTCAAGCTGAAATCAGAAGAGAATAGCTCCCAACCAAGGTACAAAGAAAGATTGGTTGTGAAAGGCTTCAATCAGAGGAAAGGTATTGACTTTGAAGAAATTTTCTCACCTGTGGTGAAGATGTCCTCTATTTGAGTTGTGCTTGGATTAGCAGCCAACTTGAACCTAGAGGTTGAACAACTTGATGTGAAGACAGCATTCCTTCATGGTGATTTGGAGGAGGAAATTTATATGGAGCAACCTGGAGGCTTCAAGGTCAAAGGAAAAGAGCAGCTTGTGTGCAAGTTGAAGAAAAGTTTGTATGGACTCAAGCAAGCACCAAGGCAATGGTACAAGAAATTTGATTCTTTCATGGAGAAACATGGTTATAGTAAAACCACTTCAGATCATTGTGTGTTTGTGAAGAAATTCCTTGATGATGATTTTATTATCCTCTTTCTATATGTGGATGACATGTTGATTGTTGGTCATGACACAAAGAAGATTGATTGTCTGAAGAAAGATTTGAGCAAGGCCTTTGCTATGAAGGATTTGGGCCCTGCAAAGCAAATCCTTGGCATGAGAATTACTCGTGATAGGAAGAATGGTAAATTGTGGTTGTCTCAACATAAGTATATTGAGAAGGTATTAGAGAGGTTTAACATGAGCAATTCCAAACCTGTTAGTACTCCACTTGCAAGTCATTTCAAGTTGAGCTCTCAACAATGCCCTACAAGTGAGAAAGACAAAGAAGAGATGAAGAAGGTTCCTTATGCATCCGCGGTTGGTAGTTTGATGTATGCTATGGTATGCACAAGGCCGGATATTGCCCATGCTGTTGGAGTTGTTAGTCGTTTTCTCTCTAATCCTGGTAGAGACCACTGGCAAGCAGTGAAGTGGATTTTCAAGTATCTCAGAGGCACTTCCAAAGTATGTTTATGCTTTGGGGGTGGTCAACCTATGTTAGACGGCTACACAGATTCAGATATGGCCGATGATGTTGATTCTAGAAAATCTACTTCTGGATATTTGATGACTTTTGCAGGGGGAGCGGTGTCTTGGCAATCAAGATTACAAAAATGTGTTGCTTTGTCTACCACTGAGGCTGAGTATATTGCCATTACTGAAGCTTCTAAAGAACTTTTGTGGATGCAGAAATTCCTACAAGAGTTGGGCCTCAAGCAAGAGAAGTTTGTGTTATTTTGTGACAGTCAGAGTGCTATCCATCTCAGCAAGAATCCAACTTTTCATTCCAGGTCAAAGCACATTGAGGTGTGGTATCATTGGATACGAGATGCGCTAAAGATGAAGACATTTTCACTTGAAAAGATCCATACTGATGAAAATGGTTCAAATATGATGACAAAGACTTTGCCTATGACAAAGTTGATTTGTTGTAGAAAGAAGGCGGGCTTGGTCGAGCAGTATCTTCTCACTTGAGTCGTGAGGGGGAGATTTGTTGGGTGGGTCACTCCCAAGTGGATCCCACTTCAACTTTAAAAGAAAAAAAAAGTAATAATAAAAGGTTGTTAATGGGCCAAGCCCATGTGGTATTAAGAAGGAAAAAAGGGGGAACTAAAAGTTCAAATAAAAGGAAAAGAAAGGGTTTTTAGTTGGAGTGAGGTGCCTGATGAAAGAAACATAAAAACGAGAAACAGAGGAGAGAAAAACGGCGGCAGGGAGGAGAAGAAGAATAGGGAGGAACTTTGTGCTCTTCATCAGATGAGTAAACTATCTCCATTCTTTATGAAATTTTAGTATGTTGTTCCTGGTGTTGAGAGCAATATTTTGATATCATTATATCGTTGGTTTGTCTTCTCTTTGAGCTGAGTTGTTATACCCATTGTTGTGGGGTTTCTCTCTTGTTGCTTGCTTGTATCCACCTTTTGGGTGATGTGTTGCTGATTTGGTGTTCCCTAGTATTTCTAGGAAGACTTGGTGTACCCATTATTATTTATAGTGGAATTTTTTGTTGGACTTGGTCCCGTGGTTTTTATCCCTACACTGGGGAGTTTTTCACATTAAAAATTGTGGTGTCATTGCTATTTATTTTTCTGTCATTGATATTATCCTGTGGAAGAATATTTTTTGTTGTGCCTATTTATTTGCACAGGTGAAGGGAAAAATATTTGCTTCATTAGATATTGTTATCTCTGGCTTTTTCCCAACAATTAATAGTATAAAAATCTTTATACTAATAATATATATCAATCATATCCTAATACTATGTAATACCACCAGACAATTGCTAAATTCTTTTTTTTATTTAAAACAATGTTACTTATAGTATGTTGTTATTTTTTAATAGTTTCTTTATTTAGTAAAAAAAGGATTGGTAAGAGTATTAAGTAGGAGGCTTAAATAAACTTTTAGTCCCTGTAATGTACACCTTATTTCTATTTAAATCCTTAGAATAAATTCATGTCAGTTTTAGTCCTTGAAATATCGAAAAAGTTGGTTTTAATCCTCGATGCTTTGGTTTTAGTCCCTACAATATTTGATCCACACAGAATTAGTCCCTCTAATATGTGGACAATATTGATTTTAGTCCCTAAAATATGACTTCAATTTCATAATAGAGAGACTAATTTTATATGGACTAAATATCCAAGAGTCTAAAAAAATAATAAGGATAAAAAAAAAATTCCTATATTTGAGGAACTATAATCAACAAGAATTCTTTCTAAGGACTAAAACCAAAAAAATTGTAAATTAAGGGATTAAAAAGTTACTTAAGCCAGTAAACTTTCTTTCAAGTAAATGTTGTGTAGAATATAAATGATTTTTTTTTTGAATGCAACAACAGTCTATTTTCAGAAAAATATATAAAATTTAAAATCATGAATAATTTGGAATATTTATAGACACAAAAGATTTATTTTTATTTTTTTTTACAAAACAAAATATTTATTTGTTGTTGCTTTAAATAAATTGAAGTCTATTTTTCGATCTACTTCGAGGAGTATCCCACCACCAATCTGAGAAGGGGATTAATCTCCCGCGGGGGTTTGTTCGGCACCTCGATGGGTGGCATCCCTCCCAGCTGAGATTTTTTCCATACCCAAAGCACGAACCCAAGACCTTGGTTAAGTGTCGAGATACCTTTAACCACTCACGTCCACTACAAGAATAAGGTTAATTAGCGACGGAATTTTTGCGACGGCCTCAAATCCGTCACTAATTTTATGTTTTAAGCCGTCGCAAATGGTAGAAGAGATTACTGACGGAAGTTCCATCGCAAATCTGTCAGTAACGTTCCCGCCATTTTACGCGAAATGTTGGCGCCAATTTGCGACGGGCATGGCCGTCGCTAATGTGCAAATGTTTGTCCAAGGTCATTTGCAACGGCCATATTGGTTTGCGACGGACGGTACTTTTGCGACGGTCATTCTCAATTTGTGACGGAATCGTAATTTGCGACGGCCTAGCCGTCGCTAATATTAAAAGGCCGTCGCTAATTTCCAATAAGTAACTCGAACAGTTTTCTTCCTCCCTCGGTTGTCATCTTCGCCGTTTCTGCTCTACATACTGCAGGTCTGCACGCAAAAAACGAGTTCTTCTTTTGTTCACTTCTTCTTTCTATTTTGTTCATTTTTCTTTCAAAAAATTACACTACCTTCTCTCATTTCTTCTTTCTAATTTGTTCAACAAAAAAGCACCGTAAATTTACATTCATAACATCTTCTCCCACGATAGGAAGCATCGAATCGGTAAGAGTTTCCTATTTGTTCATCTTCTCTTTTTGTTTTTCGTTTTAAAATTTGTTTTGTTGTTTCTCCCGTAACTTCTCCCATCTGTTCTTCAGATTTTATAGCATGTTGTTTTGTTCTATCAACAACCACTTTCTGAGCAAATGCTACCATTTTGAAAAAGTCACTTTGGTCCAAAACTTCGAGAAAAAGACACTATTAGGATGAAAAACTTCCCTTTGCATCACTCTGTAAGCCGATTTGCATGTGTATGACCGTGATTTGTCTGAGTTTTGGAACATCACTTGCACAGTATGGGGATAAAAATGACAACTGATTTAGAAATTTATATCAATAAATATGTTTCATTTTAGTTAGAAGATGGCCTTATGTAATGGGTTTTCATATCCATGTTTTAACAGGGTCGAGGATAATTGTCAATCCTTTACAGATTTGTTAATGCGGGGCTATAGAGAGTGTTATTAGTTTCTTTGATATTAGATTTTATTTTGTATGAAGTATGCACTCTGTCAAAACAATTTGCTTTTATTTATGAATTTCATTTATTGTTTAAAATTATTATTCATTTATTATAATATAGTCTAAATTCTAATTAATATAAAAAATAACTAATGTTTATATTAATTTTGAATTTTATATTAAATATTAAATAATTAATTAAAAATAATTCATTTTTTAAATAATTAATTAATAAAAAATTAGTAAATTAAATTATTTAGTTTTATAAAAATGTGTTGCAATTTGCGACGGCTATTCCGTCGCTAATTTATGTTGATTTGCGACGGTTAGGCCGTCGCTAATTTCTATAATTTGCGATGGTTATGACGTCGCTAATTTCTCATAATTTGCGACGGCAACATAAATTAGCGACGGAAAATTGAAGTGGTCAACCTCGCTAAATTCATTTTTTCTTGTAGTGGTCAACCTCAGTTGACAATAAATTGAAGTCTATAATGTTTAATTAATCATCTTCAGAAGAAAATAAAAATTAAAGCCAATCAAATGGAATCAAAAGTAGAGTTGTCAAAACGGGTCAACCCGTGGTTGAGCATAAAAGTGGGTCAACCCAACCCGACTCAATTTCTAGTGAGCCATAAAATAGTCAATCTGGCTCAACCTACCACAGGTTGGTGGGTTATGCGGGTTGCCTCACTTTTATTTTAAAAAAAATTAAAAAAACATAAAAATAGAGGGAAAAAAAACAAAAAATTAAAAATAATGATAATATAACATAACATATCATATGTTTTCACTTCTCTCACGAGTCACGAATTTGAAATAGGTCCGAGAAATATATTAAACTTTCATTTTCTCTTTATTTCGATTAAAAATCAGTGAATGTTGCGCGTTATTTTTTTAAGGAAAAAAATGGTGAAACCTATAAGCCAACCCGGCTCACCCCGGGTTGAACCCACCCAACCCGCAGGTTAGGTGAGCCGGGTCAAAATAACCGGGATTAAAATGAGTCAGATTTTAATCAACCCAACCCATCGATGAGTCGGGTTGACTCACGGATTCTAACCCAGTTTGACAGCTCTATTGAAAAGTAACATCCTACTCCTAACAAGGGAAGACTGAGAAGGCTAATACTCAGTTAATCAGTATATAGAACACTAATTAATTATGTCGTAATTGTTTATTTTTTCCCGAATTACGTCGATCGTCACAACTTGGAACCAATCCATGAAGGACTGGACAATAGTTGGGCCGCGATAATTAGAATTGGGCCGACCAAAAGTAATGGAGCCCACCAGCAGCAGTATCAGTGCACCAATACTGTAACGTCGTCGCTTTTAGATAAGGAAGAGGAACAGGGAACCTGCATGAGTCTAAGAGAAAGCAACAACCTTTTTCCTATCGGGTTCCTTTTATTGCTTGTAAATTGCAACGAATATTGTTTTATTTTTTTATTTCAGGGTTTCTTAAAACCACTTAAATTGTGTTCTTTCTGTTTGAATCTCTTGGATTTGGTGCTGAGCATAGTTTTCAAAATGTATAATCTTGTTTCTCTAATGACCATGATTTCATTTACGAGTACGAATTAGTAAAAAAAAAAATCTAACGGAAATTGGATTTAAGTTATAGCGTACCATCAATGTTGGAACAAATGCGATGAAGCCAACAATTAAGTATTCTGCATACCATCTATGCTAACTTGCATATTCTCTTCTCAATGCATTTATAGTCACTAGTCAGCGTTATCTTTTGCTCCAATATGAAAGATTACAAATACAAATTATTCTGAAAGATATGGCTTAAAATGACTCATTGTGCTGCTTACTCTAGCTGCAATAAATCGGCATATGAAAAACCTACCTTCCTGCTTCCTGATACGTGTAAATCAAGTTTAAGGAGTGTTAGGTGGAAATAATAACGCTCAAGTTTCACGATAAAATCCTCCATTAATCATACCAAATATCGGTTCATCACTTGCAATTGAGCAAAAGACAATATAAGGTAAGGGTTAATTTGTTGTGAAACTTGAGCATTATTGTATATTTGTTGTCAATAGAAGGTCTGAATTCACATGCAGACCTGACACTGAAGATATTGCACATGGGGTTGATAATTGGAAGAGTACGGTACGGGTGGTGTCCCTTTCGAGGGGATTGATGAGTTCAGGAACTGTCTGCTATGTTAAATTTTAATATGTATAACAGTGGATTAGCATTAATTAGTTATTAAATTATAATTAAATTATAATATATCAGTTATAATATTAATTCCTAATTACGTAACCAATTGATAAAATAGTTGTCGGGTATTTACTAAAGAATGATCCTATAATGGGATGGGTCATATCTAATATTAACCCATTGAGAGGTCCCTACTCTCTGCTGGTAGGTTATAAGAATAGCCTCCCCATTAGGCATTCTCACAGTCAGTAACACAACCAAAACTTACCAGAAAGAGAGGAGTAACCCTCTCATCTTCTCCAATATTGTGAAACCGTTCATCTTCTCATCCTTTGATCTGCTGGGATGGATTCTGCAAATCTCCAAGGTATGGAATCCTCCTCTTTACTTTGATTAACATGAGAATGACATGCTATGATTTGTATCTGTATGGTATTTAGATTGTATGTTTTCCTTCATGCGATTCATAATAATTTGGAAATATAACTGAAGATGGTACACAATTTGAAGTTTATTTCATTGGATAGAATTAACAGGAATATTTACAAATAAAACAATTTTCAATGGTTGAGTGCAAGTCGTCGTCACATTGTTACTTAAGGATGAATTGTTTGGGTTTTGTCCGAGTTCGATTTTGGGTCAGTCAGACTTTATTAATCGTACGACCGATTCGAAAATTAGTCTCATAGCGGATTCAAATGATCTAAGTCATGGGATACTTCGTGGGTTCACTTAGTCCCAATAACTAATTAGGATGAAATCCAAAAAAAAATCTCAATTAAGAAATATTAGTAAATAAAACTGGCCTTTTCAGCCTCGTTTTGTTACCCAAAAAAGCAGTGGCCTTTTATGCCATTTCATTACCAAAAACAAAAAAGAACAAAAAGAAGTAATGGGTAAATGGATCAACAAATAGGCCCAGAACCACATGACAATGTTTTTAGGTAGATGACTGCATGTCAAAAGGCTCTCAGCGACTGGAACATCTTAGAATTGTAAAAGATTTTTTTGGTGACAATAATGTTTGTAAAAATTCAGAATAAAAAAACATATTCAGAATTGTGTTGTCCGGATAAATTGGGATTAGATTGGACAAAGGAGATCAAGTCAAACAAAGTGGAGAGCGGAGCCAAGGTGTAGACCAGCAATTGGGAGATCATGGGAATGTGGCAGTTAGACTAGTAGCTGGAGATAACGGGAGGAGCAGTTATATATTATACCATATATATATACATACATATATATTCGCAAGGACATTTGGCGTCCACCGTGGGACCTAGGCAAACTTTCCCCGGCCGCACATTTTGACAAATGATATCACATTCTCGGAACAAGGGCGGTGTGGCGATGATGTAATTATCCGGAGGGACGTGCTGATGCTAGAAGCGATTATCCCAATTTTAAAAAAAAAATTGGAACTCTGGAAACAGTGGAAACCAAGCTTCAGATCTGAACAATAGCAGGTGGGTTTCGGGATCTGGTGACTCCAATCAAAGTTCCAACAGGGGTGGTGGAAGAGGTGGGGGGTTCCGTGGAAGAGATGAGGAAACTGAAGAGGTTTTGGTGGTAGATTTTTTTTGTGTGCGTGTGTGTGGGTGGGGGGGGGGTGTCAGAGAGAGGGTTTGGTGATAATCCACTAGCTTATCATAATTTATCTATTATTTTAAACTGAATTTCATCAATTAAATTGAGTTGAATGCTTGATTTAGCCTCAATTAGACTTTGTTTTCCTATTTTGGTTATTTTAGAATAAATATGTGCATTTAATTAATTTTAATTAGATTTTAGATAATTTTTCTTATGTTTTACATTTTATTATTTTTAGGGACATGTGTCAAGAATAAAGAAGGAGGATTTGCATTTGCATTAAATTTTGCAAGTGAAAGAAAAGAAAGAAAGACGAAGATAATTGCTAGAGGATAGCACATTCAAAGTTTTAAATCTAATTGCAATTTCCTTGGCAGCGTGAATCAAAAATTACCAGGGGACCAAGTGATGTTTATCTCAAATTGAAATCACCAAGAGCAAATTGTGGAAATCAATTTACACGGGTAAGATTTGATAAGTTCATTGATATTTGAGATTGAACATGAATTTAAGAAGGCTACGTGAAGTCAAGATTGCCATACAATTGGAAGCAACAGGACTTGGGCCAATTTTTATTTTCACGCACAAAGACAATATTGGGTTTTGTTGGATTTGCATTGGGGCCCACATCCAATAAAAGAAAACTTCAAAATGGAATTAAGAATTTGAAGGTGTAGTGCATCCATAAAGTCACGTGAAGAATATTGTGCAAGGGCCTACAATTCAATGTACAAATTAAATAAAAGATTGGAATTGATATTTGTATCTGAAAATATTGATAAGGAGAGCAAATCATGAAGCTATCTCACGTGAGTAAGGGATGCAGATTTTAGATTTTGGTTAATCATGGAATTATCCAAATCAGATTGTGATGGTTTTTTGGCTATAAAAAGTCAGTAGCGCACAAAGGAGGGGGTTGGGTCGTTCAAGGAGTCACAGCAGTCTTTGAAAGTGCAATTTCAATGGAGTTTTCTTTTCTTCTTCTTCTTATTTCTTTTATGGCTGAGTAGTTGTTTTGTTTCTAGGATTGGGCAATGCCCTTTGACATTATTATGATGAATATTTGATTTTTCCCTTTTATTAATGTTTGATTCATTGATTTGGTTCTTATTGTGCTTTATCCATGTGAATTGACTGATCATCTATTTGCATGTCGTAGATGTTCTAGGGAGCAACTGAGAATTGAACCTAGGTATTGGATCAATAGGAATTGAACTTAGGACATAAATCACGAGAGTTAGAAGCGGTCCTTCGAGGGTACCATTGAATTACCATAAATCGTAATGGGTTCAATTTAAATACAATTACCACGAGAGTAGGAGCTGGTTTAATTGGACACGGTTCTTGTATCTTGAGAGGGAACATTAACTAAGCTAGGATGATTCACCTTCAATTGAGTTAGACATTAATAAAGGGATAGTCAATTAGAATTCATAGTTGGTCATAGTGGTAGCTTCGATTCTAAAAATATCTTCTCATATTTAAAAACCCAAAATATTTGATTTATTTTATTGTTTCTTTTATTTTCTTGAAATCTATTCACACTTATTTCTTAGTCTAAATAATTGTTTAGTTTGTGAAGTGATACTTGGTTTCCCAATCCCTGAGTTCGATACTCGGTTTCTCACCATTTTATTATTACTTGCTTTGATCCGCTACACTTGCAGGAGCCTATCAAGTTTTTGGCGCCGTTGCCAGGATTGGCACTATCAATATCATTAGTAACAAAGAAGACAGCTACTTTAGACATTTTTTTTTCTATTTTGTATATATTTGATTTTTTCTTTTGAGTTTTGTTTGTGTTAGGTGAATGCCATATATATGGACCATTGTTTCTATCTAAACAGGGAATCTCAAATTGATTGAATCATGCTTGATTGTATTATTGATAAGCATGTGAAGATATACTCAAAGGAGGAATGAAGATCCTATTTGTCATCCTTACAACCACCACCACACATTAAGCTGGATCCCGGGGTGTTGGAATCGCTTTGGGATATAGATGGTCAATGTTTGATCCAGAGCATAGAGCGTAGCAAGGAGGAATTTAGTGTCATGATTCAAAGGCATAAAATGCGTAAGAAACGTTCTCAATTGATAGCGGAGATGCTAAGTAACAACTTTCAGAGGTTAGAAAAGCAAGCTGGCGAATTTTCTAAATTGCTAGCAGAAAAGCCGCACGTGACTCAAATTGAAGAGAATGTTGTTGCCAATATGGACTTAAATGAAGATGAAGTCGTGGTGGAAGACGATTTAAAAGGAGAGGATCATGAAGCAGGGTGCAAGGAGGAATTATCCCCTGTTATTCCTTTGCAAGGGACGATTAAGAAGAATCATGTAGAAAACTCTTCCTTCACCATTCCTACCGAGGATCATAGAAATTCTGAGTTTAATAAGTATGTTGGTTTGCATGCATGTGTGGATGTTACAAAGTTGGTACCTTCAATTTGTCTATCACATTACTTGGTAAAAATACCAACTTTGGAGTTCAAGTCATTGCCTAAGCATATGGAGTATGCATTAATAGAGGCAAAGGCTCTAAGGTCACCTTAGAAAGTTATGCTTCTAATGGTTCATGGAGAATCTATTTACATAAAGGGCATTCATGGAGTTGATGACTTATCATTTGACCCGGGAGGAAGTGCGCGCATCATAGCACTTGGAGAAGTCAATAGAATCTCCTCACACTTGCTAAGTCCATCTCCACTACATAAGCCATGAGATCCAGGAGGAATGTCTTTTATCTTGGGCATCTATTGGCAGTTGTACCATAGGCAATGGGATCCTGGTGGAAGTGTCTTCATGAGTTTTTCTAAACCTTTCTCTTTTTAATTATCTTTTCTTTGCTTTGCTTTGAGTCATATGTGTGTCGAGTCTTCTGTCGGTGAGCTTGAATGAATTTTATTAAATTTAGCATAAATAGATTGCATGATAAATATTGATTTTTGATGATTTCCCCCTCGGTTTGAAAATTTCAAAATTGATCCCCATGTGAAAATTGAAAAAAAATGACTTAGAGAAATTTTGTTGTATTGCAAGATTTATTATAAGTTTAGGGTGAAGGGGTGCACACACTAGGGATTGTATCTCGGTTAAACAATTTACGAAAAATGTCCAGGTGAGGAATTTGAGCCTCCAACATTGCTTTTGAATTGTGATAATCACTATTAAGTTGCACTTTCCCGGATTTGCTTGAATCTCTTCATGGTTTGCATGTTTGTGCGTTTGCATCAAATGATTTAGGCAATTTTCTTTAAAATAGCTACTTGACCTAAAAAGAACCATCCCTAATGCATGTTCCCTAGTTAGCCACTTTGAGCCTAATAGCCTGTTGTTTCTTGATGACCTTATGTTATAAGCCAAAAATTCGGAAAACCATGTTAACCCAATCTTAGGATTTAGGAGAGCATGGATGCTTAGCAATACAAGGGTTGTAGGAAACTAAGTTTGGGGTGGCTACAAGGGTTCGATATGTTATTTTAGGTTGAGAAAAAGAAGAATAAAGGTTGAAGCCAAAGGCAAAAAAAAAAAACAAGAAGTAAAGTACAAAAATGACAAAAAGGGTATTAAAAGGAAAATGTTGTAGCACCCAAGTATGAAAAAAATATATAGAAAAAGGAATTAGAGTGAAATTAAAGGTGTAAAAAGTTTCATACTCTCTTAAATTTCTAAGGAGTTAAAACTTAGTACCTTTGTATATCCTATCTCTAGTCAGGCCCTATTACAATTTTCCTTTAAAAGACCTTTTGATGTTGCATGCATGTTTTTGTGGGAACTAATTTTGAGATGAAAATCAAATTCATGGAAAGTACGCTTAAAATGTGACATTGAGTGAAAGTTGATAACCTAGACAGTTGAGTGAATGAGTGAAATACTAAATACCCTAGTGAGGAAGGCAATTGTTTGAAGCTGGTGATATATCTTTTATGTATATGTTAGATCCTTGACTTAGATTAATGATTGCATGAATTATGGATTCTCTCTGTTTAAAAGTAAATGAATTTGGGGATTGTTTAATTGAAATGAAAAGGGGAAACACTGAATAAAAATTGAATTGATAAAATTGCATGAAATTTATGCGAAATTAATTGAGTCCATTGAGCTTACCTAGTTTTGAGTCTTTTTGAGTTTTAGTTTGCTTGAGGACAAGCAAAGTTTAAGTTTGGGGTATTTTGATAATTCTTTGGCTTATCATGTTTTATCTATTATTTTAAAGTGGATTTCATCAATTAAATTGAGTTGAATGTTTGATTTAGCCCCAATTAGACTTTGTTTTCCTATTTTGGTTATTTTAGAGTAAATGTGTGCATTTAATTAATTTTAATTAGATTTTATATAATTTTTCTTATGTTTTGCATTTTATTATTTTTAGGGATGTGTCAAGAATAAAGAAGGAGGATTTGCAATTGCATTAAATTTTGCAAGTGAAAGAAAATGAAGATAATTGCTAGAGGTTAGCACATCCAAGGTTTTAAATCTAATTGCAGTTTCCTTGGCAACGTGAATCAAAAGTTACCAAGGGACCAAGTGATGTTTATCTCAAATTGAAATCATCAGGAGCAAATTGTGGAAATCAATTTACACGGATAAGATTTGATAAGTTCATTGATCTATTGCTATTTGAGATTGAACATGAATTTAAGAAGGCCACGTGAAGTCAAGATTGCCATACAATTCGAATTGAAATTTTGGTAATTTAAGCAACATGACTTGGTCCAGTTTTAATTTTCACGCACAAAAGCAATATTGGGTTTTGTTGGATTTGCATTGGGGCCCACATCCAATAAAAGAAAACTTCAAATTGGAATTAATAATTTGAAGGTGTAGTGCAGTCATAAAGTCACTGAAGAATATTGTGCAAGGGCCCACAATTCAATGTGCAAATTAAATAAAAGATTGGAATTGATATTTGTATTTGAAAATATTGATAAGGAGAGCAAATCATGAAGCTATCTAACGTGAGTAAGGGATGTAGATTTTAAATTTTGGTTAATCATGGAATTATCCAAATCAGATTGTGATGGTTTTTTGGCTATAAAAAGTCAGTAGCGCACAAAGGAGGGGGTTGGGCATTTCCAGGAGTCACAGCACTCTCTGAAAGTGCAATTTCAATGGAGTTTACTTTTCTTCTTCTTCTTATTTCTTTTATGGCTGAGTAGTTGTTTTGTTTCTAGGATTGGGCAATGCCCTTTGACATTATTATGATGAATATTTGATTTTTCCCTTTTATTAATGTTTGATTCATTGATTTGGTTCTTATTGTGCTTTATCCATGTGAATTGATTGATCACCTATTTGCATGTCGTAGATATTCTAGGGAGCAACTGAGTAGTGAACTTAGGTATTGGATCCATAGGAATTGAACTTAGGACATAAATCACGAGAGTTAGAAGCGGTCCTTCGAGGGTACCATTGAATTACCATAAATCATAATGGGTTCAATTTAAATACAATTACCACGAGAGTAGGAGTTGGTTTAATTGGACACGGTTCTTGTATCTTGAGAGGGAACATTAACTAAGCTAGGACGATTCACCTTCAATTGAGTTAGACATTAATAAAGGGACCGTCAATTATGATTCATAGTTGGTCATTGTGGTAGCTTCAATTCTAAAAATATCTTCTCATATTTAAAAACCCAAAATATTTGATTTATTTTATTGTTTCTTTTATTTTCTTGAAATCTATTCACACTTATTTCTTATTCTAAATAATTGTTTAGTTTGTGAAGTGATACTTGGTTTCCCAATCCCTAAGTTCGATACTTGGTTTCTCACCATTTTATTATTACTTGCTTCGAAGGAGAAGGGGAGGAAGAATAAGAAGAATGAGGAGGAGGAGGAGGAGGGATAGGAGTAGGAGATGGAGAAAAAGAAGAACATTTGAGAAAAATAAGGCGAAGAATGAGAGAAGAAGAAAAGGAAGATTGAGGAGGATGAGAAGAAGATGATGATGAAGAAAAAGAAGAACATTTGAGGAGAAGAATGGGAGAAGAAGAAGAACAAGAAGGAGAGGAAGATGGAGAAGAATGAGAGACGAAGGAAAAAGAAGACGAAGGAGAAAGGAAGAAGAAGAATGAGAGGAAGAAGAATGAGGAGGAGAGAAGAATGAGAAGGAGGAGGAGGAGGAGGGGATGGAGAAAAAGAAGAACATTTGAGAAAAAGAATGAGAAGAATGATAGAAGGAGAAGAATGAGAGAAAGCATAAGAAGAAGGAAGGGGGTAAAATGGAGAAGAAGGAGAAGGAGAGGGAGAAGGAGAAGGAGAAGAAGGAAGAAGAAGAAGGAGGGGAATGAGAAGGAGGGGAGAAGAAGGAGAGGGAGAGAGGAAGAGAATGAGAATGAGAATGAGAATGAGAATGAGAAGGAGAGGGGAAGAATAAGGATAGAAGAAGAAGAAGAAGAAGAAGAAGAAGAAGAAGAAGAAGAATGAGGAGGAGGAGGAGGAGGAGGAGATGGAGAAAAAGAATAACATTTGAGAAGAAGATATAGAAGAATGAGAGAAAGAATAAGAAGAAGTAGGGGGTGAAAAGAAGAAGGGGAGTTAGAAGAAGGAGAGGGAGAATGAGAAGAAGGAAGAAGAAGAAGGAGGGGAAGGAGAAGGGGGAGAGGAAGAATAATAAGAATGAGGAGGAGGAGGAAGAGAAGAAGAAGATGATGAAATTGAGAAGAAGAAGGAGAAGATTGAGAGGAGGAGGAGGAGGAGGAGAAGAATAAGAAGGATTGGGAGAAGAGGGAGGAGGAGAGGTGAAGAAGAAGGAGGAGGAGAGAAGAAAGGGAATGAGAGAGGAAGAAGAAGGATGAGAGGAAGAAGGAGAAAGGGGTGAGAAGAAGAAGGAAAAGAAGAATAAGAAGAGAAACAAGGACAAAAGCAAGACAACAAAGAAGAAGAAGCATAAGCGGGAAGGAGAAAGTTGGTTTACTAACGGGAAGTCGAAAAATAAGAAGAAGAGAAGCGAGAAGAAGAAAACTCGGCTTGATAAGGGGAAGAAGCAGCTAAAGCAAGAAGAAGAAGGACTATGAGAGGAAGAAGGAGAAAGAGAGGAAGGATAAGAAGAAGAGGAAGAACGAGGAGAGAAGGAGGAGATAGGAGAAGGAGAAGAGTGAGAAGAATTAGGAGAAGAAAAATGAGACGAAGGAGAGAAGAAAGAAGAAGGAGAGGAAGTCAGACTAGGAAGAAGGAGAAGGAAGAAGAGGAGGAAAAACAAAGGAAGAAGGAGGAGGAGAAAAACAAAGGAGGAGGAAGAAGAAGAAGAAGAAGAAGAAGAAGAAAAAGAAGAAGGAGAATGATGCTCGGTTTATTAAAGAGGAGAACAGAAAAGAAGAAGAGAAGCAGAGGCAAAGAGTAAGAAGAAGACGAAGAATCAAGAAGCAGAAGCAGGAAGAAGTAGAGTCATAAGAAAGAAGAATGAGCAAAAGAAGAAGAATGAAAAGAAGAATATGAAGAAGAAGGAGGAGGAGGAGGAGGAGGAGAAGGATACTCGGTTTATTAAAGAGGAGGATGGAAAAGAAGAAGAGAAGTAGAGGTAAAAAGTGAGAAGAAGACGAATAAACAAGAAGTAGAAGCAAGAAGAAGTAGAGTTAGGAGAAAGAAGAAGGAAGCTCGGTGTACTAAGAGGAAGACAAAGAAGGAGAAGAAGTTGAAACATGTATGATCGGCTCAGAGAAAGTTTGATTTTATTGATGATGTTTATCAAAGTTCTTTCGGGTGTGTACTCTTTTTCCTACCCAGGGCTTTTTTCTTGAAAAAGGTTTTTGCCCGGGAAGGTTTTAACGAGGCACGTCGAGTGTTTCTTTGAAGACATCGACAAATTAGCTTGAAAAAAGCTCGGATTTACCATGGAGACATTTATAGCTCAGCTCGGGAAGAATCCGATTTACTTGAAGACATCTCTTAAAGCTCTTTCACCTCTTTGAAGCTTAGAACTTGGGGGGCTTATGTACCATTTGGATAAATTGGGATTAGATTGAATTGAGGAGACCGAGTCAAACAAAGTGGAGTGTGGAGTCAAGGTGTGGACCAACATTTGGGAGATCATGTGAATGTGGCAGTTAGACTAGTGGTTGGAGATAATGGAAGGAGCAGTTATATTCTATACCATATATATATATATTGCCATACTGTAATGACATTGGTGGTTTTATCAACCTCTATCCTTGTCTTCCAAGGATAATTGATCGAATGTTTGACTGAGTAAGCATGAAACCAGTCAAAAAATAAAACATTTGTCTTAACATTGTTAAGAAATTGATAATATTCTTCCTGAATATTTATCCTTTTTGTTCCCTTAAATTCTTGCAACAACCATTCTTTTTGGGGTTTATATATATATATATATATATATATATATATATATATATATATATGTATGTATGTATGTATGTATGTATGTATGTATGTATATATGTATGTTTGATGTATATGAAAAAAATAAGTTATTTTGTATCCTAACTCTGCTAGTTCAGAGAGATATTTTCAATAAAAGAGTCGTTCTAAATTAAGAGTTATGATAATAATTAACGATACTATTCTTCGAGTTCTTCAATTAATATTGGTAGAATTTACAAGAACAAGAATCAAATACGAAAAGAGGCTCTTTTCATAAAAACATAAAATAAGAGCTAGGCTGTGTTTTCATCTGCAGCTCTGCACTATTGTACAAGTCAACTATGATTCGTCACGTAAGCCCCACTCAACTGGGTCAATAGCAAATCATAGCTTGTCCTGATAGTTTGAAAATTCAAAATTTATAAAGACCGGAGAAATTCTAATATACTTCATGAGTATTACCTTAAAAATATAATATATGACGTAATATAATAATTGATAATATTTTATTAAATATAAAATATTGTTGAATCATATAAATCGATTGTTAAATTACTGGAAGTATTACTTTAATATATATATATATATATATATATATATATATATATATTTTATTTATAAAAAGCAATCTTATTTCATTTCATTCAAAATCAACTCGGAGATACAGGTTGGAATAAAATCAAAGACATGGTGGCTATCATAAAAACGTGACCCTCTAGCAAGAGAGTGGGCGACCTGATTTGCCTGCCTCATAATAAAACTAATCTCATAGTTTTGAAATAGATTCAGCTTGTCCTTACACTTAGCCAATATGCAACCAAAATCAGTAGATGGAGTTTTGTCTCCATAGATGCCATCCACTACTGCCTTACAGTCAAGTTCCAAGGTTACATTGTCAAAGAGAAAATGAGTCATCCAGTTGAGAGCTTCAAGCAAGCCTTTTGCCTCTGCCTCTTATGGAGTAGGGATATACTAGGAAACCATAATGACTTTGCCTTCACAAAAGCGCCAGTATGATCCCTCACACACAAACAAATTCCAAAAGTTCCCTGATCCTTGAAAATAGCCCCATCTATATTGCATTTGTACTCGCCTATTGTAACACCCCGATTTTCGCTGCTTTGTAATATCGGTAATAAATATATAAATATATATTTTTATCCGAGACTTAGAAAATGATTTTGGATAAACCAAGGTCATTTCCTTGTTATACTTATTTTCATAAGGTTACGGGGAAGTTTTTGGTTGAAAATTCAGACGAAAGTCGGTCTCTGCAGTTTTCGTGTTTTCTTTGCGATAAAAGTTTTTGCTCAGAAAACCTAATTTTAACTCGTGAACGAGATGAAAAATGTTTTTATTGTATTTACTATGATACTGGAAGTTTTGAAAAATTTAGCGTAAAAATTAAAATATTATATTTGTTGCGGGCGTATACGTCGAGATTATCTCTAGGAAAAGCCTGCGCCAGATGAACCAAGGAGTCGGCAACGGAGCTGAGATAATGGATTTGACCGACTTGACGAGCATTTATGACGAGCTTATCTGAGTCATAATGGCGTATTTATGGCAAAGGGAATTTTTGCTATGAAATGACCATTTTAGCCTTGTCTTTTTATGACAATTACAGGTCATGCCATTGGAAAATTGGACCAAATGTTATCCAAAACTCACGGCTCCTTCATCCATTCCAAGCATTTGGACACCACTTTTTCCTAGCCATAAATGAGCATTGATGTTAAGTAGATGAGTCATAGGCAAAGTCACACTCTCATCATTATCCCGAAACTGCCACGAAATTATGACTCTTATATGGTCTGAATATCGAAAAACTTTCATCATGAAGGTTGTTCATCTTTCTCTCTTCTTTCCAACGACATAAAGATCATAAAAAACGGACAAGTATATTGGGAGATATGTCCAAATTACCGAAACTGCTCTAAATTTTCATCATCTTTATCTTTTTCTCTAAACTTCTCAAGAACACTTAGAAAACCAAGCTTAATTAACCATGATTTGCAACACAAAATATCTTCTCCCTAATATGTGGTGTAGGAGGCAGCCACATCTCTTCAAAATTTATGACCACATATTTTATTAACCATGATTATACATAAACCCTAGTTAGGTTACTATTAACTATAGTTAAGTTATTATATTATTTTCTAACTTAACCTTGATCAAATAAACTCAACAATGGTTCTTTTATCTCATCAAACCACACATTTTCTCCTCACACCCACCTCTAAACCGTGCCCATCATCCACACTTGGATCATTTTCACTCATTTTCCAACTTCATCATTTTGTCTCTCTCAAAACTTCATGTTCTTCATTTTCTCTCACAAGTTCTTCACTTGTTCTTCATTTGTTCTTCATTTATCTCTAACTTAGAAACATAATCTCATGATTCTTCATTCATGAAACTTGTTCCTTAGATCAATAACCATCACTTGATCCATTTGGTTCTTGAATCCATGAACTTTCAAGTTCATCTTTTCTTTCCTTCAAATTCGGCCCATACCCATATATAACCATCCAAACCTTGTTTTGATCTTCTAAGATCATATTCTCACTTATCTAGATGATCTAAACAATTTCTATTTCACATCTCAAGTCTTTCCCCACAAAACACAAATAACTCCTTAGTGTTCTTGTTAAGATCATCTTTGTTCTTTAAGTTCTTGAATAAATCTTTTTATTCCAAGGTGAGGAATCTCTCTCTTAATCTTGATATTTTAAGCTTTTCTATTCACAACTTTTATGGATTTATGCTTGTGTTCATCATGTTCTTCATATGAGTCAAAGTTCTTAAAGCTTTCTTCAAAAATTCATAACTAATTCTAGAAAAATCCTTTTGACATTAAACCAATTTCTATGATCTAGATATAATCCCTACTTTATTTATCCAAGAGCATGTGATCAAAATCATTTTCCTTCCCTATTAACCATTAAGGGTCGAACCTAGGTAGGAAAATGGGTTTGGTGTTTTGTTGTTTGTTTTGAAAGTTAGTACTTGACTTAAGTTCTATAATACATATATAGCTTAAATCCAAGAGCTTGAATCCAACTAAATTTCCTAGCTTATTTTCCTAATATGGGCCGAAACCCTAACCCTAAAGGTTAGAGGATTTTGTTTCAAATTTTAGTCTTGTAATAAGTAATCTATGTTAGTTAAGACTCTAGTAACTAGGATCCAAAAGATGGAATTAAGAAGATAACCCTAAACCTATTTTCTAAGTGTTGGCCGAACCTAGCCCTAAAGTGTCATAGATGGTTGTTAGTTGATTAATTATAGATATGTTGTTTGTTGAAGGTGGTTGTGTTAACTCGTGGCGGGATAACGAGGATCGTCGTGTACGTATTTCCGGTGCTAGCTCAGGTGGGGAAAAGAATCAACCTATCGTCGGAATCGATAAGTAGTAGATTATATGATAATTGTGTAGGGCGAACTAAACTCTACTAGTAGTCGAGTAATCGACAAGACCAAAATCACATTGGAAACCTTTTCTGTAAAACCAATGGTGATTTGGAGATTGTAGGTTTATCGACATTAAGTTGATTTTAAGTATTTGAGGATGTTTGAATTATTTACTTTTGACTGTTTATGATACGCTGGTTGAGGTATTCCATCTGCATGTGACGTATTGGTTCGGTGTTTGAATAATTATGATTGTGAGGATGTTTGTTGTCTGTCACGGCCGTGATGGTTGTCATGGTCAGGCCGTGACATGTTCCGTTTTGTAGACTTCTTGCCTTTGTTGTCTGTCACGACCGTGGTGGCTATCACGACCAGGCCGTGACAGAGTCTGACTTTGTTAATTATTTGGTTGTGATAAATTGCCTTATATGATATTGAGATGTTGGAATATTCTGTTGATTAATGTGTTATGCATGATCTGCCTGGGTTTAATACTATGCTTAGATAATTTTAAGGAAAGATATATGTGGTTCGGGAGATTATTGTTTGGGTGAGAGAATGAATTTACTTAGAGGTGCCTAGCTTAATTAAGTTATCTAATGGATGAGATGTGACATAGAATGCGAGTTGAGTTTATGATGGGAGCTTGAGGTACTAGGTTACTATTGATAAAAGTCGGTGAGAATCATACCGTGCTTATGCACTATTTCCTATGAGAGATTAGGGAATAGTGGCGCACCGAATTATGAGGTCTTTTATGCTTATGTGCTATTTCAAATGGGGGAAATAGTGACGCATATTGTGCTGATGCACTATTTCCTATGAGAGATTAGGGAATAGGGGCGCACCGAGTTATTATTTATTATATGCTTATGTGCTATTTCAAATGGGGGAAATAGTGACGCATACTGTGCTTATGCACTACTCCCTATGAGAGGTAAGGGAATAGGGGCGCACCGAGTTATTATTTATTTTATGCTTATGTGCTATTTCCAATGGGGGCAATAGTGACGCATATTGTGCTGATGCACTATTTCCTATGAAAGATTAGGGAATAGGGGCACACCGAGTTATTATTTAGTATATGCTTATGTGCTATTTCAAATGGGGGAAATAGTGACGCATACTGTGCTTATGCACTATTCCCTATGAGAGGTAGGGGAATAAGGGCACACCGAGTTATCAGTTATTATGTGCTTATGTGCTATTTCCAATGGGGGAAATAGTGACGCATACTGTGCTTATGCACTATCTCCTGTGAGAGATACAGGAATAGGGGCGCACTGAGTTTTGACCCTAAATAGTTCTGGACTACTGACTAATGTGATAGGAGTGAAGATGACCACATCAGTATAAAGTTTTAGTTGCATGGGCTGAGGGTAGAGGATGATTGTTGATTTTGAGTGATGCGTGTCTGTGACAATTACTGTATAATTTACTATTACTCTTTTCCGCTTTTTGATGATAGAACTGTTTCTTATTCCCTATATCTGTCTGTGTGTTGTATTTTATTTCTGATGTGATCGTACGAGAAGACCCGATGGAGGAACCAATTGCTGAGGAGTTAGATGGAACTCCGTATGAACCGGGTGTTGGGGGTCGAGCTGTGATCCAGGACGATTAGAGTATAGACATGATGGCCAGTATGTCTAAGGAGTATTTATATTTCCGCTAAGTAAGTCTGTAGTGAAGTTTATATCTGTGAGAGATCCTACTGAGAGGGTACTCTTAACAGTGTTTTGGTATTGTCTTAAATAAACATGTGTGTAATTATATATATTACAACTTTGGTGTGTTTTATATTTGTAGAAGTTATATGATTATTAATTAAGTTTTAAATTTTTACGTATTTTCGATAGCGAGCGTGCGATTAAGTAAATAAATATTAAGGTTTTAATGTAATAATACGACGGGGCACATCGGGGTGTCTCACCTATGCTTGGTTTTTTCCAAGTTTCTACACAAGCATGGTGTTGCGCTGCTGTTTCCTAAGGTGTTTTGCAATTGGCTTTCTCCCACTCAAAAAGCAAGTCCTTAGCTATAGATATTGAAATTCTTGGGTCTCTAACAATACCGTCCCACACTTTCTCATTTCTTCTTCTCCAAAGGCACCATAGTATCAAGGTTATGTCTTTCACTTGTTGTATGGCCAACGTTGACAGTAGCAGAAAGAACAAAGCAAGGAAACTTTCAGCTGCATTTACGTAGCTTATGGTTCTCCATAGACCTGCAACATCTCAAACAGTTATCGCATGAGAGCAACCAAAAAATATGTGCCATTCGTTTTTAATGTTTGACTCACAGTGGGGACAAGTAAAAGAGCATTGCACACCTTTAGCCTCTCACGAGTTGGAAGCACTGGTGCAATAAGTACTTTTTACGTCAGTTAAAATTGATTTTTTTACGTCAGAATACTAACTGACGTAAATACAGCTGACGTTAAAAGTTTAACTTTTAACGTCAGTTTAGAACTGACGTTAAATATAACACTATTAACGTCGGTTCTTTAACACAATGACATTAATTTTGTCAAAATTAACGTCAGTTCTTTAACAAAACCGACGTAAATTTTGTTAAAACTAACGTCAATTGTTATCAAGAACTGACGTTAAAGGTCTTAATTTTAACGTCAGTTGTCATAAACAACTGACGTTAATAGTGTACTATATATTTTTATAAAATACTTTTAACGTCAGTCGTATGATACAACTGACGTTAATAGTATTTTTTTTTTAAATTCACTTTTAAAATATCACTCCCCTAAGCCATCCCTGCATTTAGTAAATATCCCAGTAACACAGAATATCACACACATTACAGAATTGCAAAGAAAAATGGAACAATGATCCATATGTATGCCTGTTCAAAACAATATATATTTATTAACATAGGTTATAAATGTATACTAAGTTTAAACTACCTATATCAATATCCCTTCGTGATGATCATCACGAGTGGCATGTACATCGTCCACCTGTGTCTCCTCGATTATAGTAGGCATGTTTACTGAAAAAGAAGGAGTCTCAGGAATATCAAGATTTGAATCTTCATTTTCATCACTACCATTATACATGCTTTTTCCTTGGAGAACCACGGACAACCTTTTGTTAGAAGGATCAGTGATGTAGAACACTTGTTTTGCTTGGGAAGCCATTATGAAAGGCTCATTTATATGACCTAACTTGTTGAGGTCTACCAATGTGAACCCCAATTCATCGGTTTGTACACCACCGTTACTATCAACCCACTTACATTTAAATACCTAAGACTTGTAAGCTTAGTGTAATCGAGCACCCAAATATCTTCAATATATCCAAAGTAAGGTGTCGGTGCTGTAACGGGTTTTGTGTCCTTTGCACTAGAGAAGTGCATTGATTCGGCCACGATCATAACCCCACTATTTTACATGGTACTCTTGTTATCTTGTTCCTTTGTATAAAAGGAAAAGTTATTTATATCGTATCCGCTCCAACATATGACGTTGAAGTTAGGCCCACATGCTAGCCATTTTACGTCATCAGAAGCAGTACTACCATCCTTAAGCATTTCTTCCTTGAACCATGGTAAGAAAGTCTTGTTATGCTTGTTCAACAACCACCTTTTGCTCATTCGAGGGTTTTCTTGATTGACTTTTCTTTTATGTTCAAATAAGAAAGGCTTAACACATTCGATGTTGTTCAATACAAACAAATGTGCTTGAAGCACTTCCTTCCGATCCTTCCTATTAATTCTTAAGCCATGTGTACCCATACCTTGACATCTGATCTCATCATGCCGAGGCTTAGGAACCCCTATAGGATCCGTGTTATGAAGGTAGTCCGAACAAAACTCAATAGCTTCTTCTGCAACATACCTTTGAACAATAAATGCTTCCGGACGATGAGGATTCTTCACGTACCCTTTCAAGATCTTCATGTAGCGCTCAACTGGGTACATCCATCTCAGAAAAACCGGCCCACATAATCTAATCTCCCTCACCAAATGAACAATTAAGTGAACAATTATGTCGAAAAAGGAAGGAGGAAAATACATCTCCAATTGGCACAAGATTGTAGCAGCCTCAACTTCCAAGTCATCCAACATACGGGGGTCAACGACTTTGCTACATATAGAATTGAAGAATGAGCACAATCGAGTAATGACATGTCTCACATTTTTTGTAGCAATACCACGAATAGCAACGGACAGAAGTTGTTGCATCAAGATGTGACAATCATGAGACTTCAAGCCAACCAATTGAAGATCACTAGAGACAAGTCTCTTCATATTTGAAGAGTAACCATATGGAACTTTGATGCCCTAAAGACACCCGCAGAAACTTTGTCTCTTTTTTTTTGACAAAGTATGACATGCTGGCGGCAAATAAGTCCGCTTACCATCCTCAACAACTGGAGCTAACTGCTCTTGTATACCCATAGCAACGAGGTCGAGACGAGAATTCACACCATCCTTTGTCTTGCCCTGAATGTTGAGAAGCATCCCGATCACACTATCACACACATTTTTCTCCACATGCATCACATCAATGCAGTGTCTGACATCAAGCTTGCGCCAGTATGGAAGATCAAAGAATATCGACCTCTTCTTCCATATGTTTTTCTCAACAGCTTTACCTTTCTTTTTGGACTTGCTGAATATAACATCGATGTCCTTTACCCTCTGATAAACCTGCTTTCCAATTAAGGCCGCTGGCGCTTCTTCTGTCTCTTGGCATCCATTAAAAGCTTTTTTCATCTTACGATATGGGTGATCACCTCTAAGAAATCTCCGATGTCCAAGGTAAACCGTCTTCTTTCCATGATGCAACTGAGTGTAGCATGTGCCTTCTTCACATATAGGGCATTCTTTATGCCCCTTGACACTGTACCCGGACAAGTTACCGTATGCTGGAAAGTCGTTGATGGTGCAAAATAACATGGCACGAAGCTTGAAAGTCTCATGAGAATACCCATCAACTACATCAACACCTTCCACCCACAACGTTTTCAAGTCTTCAATCAAGGGACCTAGATAAACATCTAAGTCATTTCCCGGTTGCTTTGGGCCCGAAATCATCATAGACAACATCATGTATTTGCGCTTCATGCACAACCAAGGGGGCATGTTGTAAATCACCAACAGAACAGGCCATGAACTATGAATACTACTCATGTTACCATAAGGATTCATTCCATCCGTAGCAAGTCCAAGCCTTAGGTTTCTTGGCTCATCGGCGAAATCCGGAAACATAGTATCGATATTCTTCCATTGAATAGAATCAGCAGGATGGCGAACCTTTCCATCACGTTTCCTCTCATCATTATGCCATCTAAGATTCTTCGCATCTTTTGCATTGGCAAACAATCGCTTGAAACTTGGAATTATTGGAAGATACCACAACACCTTCGCAGGAGGACCCTTTTTTCTCACATCATCAACATCAACATCATCATCATCATCACCACCCTTCACTTTGTATCGTGATAACCCACATTTGGGGCAATCGTGTTTGTCTTCATGAACACCGGTGTACAATATGCAATCATTGGGGCATGCGTGTATCTTCTTATACTCCATACCCATAGGACACAATACCTTCTTGGCCTCATAGTTACGGTCAGGCAATGTGTTGTCCTCCGGAAGCAAGTCTTTCAACACTTCAAGCAATTCCGTGAAGCTTTTATCGCTCCAACCATTTCTCGCCTTCACACAAACCAATTTTAGCACCGCCGACAACCGTGTATGAGTAGTACACCCTGGATATAAAGGCTTATCCGCATCACCGCACAACCTATCATACACATGCGCTCGATGAAAAGATTCTTGTCCAATATCACGGATCATGTCCTCTACTCGATCATCCTCCATATCTACGTCAACGTCCTCACTTTGGGAGACACTCGCCGTATTACTACTCAACAACATATCACCATGCCATATCCATCTTGTATAACTCAAGCAAATCCCTTCACAAATCAAATGAGTACGTATATCCTTCACCGTACATTTCCTCGTATTCAAACACTTGACACAAGGACAACAGAACATTCCATTACTATTAGGAACATTCATTTGAGCAAATTCTATAAATTCTCCCACCCCCTTCAAATACTCAGCACTAGTACGCTTACAAACCATCCAACTACGATCCATAACTAGATAGGTCCTGTAGATATACAAAACATATATATATCCAATATAAGGACAATACGGGAGATTGAAAACTATAGTTTTTAAAGATTAATTGCCAAGCACTGGTCACGGCCTGGCAGTGATGTCCATCACGGTCGTAACGTGCCAACTGAACAGACCATGCCATCACAGGCAGAACTGATCACGGCCTAGCCGTGATTAGCATCACGGCCTAGCCGTGATTAGCATCACGGCTGTGACAGATCAACCAGCAGAGCAACATGCACTCAAAACCAAAAACATATACGTACATTCCAAACAACTCAAACTCACGGTTTCAAGTTTCAACTACTGAGACTACAGTTTCAACATACACTCAAAACTAAAAATACAAAAATGTGCCCTAAATACTCACCAGAAATAGGTGCTCGCGTGGTGGTGGGGAGGGGAGCTCGAGTGGTGGCCAACGTTCGATGTGGTTACTGAGAGCAGAGGGACAAGGAGAGTTAGTGCGCGGGAAGGGGAAAGAGAGATGTACGTCAAGTTATTGCAAAGAATGAATGGAAAGACAGAGTTAGGGTTAATAGTGTACCTCACGGTGGTGGCGAAGAAGCCCTCGCAGTGGTTGCGGTGGAGATGAGCTCGCGATTAGGGTTCGTGTCTTTGGGTGAGAGTGAGAGTGAGGGTTGAGAGTGATTTAGGGTTGAGCGTGATGAAAAGAGAAAAGAGACGTCACGTCTGAGAGCGAAGTGCGAGAAGAAGCGCTATATAAAACAACATTTAACGTCGGTTGTGTTAAACAATCGACGTTACAATTAATTTTTAACGTCAGTTTTTTAACAAAGCGGCGTTAAATATTAATATTTTAAAAAAACACTTTTAACGTCCGTTGTTGAATACAATCGGCGTTAAAAGTGTTAAAGTAACATTCTTCCGTAATGATCTATATACGCCTCTTCTTTTCCTCTATATTTCTATTCCTTCACAAAATGGCTCACGAGACCTGTGTTAATTGAGTGACAACAGGGCATTTCGAGATAGCTAGGGATATAGGATTATTTACGTCAGCTATTTATTTAATCAAGTAAAAATCACACTTTTAACGTCAATTGTATAAACAACAGGCGTTAAAAATAAATATTTTTTATTTTAAAAACACTTTTAACTTCAGTTTTATTCAACAACCGGCGTTAACGGATATGTGTGACAACAGGGCATTTTGAGATAGGGATATAGGATTATTTACGTCATTGTTTATTTAATCGAAGTAAAAATCACACTTTTAACGTCGGTTGTATAAACAATCGACGTTAAAAGTGTATCTTCCTATTCCTTGGGCTAGCTTTTCGCACGTTTATAATATATGACTGTCAGGCCAACTCTCAATGCGCCTTGGAACATAATGCTCTTAATGATCAATTTAATTTTTTAGCAACTTACGACGCCTAGTAACTTCATCCCCTGCTCCTATAAATAGCTTCCTTCCTTCCTTTAATTTTTCTGCTTCACAATATGGCTCTGCCATGGAGATTAACTTCATCACTCTTTCTTCCTATACCTAGACTTAAAGGTCTTTGTCTTAATGGTCAAACAACTTCTGAGGTTGTGTAAATCGCATTGCATGGGTGATAAGGGTGTGTAAATCGCATTATGTGAATTGCACACACCATCATCCTTATGGAGAATCGCGACTACGAGTTCCAAAACCTCGGCTTTGGAACCAAGTGGCTGTTCAAGAATATTGCTGAAACAGATCGAGTGCACCCTTCACTCTGCCACGGCTCCAAAGTGACCGTGGATTCAGATGGAGCATCGACTTCAAATGAGGGAGGGGATGCATTCAATGTTGGAGATTCTGAGGACAGGACTGAGAAGAAAATGATGTTGAAGCAGAAACTTTTTTATATTTTAGTGATATATATCTTGCGGAAATTTTATATCTTTTAAACATGTAATTGTAACTTATGAATCGCTTCAATGAGATACGATTTGATTATACATATATAACTTGTTTTATGTTAAGTGTTTATTTATTTTAATTTGCACACGAATTTGTTAATTTACTAATTCAAGCTAATTAATTAAGATTAAAAATAAACTTTTTTGAAAAAAAGATTAGAAATAAACTGCACTATATGGAGTGATGATCTGCGTCAAGAGTGACAACAGGGAGATGACAACGAAAGAAAGATAGGAATGAGTTGATTATTTACGTCAGTTATTTATTTAACTGAAGTAAAAATCACACTTATAACGTCAGGTTTATAAACAACTGACATTAAAAGTTCTTTTAACGTCAGTTCATTAAACAACTGACGCAAATAGTGATTTAATATTTACAAAACTGTCACCGCCTCACTTTTAACGTCAGTCCTTAAAACAACTGACGTTAACAGTGAATTAATGAAGTCTGATATTTACAAAACTGCCATTGCCCCCTTTTTAACGTCTAGTTTTTGGTTAACTGACATTTACCGTCTAATGTATATTTTATTTTCCATTAGTGAAGATAGACCCTAACTGCTCTTCTATTTTTTTTTTTTTATAAAATTAGAACCCTTACCATATTTAAATTTTTTTTAAAAAAATATAGGTGAAATCAACTCCGACGCTATGTGAAATGAAAAGGCAAGTGAAATCAACTCCAAAGATAGAAAGGATTACTACTGTTTAATTTACTGTCGGAAAAATTGAAAGAGTAGTTATTATAATAAAATTGAAGATAAAGGATGTATAAAAAAACATAGAAAGGGCTAAACTAACAAAAGTCTTTTTTTTAATTAAAAAAAAAGACTATGGATTATCAATATCAAATAATTTAGTGACTGTTTGTTTCAAAAAAAATTCAACGCAAACGAAGTTTTACATGTTCCAAGGCACTTTTAAAGAAAGCTCCCTTTTGTAGCTTTGCTCAAACGCAGTTGCCAAGGGAACTTTGGGGTGATATGCAGTGGTGACAATCTTAAACAAACATAGCCTTATTATTAGTTGTTAGTTCGTTTTAATAAAGATTCATATTTATTATAATATGATCAGTATTCAACAAATATTTAAAAATTTCCTTCAATGCTATACCTACTATCTACATAAATATTCCCGAATATCAAACAAAAAGATTGTTGATCAGCTGGACAGCAATGGTTTTGCATTTGGAGGTAGCTAGAAATCTTATTGAGGATATTTTCATTGTGAACCCAAGTAGTTAATTTTGTGTACTTAGTTGTCTTGATAGTTTTGTTTTGTTAATTGAGAGAAGACACGTGGCTTCCGAGGGATGGAGATCCTCCCCAAATGCCGGTCACACTTGCTGTCACACCACTCAAATTTTGACACATGGCTTCTAATTTATAATTTATTTATTTTATAAATTATTAAGGTCAGCACTCATCTGTAACGCCTCCCTTGTGTCACCACCCACAGGCAACTGCAATCTTAATTCCCTTGTGACACGGATTGGGATTTAAGCCTCTTAATTCATCCATGGAGCACTTCCTTATGCCCTCCACGGCCTTTAACATTGACATCAACATCTCCTTCTTCGATGACCGCTTCGAATCCATATTATGCGTGTTCATCGATCTTGTTCACTTGGAGAATATGAGGGGCAGTACGTGTGATATACATTAGGAACCTCCCTAGATTTGAATGTCTATATTGCCTTATTGTCATCGTTATAGAATTTTGGTAAGGAACCATGGATTCCCTGCTAAAGAAAAAAAGAAATTTCCCATTGAAAATCTTTTACCAATTTAGTCGGCTATAGTTGCCGGCAGCGGTGAGCGGTGGCGCAAGGGTCATAGCAAAAGTGATTTCAGAAATCTGAAAAAGTGGTGATTTTTAATGAGGGGTGACCTTAATAATTTATAAAATTAATAAATTATAAATTAGAAACTTTGTGTCAAAATTTGAGTAGTATGACAGCAAGTGAGACAGGTTTTTAGGGACAGAGAATCTCCATCCCCTCCGAGGAGACGGTGATCGGTATCTATTAGGTCAATAATATATGGATCCTAGGAAACAAATACCGTACAAAGTTTTGAACCTGGTTTTGCTTCTTTTCTATAGTGAGCAGTTTCTAAGGAGCGCCAACAGGATATACATATAGAATGAGGTAGGATGAGTACGTGGATTACAACATGCAATTCAACTAAGCAGTCAGCACGCACGTGTCTTTCCAGGCTTTAATTAAAGTGTATTTTGGGACTATGGTTGCATGATAACGAGGTGACATTTACCGAAGGAGAGGTTTTAGTATAGTCAAGTTCCGCCTGCTGAATCCCAGAGAGTATGACAAAACAACTCTCAGGCATGCCTTGCGCGTGTCATCTGCGTCAGATCAAAGCTCCAAGATGAAGGTTAGTGTACGTAGAATTTGAATCATTTTCAAAAGGTCTAATAAGAAAAATATAAGAACACATTTTTTATCATATTTTTATTCAACATACTTTTTATTATTTTTTATTATTGAATGAATTTCACGTGAGACTTATCAAGACACGTGATCTTACATGAAATTAACTCAATAATAAAAAATGTGTTAATAGGAGTGTCATGAAAAATACTCCCTCTGAACCTAAATATAAGTAAAAAGTAGTTATATTCTTTGTACTCAAATATAAGTAAAAATCAATTAAATCAACACTATTAAATGTTAGTATTACAAAAATCAAGAAAATTAATCAATCAACCCAATTCTCCACTTACTTTTTTAGGAGTATTGCATATTCCCTAGACAATTAACCCTCTTTTGTACACAAATCAAGATAATTAAACTAACTTAACTAATTTTCTTAATAAGTATGAGTTTAATTTTTTTTTGCTTATAATTAGATCCGGAGGGAATATAATACTAACATTGCTCTTTAAATATCTGTTGTCGTTGTGCAGAAAGGAAAAAAGAATCAAGTTTAATTTCAATTGATTTTTAGTGTAATTTTTTTTTTTATCAATCAATTATAATATAATTTTATGTATAACGTTTAGGTCAAAATATTTTAATAACATAACAATATATTATAATTGATTGATAATGTTAAAAAATATATACTAATAATACATTTCTAAATAACAACATAGAGAAAGTGAGAGCAATTCGATTCATTACAATCAAACTATAGAAAGGGAGAAGTTGCCTTTTTGGAAAGCACTGTCAAATTGAAGCATTTGAAGTTTGAACATAGGAAAGGACCATTGAAATTAACACACAAAATAAACCTGCGAGCTGCGAGCAATTTCTCAATGATCCACTGCGAACAGAAACATGTTACCAACATAATTACTTACATAAGTAACAGGAGGCAAAAATGAGTGGGATAGAAGGAGTGAGTGTGGTCTTTTATTTAGTTGAGACTGAAAGGTCAGGTTGTGAGTTGCAGATGTTGACTGAAATAGTGTTGTTGTTCGTCACGTGGCTTGGCTTTTGGTCACGTCACCTGTGTTAACTGCGGGTGTTGCAGAGCTTGAGGAGCAAGTGCCTGGACAGCTGCACTGCACACATGATAACCTCTTTACTATTCGGCTCTTATTTACGCGTGTATACGTTGGCCCTCCTCTGCACTGCATTCTTGTTGTATGTTTCTTTTGGGGGGAAAAAATTACACTTTTATCTTTTTATGTTAATCATTTTGTTTAACCTGGTCTTTTACGTTATCTTTTTTTAGTAATAAATTATGTTCGAGCGATAAAATATGAATTTTTTTACCTTCCTGCACCTATGTGGCACACCCATACCTAACTGTCACAATAATATAGTAATTAAATTAATAATTTAAAATTAATTACTAGATACATAAATTTTTTTTACTTTTTTAATCTTTTCTCCTTGTTCTTTTTCTTCGACAAGACAACGATCCGCTGTATTTCTTCTACGGCGGCGGTGACTGGGGGCGGCGGCATTAAGCAACACCTTCACCACAACCCCCTCACGATTTGGTTGAGTCCAGAATGTGCAGAATGTCCAGAGGGTCTCAGCAACTCGTGAGTAATAAACCCTAAAAATCAACAATGAACTTTTCAAATGCAGAAACTGAACATTCCCTCAACACCAAATGCCACCTTCCCTTCCATCTCTGATCAAACAAGCAATTAATAACCATTCATTCCAATTCCAGAATTTCAATTATTGCAGATTTTTCATTTTCATTTTCCAATGATTTCAAATCGAGAGTTAATCCACTATGTCTGCATTGCAAAATCAACCACGATCCTCGCTCAACACAACACCACAAAAGACCCTAAAAGCGAAGCTTTAGCATCGCAATGCATTGCTCACGGGTGGTGGGTTCGGATTCGAATAGATCGCTCAATGCAACGCTCCTAGCAAGCTTCCCCAGCCTCGGCAGCACGTTCCACCGCAGTGCCTCCACGTCCGGGTCCGGCGCCGCCTCAACCAACACGGCGAGGCACAACGCGGCATCGATCAGCGAGTTTGCGTTCTGGTTCTCCGCGGGAGCGTCCATGAGAGGCTTCAGGAACGCAGCGGAGAACGACGGGCAACTGATCTGCGAGTACATGGCGGCGACATGGACGGATCAAACGGAAGGGTTGAAGAAGAAGAAAAAGGGTGGTGGGTACGGATTCTAATGGAGGAATCGAAGGTAAAGATGGGAACTTGGATCATCTTCTATTTTCATGCCTGGGTAAGGAAGAAGAACAGTGGCAAGGAAGAAGATGATGAACAATTTTTTATTGTATTGAATTTTCAATTTATTTGCTATTTGTAATTATTATTTTTTTCCTGTTTAGATGTCCAGTCAACTAGTTAGTTTGGTACCTAAGGGAGGAATTGAATAAATGGATTAAAAAGGAAGAAGTTGTTATACTAATTACTAACCTAATTTATAGGTTTTATTTGTCTTAAAATAAATCTAATGGATTAATTTCAACAAAACAAATAACTTAAGTGATCAAAAATACAATTTTGCCTTTATTAGGAGATTGCACAAAATGTTATATTAATTTGTATATGGATTTAATTGGTATATATTGATAGTATAAAGTTTTTATACGTAAACCAATCAGAAATTGACAAATCATTACAAATATTTGATTCATATCCTAACAACCTTAAAAGTCATTAATTCTATGATTTCTGATTGGTTGTCAATATAAAAATTTTTATACTCACAGTGTATACAATTTTTTTTTGTGGTGACGTTAGTGTATACAAATTAAACTTATATTTTTTTTCTATAATTATCTCAATTATTTATATATTTATACTTTAATCCAATAAATTGACAAATATAATAAATATGAGTTTGGAGATGAAGAATAATTAGCATTTTCCGATTAAAAAACCCGTAGAAGAATAAAAACGGTACCACCCTACAAAAACTGAAAAATTAAAATAAGGTTATTTGTATAATCTATTAAAAAGGGTTCTTCTTAAAATTTATAATTTTAAAAAAAAAAACAATGGTTTAAAATTTATAATTATTTTTACAAAAAAAAATTTGACTAGAAAATTCTGTAAGTTTTAATCAAGAAACATGACTGATGCATGCATTCACCACTACACACATACATCAACAAAGATACACACATGTTATACATTGTGAGAGAACCTCATGTCCATATATATATGGAAACTAAAGATGTAATTTAATTTAATATAATCTGAGCGCCAAAAAATATCTAATTTAATATCAGGACCTTACAATACACTACAATTTTTTTTATCAATTGAAGTGAATAACACCTTTATAATTCACAAAAATGGCATAGAACAACTGTACCTGATTTTTTTAGTGTTGTTTTGTTTGGGCTTTAGCTCCTTTATTTCATTAAAAAAAACTGTACCTGAATTGAATTAAACTAATCAAACCTGCAAATTACTTTAATATTTTACCATTGACTCACTCTTAATAAAATTCATTATTCTTCAATTTTGCAAAAGAGTTATTTCGTAATTTCGTTCATCAACTAAAGAAAATAATCATTCGTCCCGCGGCTTGAAAACAAGGTTTTGAAAACCGGACCAGCCCGGTCGGTCCGACCGGTTCAATCGGGAATCGGGACCTTGACCGGTCCGGTCAGCTAGCAAAATCGGTCCTGTGATGAAACGGTTAAAAAATTGGAAAACCGGTAAAATCGGTCATAACCGGTGGTGAACTGGTCTGAACCGGCCTGAACCGGTTTCCTTAAAAAAAATAGTATGAAAGGATTTGGATCATCCTAACCAAAACTCAATTCTTTTGTTTTCTAACATATGTGGACTAGTTGTAGATTTTGGGTTGATTTTCCCTATGAAGATGATTTTAACATATATCTTTATATTTATCTAGTTTAATTTCAAAATAAAAAAATTTGTGCTTAATAATTTTAGTTGTTATGTTGTTTTTTTGTTTGATATTGTTACAAATATTATATTAAAAATTAAAATAATATTATTTAATTATAACCGGTTCAACCACGGTTCAACCTCGGTTGGACCATTGAACCTCGAACCGTTGCATTCACCTGTTCGATGGTCGGTCCGATTTTGTAAACCTTGCTTGAAAACTGTACGGATGATAATTTTTTCTTTTGTTGTTGTGTAGACAACTTTAGTGATGTTTTAATGAAGTTAGCCGTTTATCATGGATGGAGTCAAACTTAAATTATTGATGATCAACTATAAAAATTAAAATTGATCCAATAAATATATAAGCATTTAATTTCATATAAAATATTTGTAATATGTTCCAAAATGCTAATTGTGCTAATGATCTATATAAAAATATAGAATGTTTCTGTTGTATATCACGAAAATTATCCTATAATTAAATTTATACTGAAATTTTCAGCAATTTACTATTCAATGTATGTTATAATTGACAATAAAATCCAGCTTACGTCTTTTACGAAGCATAGTCTTAACTATATTCATTACTAAAAAAGATTGCTCCATCTTTAGTTTTAAAAATATATGAACATGTGGGAATAAGAGTTACTACTATATACAATAGAATAAATTTTTACTTTTTAATTTTTACCAAGCAATGTAAGGATGTAACTAAGGATAGCAATTTGGACCCTACTCTATGGGTACCTGTAAAAAATACCATAACAGATAGGGTAATTACCTGCTTTATGGATATGGTTCGGGTATGAGTAATTACTCGCAAACAAGAGAGAGTATGGGTGCGGGTAGAGTACCCACCACGCCCCGTGTATATATATATATATATATATTGATATTTGTATGTATAATTATAATTGCATAAAAATTTCTAGGAATAAAATTAATATAAAAGTTCTAAACCTTGGGCTCGTTAGTGTTTTTCCCTTCCCTGACTTACAAGTTCATGAATTTATTGTTTTGGATGTTTATTGTGATATTTACTCATTTTGGATGTTTTTATTTAGTTTAATACTTTGGTTTTTAATGTTTCATGAGTAGATTTAAAAGATCTTTGAATGATTTTTAATTGAGTTAATTATAATGTTCTTTATGTTTTTTTTTTTTCCTTCGATAAAGTGCGGGTAACAAGTGTAGGTGTGGTTACTTATGTACCCAGTGGGTACGGGTAAGACTACTAAAGTTGCTACCCACGTGAGTATAAGTCTAGGTACGGGCAAATTTTTCAAACGCGGGTATGATGACGGGTACCCAGACCCTACCCATTGCCATCCGTAGACATAATCGGTATGAATTGTTAGTGTTTTTTTTATATTGTCTATCAATTATAAATTATCAAGTCATTTTGATTATAATTCTAATAACTTTAAAAATCATTCATACTTAGTTTTGTAATTAATTGGTTGACAATATAAATTTTTTTAGGCTCATAATGCATACCAATTAAACTTATAACTTAATTGTATTTGATATTTCTATTATGTTAGTTTTAAAAAATTATATTACTATAATACTTGTCCGTTAAAAATTTATATTATCAGTTCACTTATTTTCTTAAAACTGATAATATAATTTTTCTATATACTCCTTATAATGTGAATTTTAAAAAATACATATTTTTAAAAGAGAAATGTTAGCAGCACATTCTTCCCAATATACTATCTCCGGTCTCTATTATAAGCAAAAAAAGTCCCAAACTTTTTGGTCCATTATATAAGCAAATTTTAACTACTTCTATCCAGTTTAATGATGTTATTCACAAATTACCCTTCATTTAATACAATTTTTGTTTTCCAATGACTTCTTTTATTCCCAACAACACGAGGTTAATAAATAAGATGAAGGATAATTTAGGTAACAAACTTAATTTTTTTAAATAAGATTAACAATATTAAATGAGATTAACTAACCACCTTAATATGTATGTTTTATTTAATGCTTATAATAGAGACCAGAATGAGTATTTCTTTTCATTGGTTGAAATTCATATGGTCTCACTAAATTCAAGTGAGATCCACATGAATTAATGTGATTTATTTCCAAAATAATTAGACTCACGAATTTCAACCACTAAAAGAGAATGTATTGGAAAAAGTATATTAAAGAATGTATTATTAGCATTCCTTTTTTTAAAATAATAAAAATATCGAATATAACTAAAGTGCTGAAAAAGAAAAAAAAAAGTTACATGGTTCCCACTGAATTAATGACTTTACGCGGGGAAAGGATTATATGAAAGGATGTAAATGAGTTGATCCTTTAAAGTGAGTAATTTATTTTATAGAATAAAGTAAATAATTTTTTTTGTCTAAAAAATAAAGTAAATAATATCAACCATTAAAAAAAATTTAAAAATTGATATTAAGCGTGCTTGCATAAACCCTTACTTTTTCATAAAAGGTTGAAATTGGTTACTCTATTATTTACTCACGTGAGAGAAGCCAAATCCCAAATCGGATCAAACCCCATGCATTTACATTCCTAATGACATGTTAGAACCGCTAGCTGGTTCACACTTTCCCTGTCTTTAGTTCTTTAGTGATGTCTCCATATGACAGTGACAAATAATAATAATAAAAAAATCATAAAAAGAGCACCCAGAAAAAATCGTAAAAAACATTACTTCTGCGAGGAATAATATCTAAACATTTCAATTATATAGTTTAATCAGAGAGTCATAAAGTGATCCATACGATTCGGGTGAGAGAGTTAACGAGTAGAGTAACAAGAAAGTTTATGATTCAAATCTCACCCATTAATAAAAATAATAACATTAACATAATAGCATTTATTTATAAAAAAAATTATACATTTTAAGTTTAAGTTGAAAATAAACTTGTCTTACACATAGGTACATAACCATTTAAACCAAAACCAGTAAAACAAACATTTTTCACCTCGTTAATGAGTAACGATGAATGCTATTCTGCTATATATGGCCTCATGCTTCATTGTCTGCCTTTGCTACCTTAAATGAGTTAAACTATTTCAGTTAACATTTAACAACGAGCACAACAATTGATAAAAAAAGAAAAGAAACAATGAGCACAAGAAGAAATGGTAAAGATATAAAAGGACTATATCACTATGTGGCTATACTATTTGGAATTTTATTAGAGTATGTTTGAGAAAAACTCATTTAAGCTGTTTTATCCTCAAAAAAGTTATTTTTTTAAAGTAATCTAACATGTTTAGTATTTTGTTTAAATTTTTAAAAAAAAAACTTTTTTTTAAGGAAAAAAACTGTTTTATGTCATCTATTTTGTTTTAGATTAAGATTGTTGTGATTTATTTATTTTTCATTCTCAAAACTCTTTTCTCCGTTTACCCTACAAAACCAACTTCTAAATAAATATTATTAAATTATATAAAATAACTTCTTACCTTTTTTCTGTAATTTATTATATAAAAGTGATTTTTTTACAACCCAAACGAAATAAATTATCTTAAAATCGCTTATCAGCAAACATACCCAAACAAAAAAATATTCTGATTATAATCGATTATACAATAATTGCACTAGTGGAAATAATGTAATATACGGGAACGTTTTATGTCAGTTAACCATATGTTTGACGTTAAAAATGAGGCGGTGACAATTTTGTAAATATTAAATCGCTATTTGTGTCAGTTGTGTAATGAACTGACGTTAAAAGTGATTTGCAAGAATTATTAACACTTTTAACATCAGTTGTTTATACAACTGACGTTAAAAGTGTGATTTTTACTTCAGTTAAATAAATGATTGACGTAAATAATCATATATTCCTATCTGAAACCCATTCCTATCTTTCTTTCGTTGTCATCTCCCTGTTGTCACTCTTAACGCAAATCACTCCATATATAATGCAGTTTATTTCTAATCTTTTTTTAAACAAGTTTATTTTTAATATTAATTAATTAGCTTGAATTAGTAAACAAATTCTTGTGAATATTTCAATCTTGACACTGAAGTTAATTATATGCTAATCGAACTCTTGATATTATGCATGATTGCATGGATATGAATATTGATCTCTAATCTGTTAGCTGGACAGAATCTAAATCATTTTAACTGAATCTATCAAGTAATTTAAACATATGCCTCTAGCCGTTTCAATTATAAATAAATGGCCCATTTTGTTAAAAAATTTTGAAAGGCTCGCAAAAATATGCCTCCAGTCCCATTTATGCAATTGTATTTTAAAAAAAAATTGTCTCATAAAATTATTGGGCCGAAAAATGTGACCGACCCATTTATGGCCCAATCCGAGCTAACCCACCCGACTAACCCGCCAAATCCTAACCCGTCTAAACCGAGCTCAACTACGGACGGAATTGAGCCTAATATCATACATCTCGTTTTGGGCCAGATTGAGGATTCTGGACCCGAACCCGTCCGATGTCCAGCCCTAATCTATACTGATTTAGTACAGACCAGATTCAAGATTAATACATGAATTAATTAATAATCAGTACTGAAATTCTTCCAGCTTGATTAAATGAAAAAAATATCACATGTGACACATGTCACCCCACTGAATAATTTGAGAAAAATAATAAGCGGTAAGTTTTTTTAATTTGTGGATTTGCAAGTGGACGGCAGAAACTTATTAATTTGCAAAAGTGAACAGTGGAGGAAGGGAACGTGGGGTGGGCGAAGAAGGAGGTGTTATATTTGCACAAGTTGCAGTCTTTCGGACGCGCGGACGCACGTAGGTAGTGTCCACGCGTCCCTGATGCGATTATGGGAAACCTCAGATGTTGTGCAGGCGTCAATCGAGTTTGACGTGCCGTCCTATACGTGTCCTAATCTCCGTTACGTACATCGTTTTCATTAGACACCTGGAACAAACATAAGAAAGCAAAAGAAAGACTCTCACTCTCAATCACCCCTCTCACCCCTTTCACCTTTTAACTTACAAGCTATGTAATTTATACAACTAACATCGAAATCCAGATAACACCAATTACATATATATATATACTTTATTTTAAAATATAATACATCTCTATTTCACCTACATTCATATTAATGTAATATGGGTGTTCATATTCAAGTGTTTAAAAATATAAGTATTAACATAATAATTATATATACTTTATTTTGAAATACAATACACCTCTATCCCACTCAAACTCATATTAATATATGATATTTATATAAGGATCCATAATCAGGTGTTAAAAAACATAAATGTTAACATAATAATAATAATAATAAGGTAAACCGTAAACCACACAATTTTACTTGATTTTTTTTCCCTATAATCACGTTGTTCGTAACAAATATCTATATTTGTTGGCAACCTCAACAATATTTAAACGTTATCTCCTCCTGTCCAATTTTTTTATATACAAGAGTAAATAGTCGAATTCTTAATCACTTATATAACAAGTCTAAATAGTTTATTATGAGGACCAACCACATATTGGTACTTGGATTATTATTTTATATCTATATAATCTTATCATTTATTATTGTACACAATCTATTAATCTAATATATTTTTCTATAATTTTACTCTTATTCTCTCACATAAAATAATATAGACGTGGCTTATTACATAACATAAATTTATTTAATTATTTATAATATTATTTATTAATACATATTATTTCTTATAATTGAATAATAAGATGACAAAAATTAAAGTTTTGTAATACATACATGTAAAAGTCATTTTCCTCTTGAATCCCCTCCCACGTTCACCATCTTGTCTTTTATTCATTCTCTTCAATTTTAATGCTTTCTTTATTCATTCATTTAATTCAAGTGCATAGCTTCTAAACTGAAAATCAACTTTTCAGATATCACCTTTGTATCTTAAAAACATTTTAAATTCATTGAATAACAAAACAATTAAAATAGATTCTTATTAACCACTAGCTTAAGGATACTTATTAAAAAAATAAAGATGAAAATTATGTAGTGGAAGCGGTGAATTTATTTTTTTCAAAGTTTAAAAGTTAAAATCCTTAATATAAAATTTTTATCTTTTAATTTTTTTAACCAATATTATTAGGACACTACTTAATAACACCCGTTCAAATAATAATTGAGGCTTTTGGTTACGAAGATGTGAAGTGTGAACAACAATGGAGATAGAAAGGTACTCCCTTAGGTCTAACAACAATGGGAGATAAGAAGGTACGCTCTCTGATCTATATTATAAGTAAAAAATCTTAAATCTTTTGATTCAATATATAAATAAATTTTATTTTTAAAATTTATTTAATTAATAATATTATTCTTAATTATACAAGTAATTTCTCATTTCCCAAAAAGATAATTTAAATAAAAATATAATTTTTTAATCAAATTAGATAAGATTAACTAATTTTTTATATATATATAAAAATATATATATGTTACATTAATTTTTTTTTATAAAATGGACAGAAGGAGAAGTGTATTCTAGGATGGGGCCACGTGGTAACATCCATCGGACGAGTGTGTTGAGAGAACAAAAGCAATAAAAGAAGGTGAAGGGGCGGGGGAGAGTAGAGTATAGCAAAGGAGTGGAAAGCAAAGGGCGTGGGAAGTTATGATTGGACCACGCAGTGCGTCATTACGAAAAGGCTTTACCACGTGTTGCAATATGAAGACAGATGGATGAGATGAAGGGTTGAGATTTCATGTTGGTTGGACATCATACCAACTGTAAGTGTCGGATGATGCCCGTGACGGTGACGGGCAGCCTGCCCGTGATTTAACTGTGGCCCCCAGCATCAACAGCAGCAGCAGGTGGCTTTTCCTTTCCCCCTCTCTCTACAAAAGCTTACTTCAACCCCCATTTCTAATGGTCGTTCATTCATGCAATTGCACAACACAACACAACTACGCTACCTACGCTTCCCACTTTTTCTTCTATCTCCCTCCTTTGCCTTTTATTATCCCTCCCTCCTTCCTACATAATCACACACAGTGAAGATCAAATCAATCTTGTGCTTAATTAATCAATTTCTTGTCTAGCTAGCTCCTTTAATAGAAAGATTTTAAACTAAGAGTTGGTAGTTAAGTGTTTTGGAATTAATGGCTGGGATTTGTTGTGGTGTTGGGGAAGGAGAGACCCCTACTCCAATTGACCCAACCACACGCCCTATCAGTCGCCGGAGTCTTGACCTTTTTCCTTTAAAATACATCACCGACATGGCGGTTCCACCGCCGGAGAGTACTAGTCGCAAACGCCAGAAGCTGGATGCGAAGCCACGTCACTGCGACAACGCTGTCCAAAATTCCAAATCCAAAAATGTTACTGCAGCTAAAGAAGAGCGAAACAAGGGAGTCGGCCAAGTTGTTGTCTCGCTTTCGGAAATTCCCACGTTAAACTCAACGGTCACTCGGTTGGAAAACGAGATTGTTGAAGAAGAGTGTCCAAAGTACGGGGTGACGTCGGTGTGTGGCAGAAGAAGAGACATGGAAGACGCTGTTTCGGTGCATCCAAATCTAAATCAAAATAAAAAACGGAAAAGGTTCCATTACTTTGGCGTTTACGACGGTCACGGATGCTCACACGTAAAAACTCGACCCCTTTGTGTTTTTGTTATTAACAAAGCAGTGGATCTGGTTCTTAATTGTGGTTTTGTTTCAACAGGTAGCAACCATGTGTAAAGAGAAACTTCATGGGATTGTGAAGGAAGAGATTGAAAAGGAAAAGGAGAATTTGGATTGGAAATCCACCATGGAACAGAGCTTCGCTCGCATGGATGGGGAGGTGCAAGGTTGGAGCCAGAACAGTCACACCCTCACTTGCAGGTGCGAGCTCCACACACCTCACTCCGACGCCGTCGGCTCCACCGCCGTCGTCGCCCTCCTGACGCCGGATAAGATCGTTGTCTCTAACTGCGGCGATTCACGCGCCGTCCTTTGCCGAAATGGCGTTGCCATTCCCCTCTCTTCCGATCACAAGGTGAGTCTTGCTTTTTCTTTTTTATTTGGTAATCAATGGAATTTTGGCGCGTGGATGGAACGCGCAAATCATTTGCTTTGATTGTGCTGGTTCCACTTGGTGCGTAGTGGGGGTGAAAAGTTAATGTTTGTGTCATGTGACCTAACCCGAATCCGTTTTTGCAGCCCGACCGACCCGACGAGTTGCTCCGGGTGGAAGCCGCGGGAGGGCGCGTGATATATTGGGATGGTCCTAGAGTGCTTGGGGTGTTGGCCATGTCAAGAGCCATAGGTAAGTACTAAGTAGTGCGCACGATAACAAACTTTACGAACTAGCGGCCCATTATAGCAAAGGAGGTTTCTGAATTGTTAAGGTTGTTGTGTTGTGTTATGCAGGGGACAATTATCTAAAGCCGTATGTGATTTCGGAACCTGAGGTTACGATAACGGAAAGGAGTGTGGATGATGAGTGTTTGATACTGGCGAGTGATGGGCTTTGGGATGTGGTGTCAAACGACACAGCATGTGGGGTGGTGCGGATGTGTCTTAAGGCGCAGCATAAGCCCACCTCGCCGCCGGGGTCTCCGGGCAGTGAAGTGGCGGCGGACGGCTCCGACAAAGCGTGCTCCGATGCTTCAATTTTGCTGACCAAGTTGGCGTTGGCAAGGCACAGCTCCGATAATGTGAGCGTGGTAGTAGTTGATTTGAGGAGAGATAAACGACTACAATAGAATTGTGAAGGGGTTAGGCTCTGCTCTGCTGATTCCATGAAATTGTAGGGGAATTGTAACTTTGGGGAATGATCAACAAATTATAGGAAATTTAATTAATAGCAGTGAGAAAAGTTAGTGTCAAACCAAGGTTTAAATCGGTCACTTGACACACTTTTCTTAGTCCATAATGGGATCTATAATTGGATTCAGCTTTTGGTCTGTAATTTTACTGCAAAATTAGTGTCAAACCAAGGTTCTATCTTGTTTTGGTTTGTTGGTTGCAGTACGTTTGTGCTGTGGAAGAAAAATTGGAACGATAGGAGAATAATAAATAATAAAAACCTGGAGCGATACTTGCGATTTACTCAAATTTTCAAAACCGGACGCTTGATCTATATTTTGGGGTCCATGATTATAGAAGTCGTATCTCTATCATAATCATTAAATAATAGCCAAAGTAATTATCTATTGAACACAAGGGTTAAATTGGAGATATTTTTCGTCTGAACTCGTAGACAATTTCCGCTCTTTTTTTTTTTTTTAATCATGATATATGGATGAAGTATATTTAGTATTGTTAAAAGTGACCAATGTCAAATTTTTGTTCATCGCTTGAGCTTCGAGTATTTCGCTACACATGGGATTATTGAATATTCACCTTTTGTATTCGCTTGTTGGATTATAGTGAGGCTTTTGGGATTTTTACAATGCAGCGTGAAACATCAATATTATGACTGATTTTAAAGTAAAAATTATTAATCATTGTTTTCGTGACGTGTACATCATCAAGCAATGAAATGATTCCTTTTCTTTCGGTCAACATCTTATTCGAGTGATTCCAATGGAATGGTTGGTAAATTGATTGCAAACTAGTAAGTATCTACATATATTTTTCACAAGTATTTTAAAATTTTAAAAAATATACAATAAATAAATTAAATTAAATCTTAAAAAAGTAAATGTTTAAATCTAAAAAATCTAAAAGCATAGATTAAAGAAAAAAAATATTAAATTTGAAAAAATCGTAATTTAAATTTTAATATTTAGAAAAGGGAATAAAAATGGCATAAAATGAGGATAGTCTAATAAATTTAATTATTTGTATACTTAAATATAATATATAGGTGTAAATTTTTTTTTTAAAAAAATCTTTCCTGAAAAGGAAAACAATTAAATCAAAAGTAAATAATCCCCTATTTCAAGTTTTTTTATTTTAAATAAATTAATCGCAAAATATCCTCATATTCATACTGCCTAAAGGGTGGAGCAAAGATAAAAGTTGATAAGTACAAGGAAGGGAAGTGAGATAAGGAGAGAATGGAAATAATTCAAGAGAATTAAGAGGCACACAGAACTACAGAAGAGAAGAGAAAGAGGAGTGGGAGCTGAGAAGGATTGATAGGAATACGTAGGAAAGGAAAGGGAAATGGACCCTCCGACTGCCCCTACCATTCTACCACCATATCTTAAGTACAGTGCTTATCCTGTACCCGCTGTTAACAAGCTAGTCAATTCCAAAAATCCCATTCCAACTACCAATAGGGCATATTTGCTATGGTCCCCAAAATAGGGATTCATCCGTAATCTTTCTGAATCCGCCGAAGAATACTCAGGTTATATGAGCTACTCGTATCAAAAACACTCAAAGATGTAATTAAGCACATGACATAAAGATTGTCTATTAGGGACAAATCGTGGATTCTTCGGCTAACCATTATTTGACGCTCTGGTTGCTCCATCTCCTCATGATACTCGACGAGAATCATTCAAGAGGAGTAGATGAGACTTTATGAAACCACATGTACAGACTACTTTATGAAACCCTAAAGTGATATAAAATAAATTATCAAAAAGTCGAAATTTAAAACCTTCAAGATGAATGAAACTCCTACGTGTACTCCATGGCAATGGCATCAAATTCAGACTTTGGGAGAGGTATTTGAATTTGTCATTTCTACTTATTTTTTAGTTGGAAAGGGGCAAAGGGCAATTATAGAAGGTGAAGCTGTCGTGGATGGATAAATACTATTGCTCTCGATAATAATTCATACCAAAGGACTACAGTTTCTTTTTGGTACTCGACCTTCAATCCAGCAAAGAAACAAAAGAGAGAAGAAATCATATATGAAATGTAAGGGTGGCAAACGGATGGATCCAACGGATTTTGATTCGGATTATAATGGATCGGACAAAAAATCATCCATGATTGATTCCATAAAAAACCATCCAACTCATCCATTAATCATGGTTATATGAATGGACATCCGATCCATCCAAAAAATATACATAAAAAATTGTATTTTAACAATTTTTACATACTAAATATTTTCTCTACTCTACCAAAAAATACTAAATATTTTTTCTCTCTAGAATTTTAAGGATATTAATTAATTACATAAATTTTAGACTAAGCCACCTTAAGATGAAATGGAGTTAGCAAATTTTAGACTCACAAACAGCATACTAGTAATAATCTCATTCAAGCAAATATAAAAGGTGGAATAAAAAAATTAATAGAAAAAGAGGGGAAAAAAGAAAGAAAACCAGCAGGGAAATATTTTAAGTAAAAAAAGAAGAAAATCAAGAAGCGGTAGTAAGAAAAAGAGGAAAGATAAAGAATCTCACGTTTAAATTATCCATTTTATTTTCTTTTGTTTGATCCAAAGGATTATTAAAAAAAAATATTGAATGAATTATTAACCATCTATTAATAAAAACAATTTATCTCATTCAATCCATTTAATATGATTTTAGTGTGAATGAACCGGATATATAATTGATCCGTTAATATTTTTGCCACCCAAAATGAAATGTCTCATACGAGAGAGAGACACACACACACACACACACACATATATATATATATATATATATATATATATATATATATATATATTTGTGACCGAGTTGGGTTTGATGCTTATATCATGGGATGTATGACTTTTTCTTGTTTTGGTCTCTTATTTATTTATTTCAGTTCCTAGGTGGATTCGAGTAACGACTCTGTAATGCCAATGTTGAATAATTTGAAGCTTAGCATTTTAGTTACAGGAGTTCTTCCTTTTGTTGTTGGGTTATTCTTATATATCGATTTGGGTATCTCTTATACCATTTAATCAATATACCTTTAACTTATCGAAAAAAAATATATGAAATGTCAAACGAAAAAAAAAAACCTTTTATTTTATTTATTACTTATTAAATCATTATCTTTTGACTTTAACTAAGTATTCTCACATGGATTGTGATGAGATTAACCCTTAAGCACTGACATGATTAGAAGATTCTCTCAGTAATTATCTTTTTTAAGGATAGTTTTTTTCGATTTATAAATTAAGTAAGGATATATCAAATAAAAATTGTGAAATCCGATTCTACAAAGATATAAAATCTTCTTTACAGCTAAATATAACGTAAAGGAGTAGATATTTGGATTCGGTTGCACTAATATTCATACAAATTCAATACGTAAACATGTGGTGCCCATTAGCACACAAAATCAAACGTGGACACGTAGCATTGGTCTCTTTTTTTTAGTGTCACCATCTCTTAGGTGGACTGGATTTGCTCAGATTTGATGCCCTTTTGGTTGGGACATGGACTAATTCCATCTAGAAATCCTTTTTTTTTTCTTTTTTAAATATTTCCTGCTAGAAAACTGAATTTGACCTAAAATTAAATTGCTATAATACTCTAACATGTTTTTAAGCTCGATTGGCTTACCTAATTTGGAAATTAGCATAAGATTTTCAAGGTTTCTTGATGTGAGAAAGCCCAAGGGACAAGTGTTGTAAATTTTAATATATTTAGATAATAATCAAACATTTATAATGATTAATACTTATAATTAGTCAAGTAGTGTAAAATATCTTTACGTATATAGGTCATAACAATTCATGTATATCCTGCTAAAACACTTATTAGAAATTGTCAATATAATATTTTAAAATTAATTTTTATTTTAAATAAGTAAAAATTAATACGACTTCTTTAAATACTCAATCAAATCCAAATCGAATCCTAAATATTGGACATTCTTTGATGTAAATAACTATGTAAATATATATCGATAAACCGAATTATCCAATCCAATCCAAACCGCAGATTTTTATTGATCGGGACGGATCGATTTTTGAAGGAAGAACTCATCCATTCCAAACCGTGATGTTACTTTATCACGATCTATTTACTTTTCACAAAACTCATCCAACTAATCCGGCTAACACCCCTAGTTGTCACCCAAAATGTCAAGGTTTTTGACCAAATCGATTCCTTTAGAAATTATTTATCAATTCAAATACACTAAACTATTTATCAATAGGGGTCGCTTAACACGGCATATTTTATTTTTTTCACTCGACGGTCAAAGGAGCACTGCAGATGAAAGCTCAAGGTGCTACTGCAGACGGCGCCACCACTTAACAAAAACTAGAAAAGAGAGGCTTGACCACAGATGGCACCTTCAGTTGGGCGCCAGCGTTAGCATGCCTCCTCCTAGCTGGGCCACGTGGCACCGCAGGGCTCCCCAACCCCAACCAAAAATCGACGCCCGCAATCCTTAAAAAGGCTGAATAACGTTAATAATTTTAAAGCGAACAATTTACAAAAAATTATACTATGTGCGATAAGTAGGAATACTTACGATAATGAGAAAGATCTATTTAAAACAACAAGAGTAGAATAAAAAAATCAGATACCTAGTGAGTACAATATCACAGAAGCGCATAAAAAATAATAGCAATAACAATTTACACCAATAAATATCTATCAATTCATTTTCACAAAGAAATTAACAAATTTACAAATTAACTTAATATATTTTATTAACTTACACGTTAAATTAACAAATTTAATTAATATCTTACAATCATTTTATTATTTTTCATTATACTAATCATGCTCAATCCCCTAAAAAAAATCCACGCAATCCTTTTATTAAATAATTTTAAATTCATTCACTACAAGCATCGCTTTTTAAAAAATGAGTACCATCACCCATCACAAAGTTCTACGCCGGGATACTACCATGTGATCTTCGAAAAGTTTTGAACATGGCAAGCAAAGATTGCTTAGTCGAACAACGTAAATAAGATTTTGAATCTATGAATTATCAATGAATATATTTTTGGGATATTAATTATATATATTATATGATGGTGGATAATTTTAAGTATTAAATATATGTGATGAGAGGGAAAATAATAAATATATATATATATAATATAATATTGTACATAAGTGATACATTTATCATTACCATTTCAACGCAGAATTATAATTCCCGTACCGTGGGTGTTTTAAGCCAAGATTATAAAGCCTGGTAAAACGCCACACCAACCCCCACATACGTATAAGCACCACAACCTGCACGCTACATACGATCCATCATAAAAGCCTTTTGAATTTTGTTAAATATGAGCGGTTGAGTTTGCCTTTATTTAATGTCATTATGAGATTTTTCAGAACACACCTACGTACAAGCACATGCATACGTTGTATTTGGCTTTACATTTCGTTTGCAGCCTCCTACTGACCCGAATTATATTTAATCACACATTCCCTATATTTATAATATAATTTTTTTGTCGCGTAGGAAATATTTTAAAATTACAGTGACTTTATTTTAATTTTATATATGAGGTAATTTTTTTTCTACCGCAATAATTCTGATGAAGTATTTATTGTTGTAAAATTTCATCGCTATTATTTTTTTACGCCTCCATATATTATTTTTACTCATTATTACGGGATTTTTTTATTATCATTGCTATTTGGTGGTTAAATAGATACTTTATAATTAATTATTAAATTCTTAATACTTATAGCACAGTAATTTTTTTTAGAATTCTTCTTTAAATTACTGGCATGGCAAATTTTCACGGAGTTGGGTCTCTCAGGCCACACGGTACACTGCAGGGAGGTGGCCGCTACGAACAATTCAGGGTGACGCCCTCCTTTGTCTTTTTTTTTTTTAGCACAGAGTTAAAACTTACCCCAAGCCGTCTTGACCCGATCAGTTGTAAAAAAAATAAAAATAATGTCATGTGGCACTCTCCGATCGGGAGAAATAATTTACAATAATTCGCCCGAAAAAACAAAAAAAAATGATAAATAGGTTAAAATAATCACCTTTAAAAAAAACCAAAATGTTCTCATGAGATATTTTTGAAAAGCTACATGATTGCAGCAGTCAATCCCCACTTTCACAGTTCAACTGATAAGCCAATCCAGCTTTTGGACATGGGTTTTATATTAATCTGATTGGTCCACTCAATTTCTAGAAACGAGAAGGAACAATTTGCAAAACATGAAATTAGATCTTTCCAAATATGCAGAAAAGTAATCACAATTTTTTTAGACAAAACGATACATCTTGTGGGATTCCTATTTCAAAATCTCTATCAGACATGACAACAATATTGAATGATATTTCTTTTTTCCGGGTAAAATCTAGATTACATATTTTTTTCTTAATTCCTTGTAGCAGATACTATAAACCCATTTTATAATGTTTTTCGATAGGAATTTAGTCACTTTCTCGTATTGCTTACGACATCTATTACCAAGATCTGGCTTTGGAGTTTTAAATGGATCACATCATTACATTTATTTATATTTATTTTACAACCCAAGTATCTCACATCTCCAACCCAGAGACTTCCAAAAGGTTCTTAAATGGACTCCACTAATAATTATGTTAAAAAGAAATTGGTATTTAAAAAAAAAAAGCCAAGCATTCCAAAAACATCGATGCTTGTGGGAAGCACCCCTAAAAAATGGGGTGTTTGTTAAGCACATGCTCCAACGGTTCCGGAAATGTAGCACCGATAATTGTATAGTTAAGCACCTCAAATTTTTGAGCAACAAAGATGCACTTAGAACTCAAATAATTCCACATTTATATATTGGTTTTGCTCGCTTAACATAATAGTTTTAGTTTAATGTGTCCTGAAATGATGTTTTGGTGTGACCAAAGTGTTGTGAGGATAAGGTTAAAACAGTAACATTAAGTATGCTAAGGACACGAATAAACCATATTTCAATCCAGTGTTTGACATGGATGAATATACATTATTATTACATTCTATCCTCATCAATCATATCTTATTACGTAAGTTGAAATTTCTTATAATTTTTAAAAATTATAATATGTGACAAGATATGATTAGTAAAAACGATATGATATATCAAAATGAGACATTAGATCATCATCGCATAGACTCGGATAAGATATTTGCTTAGATAATGTTATCCTATACAAACTTTGGCAAAAGAATCAACTAATATAATTTCTTATTTTCCTCAACAGCTCACTGCAGGAATGTCCCAATCAACAGTAAAAAATGGAGAAAAGGGAGTGACAAATTTTTATGCAGGCAATTAACAGGAGCTAGCCAGGTACTAATTGAGAAGAAAAATGAAAAAGAAGTAGTATGCACATGTTCTAATTGGTGGGGGAAACGCACACGCTTCTCTAACATTGGGTGGAAATAAATTAGAGAAGGCAGAACCATAGGACGTGCTTATTCCATAGACCATAAACATGCTGTTACAAACTCAACCACGTATCTAAAAACTTCCACGGCTTTTATGCTGAGGTTGACTATGAATGTTCCACTTTTGATGATTTCCTAAATATACTATTCATAAGGAATGATGTTGTAAGCAATGCAGTAGTGGGGGAATAAAAATTGAAAGACCATTCATCCAAAATTTAAAATTAATAAACAAAAAAAGCATTTGACGAATTTTGTTTTTACTTTAGAGCATCGGATTCTGGTAGAATTCATGTCAAAGACAAAGTAGAGACAATAACACTATCCAACCTAAGCAGTTTGCTGCTTAATCATTAGCAAAAATTTTCTGGTCCAGTGGTACATTTCATACAATAAAGAAGGAACACCCTCCCTTATAAAAATCAATTCTCTTGATGAAAGCAACCTTACTTTCTTATTCTTCTTGCAGAATTTTTATGGTAATCTCATGAGAATAGTAATCAGGATGAATGATCAAGCATTTGTTAAGTGCTGATTCCATATGAAATATTTAAATTAATTAACCAATAACTAGCAAGTAAAATATTTGACAACTCATCTTAAGTGACTTACTATAGAAAAGAAGACAGATACCATAACATTCCCCTATAGTGAAATGACACCTATGAGTGAAAGAATTGATGCCTTCAAATCTGTTACTACCTCAGCTTCACTCCAAAAGAAGGCAAGTAGAATATTTTGACAAGTTGGTGGGCACTGGGCATTCAGCTCAGGGCATTTGGGCCTAACATTTTAGCCCAAAGTAAAATCTAAGTTTAAATGCATTTTATTTTTTATAAACATTTTTGGGCTTAAGGGGTGTTTGATTCATATTTATGAGAACGTAATCACTTACTTTTTAAAAAACTCATCAATTTTTTTATTAGTTGTTTCGAACATAGAATTAATTAATCTAAACACACCTAATTTAAGGTTTCATGTAGTGAAAAAATTGCCGAGATCACGAGTACAGCTTCAACCATTGTTAAATATTTAATTTTTCAACATAAACAGGCAATATACTAGTAAATTTTTAAAAAGTCAAGCCACGCCAATTTGTTGAACTCAGGTATGGATGACAATTGGTCGATCAAGTATTATAATAGGTGAATGAACTTTCTACTATTTTATCCAAGTCCAACAAGTTTGTTTGGCTTTCCGACTTATTCAGTTTCCTCATTATTTATAAAGCCATATTTTATTCTAGCTTTTGTTTTTTCTTTGGTAGAAAGAAGACATGACTGTTTATTAGAAATTATTGCCATAAGATCGTACAATCATAGATCATATAATATCATGAAAACATGGGCCCATCCTAATATCCACAAATCCAGGACAGCATGATGACTTCAAGGCTGGAAAAGACATGGATCAGTGGAATTATAAGACTTATTTTGTGCCTTTGATAAGTAAGCTCCAATAATGTCCCGCAAGACATAAGTAAACGTAAATTTTAAGCTTACATTAGACTTGTAGGAAAGGGGATCCTAATATATAAATCAAAAGAACAAAATGTACATGGTCCGAGGATTCATCATAGCACTTATAGTAAAAAAACAAGTGTAGTATCCCACCATATGAGACAGGGGAAAACATTGGTCGTGCGATTTGTAATGCTTCCAGATTCTATATGGTTTCCACCGTCAGGTATGTTTTAGATCTGCTTATCTCATTTGGTTTCCAATCCTTAACTAAACCAATTTCAGAAGTAGATAAAACAATGGCAGAAGGCATTCACTAAAATGCTTGTCATGGTGTGTTAATGACAAACATGGTCCTTCTATAAAATAAAATTGACAAACATGGCCCAGAAGAGAGACTGCAAACTGCATAACTTTTGAACAGGGGAGTTGATAAACACAAGCATAAATAAATATAAATAGTTTCAAGTAATCCAAAATTGTTGTTGTATGCTGCCATAAGCATACTTTGTACTCTTTCAGCAACTAGGCAAGCATTAAAAAGATCCTTACATATAAGTAACTCAAATATTTCAGTCTACTCTACTTTCTCAACAAGATGGAATGAATACCGCTGAATCATATGAAGACTTGTCAGTCTAACAACTATAGCCTCCATGTAGAAGGCAACTGCAGTTAAACTTTCCTACCAATGTCCCCATCCAAAATTGCATGCCTAGTTAAAACAATCTCTTTCACAAGATTTCTGTAAGTGAACGGTCTAACAGCTGCTCGCAAAAATAGCTCCGGAGGAAGTTTGCTCTTCTTAATCTTTTTTCTCCATGGACCAATTCCAACATATTTCCACTCTGCTGGACTAACCTTTGCTCGCTTGGCTCTCAAGGCAGTTTCATCTCCATCGACTGAATGTGCTGTTTTTTCTTGTGTTTCCATCATCTCCAATTGCTTATTATATAACTTCGAAGAGAACTCAACACTCCTCTTTGCCAAATTTTCCATTGCTTCTGCACTACTTATTGCTTTCCAAACTCCTTCTGCCAATTTTTCTTATCCTCTTCCATGGCACGAAATTGACCATCCCCATCTTCTTCCATGTCCATAACTAGATCTTGGTCTTCGTCGTCACCATAGCTATCAAACTGCTCTTCCTCTTCCTCCTCCTCATCAGCAAAGCCAAGGTCATTGTCACTACCTTCATCCTCAATCCAATCTAGAATCTCAGTTTCATCAGGATCATCAACATCATCATCATCATCATCATCAGGAGCATCACATCCCAGCTTAATCTCTTCCAACTTAGCCTTCCCTCCTTAGTATATGGATGCAACAATGGCACTGGATGATGGGTCAACAAAAACTCCAAACATTTTGACTTTTTCTCATCGCTCAATTTCTCATACGCATTCACCACATCATCAACAAACGCCTTTTGATTCACCTTCACGATCTTACACAATCCACCAAAATAAGTACATGTATCAACAGTACCATCATCATTCTGTAACTCAAAAAAGAAAATCCTGTTCTGTGTTAGGATCAAGAAAGCGGAATTATTGCTTTAAAAAAAGTCATCCTGTGGCTCAAACCTACACTGGAACACTGGCCGCTTCACATAGATAATATCAGGTCTCATCCAAGCTGCACATTGCCCTATCAATGACCTCGCCTTGCTCCCAAGTCTACCCATCAAACTCCATTTATCTAATCTCTGCTTACCAGCTTCAAGCACTACTTCACTAACCAATGTCCATTGCTGCCAAGGAAGCTCTGAAATTCTCCACCTTGGGTGCCTTATGAATACCCAAAAATACCTTAATTTACTTCGATCCAGCTTCTGCACTTTTTCACCAAAAGCTTTAGCCATTTCAGCCTGCTCAATTTTCTCCCATTCCTCATGATCCCTCACTTCACTGATTATTGACACACACTCATCCGTAAACCGGCCGCGAATCGGCTCTCCAAGAACAACTCCACGCCAAGAGTAGGGTCCAAATTGACCATACTTATACCAATCATATGGGTGGCGTAAATTTGGATCATCCTTCTCCATGAACCGGACCATTCGATCATAGCCAAGACCGATTTGTTGGAGCTCATCCTCAGAGAAGTTATTGGCATAATTCACACCTCCCCTTGGGTTTTTTCAGCCGGTAGAAAAAAAGACTCAGCAAGCTTCTTGCTTTTTGCCCTGGCATTGCGCTTCAACCGTCTTCGGAACTCACCTTCAATTCTACCAGAAGAGCCACCAGACTTCTTGCTCCGACCTGCATAAGACCTGATGTCTCTCGTGCAGGCATTAGCTGCCTGGGGAGAATATAGAGGATTCTGGCCAAAAATGGGGACTTGAGCAATTGGTTTTGGGCTTTGGGAGAATGAGAAGACTGCAAATCGTTTTTGTGGTTGGAATTTGAGGTTTGGGACCCTGTGGAAAGGGTTTAAGAAAGGTCTCGGAGAAGAAAACTGGAGGTAAGGTGAGGATGGGTTGAGGGTTCTGGGCAAGAACTCGCTTCTAAAATGGTTGACATCCATCTCAAAAGCATTCCCATCATAAACTCTTGAACTAAACGCGTAGAAAGACAACCTTCCAAACAATATCAACACAAAATCAGGGTCTCAAAGTTGAAAAAGAATAAGCATTATAAAAGGGCACTTCAGATATCAAACTTCTGCAAACAACTTAACCAATAAACTATATATATATATATATATATATATATATATATATATATATATATATATATATATATATATATATATATATATATATATATAAAAGACGAAATATAATCACAAAATAAAGCAAAATTTACATCCGAGCATCCCCACTATGAAATCACAAAAATTGGAGGGAAAAAAGCCCAGAAAATGGGATGAAGCAGAGAAGGTCAGAATCAGAAGCTACTAATACCAAAAAAAAAAAAAATTGAACCTTATGCAATTAAGTCATAAAGAGAAAAACCTTGAACTAAAACAAAAAGAGTGTGTTAAAGCAATAGAAAAGAGGAGAAGAGAAAGAGAATGTACCATAATATACACAAACTCCACTTTGCCGCTGCCTTCAACTCCGCAGTATTTTATCCTATCGAAACCAAGGCGGCGTCGAACTGTTACTATTAGATATTTTGGAGCAGTGCAATTGCGGAGCTTTCTCACCGAAGAAATAAGAATTATGGTGTTAGATATTTTCCTTTTTTGTGACATCTTTTGCCAATTCCACTTAATTTTAGAAATTATATATCTTTTTAATTTTATTTGAACGCACCGTCTAAAATAGTGAACTGAAATGGAACTAACACATCTAAACTTTCCTATACCAAAAAAAAAGTTGCAAGAGTAAAATTTGAAAATTTAGCAGTATACATAAAGATTGAAATTGACCCACATTTAAAAATTTAGGGCATGTTTGCTTTGTTTTCAGTTTCATATTTTTAGGAATAATTACAAAATTGTCATATTGTTTTCATTATATTTCCCTTTTTAGAATTTGTACGAAACATGAAAACAACTTTTTCTCATTTTCATTGCTTTCATATAATCTTTGGAAATAGGAAACAAAATAAAAATAATGGGACAGTTTTATAATTATCTCTCAAAACGCGAAATGGAAACCAAAACCGAAAACAAAACAAACATACCCATATATTTCACATTCACTTAAATATTTCCGTCTCCAAAGGATTTTAATCATTAATGTTATTTGTATTGTTTCAATTCTATCACGTCTTTACAGTAAAATACCAAGCCACTATAGTCTATATTTCAAAAAAGAAATTCAGTTCCATCGTTTTTAACCCAACCAAATGCTCTTCTTTTAATTATAATTTCTTTTAACCAACGGAGATTAGCATAAGTGACGGTGGACTTGTGTCCCTAACCAAGTGGGTGGGATTCAATTACGCTCCTGCACATGGAGCAATTTCCGCTAGAAGAATTTCCTTTAAGCACCATTCATTCTCCGCAAGAGATTAGCCCCGCTTGACGAGGGACCAAAAAAAATTACAATTTCTTTGAACCACAAAATGTTGCTAAATTGACAACCCGAGTTTCATGTAAAAGAATTTCGTCTGCAGTGAAAGAGTTTGAATCCCAGTGAAAATACCAGAGATCATCAGGTGGCTGAGCGAAAATTAATCTTGTTAATCTTACATTATAAAAAGTATGAGGAATTAATCCGGAACAAATTCAGAACATGTGACACTTTGTGGAGAAAAAATTAACCTGTATCTGTTATCTTAATTTATTAGATGACAAGTCCTGCTACAAGTACTCTGTACTAAATCTTGATCTTGATGCAAGTCACTAGTGCTGAATCCTGAATCCTCTTGTACTAGGTTTAAATAGTGTGGCGACACAATGAATGAATAGATTAAGGAGTTAGGTCCAGAGATTCCCAAGCAAGACGGCCGCTGAGTCACACACAACTCTTTAAGAAATGGTGAGATAGAAGAGAGTAGATTTTGGTCTTCATCTATTCTCTCAGAGATGGTGAGTTTGAGAATGCTTGGCTATTCCCCCGCACCCATGCATATACCAACAGGAAAAGGAAAAAGAAAATACACAGCACACAAAAATGAAAGAATTTCCGTTTAAGAAACACATAAATCAACAAGGCAAATACATATTACAGATGCTCGACCTAAAACTTTGGCATATACAAATAAATTGAATTTTACAAACAAGTTAAAAGATGCACCAGCACTAGACCTACCAAGCTCTTATGATCTGATGTCAAGAATCAATAAACAAATGTTTCCAGCATTCTCTACCTCCTGATACTTACACTTGAATCGCGTCCTATACTTCTCAACTCAAATGAGTGGGATCCTATTCTGTTGACTTTCCCATTGCAATCAAAAACAAAAGCTTGTGAGTTTTATACCCCATTGCATCAAACTCGTAATAGGTGCTTATCACAAACCAAGACCCTATAACTTGCATGAGGACCCTCAGCTGTATCTCGCAATGTCACTCGCCAGCCCATAGCCTTACCAATCTCTACAAGCTCATCCATGATAGCAAGAGAATCACGGATGTATGCCCGTCCACCAGGTCTTAGTATCCGATCCATCTCGAGCATAATTGATGAAACATTGCATCTGATAGAGAAAAATGCAACATATACAGTAAGGAATCAATGCAAACTGAAAAGCACTCCCGAGTCCCCACATACACAACCAAGAATACACTAAACCTGTACAAGTCTCTTATACGTAATAAGCACTCATGAAGTCATAATACATGCTCTAAATGAACAATGAAATATAAGAATTACAAATATCACTTATTTCATCATCGACAACAACCAAGCCTTTTCCCACTAAATGGGGTCGGCAAGAATTACAAATATGATAGGACCTCATATGGACTTGGGTCCAAATGGGCCAATAGCTCAGCATTCATCTAGTGCTGACAGTGCGTTGCTGAGGTGGCAGAGAGAGAGAGTGATGAGAGCAAGGTGTGTGAGGGGGTTTCTGTTATATGGGGTTTGTGTAGGGGGAGAGAAGGTATCTTGGATAATCACTGAGTGAATATGGGCAAAGAGCATTGCTCTTTGTAGGAGCTTTGCTATGTGGCAGTAGGAGGTTTCTCCATTGTAATCTCTTTTTCTTCTCCAGCAATAATACTATCATCTTTCAGTGTTTCACTGTTGCTTTTCTCTCTTTCAATTCGGGTTTCTATCAAAATATAACTTATTTCAGGATGCACAAATATTGAGATGTAGATTCCTAAGGCATAAGTGGTAAAATTAAGTAACATTAGCGCAGGCTTATTTCAGTATATGGCTAAAGCGGAGAAAGATGAGTAATAAATTGGATATCCAAACCATTTCACTTTGCTCAAGAGAAATGAAAGGGCCATGCTTCCTAAGGAAGGAAAAAAAAAGTATAATTGTGTCAAGCCATCTGACACGCCAACCTGATTTCAATGCAATATTCATCTTTCTTCTTTATCCACACAAATACAATAATAATTAACTTGTGAAAAGATAAAAGAGCTGACAAGTTGAGAAAGGGGTACCTTTTCTTCTCAACAGAAAGCAGATTTGCAGCATGCAGTAAATCATAGGTTCTTGGGTAGGTGTCAAATGGTTCACACCTGAATTACAAATCACAATAGAAATATTACTAAATGCTGACAAGTTCCACAAAATATTGGCACGTTATTTGGAATGTGGAGACAATGAGAACACTTGTGCTTAATATAATCCTAAATAAGTTTAATAAAATACCAGTCATGCATAACTCCAATCAGCCCACGATCATATATAACAGGCAAGGTATTTGGGCCACTAACAGGAACAACATTCATAACCCAGCTGTCTAGATTATGATCAATCAATGCAGCTGCAAATCTGCAAAATTATCAGATATATCAAAGATACTAATCCGAAAATCCTAATACATATTCATAACAAGAAAGAAAATAAGATAAAAACAATACCCTCCAAAACCAGCTCTCATGTCCATAACATTTCTTAATTTCATCTTCTTCCAGTGTAAAGCACGTACATAGCCTGCTATTATCTCATTCCAGTATTTGGATTCTGCCTTAAAAAGCTCTTTTCTGGATATGAAAGCATCAAATTTTATGCTTTGAAGCCTATCAGGTGGAGTTTGCAAACGTGCAGGCCATCTGGTAACATTTGTTCCATATCCATTCTCAGGCAATGGAGAGATGCATGCTTTTAAATTAACATACCTAAATTAAACAAACAAGCAAGTTTAATAAAAAAAGATAAACAAGTAAATAATAAAATCACCAATAATGGACCTGTAAAATTTTATAAAACACAATTATGCATGTAAAGCTATCATGAAGCTTATTGCAAATTGCTCGATTACAAAAAAAATGATATAACTCATCATCAATTACTAAAAAATAATTTCACATTTTAACATCAATGAAGGAACTAAGCTATTCTACTTTTTTAGGTTGTTTCAACCTACATATTGGCATAATGCAGCTATTTTCTACACCCTAATTCTGTTCTGGAAAGCTCTAGCGCATAAGATGATGATAGTAAATTTATGTATTGTTTGTGGCAAATCATGTAATTGGAAGAAAAAGTCATACAATCATCAATATATCAGGAAGGCAAGAACACAATACCAAATATTGTCTGGATCGTCACTTGGGTTGCACAGTGGAGGTTTAGTTCCTGCCTCACGATTTAGGTAGCAACTATTGTCGGAAGGTTTCTGCCATATTGCAACGTACCCATCTTTTTTCAAAAACTTCCAGCATAGACGAGTAGTAAGATTAAGCATCTCTGAAGATTAAAAAAAAACCCTTAAACAGGTTAGTTTGATAGAAATAGCAGAAGTGTCTAAGAATGAAAATGGAGCAGATAAGCAGGTTTTTGAAATCGACAACACCACATTTTAAGATGCTTGATAAACTGATATTTTGCATGATTGATATAGGAATTTTGTTTTGAAATATTGAGCCTTATTGATTATTTTGAGTAGACTTTCACCCAAATTCCCTTATTTGTTTGAGGAGCAATCAGCCTCCTTTGGATGAAATGCAGCAGATTGAGAAAGAAACTAGATGTAAGGTTTAACCATTCAAAGATTACATGTTAATTCTGCTCTGCTAGTCATTCTGAGAAATTGAAGAAAACATGGTAAAAAAATGCAGGGTAAACATGGTAATAATTAATAAACAATCTGATGGATACATCATGTCAAAAAATGTCAATTTTAACGCATACAAAATGAGCAATACCTAAATACAATAACTCTATATCGAAAAAGTTTTCATAAATTCAATCTAAATTGAAACCAATTTGAACGATACCTTCCCATTGTTCTTCTAAAACTTCTTCATGCTTATAAACTGGTTGAGCAGCCCATACAAAGTACCCTCCTGCCCTTAGCATCCTATTAACTTCAAGTAGCAAAATACCATCTTCATCACAAGTAAAAAAGACCAGGTGTTAGAAGAAGTTTAAAGTGAACAACTGACAAAAAGGTGGGAGTGACATATTGAAATAGCACTCCTTCTATTTTAAAGATTTCTAGCAATCAGGAATGAGCCCCGCTCCTCCTTTATTGTCCTTTCCTACTAATAAGCCCGGGATGAAGGATGATACTAGCTTAAGATTGACATTGAATCTACATCTATAGTTATTAGTTATTAGTTTACCAATAATAAGATATCTCATGGGGATGAAATCAGGATTTGAGAAGAGAGAATCCAATAATAAAAAGAGAGACTGTGATCAAACTCTATTTAGTGAATTACCATCTCGAGTCCAATTAATTCTACAGCGTGAACAATGTATCAAGTCAAAAGCTTGACTTGGATATAATAAACGTCTAGTTGCAAATGCAGCAACCATCGCTGGTACACCACGCTCAAGAGCAAACTGGATCTGATTCTCATGAACATCCTTGGGAGCAACAGACATCGTGATGACATTTCGTGACAACAGGTATGCACCAAAACTAGCTACCCCGCAGCCAACATCAAGAGCGACTCTCGTATGCTGACCAAAAGTAATTTCAGGAACCATCTACAAAACATACATGCATAATAACATCAGAGTCATAGAAGATGCACCTAGTATGTCTTCAAAAGTGAAATCAAAGTACATAATAACCTTAGAAATATGGTCCAAGTACTCATCAGCTCCGTGTATAAATTGGGTACCGCCCCTGGAAATTTAAACTTATCTTTGTCTCTGGCAATCCAATTTTGACCCCCTTTATCTTCAACAAGCCGGGGTGTGAGGAACATTATTGTACCACGCCTACAAGAGAAAAAAGAACATAACCTTGTCTTAAGAAACCAATGACGTCCAAAATAAGTTTTCCAACTTGAGTTCTTATTACCTCATTAACTAAAGGGTCATAATAACCATGGTTTTAATTGCAATTTCAGTTAAATTGTGGTAATGGGAAAATGAGGTTGATGTGGCCACAATTAAGGTTGCAAAGACCTCTAGAACTTCAATATTGTGACAGCAAACTGTAATTAAAAACCCTCAACAAATTCATTTATAACTGAAACTAATGATTACAAAAACACGCATTTGGCTAACTAAACTCCAATAGAACAGAACAAAGGGAATGTATCTAATTAATCATGCACTGATTCTTTTCACCAATGAAACAGTACCTCGTCACGACTTTTTGGCCATGGAATGGGGGAACGGTACCCTTTGGGCGGAGGAACCAAGCAATTCAACCCTTTCCCTTGTGGAGGACAATGGCGCTCGAACCTCTCTCCTCTCTCCGTCGATTCCAGATTCCGAATGGCCTCTGCATTATCCAAACAGGGTATATACTCGCTCATGCCGCGAGGACAAAACCCAAACTTCTTGGTCGCGAATTTAGGAGCATGATCGCTTATTGCAGAATCTTCAATTCGGGTCTCATTGACCCAATCATCCACCATCTCCGGATCAAATTCCCCAACTTCGAATTCCTCCGACATCGTCCCATTCTCGTTGACAATCCCGAATCTCTTCACCAACGGTGGTGGCGGTGGCGGTGGCGGTGACAGTGACATATGGGGTGGTGGTGGTTCTAGGGTTTTGATGCGATCGATAAGGGCAGAGTCGTTGAATGATTCGTTGAAATTGGGGGAAATGGAGACCTCAGGCGTTGGGATCGTGGTGGTTGTGGTGGTGGTGCTGGTGAAGAAGATGAGCTGATGGTAACTGTCGGATTGGGACCACTGTTTGCCCAAGTAGAAGAAAGTTACTGCGACGAAGAAGAAAGTGGTGATCTTGAGGAAGAGGGGTGTTTTGAGGAAATCCGCATTGATGGAGGGTTTCATGCTTCGTTTCCGGGATGAAAAAATGGAGGGTGCAACTCAAAATTGTTACTTTCTTCTCATAAGTTCTGGGGTTGAATCAACATGAAGATGAAGATGCTTGTGTGTGAGTCAGTAGTGTTTGTGGTGGTTTTCAGTGATTACAGAAACTGACAGTGACGTGAACAGCGCCGCTGAAACGGGATAAGAGCTGGCTTTCTTTAATTGTGACACCGACACAAATAGTTGATAGAGTTACTTGTTTACAAAGTTTATTCAGAAATATTTTTGAACACATATCACGACTTTTGCTTTTTTTTTTTATGATATTCTTGAAATGCATGTATATAAAAATGATAAAAGTAAATGAGAGATAAAAATAAAAATATACGGTGTCAAAATTTTACATTTAGATAACACAACTCAAATTTATTTTTTAACTTAATAATGTTATCTTGTATGAACCATGGCCTTGTCTAATTATATACGCCCTGATATCGAGGATAAGTGATTTAAACAAGTGATGGGTGGTTTGAATCCTAATTTTGATATATGGAGAAAACCTGATTGAAAGGGAAGAACCCACTGTGTATGCCCAATAATTTTCTCGATGGAGATTGATCGTTGTCAATGATGGATCTTGCGCTGCATACATATGAGGGTAGGGTCAAGGATGTATGAAATATGGATGCATTTCATCTGATAGTAGTTGTTTTAAATATATATCATATATTTAAATCCGGTCGTTCACACACATATATATATATATATGTGTGTGTGTGTGTGTGAACGACCGGATTTAAATATATGAATGCATCTGATTCTTACATGAATGGTCAGATTTGATAACATGTAACCAGAAGAATTGTTTATTGAGCTAATGAGGTAAGCTACATTATAATTTCTTGTTTCTTATGAACTTTCGAATAAAGTAGTATTGATAATCTACATTATAGTTTCTTGTTTCTTAGAAACATTCAAACATGTAATTGCACTTTGTAGCAAGGCTCAAGGCTTTGAGTTGAGAGGGAACTTAGGCCAAAGAAAAGCACCCATAGCAAACTCTCTTTTGTAGGCCAAATCACCATGTGTAGGCAATCCATATTCCTTGAGAAGCCGGTCGAGTTTCCACTCAGGCATGTCCTGGTAGTCCTTCTGGGTGTATCTTGGGTAGTGAAGAGGCATCTGAAAGAAGCTAACATTATTCTGTTTGGGGCTTTCCATCTCTCCCTTTTCTCAATACTAGCTATGCTTAGCCACAGTTTGAAGTTGCTGCTTATGTTCTGCAAATTTTTCTGTATTCAATGCTTCATTGGAGGATGAAAATATATATGGAGTGTTATTAAGTTGATGCCAGGCTGTGTTGGCATGAGGGGTATCACATGAATGAGTTGGTGTACCTTCTTGCACGCATTAAGATAGTGGCTTCTCATGTCATGTGTGCCCGTATGCATATGTATGTTTGAGAAATTAAGAACAAACAGAAGAAAAGGTATGTACATGAGACTGTACGAGTCTGAAGAGCATCACATTACACATGTGACCCAGGGCCGGCAGGATGCACCAATTGCAGTAAACGATTATGGTCCAAGTTATGAAGTAAGGATATTTTGTCATCAATCACAAGCATGATATTACTTATGTTTCATTCTCATTCAAGCTACATTTTTTATAATCATATTCTTAAGAATATTCATTTTCCACCTTCATACATGATGATAGAATTTTCTCAAGTTTCTAATTATTTTACATTAATTTTATTCTCAGACATCTTTTATGCCTAATGATAAATTTTTTAAACTTGTATCAAACATGAAAAACTTTTATTCGCATGCCAACATTTTTGGAAATATTTTTTTAAAACTTGTAATAAACACTACTTTAAGTATATGAGGAGAGCTCAACCCAAAAGATTAGTCAATTAGGTTAAAGAGTCTCATAACTTAAATAGTGTTATTAAAAAAAATGTAGGCATTATAGTATGGCAAATGTTTTTGAACACGAAAAATGGGACACGTTCCTTTATTTTTTTAATGTATTTTTGAAATACATGATATATAAGAAGATAAAAAGTAAGTGAGTTGATACTGAGATAAATATATGCGATGCCACAATCAATTCGATTATTGTTTCAATTATATTGGCATTTCATGAAATGAATAAAGAGGTCAATTATTTCCGTTGTTTATTTTCCAACTCTCATAATTTCTCGCGATGTTTTATCTGATTGATTCCCACTGTATTCATTTTACTTTGTACAAAATAACGTTGGTCCTAAATAGCAAAACTGTTATTATTTTAGTGTGCATTGGTTTATGTTTTGGATTTAATTGAGATATACTTGATATAATAAAGAGGCGATCAATCAGAAATTAATAAATCATTAAAAAAATTGATTCTTATCCTAATCACCTTAAAAATCATTTATATTATAATTTTTGATTGATTGATAGTGTAAAAACTTTATACTTGACAATATATTTAGAGTGGTTTGATCGTGAGTCCATTATGTTAACAGAATATTGGCCGTTCTTTTCTATGCAAGTTAAATAAAATTAGATCCATTATGAATCGATTTCCAAAGAAAATATGGGAGGTCCTTTGATTCGCTATAAAATAAGTGACACTATAGAACAAAATAATTTATTCTATGTTTGATTTTCAAAATATTTATGGGACAACATAAGAAAAGAGATGAGCAACAGAACAAAAGTATAAATTTTTATTACTCACTTAAATCAAGAGACAAAAAGTTGTCCAATGTATGGAGATATAAAATGATAAAAATAGTCTTGTGATTCTCCACTCTGGCACTAATGGTGCGTTTGGGTAAACAACTTAATTAAGAGCTTATCACATAAGACCTTATCGCATGAGAGCTTATGACATAAGTGCTTAGAGAAAGAAAAAGAAAGAAAGAGGCATGAGAGGATTCGAATGGTGAAAAAACACGAAGAGCGTATTTAGTGCATAAACTCTTATGATAATTCCATAAGTTTCTCCCAGTGACTTATGAAAATAAGTCAAAAACTCCTTATGGGATGTCATAAGTTATTTTTATAAGCTCTGCCAGACACACTGCATAAGAACTCATGTCATCAGATAAGTTAAAAGGAGCTTAAATAAGCTCTTCCAAACGCAACCCAAATCTTCCATGAAACCACGTCCCTTTGATTCAATGCAATGTCATTTTGAAAACCACCGAAGAGTAATTGGCGGTTTGGTCACATACTCACATGCTTCATTGCCATATATATAATTTTTTTTACAAAAATCGCTATATATCTTTTTATAAAAAAAAATTTTGCTATACATAGCTATAGATTAATATTATAAATTTTTTAAGCATTTTACTAATTTATTTTAATTTATAAGTATGATAAATATTATAAATTATATAAACATTTCAATAATTTATTATAATCTATTTTAATTTTAAATATGGTAATTAAAAAATATAATTAATAAATTATAAGTAAGAGGATAGTATGATAATAATTTAATTATAAATAAAAAATAATTTAAAATAAAAAAAATCTTGTTTTGTATCTTTTCATCATGCAAATCAAACATTATATAATACAAAGCATATTTTAGTAATTTTTACGTTGTTCTGCCATGTACGTAAACATATCAAATAACAGTATGTATTGTCGTCAGATCGACTAACAAACATCATACAACACAAAAAGTTATGATGTGACTCAAGTAATTGTCCCATATTGGTCTGCATCTTTATTCTTTATGTTGTGTCAGATCTGAGAATCAAACGGATCACACTGATAATGAAATGTTCGTTGTATTAATCAGCTGCATATGGTTAAGTGGTTTCCTCTTTCATATAATGGTCTATTGAATACATACGTATGTTTGAAGTTATTTCTTTAGCCAAACTTACATTGGAATTTGGATATCTTCTTTTGTTATCTCCTTTTTTTTTTTTTTTTTTTTTACTTTAATGTTAAAGATAAAAAGACACAAAATCAAATTTTAGTGAAGAGATCCTAATCCAATGATTGATGAGAGAAGCATCCAACGGTTCAAGCTGAATGGGTCCGGGTCCAATCCTTCATTATTACCACATTTCTAAGTTCTAAAGGACAAGACACGTCGTCTCTAACCAGAGGCCCAAAATGAAGCATGAAGGCACACGTAAAGGTGCCATGATTATCTGTGACTTCACGGAACCTGTATTTGATAAACGACGCTGAAGCAGTTACTCTTCGACTTATCATGGGTCCGACCATAGGCAATTATCAGCAACTCATTCTTGACCACAGGCTCCGTTATCCAAATCATTGGGCCCGGGCCGTAGGATTATTAGTAGTGACTGGTGAGCTTTGCGACATGCGTGATAATGGGCGGTGACCCTATCATGATTTTGACACGCGTCTCTATAGAGGACCCAATTGATCAATTCAGACTATTTTTGGGTCGTATGTTTTTGGTAGAGTGGCTTGCTTAAGGCCCAAATGGTGAAAAATGGAATTATACCACAAAAAAGTAGTGGCCACTACCCTAGTAGAAGTTGTAATCCCTGTAGGCAACGTGCCTACATGAGTTTTTATTGGGCTGGACTATGGGCTGAGTCTCATGTGTAGTTACTCTTACCTTTTCTTTTCTTTTTTTTGAAATAATTTATAGTAAAAAAATGAAAATGAGTAAAAAAGTCATTATTTTTAAGAAGACTTTCATTTTAGCCAAAAGACTTATTTTTATTGAATTTCTAACTAAGTATAACATATAACAAAATTGGTTAATTGTATATAAAATAGATACACTATATTAATATATACAAGTAGTAAATTATGCAAATATTACAAAGGCCTCCTTAGGGGAAATTTTAACTTTTTTGCAATGAAACAATGTCTTAAATACAAAGGGAGTGGTGGTGGATTTGTGTCCATTAATCAAGTGGTCGGGGTTTGAATCTCAACTCTTGCATATGGATCGAATTTCTATTGGAAGGGGGTTTCCCGCCTTCAAGTGTCATTCATTCCCTCGCAGGAGATTAGTCCCTGCTTTCGACGGGATACTCCTGGTCAAGGACCCAAAAAAAATACAAAGGGCGTTGTTCACAGAAAACTAGAATAAGATACAACCCACAAGGTGTGGTCCAAGTAGCTGGTAGCTTGAGCCCTTTAACCATATATCCAGTGTTCGAATCCTGATGATGAGAATAGAGTTGTATCTGTGGGTAGAGGAGTTGCCCCTTAACTGATACTCTACATCCTCGAAAGATTAGTCACATGACTATTGACTGCGGGGATACTCTAAGTTCCATCCCGGACAAAAAAAAATCACTATAAGAATATATTGATTTAAATAAAGGATGCATATGGTATTTTTTTTTTCTTTCGAAAAGCTGTCATAGAAGTTAAGGTCTTAAAATTAAAACACACACCAAGAATTATAGAATAAGTCTTAAATTTTTCTTCTTTTTCGTTTGCCTTAACTGCAGTTTTGGTCTTCCAAATATCGGTAATGTACGATTTTGGTCCCCCACTTTTTTTTTTTTGCACATTTGGTCCCCCTAATTTTTCAATTGTGCAAATATAATCATTCCATCCATCTCCTGTCAGATCGTCAACACGGAGTTTTAGTGGGTCATGTGCATATCACGTGATCCTTAATCCGTCACAAATGAGGCCCCAAACCCATAACCCTTTGTAAAACATTGAACCCTAATTGCATTTCGTTCCCAATTTGGAGGGTATGAAAATGAGAGGTTTTAGATGGAATGGAGTGGTTTGGGTTACCATTCTTAATCATCCGATTCCATTAATGAACAAATTCTCAGACAATGGGTTAATTGACTTTCACCACTCTACTCCATTATTAACAATCCCACTCCATCCTCCCAAACATAGTCTAACTAAAGGGTCTTGCCAACGAGTGTGTTAAGGACATTGATTAATGAATTCACAAAAAAGAAATTTTGTATTGAAAAAATAAGTATAACACTTTTCAAAATATTAAGTACACAATTTCAAATACAAAATTTCATTTCTTGATTCTTTAGACAATGTGACGAGAACAATCCTTAACATCCCCCTTCACTAAAACCTTATATGTGGATGGAAGGAAAGTGAGCAACAACCGCAAAACTATTACGTAGAACCAATGAACGTGTTTGTATTCGTGTGCACATACATATGTGGCAACTTCATTAATAGTTATAATGAGTCGCCATAAATGGAAATTGGATGTTATTCTCGAAGTGAAGTTAACGAAACTGTTGGTCTGTTGTAAAAGTCTTAACGTATCTGTAACAAAATCTTCGAATCACAAAGTTCTGGAGGTGGCCCTCCCGAAAAAAATAATAGAGATTCCTAATCAGTTTTGGGTTTAGGGTTTGCGCCACTTATTGTCCTTATAACACATTCTGAAAACTGTGGTCCCCTTGATACATTGGCCATGGGGATGATGGAGCACAGGGAGAAAGGGAAGTTAGGGAGAAAAGATAAAGTAATTGAATGTTAAGGGCGTCTGTTTGAAGGTATGTTGTTGCATTTTTAGGAATGATATTTTTAAAAAGAGAATTACGAGTAATATGCTCTTTTTAAAAATCCTCTTAATTATAAGGTGAATTTCGTATAGGTCGTATTAAATAGAACGAGTCCCACGTAAAATTCATGATACTCACTCAATAACAAACTATATGTTGAAGAGAGTGTTGAAAACAGTACGTTAATAGTATCACTCTTTCAAAAAAATTATGACAAATGATGTTATTTTTAGATAAATTTTAAATCATGGTAAACTTTCTCACTTTCTTTACCATGATTTAAAACTTACAAAAAAGCTTTGTTTGGAAAGACAAAGCTATCACTTCAGTGATTTTTATATCTTGAAAGGGATCGATTAGTCCGTGACTACAGGTCATACCCTTGGATCCCTGACCACTTGTTTAAGGTGTCCAAATCTCTTATCATTTGGACCAATCACATGTTGGTAGAGAATATATATCTTTAATATAAAAGCAATTGCTTATTCCGATTTATCACGTGTAATTCATTAATCTTGCCAAATGGATTTTATTAACATTTAACTTCATTAATATATATATATAAAACGCCTTATCAAGCAGAATAAAGCTCAGCTTGTTGTGATTGCTCATGACGTGGACCCAATTGAGCTCGTTGTCATGGGCAAGTCTTCGGATTTGGCTCCTCTAAAGTGAGAAGATGGTAAAGTAAGTAATCTCAATTATTTATGAAAAAATCAAGAGTTTATATTCCAACATATCCATGATTTGTTATGCATGTACACTTAATATTAATCATTGATTTTTTTATCAACGATTGATATTATTTACTTTACTCTCTAAAGTGAATTGCTTACTTTAGAGGAGCCGGATCCCAAGTCTTCAATCCTCACGCCCGTAACTTCAGTTTGCATCCTCATTATAAAAATGACTAGCCGAGGCAGTAGCCGGTAATTAATGGTCCAATTTCGAATTAAAGTAATATTGTAGCAGCCGGTTCCCTCTTACAATTGCCGATTTCGACATATTTAATTAAATATTAAATAAACATCGACAAAATGAAAGGTACAAAAAGTGAGTGGCTATCCTAATTTTTATAAAGGAGTTACTACGATTCCCTTGCAAAAATGGAGGGTTTGGTATCGGTCTATTATTTTAATATTTTTTTCTCACTTTATTTTAATACTTAGTTTTGATATCAGATTGGTACCATTCTATTAATTACAAAAATGTTTAACTTATTCATAACTTTTGGGTGGTACTTTATAAATAATATTCAGGGTCACTGAATAATTGATATCCATGTTCATATACAAATGTGCTTATAGATTCATCTATTTCTAATAATTCTTTATATGACCATTTACGTTCTTCTTTACTACATGTTAGTTGTATTCTTTGTTGTATCTGATTTAGGTACAATTTTTCTTGCCAATATTGATATCTTAGTTTATTAATTATTATTTATTTACGATCTTTTGGTAAATTCATAATTAATACGCTTAATATCTATTTATCCATTATTCTGAATACCAGTATTCACCATCTGAATATCTTTATTCTTCAAAAAAAATTATTTCTTCTAAATATTCAAATTCAATATTTATATCTATGTTATGTAAATAAAGTTCTTCCTGTCTATATTATTCTTTTATCTTTTTTATTATAATTTATTTACAATCAAATGGAAGGTTTAATTATAACACGTACACTTATTATTTCTTTATATGTATGTTTATCAAAATTCATTCTTATTTCAAACACTATCACCATCTTCAAAAGGTGGCGCTTCTATTCTAAAATAATTAATATGTTTTGATGAGGAACTTGAGGGTCTAAGTCCTCATTTATTCCTTATATATTCCATATATTCTATTCCTTCTTTAAAACATTTCTTTATTTTTCTTTCATTGTTTTCTAATTTAGTTAATTTATCTTCCTTTTTTATAATTTGTTTTCAATTAATTTTCTGTGTTTATTTTCTGGATCATTTTTAAGATAATAACTTAAGGCTCCAGTAAGATCTTTGATATCTAATTTGGTTCTTTTTTTCTTTGAATTAAATTATTTAATAAATCGTTTTAGTTCTTCTGTATTAGTCATATTTTATTTTTTACATATAAAGATAGATCTTTTACTTGATTAGTTAATTTAATAATATCATTTTCTTCATTAGTTCTTTCTAGTTCTGGAAGAATAATAGGTCTTGGGATTGATTCGATCTCAAGTATTTTTGGTCTATTTATTAAGGTTCCTAATTTTGTTATTTCATTTTTCTTATGATAATAAATCTTTCATATATCTTCAAATAATCTTGGGATGTCTATTCGATCATTATTTCTAAAAGTAATACTATGGTGTGAATTTGTTAATGCATAATTTACACAATATGTTATAGAAATTATCTTATATCCTGGTTTCATTAAGTTTTCTCTTAAAAACTTTTGTTCAAGAGTTAGTGCTTGATCTAGTCTCTGAGTATTTAATGGTATTCCTATACTTGGTCGAATTTCAAATTTTAATTTTACATAGGCTAAATTTCCTCCTATTACTCCTAATATTTTATCTTTTGGATCATTTATTCTATTATCTTTTAGAACTAATTCAATAGGTGAATTTGTTCCTTCTTGAAAAGTTGTTATAATTAAAACTTGTACTACTCCTATATGAATATATCCTAATTTTATTCTATGTTCTTGGTTCTTTAAATTTCTTTTTAATTCTGAAATTTTTTATTTGCTTATTAACCGAATACATATATTACCTTTAGTTTCTGATATGTCTATAGGTGTTTCATTCATTAATTTTTCATAATATATTATATTTTCATTTTGATCGAATTTTCTTATTATATTCATAAATTTTTCTCGATTTCCTATCATATTTTCATTTTCTACTAAATCTAGATATTCTTTCTGTATTTTTCTGAATAATTTCGAATTTATTAAAATGTTTCCTTCATAGTTTCCATATTCTTCAGTGATTTGTAAGTGCTCTATTTCACCAATATCAATTTTCTCTATTTTAGACATTATTTTCAAATAAATGAGATCTAGTAATCATAAGAAAGGTGACTTTAGTAATCATACCTGATCTTTGTTTCTTGAAGATTGATTGCTTCTGCCCACTTATGCTTTCGTTGTTTTCTGCTTCTATTGATCTTGCTTGAATATAACAATTTGACAGAATAATTTTAAGAAGAGTAATTGTATTTAATAATTGAATATTTTACATAGGGGTTTGGATGAACTCTCAATCATCCGGCTATACCACGAATGTGTAGCATGCTACTCTCAGAAGCGAGATTACACACAGATGAAAATTCTATTATGAATTATGATTTGCCTCAGCATAAGAGGTCTTACTTATAAGCCTAAGAACACATAACATATTTATAGAAATAACCTTAATTATGTAAGTGCTTACATCATTTTTTAAATAATTCTCCTGGTGACATAAGCGCTTACATCATTCTTCAGTTATTGCCTCATCGGATTCCTTATCTTCTTTCTTTTTCATTCCAATTAGTTAATCTTCTGAAGTGTTCATAAAATTTTTCTTCAAAAATCTAAACTAATAATTCATGATCTTTTCTTGTAATTAATGGGTAATTGTCTAAGGAAGAAGGAACTTTCCTTAGAATCTTAATTGGTATTTTTGTCTTAGTTTTTACTAATTTTGTTGTTTATGAATAAGTTCACGGACGCAGATAAATTTCTTTACCTTTCTTTGCCTTTTCTTCTCTTGGTGATTTTTCAAAGCCTTCTCTACTTCTTCCTTGGATGGAAATGCTTGTTAGATAACTCCTGGTATTTTTTGACAATGAGGAGCTGTTTTATACCATTCATCATATATTCTTGGAAATGATCCATCGTGAACAACATACCACTTGATAGTTTCTTTTCGAGCTTCTTTTTTAATTTCCTTTAGGAAGCCTTCTGCATTCATCCGGAGTTCCAATACTTTCAATCCGCTTTTATTAAAAAATATTGCCCTAAGTACAATTCGATTTCCTCATTTAAAATTCAAAAAATATTGCAGAAATTATTTTTCGTACACTCAATTAGTGAATTTTCCGTAAACTCAGTTTTACATAAAAACAACATTAAAAAAATACAATACAATTTTTTTATTATGGAAAAAATATTGTAACTTTTGATGAGGTTATGGTTTAAAAACCAAACCACTCACATTAATGGGCTCATGTTCTACCTTCTAAACAATTAATTAATAAGCCCAACATATCTACCAAACTAGTTGGGTTCTCGCCCTAACACACCAGACCCCCTATTCCTCTGACCAAAACACTTTCCGCCAATACATTAAAAGGCCCACAAGCAAATTTTTTGTTCTTGGGCTACACTTCAATATGGCCCAACTATGCATCTGATTTCCGGCCTAGTCGTTGCCGTCTCCTTCCCCTCGATTTGAACCACACAGCAGCCATTAATGACTGCTAAATCCGGGAACCGCCACTGGTCTACATTTTATCAACACGCAAAAATGTTGATCCCACCAACAAAAACTGTGACACCGATAAGCTTCCATCAGAACTAAAAAGTTGAGGGAAGTTTCAATCAATACAATTACAACTTAGGCAAAGTAGACACTAAACCACAATACTCTACACACTAACTAACCAAATTTTCAAAAACACCAACAATCTGTTACTCCTAATGCAAACAACTCGAAACTAATTCTTCCACTCCACACGCATGAGCCCCTGGACCACATCGTCAGCAACAATCGAAATGACAAAATATCCACAAGTGCTATGGTTTTCACCAAACAAACCCTAACAAACAACGTCGTCAAAATTATTTCAACCATGATAACCCCCAAAAATTTTCACAACCGCCACTCCCTGTACTGTCGATGACTACAGTGAAAATACATTCTTCATTGCGAAGGCGCGTCACACTTGCCGAGCTTTATTGTCGTAACATTTGAAGACGGTTACCGGTTGCTTGTTTAACTTGAAACAAATTCTTAACCGGCAAACCAACTTTCCATCTGGACCGTTCCCTTAAAAAATTGTTATATCAACGTCTGTAGTTAAATGAGTGTCAGTCCTCACTTGCCGAGCGTGAGGATTGAAGACAGCGCCATCATGGCTTCTAGCATTGTGCAGGAAGATGGAAATTCCGTACTGCAGCGTCAAAGGCAAAGCACGCTTGGATTCATCTTTTTTAGTTGTTTCTGTTTTAAATAAATAAGTAAATAAATAAGCCCATAACCATTAATTTTACCTCTATGCCAAGAGTTTTAACACCAAATTGGTAGCCACACCCATCTACAATTTGGGTCATTTAAGTAAGAAAGTCTCTAAACTAAGAAAATAAAGGTATATATACACATGGATCATTTTTAGTGGGTTAAAATATCTATCCATTCATAAAATCAAGGGTTGATATATACAATCTTATGACCTAGCACCCCATTATAACTTGTGTTTTTTGGGAGTTGCATAAGGATTAAATTCCTTTAAAGTAAGCAAAAATATAAGTAAAAGTGTAAAGTTCGAAAGTAAAAATATATTTATCTTAGATTGATTAAAGTAAATTGAGTTCTGAATGCTTCAATTAATCGATATGGAATACACTATTACTTTATATATATCTTTCTTATTTTAGAGTATCTTTATTCTTGTTTGGAAATCTTTTATCCATGTCTATTTACAGAACTTTTTCGTAGAAAGGAACTAATTAATAAATTAAATGTTATAGGTTTGTCTCTACCAACTAGCAAGCGTAAGTAAGAAAGATTTTTTTTTGAACTGAATTAGTAAGAACAAAATTGTACTTATAATTAGCCATTTGTAATAATTACATCATATATTTTAAGATCACGAGCCATTTCAAAATGATGATATCGGGAGCCACGTATTTGTAAAAATAACATTCATAATAAGGCACGTTAGAAATCATATATTTTAGACTTAATTATATTTTTCGTCCCTCGATTTTTTCTATTGTGTGATTTTGGTATCTCAAAAATTTTAATTACACTTTTGATCTCTTGATTTTTTTGATTGTGCGTTTTTAGTCCCTCAAAAATTTTAATGGCATATTTCGTCTTTCAACTTTGAAAATTGTACGATTTTGATCCCTCAAAAATTAAATTGTAATTTGACTAGTCGTGGACGGGAGGACTGATTTCACACAATTCGATAAATTAGAGGACTAAATGTACAATTAAATTTTTGAGGGACCGAAATCACACAATTGAAAAAGTTGAGGGACGAAATGTACAATTAAATTTTTTGAGGGACAAAAATCGTACAATTAAAAAAATCGAGGGAGAAAAAATGCAATTAAACCTATATTTTAAGATGATGGTAAATTATGTACCCAAAATCATGACTTGGTGCAAAAATCCTTACAATTTATGGTGAGCAACCATTTATAAGAAGAGATAAACTTATAGGCTTAAGAGGGACAGAAGTTGTTCCCCACTCCTGAAGTGATAAACTACTATACTAAAATGCAGTACTTGTCACCTAATAATTATTCAGGTATTTGGATTGAAAATAAAATATTTTAAAATCAAATCTAAAAAGTTATAAAATGAATCAGAGCATTACTGATAGTAGTTTAGAATTTATCTTCCTGATAAGTGATATTTTCAATTAAACAATCACCTAATTATTCATATTTTAAATTAAAATAATATGGTTAGTAATAATCTTAATTAATAAAAAAATAATATTGACATGCATTAAAAACCTAAAGCTGCCTGTCTCTCTCAACCTTCCATCTACTCCTCTTTTCCTTCTTCCTCATCCACCGGAAAGTGGTGGTTTTGAGCCATCTTTTGACCTGAAATCACCCATCTACATTGTTTTTTCTCTCATTTTATCTAAATAAGTGGTTGTTCCACATAGATTTGGTTTTTGTTTCGTGTTTTTCGATATGTTCGTCGTCTTGTTGCGGCATCGTTTGGTTTCCCGTCTTGTTGCGGTATTCGTTTGGTTCAGATTGACAAATCAGTTTCGATCCATTACAGATTCAATCAAGACTTGTGCGTCAACGTTACAGATCTGGAGGCATGGGTATTCCGATCACTTTGATTTTGTCACATTTGTAGGCATTTTACCGTGTTATGCTATTAACCTCGGTGCTGTGAGTTTGTTCACAGATTCATCCTTTTCGGTTTACAGCAATGTTGAATTTGTATTATTTTCGAAGTATTTTATCAATCTGAATGAATGAATATCCTTTTTTTAGTAAAAAAAATGATAGTTAAAAATTTTATTATTTATTGTACCAAAAAGTAGCATTTTTATTTATTTAATAAATGTTCCAGCCAAATATCTCGGGTATGAAATACTCGGCCGAACGAGGATTAGTGGGGTGTTTTTGGATTGTGCTTGACAGAATGTGGATTCTGCTCCTACGTATCCAAAAGGGAATTAAAGCAAACGTAGTTCTAGAATGAGGGGTAAGTCCCCTATTTATAGTTGTTCTCTCAGGATCAGGCTCCGAAATAAGCGGAGGAATATTTGGATCAGATCGCGATCATGGGGAGAGATATCCGGAGCCTGATTGTCCGGAGTGGCATTATGGCCAGCGAGATATTCGGCCCAGTTAGCTGCGGATGGATAGCTTGGGGCCGAGTAGTTATTCTCGGGTGTCAGGTGTGCTGACATGTCCTCGGTTTCGGAGGAGTTTGGGTCAAGGCCCATTCGCGGGGGTAAGCTCGGTTGGTCCGATGTATAGACGAGTTCTCGGTCTTACATTCTCGGCCAGTACACAAGCCCCCCGAGCTCCGAGCTTGAATAAGCGAAGGAGTGATACGTATGAAAACCGAGCTTATTCTTGATTTATGCGATTATCCACATTCTCAGCTGTCATTTCATCAAGTCTTCTCTCTCTGTCAGAGAAAGCAATTATTCCCGTTACTTCTTCGGCACGCCACAGACAAGAAACCCTAGAGTTCCGCGCCCATTTAATGGGGGAAAATCAAAAGTCGCGTCGGGACAATCAAAAGCCGCGCCCCTTTTTGGGCCCAATGGACAATGGGCCACCAATTGCAAGCTATAAATACCTCCTCCGGCGCCAACTCCCTCCTACTCTGCTTACCCTTTTCTGCCATTCACCCTCGTCTTCCAAGCTTCTGCCCTTGTTTCTCTGCTTGTCATCCTCCAGGTACGCCCCGTCTCTTCTTTTCCTTCGTACTTCTAAGCTCTATTTCTGGCCTTCAAATATGAGTTCTTCGTGTCTTCCGAGTCAAATACTTGGCCTCGGTTGAGCGAAGTTTCCCCAATTGGGGGATCCCCTTCTGTTTCTTCCGTTCCTTCACGGGAACTGAGCGTTGGAGAGGTGGAACCGTCCTCCTCCGGGTCATCTTCGACTGATTCAGATTCTTCCGAGTCTGATTCGCCTAGGTCTGGTTCTCCCCCTCCTAGGGTGTCCAAACCCATCGTTCGCAAAACAGCGTCTTAGGGTTCCTAAAGACCCTATTCCCGATATTACCCTCCCCGGGTATACCTGGGTTAAAGGGGAGGTTGGAACCTTTTTTTCTGACTACCAAACACCTGATTCTATTGTTGAACTTCGGTCTCATATCAATATCTCGGCCTCAGGGGACGAGTCCGAGTTTATCTGCTCTCCGTGCTCGAGCACCGAGTGTGTCTTTCTAAGGGCTCGTCCTTCCGAGCCCCCCTTTACATACATGTATAAAACACTTTTTGACAAACTGCATGTGTCTCTTCCCTTTATCGAGTTTGAGTGCGACGTTCGAGAACCATGAACGCCGCACCTACTCGCCTTCACCCTAACAGCTGGGCTTTTATGAAAGCCTTTCAGATTCTATGTAAATACATAAGGATAGAGCCTACCACTCCAAAATTTTTGTATTTTTACCAAACCAGATTTGGCGAGAAAAAGGGATAGGTATCCCTTAATGGGCTGAACCGAAGAGGTCTTCTTAGTTTATTCGCTTCGTCTTATAAAGACTTCAAGGTTGGCTTCTTCCGTGTTCGCCCTTCAAGTTCTCATACCTCCCACTTTTTTGACGAAAATAAACATGCCAAGTTTCCTTTATACTGGCAATCCTCTCCCACAAAATTCGTCGGCTTCGAGTATCGTTCCCTGCCGGCCGAGGATAGGCGGGATATAGATGTACTAGAGGGTCTTCCTCGGCCCCTCCATTGTGCACGCCTTATGAAACTCCCCTTCTCCTCCACCCCAAGGTCCGATCTTAAAAGTAAGTGCTCGGCTTTTTAGTTTCTTGAGTATTTTCTGCCTGTGTTGTTATACTAACAACTCTTTCTTTTTGACAGTCATCATGGGAAAGTTCGACTTTTCAAAGCTTGTCAAGGCTGGTGTTGGTAAAGAGGGTCAGGGTCCCTCTTCAGCCGAGAAGAAGCAGAAAAGACCTCCTCCCACCAAGGTTTCTGCGAAAGGGGCTTCGTCATCTGCCCCTCAAAAAGGAAGAGGGCAGAGGTTGAAGTGGTGGCCGAAGATTCTCCCCTTCCTGGCCCAAGCTCCCCTCGCCCCACTACTCAGGGGACGCAAATCGTGGGGCGAGAACAGCCACTTTCTACCCCCCTCGAGCCGAAATGGTACAACACCACCCTGAAGGCGGGGACTTCATCTCTCTGGGGTGAAGACTTCAACCCCTCCTCCTCTTTCGACTCGACCCTCTTAAAAGCCGCTGATCTTCGGCTTATCAAGCGAGCGGGGCCCGATCCAGCATGGAGGCCCTCTCGGTCCCTCTTGCCTTCGTCTTTGCGGCTTTGGCTCGTTTACGTAGCCGAGAGGTGACGGAGACCGAGAGGAAGTCTCAGCAATTGGAGTCTGAGTTCGCTGCTATTGAGAGGTTGAAGGGGGATCTTTCCCGGATTGCCTCCGAGAATGAACGCTTGACTACCACCATCGCCGATATCAACACTCGGAACGCCGAGCTAGATTCTCGGGCGAAATTGGCCGAGGAAAGCAGAGCTCGAGTGGAAGAAGACAAGGCTCGTCTTAGAAGAAAAGGTCAAAGAGGCTCAGGTGAGATTGATCAGCTCAAGGCTGCCTTGGAGGCTGAGATTCAGGCCAAGATCTCGCTTGAGGAGGACGTACAGGAGGCCACCCGCTGCATTGTCATCGAGCACCGGAAAGGTTTTGACAAAGGCATTGCCCAAGCTGAGGTTCTGGTTCCCGGCATCGACCTTTCGGGAGCCGATGTGAATATGGAGGTGGTAAATGGGGAACTTGTTCCCATCATTCCCGGGGGGGAGGAAGAGGTGGACGTAGTGGGGGGCTCTCCGGACGATCATGTAGAGGCCGAGGAAAGCCACAGGGGGGAGTAGCTGTTAATAGTTTTTTGTTCCTCTTTTGTACTGGGCTCATGCCCTTGTAACCCGATTACTTGAATGAATATTATTATCATTTTGCTGATTCTTTGTTATGTTCGGCTTGTCCATCGAATGTTCGGCTAAGGTCGGAATACTCCACCGTCCAAAATGGATCGGTGGTCATTATATCTGAAAAGCACGTGTATTTCATTTTGCGTTGTCATGCATTAAATGCTTTTGGGAACCGTAATGGGTTCACGCAATCGCTGCCTTTCGCTTGGTTTCGAGGTTTGTTTTCCCAACAAATTCTCACACATTCTACTTCTTTTCGTGCCTATAAATAGGGCCCTTCCCATTTGTTCATTCCTCATCCTTTTCTATCAATCAAGTTCGCTTCTTACTTCTCTTCCACCCGAGTAGTTCCATGCTAACAACAGGGGTTTACGTTCCCCTCTCCCAGTTGACATCCTTTTTTGGGTTTCACATCCGCCAAAAAGGATGTAAGTGGGAGACGGGATCCAGAATTCCTTGATCCTTCAAGAAGGATGTCAACTGGGAGAATAATAATCTTCGGGAGTCGAGAAAGGGGTAGCGGCCGTCTACTCCCTGAGTTGGCCGAGCACCTCATCGTCCAGCTTTCTCAGGGGGGAGTGTGAACTACAGCCTCCCTTGAGAGAGCGTGATGGCGTTGAATCGGGGGGACTGGGGGCCGAATGGCCCTTATTTTCAATTTCGGCTTTCAACCTCAGCGCTGCACTCGGTCCCGTGAATGTACTTTTCAAGAGTCAAACTTAGCTTTATTTTTGCTCATTGTACTCGGTTTCCTTGAATGTATCACTCGGCTTTATTTTTGCATTATTGTACTCGGTTTCCTTAATAAAACAATGGCTCATACTTGGCCTTTACGAATTTTGTTTTTTGCGCACATTCAGCTTTACTATTTTCGTAGCTTGAACTCAACGTAAATAACTATAAAGTAGCTCGGATTCGGCTAGTAAGATCGTACCTGACCTTTATACTTAACTTTACGGCTCGTACTCGGCCATGAGGCTCTGACTTGGCCTTTGGAATTGAACGGCTCGGACTCGGCCGCCGGGCTCATACTTGGCCCCTCTGACAACGGCTCGTACTCGGCCGCCGGGCTCATACTTGGCCCCTCTGACAACGGCTCGGACTCGGCCGCCGGGCTCATACTTGGCCCCTCTGACAACGGCTCGGACTCGGCCGCCGGGCTCATACTTGGCCCCTCTGACAACGGCTCGCACTCGGCCGCCGGGCTCATACTTGGCCCCTCTGACAACGGCTCGTACTCGGCCGCCGGGCTCATACTTGGCCCCCTCGACAACGGCTCGAACTCGGCCGTAGGGCTCATACTTGGCCCCTCGACAACGGCTCGCACTCGGCCACCGGGCTCATACTTGGCCCCCTCGACAACGGCTCGGACTCGGCCGGGCTCATACTTGGCCCCTCTGACAACGGCTCGTACTCGGCCGCCGGGCTCATACTTGGCCCCTCTGGCAACGGCTCGCACTCGGCCACCGGGCTCATACTTGGCCCCTCTGGCAACGGCTCGCACTCGGCCGCCGGGCTCATACTTGGCCCCTCTGACAACGGGGCCCCTCTGACAACGGCTCGCACTCGGCCGCCGGGCTCATACTTGGCCCCTCTGACAACGGCTCGCACTCGGCCGCCGAGCTCATACTTGGCCCCTCTGACAACGGCTCGCACTCGGCCACCGGGCTCATACTTGGCCCCTCTGACTGGCTCGTACTCGGCCATTAAAATAGGATGTCTGCAAAATAAAGACTTCGGCAAGGCAAGGAAAAATAGAATCATATAATAAATTCTGCTTTTTATTGAATGGAGTCCGCGGTGTGCCTCGTTAAAACCTCCCCGGTCAAAACCCATTTTGGGAAAAAATACCGAGGTAGGAAAAAGAGTACAACACCCGACTATATACATCAGCTGTAATAAAACTTCAAATGAGAGGCATTCCAAGTCCTCGGGATAGGATTTCCCGATAATTCTTCTAACCTATAGGCCCGTTCCCCAGGTTTTCAACTACTCGAAACGGTCCTCCCCAATTTCTTGCTAACTTGCCTTCCGGTGCGGTCCTTCCTTGCTTCCCCTTTTACTCTCAAAGCACTAAGTCTCCGCGTGAGAAAACTCCTCGGCCTTACCCTTGAATTATACCTTCTAGTGGCTCTCTGTTTGCAGTGCTTCTTTCTCGATTCTGGCTTCCTCCCTAACCTCTTCTACCAAGTCAAGTGGGCTCCTCATATTGCTCTGATTGTCATACGGCTGGTGTTGCACACGTCGGAAAGGCGGTTGCCCAACCTCTACTGGGAGCATGGCGTCGGTTCCGTCGTCACTGAAAGGTGTTTCTTGAGTGGTAGATTGAGGCGTACGGTGGTAGGCCCGGAGAATACTCGGTAACTACTCCGCCGAGGCTCCTTTAGATCTTCCTACTCTTTTCTTGACTCCCCGAGGATGATCTTGTTAGCTGCTTCGGCCTGCCCATTGGTTTGGGGGTGCTCAACGGATGTAACTTGGTGCTTGATACCGAGGTTGTCATAGAATTCCCGTAGCTTCTTATCCACAAATTGTCTTCCGTTGTCGATGAACGATTGCGAAGGGAATTCCGTGCCTACAAATAAGGCTTTTCCACACAAATTTCTGCACCTTCTCGCGAGTAATCTTAGCCAAAGGCTCTGCGCCGACCCATTTGGTGAAGTAGTCTACGGCTACCGATAGGAATTTGACTTGGCCTTTGGCTCTCGGGAAAGGCCCCAAGTATGTCCATTCCCCACATTGCAAGCGGCCAAGGCGAGTTTAATGTGTGAAGTTCTTCGGGGGGGTATGATTTACATTGGAACATCTCTCGGCACTCATCACACCGCTTCGTCCCACTCCATGCAATCAGCTCTAAGGGTAGGCCAATAATACCTGCTCGGACTATCTTGGAGGCCATTGATCTGCCTCAGTTGTGAAAACCCAGATTCCTCGGTGAACTTCTTCCATGACATACTTAGATTGAGCCTTGGTCGACATTTTAGCAAAGGTGACGAGAATCCTCGCTTATACAGCTCTCTCGGCGATTATGGTGAAATGACTCGCCCTTAGCCTGACTTTTTCTCGGCTTGATCGATCCGCGGGTAGAGCTTCGAGGATAAGTACTCCCGGACAGGTGTCATCCACTCTCGGTCAACCAACTCGTTGGCCATCACCTCTTCTCGTCCCAATGCTTGGTTCGTTGAGGGTTTCTTGAATAACCGTTCTGTGGTGTCCCGGTTTCTTTGTGCTGGCAAGCTTAGACAGCAAATCAGCCAAGTGTTTTCTTCTCGGGGGATATGCTCAATGGTGAACTTTTCAAAGCCGGAGATTAGCTGGTTAACCTTACACAAATATCTGGTGAGCTGAGGTTCCTTCGTCTGATAGCCCCCGGATATTTGTCCGGTGACTAGTTGTGAATCACTTGACACTTGATGACCTTCGCCCCCATTTCATTCGCCGACCTTAGTCCCGCAATCAGAGCTTCATACTCGGCCTGATTGTTCGAGGTTTTGAACTCGAATTTCAACGATTGTTCTAATATCAAATCTCCTGGTCCTTCCAGAATCACTCCCGCTCCACTGCCCCTGATATTTGAGGATCCGTCCACGTATAGATTCCACCATGTATCCTCAGCCTCTGGCTGTGGATGGAGCTCGGCTATGAAGTCGACAGCCTTTGTGATTTCGGGGTCCTCTCATCTCGTATTTCAAGCCAAACTCGGACAACTCTACTCGACCAAGCAATCATACGCCCGCCAATTCGAGTTTTTTGAGTATCTGTTTGATGGGGTGATCCGTCTTAACAACCACTTGGTGACTACGAAGTACGGGCGCAACCGCCGAGCTGCGATCACCAAGGCTAAGACCAGACTTCTCAATAACTTGATACCGAGTTTCGGCATCATGGAGCACCCTCATCGATGAAGTATCTTGGCATTTGGGCTTTCTCTACCTCCCGCACGATGATCTGCGCTAATGGCATTCTCGGAGGTCGACAGATCTGAGATACAATTCTTTCCCGAGATGGGTCTTGTTAATATCGGCGGGGAGGACAGAAAGTCCTTGAAGTCGACAAAAGCCTTTTATCAGTCCTCGTTCCTTTTGATGGTTTGTGGCTTCTTGAGCATCTTTAATAAAGGCCGAGCTTTCTCTGCTGATTTGGGTAGGAACCGAGATAATGACGCCTGACCGTCCCGCCAATCTTTGTACTTCTTTAACGTTCTGCGGGCTTCTCATCTCAATTACGGCCCGGCACTTATCGGGATTGGCCTCAATTCCCGGTGGGTAAGCATAAAGCTGAGGAATTTACCCCATGGACACCGAAAACACACTTTTCCTGGGATTGAGCCTCATGTTGAACCTTCTCAATGCTGAAATATTTCTTCCGGATCTAAAGGGTGGCGGCTGGGGTCATCAGATTTCACTACCATGTCATCCACATATACTTCCATGGTCCTTCCAATTTGCTTCTCAAATACTCGGTCCATAAGTCTCGGTACGTAGCTCCCGCATTCTTCACCCAAACGGCATTACTCAGAAGATAATTTGACCCTTCGGTAATGAAGGCTGTTTTCTCCTCATCCGGGGTACATTCTAATTTGGTTGTACCGGAGTACGCATCCAAGAAGCTTAAAACTCTATATCCGGAAGCCCCACATCAACCAGCCTGTCAATGCTCGGCAAGGGATAAGAGTCTTTTGGGCATGCTTTGTTCGGATCCGTATAATCGGTGCACATGCGCCACTTGCCGTTTGCTTTCTTGACGAGAACGACGTTGGCCAACCATGTGGTGTATTCTACTTCTCGGATAAAGTTGGCCTTGACCAACTTCGCCGTCTCCTCTTCGACTACTTTTCTCCTCTCTTCACCTAATCTCCTCTTTCTCTCGGGCCATCGGCCGCCTCGGGACAGATTGCCAATTTATGGCATAAAAAGTTGGGATCAATTCCTGGCATGTCAGATGTGGTCCACGCAAATAGATCGGCATTTCTCGCGAGACTGTTTTATTTCTTCTTTGAGTAGGTTCAAGGTGACCACCGAGCTTGGTACCTTTGTTCAGCCGCGCGCCGAGTTGGAACTTCTCTAGCTCCTCAATAGGTTGCGGACGTTGTTCCCTGCACGTCCATCCGGGATCCAGCTCAACGGAGTTCTTGAACTCACCGCCTTGTCCTTCCCCCTGTCTAGGGTTTCTACTGGTGCGGGTTTAAGTTTGCTCACCCTCAAACTATCAGCGTAGCACTGTCTCGCCATCCTCTGATCTGCTCGGACAGCCGCTATATCTCCCGAGTTGGAGGGGAACTTCATCGTGAGGTGGGGGGTAGAGACCACGGCCCCTTACTCGTTCAAGGACGGCCTTCCGATCAGGATATTATACGATGTAACTGCGTTTACCAACACATACCTGACCATGATGGTTTTAGAAGCTCTGCCATCGCCAAAAGTGGTCAAGAGGTCAATATATCCCCGAGTATCAACCTTTGCTCCCTGCGAAACCAACGAGTTTACTGTCATACGGCTGAATTGATTTCTCCGGGATCCCTAGCTTCTGAAAGGTTGAGTAGTACAATATATCCGCGGAGCTCCCCTGATCGATGAGGGTTCTTTTGACCGAGAAGTTGGCCAACTGCACGGTGATCACCATGGGGTCATCCTGGTTGGGATCTACTCCCACGAAATCATCATCAGAAAAGATAATAGGGGGGGAACTCCGGGGAGGCTTGCCAGATACCGAGTTAACTGCCCGGATGGCCCGCAGATGTCTTCTCCGAGCTGAACTTGTGGTGCCTCCCCCCGCGAACCCTCCTGAGATGGTGTTTATCACCCCCCGAATGACATTATCCTCTTCCCGTCTTTCATTTTGCCTTTCTCTGGTCTCTACTCTCTCCTCATTTCTTCGATCGCCGCCCCTCCTCGGGCTTCGGTCACCCTCTCTTCTTCTGTTTCCCCCACGCCTCTCACTGTTGTTGTTGTTTCTTCGGACAAAGTTGCTGAGGTGACCCGCCTGAACCAGTTCTTCAATTTTATCCCGTAGAACCCAGCATTCCTCGGTGGTATGGCCATAGTTGCGGTGAAACCGACAATGCTTCTGGCGATCCGCATTTCGGGGGGTGCGGCCACCCTTTGGGAGCTGCAGAAGCTCCGCGCTGTACGCTTCCTCGAACACCCGAGCCCGATTTGTGTTGAGGGGAGTATAATGATCATACTTCGGTCCCCTCTGGAAATGCTCGTTGGGCCTCTCAATCTCGGCTTATCACCCCCGCCCTCCTCTTATCTCTCGCCTTCTCGCGCGGTCAGCCTCATCGGTCCGATCCCTTTTCTTGGACTCCTCTACCTCCTCCATATTGATGTAACCTGCAGCTTTTCTTCTCGATTCGTCCATATCGGCCGGCGGTTTTGCGAGCTAAGTACCTAGCAAAAGGGCGAGGTCTCAACCCGGTCCAGGATGGTGTGTAGTGCAACATCGGAGACCGAGATTGGGGATGAGTACCGCTTCCTTGCTGAATCGGCCATGAAGTTGCCCGGGATTCATTCTTCTCCGCTGAAGTTCACCCGGGAGGCCGAGGTTTTCACGGTGGGCTCGGCTCGTGGCAAGCGAGCACCGAACCTAGCCGCGAATGTGTCAAAAGAGTCCACCGAGGTGCGGGGGTAGCTGGGTGTACCAAGTCAACGCTGCCTCCTTCAAGGTGTGGTTGGGAAAACTTTGCACAAGACAGCATCGTCGTCCAGTAAAAAGGTACATCTGCGTGGTGAAGGCGTCCAAGTGGCGCTCGGGTCCGAGGTGCCATCATATTTGTCAATGTTGATGGGCTTGTAGTCTGGTGGCAAGGGGACCCCCATGATATCATTCGTGAAAGGATGCCTCGGCTTCCGCAGCCGGCCTGTCATTAAGTCTATTCGTTTGGAGTGAAGATTCTGGGGGCTGCTTAGGGAATCCCTCTTCCTCTGCTCGGTTGTGGTGGGAAGCCCCGGAGGCGAGGACCTCCTTCCCGATATAAGTTTTGGACCCCTCAACCTCGGGAGGCTCAAGGCGCTCTCTTTCATGTGAGGAGGAGACCGACCTCTCTCCCTACTCGGCCCTCTCTCCCGAGCGGTCATTCTGCCGGCGGATTTCTTCATTCTCCTTCTTAGCGCTGCGACTGTGCGAGAAGCTCCTGAATCATTGGGTTGTCGGGTCATTCTGCTTTGGGCCTACGGACTGTTCTCCATTATCTCCGTTAACTCCGTGGTTGGCATTCCTCGGCTCCTCCCTCCTGCAGTTTCCACTTCTCGTCCTCACCATTTTTGTGTGGTATGGGAAAATATTTGCTTCGATTCCCATAGACGGCGCCAAATGTTCCAGCCAAATATCTCGGGTATGAAATACTCGGCCGAACGAGGATTAGTGGGGTGTTTTTGGATTGTGCTTGACAGAATGTGGATTCTGCTCCTACGTATCCAAAAGGGAATCAAAGCAAACGTAGTTCTAGAATGAGGGGTAAGTCCCCTATTTATAGTTGTTCTCTCAGGATCGAGGCTCGGAAATAAGCGGAGGAATATTTGGATCGAGATCGCGATCATGGGGAGAGATATCCAGGAGCTCCGATTGTCCGGAGTGGCATTATGGCCAGCGAGATATTCGGCCCAGTTAGCTGCGGATGGATAGCTTGGGGCCGAGTAGTTATTCTCGGGTGTCAGGTGTGCTGACATGTCCTCGGTTTCGGAGGAGTTTGGGTCAAGGCCCATTCGCGGGGGTAAGCTCGGTTGGTCCGATGTATAGACGAGTTCTCGGTCTTACATTCTCGGCCAGTACAATAAAATTTAGAGTAACAAATTTCTATTGGGAAATGAACAAAAAAAATGAAAAAATGCATAATTTTAAAATTCAAACAGTCAAGATTATGCATTTTTTTAAATTTTCGTTAATTTTTCATGACGGAAATTCATTATAGGCCACACAAGATCACTAATGAGTTAAGTAAGATAGTTAATAACACACATAAACAAGTAAATGGACGTCATAATTAAATTTGTGACTAATATATCCCAGATTTAAAAATTTAAAAGACTAAATGATCAATTTATTCTTTTCTGGGTGCAAAAGTGGATTTCCAAAATTTTTTTAAACGGATTTGGGACATTCACTCTAAAAATTAATGTAATGTTAGTATAGTGTGTACACCTTCCGTTCTTTTTCTTCGATATTCTTAGCTATTTATTTTTGTTCAAAAATAGTGGGTGTTTTGTAAATCCAAGGTATAATTGATCAATTTTTTCATGCATACCCTTATATAGAACTAAGTTGTTTTGTCTTAAAAATACACGACCTTTTATGAATGGCCCAGTGAAATATGTAATATTTATTTAGATTGATAAATGTCATTGAAACTTGTAAACAATTAATGATAAAAATAAAAATATTTTGATACAAATATATACAAATTAATAATTTTTTAATCTATATATAAAAATCTTAAAACACAAAAAAAAAAAAAAAAGGGAGGGATTATAATTTCTTTCTTTTTTCGGGTATGCAACACAAGACGTGGCAATACACAATGATTGGAATTTCTGTGTACGGCTGCCACGTGGCGAAGAAAGATGCGAACACGGTAGCTATTAATCGCACACGACTTTCCAGAAAGTTCCAAAGAAACTCGTGGCCAGAAATAAACGAGGCAGATAGCGGCCAGCATGAAGCCACGTGTAGAGGATACCACGTGAGCATCCAACGTGGCACCCCCATTCAGCTGAAACTGATACGCTCCTTTTTAAATTAAAAATTCTCCATTCCTCCAGAGTCCAAAGTCCAGACACTCGAAACATACTCTGTTTTGTCTCTCCAAACAGAATAAACTGCCAAAAATTAAGAAGGAAAGTCTTAGGAAAGGAGTTTTCAGTTTTAACCCTTTGACACTGCAAATTTGTCTTTGGAGGTTCCTTTGTTTTTAGTTTTGGCCATGAATGGAGAAGGAAATGAAGGAGGAGCTGAGGCATTGCAATGCCAAAGGGTGCTTTACATGTGGGGTTACCTTCCCGGTGCTCTGCCACAGAGGACGCCGCTGCTGGAACCCGTTGCCGTTAGGTTTCCGGCGGGTGGTTACTCCTGGAAGGACATTTGCGGGGGTGGCTGTGGATTCGCTATGGCTATCTCTGGTGGTGCCTTGCCCATTTTCCAATTACTCTCCTTTTTTTATGTGTTGCTCATTTTGATTTTAATTTTGATAATCACGTGTTCTGTGTTTTCTTCGTCTTTTTGTTTCTTCAAAGCGGGTTTGAATTTGATAATCAAGCTGTTTGGAGTCAAGTTCTTAAGCTGATTGTGATGAGAAGCTTGAAATGAGAACTTTGAATTTTGCAATGGCTGTTTCATTTCCTTCTTAACAGCGGTTTTTTTTTTAATGTAATTGATGAAATAAATTTGTTGCTTTTAAACTTTAATCACTTCACCCTTGGTTTCATTCATTCCTCTTACTCTTCTTCATTTTAGTTGCTCTGTTTCGCCCCATTATTTTGTTGTGTTGCTCAGATCTAAGGAGACGAATTTTAAGAAGTTCTTTGCAGTTTGTGTGGCTTTCACTACTGTTTAACATTATTTTACTAATGGGAAATGCTAACCGAAAAAGTAAATATGAAAAAAATCGAGAAGTTGAATTTTTTTATTTTTCCAGTAAAATCTTACACCTTATCTTGATTCCTTAGGCAGTGTCTTGGGTATTAGTTAGCAAGAACATTTACTTATCATTTATCAATGTCTTGCTCCTCACTCACATGGAATGCAATTAATGCATTATATTGCTTTGTTGGTTGTTCCTTTTGTATTTGGAGTGAAGGGTTTTTTCCCTTTCTTTTTTAAACTTTTTTTTTTTTTTTGGGTCAAATGTCAAGCTAGTTATGTCATGTACTCGTGTGCATATCTTTCAGTCCCTCTGTAACCTTTATTCGCCACTTTTCTTAAAGATTCATCATCACTAATGTGTTCTCCCTTAATCAGAGTCAGGAAAGGTCATCACATGGGGCGCAACTGATGACCTAGGCCAAAGCTATCTTACTTCAGGCAAACACGGGGTAATGCATAGCATAACCATATACAATGAATCAATGATACTGAGTATTATGAATCTATGATCACTCACTGTTTCTTTGTAAGCCAGCTAACTTTTCTTGTTTTTAATTGTAAAGGAAACTCCAGAGCCTTTCCCTCTTCCAAACGAATCCTATGTTGTAAAAGGTGTGGCTGGATGGGCTCATTGTGTTGCTGTAACAGGTAAGGCGGATTTCCTTATCTTGCCTGCCTGCGAGTAAAAGATGAGAAAGAAAAAACTAAACGATGAGACTGAAAGGAAAAGGCCTAAACATAAGTTGAACCGATCTATAGTTTTGTCTTCCTAGAAGGCTTTCATGTGTATCCAGTACTTTCACATGTAATGCATCCAAAGTGGATTCAACAACAATTAATATCATGATATCTGTCTGATTGTGAAAGAGTTTGTGTTTGTCCATTAAGCTAAGTTTTCCTCCTAGTGTCACCCTAAAAGTATGTTTTGCTGTTCTTTTGCAGATTGTGGAGAAGTTTACACGTGGGGATGGAAAGAATGTATTCCATCCGGCAAGGTTTTTGGTGAACCATCAGGAGGGGTAAGTCTTGAAAAAGATGTACCAGGAAGGCAGAGTTCATTATTGACAGAGCAAGGTATGTTTCCCTCTTTACAATGGCCATTTATCTACTCTACAGTAGCATTTGGTATCAGAGATGTTTTAATATTTCCGGGAATGTGGAGATCGGAATCAAATTTTTCCATGTTTGGTTCAAGGGAAAAATCATTCTCAAGCATAAAAGATATCCGTTAATCAAATTAGAGAATGAAAGTTAAAAGTTCCGTTCCCATGTGTGAGAGTGAGTGGGAAAGAAATATTCCTGAGAATATAATTTATCTTGACATAAAACATTCCATGAGCCAAACGCTACCTCAAAGAGTGGTCTAAAGCCAGCCAAGGTAAAGAAGTGTGGAAAGAGGGGAACTGCAATGATATAGGATAGAACCTTCACAACCGCAAAATAAAGAAAAAAGAGTTTTTACCCTTTATGATGAGCACTCGTTCCCCTGCTGGAAGTACTGCCTCCAATGATCCCTCCCTGGGAGTGTGTCACATATATAATATAAAACCACTTATATGTCTTCACCTAACAAATAAAAAGATTTGTTATCGAAGCCTCCATGACCAAGTGATCTAGAGTTCAATCCTTGATGCCCTCATCCATGCTTTAAGCCCAAAGGGTTCTTGAGTTTGTCCATCAAGCTAAGTTTTCCTCCTTTTCAAGAAAGGAGTAGTAATTGATGTAAAGTTGTTCTGTAACAGCGAGCCCTCGTTGTCAAGGGTCAAGATCTACTGGGGGTACTGCCTCCAGTATCAGTGGAGAAGAAAGCACAAAGCGAAGAAGAGTATCTTCAGCAAAGCAAACAGCTGAAAGCTCATCATCCAGTGATGATACTCTGACAGCATTGCCTCATCTTGTCACCCTAAACCCAGGGATAAGGATCACTAGTGTTGCGGCTGGTGGACGCCATACCCTAGCACTATCAGGTATAGACTTTGATATGGACTATTTTAAAACCTATGTCTAAGATTTTATGTATGTTATTTTGCCTCCATTGTATTATTTGGTCATGTTTTGGTTGAAGAACCATTTTTGCAGTCTAAGATTTGTTTTTGATTCTAATTTTCTGAGAGTTTCAGATATAGGACAGGTGTGGGGTTGGGGCTATGGAGGTGAAGGGCAGCTTGGTTTGGGTTCCAGAATACGTATGGTTTCCTCTCCTCATCTTGTTCCTTGTATTGATTCCTCTTCTTATGGTAAAGATAGATCTACAACACTGGCTCGAGGAAGCATGGGTTTGGAGGGACAGAGTTTTAGAGTTCCTGGAAGTTATGTAAAGGGAATTGCTTGTGGAGGTCGACACAGTGCAGTGATTACAGGTACATGTGTGTTGGTCTATTCAGTATCTCAGCTGACAGCATGCATTTCAGTTACTTTGCAGAGCCAAAAGTTAGAATATCCGTATGCTTTGTTATTACTGTTGCAATTTACCTAGCTGGTATCAAGATTGGTGCTTAAAGATGTTTAGACTGCAATAGATGGAAATAGGGAATAGTCATACCAGGAATTTATGATTTGACAAAGAGAGGAGGAGAAACAATATCCTAACAGAAGATCCATAAAATTGTGAAAGTATCTATAACTGGTGTTTTCTTTCTGGATACTTGATTAAAAGTTGAATGGTTACAGTAAAGAAAACCGAACAACTTGCATAGTAGCTTATTTTGTTTCCAAAAATCATTTTATTTTATCTATGGTTAATTTCATGTATACTGATGTTTCAATATCTATCTGTTGAACTAACAGATGCTGGAGCTCTGCTTACTTTTGGTTGGGGACTCTATGGACAGGTAATTTAAGGTGAAGTAGGGATGTTTTTGTGAAATTTTTCTCTAACTGAAGTGCTTATTCTATTTGGCAATTAAACTTGTTGAAATTTTAATTATATCCTGTCTCCAGCATATTAGCAATTTATTTTACGGCTACATAACAAAGGCTATTGTTGTAGTGGGAATGTTATAATGAATTACACATGCAGAGCTTTTCCTTTTCAGCAATTTTTGTCAATATCCATCATAAATAAAATTCTGATGTGTTCCAGGCTGGAAGTCTGTAGTTGCTCCCATGGGTCCTAATATTACTAGAAAGAACAATTTGGTGCTAAATCCCTCTAGGAGCAAGCCATGAAATTCACCTGCTGGGTGCCTAAAAAAGAAACAAAGATGAAAAGAAAATTTATCTGCTGGGCTATCTAAAACACAGATTTTTAAATTGACAAAAAAGTGATTAGTCCTTCTGGTGTCTGTAATTTATAAGATTGGCTGTCTTTCGCATATGTTGGATCTTTATGCCTAACTCTTTTGGGAAGAGGGTTTATTTCTGATTCTTGCAGTCTTCCGCCTCCTTTGCCTATATGACACGGAGGCTTGGCACGTACACCTTCCCTAAGCCAGCTCCTCTTAGGTGTTCATTGTTCAATTTATTTTCATTATTTTTTCGCTTCTTTTTCATCCATTTCATCATTCAGATCTTATCAGGTAAAAGGTTGAGCTAATGAGCTTTGATAATGAGGACCATCCCATGCTCAGAATTACTTTACTTTGCATGTCACCACATCCTGCTGTTTATTTTGCAATCTAATACTTCGTTGGTATTGTGAAAAATGTGAAATGCAACATGTGCCTGATTAAAATGTGCTCTGACCTGAGATTGTGGGAGTCTTTATTATGAGGTTCCATGAATTTTTCTGTTCACAAGAATCAATCTAACTTATACCTTATTCAGTTGAAATACATTTATCTACAACACTGACTTCCATAATATAATCTGTTAACCATTCTTAAGGGTCAACATGTAGGTAAAGTAGAATATGGTGGACAAAAGCAATGTAGATGTTGAAGATGAAGTTCACTCTAACGAGGGATAACCTGTTTCTTTTCCTTTATAACATTTATCTTTCTCATCACTCTGTTTGTCGTTATGCATGCTCTCATGCTTGTTAAACTATATTGATGTCATCTTGTCTTGGTCAAGTGTGGGCAAGGAACTACAGATGATGAACTAAGCCCGACTTGGGTATCTTCCTTATTGGGTATCCGAATAGAGGGAGTTGCTGCAGGACTATGGCATACAGTATGTTCATCTGCTGATGGTGATGTATATGCGTTTGGTGGGAATCAATTTGGGCAGCTGGGAACTGGTTCTGATCAAGCTGAGGTATGCCTTGACTAGTGTCACCCCTAGATTCGCAACTCGGTTTGTCATTAAAACGAAGAGTAATGTTGGATGGAATAAAGTGGTATGTGGCAAAAAAGTTCTGGCAAAATTTCTGGCTCTCTAGCATTTTTAAATAGTGAAACATAATTACCAGATTAACTCAGTCACCAGTGTACTATGATTGTATGACACATCATAATTGCTGTCACCCAAAGCTCCACTATGCATGTCATGTTCATAATTCTATTAGTTGAGGCATTCTGAGATAGTTGTTTCTAAGTGTTGGCTTCAATTTTAAAGCAGGCTCTACCAAGACTAGTAGATTCTCCGAGCTTGGAAAATATGCATGCAAAGAACATATCTTGTGGGGCTCGTCATACTGCTTTAATTACAGGTATACCATAATATGACCTGCTTATGTAATTTGATTTCTCTAAAGTGCACCCCCTTTTTTTTTTCTAACAGTGGAATTGGAAGTTGCTTTAGAGTTTAAATCATGAAAGTACTGAGTAGTGAGCACTGGGCACTTAAATTTTTTCCCATTTGTTGTTTCAAAATCATTCTTTAATGTATTTTTCCTCAAGTTTGGTTGAATAATTTGTTGCCAATACAACTGATGAGTGGACAGAATACTGTGGAAAAAAATGATTTTCATTTCAATTTTTTTGGTAAAATCATGGGATGGCTGGTGCTACTGTGCCAATGTGAAAAGGGGTTGAGGTAAAAATATTCTTTGATTGTGTGAAGCCCACAATGACATTGGTGCTAGTCAAACTGAACAATCCTTGGAGTTGGACTGGGTTGGTCATGAATGGGTTAAATGTAGTCTCTGTTATAGCCTAAACCCACTTGATCCAAAGCTTTCTCTGTGGCAGAAGGGATTTTCCTACCTCTCTTTTCATTAATAATATTCAAATTCAAATACTCCCCTATTTTCTCTGCACTTTTACAGTTTCATTGCATTGTGAGTTTCTGGTTCCTAACAGTAGATTCTCTCATTTGTCTTATTCTTTTTGTTTCTGTTTCTTCCAGAGGGTGGAAGAGTTTTCTGCTGGGGATGGAACAAATATGGACAGGTGCTTCCTTTTTATTTCTCGTTTTAAACAATGAACATTATTGGAATTTCAATCTCACGTATGTATGTGTAAGAGTTGCGTTGTGTATATTAGTAGCATTTCTTTTGAGGTATCATACTGTTCTGAGTGGTGATTTCTGGGTGTGGCAGCTGGGCCTTGGGGACGTGATTGACCGTAACATTCCTTCTGAGGTCACCATTGACGGTTGTGTCCCTAAAAATGTTGCTTGTGGTTGGTGGCATACTCTTCTTCTGGCCGAGTCACCCATTTGATGTCATGGTTTCCAACAGGCTCTTGACCCAATTTTGTTAGTTAGCACTTTCTTAGCATTTCCTTTGACTGGGAAATCATGAGTCATGGATATATCAAACATGTACACACAGACACAGTAGTGTAGTGTTATACAGAATGCATATATGCTCGTATTATTTCATGGTGTGAAATGTGAAATATCACACCATGACTAGCTCTAGTATCTAACAAGATCAAAGAGCGATTTCTGACTTGGGAAGGAGGTATTGGGTCCTTTTCACGTAACATTCTTCACCATTGTGTATATTTTATTTAATTGTATATATTATCCAGTATAATCAGATGTCATACAAGTTGGTATCTGTGGTCGTAGCTGTGATCCTTTAGTTTGTACGGATTCACCCAATTAGGATTTCAAGATCAATGTCAAATGTATGGGTTCGGATTGAGCTCCGTCAGATTTGTAACTTGTATGGTTTGAACAATATTATGTTTAGACAGAACATTATATATAGCGAACGATACAATTTAGGCTGCAGTTAGCCATGGAAAAGAAAAAAGTAAGAACATGTTATTTAAATGGTAGTTGGATTGACCACGTAAGCACAATCACAAACTTCAGATTTGAATTTTGAAGTAGAAAGTAGAAACAATCATTTATTTAGAGGGAAAATTACCTAGTATCACGCTCTTAAAATCAAAACAAGCACAATGGAAAGTCACATTAAAGTTTAAACTACGAGGTTTTAATGAAATCCTTTAAGTAGCTTCTTAGGCACCCATCCACCGAAATGAGGCACATGTTGAACAGGTGAAGGTGCAGGTGCTGGTGAAGGTGGTAGAGTTGGAGGCAGTGTGTTTGGTTGAACAGTAATAACAAGCTTTTGCCCAGCACTGCAGTGCTCGCCAACACCACATATATACCATTTTCTTCCAGGAGTTGCCAATACAATAGTATCACTTCCAGTAGACAACGCTTCACTTTTTGGTGGAACCTCACAGCTTTGGAATGCAGTTCCGTTTACTTTGAACACATTGTGTTCTCCGACAGCATAGTTGAATACTACAAAATCAATTTGGTATTAATCATTCTACATCTTCTGTATCCATTTAATACAAGAGGATATATACTTTTCATGATTATCAAGTTACAAATATAGCGTGTTTGAATTGTTTGTGAGAGTTAATTATTGGTTGAAATCGTTAGGGTTTTCCATACTAGTTATCTAATGATTATTGAGCAATGCTAGCATTACACTCTTACAAAATTCCTCTTAATTAGCACACTCTATTATTGGATTGGATGGATTTCATGTGGAATCATGTGTTTTGGCGGGTCTCACATGAAATCTACTCGATAACAGAGAGTGTCTTGAGGATGAGTGTAATAAAGAATATGTTCTTAACATTTTTTATGATTATTATTTCATATATATAATTTGACGAGTTTAGCTTACCAAGTGTGTCTCCAACCCTGAAGATCTTGTTTGCAGCCCAAGCTTGGTAATCAAACCCTACTGTCCATCCTTTTTCATCCCCAACTACAAATTCTTTGGCCATGGCAATGGATGGGAGGAAGATGGTGACAATGACCACAAGCATGTTGAGACGAGAAAGAGCCATAGCAGATAATTTGATTTGTATATTATGAAATTGTGTGGTAGGTTTTTCTTTGTATTTATGAGATCACAACACTTGTGGCAATGACAATATATATTTTGAACATATTTATAGAACTATGAAGAGGAGAACATAAGACAAAAACCTCTAATATTCCTATGTTATAACTTCTATGTTGAGGACTGCAGACACCAACGTCTATGGACGGCATGCCGAATAAGAATGACTTTTAGCAATGTGTAAGAGACTAAAACCATGTGTAATATAGGACGGCATGCCTCTATTCCTGTGTGAGGTTTGATTCGATTTCTTATTTCTTATGTAATGTAGATGCTCCAATGAGGATTTTCACATTGATTTGGCTTTTTCCACTGTCTTAGGATCATAATTGTTCAATACACTATTATCACGAACTACCCAATATAGGATAGGACTTGTATCGCAATTCAGTTGAACTCCTTTTTCACAACTTAATATTAATATTATTATCAGGAAATTAATATGATAATTTCATTAATTCACGACTGATATCATTCATAGTATTTTCCTTTTGCTAAATTACATTCATGGTTCATTTTTTAAATTTAAGTTAAGTAAGCTAGTTTATGTTGGTAATGGCTACAATCTCAAGAGGGGGGTGAATTGAGATATTGAAAACTTTTTCAACAATTTAAAGCAAAATAGAGTTTTCTTAAAGAAAATTGATTTTCACTCAATTTTAATTCTCAAGAATCAGGTTATGTAACAAGTAATGATGTTAAGAAGAATTATAAGAAGGAATAACAAGTTTAACACAGATTGCAGATCAAAGATTCAAGTTAACAAGCATTCTTAAACTCATTCACAACACACAAGTGCATATAACAAGTATATGGAGTGAGAAGAACACGCAAACCGATTTATCCTGGTTCGGCTACCTCCTCTGGTAAGCCTACATCCAGTCCCACACCTCTGTGGTTTTCTCCACTATAACCAGAAATTACAATATCCAATTACAGCATTCACAAGGATAACCTCCTTGCTCAAGATCACACCAAAAAGCACACTTGATTTTCTATACCCAAGGATCCCTTCTATCCTTGTTCAATCCTAAGAGATACCCTCTCTCAATCACACTAATTCGCAGAAAGAATTGAGTAGAAGAAAGACTCTAAAAGTCTGATTATACAAATTGAAGTTCTAAGAAAGATCACAATTTTCTCTCAAAGACGAAGCACTTTTGGAAGCTTTTGAACCTTTTGTATTTTCACTTTCAGAATGTGTAAGATGTTGAAAAGTGTTCCTTTGATCCCTCATTATATAGAAAACAAGTTATAGTCGTTGGGATCAATTAAAACAGATTTGGATCGGATTTAACAAAATCTGTTTTCTTGATTCTCGTTCTTGAAATAAGATTCTGATTGTTCTTGTAGAATTCGCGTCCATCTTGAAAAATAACCGTTTCCATCTAGCCATTAAGATTTACATTCGAATGGGCTAGTAGACGAGCTCCATTTAATACTTTAGTGGACGGAGCTTCATATGCCACTTTGGTAGACGAGCGCTTTTCGTTACTTCAGTAGACGAGCGCTTCTTGTTACTTCAGTAGACGAGCTCTTCTTGTTACTTCAGTAGACGAGCTCCATGTGCCTCATCAGCAGACGAGCGCTTCTTGTTACTTTAGTAGATGCGCGCTTCTGTTATTTTATTGGACGTGAGCTTTTGTCACTGTAGTAGCTAGACACGAGTTTCTGTGACTTTAGTGGTCGCCGTCTTTTTAGTAGTTCATTGGACGTTATATTTTTAGTAGTTCATTGGATGTCAGCTTTTTATCACTTCATTGGACGAGTGCTTATTTCACTTCATTGGACGTCTGCTTGTTTTATTGCAGTGTTGGACGAGCACTTGTATTATTCCACTATTAAACTCTTGTCTTTATGATTCCTTGATCTTCTTAAATTTAAGTGCTTCACCTAAGAAATCAAATGTGCTATTTTTACAATAGCATCTAAAGTATAAGATCTTCATTGCTTGATGCTTTAGTCCTTATCCATTGCTTTGTGTCCTTGGTCTTCCATCCTTTAATCCTTGATTTTCCTTTTTCATGAGTGATCTTGCATACAACTTAACACATAATAAGTACATAGTCAAAATCAAAAATCTTATGTAAAATACACTTTGTTTGTCATACATCAAAATATAAATGAGGGCTTAGTCTTACAAACTCCCCCTTTTTGATTATGACAAACCTTACCATACTTAACCTTAGTTATTAAAAAAAAAGAGTGCAGCTGTTCAGTAAGCATGGTTCTTGAGTCATTTTCATCCTCCCCTGTGTCATTGATATCTTTCAAAAATCAAGTGTTATCATATCATTATCATGAAAAAGTCATCTTGCATTTATTATAAGTTCAAGTATGTCTTTTCAACGCAGCTCATACTTAGGTATCGGAGAAAAAATTTACAGCAAATGCAAGACATAATTAATGGTTGTATGGTTCATCTTTCTCCCCCTTTGTCATTATCAAAAAGAAACTATGGAGAATATTGAAATCAAACTGAAAAATAGTCTTGCATTCATTGATAATAAATCATTACAGAGCAGATGCAATATATCAAAACAACCAAAACACTGAAATAATAAAAAAAAGGAATTACAGACACCTAATGACACCTAGTCTAAACTGAGACTAGATAAAAGCCTCTTGCCCATGTCCTTCACAATTTTCAGCATCTTGTGCTGCCTTGCTTGCCATATTGACTATATTATCAAAAATAACATCATCCATTGGGGGTCCTTATATGACAATTCCTAAATGTTGGTGTAAAGTGACCATTTGGCCTTCTTAGAACTCTATTTAAAACATAACATGGTTTAAACATAGTCAGATAAACAAAACACAACCAGAAAAACAAAAATTTCTCTTTAAAATGCATTTCTGGCCTTTGTACATAGATTATGTACACCTGTGTATAAAGTGGTACATCGGTGTACACGGGGAGACAGAAGCTTGAACTTTCAGTTTTGTCACAGAATCGATGTATTACATCGATGTATTAAATGAATTTTTGAGTTTTGACAAATTGTACATCCGTGTACAAATTTGTACATCTGTGTATAGCGTAGCAGATGCAAACCAGAAATATTTTCTAATATATACATCTGTGTACATAAACTTCAACACTAAGAAGGTTCAATACATCTTTGTACTAAGGCTATGTAAATATCTAACAGAAATTCCAAATCAATCAAAGGTTCAAAACAAACAATATATATATCACATATTAAATATTGATTCAAATAATTTAAAAGCATATTTTAAGAACAATCAAGCATTCTATAACATCAAATATCAAACAATTATGCCCATTGCCATTTATCTAGCTTTATTTTTCACTATGGTTTCATTCTCATCAAACTTGTTCATAATAAAAACTCATTTGGTTCCAATGGTTGATTCATGATCGATCAAATCACTTTAAACAAAAGAATGTACAATCATAGATTGATAATGATTGTCGCAACCAGAAATTACGACAGGGACGACGATAAAAATAAAATTTTAGAGAAAAAAGTAGAGTCGCCACCAATTTTATTTAATTTAGGAAAAATTGGAAAACCTTCAAAAAAATGGTCTTTGGAACCAAGTTGAGTTCGGGAGTCGGTTACGAGTAGGGAAGGTGTTAGCACCCAACATCGCTCATTCTAAGAATGGTACCTTGAATTAATCGTGCAGAATTAAATTATTTATTTTTACCCCAAAAATATTTACAAGGAAGGATTTATTTATTTATTAATATTTTCTTTATTTTATGTTTCTTTATTGTTTTTTTTTTTGCATTTTGATTTTTTTTAGAAAAATATTATTGATAAATCCTAAGTGGGGTTGAATATGGCACGTAAGTCCATAGGGCAACCTCAAAGCTAGGGGATTGAGCATGACACTTGTCATAGAGCAACCCAAAAACATTAAATAAATTATTAATTAATTATCCACATTAAATAAATTAAAAAGAACACAAAAATAATGAAAAAAATTAATTTTGGCTTGACGAGATGATTGATCCTGCTCCTACATATTCCCTGCTTCGATGGGAAACTCAAAGCCACGTATTTCTTGTAGAAAATGTTTTATTTGTTGTTGTTCTTTTATTTTTATGAAATTTTTATTTTTTTTATTTTTTTTTAAAAAGGTTTTTTTTTAATCGAAAACTCCTAAACGAGATAGAACATGGCAGATACGTCCATAGAGCTATCTCATATTTAAGGAATTGAGTGTGAAACCTCTCACAAAGCAATCCCAAAAAAAAATTTTAATGTTTTTTTTTACCTCATTCTATTTTGCTCATTTCAACAAGAAGATCAAATCTAGTTTCATACACTTTTTATTAGCCCAGTTCTTTCCTTTTTTTAAAAATGTTAAACCCACTTAGTTTGGGCTCAAGTCCAATAACTACTCCAAAATAAATATTCGGAAATAAATAAAAGAGATAATAAAATAGAAATAAGAAAAAAACAAAAGCTACTAAAAACCAATTCAATGTTTCAGACATAAAAAGAAAACATTGCAGAGAGCCCTTCTCCTCTTCTACCTGCGTACGTGAGAACAGAGAAAGGGACCAAGGCAGTGATGCGGCGGCTTGGATCGGGATGACGGCGGTTCCGGCCCAGAACGACGGTGTGGTTCGCGGTGGAGGCACGACGCTCGCACGACGAAGCTCGGACCAGACGCGAACAGGAACGCGATCGGAGCAGGCGGTCCAAACGTGGTGGTCGCGTGGTCCTTTCCTTGCAGCGGCGAACGACGATCGAAGCTTAGGCGAGGCCAGAGGTCCTGATGGTGGCGCAACCGAGCAAGGTGGAGAGAGTGGCGGATCGGGACTGTGCGTGGACGATGGCGGGTTTGGATATGTGACACGGCAGTCAGACGCGAAGGATCTGGGTCATACAACAGAGGACGGCAAGGACAGCAGAGCAGGTGGCTGCTATGCGAAGGTGATGGTGGCTCGTGACGGTGCGCGGCGTGGCGGAGCACTGGTTCTGGCTCGGGGCTCGCTGATGGGTTGAAGATGGGATTGTTAATGGCAAATGATGGAGATGGAGAAAAGGAAGATGGTGGAAAATATGGCAGAGAGAGGGTGATATGGAAAAAAATGAAAGGGGAAAGAAGATGTAGAGGGAAAAGAAGTAGCAGAGGCCAGCATATGACCCCTCCACCGATCCCCTATTTTGATTTTATAAGCTAAATTGTCATGGTTTGGATCCTAAAAATCTGCTGAAGATTTAAATTTTTTTTATCTCAGATGGAACTAAAACTGTTGAGGATGATCTGCCAAAATTAAGAGATTTGCTCATAGATTCAAATTCAAAATAAATTGGTTACTAGGTTTGTTGGAAGGGGATGAAATGGAGTTTTTTATTTCTTTTTCAGTTTTTTATTTTATTATTATTTTTGTGAAAAAAAAAAATTTTAGTGAAGATTAAGAGACCCGGTCAAAATGGGGTGTTTACAGTTGCCCCTCTTTACTTGTTCATTACTAGAATACATGAAGAAATAACGATTTTTCATGTGGTAATAGTAAGGAACTGGTAAAGAAAATAAACTGACATTTTAGTCGGGATGGGAAACAGGCTGGAGAAAATCAAGTTTTAGAGCTTGGAAAATAAAAACGACTGTGGGACTCAGATCCCAAATTAGCATTGAGCCTCAGAGCTCGAAAAATAAATTGCAGCGGGCCTCAGATCCCAAAAATAAAATGCAGTAAGCCTCAGAGCTCAAAAAATAAATTGCAGTGGGCAGTGAGCCTCAGAGCTCGAAAAATAAATTGCAGTGGGCCTCAGATCCCAAATATAAAATTAGCAGTGAGCCTCAAAGCTCGAAAAATTAATTTGCAGCGGGCCTCAGATCCCAAAAATAAATTTGCAGTGAGCCTCAGAGCTCGAAAAATAAATTGCAGTGGGCCTCAGATCCCGAAAATGATCTGAAAATAAATTTGCAGTGAGCATCAGAGCTTGAAAAATAAATTGCAGTGGGCTTCAGATCCCGAAAATAAATTTACAGTGAGCCTCAGAGCTCGAAAAAATAAATTGCAGTGGGCCTCAGATCCCAAAAATAAATTTGCAGTGAGCCTCAGAGCTCGAAAAATAAAACGCAGTGGGCCTCAGATCCCAAAAATAAATTTGCAGTGAGTCTCAGAGCTCGAAAAATAAATTGCAGTGGGTCTCAGATCCCAAAAATAAAATTAGTAGTGAGCCTCAGAGCTCGAAAAAATAAAATTGCAGTGGGCCTCAGATCCCAAAAATAAATTTGCAGTGAGCCTCAGAGCTCGAAAAACTTTCTTTACCTTTATCTCAATTACAACTGAACCACACGCTCCATTAAAAGACTTCGACCAATCAAACCTTTGTTTATCAACAACTCTGAGTCAGTATCTTTCGATTAGACGGGCCTCTTTTTCAAAGCGGTGAAGACATATAGAGCGATTATTTCCTTCAAGACTAGGACTCGTGGGGACTTTCATTATCGCTTTTCTTTTCTCCTCATTGTGCACCGTTATCTCCCTTATTGACTTTGAAATGTTGGGCTTTCTTTGGTTCAAACCATTCATTGAAGTAACCATTAGAATTATCCAATCATACTGTTAAACTTAAATTTACTTAAATTGAGACGTGATTTCAATGCGCGAGCATGATTTAAGCATAAGAAGAATGGATGAATAAAATCCTTGCCTTAATATGAGAATTTACATTGCACACAAGGAAATTGGAAAGAAAAGGGGGAAATACAAAGGGGTGTATGGGAATTGTATGAAAAGGGATAATGCAACGAAAGAAAACCGCATAAAATTTACCCCAGTATTGGTTCCTTGATCCTCTTAATCGATTCCCGCAAGAACTGTTTGACGTCGCAGATCCTGGTCTCAACTTCCACATACATCATTTCATTAACATTTCAATGATTTTCTTTGCCCCATTGTAGCCAGTCACAAACAAAATTGCCCCAGTGTAGCAAGTTATGAGCAAAACTCCCCCAGTGTGGTGAATATTGAGATATTTCTTAAACTGCCCTTGCGGGTTTTCAGCCTAAGATTCAGCTTCTTTGTCCTAATTTTTGCTTAGGTCGTCCTTTCGGGTTTTCAACCTAACGGACTTCTCTCTCTCTCTTTTTTTTCTTTTTTTCTTTTTTCCTTTTTTTTATGCCCTAACTTTTGCTTAGGTCGCCCTCGCGGGTTTTCGACCTAACGGACTTCTTTTTTATTTTATTTTATTTATGCCATAACTTTTGCTTAGGTCGCCCTCGCGGGTTTTCGACCTAACGGGCTCTCCGTTTTTTTTTATCAGGCATAGAACTTTTTCATGACATCAGAGTTTACAGGTCTCGGTAGCTCTCGTCCGTTTTCATCTGTCAGGACCAAGGCTTCGCCTGAGTATGCCTGCTTTACTATATATGGCCCTTCATAATTGGGTGCCCATTTTCCTCGGGCATCTTCTTGGTTGGGAAGTATTTTCTTTAACACCAAATCACCTGGTTGAAACTCTATGACGGACTTTCTTATTAAAGGCTTTAGCCATTCTTCTCTGATATAGTTGTCCATGACAAAGGGCTACCAATCTTTTTTCTTAATCATGTTTAACTGATCGTATCGAGCTTTCATCCATTCTGATTCGTCCAAGTCAGCTTCCATCAGCACTCTTAATGAAGGGATTTCAACTTCTATAGGAGAAACAACTTCCATTCCATACACCAATGAGAAAGGCGTTGCCCCAGTACTTGATCGTATATTGGTACGATATGCATGCAAAGGATATGGCAACATTTCATGCCAATACTTATAATTTACGACCATTTTATCAACAATTTTCTTGACATTCTTGTTGGCCGCTTCTACCGCCCCGTTCATCTGAGGTCTATATGGGGTGGAATTATGGTGCTTGATTTTAAAAGTCTCTAATAACTTCTTTACATCCGCCCCATTAAGATTGGCAGCATTATCTGTAATGATTCTTTCTGGTATTCCATAGCGGCAAATAACATCCCTTTTTAGGAACTTGGTAAACACCTTTTGAGTTATATTGGCATATGATGCTGCTTCTACCCACTTAGTAAAGTAATCTATTGTAACCAGGATGAAGCGATGTTCGTTTGAAGTCTTGGGATTGATTGGTCCAATGATGTCTATCCCCCACATAGAAAATGGCCATGGAGACACCAGATTGTGTAGTTGGAACGGTGGAGCTTTGATCTGATCTGCATATATTTGGCATTTACGGCATTTTTGGACATACTCCAGACAATCGGCTTCCATTGTTAGCCAATAGTGACCATATCGTAGGATCTTGCGTGCCATCATGTGACCATTGGCATGTGTTCCACATATCCCTTCGTGAAATTCTGTCATGATAGCCCGAGCTTCACGAGCATCAACACATCTTATGAGGACCCCATCATAGTTCCTCTTATATAGAATTTCACCATCTAAGTAAAAGGACATTGATAATCTACGAATCGTCCTCTTGTTTAATTCATTTGCTCCAGTTGGGTACGTTCTACTCTTCATATATTGCTTGATGTCGTGATACCAAGGATTACCATCGAGCTCTTCTTCCACATGTGCACAGTATGCGGGCTCATCTTGTACCTTCACTTGAATAGGCTGGACGGTGGTATGGAGACCTAGCTTGGTCATAGCGGCTAATGTGGCTAAAGCATCCGCAAATTGATTCTTGTCTCGAGTCAAGTGCGAGAAAGTAATCTCATCAAACTTCGCAACTAACTGAGTCAAGTATTTCTGATACGGGATAAGCTTGGGATCTTTAGTTTGCCATTCGTCGTTGACTTGATAAATGATTAAGGCTGCATCTCCAAAGACCTTTAGCTGTTTTATTCCAAGATCAATTGCTGCTTGTAATCCACTTGCACATGCTTCATACTCAGCAATATTGTTGGTGCATTCAAATTCGAGCTTAATGACCACTTTGGTATTGCTTGCCCTCCGGAGAGACAACCACCGCTCCTATGCCGCTTCCATGCATATTAATTGCTCCATCAAAATACATCTTCCACATATCATCTTCCTCTGTTTCACCTTCTTCTAACGACAGTATCTCTCCATCAGGGAACTCGGATATAATTGGTTGTCCTCCCTCAATAGGGTTTTCAGCTAAGTGATCAGCAATTGCACTTCCCTTAACGGATTTCCGGGTCACATACTTAATATCGAATTCTGATAATATCATTTGCCACTTTGAGACCCTTAATGATATGTGAGGACTTTCAAAGATGTACTTCAAAGGGTCCATTCGAGAGATTAACCAAGTGGTGTAGTATAACATGTATTGCCTGAGTCTCTTGGAGGTCCATACCAATGCGTAACAAGTCTTCTCAATTGCCATGTATCGGGCTTCGCAATCATTAAACTTCTTGCTCAGATAGTAAATTGCATGTTCTCTCTTGCCAGACTCATCATGTTGCCCCAACATTACCCCCATTGAGGTTGGGAGGATCGTGAGATACAGTATCAAAGGATGACCTTGAGTGGGCGGCACCAATACTGGTGGGTTTAATAGGTATGCCTTTATTTTGTCAAAGGCTTCCTGACATTCCTCATTCCATCTCCCCGAATTATTCTTCTTTAATAGCTTAAAAATGGGCTCACACGTGCTTGTCAAGTTAGCAATGAATTGGGTAATGTAATTTAATTTCCCTAGAAAACCCCTTAGTTCTCGTTCATTATTGGGAGTTGGCATGTCTCTGATCGCCTTTGCCTTTTTCGGCTGCACCTGTTTTCCTTCCCTATTGACCACAAAACCCAACAATTTCCCAGTTGAGGCTCCAAACACACATTTTGTGGGATTGAGTCTCAGATTGTACTTCCTTAATCTCTCAAATAACTTATGCAAAATGGCTACATGACTTTACCCCTCCTTAGACTTAGCCACTATGTCATCCACATATACCTCTATTTCATTGTGCATCATATCATGGAACAATGCTACCATAGCACGCTGGTAGGTAGCTCCGGCATTCTTCAGCCCAAAAGGCATTACTCTGTAACAAAAAGTTCCCCAAGGGGTGATGAAAGTCGTCTTCTCTTTGTCATCGACGTCCATGAGAATCTGACTGTATCCCGAATACCCATCCATGAAAGAGAATCTGTGGTTCCTTGTTGTACTGTCTACGAGGACATCAATATGAGGCAATGGGAAGTCATCCTTCGGACTTGCTTTGTTCGGATCTCTCGTAATCCACACACATTCTTACTTTTCCATCCTTCTTTGGTATCTGATGCGACATTAGCGACCCACTCTGGGTGTCTCGACACTTCCACAAACCCAGCTTCTAACTGCTTAGTTACCTCTTCTTTGATCTTTAGCGACATATCCGGATGCATCCTCCTCAACCTTTGTTTCTTCACCACCGTATCCGGGTACAGTGGGATTTTATGTGATGCTATCTCTGGATCCAATCCTGGCATATCTTTGTAGGACCATGCAAACACATCAAGGTACTCCTTAAATAGCACGACCATTTCTGCACGTTCTGGATTATCCATTATTTTCAACTCCTTCTTGTCTTCCTCGGTCCCCATATTAATCACTTCTATAACTTCATCATTTGCAGTGAACCCATTTTCCGAGCGCTCTATTGACTTTGTAAATTCCTCAATGGCTTCTTCTTCCTCATTAATCCCAGAATCGTCTTCGCCAATGTACATGAGGGAATCAGTAAATGAGGTTTCAAGGTTCTTTTTGTGAGACAAACCTTCGACGGTGGTGAGGTTCCTGAAAGAAGATGTTTGAAACAAGAGAAATATAGGCAAGGATATCATTCAAGAAATGAAACGCAATTGATGTAAGATTAAAAAAAAAGGTAGAGAAAGGAAGACACCAAGAAAAATGCTGAAAAATCATACTAACTCATTTTATTCATTTCTCAACCAAAGTAAACATCAGTTTATACGAGATACAAAAAGGTAATTACTTCATGGAAATAACATCAACAAATGGTTCAGACTGCCAATTGCCAAGGACCTCATTGTCAGTAGAGAGATAAATAACAGGGTTTCTTGCTTGCTCCTCTTTAAGTGCACTGATAGTAAAATGAGGGGAAGTCGACTTTTTTGGCGAGATCACTTCAGTTGATGCTAAGAAAGTATCTGTCAAGTGAGGGATATAATCAAATTCCTTTCTTTCTTCTTTCTTGCCTCTGAGAGTCAGGTACTTCATATCTTCTGCTAGAGAAGGATTGTATCCTAGCCCATGTCTTCCATCTCTTGTAACTGCTGTGATCGGTTGAGGGATCCCTTGGAGGCTTGCCCCTAGACCTCTTCCTTTCTGATACCCGTTCCTTTCCATTATACGGACTGCCACTTCATTCACATTTTGTATTGGCAGCTCCTCCTTCTTGCTCTCTGGCTTCAGGATTTCAAAACTACGTAGGGAATCATCCTCGACTTGCTCTGTACTTTCTACGTATGGTACCGAAACAGGCTTTGAAAGCATGATTTCCTCTTCACCGCGGATGGTAATTACAGCCCCATCCTGAATATATTTCAGACATTGATGCAATGTTGATGGAACAACACCAGCTTCATGAATCCAAGGCCTTCCTAGGAGCATGGTATAAGCTGGCTGGATCTCCATGACTTGAAAGAGAACACGGAAACAACTAGGCCCTACTTCGAGGGGTAGAGTTATTTCCCCTAAGATCCCTCTTCTTAGTCCCATCAAAGGCTCGCACAATCATCTCTTGGGGTGTCAAATCCGTCAAGCCTATGTTTAGCTGTTCTAGAGTGGACAACGGAATCACATTCAATGCGGAACCACCATCTATAAGAACCTTCGCAATCACAAATCCTTTGCACCTTAGGGTAATGTGGAGTGCCATAGGACTACCTCTAAACTTCAAAAACACCTCATCTTCCGAGAAATTGATCATGTTGATCTGCCTCATTGGATCCACCATGTTTACTACATTCTCTGGCGTGACGTCGCGATTAACATAAGCTTCATTCAACACCTTCAATAATGCCTTACGATGCATCTCTGATGTGAGGACAAGCGACAAAAGGGATATTCTTGCCGGTGTTTTCTTCAACTGCTCCATCACGTCGTATTCACTTTGCTTCATGAACTTCAGGAACTCTTCTTCTTCTTCTTCTTCCTTCTCTCTTCCTTCATCTTTGGTATTCTTCCTTGCTTCTTCTTCTACCGGGTCATAGTATCGCCCGCTCTTTGTGATGCCTCCAATTCTCACAACATTAGTAACCCGTGCCTTCGAAGTTTCTCCTGCCCCTCCTACTAGCTCAACTTTCTGTTCATAATTCCAGGGTACAGCGTGTGTATCATTATAAGCAAAAGGAGTTGGCTTTGTCACCTTTACAATCACTTTTTCTAGTGCCGGCGCATCATTCATAGGTGGTATCCGGAGCACAACTTTTTCAACCACGCTAACTTCTTCAATCGTACCTCGCCTAGCTTGGATCACCCCCAAGGTAAGTAATCCTTGGACTCGGACCTTAAAGTCCCAACAAGTTTCGATATCATGCCCTACCTGCCCATGATGATAATCACAACTTAAATCACCATCATACTTCTCTTTTTCCCCAATCAACTTCACCGGTGCAACAATATCATATCCTGCTTTCTTGAGCCCCGCAAACACTTCTTGCATCGGGCTTCGCAATTCCAAAACCTTCTTAACTTGAGGTCCTTCCACTTCCGAGTTATTCACACTATTTCCCGCATTATGGTTTGGGATTGGATTATTAACAATACTAGGCCCAGAATCTTCTTTGAAACCCAATCTTCCACAAGCAATCAATTTTCTTACTACTGTCTTAAAGGCCTCACATTCTTCAATGGAATGTCCCAAGGCATCCATGTGATATTTACAAGTCAAGTTTTGATTGTACCAAGCAGGGAAAGGTGGTTCCATAGGCCATACAGGGTTTCCAGCGATTAGGTGACGATCAAATAGTTGTTTGAACAAATCTGCATTGGAGATAAACAGTCTTGGGAAAGGAGGCAGATTTTGATATTGGGAACATCCCTGATTTAGAAAATTTGAGCGAGGTCGAGGGTAGCTTGGATGGTTTTGTTGAGGTGCAGGTGGATAATGAGTATATGTTGGGCGAGTGGGGTTGTATGGTTGAGGGGTAGGATGTTATTTATTTGGTTTTGTGGCTGGGTGATGGTTGGTGAGGCCTGTTGAGGTGGGTAAAATGGTGTTTGGGTCTGATATGGTGCTTGGTACCTTGGGTATGAAGGGACATGTCGAGGTCCAAAGTTTTGCTAGTGTTACACATAATTGGCTTTTGCTTCCTTCTTCTTGGACTGAACCCCCTCTTGGATGCACTGCCTTCCATGTCAGTTGGCAATTTGCCGGCTCTGGCTAGGATTTCAATTCTTTCCCCTGCAGCAATCAAGTCAGAGAAATCCCTATAAGCTACTCCTGCCATTGCTCCGATAAAGGGGGATCCCAGGGTTCCCAAAAAGTATGAGCACATTTCGGACAATATTAGCGGCGACTGAACCTGAGCTGCCAAACTCCTCAACCTTTGTGCATACTGTTTGAAGGATTCATCGCTCTTCTTCTGCATTGTATTCAACTATTCACGGGTCGGAGCTATGTCCAAATTGAATTTTTATTGATCCGTGAACAAATCGGCTAATTCTGTCCACCGAGAGATCTTAGAATGGTTTAACTGAAGGTACCACTCTAGTGCGATTCCGGTCAAACTTTCATGGAAAAAGCCAATGAGGAACTTGTCATCCTTAGACCAGATGGCCATTTTGGTGGCATAGCTAATCAAATGGAATCGTGGGTTCCCACTTCCGTCATATTTGGAGAAATCAAGAATTTTGAAATCCTTAGGAATCACGACATTTGTGGCAGGACAAAGTTCTTCAATCTTGAGAAGGCCATAAGTATTTGAGCCCTTAATCTCTTTTATTTGTTCTTCTACCTTCTCCATCCACTCTTACTTCATCTTATCGGGTCCAAACTGAATTCCCCTTGATTGTTCAGGAATGGATGCATGGGGCTTTTCCCATGTAAGTCCTGCGTAGCCAGCAGCCTCATGATACACATTCTATATGGGGCGATATCCTTCCCCGATGGGGATCACCATGGGTTCTGTGTAACTCGACATTCCCTGAGTAGGGCTATGGCTTATGCTTGAAAACATTGGCGCAGTTACCATGGAGAGGGCCGGCTGTATGCTTACACGTGTGTCATCTTCATTTCCAGTTCTATTTGCACCAAGCCTGCTAAGAGATTCCCTCATATCCTGTAGTATAGCCTCCAACCTTGCTTGAGTTTCAGAGATTTCAGTCACCCTTCCCCTCACTTCGTCTACTTCTAAACTCAAGTTCCTTCCTGTCTCAGGATCGTTGGCAGCCATCCTGGTCCGAGATCTTGTGTTGTGAACTCAGGTTTGATTGGTATCATCTTTCTTAGGTCGCGCAATGATTCTCGAACCCTCGGATTCGTGTTTTTAGCTCTGCTTTAAAAATCGTCAATTATTATTATTATTATTATTATTTAAAAGAAAGATAAAAGTATGCTTTGAAAAACCATGAATCCTTTCTTTTGCAAAGGAAAGACCATTTTTGTAGCAAGCAACTTCACCCCGACACATAACTCTAGGGGCACATCCCCCTTAGATTAGTGCGTGGTTGATGACAAATCCATGGGAACATGTGTCCCTCAATAGACAGCATCATTCACTAGCAATGCAATCATACCGGCCTACTTGCAACACACCATAAGATAGAGCAGAATTTATTGATGGATGTAACCCCTAAAAAAAGGCTTTTATTTCTTTGAAGAGAAAATACAATGTCTCCCATCTAACAAAATTACATCAAAAGTTTTAAAGTCTTCCTTTTGAACCCGCTAGCAAGACCCCTACAATATTTCATGAAGCGAGTTATTTTTGGAGGTATTGTAGATCCGTCATTTATGCGAGTTTGGACTAGTGCTTCCTCGAGGTGACCTACAAACTGATAGGTAAGGTATTGCAAACTTCCTGAGATGTGTTCATATCTTTTTTTCCAAGCATCTCTGTCAGCCTTCAAATCTTTTGCCACGGATTCCCAGTTTTCTAGCCATTCTTCCTGTTGTCTGATCTCATCCTCATACTGTTTTTTCTCCCTTTCGAACATCCGGAGCCTCATCCACAACTGCTGCTCTTTCTCTTGCGATTTTTTCAATGATTCGCGTATAGTTGCAGCTGCATTCCAACCTTCGTCCGAGTAGCGCTCATCATGAGTTAAGGCTTCTTGTAGAGATCCTATGCTTTCTTCCAACATCCGGATTGTCTGAATGTGCACTTCGATTTTTGCCCCCAAGTCTTCTTTTTCTTTTAAGATTTGTGCCGACGCCCTTTTTTGATCTTTTATCCTTGCTAGTAATCCTCGAACTTCCGACTCTTTCATATTCCCCTTCCTTGCTCTCTTCGCTGGAGTTGCGGCTTCATATGCATCGGCACATTCATCTTTCAAATGTTCTATCCTCATGTTTAACTTCTGGATTTGGTGTTGGAGCGTGACGATGGTGATTTGATCTGTTTCATTCTTTTCCTCTAGTAATCTCATCTGGGCCATCATAACCTCGATCTTCTTTAACATTTCTGCTTCCATTTGCGGATTTTCATCTTCATGCGAGATTGGTCTCGAAATAACACGGTTGTCTTTCCTTGCTTTCCTCCATGCCTCGTAGTTTTTAGTACGAGAAATAATTTGTCTTCCCAACTCATTGGATCCCAGTACCCGGATGTTGCTCCAGGCGGATCTAACAGCTATTGTTGTATTCTTGACAACCTCGCATTCTTGATATAAGAACGAAATTCCACCTAACACTTCTTCAAGTGGTTCCTGTTGAGTCCATTTCAATTGTCGAATCACAAGTGCCGGAGAATATGACACGCAACCCCTTGGTCCCATCAAAAGAACATTCGAGAAATTCCCACAACTGAAGATGACTGTATTTCCTTTATACCAAGGACACATCCAGCAAAAAGCTTTCGAATCAACCTTATCAAATTCTTGTCTCCATTCATTGGGTTTGTGCGGCTTTATCGGAATGTGATGGAATCTCCTCAAAGGGTCATCAATCCCACTAACATAATTTCGAGCATACATGTGAGTCACGATCCAAACATACAACATTTGTACACAACATCGTAATTTGACTTGTTGACTCTCATGGCAAACTTGCAATGATAGGAATGTTTCTGCCAAAATTGCGGGAACAGGATTCACAGTATATTCTTCGACCTTGTAGTAGACATCCAAGGCTGCGTAATCCACCATGTCACGGTATAAAGGGGGAAAAGCACCAGCCCATAAATGGTTAAAGCTAACACCCGCTTGAAGATAACCCAATTATTTTGTCGTGCTAGTTCCCGGAGATAAACTTCAAGGAATCTCGCCTCGGACCTCGATGACTCCTTTTTCCATTTTGTCTGATGGCTTCGGTAGAATTCACAACAACTCTGCAACCTTCCCATCACTAACATGCTGGCCATAATAGAAATAAACACGAGACTCCCTTGGAAGGGGCATCCGTAGCATGTAAGCATATTCTTCTATAGTCGGTGTCGTATCCAAATTCGGCAATTCGAAACATCTCAAATTCGGGTTCCAATATTGGGCCAAAGCACTCAAGCCCAAAGCATCTACATGTATGTGTAATAAGTCCAAAATCTTCCCATACTTGCTTGCAAACTCTGAACATACTTCTTTTGGCATCAAGCGACTAATTTCCATCAAAGTCTTCACATCATTGATTTTCACGTCAATTCTAATATTCTTCTTCAGGTCAATTGCATTGCTAGAGTTAGACATTTTCGTTCCTTGCTACACAGATAGTGTCTTTCCTCCACAAAAGAGAATCACCTAAAAAATATATTATTTTACAAAAAATAAAATAAAATAATAAAAATAAAATAATATATATATATATATATACACATATATAATATGTATTTTATTTATTTATTTATTATTCATTAGTTAAAACACAAAGGGAAATGAAGTAAAAATAAATAAATAAGTAAATAGATAGAAAAACACAAGGGAGATATGGTACGCCTCCAAGTGTCTTAAGAGGTAGGGCCTAATCAAGGGTACCTATGATGGCAACTTCTAAGTCGAGCGACCACTAAGTCAATTTAGGAGTATAAACTTTAGGACGGGTCTAGACTTCTAAAGGTCATGGTCCCCAGATTGCCTTTGTCAAGGACATAGTTCATGAACCTAATCACAAGTAGGGATAAACCCTCCAGGATGATTAGTCCATGACACTAGTAACAATCCGAGTGGTGAGTCAACAAATATCAGAGAGACACTAGGCCTTCAATGACAATGCCGAGTCACCGCCTAATCCTTAAGGTCCCACAAGCTCGGGTATAGAGCTGAAAGTGTGAAAATGAGTGTCGGTGTTGTGTGTGCTGGAGGCATACAAACATGTACAATCCAAAACTACTTGAACCTGAAAGACAAGCAAACAACAAATACCACGGTCTTCTATCCTAGTGTAAAAATGATTATTAAAGCAAAAGGAATAAAAAAATAAAATAAAATAAAATAAAATAAAATAAAATAAAACAATAAAAAGGGGTAAACAATAAATACCAAAATGCATAACTCATTACTTAGGCTTGACTCTCGGAATATCTCCCCAGTGAAGTTGCCATCTGTCGCAACCAGAAATTACGGCAGGGACGGTGATAAAAAGAAAATTTTAGAGAAAAAAGTAGAGTCGCCACCAATTTTATTTAATTTAGGAAAAATTGGAAAACCTTTAAAAAAATGGTCTTTGGAACCAAGTTGAGTTCGAAAGTCGGTTACGAGTAGGGAATGTGTTAAGCACCCAACATCGCCCATTCTAAGAATGGTACCTTGAATTAATCGTGCAGAATTAAATTATTTATTTTTACCCCAAAAAAATTTACAAGGAATGATTTATTTATTTATTAATATTTTCTTTATTTTTATGTTTCTTTATTGTTTTTTTTTTTGCATTTTGATTTTTTTTTAGAAAAAATATTATTGATAAATCCTAAGTGGGGTTGAACATGACACGTAAGTCCATAGGGCAACCTCGAAGCTAGGGGATTGAGCATGACACTTGTCATAGAGCAACCCAAAAACATTAAATAAATTATTAATTAATTATCCACATTAAATAAATTAAAAAGAACACAAAAATAATGGAAAAATTAATTTTGGCTTGACGAGATGATTGATCTCGCTCCTACGTATTCCCTGCTTCGATGGGAAACTCAAAGCCACGTAGTTCTTGTAGAAAATGTTTTATTTGTTGGTTTTTTTTTTATTTTTATGAAATTTTTATTTTATTATTATTTTTAAAAAAAAGGGTTTTTTTATCGAAAACTCCTAAACGAGATAGAACATGGCAGATACGTCCATAGAGTTATCTCATATTTAAGGAATTGAGTGTGAAACCTCTCACAAAGCAATCCCAAAAAAATTTTTTAATGTTTTTTTTTACCTCATTCTATTTTGCTCATTTCAACAAGAAGATCAAATCTAGTTTCATACACTTTTTATTAGCCCAGTTCTTTCCTTTTTTAAAAAATGTTAAACCCACTTAGTTTGGGCTCAAGTCCAATAACTACTCCAAAATAAATATTCAAAAATAAATAAAAGAGATAATAAAATAAAAATAAGAAAAAAACAAAAGCTACTAAAAACCAATTCAATGTATCAGACATAAAAAGAAAACATTGCAGAGAGCCCTTCTCCTCTTCTACCTGCGTACGTGAGAACAGAGAAAGGGACCAAGGTAGTGATGCGGCGGCTTGGATCGGGATGACGGCGGTTCCGACCCAGAACGGCGGTGTGGTTCGCGGTGGAGGCACGACGCTCGCACGACGAAGCTCGGACCAGACGCGAACAGGAACGCGATCGGAGCAGGCGGTCCAAACGTGGTGGTAGCGTGGTCCTTTCCTTGCAGCGGCGAACGACGATCGAAGCTTAGGCGAGGCCGGAGGTCCTGATGGTGGCGCAACTGAGCAAGGTGGAGAGAGTGGCAGACCGGGACTGTGCGTGGACGATGGCGGGTTTGGATGGGTTGTAGATGGGATTGTTGATGGCAAATGATGGAGATGGAGAAAAGGAAGATGGTGGAAAATATGGTAGAGAGAGGGTGATATGGAAAAAAACGAAAGGGGAAAGAAGATATAGAGGGAAAAGAAGTAGCAGAGGCCAGCGTATGACCCCTCCATCGATCCCCTATTTTGATTTTATAAGCTAAATTGTCATGGTTTGGATCCTAAAAATCTGCTGAAGATTTAAATTTTTTTTATCTCAGATGGAACTAAAACCGTTGAGGATGATCTGCCAAAATTAAGAGATTTGCTCATAGATTCAAATTCAAAATAAATTGGTTACTAGGTTTGTTGGAAGGGGATGAAATGGAGTTTTTATTTCTTTTTCAGATTTTTATTTTATTATTATTTTTTTGAAAAAATTTTTTTTTTAGTGAAGATTAAGAGACCCGGTCAAAATGGGGTGTTTACAATGATAATTGCAAAAGATATTCAATCAATATTTCTTTCTTTATTGTTACCCGTAACGTGTTTGGAAAAACCTCTATCATGATACCAATTTGAATTCTTGGCCTTCAAATACGTCTGCAACACAGAATTTATATGTGTTTTATAGGTACCCAAATCTGGTTGGGTCCTTTGATGTTAGTAGCAACATATGTTCCTTTTGGAACCCAAATTTGTTTAATGCCAACATGTATATTCTTCCTGAGTTTACAAGTAGCAGCTGTATGACCTTTCTTTAAACAATAATACAGACTAGTTGAAGAACTAGGTGCAACAAAAAGCTTCTTGAAAGATTTTTCATATACCATTGGCTTATATCCAATTCCAGCTTTATCATAAACACCCTTTTGCTGTCCTAATATGGCATTCAAGTTATCTCTGCCCATAGTGAACTTAGATAGAACTACATTCAGTTTTTCAACTTCATTTTCAAGTGTAGTGCATTTGGTGCAAATTGAACTAGATACAAGTAATTGTGAATTTTCAGCTTCTAGTTATTTAAGCTTTATTTGTAAAGATGCATAGTCACTACATTGTTTTGCAATGATCTTGCTAGAAGATATAAGTTGTTTACCAATTTTAACATATTCTTCATGCAATTCATCAAAAGCATCTTGTAACTCATCATAGGTAGGAGAAGAATCATTTACCTCGGTTTCACTATCACTTTGTTGATTTGCCATGAGACATAGGTTGGCTTCTTCATTTTCAGATTCACTACTAGTGGAATCCATATCATTTTCTTCCCAAGCTATGTATGCTCTTCTAGGCTTTCTTCCTTTCTTCTCTTTGGTGTCATTCTTCTCATACTTTTCTTTCTTTTGTAGCTTTGGACATTCATTTTTGTAGTGTCCAAGCTTTCCACATTCAAAGTATTTGATTGTAGAGGAAGAGCTTTCACCTTTGTTTGTTTTCTTTTTGGTAGGAAAACTGAATTGCTTCTTGTTTCTATTCTTTTTGATGAATCTTCTAAATTTCCTCACAAGCGATTTCATATCTTCTTCTTCGGATTCTTCATCTTCATCAAGGTCATCATCATCATCACTTTCTTTTGGTTCTTTAGAGATATAAGCCTTAAGTGAGATTCCTTTCTTCATTTTCTCCTTATCTTTATGACTTTTCAATCTATTAAGCTCCAATTCGTGTTCTTTCAACTTGTCAAATAAAGTAGCAATCTACATGGTGTCTAGATCCTTTGCTTCAACAATTGCAGTAATTTTTGGCTGCCATTCACGACTCAAACATCTCATTATCTTGTTAATCTTTTTCTCATCTGTGATTGTATGTCTGAGTCCTTCTAGCTGGTTCACAATGTGTGCAGACCTCTTTTGCAGTTCATCTATCTCCTCACCATTCTTCATATGAAAGAGTTCATATTCATGGACTAGTGCATTCATTCTTGCTCTTTTCACATCGTTGGTTCCTTCATAAGTGAGTGGAAGAGTATCCCACATTTGCTTTGCCGTTTTGAAATTGGAGACCCTGAAAAACTCATCATAATTCAAAGCGGCTCTTATAATATTTTTTGCCTTAGCATTATAACTAACTCTTCTTTTATCATTATCATTCCAATCATCTCTTGGTTTAGTTTGTTTATTTCCCTTAGCATCAAGAATAAATGGAACATATGGATCATTTTCAACAGCATCTAATACATCTAAACCTGCAGCCTCAAGAAAGATAAGTATTCTCTCTTTCCAATACATGTATTGGGAGCCATTAAAGGCATGAGGTCTAGTGAGTGAAGCCCCATCACCCAGGATATCATTTGTAGCCATCTCTTGAAGCTATTAAGCTTTGTAACAGGAGTTTTAGCTCTGATGCCACTTGTTGGTAATGGCTATAATCTCAAGAGGGGGGTGAATTGAGATATTGAAAACTTTTTCAACAATTTAAAGCAAAACAGAGTTTTCTTAAATAAAATTGGTTTTCACTCAATTTTAATTCCCAAGAATCAGGTTATGTAACAAGTAATGATGTTAAGAAGAATTATAAGAAGGAACAACAAGTTTAACACAGATTGCAGATCAAAGATTCAAGTTAACAAGCATTCTTAAACTCATTCACAACACACAAGTGCATATAACAAGTATATGGAGTTTAGAGATGAGAAGAACACGCAAATCGATTTATCCTGGTTCGACTACCTCCTCTGGTAAGCCTACATCCAGTCCCACACCTCTGTGGTTTTCTCCACTATAACCAGAAATTACAATATCCAATTACAGCATTTACAAGGATAACCTCCTTGCTCAAGATCACACCAAAAAGCACACTTGAATTTCTATACCCAAGGATCCCTTTTATCCTTGTTCAATCCTAAGAGATACCCTCTCTTAATCACACTAATTCGCAGAAAGAATTGAGTAGAAGAAAGACTCTAAAAGTCTGATTATACAAATTGAAGTTCTAAGAAATATCACATTTTTCTCTCAAAGATGAAACACTTTTGGAAGCTTTTGAATGTTTTGTATTTTCACTTTCAGAATGTGTAAGATGTTGAAAAGTGTTCCTTTGTTCTCTCTTTATATAGAAAACAAGTTATAGTCATTGGGATCAATTAAAACGGATTTGGATCTGATTTAACAAAATCTGTTTTCTTGATTCTCGTTCTTGAAATAAGATTTTGATTGTTCTTGTAGAATTCGCGTCCATCTTGAAAAATAATCGTTTCCATCTAGCCATTAAGATTTACATTCGGATGGGCTAGTAGACGAGCTCCATTTAGTACTTAAGTGGACGGAGCTTCATATGCCACTTTGGTAGACGACGCTTCTCATTACTTCAGTAGACAAGCGCTTCTTGTTACTTCAGTAGACGAGCTCTTCTTGTTACTTCAGTAGACGAGCTCCATGTGCCTCATCAACAGACGAGCGCTTCTTGTTACTTTAGTAGACACGCGCTTTTGTTACTTTATTGGACGTGAGCTTCTGTCACTTTAGTAGACGCGAGCTTCTGTCACTTTAGTGGTCGCCAACTTTTTAGTAGTTCATTGGACGTCAGCTTTTTATCACTTCATTGAACGAGCGCTTATTTCACTTCATTGGACGTCTGCTTGTTTTATTCCAGTGTTGGACGAGCGCTTATATTATTCCACTGTTAAGCTCTTGTTTTGATGATTCCTTGATCTTCTTAAATTTAAGTGCTTCGTCTAAGAAATCAAATGTGCTATTTTTACAATAGCATCTAAAGTATAAGATCTTCATTGCTTGATGCTTTAGTCCTTGTCCATTGCTTTGTGTCCTTGGTCTTCCATCATTTAATCCTTGATTTTCCTTTTTCATGAGTAATCTTGCATACAACTTGACACATAATAAGTACATAGTCAAAATCAAAAATCTTATGCAAAATACACCTTGTTTGTCATACATCAAAACATAAATGAGGGCTTAGTCTTACAGTTTTGAGTAGTTTTGGAACTGAATTCAGCAGTTAAATTGATGCATACACAAATTGCCAAATTTCACTGCTTTCTTTCCCTTTTTTTTTGTCCCCTCTTTCCTAGCTTGTCTCTTGATATAATTGGCCATAGATGATAAACAATAAACAATTACTACGTACCCTAGAACTTGCTTGAATCGAAGTTGACAATCATTCAACCAGACAGATAATTATATACCATGCAGTCAAACAAATTTTAGAACAATCTATTTGGCCCTAAGATTGTCCAGGAGTTCAGGACTATGGGTAATGTTAATGGCATTTGAAATTGTCTATCAACACTTTCTACTAATGAAGAGTATGAATAAACAATTAAAAATGTCAATAACCTCGTTCCAACACTATATAAAGGCTATTCTCTCTTTATAGTTTATACTTTCTCTGCCACCATTTTGGGATATATGCTTTTCTGGACCAAAATTGTAACATGATTTTCTATCATGAAAAAAAAATAAATTAAGATCCAGTATGAAGGTTTTTCTTAAAAGTTGGAATAAATCAAAAAAATTATGATGATGTAGTATCCTTAGCTTTTCTTCATATTCATATTTCATATACTTTCCAATTTTTCATCGGTTTATTGTGGTAATGGTTTTCTATGCTTTTTTTGCTTCTTTTTTTTTTTTGTTGCTAACTACTTAGGCATTACAAGTAAGAATCGTTCAGCGAAAGCGAAGCTGGGCCTGACAAACAATAAAATTCTTTGTGAAGTACAGAAGATGCTCTAGGATTCATATTTCTGGTAATTTTTCAATTTCACAGTCAATGGCTTCAATAGGCCCGTCTTGGACCATCAATTGGGCTTTCCTTATCATACTGTGGTTTGAGAGTTTCTGTGATGTAACATAACACAAAATTGCGGTTCCAATTTCTTATGTGCAACTGAAAATGATAAGCAACGAACAACACACACATTAAAATTTAAAACGAGAAAAAGAAAAAAGTGGAACAATCAATTTGTACCACTATCAGTCAAAGTGGAACTATCAATATCACGGCTCCTCCTTCCATTCGTGATTGATAGGCCTTAAAATGTGTTGGAGGGTCAAGTGTGAGTAAGAAGTCCCACATTGGATGGAAATGGACATGTTGAGCAACATATAAGTGAGGGGACCCATACACTCGTTACCTTAAGGTTTTGGGTGAAAGATGTGACGTCCAAATCACTTGTATTGTTTGGTTTTAGCCCAATATGGAGATCTCCCCAATGTTTTAGCCCCCCTCAATGGCATATCCCCAGCATCAGGTCATGAGCTTTTATTTGTGCTCGTTTTTTTATGGTTAACATCACAGTAGCTCTGGATCTTGGTCCTGCACACTAATACATATCAAGTAGGTCAGAAAATTCATATCAAAATGACTTCTGTTGGACAGAGTCTATCAAAGTGGTGTAAGGGTCAGAATTGGTACTCTACAATCAAGAAAAAAAAAATTAAAAATGATCTTATAAATATGCGTGTGTTGAATTTTTAAATTTAATTATATATATAACAAGATTCATTTTAATCTGCATCGCATATCTTATACACTAATAATACTCATAGTCGACACCCAATCATTTTATAAGCACGTGGTATGCAATATATTTATACATGTTCTTGTAATAGAATTCTCAGAAATAACATTAATTTATAACGTAGGAGCTACATTACATCAAGCAATTGGGGTGTCAATTTTTGGCAGAAGATGCCGCAGTATGCACTGAATTCATTGCTGGCATTTGCACCAAATTACTCAAATCAAAAGAAGTAATTAACTGGAAGCAAACCTATCAGATCAATTAGAGTGAGTTTTGGACTTTGTAATCAAAACAAAACCATACCAAAGCATGATCAATTTTCTAAACTTTTTTGGGTACAACAACCAAAGCATTTAGTAATAGAAAACAACTAATCTACACAAGTGAGGGTTGAGGCTATAGATATTGGGATTTGCATTCTGTGACTTTTGGGTTCAAGTCTTGTACTCAATTTATTATACTCTGGTTTATAAAATAAAATAAAAACTACCATAGAAGTCGAACACAAAACCTAAGATTTGTGTGTAGCGACTCTGCAAAGCGCTACTATAAACATCTGGTATGTTTTTGATAAAGAAAATATATATAATCTAACATTGCTGTTATAATATGTATATATCAACAAAGAAATAAAAAATCTTTGGCCTTAAGAAGATTCGCCCCTGGTAGGACGCTGACGATCTTCATCCATTTCAAATTTGTGCCCTTCACACTCTTGTTTCCAAAGAGAGCAAATGCAATGCAATGTTACCTCTTTCTGTCTTTGTCCGTCCATGGGCGTAGTCGATGGCATCGGCTTAGACGACAGTGGTGTGATGCGGCTTGGTGGCATGGTGGCTCGGTGGAAGTTAACGAATGCGACGACTATGGTCGGAATCGAGTAATGTGGCAGTTGTTATAGCACTGGTTAACATTTATCTTTATTTAAATTTTCCTATTTTGAATTATCAATGAGTGCATAGTGTTTTTAATTTTTTTTTTAAATTTTTAACCCAAGAGATTTATCTAGTGGAACATGACATGTTCTCTTTATAAGTATTCATATAGTCTCAAAATTTTTCCTATCTTATACCAGACATCATACTGTCACCCTAAATTTAACTGACAAAAAAATTATTATTTTTCAAATTTCTATACATAAACTATGAAGACTCCACCCAATGTCCCGAAAAAGAGCAATTTGACCAGATTAATGACTTGCCATTTTGTCAAAGGGAAATCCAAAAGTCAACACGTCTAGGTAGGTAATTTACACGAAAATCATCCTTTTAGAGTTTAGAGGCTTGGATCTCAATCGAAAGATAACATAAAATAATTTGAGCTGCATTTTTTTTTCCTTTTTTTTCGGTAACATAAACCCACAGATTTAAATGCGAATGAAACTTTAACCTCCAGAATTTGGACTCTCCAAATTTTATTTTTCTCGAAGAAGTTCAATATTTAATCAAATTTTAAGGATGTTTTCATCTTTATTTCATTCGACAAATTTAACTCCAAACACTTTTTTGGCAGAATTTCATCTAACTGCAGGAAAATTCAGGGGTTATCAAATGTAAGGAATCATAATCCACTTCTTCCTGATAGTTTCGGATTCAACTTTCATTATTATCTTAATGTGCTCCCGAGCTTCAAGGGTTCATTAATCATTTTACTTTTTTTTTCCCGTTTCTCAGGGTATTCTTTGTGCGTGATTATGAATATTAATCCCTCGAGATATTGGACGATATCAAAGGGCTGACCTCTTCCAACCAAATTTTCTCCATACTCAAGAAATGAGAATCAAACCACTGACCACTTGTTTAAGGAACTCGAACTCGTTATCATTCAGACCAACTATACACAGTTCATTTTTGGAGGTGGATGGGTTGAATATGACAAATGTGGAATCTGGATAGTGTACTTATGACCCCAATATCATCGAAGCTACATTTTATGAATCTTATATAGTTAAATTGAAGTAAAATTTGTCGTTCTAAGCTTCTACTTCGATGATTTTGTCCATGCAAATGTACCATTAAAAAAATGTTTATAGTAAATTTTTTTAATTTTTTTACAAAAAAACAAATTTATTTCATTTCATTTAGGATAGATTTTTTTTTTACAAGAAGCAAACTTATTTCATTTCCTGTTCAATTCCTAATAAATCATTTTTTTTACATGAAGCAATTTTTTCTTTTGACAAGAAGCAAACTTAAACTTAGTATTTTTTGTTTACCTATTTACTCATAAAACTAAAGAAAACAGAGAAAATAACATTTAATGATATGTACTTTATTATTATTATTTAAATACATATCATCACATCAATACATCATTAAGGAACTTTGGTTTGAGACTTTGACTATCAAAAATAAATGTTACAGTATCTAAAAAGAATATGCTGTTTTGCCCGCAAGACAACCTTGCCACTGTCTGATGTGCTAAAAACACTGGTACAAAGAGGTGGATGAAAAATTAGCTTCGTTTGACAATCATTTTTAAAATTAGTATATAACATTTTTTAATTAGCATATAACGTTTTTTTCAGATGTTACTTAAACTAGTGTTTGAGTTTATTGCGTATCAATTTTTCTTCCATTTTTATCCTTACTATCTTAATTAAATTCCTTACTTAATCTTCACTAACAAAATAAAATATTAATAAAAATATTTAAAATTGATTTGTTAGAATTAATATCACTATTTAAATTTATATTTAAGATAAAAATAGAAATTATATTTTTGTTTATAAAAAAATCGTATAAAAATCATATCAATATTATTTTTTTCATTCCATATTATTTATAAAAACTAACTAAAACTAAATAAATATTAAAAATTAATAATTTAATCTTTGAAATGATAAATAATTTAAAATAAATTAAAGTGTCAAATTGATAATTATTTAAAAATAAATAATATATATATAAATACATATATATAACTTATATAAAAAAATGCAAACATGCTCTTTTATGTAATTTTATATTAATCAGCTAGTCCAACCGTTAGTTTTATCAAACACTTCAAATCCAATACCCTAGTTTATTCGCTATTCGCTATCCACTAACTTATCCACTATATGCTATCCGCTAAGTTACCCGCTGTCCGTTTTTACAAAACAGAGCCTTAGCCTACCTTCATGGTTGGGAAGTCACCGGTGTTTCTCAATTGTGACGCTCTCTTTTGTCACTTTATTTTTTAAAATTAATTTTTTAAAAGAATGAGATTATTTTTAGCCAATATATAGAAAATATATAAATCGTTTTTTTTTTTGTGTTTTTAAAGGTAAAAATCCAAAGTAATTTTTTATTTAAAAAGTTAAATGTATAAATTTTCAAGATAATAAATAGGATTAAAGTAATATATACAGTAAGTCTAAAAAGTTTTATACTGCATCCACTAAAAGTATGTTTGTCGATTATATGTATAATTGATTATTGTGACAATCGATTATAATTAAAATCTATTTTTATTTGGGTGTGTTTGTTTAAAAGCGATTTTAAGATAATCTATTATTTGAATGAGTAAAAAAATACTTTTATATAGTAAGTTACCAATAAATATATATATATATATATATATATATATATATATATATAAGTTGTTTGTATAAAATCATAATATTTGTTTGATAATTAGTGACATAGGAGTAAAGTTGGAAAATAGTTTTTGGATAAAAAATAATCAATTTGGAACAATCTAACCGCCCTTGATTGATGATGGTATGAAAACAACTTTTTCATCTAAAAAAAAAGTTTTTAAAAATTATAAGCTAAATACCAAACAAATCAAATCATGTAGGAAACAACTTTTTTTTTTTGTACAAAAAAGAACTGAAATACAAAACATCAATCTTTCCCAAACACATACTAATATTTTGATATATGTGTCTTTATTTTAATAACTAAAAAAATAATAATATTAATTTGTTAAGATATTATTGATGTCTATAAAAATTAAAGATATATATATAAATACTTGTCAAAAACTAAATCAATGCATATGAACACATAAATTTTTACCTAAACATTACATCGCATAATTGAGAAGTTTTTTTTTTTTTACTGACATAATTGAGATGTTTGATTGTGATCATAACAACAAAGATGCAATTTACTTTAAAGACCATATATACATTTATAAATAAATAAAAAACCATATATACATAAACGAAAAGGATAAAAAAAAAGAAGAAGAATAGGACCACCATAATAAGGGATGATGACGATTGATAAGATAAAGTCATAAAAGATACAAAAAAGGAAGAAGCAAGTAAATAGAAGAAGTGAAGTGGCCAAAATACGAAAGAACGGAGGAAGCCACCGACGCTGCCCTTGCATAAAATAAAAGATTAAACATCCCATTTAATCCCTGAAATTGTAAAGTATTATCAACCTGATTTCTGAAATTATCGAAATTCTAAATTAGTTTTTGAAATTATAAAATGATAATCAACTTAGTCCCTCAGTTGAAAATCGTATGGACTAAGTTGATTTTAAGTTAGCAATATTGGAGACTTAATTTATATTAAGTTAGTAAAATCATGGACGAAATTGATACTAACTTATCATTGAAGGATTTATTTGAATTTTAATAATTTTAAGGACAAAATTGATACTCCTTTATAATTTAAGGGATCAAATTAATTATTTACGGTAAAATAAAAGGAAACCCCTCACCACACCAACCCCCTCACAAAAATTAGTGTATTAATTCAATTATTGCAATTAATTAATAATTAATATCAGATCCACTGATATTATTAATTATTAAATTAATTAAGAACTAAGTGGAAAAAGAAGAAACATGGTTGGCGCGTTGGTGCGTATATAAAGATGCCACGCAACGCAGATTTGAACACCTCATTGGCTCATTGCTCGTCATTGCCTTGCATATTCATTCATTCATATTCTTATCTTCTTCTTCTTGATGTTGTTCTAGACTCACTAGGACTCGTTGACTCAGTCCGTGTTGAGGTTTAAGCGCGACTCTGTTCTGTTTTTCGGTTTTCTGTTTCTCTTGTCGCCGCCCCACTCAGATCCAATCAGGTAATTCAATTCTTCATTCTCGGGTCGGTTCGGATCGAATTATCCAATGTTTAGTGTTGTCAAGGTGATTCTCATTCTAACAATGTCTCGTCTTGTTTTTATTCCGAGTTCGCGAATTCCTGCTTCTTCTGTCTGTATTCTATTCTGTTTCCCAATTTCCGATTATTTAATCACAATGTTCCTTTCCTCAAATTTTTATTTTCTTTTTGGGAATGCTTGGATTATTCATATAACAATTTCGATTAAATATTTTTTTGTTCAGATCTGGTTTTTATTGCCTCTTCATCTCTCTGTTTTTTCTTTTGACGTTTTTTGTGTTGGATTCATTTATCTATTCACTATTTTCACTTCCATTTTCGTGAATTTGGTGCCTAAACTACTTGTACGAACAATATGTGCTCTTTGAGAATTTTATCCCTCAAAACAATTTTAAAATGTATCAATAGACTCAATGCTACTTGTTTTATCCAATTCATATGACATCACTGCATCTTTTGTTTTTTTGTTTTCTTCCAATAAATTTTAAATTTTTGGGTTTAGATTTTGTTGGCAGAGTAGGTCACGTAGATTGTAGAAAAAAGAGATTGATTGTAAATTACTGTTCCCTTACAGCACACTTAATATCTCTATGTTAAATGCATTTGGTTCTCCTATGCTGAATCAAAGCAATGTGCTTTACTTTGAAGGATTCTCAAAGCTATATACGAAAACTTCTTCCATTGAAAGAAGGAAATAGCTGCATACTTTTACGCTTCATGTAGAGTACCAAACATTTACCACGCACTGTGATTCCAAGCATATATTGGATACTATTTATGGAACAACACAACCTACTTCAGAATTCAACCATTTTGTCCTTCTCATCAAACACTAGTGCCTGCAAGTAGCTAGATTTTGTCTTTGCTTTTCATATCTAGCTACGACTTTCGTGTGTTTTTACTTACCTTTGTAGCTTATGTGCAATGACACGTAATTGGATCCGTGTCAAGCTCAATACAACACCCATCAGCTCAGTTTCGACTTTATTGCCAGTTGGTAAATTAAGTGTTTTATGCAAGTTCTTCTTTCTTTCTGGGCGTCGATATTTATAGGACTGGGTAGAACCTATTTGTTCATAATTCAGACTCTGTTCTTTGTTGGCTATCATTGATCTGCTTCTAAATATATAAATTTACAGGAAAAGCAAAGGGCATATCACAATGAAGGCATTGATTCTCGTCGGAGGGTTTGGAACAAGGTTGAGGCCATTGACACTCAGTTTCCCCAAGCCTCTTGTTGATTTTGCCAACAAGCCCATGATTCTTCATCAGGTAAAGATATTTTAAGCCTTTTATTTTTTTCTAGAAGTCTTCCATCTGTTATGCTATAGATGTAAATTAGGGATAGACTTTATTGTTGAATTCCTTCTCTATGCAATATCTGATGTATTTTATTTTTAATAACAGAGATCTGTCAAAATTTGAAAAATAAAAAGACTTCTATGATTTGTATATTCTAGATACATGATAAGAAAAAGCAACTTTTTTATATGTGTGCATGAGTATGTCTTTATGTTTTTCTTTTAATGTCTATTTCCCTTAAAATGGCCCAATATTCCATCCTACCGATTTACCTTTTAATTTGACTTCTCTTTCAGATAGAGGCTCTTAAGGCCGTTGGAGTTACTGAAGTGGTACTAGCTATCAATTACCAACCAGAGGTAAGGATCTCGGCTCTCCTTACAACATCGTTTAGAGTTTAGACAATGCTTAAAGAGATTTATGTGGCTAAAGTCTATTTTTACTTTGTCGATCCTTCCAACTACAGGTTATGTTGAATTTCTTGAAGGATTTTGAAGCAAAGCTTGGAATTAAGATCACTTGTTCTCAAGAAACTGAACCACTGGGAACTGCAGGCCCCCTGGCCCTTGCTAGGGATAAGCTGATAGATGATTCTGGAGAGCCATTTTTTGTTCTCAACAGTGATGTTATCAGTGAGTACCCACTTAAAGAAATGATCGAGTTCCACAAAGCCAATGGAGGAGAGGCTTCCATAATGGTGACAAAGGTAACGGAATTGACAAGAAAAAAACCCATTTCAAACATGTGAGGCTTTACATACAAGTTGGAGCATTTAATATCAATTTTCATCTACATGTGTAGGTTGACGAGCCATCAAAATATGGTGTGGTTGTGATGGAGGAGACCACAGGGCAGGTTGAAAAATTTGTAGAAAAACCGAAGTTGTTTGTTGGTAACAAAATCAATGCTGGAATCTACCTCTTGAACCCTTCTGTTTTGGACCGAATTGAACTGAGACCCACTTCTATTGAGAAAGAGGTGTTTCCAAAGATTGCAGCGGAGAAAAAGCTATATGCAATGGTCCTGCCCGGATTCTGGATGGACATTGGACAACCAAGGGACTATATTACTGGCCTGAGACTCTACTTAGACTCATTGAGGAAGAAGTCATCTTCTAAGTTGGCCAATGGCGCTCACATTGTGGGGAATGTTATTGTGGATGAGACTGCCAAAATTGGCGAGGGGTGTCTCATTGGACCTGATGTCGCTATCGGTCCTGGCTGTGTTGTTGAGGCTGGAGTTAGGCTCTCACGCTGCACAGTAATGCGGGGAGTCCGGGTTAAAAAGCATGCTTGCATATCCAGCAGTATTATTGGGTGGCATTCTACTGTTGGACAATGGGCTCGAGTAGAGAATATGACTATCCTTGGAGAAGATGTCCATGTATGTGATGAAATTTACAGCAACGGTGGAGTGGTTTTGCCTCACAAGGAGATCAAGTCAAGTATTCTGAAGCCAGAGATAGTCATGTGAGGTTAATGTTGCTCAAATTGGTGGTGAGGAGGTAGCAAGTTATAGAGTCTGGAATATGCTTGTTTCGTTTGTTTTCCTTTTTCTTCTTCATTCCATTCCTTTTTTCTCTCCCTATAGTGTACAAGTCAGTTTCCCGCTTAGACTGAGTGATGCTATTACAAGGTGAAAGGTCAGAATCTTTGTCACGGGCATAAATTTGGTCTTTTGTGCAAAAGTTGTGTATTTTTCAGTGTATGCATGTATAGAAATAAATTAATAATTTGTTGTCTATCTCCAGTCATTGTAACTTACTAGCGAGATGCCAAGGACGTATTTTCGATCAACATTTAACTGGAGCAATCTAATCTGAAATTATGAATGATTGGTTGATACATGATGTGATATCTTGGAAAACTTCCGCTGTCGTCCAAAGTGGTTGGGAGCAATAGTCTTGTGGTGACCACAACACTATTCCAAATTTTAATCCTATAGTTGGATGATGTTATGTATGCTTCCTCTGAATTATACATCCTTTGGTGGGCCGTTGTCATGAAACTGAAATAAATTTTATTCTTTATTTGGATGTGACAAGAAAATGAGAACACAGACAGATGAGAAAAAGTATGAGAAGAGAGAAAAGTGTAAGAAATAGAGTACATTTGATGTGTTGTTTGATATTTTAGAAATATAGGAGAGAAATAGAAGAGAAAGTGTGATCTCTCCCCTTTGTTTGGTTGGATAGAAAATAAAAAGAGAGATGTAATTGTTTTTAAAAAGACAAAAATATCCTTAACTAAAAAATCATTATACAAGTATTTTAATTTCATTAATTAAGTTAATTTAATTAATCAAATAATTTAATTGATTTAACTTATTTTATCTTATAAAATTTATTAGTTTAATATAATTATTTTATCAATTTCAATTTAATTTAATTAAATAAATGATTAGTTTAATTCAATTTATTTAAATTTAATAAATAATTGAATGAGAACTCAAAGAATGGTACAAAAGTCAGGGGGAGAAAAAAACAATTTGAGGTGGATCCCATCAATTTTATTCTCTCTCCCTCATTTCTCTCATCCACCAAATAAGAGAAAAATATATTTTCTCCTCTTTTTCTCACTTTTTGTTTTCTCTCTTCCCATTTTCTACTTTAACAATCAAAGTATTGAGGAGTAAATATCCAATATTATGTGGCCGAACGATTGTGGATGCTGATGTGTTTTGTTCATCCTATTTCTTATGCCAGTACCATGTGAAGCAGGGGCCATAAGAAAACACTTAGCTACTTTCCAACCACTCCCTCTACAAAGAAATGGTAGGAAATAATGGTAGAAAGGTATATAAACAAAACCGTATTTAGATAAGCAGCTTAGAATTGAATTCTCTCCCAAGTGAGAGTACTGAATTCTCTCTCTCCCAGTGTGGGTTTCTGAAGGTTTTTTCGTTAGCTGTCCAGAGGTTGTGATGGAGGGGCGTATGGAGGGCTTATCTCTATTGGATGAGGAGGATGGAGGGATTGTTTTTGATGCGGAGAGGAGCCAGGATCGTGAGGCAGATCTGAATCTATGCCTTGCTGGTAGGTTCTTGAAGGATAGGAGTTTGAGGATGAGAGCTATACAAGACCTATTTCCCAAAGATCCCGAAAGACTCGACCAGCTCTGATACCACCTATAACGCCCCCCCTTAGGCATTACTACGTAAAACATGCGGAAGTAAATTAAAAGATAATTTGTTGGTTGCTTTCGGAAAATTGTTTTCTTTTAAGTCAGAAAACTGGGTAATAAAATTTTTTCTTTAAGGATAACTCTGAAATCCATCATTCGTACATTCAAAACGTAAAGTCACGTTCGTAACAAAGTTACCATGACATACAACATTTCTCTAGGTTTCCACTTTCGAAAGAAAAGTTCAAACTACAGATGGATGTATATAATACTACATTTACCGACCTCTTTAGATATACAACCCCAACTCAGACTCCTAAGCTGGTCATTCTATCAAATATTCATTGGAGAGACCCGCAAATTAGAATACTTTCTCAACCTCTTACACTAGGTCTTCAAGTGACTTAGAAAGACTACTCTGCAACATCGGTACTAGAGTACCAAGGTACTACAGCAAAACCCGAAGAGACCTGATATAACTGTAGGAGTGAGACACCGACAAATGGATATATCATACAACAACCATACACATGATACATACAACACCTTGACATATTAACATTTTAAACATTACTCATAGGTAAACAACAAGTATTATTTCAGAGGGTCTCATACCCGAATCAATCAATTTTATAAAGATAATGCATGACACTTCTATTATCAGGCTCTAATCTTAATCTCATGATATATCATCACCATTTTATCATTAAGAAAGAAATAGTTGATCAGGCTCATACGCCACGTTTGGTAAATTGTCTCCGTCACCTCATGTACCCGGATCAACACCATCACGAATCCCTTATAACGGTCATTCGGATGTATACATCATCAAATACCACATCTTAAGCGGGTATTCGGTAACTCAAGCACGTCTGCCAAGGAGAAATGCAAATAAATAAAAGACTTTTCATTATCGAGACTTTTCTTTATGTTCACTCTTTTCTGGTGTCGAAGCCCAAGACTAATGACTATTCACAATTTTCATCACTTGAAAATCAATAACACAGGACGCGCAGTCCGAGTGCTCAATCACAACACCTTAGACCGATGCACCAGTCAAGACTTGTGGTCATAGAAAACAACATTCGTCTTTAATAACGTTTATCACAACGTGATTAGGACACACAGTCCACAACAACGTGAATAGGACACATAGTCCACAACAACGTAATTAGGACACACAGTCCACAACAACATGACACGGATCAAAGATCTACGTGTAATTTACAGAACACTAGTATTCCGACGTCTCATATACTAGATTCGATTTCACCTGTTCTTACTTTTTGTTAAGTGAAAATCAAAAGCCAAAACAAAGCCTCGGTCACTTATCCAAGTAACCAGAACGTTTCTAAATCATTTAGGAGAAAACCTTTTCCTTTACAAAGTCTTTTATAAAACATTTGGAAATTCGTTTGCTTTTGAAATCTTTGATGGAATAAAGTCAAATATTTTCAAAGGGGTTTTTCCTTCATGAAACACATAGTTCGAAAAAAGGTTTTCTCTCGTACAAACTTTGGATCATAAAAAGGTAGTTGCTATTGACTTAAAAACACTTTAACGTTTCTTTTCAAAATAAGAATCTCATTTTCTTGAAGTAAACGTTTTAAACAAGGAACTTTCATAATGCGACCAATACTTTCAAAGTTCTATTCAAGGCTTATTAAGGCTTTTAATCCTTTATAATCATTGTGCACAAACTCAAGTCCGGCTTCTCAAACATCAATTAACAGTAATATATTCTCAACAATATTATCACAGTCAACGACAGTTCATCACATATATATAATTCATAACACTTTAAAGCAAGTAATGTTCACCTTCAAGTAATAACCACAATAGTTCAAGTAAACAAGTTATTCAAGTATTGGCTCAATATCACAATAATATTCAATCACTCAAGTAAACACATACACACATGCATATAGTCATTGAATATCCCTAGGCAATCCCCTCTTACCTTCCGTGAAAGTAAGGAGATTAGATGCTTGGAGAGGTATACCACGAACATCCTTGTTTCCCCCGTGATGGAAGTCTAAGGTGATGAACACAAAATCACAAGTTAAAATCAAAATAAGAACACTAAACCACAAGGTATAGGTTCGGTCAAGACTAGTTCTTAGGGTTAGAGATTCCCGAAAATTATACAACTCATGGATTTATGATCGTTAAGTGTTAGGAATTCATAAACAATGATCATTTAACAAAGTTGAATTAAAATCCCACTAAGTTATAAACTTAGGGTATTCGGCCAAGGCTAGTAAAATAGGTTAGCATTCACTAAACTTCCCAATCTCTTAGGTTTAGCATCCATATGTATTAAGGAGCTCAAAACCATGATCATTTTGGAAAAATAAGAACAAAGTATCCTAGGTCCATAACCTTCTAGTTTCGGCCTTCATAGGATTTATAGGCTAGAAATATTTAAACTTTCCAATCTCATAGACTTAGCATTCAAATATCTTATGGAGCTCAAATCCATGATCATCTTGGAAAACAATGGAAACTTTAAACATTCCAATCTCTTAGACTCATCCAAATATCTTATGGAGGTCAAGTCCATGATCATCTTGGAAAAATGAAAGTAATACATACTAGCTTTAATAACATAGAATAAACAAGTTAGAAATCCTTAAACTTTTCAATCTCTTAGACTTAGCATCCAAATATCTTATGGAGCTCAAGTCCATGTTCATCTTGGAAAAATGAAAGTAATACATACTAGCTTTAATAACATAGAATAAACAAGTTAGAAATCCTTAAACTTTCCAATCTCTTAGACTTAGCATCAAAATATCTTATGGAGCTCAAGTCCATGATCATTTTGCAAAAATAAAAACTCAAACATCCTAGCACCTAAACTCTAAGTTTCGGCCATCATAGGATGATGAGGAAAATATTCTTTGTTTAACAATAACTCTTAGGTTTAGAATCACAAGGTATTAAGAGTTATAAATCCATGATCAATACTTGGAAAGTTGAAACATAGTTTCCTGGGCCTACTTATTCATATTTTTCGGCCATCATAGGAAAAAGCTATCAAAACTTCCAAGATTTATAGATTCAAGATCAAGGGATAGTTATAAACTCAAACACATGATCATATTCCAAAAGTTGAAACAAAAACTTCCTAGGTCACAAATGCAAGCATTCGGCCTTCATTGGAAGAGATGGATAGAGATTTTTGTTTTATACAACCTCTTAGTATGTGAAAATATAAGTTAATACAAGACTATAGAAAGTGGTTTCAACTCAAAAGGAGTTTTCTACCATTTTAGAGAGATTTTAGAAGTTTAAAGCATATAAAAAACACATAAAGTAAACTAAGAAATAAAAGATGGAACTTGCAAAAAGATTTATATGAGAACATTACCCTTAGTATAAGGAAGAACTTTAATGAAGCACTTAAGTAGAAAAGATGAATAAAAACTAAAGCTTTAAGAGCTTGAACTTTTAGAAGAAAGAAGAAGATGAAGGTTTAATGGAGTTTTGAAGGAGGAAGATGATGAAGTGAAAATGAAAGGGGTATATATAGAGAGGGGAGAGAGTGGCACGAAATTGAGGAGAGAGGAATGAGCTTGGAGAGCAAGTTTTGACCTTGTGCCTTGCTTTGTTGAAGAGGAAAAAGAAAAATATGTTTTTAGAATATAATATGATATATTTCAAAAAGTGCCATCATGGCCATTTTTTAGGAGGTAGCTTAGGCCACACCTCTAGTGAGTCACCTCACTCCCTCATATCACCTCAGGCCTTTTATGTCTCCTATTTTGCTCCATTTCGTACCCGGTTGCATTTCCGATCGTAATTCTTCCGACGTTTTCGCCCGAATAAAATATTATATTTTATTTTTGAACGAAAATTTTCAAAATAACCAAAGTGGAAGGAAATATAATAAAAACACTAACTATCTCGTTCACGGATCAAAATTAGGTTTTCTTCTTAGTAAACTTGTACCGGTAGTGAAAACGCAGACCGACTTCCGTCTGAATTTTCAACCGAAATTTTTACCGTAACTTCATATGATACAACAACACAAGAAAATGATTTTATTTTAATTAAAATCATCCTCTAGGTTTAATCTAAAATAAACATATTTAAATATGTATTTACTACTACAGACAGCATAGGAAAAACAGGGTGTTACAGTGGTGGTCTTGTGGAAGGATGCTCTTAAAATTCAAGTTTCCAGGTTCTCTACTAATTTCATCGACTTGGAAATAGAAGAGGGGGGTCGAGTCAAGTGGAGGCTTACAGGTTTCTATGGTTGTCCAGAGAACGATAGAAGAAGGGAGTCGTGGAGTATCATCCGTTCTTTAGCTAGTCTATCTGATTTTCCTTGGTGCATAATAGGAGATTCCAACGATCTCTTTGCTCATGATGAAAAAGGGGTATGGTGGTACGGTATCAGTGGATGATTGATGGGTTTAGAAGCACGGCTCTAGATTGTTATTTAACTGATATTCCTCTGGAAGGCTACCAGTTTACTTGGTTCCGGAAAAGAAGTTCAGAACCCGTTATTGAAGAAAGACTCGATAGAGCTATGGTTAGCTCGTCTTGGCGTAATCTGTTTCCAGAGGCTCGCTTATCCAGTGAGATAGCTTCGATCTCAGACCATTATCCTATTCTTCTTTCTACTGAATATTCCTCTATTTTCAAGTTTAGTAAGCGTTTTAAATTTGAGAATCATTGGCTTATGGAAGATGGGATTGAAGATGTTGTTTCAGGTTGTTGGACAGCCGTTGATTCAATGGACATTCCTGGTAAATTTTTTGATTGTGGCCGCGATTTGAAGGAATGGTTTTCGTATGGATATTGCTGCATGCAAGAAGAAAATGGCAATCCTGCGGGATAGGAATGATCGTGATTCAAATAATCATTTTAATGCTTTGAGAACAAGGCTTGCAAAGCTTTTGATGCAGGAAGAAACTTATTGGAGGCAAATGGCTAAAACTCATTGGCTCAAAAGAGGTGATTCTAATACTAAATTCTTCTATGCATCTCCTTCCTCTAGGAAGAATATTAATCTCATTGAGAAGCTTGTTGATGATAATGGCATAGCAGTGAGCTCGCAGGATGGTCATTGCAGGTTAGCAAATGAGTATTTTGAGTCTCTTTATTCTGGTCAGCATAGTGATGTGAATCTTGTGGTAAATCATGTTAATGAGAAATTATCAGATGCGGATAATGCCTTACTTGTAGCTCATTTTTCTGATGAGGAATTTAGGAGAGCTGCTATTGATATGCACCCTGATAAATCTCTGGGACCGGATGGTCTTAATACCGCTTTCTACCAAAATTTTTGGAATATTTGTCGTGTTGATGTGGTAACTGCTTGCAGGACATGGTTAGCCGATGGTGTTCTTCCTCGTGATATTAACAGCACTAATATTGCTCTTATTCCGAAGTGTGATCCTCCAAATTTTATGTGGGATCTGAGACCTATTTCATTGTGCAACGTTATCTACAAAATTCTTTCTAAGGCGCTCTCTAATAGACTGGCTCGGGTTATTAGTAAGTGTGTCTCAGAGGAGCAGTCTGCTTTTGTTGCTGGTTGTGACACCCTCTACCCCGCATGCATTCAAAAACGATGACACATATATATAAAAGAGAGAAAACATATGTATGCATGCATGCATGCATGTATGTATGCATGTATGTATGTATGTATGTACGTACGTACGTACGTACGTACGTACGTACGTACGTATGTATGTATGTACGTATGTACATACGTACGTATGTATGTATGTATGTATGTATGTATGTATGTATGTATGTACGTATGTATGCACGTATGTACGTATGTATGTATGTATGTATGTATCCAAACCGGGTAGAGACTGCCGCATTGTAACATAACGCGGAAATAACCAAAACATGTTTATAAAGAAAACATAACATAAAACAAAACCATAAACGAACCCAACCCCAATGTCACACTACAGAGCTGGTATAACCAATCCAATAAAACAAAACACGGATACAACTGGAAACAACTAAACAACTACTGAAAACGGGAAATCCTATCTACGAGTCGCGGCTCCTCAGAGTCACTCATCAACTGACTGCACATCGACATCTGCATAAACGATACATGCCACAAACAAGAAACATAGAGATAGGGAGTAAGCAACATATATATGAATATAACGACAAGGAAGCAGTTAGCAAGACGGGCATACGTCAAACAAGCATGTTATATCAAACAGCAATATCATAACAATCATCATCATATAACGTGTATGCTATGCAATGCAGTTCTGCTTCACTCCTCTACTATGCACTTGGATCCAAACTAACTCGGGATGCCAATAAGCGCCAACACCGGGGAAATCCACCAAACCAAGGGTGGACCCCTAGGACAGCCGACACATCTTATTCTCGGATGCGCCACCACGGTGTATACTTGATTCCCTTTCGGACGAATCCCGCGGACAGGCAGATCATCTTACTCCTGGACAACCTCCCCTACGTTGCACAACCTCCAATCAACATCTCTGATGCGTGAATGCATGGCAAACAACACACAACCACAACCTCCACTTGGGCCCATAGGATACCCAAGTTTTATCACCATCAACACCTCGACCACTAGGCTATCGAGGATCATCGTTTAATGTTCATCGTTAAGTCTTTTAAGCATTAACAACATTCTGGTCATTAAGCACCAGAGCTCAACACCTTGGCCATCAAGCATCAAGGCCTCCTTGGAGCGAACACTAGGCTACCAAGGTACAACATCTTATCACTTGGAGCGAACACTAGGCTACCAAGGTACAACATCTTATCACTTGTCTTTGGTCTTCATGTTCCGTTGTCTTATTGAGTCTTTTAAGCGTTTGGTGGTGAAAACCCCTATTTCAACATTCTGGTTTCTGTTCTGGTTAGATGAGCACGTGCGTACTCACCCCTCGATGCGGGCGTCTTGGACTGCGCAGCAAGCACGAACGAAGCTTCTGCCGAGCATGGGCGTGCTCAAATGCGCGCCTCGCTGCTGGGTTTCAAACCGAGCACGCGGCGCGTGCTCCTTGTTAAGCACGTTCGTTCTCAATAGAGCGTGGCCGTACTAATCCGGGACAGAAGCGGTCGAAACCCTTTCCCAAATCCTTGGAACAGTTCACAGATTTAACCTATTGGCTTTTACTAATCCATTGATCATCAACTTCATTAATCTTAACTGTTCTTCATTAATATTCATGTCTTATCATCATGGGGAATTAATCATTTAATAATAGCTTCGTTATTAATGTTCCTATAACACTCACTAATCAATCCTAGGGTCTTTAACTGAGCCCTATAAACATAACCTTACTTCTAATACTATATTCATGTCTTATGAACAACTAGGAGAAACATCCCTTAATTCTCATTATCATTAACGTATTTTAACGTCTTAACATCATTGTTGGCATTAAAATCCTCAACAATTAACACTCATAAAGAGCACAACACAACAACAGTCAATAGCATCATACTCATCGTAATCATGGCATCACAACATCAACATATTTATAACAAACAACATCAATCAATAATAACAGTCATGCCAGTCATCAACATCATAACAGTTAAGCATCATATAACAAATAGGCATAAGGCATATAGACATGTTATCAAAGGAAAGGGTCATGGGTAACCCTTCGTCTTACGCTACCCCCAAGCCTACATACTCATACTATTTCTTCTCCCAATACCTGGAATAGAGATCACGATTCAAAAGAGAGAAAGAAGATCCACTTGGGTCCTGTCTCACTAGCGCTTATCTACTATCTCAAGAACGACAAATAGACACTTTGATTCAACTCTAAGATCAAGAAATCAAAAGGAAAAGATCAAGAACTTGAAAGAAAGAACACAAGGGACAATGTGCATGAATTTTACCTTTTTTTAAAGTCCCAAACATCAAGCACAACGAACCCCTATTCATAGTGATGTTCTCCTATCAAGAAGCAGTGAAGAACGGTACAAGAACGGGTTCCCTAGAGAGAGTTTTAGGGAGAAAAACCTTAAGGATTCAAAGAGGAAGGAAGGAGGTAGTTTTCTGAGTGTTGGGGTCGTGTAAACTAGGTTTAGGTCGAGTCTAATGGTATATATATGAGTTTGGGTCCTTAGGGGCTGTTTAGAAGCCCAAAAACACGTTTCTGGTGAACATCGATTCGTGGGGCGAACCACTTTTCGCGGTGTGAACCCAAGAGTACCAAAAACTGTCTGTCAAGTTCGCAGGGCGAATAAATGCTCGGGTGGAGAGACCTAAAAAGCTGAATTGGGCAAAAACACTTAAAATAGGACTTGTAGATAATTCTCTTAGCTTTCCAATGCCATAAAGATCACCTCGATCGGACATCTAGAACTCAAGATATGGCCTAAACGGTGAAACAGGTTACTTGAACTCTCAAAGGATTGGACCTTTCTTAGGCTAAACTTCCATAAACATGAACTTAGGCATCAAAAACAAACATAACAAGCATATACAAACATATATATAACATATATGAAAGCACTAAGCTTATTTATGAAAAACGGGGTGTTACACTGGTAGGTCGATTGTGGACAATGCCTTAATAGCTACGGAGGTTATTCATCATATGAAATGTAAAAGAACAGGTGCAGTAGGTGAGGCAGCTTTGAAACTTGATATTAGTAAGGCTTATGATCGGGTGACCTGGCATTATTTAGGGTCTATTATGATCAAAATAGGTTTTCATTCGCAATGGGTCCATTGGATGATGATGTGTGTTTCTTATGTCCACTATTCTGTTCTTATGAATAATGCGGATGCTGGCCTTATTTCTGCTTGCCGGGGTCTTCGTCGGGGTTCACCTTATCTATATATTTTATTCACTGAAGGTATGTCCTCTTTGATTAAAATTGCAGTGAGGCACGGACAACTTCATGGTATAAAAATATGTAGAGGAGCTCCTATAATTACCCATCTTTTCTTTGCTGATGATAGCTCCCTGTTTATGCGTGCCAATGAAAATGAAATGAGATTTTTTAAGGATCTTCTGCATGATTATGAAATTGCTTCGAGTCAGGCTGTGAACTTAGGAAAATCTGCTTTGATTTTTTCTAACAATGTTAACTTTCACACTAGCGCTGATCTTGCTAATCTAATAGGTGTTCGGAGCATTTAAATGTTGGCAAATATTTAGGCGTTCCATCACTTGTGGGCAGAAATAAAAAGGAAGTTTTTAATTATGTGAAAGACCGTGTTTGGAAGAAGGTGGGCTCTTGGAAAGGAAAGACTCTATCTATGGCTAGTAGGGAGGTTCTTATTAAATCAGTTGCCCAACCAATTCCTGCTTATTGCATGAGTATGTACCTTATCTCTCCTTCCCTTTGCGATGAGATTGAAAAATGTTAAATTCCTTTTGGTGGGGATCGAATAGTAGTGATTCTAAAGGAATAAAATGACTTTCTTGGGATAAACTCTCTATGCCTAAGTGTTGGGGTGGTCTTGGCTCATGCTGTTAATCTTGCCATGTTGGGTAAGCAAGCATGGAAATTTTGAACCGATCCTGATTTTCTTTGTGACAAAAGTTTTCAAAGCCAGATATTTTTCACAAGGAATTTTTTTTAATGCAAGCCTTGGTCAAAATCCTTCCGATGCTTGGAAGTGCTTATGGATGTCTAAATTTGTGGTGCAAAAAGGTTCTAAATGGCAGATTGGAAATAGTAGTATGTTGCCCTTATGGGATTGCCCTTGGACGCGTGATGGTGGTTGTTTGGAGTGCCCGGCTTCCTTGCCAAATGAAGCTCGGCTATGGAATATCAAAGACCTTTGGATTCCTGTGCATAAGGCCTGGAATGAGGCGCTTATCACTTCAGTTTTTCCAGGTATGGTTGCTAGCCAAAACCTAAGAATCCCTTTAAATGATTTAGTTACTGAAGATCGCTTTATTTGGAAAGACAATGATGATGGGTGCTACTCTGTAAAATCTGCTTATAAGGTGATTATTTCCTCTCTAGTTGATTCCACCCAGTTTCGGATGTCAAGTGATTGGTCTTTGATTTGGAAGCTTAAGGGGCCTCAAAGAGTAAAAATTTTCCTTTGGAGAATTTGTCGAAACTGCCTTCCGTCCAGAATGCAGCTGCAGAAAAATGGTGTGCACTGTACTGCTTTGTGTGTTTTTTGTGAGAAGGATTTTGAAATTTTATGGCACTTATTTTTTACTTGCCCAACTAATCAGGCTTGCTAGACACAACAACAGTTTTGGGAGTTATCTCATCAGTCCTTCTTTCCGCAGAGTCAGTGGCCGAACTGGTCTTCCATGTGCTGCCAATGTTGATCCAAACAGGAGAAAATGTTTTGCTATGACCATGTGGGGACTTTGGACCGCCAGGAATGATAGACTTTGGGACAACAAGCAACCTGTGACTGGCCATATAATTCAGCGTGCAATGAGCTTCCTGGAGGATTGGAAATTGGCAAAGTTAAATCCAAGGAATTCATCTCAAAATTCTATAGCAGGAGGCTCTAATACGTGGACTGCACCACCTAAAGGTTCCCTAAAGTGCAATATTGTTGCTAGCTTCTCAACCCAAAATGATACAACAACCATTGGTATGTGCACAAGGGATCATAATGGTGCTTTTGTTTTGGCAAGAACTGAGTCCATTCCTTTTTGTCTTCCTGCTCGTGAAGGTGAAGCTATGGGGCTTTATAGAGCTCTTCATTGGGTTCAAGGATTGGATTTAATTTCACAGCACATTATTTTTGAGCTTGATTGTCAAGTGGTAGTTAATAATATTATTGCTCCAACAAATTATTTATCCGATTTTGGAGTAATAATAAACTCCTGCCATGATGTTCTTAAGGGGTTTCCAAATTTTGGTGTAAGTTTTGTTAGGAGGCAAGCGAATGGTGTAGCCCATAGCTTAGCTAGGGCAATATCCTTCTTGGCTTGCCACCATGTTTTTTTTTATCATTCTCCACTTTGTATCGCTCATTTGATTATTAATGAAATGCATTGAACTTCTTGTTTCAAAAAAAAAGAAAGATAAGCAGCTTAATTAACTAATCACTTATATAAATGAAGAGGAAAGATAGAAAAGTGAGAGCAAATGCTCCCAACAAAGGAAAGACTTCCTAGGCCCCAAGCTGCAAGCCCTCATAACTTATTTTCTCATATTCCTCTCTTTAAACATATCCCATTACTTTTCTCGTTTATCTTTTCATTAGATGTTCTTCCACTCCTAATTAGGGTTTGGGTTAGGCCCGATATCCCATCAGACCTTCAAACCCTCATAACAGTAAATTTTCCCATTAAGTAAATATGCATGTCAAATGGTAGCATACTGACAATCAACTGAACTCAAAAAAAGGAGGAAATAAAGTAAAGGCCACTTTAATGAACTAGGCTAGTAACAAAATAGCAAGATCATACTATCTACAATGGAAGAATCAATCATACTCATATTTTAATCCATATTGTTAACCAATCATAAATTCTCACATCTTAAAAATATTTGACTCTTATCATAACTGTCTTAAAATTTCACATATAAGATGATTTGTGTTTTGTATCTTTCGTTTACAAGATTGAACTCTTTGATTTGTTGGGTCTACGAGCTTTTTTTAGGGTGTGTTTGATTCAAATGATGAGAGGGATTTTAATGGAGGGGGGGGGGGGGATTTTACTAGCTATTGTGTTTGGTTGAGAGAAGAGGAGGGGAGGTGAAATAACAATGTTCATGTTTGGTTCACAAGGGAAGGGAAGGGGAGGGGAGGGATTTTAAAACAAATTAACTTTTACACCATTATAATTATTTATTTCAAAATAAATAAGTGAGGATGTATTGGTCTATGTATGCAAAATGTTTTAAAATCACTATCCTCTCCTCCAAATCGTCCCAACGTTGGAGGGGAGCCAAAATCAAGGAGGGATTTTGCTCCCTTTCCCTCCCCTCTCCCCACTCCCCACTAAAAAAAAGTGTTGAACCACATATGCAAAAATTAAAAAAAATCCCTTCCCTCCTCTTCCCCTCTAACCAAACATTACCTTGTAGTGGTAAATTCTCCATGTCAATTACCTAATTAATAAAATTAAATCCTCTTCTAATCCTTTTGCCACATGTCACCCTCTAATAAAAAATTTTCCCGCTCAGGATTTTGATCTGCCTTAGGAAAAACTTTTCTCTCTTCCTTTTCTCCATTTCAAATTCCAAATCCCTACTCCCTGGCCCTTTTCCATTCTTTTTTTTTCAAGCATATTCTCTCCATTCCAGCTTCCAAATCCCTCATTTTTTTTATGTTAGTATCTTTTCCCTTTTCTCTTTCTGATTCTATTCCCATCATTTCTAACACACTATAAACCCACATCCCAACATCAAACACTATTGGGACTTCTTTTTCTAAGAGGGCTCTCAAACTCAAATATTTGGGTTAGAAATGGTTTAAACTTGCGATAGAGTGAAGCTTTATAGGGAGGGAGTGAAGATTCTCTCTTCTTCTGAGTCACTTGGTAACTTTTATTCACATTATTTTTTGTTTTAGAACTTTTCTATCTTGATAACACTTTTGATTGTTTGTTGTAGATTTTTATGACTATGGGTACACCAGATTTTTAAGACTCTTCTATCTCAAATTTGAATGGAAGTGATCAAATGAGTTGTCAGGATTATTTCGAGACATGGAAAAAGGATCGGTTTCTCTCTTTATTTCACCTTCTTCACTCTTCAATGTCCTGACCGGACGAATTTTCTTCTCAATTTTTTTTTCCTTTTTTAGTTATTTTTAAAGACTGTTTCTGGGTTGTTCACAGAGGGTTGAAAGGAAAAGGAAGAAAATAATAAAGACATCTTGATGGGTTGTTCACAGTTTCATTTTAAATTTTGTTACACTGTGCAGAGATGTATTTTGATAGAGGATAAATTTATGACTTTACTTCCCTTGGTAACTGAGTTTTCTGTCACTTTTGTTCTTGAATAAAACTATTCTTCATGGTTGTAGTTATCTTTTCATTTAATGCTACAATGGATTACTTACACCACTTGGATGTAAGTGTCAAAATGTTTAATTGCTATTTTGATTGTCATTGGACTTGTATGTGTTCTTGAAAGATTGGTGATTTGGAAATATTAAATGCTATAGTATTATCTCATTATAATTCATCCAATACAGTTGTGATTATGTTGATAGGGATTACTTTTCTTTGCACTTCCATTATAGGATTTAATCGTTCGTGACAAGTTTGTTTTGCTTATGAATTTATTGTCAATTAATCAAATATGGATAAATAAAAAGAGTATTATGTTCCTGCAAGTCTAAATCTGAGTTTATCAAGCAAATTGTTTAACACACCTCCATATCTTGCTCTCAATTTTTATTATCTATTAATAGCTTTGGACCATGGTGAAATTTAGTGTTGATTTTGATTGTTCTTTGCTTGCATGTACATAATTGCCGAGGTGGGGAAAATACTACACATGGTAGTGTGGTAAAAGTGAGAAGAATGAGAGAAGAGGAAGGAGATATTTTGAATACTGTACTGGTTAGCAAAGTTTAGTAACAAATCTGCCTATTTTGTTTGATTAAATTATAATGACACAATTGGTTCAATAATTTGCATTTGTTATGGTGTAAAACCTTGAAGATGCTAAATATGGAAGTCGAAGTCCTTTTGATGTTGATTTTCAGATAAGTGATTCATTGTACTTTAAAAATTAAAGTTACTGATATATGATGTGCAAATTTTGGTGTGTGAATGGCAAAACTGATTATTTTTTGCAAATGAAGGGTACTTTTCTGAATTCATACTTGAGCAAAGTGATTTTAGTAGAAGATATTGATGACACTTCCAGTAATTTTGCTTGAACTACTGAAGTGATATGATATAATTCACTAAATATGAATGAAAGAACACCCCATAAATAGGTTGAGTTTTGACTCAAATCTTTGCACATTCTATTTGATTTAGATTACATATTTTGGTTCAGTTAGATGGGTCGGCGTCAGAGGGAGGGAAAAGTCAAGAATATACGAAGAATTTGGTACAGTTCACATTGATCCCGGACATATCATGGATGGTTTTGTAGCATTCTTAGCTTTGGTATTGGGATCCTTAACCTCCTCCACCTTAAGGTTCTAAACTTCCTACATGTCTCATTAACTCCAGCTTTGCTTGAGAAACCAAAATTTAGAATTTTGATATGAAGATACACTTTAACAACTATGAATGATAAATGATGAATGATATATATCTTATCATTTGCACATGATTTATTTGATGAAAGTTCATGAGTGTGTTTGGGAGGAGTGGGTGTTGGGGATGGCAAACTTGAAGCCTCTCTTTACTGTTACATACTCATTGGGTATGAAAGATTCAAGTTGATGCATTTGTTTTGCCAATAAAACAGTGGATTTTAACCTATGCTAATAGCTTTATTCTGTTCTAATATTGAAGTCTTTGTAGCTAAAACAGGGGATTTTGGCACTAGATTTGTACATTATAATATTCTTGGTCAATAATAAAAGGCAGTAGTTGATTTTTTTCTATGATAAATGATACGCGACATGGTTGAGTTCTTCAACAATGAGCACATGATGGGCATGTTGGTTAATAAGGATTAGCAGGAGCGTTTTCTTTTGTTTCAAAACAATTTCTTGATATTTGAAGCGTTACAGTGAGACAATGTGTTTGTGATAGTGAGTTTAAACTACCTTACAAGTTAGAAAACAAAGAAATGGAGACACACAATGAGATAAGGGTGTCAAAGTCCAAGAGGGTTTGTGTGTTTTGTGACAGTAGCCCTGGGAAAAAGAGTAACCACCAAGATTCTGCTACTGAGCTTGGCAAAGAATTTGTATTCATATTTGTTGCTATAAACTACATTGTGTTGTTCCTTTCTTTCCCATATTTTGTTCATGGTCCAATATCTGTTGTTTTCATGAAAATTCTAAAATGGTTTTTGAAGGGTATTTTTTTTTTCCTGCCATGTATTAGTTGAATGAATGTTTCACATGGAAATGGATAGGCTTTATGATATGAAATCTTGAAGTATCTACTTCCATTGGGAACTTCAGTTGGGTTAGTTCGTTGTGTTCATGACATGTTTGTAACTTTTCCATGCTCTTTTGAAACTTGAAATTCACATTGATTCCCTTGAAACTCTGCCTTTTTTCTTGAGTTCATATCTAGCATCTGTCTAATGCAAAATATGGAAAGGTTGGCTCTTGGGGATTGGAACAATTGGTGATGCTGAGATTGAGTACACTGCTACAAATATGTGTAACGGTAGCACTCATGAAGCCTTTTAGTATTAGTTTTGCTTCTGATGTAAATTCACATTCTTCGTGTTATTTTTATAAATCTGTATAATGAACTTGCATTTGAGTAACTATTTTTATGTTTGATATATGAAAAGGAATTTAAATAAAATTTTCCTCTCTTAAATTCTGGTCATGCTTTATTTTGGTCCAATATTTATGTTTCAAACTTATTCTTTGATCTTATTTAACCAGTAGATATAGAAACCATTTTTTGTTAACCGCTATAATTTTCATACCAGATAATTTGAGGAATGGATCATTTTCCCAGTATAGTTACTTATTGATGAATATTCAACATAGTTATCTGGTTATATCCACATATACACAGACTTTTTTTTTTCTTTCCAGCAATGCTATATAGTACGACAACTTATTGCACGAATTTCGACGAAATCCAATCCAACTGATACAAATGAATATTGCATTACATAATCAAAGTTAAATGGCAATATCAATTGCCAAAAAGATTCGAACTCCCTTTTCGCACATTAGATTTCGAACTATGAAGCATTTTCCTTTATTTTTTTCAAGCTTCCACCCAAAAAAGCAGTTACAGTTATCTTCTTGGCTTCCTATTCCTAAATTTCACCTATTAGAACATATATTATGCTTCAAATGTATAACTTCAAAATCAATTATAAGGTAATGTTCATCACAGCGTGCATGACTAAGTCATATATAATTTTCATATATTTTTATTTCTCACTTCAACTCTTGATGGAATAGTCCTTTGTCTGACATTATTTATCGGGCTGTATTTTTAATGCTTTTATTCGTCTTTGTTGTATAGATTTATCCAATTTTATAATGTGAAGTAATAATATAAATACACATTATATACACCACTGCGTTAATAATATCATGTTACAAATAAATGTAAAAATAAATAAGATACATATTTTAATAAAAAACAAATCCAATGTACCAAATATAATTTAGTTACAACTATTATTTGAGCTCGACATCTCAGCATTTAGATTTACAAGGAGATTAAGTATGGATTGATTCCTTAATTTATTTTGAACTTTAAATTTTAAATGTTTAAAAAGCAAAAATTGTATAGTTGTATACACCTATTCTTTAGAATATGGCTTGATAAATATCTGATATAAAAAAATATGGCTTGATAAGTAAAGGAATTTTACCTGTATAAACTAACAGTAGAGATTATTAGTGTTCAGAATGAACCCATGAAAAATACGTGAAAATAAAAGAATAAGTGATGCAGTTTTACGCCACACGCAGTGTTGATGGCTTTACGCCAGATACTACTTTTCAACCGTTTTAATGACATATGGTTAACATTTTACACCACATGCAGTTTTCTTTTTTAAAATTTAAAATAAGTGCTACAATTTATTTTTATTTTTTAAATTTGGAAATCAGTTTTATCAGTTTTATAGTGTAGGGGTAGTATTGGTATTTTGAAATGTTGAAACCAAACTTCAACTATCCTCCTTATAGATAGTATAGATTTCATTTACATGTTGTGCATATTCGTCCGCATGTTATATATTTATCATTTGGGTTTTTCTTACCTGTGCAACCTTTCACATAATAAGAATTTAGAAAATAGAAATGTTATATTGAAAATAGTAGCTTTTAAACTTTCAAGGAATTGAATGCACAACTTTCAATACAATATTTATACTTTTGATTTCTTAATATGTGCAAAGGTTAGAAAAATCGCTATCATTTTCTTAATTATATTATTGATATTTTATTTGCTATTATGACGATTTTATTAACACGTTTACATTTAAATATCAGTATGATACATAATTCTAATAGATTAAAAATGTCATTAATATATACAGTTATGAATAGTAGAAATTGTTTGAAGTAAATTAAGTGTAGAATAGATGTAGAGATGAAACGTCACCATTTAATTGAGATCTTGGAATGGGAAAACTTGTTTGCTCAACGCAATGAATGCAATCAGAAAGATTAACCATGGTAATGAAGCTCATCGAGACCATGCAAATAACAGCCCCATCAACCAGTGCACAACATTTCCCTCAAAATGCGATCTCTTCTTTCTTCTCTTTTCAATGGATCCCTTTCAAATTCCAAAAGTTTGTTGTCTTTAATGAAGTCCTCTAAATAGTTCTATATGTCTTTGTAATCAAGGGATGCCATTTTATCAATGATCTTGACGGCATTTTTATCACTATTAAATTCCATCAGTGCATTGCCACCAACAAAATCCGGAAGCGCCTCTCCGTTGTAATTCAAACATGACTCAGTGCAAGAGCAAGTTTCATGAATTGAAAAGTCTTATCCAATGTGTCTAGTCACCCTTTGCATTTATAACTTGCTCAACAGCATGAATTTGAAACCAAGTGGGATAATTGATTGTATTTCTAACTTGCTCAATAATTTGAATTTGAAACCAAGTGGGATAAATTGATTTTTGGTCCATTCATACCACAAATTATATATATGCATGCATAGCTTAATTTTTTTTTCCATATATCCACGTTGAAACCATGTTAGCTATAGCTATATGCAGAAAAACAAATCTGAGCCTCTCCTAAGTTTGGTTAATTCCAACTCCTTTAACTTTTTCCCCTCTCCATAGTTCAGAGTGAATGCGACTGAATGTCATTTAAGATAATAACCCAAAGAAGAGCATATCCCAATCACCCTTATAATTCCAACCTCATTAACCAATAATCATTCAATGTACATCGAACTCAATAGTCAAATAATACTTCAAAAAATAGATTGTAGGACAAAGGGATGAGCATGGTTTAGGAGTGTTCAACAAAATCTAAATGGCCTTGTTTCGATCAACCTATCAAATCTTGAAGCACTGGAACTTTCTCTCAACACTCTGGCAGGAAAGATTCCCCAACAACGATAGAAGTCACCTTTATGGAGTTCTTCATTAAGTTCAATGTGTCTGTTAATGGTGCCTATCCTGTTAAAACCTCCCATAGAACAGTCTCGAAACTACAGTCATGTACTTTCTTGGTATGATGCCTTCCTTTGATCATTTCAGGTGCCATCCAACAGCCTTTTTCAGTAAATCCTTTTGCACTGCCACACTGAGATAAGCATGAGATCCCATGTTTTCACTTTATTGTTTCCATCACTTTGACCTGTAACAACAGTACCAACCCTACCATATCAATATTAAACACTACCAATTTACATTTTGTCATAGGGGTATAGCAACATAGCAATCTAATGTTTTTTTAATCAAATTTTCGAAATAGAATTCATCATGCAGAGAAAGCGATAAGAGACAGTTAGAAAAATATAATACAGAAATGAATCATCAGCAATAAACAACTTCAACACACGATCTGATAATAAAATAAAAAATAAAAAAAAGAAGTGGTTCTTGTTGAAATTTAGGGAAGCTAACCTTGCAGGGTCTACTTTTGATAACTCTTTTTCTTCATCTCCTCCTCCCCCAACTCCTCCTCCTTCTCCTTCCTCACTTCATCTTCCTCTCATTTGTTAACGTGCATTGTTCAGCCTCCGCCTCCCCCATTAACCGCACCATCATGCCTAGAATTGTCGCAACCTTTTCAAAGTAACTTACATGATAAATTGAGAGATGAAATGTATTGGGATGGTATGCAATAGATGGCCATCTATCAAAGAAACATATGCATTAATAGTTGTAATTATCTTTAATAGTTTAAGAAAAAGAATACAAAATGTCAAAGTAAAGGGTAATATATTTAAACTGCTTCAATCAAGCAGAATTGAAACCTTACCATATTCATTCTCCATCTGGAAAAAACCTCTGAAGTCATAACAGTTCAAAGAAAAGTGTAGTTATGAATACCTTAGTAGTTTAGCAATTGCCAAGGAAAAATGAAACTTCACATTCCTTATGCCTTCCCAACAAAATAATAAGGATGATAAGGAGAAAGAAGAAATTACTTGTTTCGAAGGATGGAATGGAAATGCACATTTGTTTGCTCCTCTTCTTGAGAAAATTTACCCCTCTTGATGTTAGACCTTAAATAATTGGTCCACCTTAGCCTACAACTTTTTCCACATCTATTAAGACCTGCAAGATTTTGAAGCAAATAAAACACAGAAAGCAAAGAGATCTAATTGTTTGCCTACTACAATATATATATAGAACATCAGGACTACAAATCTATATATTCAAAGACCTGCTAACTTATGGAGAGGTCTCCAACTTCCATGGACTTAAAGTATCACTCGTCCTCCTTCACACATAAAATTAAAAAAAAATTCATTGGAAGAATCAAATCTATGAATTTAAGTAAGTTAAGAAGAATGCTTGGAGTTCGAGAAAAATTTATTTAAAAACATAAAGTGAATGTAAGTCTAACATGAATGAATGTAAGGTGTGTGAGGGGATTTTCGGTTATAAGGAAGATTAATTAGGAGAGAGGGAAAAGGCATTGAGTATATTCCAGTCAGTTTTAGGCAGAGAATTATCTCTATAGGAGCATTGCTCTGAGTAAAGGAATTTCTATTCCTCTGTAATCGGTTTCATTACTTAGTAACACACCCGTGTCGATCTTTTATTGTCATTTTTTCATTGCTCTGGTTTGGGTTTCTATCAAATTGATTGCCACAATTAGTGAGAAATCAAATATTATGGGTATCTGTCTAGTGATCATTCCTTCCTAGTGATCATTGAGGTTAATATTCGTATTAACCAAAGAGTAAATACTCACTACTCTCTACTCACCAGTGTTTTCCATAAGCAAGAGTTATGGGAGGTAACATCAGGCAAATGAATTATTATAATCATTCGACTGCATGACAGCATTGTATTTATTAATAAAAATTTAATGACTCGCCTCAACAGCATTAGTTCCATTATCCATAGGATCAATGTTTGTCAAATCTCCAAATGTCCATTCCCCTGAAAAGTTGAAATCAAATCAAATAACAATATAATTAAAACACCAACAGACCATTTGCTTCGAACTGTTCAACTCAATAAATTTTTTAAATTGTTAGAATCTTTGTGAGATTTTTTGGTAACACTGATTCTTGGGAAGCATAATTATTCTTATATTGCTATGCAATCTTTTCAAAGTAACTTACCAGATAAATTGAGAAATGAAAGGTATTGTAAATTCCTCCCAAGGCCAGCAAGAAGTTTAAGTAACTCTTTCCATGGTTGTCTATTATTTTCTTAATTCATAGAAACACGACTTAAGGCTTAAATGAACCAGAGAATTGTTTATCAATAAATAAAAAAAGAATCAGAGAATTCCATACTCCTTTTATCGTCAGAATTAGAATACATATTTGAATACATATATATTTTTGTTTTTCCAGAAGTCATAATGGAAACTCCTTGAATAAATCCAATCAAAAGCATCATCAAACAGAAAACACCAAAGGCATCATCACACAGAAAACACCAAAGGCGTCATCTTTCAACACTTTTGAGTGACATGCATGCTTCAAATTTGGTTCAAGTGACCAAACCATCATTTCCATCAACTTAGAAATTTATTATTAAGCATGCAAACAGAATCTAAAAGAGCTTAGGTCTCTAGAACCATGAGACAGTTGAAATTCACATTCATGCCATGCCAAGATATAGCATCAATCAAACATGCATGTAAAAATCCATATACCAATGGAGTTCTAAGGCTAATAGAAAAAAAAACAAAATACACACCAATTACACCACAAAAATAAATGAAATTTTTCTATCTTTGCTTCTGCATCGCATAAATTTTGTCCTGAATCAAGTAAAAATATTGTAACAACCACTGTATGGTTCCTCCCTGCTCCAGCCTTGACAATGTTGTATCTTCAACTAAAGTTACTGTCAACGAAATTTAGCACTTCAAGAATTAATGATAGAAACAAAAACACTAAAGTTGGCAATAAAAAATTAACCTTTAAATTGAAAATGAGTACGACCAACACAAAACTTAGCATTTGATTAAAGAGTAAAAATGGTACTAAGATTTGGGGAAACTGTGGGAGGTTAAATTGTGAGATTGTTTGATACCCCAAAATGGTACTAAAATTTGGGGAATACGGCGAAAGAATGATATAGAGAGAAACCCAGAATTTGATTGAAGTGTAATATCAAAGTGAACAAAAAATTGGGAAAGTGAAACTACCTTTGGAATCATCAAACCATAACCGAGGCAGTGCACTTTGTTTCGTTGTCAGGAGTCCTCCATGATGAGTAGAAGAAATTTAATTCACAACCAACAAATTCTTCCATTCCACTGCTTTGGTTCCTAACCAGAAACGGAAGAAAATCAAAGTCAAACTAAATCAATCTATTCGCTTGAAATGTTAACCTATTCATCCATCTTTGCCACAGTGATGTTTGATCCATGGGGGGAAATTGGAGAAATTGGTGCCATTCAGAAAATGAGGGGAAGAAAAGATAAATTGAGTGAGTGAATATGAACCTTAAAAGCAAACCTAGTCATCGCTAGCCTTCAGCTACTCCGTTTGCCACCGCGCACTGCCAACCAAACAGATCCACAACAGACCCTCCCATCGTCGCCTCCCTGCTGCCGCTCTCCACTCTGATCATTCTCCGTCGTACACCAGACGTGACCGAGGACGCTTCACATCGCCAATCAAACGCCACCGTATAGCCACCTCGCCTCCCTCTGAGCCACCGTCTTCCGGCTTCTGTGCCCTTCCCACTCTCCTCTATGCCACCGTATTCCTGTTTAACGTTCATTCGCATAATTGGAAAAACGGTGGAGGAGATAGTGGAAGAAGAGGGTTACCGAGTGCTTAATTGGAAAAAGGAGCAGTTATGCCAATTTTAAAATATAAAATTTATGTAAAACAGTTTTAGTCGGGTTTTTTTTTCATCTTGTTATCTGCTAGGGTCAATTTTGGCATTGTAAAAACAATATCAACTAAGGTTTTAAGGGCAAATTAGTAATATTAAAAGTAGGACACCAAAACTTCAACTCAGCCATTCCACTTCCTTATAAACTGATAAACTGATAACAAATTTAACAACCATCATACATTTCCATATATTTATGTAGCCACTCAATAGCCCAGATATGTTGATCGTGCCTTTGCTATAGCCACCCTCCTTTTATGGAGGATATGTACAACAACAAAACATCCAAAAAGAAAAACAAAAAAAAAGCAGAATAGAGAGAAAGAGAGAGAAAGAGGGGCTATAGGAGTTGAGGTGTGGAGATACCTTGGATTTGGGGTGGGTACCTTCTTCTACTTCCCCATTATTTTCGCAATTCAATATTCCAATTTATCAGTCCTTATTGTTTATCAGCAACCGTCCCCTCATGGATAATTTGGACAGATTGACAAATAGAAACACAAAACAACCTCTTTTGATTTTTCTTCTTCACAGTTGCTGCAATCTTATGTGCTTTCACTTTGGGTCCATCCAAAATTTGTGTGGAAGTTGATCTCAAACGCAAAAAAATTAAGAAAAAAAATGAAAAATAAAAAAATTTAATGAACAAACACAAAAACCATTGAATACCTCCAACAAAAGAAACAGTCGAACTCGGATCTGCATCCTTTGCTCACAGTCCTGATTTAGATCCATAGCGCCGGTGTCATACGTCGTTCTCCATGCTCACGTAGATCTACTGTGGCTACGCCAAGCGACGCCGTCTGACCCATCATCGACACCATTATGGTTCCTCCTAAAAAAACAAAACAGAAATTGAAAAACTATCAAAACTTCTTTGCAAACAAGAGAATAAAAAAATATTGAAATTTTAGAAAGTGGGGTTTTAAGAAAAATGACGATGAAGAAGAAGAGGAAATGAGAAGGCGAAATGAGAATGTATGTGAACCTAGAGGAGTGCCTCCATGAGTTATCTTTCTTCTTTAACTCATTTATTCTAAATTTTAAAATAATATTAACTGCTGATATATAAGAAGGAGAAGTTTCATCCTAAAACTGCCACTTTTTTTATTTAAAATGAACAAATCAGTTTTATCGATGTCATATATTATAAAGTTTTCAGGGATAATTTGGTAATATAAAAAAATTGACACTAAAAACTGACTTTTTTTGAACTTTGTCATTATATTTTAATATAGATTTCCCCTTTTCACATCCTCTGTTGATTTATATGTTTCTTTCAATTGAATGTCATAGAACAAGAAGCTCTTTCTCTTCTCTATAATTCTACATATGTACATGTCTTAGTTGCTGTCTTTTAATTATCTTATATTGTTACGTGCATACTTATATCGAGAAACAAGACACTAAAAAAAGTTGAAACAAAAGCAAAGGTGCACATGCAACCAAAAATGAGGAAAATGGATATAGACTATCAGGTTTCATTTGTCTTTCCATTTGTTTTTTTGCACCATTTCAATTGCCTACTGCATGGTTTTCGGTTTATTAAGATGTCATAAGTATTTTCATCATTTCTCATTGGTTTGTTTCTTGCTTGCTAGGTTCTTCATGATGCATTCTTTGAATATCAAACAAAGCTAGAGCTACCATCTCTTGGAGACCTATATCATGAAGGAAAAGAATTTGAGGTATAATCCATGCTAAAGTATTGCCAAAAGATTTAAAATAATATATCATTCAGCCTTTGTTGTGCTTATTTTTCTATTACAAGATTTTGATTTAATTTTGTTAATTAATTTAATATTTGCAGCTTGCAGCACACGGATAGGATACATGGGCATTCTAATTCATGGCAACCTAAGTAGTTTATTGATGGAGGTGGGAAAACGTTATTTTTGTTTGGGTCTGGGAATGTGCTCTTGAACCACGAAACATTTGTATAAAAGAGTCATTTTATTCTTCCAACTTTTTAACTTTTATATTCTTTTACTATTGGTATGACAATTTTGCTTCGAGTTCCAACTGATATTTTTCTCTTTCATGTCCAACTAATATTTTTCAATGAAATCAATTTAATGTCATATTTATAAAACTGATGTGGCATGATCATGCTCTGTGTATCTTCGTCTCTTAGTGATGGGAATTGGCTTCTTTCTGAAGGGAATCTGGGGTATAAGCTAGAAATTGAGGAATGACATTTTATCCATTTTTTCACCTTTTATTTAGATGAAAATGATTTTCATTGTAATAAATCCATTTCATATACAAAACCAGAATGCCTCCTTCTATCCCTTCCTAACTGACTTATAACCATCTACATTTGACACAACTGACTACAAATGTCTAACCATAACTGTTACTAGCTATTCTTAACAGTTCTAGGACGATGGGGTGGTGATAAACAAAGAGAAAGAAAGGATAATATAAATCATGATGAAAAATATCTGGACATTATTCACAGTTAGTTACACATTTCTTCTCTTTCAAGTTTATTTTTTTGGTGTTGGATTTGTTATCACCTATTGGCATCACAATTGCAGAGTTTCAAAGTCTCTTGGCCAAACTTAGATTGAAAAGCATAAAAGACAAATCACTCATAAAAACATCAAATAGATAAACAAGATATTTGCTATTGTGATTTTTTTTCCTCCCTGTTGTTCTGTTATCTGTTTGAAAAACAAGATAGAGATTCTGGATTATGTGGGTTAGCTCATCCTCTTATTAAATTGTGGAGCTACCTTCATAATCCATCTTATAATTTATCAAAGGGGTGGATTATGCATTTCTATAAAATCCTTTGTGATCAATAAATAGTAAATATCATTTTACCGTTCCTTTTAAAAAGTTCTCGTGTTAGTGTCATGTGCATTACTCACTTTTATGACATTTCTTACCTAACCAACAAAATATCAAATACATAAATTCCAGACTTGAAGTCCAAACTATACCTTTCTGAAGAGCCAATGGACATACAATGTTTAGATGTTTTTTACAGAGTCCGTATAAAATAGTTCTCAAATTTCAGGTGTTCAGTAGGCCTTTTTTATCACACACTAGCCGCTCCATTTTTACAATTTACTCGCAACAATTAAATTTTATGTTTCTAGAGTGAAATCACTGAAATGGGTAAATGCTAAACATATTACTAATAAAAAAAAAAAGTAAGTATTAATTGGAGATGATGTGTTTTTTTCATTCTTCTTGGGTCTATTCTTCACCACCGCATTCTGCATAGGAGGACATGGATTTTTCCTTTGTTGCCACACTCGACTTCTATATTCATTCCAATAATTTGTAGCTTAAGATTCTGTAACCAGCAGCAGCACCATATATAATGGCATCTATGTTTTTTGAGAAAATAAAATCACTCATTTTTTAAATGATAAGCTAAATAACATATAACATATTGTGCAAGGTAATAATTTAAAAACAAAAGGGCTATACAATGCAGATTACATATGAAGTTTCAAGCAAGGGATCTCTTTTTTCCCCCATCATAAAGTAATTGAAGGCCCTTTGTCTTTTATAGATACAACCAAAATGCAAAATCTAAAGATATAAAATACTAGAAGCCCCATTCATGTTGCACATGAATTTTTCTTTTGTCTCTATGTGCATACATATTGTTTAGTGAAGAATATTTTTATACACATAAACTATAAGTATTTTAATCTAATTGAATTTGGGTATTTTTTTAATGTGAAATACATACCGTTCTAATTTTTTAATGATGTTTTAGTTAAAATTTTAGACTTGGGCTAATTTATTATTTTACAACGAAATTATAACATATAATTGTTTCGGTCCGAAATAGGGCTAGGCCCGGTAGGTTAAAACCCAATAACAATAAGATCATGGAATTTATATGGATACCCTTGTCCAAGTGGAGGTCGCCCAGGGTCTGTTCTGGCCTGCACGGGAAACATGTCTTGGCCTGAATATATACACTGGGAAGCATTATTATGAAGATATATACACCTGTGAAGCATGTTATGGATTGGATTGAGTTTGCTGATATAGCTTCATTGTATTTGACCACATCAATTTTATATTATCATGAATGTATAGAGCACGTGTAATTTCTTACGAATTGAAAAGTTGTTAGATTGTTGATGGAATCTTTATTTTCCTTTATAACAATTGTTAGTATACATAGATTTAGTATAAACAAACTTATTAGTATATAATAGATTCTTTATAAATTCATGTCATTTCAAACATACGTCAAAATGATAGTGATCCGTTTCGCACGAGTACCTTACTAGTTGATTTTCATATTCACGTACCTATATTAATTTATTGGGCTGGCCCAAACAACAGATCCACTTAGGTTATGTTATTATTTAAGTTAAAAGGTTTGGAAAATTATCAATTCCCAATCCTAAAACCCTAGCAAAACCCTAGTTAGTATTTCCTCCTGAGTGTGCTGGAAATGGCGTTCAATTCGATCCTTCGCAAGTCGGGTTCTTTCGTGAGGGCTCTTACTGTTTCGGGTCCATTGATGAAGACCCACCAGAGTTATCGCACCAGTTTGTTCACCGCCATCAACCACCACCGGAACTCGAACCCATTGGTTCCAAGGTTTCAATTTTCTTCTGTGGCTGTGAAGAACAAACCCACCTCCTCTGAGAACCTGCTCCGAGTCATCGAATCCGAAATCCAATGCGCCGAGGAGACTGATGAACAAACTGTAAGTTGCATGTTCTCAAATTTCATAGATCATAGCAAAACCCTATTCTTTCACATGAATACTTTATTTTAGGATCATTATGTGTCTCTAAATTTATTGTTGTGTGATCAAACCTTAATTTTTTGAGCTTAATTTATTCTTTGATTTGAACTTTAAATTTATTGTTGTGTGATCAAACCTTATTTTTTTTTTGTTTTTGGGGAGATAGGTTGAAGAGGTTCCAGGTAATTTTCCATTTAAGATACTTGATAATCCTGGACAGCAGACTATAATACTTGAAAGAACATACCAAGGTGAAGAAATTAAGGTTGAGGTTCATATGCCTGATCTGGTCACCGGGGAAGAAAACGATGACGACCGCGGTGATGATGCTGATGACCAGAGTGAGAGAGCATCTCAGTCAAGCATTCCACTTTCAGTCAGTGTTTCTAAGAAGGATGGACCCTTTCTAGAATTTAGTTGTGTGGCTTACCCTGATGAGATTATTATTGATAGCTTGTCTGTTAAGAATCCTGATCTTTCTGAGGATCAAATTCCTTATGAGGGACCAGACTTCCAGTAAGTCCTTGTTCTCTTAATTTATGCGTCTTATTTGATTTACAATTTAATGTTTTGTCAGCGTTCTATTAAGGCCTTGTTTGAACTTGTTCCTTATTTGTCTTATACAGGGATTTGGATGAAGGCCTGCAAAAGTCTTTCCACAAGTATTTAGAAATTAGAGGAATCAAACCTAGCACAACCAATTTCTTGCATGAGTACATGATCAACAAGGACAGTAGAGAATACTTAGTGTGGTTGAAAAAGCTCAAGAAGTTCATTGAAGCATAAGCATTAACATCTCTGATGTGCTTAGGACCATCGTTTGAAGAAAGGAAGCATGAACAATACCAAATTTTTATCTAAATTTGCGTAAATGTTTTAATGACAAAGGGGATCAGATATCATATCATTGTGGTTTAGTAGTTCCAATTAAAACTAGATTATGTCTGAAAATGCTTAGTTCATTTTATTTAGCTATACCCCTTTCATGGGGTGCTATGTTAAAGCTTTTCGCAGGGGATTTTACAAGCTGTGCGCATTTTTTCATATAGCCTTAACAAGCTGAGACTTGGCTTAAAGCAACTATTGGCTGTAAATTGTTTCCTTCAAATGCTCTTTTTTATTTTTAATTTTGAAAAAATTACTGTTTTTTGTCTTCCTGAAACAAGACAACTCTCAAGTATGTAACTGAGAGATTTTATTTTGTTTTGCAATTTTATATATTCTTGAAGTTCTTGTTCTATTCACATGCTAGCATCAAATCCTTCTTTCACAATGTTATAAGTGTGTTCTGTTAGTTTAGTCAAACAAAATGATACATATCAGCAACTCCTCTAAAATCGACAATTTCTTTTTGTACTTGCTATTCCAAAGTATAATGATTTGCTACTTCTGGAACGTTATGGATGGCGTGAATATTATTTGGTAAACTCCCTACGAATTTTACATGGCGGTAATTGAATAGCTAAATAGCAGCAATAACATAGAAGAAACAAAATTATTGGTAATGGTCAACATGTGAGGTTCTGGACAGGCCATTGGATGGATGAGTTTCCTTGTTTGCTAAACGAGGGTGGATCTGAAGTGCAGGTAATTGATACTACTCTGAAAGTTGGTGACTTATTTGATGCGAATGGCAGTTGGGACTTTGTGACTATTAGAGAGATGGTACCAGATCAGGTGGTTAATTGCTTGCCCCCGAATTTTCATGTTGGTCCTGACTCAATCGGATGGAGAGGCACTTCATCTCATGAGTTCACGGTTAAAAGTTGAGAGTTCTGTTCTCTCCTTGGGCAGAACTTGCGGATCTGATATCTTATGATGCTAGGGGGGCTACCCATGCCCCCAACCCTTAGTTTCTGTTTCCTTTTGTTTGGGCTTTAGCCCACCTTGTTTACCCCAAAAAAAAAAATCATGGTGGGGAAAAAACGGATATACTTTTGAAAAGAAATAGCTGCCAATTACTACTGTTCGTACTGACTCCATGAAAAGTAATTTTCACAATTAGCATCATCGGTCAAAAAACCTTTAATGATCGGGGAGATCTCCTAATTTTAGGTTATGTTTGGATTGATGGAAAGTAATAGAGTGGAATGGAATATAATGAAATGGAATGAAACGTTTCATTGTTTGGATATTTTATGATGGAATAGAACAAAGTTGTCACTCCATTGTTTGGAAGGTGGACGAAATGAAATGAGTTATAACTTTATAAAACATCTAATCTTCTATTCCATCCCATTCCACCCAAATTGGAGGGGAAGAAAGATGAGTATAAGTGATTGAATAGGATGGAATGGGTTCCATTGAGTTCCATTCCATTCCATCCTATTTTACACAATCCAAACAATGGAACACCATTCCATTCCATCCCATCCCCTCCATTCCATCCCCTTCCATCAATCCAAACATACCCTTAAGGGGGAAAAGCGCAACAATTTTTGTTTTCGTTTTCATTGCCGTTGTAAATTTCTTTATATTAAAATATTTCATGTGTTGTTATATTGTTTAAAAATCATTACGGTATAACTTTGTCAAACTCTTTTGATAACATTCTAATTTACATTTAGATGCTAATATAAAATGAGCATGTATACCAAAATAAAGCTAAAAAATGTCAACACCACTAGAAAACCCTAATAATGCTGAACTAGGGTAGGAATAACGACAAGAAGCAAGCGTATCATGAAGGGTGGGTTATTATTACATTATTACAATATAACTGGAAGTTGCCCTGCCTAGGATTTGTTTTTTGAAAAAAAAAATTTAATTGACGTAGTATATTTACACAAACATGCGAGAAGCTCAAACACTTGAGGCAAATACTACACCAATGAATGTTCTTCCCCTTCCAAAATGTTGGTCTTTTCCACAAGGCTCCAGACCAAAAAAACAAGTTGATACAAAACGCACAACCAGTCACACTACCCTCTGTAATTCTTGATTCCATTCTAGTAAATCCAAATAACACAAACCAATTCTGCTGCTGCAGATAATTCTACTTACGTCTTAAATAAAGTTAGCCAGTGAGCTAACAATGATAGTATTTGGGTCTTACTCTTCACTACTGCAATGCATTTAGCTACGCAAAGAACCAAACCTTGATGAAGACAGCCAAAGCTATTTGCAAGAAAAATGCGGCAACTGTCGCCATCGAAAGATCACTGCCTTCATAAGACTTCATGTTTAGGGCAACAAAGCTAGCTGAGGTAACACCAGTGGCGATTATTATAATCCACCGAATAATCTCAATTGGAATCACCAACAGAAACTGAAAGTATCCCAATAAATGAGTTAGATAGCAACATGAAACCCAATACGAAAATAAAGCATAATTAGCTAGCTAATGACATAATTTCTTATCAAAACTGATAAAAATTCAGTTTGAAGTTCAAAAATATCTTATTATAACACAAAATAATGTGAAAAGAAGTCACGATTATCCAACCAGGGCTCCTATAATAAAATATTATTATTATGCTGAGCAGAAACGTGAAACATAATCCATTGGACCATGATCCCTCCTTTAGCAATCTTATTACCACCTGAGACATGGATCAAGCCCATAAATGACATGGATAAGCCCATGCACCGCCCACCCTCTAATAAATGAAGCCATGAGAACTAGAGCAACCTTAATATCAATGTCTTGTATTCATCACTTACTTTGAACCATCTCTAGATTTTTCGTGTAATCAATCACTTGCATTAAATGTCTCTAGATTTTCTATTTTGATAGCCCTACAATAGTAGTATAAATGGGCTCATCACAATGTATTTTGGCATCAAGCATTAGTGAAGTTTTCCTTTGAGCAAAGGAGAGTTCTCTCTTTTCTCAACTTTTCCTTCTGTTTCTGAGCCACCAATGGTACTTGCATGGTGCAGCATGTGAGTTTGAGCCTCGAAGGCCCTTTGACCAGTGAAGGAGGAGTGCCTCACTTTGTTGAGGCAGTGTCCCTCCCAGCCAATGTTCCCCTTCAGGCCCACTTTCCCCACACTAGAAATGTGTAATTGAACATAAAAATATATGTAATATTATTTGTAGTATTTACAATTACATAGTTGGCCGCATTGGACAAAGAAGAAACTTACAGAGGAGATGATGAAAATGGTGAGGGAATACCCCCACATGCACCAAAACCTTATAATGCTGGCATTTGAACCCATATACTGAAGGAAGAAGTAGTATGCCAATGGGACCACTATAGCATAGCCATAGATAGAGCATGCAGCCATATTCACATAGCTGACGTCAAAGCTCCAAGAGGTATTGTTATCAGCATGTTTTTGTATAAGGTATGTAGCAAGATTTCCAAGTGATGCAAGTACAAAAACCAAAGTCGTTGAGATCCATATAAGCCCATATCTATAATAACAGAAAAGAATCGTACTATTAGTATTAGATATCATTGATATGCACAATTATGCTTTTGGGGTAGGGTGCTGAAAATATGATGAGTTCAGCAAATGTCTTCCATAACTTGACTTAAATATCTATAGGTAACAGTTCAATTCAATTAAAATTTTCTTCCAATTACCACATTTTGATATGTAATGCAAATGACTATTTTGATGTATAACAGCACAAGAGTAAGAAAGCAGAAGTGCACAACGTACAAATCAGGGTTAGCATCTATCTTGCTGAAAAAGTCTCCACCAACAGGATTCAAGGAACTTATCAATCTGGTTATGACAACATCTGTATCTACATTGAAATACTGCGTGTAAGATGAAACACTAAAGACTCCCCTCCAGTTGTTTGTTGGCTGTTGTTCAAAACCTTCTGCAAGGATGAACATACCAGAGGTTAACAAATGACACTATTATAGCAGCAAGCAACAATGAAAATACAAAAGGCAGCTGTTCTCTAATCTGACTATTGAAGCAATCAGCATTCAAATTCCCAAAAACAATTGGGTTAACAGCTGGAATCATGATGGTTAAGATATGCAATTATTAATTGAATAAAGCCACAATTGGAAATATTTTTTGGTGTTTGCATATGGTATTATATTGATTATACATTACAAACACTAGTAGAGCGTAAACGTCTCTCATAAAGTATGCTTACATTTAATGTCAGCGAACATCATATAAAAAACAAAAAAGGCTTCAAAGCCCGGAAAGAACAAAGGAAAAAGAGGATGAAATGCTGAGCAATCATACTTGGGACGGGAGGAGTATGCAAAAGCTAATGAATATATGTAAGATTAGAACAGAAACATATTAAATACATTACAGAATATGCTGATTTGTTCCCCCTGTTGCTAACTGAGTAAACGCCTAGGATTACAGTTTGTGCTATTTTGAATCGACAATTTCAAAATGGTTAAGGAAGAAAGAAATATGAGAACTAATTTAGATGATATAACAATATATTTGCAAACATTATCATGTCAAGAGAGAAAGAATCAGCTCGAAAGCTCCAATTAAATTTGTAATTTCTAAAATAGCTAAAACAAAACAATGTCAAAATCTTCTCAGCACTAGTCATCAATTCCTTATAAAGTATATACTGGTTGTTGTCATCAGGAAACAGCTATATTGCCAAATCATTATATAGAGGAAAAAAAAGAACAGACAAAGAAACAACTATCTCAAAGACAGTCATACCAGTTGGACTTGCAAGAGTTTGATATCCTCCTCGTCCTCTGTCTCCTCCTCCATTGTTGGGAGGGAATATTTGCATATTTGCATCAGGAACTACATATACATTATTCAAAAGCAAATTTCTTTAGAGGGACTGAAACTTAAAAAGTAGGGGGAAAAATCCACATCTCAACATAAAAAACATAAAAAAATTCAATGCCATAACTCCATACCCTCATGTTTTGCGGCATTATTTTCTTCAGTTATAACAGCCTGACCACCAAACAGGAACAATCACAGAACCAAAAATAATAATAAAAATTAGAATATTATAAATTTAAAAACTTGTTACTAAAAAAAAAAAGAGGAATAGCAATTTAAATCGGACAAGCTCATGAAACAAATTAAATTCACCGCAAATCAAAAATCGTAAATCATGAAGGAATAAATTAAAGCAAAAATGGCTAAAATAAAAGGATTAAAAAGAAAAACCGACAGGAACTGAACCGAGCAAATGGCTAGTGGGGAGGCCAGTGTAAGAAGACTCCTCCATCGAAACACTTTATTAGCTCAGAACTCACACAGGCATTGGAATCGGAATCGGAATCGGAATCGGAATCTGGAGCCCTAGATAGAAGAAGAAGAAGAAGAAACCGTAATTTGGAAGGAACGTGCAGATTGGTTCGTCTCGACTGCAACAAAGATACTGTGGTTACTGATTCACTGGAATGGATCCCACACACGCACCCTTTTACTTTTCTTTTTTTTAATTATTATTATTACTATTTTCACGTTTGCTTTCCAACGAGGCTCACGTGATGATGCTGATGCAAGATTGGTTCACCTTTTCCACGCGATATAGATTGGGCTGAATGGGCTTCTAAGTAGGAGCAAGCCCAAGCATTTCCACAAAATAACAAGTTCAAAAGACACGTGTCATCAGGACAAGATAAATAGAAGAAAACAAGATTACGGGGGAGTGTCTGAGCCCGGGTTCGAACCGGGGACCTCTAGTGTGTGAGACTAGCGTGATAACCAACTACACCACCCAGACAATTTGTTGTTAATGATCATATCGTCTTTTATTTATAGATAATATTTGAAGTTTCGTTGTTTCTACGTTGCTGCCCTATTGGGCAGATCACATTCACACCAGCGCAGTGTTAAAATTGCAGAGATGGTGTTTTTGAGGGTTGACCTGTGAATTCATCAGTTTTCTTAAATTTGATTACACTCAAGAAAAAATGTGTAGAAGAGTTTATGTAATTGTAGTACTATGGTGCTCCATTATGGCATCGCTTTTACCAGAATCCAATTCAAAGCCGTCTTCTCCTTATCTCTCAACTACCACAAACCGCAATTACCACAAAATGGTTCAAAATTTCAAAATCTTCATCTACGAACCAAACAATCCCCAATTCAAATTCGAAACCCCGGTGGAGTCACTCTTCTATTCCTCCCTTCAAAACAGTCCCTACGTTACCCAAAACCCGGACGAAGCCCACCTCTTCTTCATCCCTCCTTTCTCCCCTGACCTCCCCACGCGCTCCCTCGCGCTTCTCCTCTCACGCCTCCCTTACTGGAACCGCACCCTCGGCGCCGATCACTTCTTCCTCTCCTGCAACGGAATCCCCCGCCATTCCCACCGCATCCTCGTCGAGCTCAAGAAGAACGCCATCCAAATCTCATGCTTCCCCACGCGCAACCACAACTTCATCATCCCTCACAAGGACATCACTCTTCCCCCAGTCCCAGACCCCCACGCGCCGCCGAACTGCACGGCGCGTGCTTTACTCAACGATCCGGAATCCAGCGGGAGCAAGTTTTGTTTATTCGAGTACGGAAACGACGTGTCGTGTATAGGGGAGGCGGGGTGCGTGCCTGTGGTGGTGGTTGCGGAGGGTCGTTTGATGAACGACATGCCGTTTATGGATGTGATGAGGTGGGGGGAGATGGCGGTGTTCGTGAGGAGTAGCGGGGAGGTGAAGCGTGTGTTGGAGGGTGACACGTGGAGGGAACGGGTCGAGTCTATGAGAAGATTGGGTATGGTGGCGAGTAAGCACTTCACGTGGAACAGCCCTCCTCTGCCGTTCGATGCGTTTAACACCGTCATCTATCAGTTGTGGCTCAGACGCCATACCATCAGATATGCATAAGATGGAGTAAATAGTTAATAGTGATAAACACTCTATTTACTACATTTATTTATATGTACACAATTGTACACCTATTATATCCCAAAAGTAGTAACTATTATTAGGATATTATTATATCATATTGTGTTATCCTTTATTTTCTATCATTTGGGGTAAATATTTTCTGTACATATCTGATTAGGTAGTTTCCTATTTTTAGGGATTTGATTGAGTTTTGTTTCCATGAATTCTGTTTTCAATCTGCTATGAAGGTTGTATATATTGTAGCACTCTGAAGCGATAGAAACAAGCTTTTGCTTCATCAGGTTCTTTAACTATTTATTGAAAAATTAAGCATTTCAATTTTGAATGTATAAAATATACAAGTTTCAATACAAATTTGCTTTTTCAAAATTCTTAACATGTGCAAAATTGCATAGGATAGAAAAACCCTCATATTAAATCGTTATAATTTGTTTCACCAAAAAAATGGTTATAATTTTTACTATTTATTTTTGTTGCTTTATTTATTTATTTATTTATTCATTTTTGCATAGTCACACTTACCTAAAGTTTAGCATCTCAAGCGTTTGATACAAGTTTTAAAAAAGGATTATCCGGAATGTTTTAAAAATTTATTCCCTAAATTAAAAATTTATTCCCTAACGTAAAAGAAGTTGGGTATCTCCTGCACAGACAAAGGATTGTGAGAACACAAAAAAAAAACACTCCAGAAAAATAATAGAGAACACAAGAATTTATGTGGTTCGACAATAAAATTATTCAGTATCACAATAATGATTACAATAATTGTAACCCACCCCAGTTGTGTATCACTCTACAATCCCGAGTACTCCCTCTCAAGAGTTACAAGAAATGATAGCACACTCTCACAACAAAGAGACTCTATTTTTCTCACTATCCTACTCTTGTCACGATTTGGCGCACAATTCATAAAGAGAAAAACTCTATTTATAGAGCCATGCTCCTCCACCATCAAACTACAAGTTTGACAATTTGTTACCAAATTTTATTGCACCGGAAACAAATGGTTGGCGGTTGAAAAATTTCAACCATTTCAATTAATGGCCAACCACAATTGACTGGAACCAAGGTTTTCAAAATCGGACCGGACCGGCCGGTTCGATTGGGAATCGGCCTATCATCCGGTTCGGATAACCCCTAAAACCACCCTATGAAAAAACCGCTCAGAAAACTGTAGAACCGGTGCAGAACCGGACAAAACCGATGGTTTACCGGGTTTCCCCGATTCATATGAAAACTACTCCGACGATGCTGCTTTGTTGCTTTTGCAGTGTCTTCTCACTTCTCCGTTTTGATCTTCTTCCCGCAGGATGCCCATTGTTGTCATTTGCTTCTCTATTCTCCAGCTTTTGCTTCTCCGCTGCAGCGATGGAGTGCGCTTGGGGAGCATGTTGCAGTAGGTGACGATTTGGGTGTTGAGATGGAGGGAAATGACTTGATGCATAGAAGGATTAATAAATAAAGTATAGATGTGCGTTTTAAATTATTTGCTAAAACCAGTGAGTTGCTTAATTGATTTTCTGGCTTCCAACGTTTTTTTTTAGATTTTTTAGAAAAAAATTATTAACCCCACTCGCCTATTCACGATGCAACCTCTGCCAACCTATATAGGAAATGTGTCTCAACGCATTAATAGAAACATGTCCTTTCAATCCATTCATATTTCTACTTTCATTTATCATTTATTTTCTATTGTAATTATCATATTATAATTTAAACTTTAAATTGTTAACACATAGTTTGACTTGGTTTTAGACTTTTTACTGTAATTTTGAATATTATATGTTATGATATTTATAAGTAATGTATAATTTTTAATGTATTAAAATTGTTAATATTATGTATTTTTGTTATTATTAGAATATTACTTCATATGCTATATTAAAAAAAATATTATTTAATTATCATCGGTTGAACCCCGGTTCGACCATGGTTAGATCATCGAACCTTGAACCAGTGATCTCACCGGTTCAATGACCGGTCCGGTTTTGTAATCCTTGGCTGGAACCCAACAATTCTTCCCCTCCAGCCAAATGTGAATATCCTTGGATCATTTTAGGAGAGAACAAATCTCCCCCTCAAGTGGAAGCTCTTTCTTTTCCATACACTTGAATTGTTCTCCCATCAATACTACAACATCAAAAAATTTTACCTTCTTCTCAACTTCGCTATCACGGCTGCTTTCCCTTCTCAAAGCTTGCCCTTCCAAGCAGCAAAGGTTCTTCTCATTTTTTGCCATCGTAACACCTCCCTTCTCAAAGCTTGCCCTTCCAAGCAGCAAAGGTTCTTCTCATTTTTTGCCATTGTAACACCAAGCGTCTTCCCTTATACACCTTGCATCCCCACTTCGAACCAACATACTTGTACCCTTGTAATGCCATCTCCCCCAAAGAAATGATATTGGCAACTGCAAAGGGTACAAACCTCATATTTTGGAAAGTTCTAATGGCACCATCGTGGAGCTTCATTCTCACACTCCCAATGCCTTCAACCTTCATTTTTTAACCATTTCCTAACTTACAATGGCCAAACTCTTCATCAGTTTTCAAGGTGTCAAACATCGCTCGATCTCTACAAATGTGCTCCGAGACGGCAGAATCCATCACCCAATTTGATTTAGCAACCTCCTCAGTTGTTGCTAAAAACAGATCTTCATTTTCATCTTCAACGGTTTTGACCACGTTTGTCTGAGAGTTGTCATCATCCTTCCTCATCATTCTCAATTTCTTCAGGTCCTCCCTCATTTGTCTGCACCTCAGTTGCAAATGACCTTTCTCCCTGCAATAGTAACAATGCACGTTACTTATATCTCGTTGAGGATGCGATTGCGATTTTGATCTTCCTCTTGGCCCATCATGCCTCCTTGAATGACTCATCCCTCGTTCAGATTCCTCCGCCATTGCTATTGCACTTTCATCATCAATATTCTCGTTTTTCATCATTCTCTCATTTTCTCTTAAAGTGACGGTCACCTCATCCATCTTCAAAGTTGTTCTCCCAACAAGCAACGTTTGAACCACAGGTTTGTAGGACCTTGGTAGTGAGGCCAATAACAACAGCGCTTGCTCCTCATCGAATATTTTATCATCTGTATTTAACAATTGGCTTACTAGCTGGTTGAACTTGTTGATGTGGTCATGGAGATTTACTCTCATCTCCATTTTGAGTTGATACAACTCCATCTTTAAACAGAGACAATCGGTTAGCGACTTCGACGCATAGATATTCTCGAGTTTCTCCCAAAAAGCCTTCGTTGTTGTCTCCTTCAACACGTTGTGCTTTATCTCGGGAGCAAGAGCTAACCGAATCATGCTTACAACCTTCTTTTGGATCTTAGTCCGTTATTCTTCCTTCATGGTAGCTGGCTTCTCCTTATCTAAAGCCTGATCAATACCATTTTGCACCAAGAGGTCTTGAATGGTACACAGACAAATCATAAAATTTATTTTCCCATCAAATAATGGGATTTCAAACCTTGGTTTGTTCCCAGCCATAACTCTAATACTACTGTTGGGTATCTCCCGCACAGACAAAGGATCGTGAGAACAAAAAAAAAATTACATTACAGAAAAATAATAGAGAACACAATAATTTATGTGATTCGGCACCTCTTGTCTACGTCCACGGAAACACTCCAATAAAATTATTCAATATCACAACAATGATTACAATAATTATAACCCACTCCAATTGTGTATCACTCTACAAACCCGATTACTCCTTCTCAAGAGTTACAAGAAATGATAACACGCTCTCCCTACAATTAGTCTAAATTTTGCTTTTCAAAAGTTGGAACATATTACAAAACCTTGAATATTGTGAAAATTTTACCTATCTTTTTCAAAAGTTCTACCTATGGCTCGGTTCATAGCTTCCTGGACATGAATACTTAACAACATGAATCCACATTTTCTTTTTCAACTACAATCAAATGAAAACCGAGACCATCCCGGGGATGGATGAACCTAGGACTGGATGTCTCAAATGTTCAAGGCTGCTGTGCTGATAACATTCTGTTGGGACTTTCAGAATTAAGTGTACTATAGCTCTGCTATGGACTTCAATGCCAGAGAAAACTCATCTGGTATAATGTCATGAACACTAGCACTTCATGTGTTCAGAAAGTAGAATGGAAAAACCTGTCTTAAGGGAACTTCAAATATGTCCAATGAATCACTTTTTGACTAATTTTAACACGTCACCAACAAGATGCAAAGAACCAGTCACAAGTACCTGATGTATCAACCAACCACACAAATTTGCTGTGAGATAGATATCTTTACTTAGCAAGTAAATAATATAATTCAGATTGACAAAGAGCAATCATTTGTAATGCAAGATGTATCATTGTATAGGATATTTCAAGAGCAAAAAGTCTAACAAGTAGAACAAAAATTTGTGAAGATCACCGAGCTAAATGTTATACAATTGTGCATCAAGTATTTAAAGTACATAAAAAAACAAAAGTGAGCAAGATGGTGTGAAAACATACAATAACGCATATCAAGTACACATTACACTAGATTGAATTTTATAATTAAATTTCTTATCTTGTTGTGTGAATATTCATAATTCTCCGGTGTAACTTCGTTACCTGAAAACGAACTGACTGGTTTTGTTGCACTCTGTCCCTGAGCCATTTGAGAGCCATTGGCAATGAGGAAAACACAGCGCTATGTTCACAATTACTAGCACTCATTTCCATATCATCTTTTAGTTCTTCAGAGACAATGTCTAAACTTTTACCTGCTAAGCCAAGTTATCACATACAGATTAAAGTCTGAAGCTCCAACTTAAAAAGACATAATGAGGAAAGAAAAATGCTAAACGATGTGTAGGAAAAAGGCATTGCTATTGTCCCATTATTCAGTAAGTTTCAATGAACTCACAAGAAAACATGAGATTAGGAATTGAGGTCTTTCGGAGATGAATGTATCAAAAACTAATGGCATACGATCTATGGAGCTCCATAGTAATGAATGTATTAGTGCCACCCACAATGTCATCCCCTCTTTTTCTCTCTCCTCCAGATATTTTCCATTGCTATTCTCTTATGCCTTTGGAAAGGGTGAGCCTTGGCACAACGGTAACGTTGCTGCCTTTTGACCTAGAGATCACGGGTTTAGATTCTGAAAACAGCCTCTCCGCTTGTAGGAACAAGGCTGTGTACATCTACCCTCACCATACTCCACTAGGTGGGAGCCTCGTGCACTGGGCCACCCTTTTATTCTCTTATGCCTTTGGTCCATTTGTTAAACCTAACCAGTTCATATTTTCACAAATAAACATGGCAAGGGTTAGCTAGTGCATCCTAAATCAACACAAACTAGAATCAGCACCTCGCACCTGGCATCTACCATCAGCATTCAAGGTTATAACTCTATTCTAATCTCAAATAATCAAAAACATAAATCTGAATTATGGACACAGAATTTGTATGTTATAATCAATACCTTTGTTGCCTTGCATGAGATTTTCCCACACTCTTTGAAGAGTGAACTGCCACGACAGATCAACATTAGAATCACTCAGTGTTAAAGCCTGGGATCCAACTTTGTTATACACAGATAAACTTGGTACAAAAAGCGCTTTCTTGAAGTAGAGACCTACAATTTCAATTTGATTGTATCTTCATTCCATGAACAAAGAATGATTATTTTCATAAAAATTTGTCACTGTAAAATAATTTGCATTACTTTTTCTCCTGATAGACATAAATCACAGAATTAATAGGGGAGAAAGCCACTTATTTGCTAGTATTGCTATATACTATTAATCTTTCGAGTTTTTAAATTCATTATTGGACTAGGCCATTACTGGGAGGTCATGTTCTACCAAAATCCAGAGATTACTGACCATGATCAGCACATGTTTTCATCAGGCGAGGAAGAAGCAACTGAGGATCTCGTACTGTCAAACAATTGAACAGCAATATCTGCAAGCAATTCAATGGCTTCAACTCAAAAAGTTCCATGCAATACTGAAGCATCATTTTTTATTAAAAAAATAGTAGCAGTTCCACTCTTATCTCATGAGTTTGAGAAAAGGGTCCATGAATCAACCAAAAAGATGTCAAGCAAAACCATAAAAACTGAGCGTGTCGTATTGAAACTCATTTGACTTGTAAATACAAGAGAAGTAATTATTGTATTTGCAACTTTGTGTCTCATTTCTTCTGAGAAAGTAACTTATATAGTTTTAGAATAGTATCTCACCTCCCAAAAGTGGAGGTCAAATATCAGTATCAGTCAGGAACAGTGTCCAATTTGAGTAAAAATCACAATGCACACAGATAACAGTGGTGCAACTACAACTCGTTTGTAAAGAGTAAAGAATTCAGATACATAAAAATCCAATATATAGGTGATTTAGCTAAGGTAATGCTAGCTTTAAACTGATATCTGAATAGAAGATCATGGTAAGTTTACAAAGAAGAAGATCACTTCACCTGTCTCAAGTTATATACTTCAGAAAGATAATGTCTAGGAAGTTTGAACAAATTGATAATCTGTAATTTAATGGTTCCAATTAAAGAGCAATCCACATGCCTGAAGATAAGGTTAAATACTTGACAGGCTCCATAGATGGTGATTTTCTAACTAAGGGCACACTAACATTAGTTATTCTTATTTTTATTACTTCACAAGTTTTATAGTGACATTCGTAAAACTTCTGTGCATGGTCAACAGAACACAAATTGCATAACTTTATTTTACAGTGACAGATCCAACTTTGACTGCTAATTTCTCAGCTTATATGTGCTGGAATTTAAACAGCTACATAAAATAAGATTTAAAATCTGTACTCTACCGGAATGGATATTCTCCGGGCTCCGTTTTCACCATCGTGCATCTTTACTACTTCATGTGAGAATTTAGAATTAGTAGGTTGCTGATGAAAAATGCTCTGGTCCGGGTTGTATTCTTTAACGGCAAGAGAAAACCACTTTGCACATGCTTCCATGCTTTCTGGACTATGAGCCCCATCTAAAAAGAAGATAAGTTCATTTGATCTTTCATTCTTGATGTGATGGTGAGGAACAATCTGAGCCCTTCCTTGCAAACTTGCACTTGTTAACCCTTTTATGAACTCCTCTGGCAAAGTGTTCATCTTCATGCAGGTAGATGAATCACTTCAGCGGTAAGGCATACAAAAACGGAGAGAAAAGAGTGTAAAAAGAACTACTTTTAGAACTTACAGTTTGTTCCAAATAAGTGTCTCCAAGATGCCCAGTCCTTTTCAGCCATGTAGAGCACAGTGCAATGGCAAGACCAGCATTTAGATATTGGTGCTCACCTTCAAGACCAAGTCTCATACCATTTAGCAATTTGGCATCTAATGGGGGTGTCACTTGAAGAGGTACCTGGAGTCAGCAAGATTATTAGCTTAGTGAATGCAAACACCAAAGAGTCAAACATTTCCTAAAAAAGCTATCTGAATTTATTGTAGTGGAAAAGTGCAGAAAGTTTTAAGACACAACTTGGTCAAACACTGCATGTGTATGACTGGGCATGTAGAATAATATTGAAGGCATATGACAAGGCATGTAGAATCAAATTCTCAATGAAGAAGTATTAATGATATACCATCCTTCGAAAGAATAAACATGCGTGGTTGCACAATATGTAAAAGTTCTACTGAACTCATCACATGGCATGATAAATTTTGACTTTTAATCCAAAACAAACACCTGCTATGTTGTACCCTTTTATTTTATTTTAGCATGCCAATTTTATAACGGTTACACGAAGTGATTAGTCATTCAGATTTATTTCATAAGAAATGGAACAGCCTCATGAAGGAAATACTTACATTTAATATAGAAGCCTTCTCTTCAAGTACACACATTGCTTCGTCAGGCTGAGGCACCGTGAAAGCTGGAACTTGATCCTACGTCAAAATCAAAATAGAGAACAAATAAACAAACAAATCAAAGAAATTCATTAAGAAGAACACAATGTTGATAGACTTCAAAAATAACTTTTATTCTTGAAAAGAGGAAAATTTTTAGTTCAAAAATACCTTGAAGATACCAGCCTTCTCTCCAGCAATTTCTCCAAGTGTATTCCCTGTTAATAAAATCCAGAAGAGGTAAACCCAACTGACTGAACAAATCTGTGTGTGGCATTGCAACATTATGTTCAGCCATATTCTGACACTTCAATACTTCATATATATTATTTCAACTTATAAAATGTATATTTTAATATGCTATAGAAACGGCAGACTAACCGAGAATCTCCATGTGGTCATACCCAAGGGAAGTTATACCACAGACAATAGGTGCCTGAACCTGAAATATCAACATGCCCACATGAGCTTGCTCCTAGATATTATCATATTAACTTAGCACAAATTATTATTACAAATACCAAGAATTAATAATCAAGCAGTCTTAAAGTGTTAGGGACCAGCAGATTTCTGCTACAATGAAAATTATGCATACCACATTTGTTGCATCATATTTGCCACCTAATCCAACCTCCATTATAGCAACATCTACCTGCATAAAAATTAAAAATAAAGTAACTTCAACTCATTAATAACAACTAATACAAAAAAATTGTATCTCTACCGAACACATCTGGGTAGAAATTTAAAGCACAAGGATCAAACCTGCTCAGCTGCAAATATCTTGAAGGCAAGTATAGCAAGGAAACGAAAATAGGTAGGCATTGGAACATTGTCATCTGTTTTTTCCTGTGCACCATATGAGAAACCAGTTACATTAGTAATACTAGGACTATGAGCAAGCACATCAAATAACAAGCATTCTCTAAGAGACTGTAACATCATTGCTAAGTGATCATTATGATGATCAGGCCCAAATATAAGCTAACAAAATGGTATTAATGTCGAACTGTAGAATTTTAATTATTATGCCATGACAATGCTTTGGATCACAGAACAGAAGGTGATTCTTCTGGAGTCACCAAAATGTCAGTTAAAGCCAAGTTTTTCTTATTTTTTTTCATTTTTGGTTTTTTTCAGAGGAATTCTAATTGATAAAGCTTTAACGCTAACCACTTCAAGTTCAACACCACAACCTTTTGTTCCTTTCTCAATTAAATGACACTCAAGGCCCCTTTTTGTCAAGGGCACCATCAAGCCCTAATTATCTGCTCTTCCATGACAATTAACTTCTGAAATCAATACAGCTAAAAAACTGAACAATGGAATAGCTTCAAAACTTCAACTAATTAGCATATCCTTTTTGTCACTCTTTAAGAGTAACTGGCAGACTAATTTACAGAACTGTAAAGCTAAAGTTAATATAGGTCACCAGTCGAACGAATATAGTAGAAAGGCGATTTGGTTCTGGTTAAAAATAAAAATTGAGAAAAAGATAACTTGGTTTTCCATAAGGTAATGCTTCTGCCCATACAAATTCACATGAAGTATTTACGCACAGAAAATATACCTTTAGTCTATTGTAACACCACCAGAAATATGCTAAAAATTTCTCTTCACAGATTTCCTCACTGCAGAAGCAAGAATAATTGTAATGAATCAGAAGAATCATAATTACGTTGCAAAAAAGGCACCTTATAATGGATTTTACTAAATATGTAAAATTTAGTAAAAGAACAAAAGTACAAAAACAAGGAGAATCCAGTACCTACCAATACTAAAGAATAATTGTGTAACAAAACAAGTTTAGTATTAACAAAATTATCAGAATTCATAAGCTTAATTGGTATGCACCCTTGAGAAAGCAGATGACAGACACATAATGAATATCAAAGAATTAAAATAGCCTATTCAAAATAGTGCACGGATTCAATATAAAAAATGACAAGTTATTGATGAATGCATAGTACAAGGAAATAAAATGAGCATATGAAATCTGAAACACTCACCCATCTAAACGAAATCTTTCTCGGATATCAATGAGGTGAGGAGATGTGAAAAGACCAGTGTGAAAACCACAATTTCGCAATATAGATTCTGTGAAGGTGCATGTAGATCCCTATGGAACCAAAGTTCAAAAGAACAATTACCATCATCATAATAAGCATAGAATTGCTAATCATGACATAAGTATGGCATAAGCATAGAATTAGAAATCCATAGCCAGACATCACTCTAACTATAAGAGGCCACACAAACTATCAACCCCACTTATCAATCATTGCAAGAGTTTAGTTGAACCTCTTACGATGGCTTCATTTCCAAGCAACCACCACCAAGTTAATAGAAAGTACCTTCCCTTTGGTACCAGCCACATGTATGATCTTCATATTTGAAATCGGCTCCTCCAAATCTAACATCTATGGGATTGCATGCACACACCTTAATTTGTTAACATTAGCACTCCCAGCAAAGTTAACAAACATTCAAACCCAATTCACAATTTTTTTTTTTTACCTTAAGGTACTCAAAGAGTATGTCGAACTGATCCCCCATGTTGCTACTATCAGCACGAGTTCGTGTAATGATTAAAGACGACAAGGCTTCCAATGCTTCTTCATAAGGAGTCAAAGATGAAGACTTTGGGGACCCATTGCCACCCTCTGCAAAAGAAACAAATAACATAAAGATCAAAACTTTAACTTGAATTGAAGCACCCCAGAAGCGAGAGAAGGGAGGTTATATATTAAAACGGATCGAATCTGAAATTTGAGAGTATACATAGAGGTAAATAAAGAATTAATACCTTGTTCAGCCATGGTGATGGAGGTTTTTGAATTCTGAATCAAACAGAATAGGAAAAAAGAGAAAAGAAAGTGTGTGTGAATTGTGATGGGGATAGAGAAGAGAAAGAGTTAGAGAAGTGAAATGAAATGAAAAATGGAAGGTAGGGTTGAGATTGAAGGAGCGAAAGGGGATAGAAAGAGTTGTCTTTTTGTGGTATGTGTCTTTGTCTAATTCTCTGTCTTTATTTGGATTTGACCGACCGGGGTTGTTGGAGAGAAGAAGAGAAGGATACTTGGATAGCTTCATTCACCTACATTCTCTCTCTCCTGTGTAGCAGGGTTAGTGTCACAGTGACAGTAACTAACATCGTTCATAGTAATTAGTATGATGATGCTGTCCAACGTTAAATCTTCGTCAATTTTTATAGGTTGGATCAATTTTAAGTTTTTTCATATAATTTTATTGATTGATTCAACACCTCAAATAATTGAATACAGAGAATCTATTTTTCTAATGAAAGGGGTATTTAGAATACAAATTAGCTTATCCATAATTTTGGATCTGAAAGTATTTCAGCTTATAGCGATTAATCTTGTTTTCCTAAAAACTATATGGCAGGAATTGAATATCACCTTTATAAAAATCAACTACCCACCGACTGTGTTAAACCTTATTATTGTTTACATATAATTTATTTGAAGTTATCTTATCATATATGTTTTTTTTTTTTTAGAATTTATAAAAATAATTTATAATCTTGTGTTCGTTGGGGTTCCGATCTTAACTTCTTCAACTTCATATTCGACAGAGGTTTCTAGAGGGCCGAAGTGCTCATGGATGATTGCCATTCATGGAAACTCATTCTCATTTCGAAGGGAAGGAAGGGTTAAACATCATGTACATGGTATCAAGGGTGTGATTTTTTAAAACAATATATCGTTTCACCTTTTCTTTTTTTTTATTTGGCAATACAGGGATGAGGGGTGAGGGGGTGTTTGCGTCAATTTAATCAATTTTTGACAAATAAAAATGTAAATATAAAATTGTCAGTTAAAAGCGATTTAGTCAATGAAAAAACAAAATAAAAAAATAAAACGGAAAATTAGAAATATCTATTTCACATGCCTGAAGTAATATTTGATCACAAAATAATAAAAGTGTACGAAGAAATAGAATTATATATTACAAGCAAAACTATAAGTTTTATAACTTGAATTTCAATGTCTCAATTTGAATTTTTATTTAATTGTTAATCTAAATTAAATTTGAATGCCCTTAGAAGACAAGAATAAGGGAGTGGTTTTTTTATTTATTTTTTATGAAGAGAGTGGTGATTTAAATCTAAAAGTTTATGCAGCAAGATCATCAGATTTATTGAACTAATTAATTAGAATCTTAGTTATTATTTTTTATTTTTTTTTTGTTGAACCTAACTTTTTTTGTTGAACAGTTATTATTTATTATGTTACTATAATTTATCTAAAATTTATTAATGTACTACTATAGTTTCAACTATTTAAAATTGAGTTTAATTTAGAGTAGTTTTGACAATAATCAACCATTTTTAATAATATGACAATTTGTAATCAATTGACAGTATAAAAAAGCTTTACATCAAGTACATATCAATTAAATCATTTAATTTTTACCTTAATCCTTGATTGGAAGTTAAAATTTTAATTACCACACTGATAACTAAAATTCCGAAATCAATTAGCCACGAGTGAAGACTCTTTGCCATTCCATGAAATCTGTTGGGAAAGGCAAGCATAAACCAATGTAAATATTGATATAGTTTTTTTTCCTTTCTGGAAAGCAAAATAATAACAATGGAGTGAAAACAATAGGCTCTGGTGGATGCGCTCTCATCAATGAGCTTCACCTTCATGGCCACTACTGCAAAGGGTTAAGAGGTAGTTTCATGCCAAGAACTCAAATATAAAATCTGCCAGATATAGATCAGATCACCAAACAAGTCTATAATTGGAAACTTATCATCTCTGTACATTTTCAAAGCCCTATTCCAGTAACAAGCAATTCTCTCATGATATTTTTTCTTCAACCGCCGGCATCTAAAGGGAGAGCCACAATCAAGATATGCCTATAACACAAGCCATACAGTAATTCCAGTTTGTAAAAGAAAGAAACAGATCCCACAAGATAGGACAAAAGCACTCTGAAAAAATCATAAAAATAAAAAAACAAAAAATTGTTGCAACCTTGTATTCACATCTATCAAAGCATTTGTCTGAGCTGCTGGTTTTCCTTACGAAGAGACTTCACTTCATTTATCAACTCGGCTTGGTTTTCCAGAATGGATTTCATCACAGTTGACATTTCCATCTGTTCAAAGTGGCAATTAATTAGAGAGGAATTAAAAAAATGGAAATCACCAATAGTTCAATGCACACCTCTTGCAGATGAAACTGTCTTAAAATTTCAATATGAAGGTTTCTCATATCCTCGTGTATGGATTTCTGAAATGAATCTAGGGTTTCTTCCAGGGTCCGCTGAAAAAGCTGGAGTGTAAATGAAGACCCTTGTGCATCTGACTGGGGTATTTTGTGTTGTGAAATTACTCCCTAACATAAATTTCACAGATCAATAAACATAACTTGAGCAACAACAAATAAAAACATATATGAACAGATTGTCATAATGGATTCTACCCAAAAAAAATTTGGTAATGGAATCTATAACTAATATGCCTTCTGAGTAACACCAGAACTAACACAATCTATCAACGAAACCCATATATGGCCTATACTATGAAGTCTGAAGCACAGTAATGAAAGATTCTAGGATGAAGAAGAAGCGATAAATGTTCAACTCTCTTCTAAAAGCAAATAATATATGCAATGCAATAATCAGATCTAACTGATTTGTATATATTAACATACATTTGTTGGTGGTAGAGAGCTTGATTCAGTTGGAGCAGAAATATCAGACTTCGATAGCAAGCTATTTAGAAGTTCTTCTCTGGTTTCTGCTCCCGATTTCTTAATCTTAGGTGAACCAACTGAAAGGGATACTCCATCACCGAAGGTAGATGTAGTGCTGATTCTTTCCGCATAGGTAGAAAATCTTCGAGGAAAAGGTGACATCCTAGGGGAATCAAGGATTCTTGGGGAATCAACATTTGCCTGTCCAAGGCTGGCTTTTGTATTGATGGACAAAGGTAAAGAAGTAGAGAGCATGTAATCAGAAAATCCCAACGAAGTCTCCTGGCCTGTAGAAACATCCTTGGAGCATAAATTGGCATAACTTAGGCTCGAACCTGTATATGAACCAATACCCATTGATGAGGATGTATCCTGCAATCCAGAAAACAGTGATCCTGCTGTCTGACCACCAGAAGACATCCCAAAACGAGATGGTGCATTGACAGGCTGACGTGGGAAAGTATATTTGTCAGATAACTTCTCACCGCCCCAAGCTTCTGGAGGAGTAATGGAAGAATCTTCATTCTTCGAAGATTGAAGAGGAGTTGACCCCACAAGTGGAAAGGAAGATTGAGTTATATCCTACATTGAGTAAGTAACTTAATATGTAATATAATCAGTCAAAATAAGATAATCTACCTGGTCAAAAATAAATATCAAATGGAACTTCCCAGCACAGACACAACAAAGAATTCAAATCAAGCTACATATTATGCATGAAATCATTTGCAATAATTTGATAAGTCATTTAATAAAACAGAAATAGATGCTCTTAAGTAGTATGCCTTCCCTGAAACCAAGTTAAATCAAATTCTCATAAATCCTGCTAAAATATTCTCAGCCTCAAAGAATTTCAATTTTTCGCTAGGAACTTTAAAGAAGCATAAACCTTCAAGCGATAAGGAGGGACCTATATTGGTGGAGCGAATAAGATCTAGGATAGTTAAACTAAAACAACACACAAAAAAATGCCAACAGATTGTGGCCATTCTTGGTTAACAAGGTGTTCTATAAAAGGTGAAAAAAGAAGAAAGGAAAATGACATTTCTGTTTAATGAATTCCAATCATACAGTTATCAACAACCAAATTCTCCTCCCATTGCCAATTAGGGAATACAGGTGCTACACTGTTTAACCAAGTGGCTTGGATGGCAGGATATAAGGATTTCTTGCACTTTGAAATTTGAATTAAAGGTTCATGGTTTAATATTTCACAGAGCAGTTAAATTCAAAATAGGCGCCATTAGAGAAAAGAACCTGCTTGGCAATTGAGCCAGATTTCCAATCTAATATTGGATGATCAATGCTTCCTTCCTCTGAATTTGGAAATCTTCGACTGGATGATGGAAACAATGTTGATGAAGGTTTCCTATCTGCAAACATAGCATCCTTCTTTATTCCATTTTCATCCCATAGCGAGGGTGTTATTGGCTGAACATCCACAAGAGGGGAGAATACCTCCATGTCATCCTTGAAGTTGTAACTAGAACGTGGAGGGTGCAACCTTGACAGTGTTCCACCTGGCCATAAAGAGTTTCGATGTGGTGTTTCCTCTGAAGTAGATACATTTAGCACGGTCGATGAAAATTCACTGGTGGATGCTGTAAGTGAAGATGCTTCAATGGAGGTACCCAAACGGCCAGGATTCCTTATACTGGACACTGATGTAGAGAGGGAAATGCTTGAAGAAGTTGCAGAAGGTAAAGGATCGGGCATAAGGATTGAATCTTCAACTGCGTCTCCCACAAGAGCAGTCTCAGGAGTGCAATTCCTTTCATTAACAATAACAGGTTTTGACCTTTGCCAGCATAAGCTAGTAACAGCCTGTTTATATGCCATAATAAATTAGAGTGAAAACAGGACATTCAAGTTACCAACATAAACCAGAACGCTAAAACCAGGAGCTTATTGTTTCATTTAAAACAATTTCAGTTTATATTGTGTTAAAGATAGAATTCTTTATTCTGGACCAATGACATAGGAGCACCTGTAGACTACATATAAAGACTCTTACCATAAAAAAGGAGACTTTAATTTTTCAATTTTCCTAAACACATATAAACACAAAATTGTCATATCAATGTAACAGAACAAGAAATCTCTTTGATCTTTACTAACTTGAAAACCCATATATTGCATCATAGATATTTACAGGAGAGAGCAATCAACAATGAAGAACATGAAGAAAAAAAAGACTTGATTAATGGAGATTTTTATGAAGGAGCAAACGCTAGCGTAGTGTTACTCAAATAGGAATGAGTAGGAAAGCAAGAAGCTGTTGGTCACTTGGTCATAACAGACTCAAAGATCAACTTTCTTAGTACATATCTATATGTTACTCATCAATATGACATTCCAATACCCTTTCCCAATATATTTGCGACCTATAAATCTAGTGCTCAAAGAAGCTATGGTTAAGGAACTTTAAAATTTTGGCATATCATGCACATACGTTATCAAATATAATAAGCTAGCTTGCTCACCCATTACAGCGCATCAAGGGAATTACTAAGAACATTGGAAACCAAAGACCCACAAGTGAATCAGTATGCCAACTTTCATCAATCCGTGGTTGAAAGAAAATAAGTAAATAACGAAGCTTAAAGTAGCTTGCATTAATTCACAAGTCTATGTTAGTCTTAGATACAAATTAAAAAAAAAAAAAATCAAGCAGTATGCAAGTGCTTCCACTTCCATGAGTCCATCTTGTCAGTTGAGACAAATATCAAACAGTAACCAACTTGCAGGGAATGCATTAAACCATGCAAATCAAGACAAAAACATTGTAGCTGAGGCAAAATTACCTCTGAACTACCATAAGCGTGAAGAACAGCGAAAGGTTTTGGTTTTCCACGAACATCGTAGAATGCCACATGGCCATTGCTAGTTCCAGCAGCCAACATCAAACCATCATCTCTAAAGGCCAATGAAGAGAAAGGTGCTTCATAAGAAATGCAAAATGATGGTTTTCTAGAACCAGAGTCATAAGTATATAGTTTTTTGTCAAGACCCACACTAGCAATGATCTGTCAATGGGAGAAAGATGTCATGGAGCAAAGTTGGGAAACTCAGGAAAGGTTGTTGACAGTAGGATGAAATATTCTCACGATGTATGTAAAATTAAAACAAGCCATGAAAAATGAAACCTTGTCGTTGGATGGAGAGAAGCTAATACCAGCAGTTGGTGCAGAATGCTGCTTCATCCATGAAACCTTTTCCCCCAAAAAACAAAGGGAAAAGAAACAGAAAATCTAGTGTTAAAAAGATCCATGTGAAATAATAATACTTGAACTACAATGGTATCATACTGACTACTAAGACATGTTATTACAAGAGCAAGATTTTACACAGTATAAGATGCTACAGTGGTATAGGAAGATCAACTTGTATAACAGAAATTTGTTACAAGTATAAGTTATTCTCTATTGCAACTTAGGATGGAGAAGACCATTTAATTGCTTCAACCATGAACCAAGTAAAATGACTTTTCATAAATGTACGTTCCAGGATATGTAATATAATTATTAAGTAGTGCTATTGCATACCTTAGGGCTACGACCAGTTATATCCCACAAATGTACAGTCCCATCATCACCAGCTGTCGCTAGTAGGTGACGACTAACGCGGGAATAATCAAGAACTCTCAACATCTGGTCTTACAATTTCAAAGATGGGAGATTAGTCCATACACTGATGCAAAGCCAAGAACAAGAAGGTTCCACAAAGAAGAAAAACCTGTCGATTGGGATCTTTGAGTTCTGCAGCCCTTGCACCAGAAGCAAGGTTATGAAGTATAAGGTCCCCACTAAGGCTGATAGAAGCCAAATGTTCATCTTTACAATTGTACATTACACCTGTGACAGTATTAGTATGGCCCCTCAGCCATTTAATGCAGCGCTTCCTTTGCAAATCCCATATCCTTACAACTTGACCGCTTCCTCCAGAACACATGTATCTAGATGCCTTGTTGCTGAAGCTGATGGCCGATATAGACTCCTGAACAAGGGGGGAAAGCATGAAGTAACCCGAAAAGAGCAAAAGGAAAGTGCTTGACTGTTCTGAAGTCATGTTCATATCAGGACCACTAGCACCGAGGAATGACCAAAAATTTACAGCAAATAAGCCAAAAGAAAGAACTTTCTTATGCAGTCAAGTAACTATGATTGCAACGCAAGACCAGACTGGAATTTGGCCATTTCGAACAGATACCCCAAAGAAGAAACAGAAGTATTATAAAAAAAGGCTTTCCTGGCTTTGTTGCTTCCTCTTAAAAAGCCAAAAACAGAAAGAGCCAACTTTGATATGACAGTCATTCCCCTTATGCATAAACTCTTTAGTCAAAGCTCAAAATTCTAATCGAAAGGTTATAGATTCTTTGAACTCAATTCTTTTTACGCTTAAAAATCACAAAATTCATGCCAAGAGTTTTCACACACCAGTTTAAGTTGATTATAACATTGCACCTAACTCGCCTTAAATTCTAAATACAACCACTTGATACAACACGAAACAATACAATGTTTCAGTAACAGTAAACTGTAAACCCCATACGAGACTTCTAATTTTTGCACAATGTTCATTGTTTTGTGTATAAAACACTACATATGCCAACCCCACAGCAAAAAAATACCTCAATACTGTCTCCACTATCAATACCAGCAACAGGAATGGTCCCCATGCTGTTCCCGTTATTATGCCACAATGAGATCTTCTTATCATCCCCAGCACTGGCCACAACCAAATCTGAGGAAGAAACCAAATTCAGTAAAAACAAAGCAAAAATAGCGCAGTCTTGGTGCATTTTTTGTTCAGCTTAATTTTTAGGAAAAGTCACTTTTGTTTTTCAAAAGCTCATGTAGGATTTTGATTATAAGCGATTATAAACACGGAATAACATAATCCAAACACACGCTTAGAATCAAACTGAATCATCAATTGCTAGATTTTCGAATCTGTAACAATTTGTAGAAATGCAAACCCTAGAGAGAGAGAGAGAGACTCACTGGTGTGGTTCCACTTCACTGAATTGACTTGATAACCAGGGGATGGGGTGAAGCTGAGAGTACAGGGATCGCCGGGCTTGACGGAAGCGTCGAAAAGCTTCACGGTGTCGCCGCCACTTGCCGCCAACAACGCCATTGAAGGATCCCTAAAATTTATCAACAAAGCTCCTGAAACTGTCACTACCAAAGAAGGTCGTGTGAAATCGGGAAGTGATTTAACGGTTCTAGGAGGAGTTGGGTGAATTCGGTGGCAACATTCCCGATTTGGATTTAGAAATGGAAATGTGGAAACCCTACAACGGTTGAGAGTTTGGAAAATTTGAACTGAAAAAAAGAAAAAGAAAGTGAGCGCCTTTTATATGCTATCAATCATCTTCTGGGTGGGAAGGGAACCAAGCTCTCAACGACTCTACTCTTTCTTTTGTTTTTATTTTATTTTGTATTTGCCACATCTTTCATTTTAATTTTATCTTTTGTACTTTACACCTTTTTTTTTACTATATTCGTTCATTCAAATTGATAGAATATATCGAAAACAATATAAATCTAACATCACTAAAAATCGAAAAGGAAGAATCTGCGAACAAACTCATAGCACACTGGCTAATAGCATAACATGACAAAATCAAAATGCCTACAAAAGTGACAAAATCAAAGTCACCGGAATACCCATACCTCCGGATCTGTAACATTGTCGCCCATGTCTTGATCAAATCTGTGATAGATCGAAATAGATCTGTCAATCTGAACCAAACGAACACCACACCAAGACGGGAAACCAAACAATGCCTCACCAAGACGACGAACAACAATACCACCACACACAGACGACGAAAAACATGGAAAATCACACAAAAAAAACCAGATCCATGTGAAAAATCACTTATTTAGATAAAAGATAAGGAAAAAACGAAGTAAAGTGATGATTCCAAACCAAAAAATACTCAAAACCACCCCCTCCAATGATGCCACGCGACTATGTGCATATAGATGGGAGAGAGTTTGAAGTTTAATTTAAAAGGTATTAAAAATAACCAAAAAAAATGAAAAAGAGTATGTTACTTTACACCTCTTTAATAACGAAAATTAGCACCAAAATCGAAATTACGTGAATAAAAAAAAATGATAATAGGAAAAAGAGCTTCTCATGTTTGGTATTTACTATATTGGGTCACCTATTTTTTTAACAAAATATTAAAAGCTGTTTAAAAACTAAAATAAGCTAATTCAAACTCGCCTTTGCAAAATTACTTTAAATTTACGTAATTCATATTAACTCAAAAACTTCAAATTGATGGTCATTAAAGGATTTTTCTCATGTTATAAGAGAGTAAGTAACAAAAACAAGTTTTAGTAAATCTTATACACAAAAGTAAAATTGATATTATGGCTTTCTCTCTCTAACATTAGAGAATCCAAATCCTAAGCTATTACTTAAACTAGTACAGGATTCTACTTGTATCCAAATTTCATAATAATGAACCAAGCTACATAAAGTCAAGTTCAAACTCGAGACGATGCGACCATTGTCATTACCAATGCAATGCAACCTACATGGATTGCTTATTTATCTTTGGTGGAAATTAAAAAAATTATCTTCTATATAATTGAATAGAATCTTAAATATTATGAGGGTAGATAAAGTGCAAAATATTATAATTAATTAACCGGATTCAGTTAGAATGTAATCATCATTCCTAGCCCTTATGATATATATTAAGAGTTTAATTGGCATGCACAAGTAAAATAAAAATAACATTCTGTCCACCAGATAAGCGAACTAACACCATCTAACTTAAGCCACTTGGGTGGAGTCAAGAAAAAGCCTTATGTCGCTTGGAATGTCAGTCAATCCGAAAATTCCTTCGAAACCAAGCAAACAAAGCATGTCATAGATATAGATATTTCCTAACAAGGTGAAATCAACAGTTATGTATTCCAATGAATAGCAAAAGATCTTAATCTAACAGTACAAATACAAACCAATAGAAAACCATAAAATCCAGCAGCGGCATCTTTTACTATATCAATAAAATTGGCTGGAATCATCAACACAAACTGCTTAACTGCTCCATGAATGTAAAATGATAGTCTAATACTATGTGAAGACCTTTCAGAGCAAAGGATGTCATTTCCAAGGCCTATCAACAACACATATATGTACATATATTGTGCCGCAGAATAATTATAAAAACTAAAGAAATAAAAACTTTTGCTTAATGACCATCCAGCAGTGCTTAATATCCAGCAACTGGTACATTATGCTCACCGTCTGACTGGATGGACAAGGCATTGAACTTGCTCGTCATCATCTCAGAATGGATAGAACTAACGACCAGACAATCTAAATCATCTGATTTAAATTTAGTCCGAAACCGGCATATGCACCTGCACCAGAGCAAACAGAAACGAAGAGCATGAAGGTCAATAACTATGATACAACAGCTGATGGAATAGTAAATTAAGTGCATTGATGCTATAACGTGAATACAGAAACAAAACAACACAAAAAAAGCAGGTTTTTTTTATCATGCATTCAAGAATACTGTCCAAATAAGCGGATTCTGTGCTGTGTTTGACCAGATATTATAATATAAGAAAGAAAATCAATACCCTATACACTCAAATATGTATTTAGTTGTACAAAAAATGTGTAATAAACACACTTCAGTTCTTCCAAAATACAGAGAATTATAAACAAGCTAAAAACGATGAAACAGAAGAACATTCATGAGGCATATTATGAGAAACCACAGAACAAAGTAGCCTCTATCACTGGGTTTGTAAAGTAGGATTCTGGCATGCCTTATGAAATGTCAAAGCCAACGTGCGATGTTATATTTCCATGTAATGCTTCGTAGAACAGTTTTATGGACTAAAAGCAAGCATTGAATAACGGGAACAATTTAAAGAGTAAAATAATATGTGACCCTATCAAAGGGGGGAAATTACCTACAAAGGCATTCATGTGTTGAACTATCCAACGCATATAACTCATGGTAAGTGGCAACACAAACCATATCCAGAATATGGATTTACAAAATTAATTTCCATACTGGAAGCAATCAAGTAGTAAAACGGATATCGCCATTTAAAGTTTAAACTAAATCTAGCTCCACAACTTTATGCTATGCACTATTTACTAGTTGAGAATGGTGAACCTTGACTTTTGGTCTAAAGGACATTGGGGATTTTGACAGTGTATGTTTGGATTTGGATTCCCGGTTTGGGGAGGGGTGTCCCCAAACCGGCATTTGCCCAAAAGCTACTTTAGAGTTTTCCTTTTCGGTTCATGCTAATGAGTGCCCTTAGAGCACTCTTTAAGGAACTAAGAAAAGTAAGTTTTCATTGGAAAACCAAGCATTTCACTTTTGCAAATGTTAAATATATCAATTCCCTATGTAAACTTTCTTTTTTTGGTTCCTTAACGAGTGCCCTAAGGACACTCGTTAGCATTTTCCTTTTCTTAATGGGAATCCAAACACACCCTTGGGTGACGTTTGGTTCCTGGAATGTTTTATTACCAGGAAAACTACATTCTCGATAATCTCATTCCCAAGGACGTTTCTTTCCCACCTCCATACTTGGTAATAGTGTTTTCCACTCCCATTCACTAATTTTATTCCTGAGCATCTTTTATGCATGAGAGTAGTTTTTAAAACTTGTACCAAACATGAGAAACTTTTATTCTCATGCTCACATTCCCGGGAATATTAGAGCAAAACTTGTACCAAATGCTACCTTTGCCATTGTTTTTTTCATCCATCTAATCTCAAGGGCGGTGGATATTGCATCAGTGGTATCACAGTTGGTTCAGCTTAAGTTATGGTTACTCACTTTCACTTTGTTGATGACACTATTCTCATTTGGAACAAGATAGTGATACTTTTATGCATGTTCTTTCTATTCTATTCGAGGCTCTTTGTGGTTTGAACATTAATTCGGCTGAGTGGTGGTTTGGCTGGTTTGAAACCTAAAAACTTGGTACTTCTTAGTTATTACCATTAAATTATCCATGAGAGGAATATTTAGCTAAAAACTCCTCCCCCTCCAAAACCAAAAAACCTTAGAAAATACTACGGAACTAAAAACAATTTCAGTCATTACCAAAATCCAAGGAGTCTCAAAATACTTTCATAAATAATATATACTTCCACACCTGCCCTATGCTCATGAGCTACAAGCAAAGAATTGAGTCATCTAACTGAATTTTCATAATAGAAATTTTCTCCTAAAATCGTAAGACAAAAAACCTTGACACTGTCAATGACGGAATAACAGTAACAGGACTTTCTTTTAAGAACAATATTTTTTAGTTGATAAAACCATATTCAAAAAATCCGATTAGACCATATAATATAATTAAGCAGAGGATGCCTATAATTTGATGCGTGTTCAATACTTGGATTCAAAAGATATGGTTTTTAACAGGTATCATCATTATAAGTAATCAATGCAATCCCATTATAAAAATGAGTAAAATATCCCTCTTTTATTCTTTTTGAAAAGCAACAGATAATCTTTTTAAAAAGAAAAGAACAATTCCTCCTTTCAAAAGAATAACTTACACTCTATCAATACAAAAACAAGAAATCTCACATAAGCAATACTGTGCACTTTAGGGATATAAGTTCAACAAATGCAATTATAATACCATGAAAAAGCAGAAGAAATATTAAACAGACCATAGTTGATTCAGGAAAAGTGAAGATCTGCCAACCATCACATTTTGTGTGACGACATCATGAACCTTCCTTTTTTCTCTGCAGGCTTAAGAATCTGGAAAGAGCACATCAAGTTATCATCCACACTCATCATTGCACCAGCATTGTCAAATTCACCACAGTAGTTTGGAGCTGAAAATATCGTAACAAGTTGCCGCTCAGCAAAGAACTCATACCCATCCTCTACAACCTGTAGAAAAATTAAAATGTCAGTTTCTAGAAAAGCACCAAAAGTTTACCCATTTTCTTAGACAAGAAAACTGAAAGGAGTGAGGAGATGGGGAGGGGGAGGGGCGAAAACCGTATAGTGACCTGATGAGCACGACAGATAAGGTCCAAGTCATGCTTTGTCAAAAATTCAGCCACCTTATCAGCGCCAAAGGTGAAGGAGACTCCTCTGTCATTCACACCCCAACCCTTCACATCTCTGCCAGGATCCGACCAAAGCAAATCACAAAGCAAGCCAGTGTCTGGAATAGCAGTCGGACGGGGCAAGTCCCTAATTTGATCCAAGTTTGCGAGATCAGGGGAAAGACCACCGTGCATGCACAATATTTTATCATCTATAAGAGCTGCCACAGGAAGGCAGTTAAAAGAGTCTGTAAAGGCTTTCCAAAGCCTCACATTAAACCTTCGCTTACATTCATCATAAAATCCATATATTCTATTAATGGAAGCACACTCATGATTTCCCCTCAAAAGGAAAAAGTTTTCAGGATATTTGATTTTATAGGCAAGCAAAAGACATATGGTTTCTAAGCTCTGCTTCCCACGATCCACATAGTCTCCTAAAAAGAGATAATTAGCATTAGGAGGTAAACCCCCATACTCAAAAAGCCTTAACAAATCACTGTACTGCCCATGAATGTCACCTGAAAAACCAAAGAGATATTCCAATCATACCAGAGCAATCCACAACATGAAATGCGAAAGGAAAATATGTCTAAAGATGAAGCAAAAACATGAAATACTACTTGCATTGTAGATGAATAACTTAAAACAAGGACCAGGATTTCGACATCAGTGGAAATGTTGAAAGAAGAAAGCCACAATCCCATATGTTTTATATGCCCTAAAACTAAAAGGATTACACACATTTTCTTTCATCCCTACCCAAAAAAAAAAAGGATCTATCTTGCAACAAATAAAAAGGATACTCAAGCAGCATGCATAAAAAGATGGTACTTGGAAACCGTATAAAAAAATAGAGTAATTAGGGGGTTGAAAATGAAAATTCACTGTACTGCCCATGAATGCCACATGAAAAAGCAAGGAGATAGCTCAATCATAGCAGAAAGGAAGTGTACAGGCAACCCAAGACACCTAATAAACTTAACAACAAACAGCAATCTACAACATGAAGTACCAAAGGAAAATATGCCTAAACATGACAAATATGCTGAAATATTACTTACATTGCCAATGAATTTGGAAATGTTAAAATGACATAGAAAAGCTTAAAAACAATTTTTTGACAATACCCCACAATTTATATGCCCTAAAACTAAAAGGGTTACCCACATTTTCTTTCATCCCTGTCAACTAGCAAAGAATACCCTAAAACTAAAAGGATGGACTTGGAACAAATAAAGGATACCCAGCAGCATGCATTAAAAGAATAGTATTTTAAAACCCTAAAAAAATTATAAAAAAGAAAAAAGAGGAATTGGGGGTGAAAATGAAATGAATGATACCACAAATCTTGATGGGGGCTTCGAGTTCAAGTAAATTAGGCTGTTGGAGGAAGATGTCTCTAGAAGCAACACAGAGCTGCTTGATCTCAGATTCCGACAGCTGAACCTGTTTTCCGGGTCGGGCCAATCGGACCTCCGTGAGTCGCCGGATTATGTCATCGAGCACCGCTTCATCCATCCCTTGGTGTTGTCCTTGTTGTTGTGTGCTCATCGCAATTCGATGATCAACGACACTTTCTGGCACCTTTCTTCTTGTTTGTCTTCTCAGTTAAGTTCTCAGCAACAACAACAAGAAGAACGAAGCAAAGGGGTGAACCAACCTAAGAGTAGAGAGTGTCTTTCTCTTTTCTTGGTTTGGTTCTCTCTGTCTTCGTGTGGACTGTTTCTGTTTGCTCTTCCACTATTTTCTTTTCTTTTCTTACATCAATCATTTTTGTTTGTATATTAGGTATTGGTAAATTTTTTTAATTTGTTAGCTACTGTCCATTTCGCTTTGTTTCTTTTGTTGCGAATTGTTATATCATTTTTTTTACTGGAGTGTTATATCATTTTAGAGATTGGCTTATTGCTTATAGGATTTATGAATTAATAATAAGAATCGTATGTATCTAATATTTTCCCTTTCTACCGAGAGTTCTGTTTTCTCTCTTGTTTTGAGAGTCATCTTTACGTACGGTTCCAAATCTTTGCTCGCATGGCTCTCAATCTTGAGGGTTTGTCTTTGTTTGATCATGAGGAGGAAGAGCTAGTGTTCCACAAGGAGGGGAGACCGGTGGAGGAGAGACCGGCGAAGGGGCCAAACTTTGAACTATGTCTCATAGGGTGGTTTCTGATTGATCTTAGTATCCGGGTGAATGATATGATGGAGATGATGCCAAATGTCTGGAGGCCGGGGAAGGGAGTGACGATTACTGTGACTAGAGGTGGGTAAACGGACTAGTCCGGTCCGTTTAAGTCCGGTCCGCAAAAGTCCGCATTTAAACGGACCGGACTTTATAGTCCGCATTTTAAATGGACTTTTAAAAATAGAGTCCAAGTCCAGTCCGCATAGTCCATGGGATTAAACGGATTGTCCATGACTTTACACTTTTTTTTATAAGGCAAAATAACCATAGTTGTAACCAATAATCATAAAATCAAGTTCCTCCAAGAAAGAAAATTGTACATGATAAGAAAGAAAATTGTACCAACGAACTTAAAATGCAAAATAAGGAACAAAAACAACAATATTACAAGTTTGAAATTAAAGCTACATGTTGACATCAAGCATCAATAATAACTTTAGTCTTTCCCTTTGATTTAGCAAGCTCCTCCTTTGTGTCAATCAAATCATCTTCATCTTCTTCTTTTCCTACAATTCACAAGTCATAATTCATAAGATTATGTTTAAAAAGCAAAACATAATTAAATGGAAGACATTCTATTTCTATACATAAATTCATTGTGTATTTACCTTCCACTTCAAACCATAACAACCAATTTCTAGTGCATATCAAGGCTTGCACATTTTTGGGAAGGAGAGAACTTCGAAATTTGTTGAGAACACGAGAACCAATATCGAATGCTGATTCCGATGCCACAGTTGTTATTTGAATGCTTAAGATATCACTAGCCATCAAAGCAAGATTCGGAAACCTATACATGTTGTCCTTCCAATATTGCAAAATATCAAGATTTGGATGGTATGTTGAGGAAAGGTTTTGCTCGTCCAAATAAGTATCCAATTCAGACTTACCTACATCCTTCTTATTTTGATTCTCAAACGAGATATACTTCTACATTATTTTCATGTAACAACAAATAAAGAATGAGAAATTAAACATAAAAAATAATGAATAATGAATAAATAAAAGAAAGAAATATACTTACATTCAAAATAGCCAATTGTGATGGGTCCATATTAGCAAATCCACTACTACTAGTTGGAAGACATTGCTTATCTTGTAGTGAACTTTCATCGGGAGGTGTCTCTTTGAAGGACCTTTTGACATACTCATAAAACAGAGTATACAACTTATGCTTGACAACTTTCAACTTTGCTTGACAAGAAATTGAATCAACACCAAGTTGAGAATAGCAAAACTCCAAAAATGAGAACTTATAGCGAGGATCAAGAACGGTTCCATATGCAAGCACAACACTATAATCACTCCAATATTTGTCAAACTTCCCTTGCATCGAAGTTGTCATATCCCTAATCACCTCATCTTCACTTGTCTTATTTTCAAGCAACAAACATTCAATCCTCCATACATGAAAGAAATACAAGTTAGATGTCGGATAAGAGGAACCGGACATCAAATTTGTGATCACATAGAATGGACGTAAAAATTCACAAAGTTTATCTCCTCTAGACCATTCTTCATTAGTAGGGTAATACTTATAGTTCCTATCCTCAAAAGCAAGATCTTCAAAAGCACGACGATATGCAAGAGCACTTTCAAGCATCATAAAGGTGGAGTTCCACCTAGTAGAGACATCCAAACGAAGACCCATCTTGGTATCAATTTTACCAAGTCTATTAACATAACTTTTAAATGCAATCATTCTTCTCTCCGACCCCTTTACATACTTGATGCTCTCTCTAATCTTATGTATAGCCTCACTAGCAATTTTCAACCCATCTTGAACTATAATGTTTAGGATATGAGCACAACAACGAATGTGAAAAAAATCACCACCACATAACAAGCCATCACTTTGCATAAGAAGTCTATCTTTCAACAACCCTTGCATGCTACCACAAGAAGATGCATTATCCAAAGTCAATGAAAATATTTTCTTCTCAATCCCCCACTCTTCCAAGAAACCATAAACAGTTTTGGCCAATTCACAGTAGGAATGTGGAGGGGGAAATGAGAAAAATTTAGAATTTTGTCTGTTAAGCTTCCAATTTTCATCCACAAAATGGGCAGTCAATGAAATGTAGCCCTCGTGGTACAAGAAGTCCATACATCAGATGTCAAGTTTATTCTACTTGGAACTTTGGATAGCACATCTTTCATTTTTTCCTTTTCAGCCTCATACATATTAATGACATCATTTGTGGCAAAGACGTCTAGAGGGAACCTTAGCTTCGTGGATTCAAATATTTAAATAGTTCTCTAACCCTCCTATATTCCACAAAAGAGAATGGAAGGTCATGTTCTATGATAGCCATGGAAATCATGTCACGTACAACTTTAAAATCAACTTTTCTACTTTTTAATTTTCCGTTATGATCAAGCATAAGTTTACCAACCTCGGTGTTAGCAAATCCTTTTGGAATCTTCTCACAAGTGAGTCTATGACGCTGTAAAGTTGAAGTTCCGTATTTATTACCACCACTAACCAAGGCTTTCTTACATGCCTTGCATTCACTCCTTTCCTTCCCATCACTTCCCAAAGGCAGTTTGTCAAAAAAATCCCAGACATCAGATCTTTGCTTTCTAGCCCTCTTTTTTGGTATTTTAGGTTCATTTAATCCATCTCCATCTCCATCATCATCCTGATCACTAATTAGGTCTACTCTTTCAGGTTCAATTTCAGCCACATTATCAACTTCAGTTTCAATTATGGCAGAGGCAGAGAAATCCATTTCAATTACAATAACTTCAAAGAAAAAGTATCACTGAAAATGGCAAATTGAAACAAAATAAATCAAAGAACTGCAATAGGCAAGCAATTAATCCATGGGGCAATAGGCTGAATGACAAGATAGATGCAATGCAATACACACTATGGTTCCTAGACAAGAAACCAACTTTATCTACAATAGGCAAGCAATCTACTCTTTATGTCTCATAACTGAGATAGACAGAACAGCATAACTGGGACCCGCGAAAACATCTTGGTCATTAGCATAATCGAGATAGACAGAAAAGAAAAACAAAGAAGCGAGATAGACAGAGCGAAGCAAAAACAGCAAGCGAAAACAAACAGAGACAGAGAAAAAACTGGTCAGATCTGAGCGAAAACATCAAAAGTGGTATCCAACAACATCAAAAACCTTACTACCCGAAATTAAAATAAATAAATAACAAATCAACCACCCTCTTCCTTTCTCACTTCCATTCAGTTAGGCGAATCTATATGTTGGTCCCCAGACAAAACATGGTCAAGCAACACTCAGAGACCCGCGAAGGAAAACAAACAGAGACAGAGAAAAAACTGGTCAGATCTAATATATTTACCGAAGGAAATAATGGCAACTACAATCAGAGACCCGCGAGCTCACGATCACGATCACGATCACGGTGACTATCTCGCTCTTTCTCTTCCCTCGTTCACCGAATCACCGGAACGGCGCAGAGTACTGACGATTCGACATCCACCAGTGAAGTTAATCAGGAAGTTCATCGCGACGCTTCTCGTAAGAGGTCTTCAACTGGCCATTCTCTGGATGCAAGCTCTGGACGAAGAAACGAGCGAAAAAAGTGGTGGAAGATGACTACTGAGTGTTATTTGGAGAGGAACGGCCGAACGGCGCAGAGTGTATTTTAGGGTGAGTGAGTGAGGAGTGACTGAGTGTATTATGTTATGTACGAGATGGGCTAGTTTTTTTGGCCCAGCAGCCAGCAGGTTTTTTTTTTTTTTTTTTTTTTTAAAACAGACCGGGTCCGCGGACGGGTCCGCGAATCCGCGGACCGAGTCCGTTAAGCCCGCGGGCTAAACGGACCGGGCTCAAAAAGCCCGCATTTTTTTGGACTCGCATTTTAGGGTGTCCAAGTCCGCACGGACTGCGGGTTTAACGGACTGTCCGCGGACCCGAGTCCAAATACCCACCTCTAACTGTGACTGAAAAGAGCTTGTTCTTATTCCAATTTTATCATCAATTGGATCTGGACAGGGTGGTCAATGGTGGTCCCTGGAGTTTCAACAATCACTTGCTGGTGTTAGGGAGAGTTCAGTTAGGTGATGTTTTGTCCAATATCCCTCTCTTTGATGTTGCTTTATGACATCAACAGTGGGAACACATCTGGGCAACTATATTGACACTTTTATGGAGTACGACAAATTAAACAACACTAGTCTATGGAGGAAGTGTATGCGGATTAGGATTTTGCTTGACGTGAGGGTGCCACTGAAGAAGGAACGTAAGGTGAAGTTGCAGCAGGGAGAAGTTGCAGGGAGGAGAGTGGAGCACTGTTACTTTCAAGTATGAAAGACTAGGGGTCTTTTGTTTCCTTCTTGGCTTGTCGGGTCATAGTGATCAATTTTGTGATCACAGTTTTTGATGGATGTTGATGATGGGAGTCGCTAGTTACGTGAGCATGGCAGAGGGAATCAATCGCAATCATGGAATAACGGAGATCATGGAGCCAACAATAATGACACTAATTCAAATTCAAATTCTTTTAATGGCAACAATGGCTCACTTGCGGTTTCTATAGATAGGAATATTGGCAATAATATTCCTTTTTAAGTGCATTGATTTGGTGGTCCAGTCAACTGACTCAGCATTAAATATTGGTGCACCTTTCATGGGATTGCAAATTAATGCCAATCCAAATAATCCAATATGGTGATGAGTTTAATGCAGATTATAGAAAGAGAAGGCGCCAAATCCATGAAGGAAAATAAGTTGCATCTCACATGCATGTCATGCAACCAATAACAGCTCAACAAGGGAACACAACACCATATTTTATCGGAGGGTCCTAGTACCCGGCCTTGCCATGATCCATGAATATTCTAAGTTGGAACTGCTGAGGCTTGAGTAACCTGCGTGCAGTTCCTACCCTTAATTACCTCGTTCAGCTTTATTGGTCGGACATGTTTTTGTTTTTTTCTGTTTTCTTTTTAAATTTTTATTTTAAACAAATAAAGCAATAGAAATCTATTGGCAGTGCAATGAGCTTTTTTCGCAGAACGCACTAAGTCTCGGTGAACTGACAATCGATTCTTGCATTAGTTCCTGTGATGAAAGAGGCATATCTCCCTTCAAAGCTAAATCTTACGGACACTCTTCCAGACTCCAGATGCAAGAAAGGAAAGCCCTAGGTCTTCTTCATGCTATTCGATGGTTAATAGTGCTTGTTTCAACCAAGGTGTTGTTCGAGCTTGACTCAAAGTTTGTAATGGATAGCATAAAAAATGTTCAAGAGAACCAAACTGATTTTAGGGTTATTATTTTAAATTGTATGAGTATTTTTTCGTCCATTGTTCCCAACTCTTTGGTAGAGTTTGTTAGGAGGGAAGTCCATGTAGTTATTTTTTCTTTAAGGGTGGCTACATATATTACGATCCTCCAAATTTGTGATGAAGTTACCGGATGTATTGCGGTCTTGATTTTTAATAGAATGACTTAACTTTTCTTTTCTAAAAAAATAAAATAAAAATCAAACATTAACCCAGTCATTTTTTTTATATATATTAAGGACTTTGTTAACTAGTACCCATTAGAAAAAACTAGAGTTGCTTACCCGTGCTGAACTCACGGGTACAGTTTCATAATGTCAAAACAAACGATTTTATAGCACTCAAACCAATTTAACTTGAGTAAAAGTAACTATCAAAGACCCAAACGATTTTATCCATTGTCAGTTAATGTAATACTAATAGGCTCATTTCTTTTTGTTTTTGGTTAACCTAATAGGCCCATTTCGTCACAAATGGACGACTGAAACACTTGAAATTCCACTCCCACTGTTCACAAGCAACCCTAATTTAGGATTGAATGACTCATGCACTGCCACTATCACTGGGAAAAATGAACTTCAACTTGTAAGTGTTCTTCCAGCCTGTTCCATGTATTTCATATACATTGCCGCAACGAATTGCTGGTACCACCATCCTCCTCTGCAATCGCCACGAAGGTAATCATTCCATTTATACTTTGGTTTCAATCTGTGCTCCCTTTTCTTTGATAGCTTTTATTTAATCCTACTACCGGCAAATAATTTATTAATCACAAAGTCTATAATAGACACAAATAAGTGATTCAAAAACATGTTTATATAATGGTGAATTTCATGGCACCACCTTTCGCAAGGGGATAAGTAAATTATAGTTAGTTTAGTAGATTTTTTATAGAGGAAGTTTATGCAAAAGTCCTGTATCAATTCTCAATAAAGTATAAATACAACAACATTTTTTATGATATAAATATATAATATCTGCTTGAAATAGAAGATAACCAACCTATTTTACTGTCTTTTATCTGAGACAAATATAGAGTACAGTTTCTTCTATATGAGACAAACATCAATCGGTTGTTTAAGTTAAACAACCACTTAATGTTATGAAAGCAAATATGGGATGATCTTAAGTGCTGATTTTATTCATCATGTATTGATTCTGTTGCAGAAGGAAAAGATAACTATTAGACACAACCAAGAGTATGCACTTGATTATAGATGGTATTAACAACAGAACGATTTAAAATGGGATTGAGTCGTATAATTTATTTTATTTTATTTTTTTACATTATAATGCAAGTACCAAGTATAGAAAAGTAAGACAATTATATATGGTGTAATGTTTGTACTGTAGTTGTATTGTATTTATAAATAAGTTGAAAAAATAATAATTTGTAACGTTAACTTTCAAAAACCATAGCGAACTTTTAAGTTTGAATGTTTGGTAGTGATCTTGCAGATTTCAAATAATGGCAAATTGTAGCAACTCTACCTCAAATGAGCCTATGAGTAGATTTAATGGAGCAATATATCCATATTTGGTAATTAGCCTTGAATTATAATGTCATGTTTTTTTCTTGAAACATTCAACTATAATCTATTTTTTGCAACTTGTTAGGATGAAATGGTGATCCTTCCAGAATTTGTTCAGCATTGCTGGCAAGGACAAATTAAGGCTGGTAGTTGTTTTGTAACAGATCCTGGAAACAACACAATTAGTCTTGCAATTGAGTTGGATGATAATAAGTATGGAATAATCACCCATGGCATGAGAAAGATATCTGAATTTTATGGTCTCAACGACAAACATTATGCATATTTCAAATATGTAGGAAACAATGATTTTTTCATCAGGATTAGTAATCTGGATGGTGAGGAGATTGATTACCCATTAGCAGGATCCGACATTAAAATAGATGACCCTTTCTTATATAAAGTGCTCCCAAATCAAACAGGTATGCAGAGAATTGAGGAACCAATTGAAATATCATCAGATGAAGATGATATCCCATCTGTTGAATCCACAGAAAACTCATGGACTTTGAAAGTGAAGGAACCTGCAGACTTTAAAAAGAATCCATTGGTAAATCCTCTAGTTTTATTTTATAATTAATACACCTTAGTTGGTGATTCGTTAATGCTTATATAAATGTTATATGTTTTATTTGTGACACCATAGGTAATTCCTTCAAGGATTGTATGTCAACTCTTTATGAATAAGCAGAGGACAATATTAACCGAAGATGAATCCAAAACATGCCACAGCTGCAAGCTATTGAGAAACTTGGATCGTAGGGGCACTGAATGAAATGTTGCTGGACATAGATGGTATAAATTCTGCAAGGAAAGTGGGATAAAGGAAGGAGATAGGGTGTAATTTACAGTAGCGGGAGATTCAACAAAGATAAGTGTGAACATCATTCGGGTTTGATACTCTAGCAAAAAAAGAGAAGCCTTAAGCAGTGTTTTTTTTCCTCAACTTTATGTTAGTTTTATGCCATATGATCACAAGAACCAGTAAAATGATGACTGTACTGAAGATTTTGTTGTTTTGTTTGTTTTACTACATCCTGCATGTTTTTAATTTTAAACGATGACAATGTTAGCACAAACTTTGAATTGCTAAATTTATATTAACATTAGTTACTGCCTTATACAAACTTGAGATAATTTTCAAGTGAATATTTTTTTTAAAAATATTAACCAAGTTTACTTAAATTATAAATAATGCAATAACACTTTTATTAAAGTATTACAGCTCAATAAAGGCTTATTATTTTGATAGGGCATTTTGTAAATACCAACTAAGAATTGGAGCTTTAGAAAAAATAAGGGAAATATATAATAAAACAAATACTTTAAATAACATAAGCAGAACATTTTGAATCAAACATGTTCAAAAACTTCTCTATAAACAACATTCTTAACCAAATTGCATGCCTCACCATCATCATTACAACTTAGAATCTTCAAACCACTCTTACATTTAACTCTAGAGATGGCAACATATAATTGGTCATGTGAAAAAACTGGAGCAGGTAAACATAGTCCAACATGAGATAATGTTTGTCCTTGACTCTTATTTATAGTCATTGCAAAGCTAAGTATCAGTGGGAACTGACGTCTTTGAAACTTAAATGGCATTGTGTGTGTCGCAACCGTCCCGTCCGGGCGCAGCGAAAAGGGAGATGAAAAGACAGAGGAGTCGCCACTAAAATTTTTATTGGGAAAATCTTAGAAAAACTCAATTATTTAAAGGTAGACTGGTCTTAAAAAAAAGTGAGAGAGAGATGAGTCTGAGAGTTGGTTACGAGTAGGGAAGGTGTTAGCACCCCACATCACCCGTTTAAAAAACGGTACCTCAAGTTAATTGTGCAAAAACATTTTAATTACCTTTTAAATATTTATTTTACCCCAAAAATTATTTACATGAAAGAATTATTTTTAATTTTTAATATTTTTATTAATTTTATATTTTTTAATTTTGTGTATGAAGACTGAGTGAGGTTGAACATGGCGCATGAGTCCACAGGATAACCTTGAAAAGAAAAGTTTAATTATTTTGATTAATTATTTTAACATAAAAAGAGACACACAACAAAGAAAATTTATTTTTGGCTTGACAAGATGATTTATCTTGCTCCTACGTATTCCCGGGTGCGATGGGAAACTCAAAGCCACGTAGTTCTTTTGAAAAGATTTGATTGGTTGGTTAATTTTTAATTTTTTTGATCTTTGATTTTTGTTAAAGAAGGGGATTTTACTTTAAAAATAAATTCACTTTTGCTTAGAGTCCAAGATAGCAGTGCTATACGATAAACCCTTACAATTCACACGACACTTGAGGATGAATAAGTCCATACATCAATGTCGTAGATTGTTGTGTGAATTAAAAAGATTCATTTATTTTGTTTTATAAAATCGGACAAAATTGTTAAAAGGTGTAAATTGAAAACATTTATTATTATTATTATTTTTTATAAAATATGATTAACTTTCACACAGGGCCAAAGATAGTCAAGTTATACGATGAACCCTTATAATTCCTATGACACTTGAGGATGAAAAATGCATACATCAACGTCATAGATTATTGCGCGAATTAAAAGATTTTCTTATAAGAAATGAAATTGGGTAAAATTGATTAAAAGTATAAATAAAAAAACATTTAATATTTTTTAAAGGGGATTCACTCTTGCACAGGGTTAAAGATAGCAAAGCTATACGATGAACCCTTACAATTCATACAACACTTGAGGATGAAAAATCACACATCAACATTGTAGATCGTTGCATGAACCCGAAAATGTATTTTTTTTAAAAAAGAATTTCTTTTAAAAAGATTTCATTTGGGAAGAATTTTCATTAAGTTGTCACAACTCAGGTGTCCTAAAAGACAAGGATTAACAAGACGTTATCTCAGATAACCCTTTCATTTTAATATTAAAATATTTGCATTCTATATAATAAACATATGTATTCAGACAATAGTTATGATCAAATAAAATAAAATTCTTAACTTCAAATAAAACATATTTTAACTTTGGACCAAATATCTGAAACCTAATAAAGAAGGAAACCCAATAGCTAACCTATAGTTTATCTTTATTTTTAAGTTTGATTTATTTTTTATTTTTGACAGGAATTACACACTTATAAAATAAAAAAAGAAAAAAAAAACATGCACATCATGATAAGCCCAAACAATATGAGTCCAGCCCAAATGATAAAACAAATCAGAAACAAAAAATGAAAATCACAAGACAAGTTATAAACCTAGCTTCAGCAACGTTACCCCAACACCAACAATGTGCAGATGGAGAAAAGGAGAAGGCTTGATGCAGAAGGGTTGGCTGCACGGACGGTGGCAGCCCTGATAGCGTGACGGTCGAGCGGCGGAACGGTGAGCTGGTGGAGCTGGGATCGGGTCGCGGTGGTGCGGGTTCGTGGCGGCTGGGCGTGCGTGTGGTGGAGGCCTGAGCGGGCGGCAGCTCGTGGTTCTGGCCGGATCTGGAGTGGCTGGGTCAGGTGCGGTGGTTATTGCGAGCAGGGACGCAGGTCGGAGCTTGGACGGAGGACCCGACGGAGCTACCGGGACGGTGGTTCATGGCTGCCGTGTGATGGAGAAGACAGGGGCGATCCGTGGTGGTGGCTTGTGGTGGTCCTCCCAGCGGATGACAAGATGAATGCGGTCCTGGTGTTGAGCGGTGGAGGACAGCAGCTCCTTGGCGGTGGTCGCGGTTCTGGTCAGAGGAAAGAAGGAAGGGAAAATGGAACCAAGGTGGAGAGATATGAGAGAATGGGTGAGATGTTGTTTTACTGATGGAGGTTCAAGTGGGGGTGGGGTCGCGGTTCCGGTCAGAGGGAAGAAAGAAGCGAAAATGGAACCAAGGTGGAGAGATCTGAGAGGATCAATTTTTGGTCGCGCTGTCGCGCACGCGCCAAAAAGGACGAGCGGGTTTAAAACTGTAGTTTAGTGCGACAACTCGGATGTCGTCTCTCAAGGACTCTGAAAATGTTACCTTTCACAAAAATCAGTTTTTGGGGGGTTTGGATTGAGATGCAATCAAAGAAAACAGAATATTAAAAACAGAGCAATTGAAAACAAGCAGTTCAAGGAGGTTATCAAATGGTCAAAAACAGATTAATCTATTGCTCTTGATTTCCCACTATCATAGGTTCATACAATTTCCAAGCCCTAAGCAAATTCTTATCCCCTCCCGGTTGTAGTAGCAATTTACAAGCGAAACTACTACCACAGATACATGTCCCTATTCCCGAATTAAGCAAACGGGGTTAAGCCCTTCGTGAACTAAGCGAACACGAAATGTACACACGCAAATTAAGCAGATGCGATTAATTATAGGAACATGATATCACCAGAAATAAATCAATACAATACAGTATACTCCTGAATTAAGCAAACAGAAATACAAAGTATGGTATTGAAGAGGGAAAAGCATACAAAACAGGAAAATATAAGAACCTCAAGTATATGGAAATCAATTACAATAGATCAATCCTAAGAACTTAGTTCTCCATAACACAAACGAAATCACAGAGAAAAATGTAAAACAGAAAAATGGAGAAGCAAAAGTCTTTACAAATTGTTCAGAACAGCCTTTTATACAAATTCAGAATTCAGATGACTCGCGAGGCGAGCACACATTCGCGAGGCGAATTTCATGAAGAGTCAGCAACCTTTGGCATTCTCGCGAGGCGAAATACTTGCGAGGCGAGGCGAGGATATGAAGAGTTTTCTCCTTACGCCCGTTATGGCCATCAGGGCCTAACCGTGATGCTCTCTGACTTCCAGACTCGCGAGGCGAATGAATGCTCGCGAGGCGAGACTCTTAAAACTGCCACGGCCATGACCTTCAACACGGGCAAGCCGTGATCGTCTCTGACTTTTTCAGGTTTGCAAGACTCGCGGGGCGAGATCTTCTTCGCGAGGCGAACCAGAGACTTGGCAATTTCTTGGAACAGTCAGGCTTCGGGGTCGCGTGGCGAGCGTGTCCTTCGTGGGGCGAATCCCCTGTTCTTTATTTTCTCAGCTTCTACTTAACCTGAAAACAAGGAAATAACCATAAGTGTATTATTTTGACTTAAAACTAGCTAAATTAACTTAAAACTACTCTAGAGACTCAAAACCTTGCTTGAGGACAATCTAATCTAATTTGGGTGAAAATACGATATAATTTGCACAAAACCCTGGTCATACTAGCTATAAAACTAGATGAGCCAGAGGCTTATCAAAATACCCCAAACTTAAACATTGCTTGTCCCCAAGCAAACTAAGACTCAAAAATCAAAAAGACTCTAGACCTGGCAAGCTCAAAAGATTCAATCAACATTGCACACATTCAAGCAATACATCAAAAACAGTTTTTCTTCATTGTTTCCCCCTTTTCAAACAGAGCAATCCCCACATTCATTTATTCCAAACATTTGAGAGTTTCATCATGAAAACAATCAGAAATCTAAGCAGGGGATCTAAGTCACACACAAGAGGGAGATCACCAAATCCAAACAACTGCCTTCCTCACAAGGGTATTATTTGTTCACTCAGTCACTCAGTTTATGTCAGGCTAACAACTTGCACTCAGTTTCACTTTTCAAGTACACTTCCCAAAAATTTGCTTTTCATCTCAAAATGGCTCCCACAGAAAACATGCAAGCAACATCAGAAGGTCTTTTATGGGTTGTAATGGGGCCTGGCTAAGGGTAGGATATACAAAAGGAAACTGGGCTGAAGACCCTAGGAACTAAGAGAGCATGAACTATATTTACACCTTACAATTCACTCAAGTTCCTTTCTTTATTATTTTCTTTACACTTCTGGGTGGCTACAACCCTTTTTTATTTCTTGTTGGCATTTTTTCACTTTTGTATATATATATATTTTTTTGTTCAACATTTGTACACTTTTTCTTTCACAAGCCTTTGGCTCCAACTTTTTTTCTTCTTTTTTTTTTCTAATCCCAACAACATATTACACCTTGCAGCCACCCCAAACTTAGTTTCTTGCACCCATTCTAAGATTACATGCTCTCCTAATCCTAAGATCGGGCTAACATGGTTTTCCAGATATTTGGGCTTATAACATTAGGTTATCAAGAACTAACAGGCTAATAGGCTCAAAAGGGCTAACTAGGGAACATGCATTGGGAATTGGTTTATTCAGGCCAAGTAGCTATTTACAAAGAAACTGCCTAAATCATTTGCTACACACATATAATCATGCAAACCAAAAAGAGATTCAATCAAATCCAGGGAAGTGCAACTTGAAAGTGATTTTCACACAGTTTAAAACATGTTGGAGGCTCAAAACCTCACCTGGACATTCATGCAAATTGTTTGAAAGAGACTCTTTCCCTAGTGTGTGCTCCCTATCACCCCAAACTTATCATTCATCATGCCATCATAACAAAATCCCAAAGTTCAGTTTTCAATTTCACATGGGAATCACTTTTCAAAATCAAAAATTTTTTCAGCCTAGGGGGAATCATCACATATCAATCATGCAAGCAATCTGTGCAACATCAATCAAAATCTAGCAAACTTGCCAACTAAAAACTTAACACACAAATGCTCCTGAGTTTCTCAAATTATTCAGGAGCTTTTTTCGAAGAAAAGAAAACTTTATTCAAAGAAAAGAAAAACTACAACTAGTTCCCTCCCCCACACTTAAAACATGCATTGTCCCCAATGAACAACAACAGACTTTACAATCAGAGTGAGGGAAAGGAAAAGAAACTCCCTGATCAAGCATCAGTGTAGGTTGGAGCATCCAAAGAGAGCTCCTCAACATTAGCATCCGCAGGAACAACAGCATCCACACCATGGAATGGCTTCAACCTCTGCCCGTTAACCTTGAAAGTCTTGTTGGTACCTGTACTTTGAATCTCCACTGCACCATAAGGAAACACATTAGTCACAACAAAAGGGCCATCCCATTTAGACCTAAGCTTCCCAGCCATCAATCTCAGGCGGGAATTAAACAATAAGACTTTCTGACCCACAAAAAATTCTTTCCTAACAATCATTCTATCATGAAAAAGTTTTGTTTTCTCTTTATACATCCTGGAGCTCTCATAGGCTTCAAGCCTAAGCTCCTCAAGTTGCTGCAACTGCAGTTTTCTTTCAACACCAGATTTCTTCATGTCCATGTTGCAACACTTTACTGCCCAATATGCTCTATGCTCAATGATAAGCCTCTGGCTCATCTAGTTTTATAGCTAGTATGACCAGGGTTTTGTGCAAATTATATCGTATTTTCACCCAAATTAGATTAGATTGTCCTCAAGCAAGGTTTTGAGTCTCTAGAGTAGGTTTAAGTTAATTTAGCAAGTTTTAAGTCAAAATAATACACTTATGCTTATTTCCTTGTTTTCAGGTTAAGTAGAAGTTGAGAAAATAAAGAACAGGGGATTCGCCCCGCGAAAACCATGCTCGCCACGCGACCCCGAAGCCTGACTGTTCCAAGAAATTGCTAAGTCTCTGGGTTGCCTCGCGAAGAAGGTCTCGCCCCGCGAGTCTTCCAAACCTGAAAAAGTCAGAGACGATCACGGCTTGCCCGTGTTGAAGGTCATGGCCGTGGCGATTTTGAAGTCGAAGAGTCTCGCCTCGCGAGCATCCCTTCGCCACGCGGATCTGAAAGTCAGAGAGCATCACGGTTAGGCCCTGATGGCCATCACGGGCGTAAGGAGGAAACTCTTCATATTCTCGCCTCGCGAGAGTCACTTCGCCTCGCGAGAATGCCAAGGGTTGCTGACAGTTCATGAAATTCGCCTCGCGAATGGTTGTTCGCCTCGCGAGCCCTCTGAATTCTGAAATTGTATAAAAGGCTGTTCTGAATATTTTGTAAAGACTTTTGCTTCTCCAACTTGCGAACATACATTTTCTCTGTGATTTCGTTGTTGCCATGGAGCACTAAGTCCTAGGATTAGTCTACTGTTTGAGGATCCTATATACTTGAGGTTATGTAAATCCCTATTTTAATTGCTTTTCCCTTTTCAATATCATATTGCATATTTCTGTTTGTTATTTCAGGAGTGTGTAATATTGTATTGATTTGTTTCAGTGATGTAAATTTCCTATACATAATCGCGTTTGTTAATTCGCGTGTGTTCATTCATGATCGTTTGATCATGAGCGCTTAATCCCGTTTTTTTATTTCGGGAATAGGAATTTGCATCCATAGTAGCAATTACGTTGTTAGTTATTCAGAATGCGAAAGGGGATTAGAATCGCTTAGGGCTTGGGTTTACATTAACCAAGGATAGTTGGGAATTCTTGTGATGAGATTAATCGTTGTTTGATAACTGATAATCCCTTTTCAACTGCTTTGTTTTTGATTGCTCTGTTTTGTTTGTTTCTTAATTGCATTCCAATCCAAACCCCCCCAAAACTTATTTTTGTGAAAAGTAATATTCTCAGAGTCCTTAGAGACGACATCCGAGTTGTCGCACTATACTACACTTTTAAACCCGCTCGTCCTTTTTGGCGCGTGCGCGACAACGCGACCAAAAATTGGCGCCGTTGCCGGGGACTCTGAGTTGTTATTTTTCTCAGCTTGTTTTTATTTTATTTTCTTTTCTTTCTTTTTATTTTCTGTCTGTTTTGAATTGGTCTGGCTACTAGGTCTCATTGCCCTGAACTGTGTGATTTTGACCCGGAAATTGAAAGAACATTGCACACACTCCGTAGGGAATTTCGGGCTAGCACTAGTAGTAATTCCAATTTTAAAACTGCTGTTGAAAACATGGGAGACCAGAGGACATTAAGGCAGCTTGCTGCCCCTGATGTCAACTATAATGGATTATGTATTTCTTATCCTGGTGCTGACACCCCTTTTGAACTAAAATCTGGTCTTATTCACCTGTTGCCCAAGTTTAATGGTCTTGCAGGTGAGGATCCACACAAGCACTTGAAAGAATTCCAAGTTGTATGCTCCACAACCTCGAGAGCAGAGGAGTCAGTCGAGGACAGATTAAGTCAAGGCTTTTCCATTTTCACTCCAAGGAGCTGCAAAGGATTGGCTATTGTACCTTGAGCCTAACTCCATCACAACTTGGAATGATTTGAAGAGGGTGTTTCTAGAAAGGTATTTTCCTGCTTCAAGAGCTGCTTCAATAAGGAAAGAGATATGTGGCATAAGGCAAGGGAACGAGTCACTAGCTGAATACTGGGAAAGGTTCAAACATTTGGTCTCCAGTTGCCCCCAGCATCAAATTTCTGAACAACTCCTGGTCCAATACTTTTATGAAGGATTGTTGCCTATGGATAGGAATCTGTTGGATGCTGCTAGTGGGGGAGCATTAGTTGATAAGACCCCAGCTGCTGCTAAGCAACTTATTGAGAATATGTCGTTGAACTCCCAACAGTTCTCTACAAGAAGAAATTCAGTTGAGCCAAGAGGCGTGCATGAGATTAATAGTTCATCTTCTAACCAGGCCGCCCTTGAGAATAGATTGGATGAGCTGACCTCCTTTGTAAGACAATTGGCAATAGACAAGGTTCAGCCGGCAAAGTTATGTAGCATGTGCAATGCACCTGAGCATCCTTTTGATCCATGCCCAATCCAGAGAGAAGAGTTTGTCAGTGAAGTACCTCAAGCTTATGCAATCAAGGAGGCAGTCAGAATCGGTACAGCATTCCAGACCTCTCTACTAATAGGTACCATCCTAGCTGGAGAAATCACCCTAATCTGCGGTATGGGAATTCTTCCCAACAACAGCCGATGGCACCTCAGAATCATCCTCCAGTGACTACTTCTGCACCTTCTGGACCATCATTAGAAGACTTGGTAAAGCAAATGGCTGCATCTAGTGTACAGTTTCAGCAGAGGACAGATGCTAGTATTCAAGATTTGAGAACTCAGATTGGACAGTTGGCTACATCCATGAATAGCATACAACAAGGTCAAGGGGCAAACCAGCTGCCTGCACAGCCAGTGATAAATCCTAATGCCTCCAACCCTAATGTGAGTGTCATCTCTCTGAGATCTGGAAAGGTTGTTGAGGCCACTTCTGGAAAGGATGAAGAAATTGTTAAGGCTACTCATGAGCCTACTGATGAGGCTACTCCTGAGCCGGTGGTTGAAGTTGAAACTGAGAGAGTATATAGACCACCCATTCCATTCCCACACAGAATTCAGAAAAATTTAAAGATGGGTGGTGAGAATAAAGAGAAGGAGATTCTTGATGTTTTCAGAAAAGTAGCTGTTAACATCCCACTGTTGGATGTGATCAAGCAAGTACCCAGATATGCTAAATTTCTGAAGGACCTATGCACTAACAAGAGGAAGATGAAGACTAATGAGAGGGTTGACTTGGGAATGAATGTCTCAGCGCTTATCCAGTCAAAGATAGAGAGAGTTGCTTCTATAGGCCCTAATCAAGTACTGCCACAAAAGTGCAAGGATCCAGGCACCTTCACTATCCCATGCACTATTGGGGACAAGAAGTTTGAGAACTGTATGTTGGACTTGGGAGCATCAATCAATGTCATGCCTACCTCCATCTTTAATAACCTTGATCTGGGGCCATTGCAGATACGAGTCTTACCATTCAGTTGGCTAACAGGACCAGTGCCCGACCCATGGGGATGGTAGAGGATGTCCTAGTGCAAGTTGATGATTTGATATTCCCTGCGGATTTCTATATCCTAGATATGGCAGGAGAGACTCAGTCAAGTAGATCACCCATAATCTTGGGGAGACCGTTCATGATGACATCCAAGACCAAGATTGATGTTTATGATGGGACTATGTCGATGGAGTTTGGTGGTATCGTGGCCAAATTCAAGATTTTTGATGCTATGAAGCACCAGAAGAGAGGAGCACTCAAGTATTCCACTTAGAGTTGCTTTGTCCCGAGCTCATTGAGGACACTCATGATGACCTTATTTCTGATTTTCCTGTTATTTCTGGTTTTGATGATGTATATACTTGTACTAACTCCACTAACACTAACCCATGTTCTGTTTGTTCTGAGTTTTTGGATTTAACATTGCAGGGTGAGGATGATAGTGAAAGTGATAATGAGAGTGAAGCTGTTTACTTAGCAAAAGTCCTTGACCCTATGGTCTGCTCCCAATGCTCCATCTGTTGATCAGCCACCTTCTTTGGAACTCAAACTACTTCCTGAGAACTTAAAGTATGCCTACTTGGGGAGGGATGCAACATTGCCAGTCATCATTTCCTCCAGCCTCAACTCTGATCAGGAAGACAAGCTTTTAGAAGTTCTGAGAAAGAACAAGAAGGCCATTGGGTGGACATTGGCCGATATTCCGAGAATTAGCCCCTCCGGATGCATGCACAAAATTTTCTTGGAGGATGGGGCTAAGCGATCGGAGACAGCCCAAAGGCGACTTAACCCACTGATTCTGGATGTGGTAAAGAAAGAGGTGACCAAGCTTCTACAGGCAGGTATTATCTATCCCATTTCTGATAGTTCTTGGGTAAGTCCGGTTCAAGTTGTACCAAAGAAATCTGGTTTAACAGTAGTTAGGAATGAAAATAATGAACTTGTGCCTACTAGAGTCCGAGAATAGCTGGAGAGTTTGTATAGACTATAGGAAGCTAAACCAGGCCACCCGAAAGGATCATTTTCCTTTGCCGTTCATAGATCAGATGCTAGATCGGCTGGCTGGTCAGTCCCATTATTGTTTTCTAGATGGCTTTTCCGGGTATTTCCAGATTCATATTGCCCCTGAGGATCAGGAAAAGACCACCTTCACGTGCCCCTTCGGTACGTTTGCTTATAGGAGGATGCCATTTGGCCTCTGTAATGCTCCTGGCACCTTTCAAAGATGCATGCTTAGTATTTTCTCTGACTTTATTGAAAATTGCATAGAGGTGTTTATGGATGATTTTTCTTGTGTATGGCTCCTCTTTTGATGCTTGTTTGCATAGTCTAGATCTAGTTCTTGAGAGATGCATTGATACCGATTTGATTCTGAATTATGAGAAATGTCATTTCATGGTAGAGCAGGGGATAGTATTGGGTCATGTAATTTCCAAAGAGGGTATTTCGTGGATCCCTGCAAAAATAAATGTAATTGCTTCATTGCCTTACCCATCTTGCGCACGCGAGATACGATCCTTTCTTGGACATGCAGGTTTCTACAAGGCGCTTCATAAAGGACTTAAGAAGATAGCACTACCATCACAAATCTGCTGAAAAATGATGCCCTGTTCAGTTTGATGAAAAGTGCAAAGAGTCGTTTGACCATCCGAAGAAGGCGCCGACTTCTACCCCTGTCATCCAGCCCCCAGACTGGACACTACCTTTGAACCGATGTGTGATGCCTCAAATTTTCTTTGTAGGGGCAGTTCGGCACAAAGGGTGGGCAAGATTGCCCATGTAATTCACTATGCTTCTAGGACCCTAGATGCCGCACGTGCAAATTACACAACCATCGAGAAAGAGTGCTGCTAGCTATTGTATTTGCACTTGACAAGTTTAGGTCTTATTTGCTAGGTTCTAGGGTGACTGTTGTTTTTCTCGACCATGCAGCTTTGAAATATCTGCTGAAGAAGCCAGAAGCTAAGCCCAGACTGATCAGGTGGATGCTTTTGCTTCAGGAATTCAATGTGGAAATAAAGGATAAAAGTGGAGCTGAAAATCTGGTAGCAGATCATTTGAGTAGGATAGCAAGGGATGAGGATACATTTCCCATCCAAGATGATTTCCCTGATGAGAGATTGTTACATATGTATGGGGTAACCCCCTGGTTTGCTGACATTGTAAATTTTCTAGTTGCTGGTGTTGTTCCTGCAGGTACAAGTAGACAAAAGTTCCACAAGCTGAAGAGCGATGCAAAGTATTATGTGTGGGATGACCCCTATCTGTGGAAGTTTTGCAGTGACCAAGTCATTCGGAGGTGTGTACCCGATCATGAGACGGAGTCCATCCTGCATTTCTCACATGCATCTCCAGTTGGAGGACACTTTGGACCTCAAAGGACAGCAAGAAAAGTCCTGGACTCCGGGTTCTACTGGCCCACACTTTTTAGGGATTCATATGAGGTATATAAGAGTTGTAAAGAATGTCAAATAACAGGCCCGGCAATCACTCGTAGGAGTGAGATGCCCCAACAGCCCATGCTCTTTTGTGAAGTTTTTGATGTGTGGGGGATGGACTTCATGGGTCCCTTCCCTCCTTCTTTTGGTTTTGTATATATTTTGTTGGCTGTAGATTATGTTTCAAAGTGGGTGGAAGCAATCCCCACTAGGACTAACGATGCTCAGATTGTTTCAAAATTTGTTAGGTCCAACATTTTTTGCAGGTTTGGTATACCCAAGGCCATCATCGGTGACTGAGGCACGCATTTTTGCAATGAGAACCATGGAGGCCCTACTTAGAAAATATGGGGTTGTACATAGAGTGTCTCGCTTACCACCCCCCCAAACCAATGGCCAAGCTGAAATATCCAACAGGGAGATCAAGCAAATTCTGGAGAAGATGGTGCAACCTAATAGAAAGGAATGGAGCCGCCATCCGGAAGACGACCTTGTGGGCACAAAGGACTGCTTTCAAGACCCCTATAGCGATGTCCCCATTTCGGCTAGTTTTTGGTAAGGCATGTCACCTCCCGGTGGAGGTTGAGCATAGAGCATCTTGGGCGGTAAAGTGTTGTAATATGGATATGAATAAATCTGGTGTTGAAAGAAAGCTGCAGTTGCAGCAACTTGAGGAGCTTAGGCTTGAAGCCTATGAAAGCTCCAAGATTTATAAAGAAAAGACAAAACAATTTCATGATAGAATGATTGTTAGGAAAGAGTTTTTTGTGGGCCAGCTAGTATTATTGTTTAACTCCCTTTGAAACCGATGGTGGGAAACTTAGGTCCAAATGGGATGGCCCCTTTGTCATTACTAATGTGTTTCCTTATGGTGCAAGTAGAGATTACACGTGCAGGTACACACAAGCCTTTCAAGGTTAATGGGCAGAGTTTGAAGACGTTCCATAGTGTGGATGCTGCTGACCATGCGGTTGCCAATGTTGAGGAGCTATCTTTGGATGCTCCAACCTACACTGATGCTTGATCAGGGAGTTTCTTTTCCTTTCCCTCACTCTGATTGTAAAGTCTGCTGTTGTTCATTGAGGACAATGCCTGTTTTAAGTGTGGGGGAGGGAACTAGTTGTAGTTTTTCTCTTCTTTGAATAAAGTTTTCTTTTCTTTGAATAAAGCTCCTGAATAATTTGAGAAGCTCAGGAGCATTTGGGTGTTGAGTCTTTTGATTGGCAAGTTTGTTAGATTTTGATTGATGTTGCACAGATTGCTTGCATGATTAATATGTGATGATTCCCCCTAGGCTGAAAAATGTTGAAAAATTGATCCCCATATGATTGAAAACTGAACTTTAGGATTTTGTTATGATAGCATGATGAATGATAAGTTTGGGGTGATAGGAAGCACACACTAGGGATAGTATCTCTTTCCAACAATTTGCATGAATGTCCAGGTGAGGTTTTGAGCCTCCAACATGTTTTAAAATGTGTGAAAATCACTTTCAAGTTGCACTTCCCTGGATTTGATTGAATCTCTTTTTGGTTTGCATGATTATATGTAAGTAGCAAATGATTTAGGCAGTTTCTTTGTAAATAGCTACTTGGCCAGAATAAACTAATTCCTATTGCATGTTCCCTAGTTAGCCCTTTTGAGCCTATTAGCCTATTAGTTCTTGATAACCTAATGTTATAAGCCCAAAAATCTGGAAAACCATGTTAACCCGATCTTAGGATTAGGAGAGCATGTAATCTTAGAATGGGTGCAAGAAACTAAGTTTGGGGTGGCTGCAAGGTGTAATATGTTGTTGGGATTGAAAAAAAAAAAAAAAAAGAAAAAAAAAGAAGCCAAAAGCTTGTGAAAGAAAAAGTGTACAAATTTCAAAAAAAAAAATAAAATAAAATAAATACAAATATACAAAAATGCCAAAAAGAAATAAAGAGAGCTGTAGCCACCCAGAAGTGTAAAGAAAAAAAATGAAGAAAGGAACTTGAGTGAAATTCAAAGTGTAAATATAGTTCATGCTCTCTTAGTTCCTAGGGTCTCAGCTTAGTTTCTTTGTATATCCTACCCTTAGCCAGGCCCCATTACAACCCAATAAAGACCTTCTGATGCTGCTTGCTTGTTTTCTGTGGGAGCCATTTTGAGATGAAAAGCAAATTTTTTTTGGGAAGTGTACTTGAAAAGTGAAACTGAGTGCAAGTTGTTAGCCTGACATAAACTGAGTGAATGAGTGAACAAATAATGCCCTTGTGAGGAAGGCAGTTGTTTGGATTTGGTGATCTCCCTCTTGTGTGTGACTTAGATCCCCTGCTTAGATTCTGATTGTTTTCATGATGAAACTCTCAAATGTTTAGAATAAATGAATATGGGGATTGCTCTGTTTGAAAAGGGGGAAACAATGAATAAAAACTGTTTTGATGTATTGCTTGAATGAGTGCAATGTTGATGGAATCTTTTGAGCTTGTCAGGTCTTGAGTCTTTTTGATTTTTGAGTCTTAGTTTGCTTGGGGACAAGCAAAGTTTAAGTTTGGGGTATTTTGATAAGCCTCTGGCTCATCTAGTTTTATAGCTAGTATGACCAGGGTTTTGTGCAAATTATATCGTATTTTCACCCAAATTAGATTAGATTGTCCTCAAGCAAGGTTTTGAGTCTCTAGAGTAGGTTTAAGTTAATTTAGCAAGTTTTAAGTCAAAATAATACACTTATGCTTATTTCCTTGTTTTCAGGTTAAGTAGAAGTTGAGAAAATAAAGAACAGGGGATTCGCCCCGCGAAAGCCATGCTCGCCACGCGACCCCGAAGCCTGACTGTTCCAAGAAATTGCTAAGTCTCTGGGTCGCCTCGCGAAGAAGGTCTCGCCCCGCGAGTCTTCCAAACCTGAAAAAGTCAGAGACGATCACGGCTTGCCCGTGTTGAAGGTCATGGCCGTGGCAGTTTTGAAGCTGAAGAGTCTCGCCTCGCGAGCATCCCTTCGCCACGCGGATCTGAAAGTCAGAGAGCATCACGGTTAGGCCCTGATGGCCATCACGGGCGTAAGGAGGAAACTCTTCATATTCTTGCCTCGCGAGAGTCACTTCGCCTCGCGAGAATGCCAAGGGTTGTTGACAGTTCATGAAATTCGCCTCGCGAGCCCTCTGAATTCTGAAATTGTATAAAAGGCTGTTCTGAATATTTTGTAAAGACTTTTGCTTCTCCAACTTGCGAACATACATTTTCTCTGTGATTTCGTTGTTGCCATGGAGCACTAAGTCCTAGGATTAGTCTACTGTTTGAGGATCCTATATACTTGAGGTTATGTAAATCCCTATTTTAATTGCTTTTCCCTTTTCAATATCATATTGCATATTTCTGTTTGTTATTTCAGGAGTGTGTAATATTGTATTGATTTGTTTCAGTGATGTAAATTTCCTATACATAATCGCGTTTGTTAATTCGCGTGTGTTCATTCATGATCGTTTGATCATGAGCGCTTAATCCCGTTTGTTATTTCGGGAATAGGAATTTGCATCCATAGTAGCAATTACGTTGTTAGTTGTTATCAGAATCGAAAGGGGATTAGAATCTGCTTAGGGCTTGGGTTTACATTAACCAAGGATAGTTGGGAATTCTTGTGATGAGATTAATCGTTGTTTGATAACTGATAATCCCTTTTCAACTGCTTTGTTTTTGATTGCTCTGTTTTGTTTGTTTCTTAATTGCATTCCAATCCAAACCCCCCCCCAAAACTTATTTTTGTGAAAAGTAATATTCTCAGAGTCCTTAGAGACGACATCCGAGTTGTCGCACTATACTACACTTTTAAACCCGCTCGTCCTTTTTGGCGCGTGCGCGACAGCGCGACCACTCAACTTCCACCGGGAGGTGACATGCCTTGCCAAAAACTAGCCGGAAGGGGGACATTCCTATGGGTGTCTTAAAAGCAGTCCTCTGGGCCCACAGTGCGTCTTCCTGACGGCGGCTCCATTCCCTTCTGTTTGGCTGCACCATCTTCTCTAGAATTTGCTTAATCTCCCTGTTTGATATTTCTTCCTGGCCATTGGTTTGGGGATGGTAAGCAGTAGACACTCTATGTACAACCCCATATTTTCTGAGTAAGGCCTCCAAGGTTCTGTTGCAAAAATGTGTGCCCTGGTCACTGATGATTGCCTTGGGTATGCCAAACCTGCAAAAAATGTTGGACCTAACAAATTTTGAAACAATCTGAGCATCGTTAGTCCTAGTGGGGATTGCTTCCACCCACTTTGAAACATAATCTACAGCCAACAAAATATATACAAAACCAAAAGAAGGAGGGAAAGGACCCATGAAGTCCATCCCCCACACATCAAAGACCTCACAATAAAGCATTGGCTGCTGAGGCATCTCACTCCTACGAGTGATTGCAGGACTTGTTATTTGACATTCTTTACAATTCTTGTATACCTCATATGAATCCCTGAAAATTGTGGGCCAGTAGAACCCGGAGTCCAGGACTTTTCTTGCTGTCCTTTGAGGTCCAAAGTGGCCTCCAACTGGAGAGGCATGTGAGAAATGCAGGATGGACTCCGCCTCATGATCGGGTACACACCTCCGAATGACCTGGTCACTGCAAAACTTCCACAGATAGGGGTCATCCCACACATAGTACTTTGCATCGCTCTTCAGCTTGTGGAACTTATGTCTACTTGTACCTGCAGGAACAACACCAGCAACTAGAAAATTTACAATGTCAGCAAACCAGGGGGTTACCCCATACATATGTATGTGATCTCTCATCAGGGAAATCATCTTGGATGGGAAAAGTATCCTCATCCCTTGCTATCCTGCTCAAATGATCTGCTACCAGATTTTCAGCTCCACTTTTATCCTTTATCTCCACATTGAATTCCTGGAGCAAGAGCATCCACCGGATCAGTCTTGGCTTAGCTTCTGGCTTCTTCAACAGATATTTCAAAGCTGCATGGTCAGTAAAAACAGTCACCCTAGAACCTAGCAAATAAGACCTAAACTTATCAAGTGCAAATACAATAGCTAGTAGCTCTTTCTCAGTGGTGGTGTAATTTGCCTGAGCAGCATCTAAGGTCCTAGAAGCATAGTGAATTACATGGGCAACCTTGCCCACCCTTTGTGCCAGAACTGCCCCCACAGCAAAATTTGAAGCATCACACATCAGTTCAAAAGGGAGTGTCCAGTCTGGGGGCTGGATGACAGGGGTATAAGTCAACGCCTTCTTCAGATAGTCAAACGACTCTTTACACTTTTCATCAAACTGGAACAGGGTATCATTTTTCAGCAGATTTGACAATGGCAGTGCTATCTTGCTGAAGTCTTTTATAAAGCGCTTGTAGAAACCTGCATGTCCAAGAAAGGAACGGATCTCGCGTACGCAAGATGGGTAAGGCAATGAAGCAATCACATTTATTTTTGCAGGATCTACAGAAATACCCTCTTTGGAAATTACATGACCCAATACTATCCCCTGTTCTACCATGAAATGACATTTCTCATAATTCAGAATCAAATCAGTATCAATGCATCTTTGAAGAACTAGACTTAGACTATGCAAACAGGCATCAAAAGAGGAGCCTTACACAGTAAAATCATCCATAAACACCTCTATGCAGTTTTCAATAAAGTCAGAGAAAATACTAAGCATGCATCTTTGAAAGGTGCCAGGAGCATTACAGAGGCCAAATGGCATCCTCCTATAAGCAAACGTACTGAAGGGGCACGTGAAGGTGGTCTTTTCCTGATCCTCAGGGGCAATATGAATCTGGAAATACCCGGAAAAGCCATCTAGAAAACAATAATGGGACTGACCAGCCAGCCGATCTAGCATCTGATCTATGAACGGCAAAGGAAAATGATCCTTTCTAGTGGCCTGGTTTAGCTTCCTATAGTCTATACAAACTCTCCAGCTATTCTGGACTCTAGTAGGCACAAGTTCATTATTTTCATTCCTAACTACTGTTAGACCAGACTTCTTTGGTACAACTTGAACCGGACTTACCCAAGTGCTATCAGAGATGGGATAGATAATACCTGCCTGTAGAAGCTTAGTCACCTCTTTCTTTACCACATCCAGAATCAGTGGGTTAAGTCGCCTTTGGCCTTTGGGCTGTCGATCGGCTTAGCCCCATCCTCCAATAAAATTCTGTGCATGCATCTGGAGGGGCTAATTCCTGGAATATCAGCTAATGTCCACCCAATAGCCTTCTTGTTCTTCCTCAGAACTTCTAAAAGCTTGGCTTCCTGATCAGAGTTGAGGCTGGAGGAAATGATGACTGGCAATGTTGCATCCCTCCCCAAGTAGGCATACTTCAGGTTCTCAGGAAGTGGTTTGAGTTCTAAAGAAGGTGGCTGCTCAACAGATGGTGCATTGGGAGTAGCCATAGGGTCAAGGACTTCTGCTGAGTAGACAGCTTCACTCTCATTATCACTATCACTATCATCCTCACCCTGCAAGGTTGAATCCAAAAACTCAGAACAAACAGAACATGGGTTAGTGTTAGTACAGTTAGTACAAGTATATACATCATCAAAACCAGAAATAAGAGGAAAATCAGAAATAAAATCATCATGTGTGTCCTCAATAAGCTCAGACAAAGAACTCTAAGTGGAATACAGAGTGCTCCTCTACTGGGTGTTTCATAGCATCAAAGATCTTGAATTTGGCCACAATACCACCAAACTCCATAGACATAGTCCCATCATAAACATCAATCTTGGTCTTGGATGTCATCATGAATGGTCTACCCAAGATTATGGGTGATCTCTTTGGATCGAGTCTCTCCTGCCATGTCTAGGATATAGAAGTCTGCAGGGAATATCAAATCATCAACTTGCACTAGGACATCCTCTACCATCCCCATGGGTCGGGCACTGGTCCTGTTAGCCAACTGGATGGTAAGACCTGTATACTGCAATGGCCCCAGATCAAGGTTGTTAAAGATGGAGGTAGGCATGACATTGATTGATGCTCCCAAGTCCAACATGCAGTTCTCAAACTTCTTGTCCCCAATAGTGCATGGAATAGTGAAGGTGCCTGGATCCTTGCACTTCTGTGGTAGTGCTTGAGTAGGGGCTATAGAAGCAACTCTTTCTATCTTTGACTGGATAAGCACTGAGACATTCATTCCCAAGTCAACCCTCTCATTAGTCTTCATCTTCCTCTTGTTAGTGCATAGGTCCTTCAGAAATTTGGCATATCTGGGCACTTGCTTGATCACATCCAACAGTGGAATATTAACAACTACTTTTCTGAAAACATCAAGAATCTCCTTCTCCTTATTTTCACCACCAATCTTCAAATTTTTCTGAATTCTGTGTGGGAATGGAATGGGTGGTCTATACACTCTCTCAGTTTCAACTTCAACCATAGGCTCAAGAGTAACCTCAACAGTAGGCTCAGGAGTAGCCTTCATGGGTTCTTCATCCTTTCCAGAAGTGGCCTCAACAACCTTTCCAGATCTCAGAGAGATGACACTCACATTAGGGTTGGAGGCATTAGGATTTATCACTGGCTGTGCAGGCAGCTGGTTTGTCCCTTGACCTTGTTGTATGCTATTCATGGATGTGGCCAACTGTCCAATCTGTGTCCTCAAATCTTGAATACTAGCATCTGTCCGCTGCTGAAACTGTACACTAGATGCAGCCATTTGCTTTACCAAGTCTTCTAATGATGGTCTAGAAGGTGCAGAAGTGGTCACTGGAGGATGATTCTGAGGTGCCATCGGCTGTTGTTGGGAAGAGTTCCCATACCGCAGATTAGGGTGATTTCTCCAGCTAGGATGGTACCTATTAGTAGAGAGGTCTGGAATGCTATACCGATTCTGACTGCCTCCTTGATTATAGGGGTTCACTGCATAAGCTTGAGGTACTTCACTGACAAACTCTTCTCTCTGGATCGGGCATGGATCAAATGGGTGCTCAGGTGAATTGCACATGCTACATAACTTTGCAGGCTGAACCTTGTCTATTGCCAATTGTCTTACAAAGGAAGTCAGCTCATCCAATCTATTCTCAAGGGCGGCCTGGTTGGAAGATGAACTATGAATCTCCTGCACACCTCTTGGCTCAACTGAATTTCTTCTTGTAGAAAACTGCTGGGAATTCAATGACATGTTCTCAATGAGTTGCTTAGCAGCAGCTGGGGTCTTATCAACTAATGCTCCCCCACTAGCAGCATCCAACAGATTCCTATCCATTGGCAAAGCAATCCTTCATAAAAGTATTGGATCGAGGAGTTGTTCGAAATTTGATCTTTGGGGGCAACTAGATACCAAATGTTTGAACCTTTCCCAGTATTCAGCTAGTGACTCGTTCCCTTGCCTGATGCCACATATCTCTTTCCTTATTGAAGCAGCTCTTGAAGCAGGAAAATACCTTTCTAGGAACACCCTCTTCAAATCATTCCAAGTGGTGATGGAGTTAGGCTCAAGGTACAATAGCCAATCCTTTGCAGCTCCCTGGAGTGAAAATGGAAAAGCCTTCAGCTTGATACTATCCTCAGTGACTCCCTCTGCTCTCGAGGTTGTGGAGCATACAACTTGCAATTCTTTCAAGTGCTTGTGTGGATCCTCACCTGCAAGACCATTAAACTTGGGCAACAAGTGAATAAAACCAGATTTCAGTTCAAAAGGAGTGTCAGCACCAGGATAAGAAATACATAATCCATTGTAGTTGACATCAGGGGCAGCAAGCTGCCTTAATGTCCTCTGGTCTCCCATGTTTCAAAAGCAGTTTTAAAATTGGAATCACTACTAGTGCTAGCCCGAAATTCCCTACGGAGTGTGTGCAGTGTTCTTTCGATTTCCGGGTCAAAATCACACAGTTCAGGGCAATGAGACCTAGTAGCCAGACCAATTCAAAACAGAATAGAAAATAAAAGAAAGAAAAGAAAAGAAAATAAAACAAATTGCGAAAAATAACAACTCAGAGTCCCCGGCAACGGCGCCAATTTTTGGTCGCGCTGTCGCGCACGCGCCAAAAAGGACGAGCAGGTTTAAAACTGTAGTTTAGTGCGACAACTCGGATGTCGTCTCTCAAGGACTCTGAAAATGTTACCTTTCACAAAAATCAGTTTTTTTTTGGGGGGGGGGTTGGATTGAGATGCAATCAAAGAAAACAGAATATTAAAAACAGAGCAATTGAAAACAAGCAGTTCAAGGAGGTTATCAAATGGTCAAAAACAGATTAATCTATTGCTCTTGATTTCCCACTATCATAGGTTCATACAATTTCCAAGCCCTAAGCAAATTCTTATCCCCTCCCGGTTGTAGTAGCAATTTACAAGCGAAACTACTACCACAGATACATGTCCCTATTCCCGAATTAAGCAAACGGGGTTAAGCCCTTCGTGAACTAAGCGAACACGAAATGTACACACGCAAATTAAGCAGATGCGATTAATTATAGGAACATGATATCACCAGAAATAAATCAATACAATACAGTATACTCCCGAATTAAGCAAACAGAAATACAAAGTATGGTATTGAAGAGGGAAAAGCATACAAAACAGGAAAATATAAGAACCTCAAGTATATGGAAATCAATTACAATAGATCAATCCTAAGAACTTAGTTCTCCATAACACAAACGAAATCACAGAGAAAAATGTAAAACAGAAAAATGGAGAAGCAAAAGTCTTTACAAATTGTTCAGAACAGCCTTTTATACAAATTCAAAATTCAGATGACTCGCGAGGCAAGCACACATTCGCGAGGCGAATTTCATGAAGGGTCGGCAACCTTTGGCATTCTCGCGAGGCGAAATACTTGCTCGCGAGGCGAGGATATGAAGAGTTTTCTCCTTACGCCCGTTATGGCCATCAGGGCCTAACCGTGATGCTCTCTGACTTCCAGACTCGCGAGGCGAATGGATGCTCGCGAGGCGAGACTCTTCAACTTCAAAAACTGCCACGGCCATGACCTTCAACACGGGCAAGCTGTGATCGTCTCTGACTTTTTCAGGTTTGCAAGACTCGCGGGGCGAGATCTTCTTCGCGAGGCGAACCAGAGACTTAGCAATTTCTTGGAACAGTCAGGCTTCGGGGTCGCGTGGCGAGCGTGTCCTTCGCGGGGCGAATCCCCTGTTCTTTATTTTCTCAGCTTCTACTTAACCTGAAAACAAGGAAATAACCATAAGTGTATTATTTTGACTTAAAACTAGCTAAATTAACTTAAAACTACTCTAGAGACTCAAAACCTTGCTTGAGGACAATCTAATCTAATTTGGGTGAAAATACGATATAATTTGCACAAAACCCTGGTCATACTAGCTATAAAACTAGATGAGCCAGGGGCTTATCAATGGGTGAGCTCTGTTTTTGCTGATGGAGGTTCCCCCCTCATTCTAATGTGTTATCTCAAACTTATAGCAAAAACCAGTGAATAAAAATGACCAAAATGTTTCAGGCCAGCTGGGGATGAAAGGGACTATTGATGGGGTGTTGTGGAGTGTTGTAGAGATTGAACCATGCTCCAATCATCTCTCCATTTCCATTTTTAGTGTTCCACTCCTCTGATCTAGGCAAAATGCCCTTCCCCATGTTCTGAAAACTACCTAAAAATGGGAGCCTATTTGCTTAAGTGTTGTGCTGAGAAGAGCTACAATGGTGTAAACAAAATGGGCACTTTAATTTGGCAGAAGCTTTAACTTTCAAAAATGTACTTTTATTTATTTATTTATTTATTTATTTATTTATTTATTTATTTATTTTTAACTTGGGCTTGGACTCAAAACAATCTTGTAACAAAACAAATTGGGGCAATAACACAAATAGTAATGTTGTTTAAGTTTTTTTTTTTTTTTTGCAGTTTTATAAATACATACCTTTTTTTAAAAAATAAAAGAGAAAAAATACCCGGACAAAATTAGGTGTTCACAGCTGCCCCTCTTTACTTGTTTCTTATTAGATAAATTGTGTAACCGTAGTTAACATATTATCGCTATAAGAAACGAGTAAAGACATGAACTCCAATTTGTTCGGGATACACAAACAAAAAAGACCTGTGACTACAAAATGATTTCCTGTAAAGGACCAGCGGGTTGGATTGCTGATGAGTGTGATTTCACCTCATCTTTGTCTATCATTTTGCATGCATTTTTCATGTAGTTTAGGCATTTTTAATTAGATTTTAGGTTAATTTTCCTTTGGAACGGGTAAGGCGGTTTTCGTGTGTTGTTTTGCAGATATCAAGGGTAAAATGCTCAAGATCAACCATGATGAAGTTTGGATGAAGATGGAGCTTTAAAACTGAAGAAAATGAACCAAACAGAGCCCATCACGGCCTAGCCGTGATGCCCATCACGGCCATGATCGAGCAAAAAACTGAAAAAGAAGAAAGGCTGAAGTCAGAGTCTGTCACGGCCTGGCCGTGATAACCATCACGGCCGTGACCCAAAACCACCACAAGTCAGAGCACATCACGGCCACAGCCGTGATTCAGAACACGGCCATGAACAGAGGGCTCGCGACGCGAGCTTGGACTCGCCACGTGAGAGACTGAATTTTCCAGAAGAGCCAGAAACAGAGACCGTCACGGCCTGGCCGTGATGGCCATCACGGCCGTGACGCGCATTACTTGGACCTGAAGAAACCGAAATAGATCAGATTTTGAGTTGGTTTGGGACTCTAACTTCCCAATTTCTATAAATATGGACCAGGCAGATGCAGAATGATCATTCAGGAGGAGGATCACATCCATAACAACTAGGACTCTAGGCATAGATCTCTCTTCTCCTCTTCTCCTCTTTTCTCTGAATTTTGTATTTTCTATTATGTTGTCAACCCAGATTGTCATCTCCATGGCAAGACTGGAGTAGTAGTTTGTTTCTAGGGATTGGGGCTCTGCCCGAGTTTTGTAAATGTTGTTGATTTGATGTAAAATCGTTGTTGATTTCGTTATTGTTTTAGATCTGATTTCTAGTGTGTTAATCACTCGTAAATTCGATAACCGCTTATTTGCGTGACGTAGACGTTCTAAGGAGGAACCTAGCGGTGAACTTAGGATTTCTGGGGTGTTTCACTCGTAAAATTCGGCGACCACTGGTTTGTGAGATGTGGATGATCCAAGGAGGAACCTAGCGGTGAACTTAGGTTATTTGCATGATTGAGACATTCTAAGGAGGAACCTAGCGGTGAACTTAGGTGTCGGACCTATAGAAGTCAGACTTGGGACTGAAATCACGAGAGTTAGAAGCCGTCCCTCGAGGAGCAACGAGTTGTCACGGAACGCAAAGGGTCCAATCTGGGATCGACTGCCACGAGAGTAGGGGCCGGGTCAATTGGGCACGGCTTTTGTAACCCGAGAGGGAGCTTAAGCTATTAGAGGATAAACTCGCCTTCAAGGCAATTTCGGTAATCAACAAAGGTAAATCAGATTAGCAACATAAACAGCCTCAAAGGTAACCCAAATCCCTAGGAATCCGTTTAGATCAAAACCCCAAAAACATTTGTTTTCTGTTTTAATTGATTCTGTTTGTTTATCTCTCAATTCAAACCTTTTTCAAAACCCTCTACAAAGTCCAGATCTAATCGATTCGAAAACCGATTGCGATTCGGGAACATAGTCTCTGTGGGTTCGATATCTTTTATTACTTGACGGCAATCCGGTACACTTGCCGGAATCGCAGAGTCGCGTCGCTCGACGAGCGTCGTCGCGCGTTGACTTACGCCACACCAAGTTTTTGGCGCCGTTGCCGGGGACTGTGCCTTTTCGAATTTCAATTAGTTTTTAAATTGATTTTTTCTGGACCCTTTTCTTTTTATTTGATTTTTATTTCTGAAAAAAAAAATCAAAAAATCAAAATATTCTTTTCCTTCTATTGTATCCATCTCTGTGTGTTATATGCAAAGATCCCTAAGTCTTGGGAGCCTTAGTGACATTGATCCGGAGATCGAGAGGACCTTCCACAGATGTAGAAGACTACAAAGAGAGGGAGAAAGGTTGAGTCCCGTTCCTCTCATGGCGAATCAACCGGATACAAAACCTTTGAAGGACTATGCAGCCCCAAATGCGAGAGGCTTGCGAACTGGGATTGCAAGGCCAGAGATTGAGGCGGAGAACTATACCATACCACCTATGCTAATCAACATGATTAGGCAACATCAATTCGGAGGATTGCCTTCGGAGGACCCGACCGATCATATAGAAACATTCTTAGAGTTCACCGACGCAATCAGGATTAATGGAGCCTCAGTCGATGTTGTACGTTTGAGACTGTTCCCCTCATCTCTCACTGGAAAGGCGAAGGCCTGGCTTAAGCAAATCCCCGCTAACACTTTGACCACTTGGGACCAACTGGAGCAGGCGTTCTTGGAGAAATTCTTCCCTCCATCCAAGACAGCCTACATAAGAACCCAGATCACCGGCTTCTTCCAGAAAGACGGAAAATCATTATCGGAAGCTTGGGATCGCTACAAGGGACTGCTGGAGTCGTGCCCACATCACGGACTTGAGAGGTGGTTAATAGTGCATACCTTCTATAATGAATTGGATTACTCTTCGAAGGTGTCACTTGATTCTACAGCCGGTGGAGCGTTTATGAATAGGCCTCTGACTGAGGCATTCAACATCATCGAGAATGTCGCCACCAACTACCACCAATGGGGATCCGAAAGAGGTAACAACCCGAACAAGATTTCGGGGGGTAAGTTTAAAGTAAATAGCACTGATCTTATAATGTCAAAGATAGACTCACTTAATAAACGTTTTGATCGGCTTGAAAGAGCTAATGTGAGTGCATTAGGTGCTACTAACCTTGTTTGTGAGATTTGTGGAATGCAGGGACATGACATGATGGAATGCCCACATGGATCCGGCGCTTCGGGTGAACAAGTGAACTCTTGTAACAACTTCTATGATACAAACCCGAAGCTGCCCAACTATGCTCCCCCAAATCCCTACAACCAAAGAAGGAACAACCCTTACCTCTCCTACGGCAACTACAGTAACACGCTCAACCATGAGTTCCAAGAGGGTCAAGGTAATAAGAGAGCAGCACTGGGGTATCCTCAGGTACAAAGATCTAAACTCGAGACTTTATTTGAAAGTTTTGTTGAAACTCATACAAAACAGAATGAGGAGTTTAGACAACAAGGAAGGGCAGTGAGTGAAGCAATAAAGGAGCTGGCATCCAAGGTAGACAACTTGGCAATCCATAACAAGATGCTAGAAACACAAATTGCCCAACAAGCCAGCACGTACTCAAGACCTAAGGGTACATTCCCGGGGCAACCCGAAGCAAATCCCAATGAGCATTGCAATGTCATACACTTAAGGGATGATAAGCTTGGGGTGGGGGTAGCTGAAATGGACGTGGAACCGGAGGAGGACGAGAGCGAAAAGGAAGAGCCAGAACCGAAGTATGTCCCTCCACCACCGTACCAACCCCCGATACCTTTCCCATAAAGGTTGGTCAGGAAAAAGCAAGTAGATGTAGAGACTAAAATGCCTACTAAACTGAAAGACCCAGGTAGTCTCTCCATCTCTTGCTCGATTGAACAAGTGCAAATAGACCAAGCCTTGTGTGACTTAGGGGCTAGTGCAAGCTTGATGCCCCTCACTATCATGGAAAGGTTGGAAAGTAAAGAGTTGAGACCATTCAAATTCTCCTTACAATTTGCGGACGGCTCAACTAGGACTCCTCTAGGCATACTAGAGAATGTCCCTGTGAAGGTAGGGAAATTCTTCGTCCCTACCGACTTCCTGGTATTGGATATGAAAGGGAATTCTAAATTCCCCATCATTTTAGGAAGGCCATTCTTGGCAACCGCTGGAGCAGTAATAGACGTAAGGAATGGTAAACTCTCTCTAACTGTAGAGGAAGGTAGGATCGATTTTCATTTGACTAACTCTTATAACAACCCTCCTTTTGAGAGCCATGTGTGCAGAATTGATACAACGTCTCCAGTGGTAAAAGAAGAGCTGAACATGGAAGCAACTCCGAAGATATGCATGGCTGATGATGCACCAAATGGAGTTGGAGTTGCTGTCCATACTGAAACAAAACTTCCGCCGGGAGGAAGGAAGGCTAGGAAGCTCCGAGAGAAAAGAGCGAAGCAGAAGCGTTATTGGCCGTATGAGCAGAAACGGCTTTTTGAAGGAGTTCCTTGGAAGAGAAGTGTTCCTGCACTTCTACGCCCAGCCGACCCCGGTTGATTGAAGGAAGTATGGTCAAGCTTAAGACCATAAATAAGCGCTTCTTGGGAGGCAACCCAAGTTTTCTCTCCCTTTTTCCTTTTGTTTTTGATTTAACCTCTTGAATAATTTGAGAAGATCAAGAGGCAAAAATATCATTAATAGGTTTGTCTAGTGTTTTCAGGTTGAGAAAGGGAGGAAGAGCGGAGAAAAATAAAGTCAGAGGCCATCACGCTCTGGCCGTGACAGTGGTCACGGCCGTGATGAACTAAACAAGAGCACCGAAAGGATCACGGCCCAGCCGTGACAACCATCACGGGCATGATGAGTAGGATGCCAAGGCCAGAGAGCATCACGGCCTAGCCGTGATGTAGATCACGGCCGTGACAGGGCAACTCCTGAGGACCAGAAACGATCACGGCCTGCCCGTGATGAGCCTCACGGCCGTGATAAAATTTCCACCCAAGTTTTGACTGGAATGTGAAGCCAACACCCGCTACCGACTCGGTAAGTTGTTCCAATTTTTCTCCTCTCTCCGACTTGATTATTTACATTGGAGACAATGTAAGTAATCAAGCTTGGGGTAGGGGTATTTATTTTTGCATTTGCATTGTTGCATTCATATTGCATTCACATAGGCATAGATTGGTATGATCACATTCTCTAGATTGCCCCTCACTTAGAACATGCATCCGATTGTGAGAACTTGGAGCCAAATGAATTGAAATAGTGAATTTTCGAACCCAATTTTTTCATTATTCTTGTGATATGGCTAAAAATAAAAAATCTTGAGATAGTTATTTGATAGTTGATAATTAGCATGTGGTTCCTTAGATTTGTGTTTCTCACTGATTTTTGAACTACTAAATGTAATATTTTGAGCCAAAAAGGGGGTATCCACTAAATCTACCCCATTTCTTGTGATAGAGTGTTGTAATTCCTCTTGGACTGTATTTTCTAGAACTTGACTTGAAACCATTTTGAAACTTAAAAATTTCTAAAAACATTTTTGGAAATGATTGAGGCACTAGGTATTTTTCTGGCCTCCCGAGCTTTGAATGATAAATGCTACCCCTTAGTTGCCCAATTTTGAGCCTAAAGATAAAATACTTTTCTTGGTACCTTGAATTACTTTGATAAATAATGCTTGGTATGACACCTTTAAAAGTATTACAAAAAAGGGCAAAATGGTAGTTGGAAAAAGTATGGGACGAAAAGCTAGAAAGTAATTTCTCTTGAGCTATAAATCTCTCATTCTCTAAACTAATAAAATGAAATAAATGAAAGAAAAAAAATGGAGAAGGGGATGACGAAAGAAAGTGAGAAATGAAAAAAAAAAAAGGAGGAAGAAAGGTGGAAAAAGTAAATCAAAGCCCCTAAAAGGTATTTTAGAAGGTGTCATACTTTGTAATGTTTGATAATCTGTCTAGCCTTCTTGAAATCCCCTTTCCTTGATTTTCCCACCTAACAATAAATCCCATGGCCACATTACAACCAAAGGAAAAGACCTCTTGATTCTTAAGTGTTTTCATTAATAAAGTAGAGATTTGGTTAATAGTCAAGCCTATGGTAAAATACTTTCCTTGAGGAAATGGAGTGAATTGTCATATACCCTAAAACACTTGAGTGAGGTGAGATGAGTGCCCAAATCAGTGAGAATATGAACTTGAAAAACCTAAGCTTCTAATTGGACTTGAACTTGATTATCTCTTGAGTGCTTATTGAATATGCCTATCACTTGGATTAGCTTCTAGGGTTTTTGGTTCACTATCCATGCTTTGAATGATTTATATCTTATGGCCTGAGTAATTGCTTGAGGACAAGCAAAGTTTTAAGCTTGGGGTGATTTGATGAGTGTGATTTCACCTCATCTTTGTCTATCATTTTGCATGCATTTTTCATGTAGTTTAGGCATTTTTAATTAGATTTTAGGTTAATTTTCCTTTGGAAAGGGTAAGGCGGTTTTCGTGTGTTGTTTTGCAGATATCAAGGGTAAAATGCTCAAGATCAACCATGATGAAGTTTGGATGAAGATGGAGCTTTAAAACTGAAGAAAATGAGCCAAACAGAGCCCATCACGGCCTAGCCGTGATGCCCATCACGGCCATGATCGAGCAAAACTGAAAAAGAACAAAGGCTGAAGTCAGAGTCTGTCACGGCCTGGCCGTGATGGCCATCACGGCCGTGACCCAAAACCACCACAAGTCAGAGCCCATCACGGCCACAGCCGTGATTCAGAACACGGCCATGAACAGAGGGCTCGCGACGCGAGCTTGGACTCGCCACGCGAGAGACTGAATTTTCCAGAAGAGCCAGAAACAGAGACCGTCACGGCCTGGCCGTGATGGCCATCACGGCCGTGACGCGCATTACTTGGACCTGAAGAAACCGAAATAGATCAGATTTTGAGTTGGTTTGGGACTCTAACTTCCCAATTTCTATAAATATGGACCAGGCAGATGCAGAATGATCATTCAGGAGGAGGATCACATCCATAACAACTAGGACTCTAGGCATAGATCTCTCTTCTCCTCTTCTCTCTGAATTTTGTATTTTCTATTATGTTGTCAACCCAGCTTGTCATCTCCATGGCAAGACTGGAGTAGTAGTTTGTTTCTTGGGATTGGGGCTCTGCCCGAGTTTTGTAAATATTGTTGATTTGATGTAAAATCGTTGTTGATTTCGTTATTGTTTTAGATCTGATTTCTAGTGTGTTAATCACTCGTAAATTCGGCAACCGCTTATTTGCGTGACGTAGACGTTCTAAGGAGGAACCTAGCGGTGAACTTAGGATTTCTAGGGTGTTTCACTCGTAAAATTCGGCGGCCACTGGTTTGTGAGATGTGGATGATCCAAGGAGGAACCTAGCGGTGAACTTAGGTTATTTGCATGACTGAGACATTCTAAGGAGGAACCTAGCGATGAACTTAGGTGTCGGACCTATAGAAGTCAGACTTGGGACTGAAATCACGAGAGTTAGAAGCCATCCCTCGAGGAGCAACGAGTTGTCACGGAACGCAAAGGGTCCAATCTGGGATCGATCGCCCACGAGTAGTAGGGTCGGGTCAATTGGGCACGGCTTTTGTAACCCGAGAGGGAGCTTAAGCTATTAGAGGATAAACTCGCCTTCAAGGCAATTTCGGTAATCAACAAAGGTAAATCAGATTAGCAACATAAACAGCCTCAAAGGTAACCCAAATCCCTAGGAATCCGTTTAGATCAAAACCCCAAAAACATTTGTTTTCTGTTTTAATTGATTCTGTTTGTTTATCTCTCAATTCAAACCTTTTTCAAAACCCTCTACAAAGTCCAGATCTAATCGATTCGAAAACCGATTGCGATTCGGGAACACAGTCTCTGTGGGTTCGATATCTTTTATTACTTGACGGCAATCCGGTACACTTGCCGGAATCGCAGAGTCGCGTCGCTCGACGAGAGTCGTCGCGCGTCGACTTACGCCACACCAATTGCCCACTGAGATTTACACATAATAGCTTGCAGGGTGGATTGTCTGCCGAGCTTAAAAATAAAGATAAAAAGCTTACGGGGCAGATCATCCAACGGAAGCTCAAATGCCTGTCAGAAGCTTGAACAGAAAGATAAAAGAGCTTACGGGGTGGATTGTCCATGAGAAGCTCGAACGGAAAGATAAAAAGCTTACGGGGTGGATTGCCCATCAGAAACTCGAATAGATAAATAGGAAGAGCTTACGGGGTGGATTGCCCGTTGGAAACTCGAACAGAAAGATAAAAAAAGCTTACGGGGTGGATTGCCCGCCAAAAGCTCGAACGGAAAGATAAAAAAGAGCATACAGGGTGGATTGCCCGTCAGAAGCCCGAATAGCAAGGTAAAAGAGCTTATGGGGTGGATTACCCGTCAGAAGCTCGAACAGAAAGATAAAAGAGCTTACAAGGTGGATTGCCCGTCAGAAGCTCGAACTGAAAGAGCTTACGGGGTGGATTGCCCGTCAAAAGCTCGAATAGAAAGATAAAAGAGCTTACGGGGTGGATTGTCCGCCAGAAGCCTGAATAGAAAGATAAAAGAGCTTACGGGGTGGATTGCCCGCCAGAAGCCCGAATAGAAAGGTAAAAGAGCTTATGGGGTGGATTACCCGTCAGAAGCTCGAACAGAAAGATAAAAGCTTGTGTGGCCATATAGACAAATGTAATATATGAATATCGATTTTGCTCACTGATGGAATGACAATGCGAAAATTCAAATAACTAGTTTTCAATTTATAGAAAAAATGATGATGATGAGAACCCTTATTAATTTTGGGCATGATGCAAAAGATTGATGATAAATTATTTCTTCTTTGCTGTTTCTTTTTCATTATTAGATCCTTGACCCTTTAAAAGCATCGATCACAGCCAGTCTTGAGGATGAACTAAAAGAAGGCCCATCTCATCGGGGAGAGATATCTTGCACTCGGTTTTCTAATGGTAGACGTCTTTGATGATAATTATCCCAGTGGTTGATCTTTATTATTCCTTCCTCTCTTCATTGCCCTTTATAGGGGAAGCATCGTGTCCCCCCATGACCTTTCGAGGCTTTCTAAGGAATTCTAACTGCTTAAATAAAACCGATACTTGTTTCACATTTCAGTATATACTTATCAGGATGAATGCACACACACAAATGACAAAAGTTAAGAGAAAGGGACCAAGGTAGCGAAATAAAATAAGGGAAGTCAATGTCATTATATTTGGATTGAAAAAGGTGTACAAAGCATAAGTTGCAAAACATTGCGGAGTAGAATCGCATCTCCTCACGTGATGTCTTTATCAATGACTAATGTTAGTATCCCTCATACAATCTTGACTGCTCATTAATTGGCTTCAGAGATGTTGTTTGCCCCAGTTTCATACATCCAACCTACTGACTGCCCCAGTTCATCGGCTTGACGACACTTCCATTGTTTTATTTTTTATTTTTTTGAACCCTAACTTTTGCCTAGACAGCCTTTTCAGGTTTTCAGCCTAGCGGGTTGCTCTAACTTTTGCCTAGACTGTCTTTTCAGATTTTCAGTCTAGCGAGCTTTTCTTTTTCATCTTTCACTTTTTCTATTCTTTTCTTCTTCCTCTTGGGAAGTGTGTTCAAGCAAAATACTTTTTGACTGCATCTGAGTTTACAGGGAGTGGAAGATCTTCCCCATCCATCCTAGTGAGAATTAAAGCTCCTCCAGAGAATGCCTTTTTCACTACGTAAGGTCCGTCGTAGTTCGGGGTCCATTTCCCTCGATGATCCTTTTGGATTGGTAGAATCTTTTTAAGCACCAGGTCACCCTCCCGAAACTGTCGCGGGCGTACCTTTTTCTCATAAGCTCTCATCAACCTTCTCTGGTATAATTGACCGTGACACAACGCCCCTAATCTCTTCTCTTCAATGAGGTTCAATTGGTCTAGTCGATCCTGGACCTACTCAGCTTCTTCTAATTCTACTTCTCTCAATGCTCTTAATGAGGGGATCTCTACTTCAATCGGGAGCACTGCCTCCATCCCATATACTAAAGAATATGGCGTTGCCCCTGTCGAGGTGCGAATATAGGTACGATAGCCGTGTAAAGCAAAAGGTAACATCTCGTGCCAATCCTTATATGTCACCAGCATCTTTTGGACAATCTTCTTGATATTTTTATTAGCGGCCTCAACTGCCCCGTTCATCTTTGGGCGGTACGGAGAGGAATTATGATGTTTTATCTTGAAATTTTCGCACATCTCCTTCATCATCTTATTGTTCAAATTGGTCGCATTATCAGTGATAATCTCACTCGGCAACCCATAACGACAAATTAACTCTCTTTTGACAAATCTGATCATGACATTCCTGGTCACATTGGAATATGATGCAGCCTCAACCCACTTGGTGAAATAATCGATGGCAACAAGAATGAAGCGATGTCCATTTGAGGCTTTTGGTTCGATAGGCCCGATCACATCCATTCCCCACATTGAGAACGGCCAGGGCGCCGACATGACATTCAAGGGAGCTGGCGGCGCATGAACCTTATCAGCATATATTTGACACCTATGACACTTCTTCGCATAATTAAAGCAATCAGCCTCCATTGTCAACCAATATTGGCCGGTCCTCAAGATTTTCTTGGTCATCGCATGACCGCTCGCGTGTGTTCCGAAAGATCCTTCGTGTACCTCCTCAATTATCCGTTTAGCTTCCTTTGCGTCAACGCACCTCAACAACACCATGTCATGATTTCTTTTGTAGAGAATATCTCCATCTAAATAGAAACCCATTGCAAGTCTTCTTAGAGTTCTTTTGTCGTTTTCTGAAGTGCCCGGAGGGTATTCCCTTCTTTGGATGAAGCATTTGATGTCATGGTACCACGGTTTTTTATCAGACTCTTCCTCTATCACTTGACAATATGCAGGATGATCACGACTTTCCATTTTGATGAGTGGTAGGTTCCTCTCGTCACTTACTTTGAACATTGAGGACAAGGTAGACAGTGCGTCAGCTAATTGGTTATCTTCTCGGGGAATATGATGTAATGTGACTTCATCAAACTGCTCAATCAAACCTTTGATGTAATCATGGTACGGAATTAACTTGGCATCTCGGGTTTCCCATTCCCCTCTTAGCTGGTGGATGACTCATGCAAAGTCCCCATATACTTCCAGTGTCCTTGCTTTTGATTCTATCGCTGCCAGGATCCCTAGTGCACAAGCTTCGTATTCGGCTATATTGTTTGTACAATCGAAGCAGAGCCTCGCAGTGACAGGGAAATAATCATTTTCTGGTGAGATTAAGATTGCCCCGATTCCGTGCCCCAATGCATTAGAAGCTCCATCGAATAACAAGGTCCACTTTTCTTTTCTTGGTGATTGCTCACGATCAAACAAAGCCATTATATCTTCATCTAGAAAATCACATTGCATCGATCCATAATCTTCTACCGGCTGATTGGCCAGATATTCTGCAAGAGCGCTACCTTTTACTGCTTTCTGGGTGATATAGGCTATGTCGTATTCTGATAGCAGGACTTGCCAACGAGCAATTCTTCCAGTCAGAGCAGGCTTATCAAAGATATACTTGATTGGATCCATTTTGGACACCAACCAGGTAGTATAACACAACATGTAATGCCTCAAACGGCGAGCCGCCCATGCTAAAGCACAACAAGTGCGTTCTAGCAGTGAGTAGTTGGCTTCCCAACTGGTGAAATTCTTACTTAGATAATAGATGACATGTTCCTTTCTTCCCGACTCATCGTGCTGCCCCAGTACGCAGCCCATAGATCCATCTAGCACAGTCAAATACATGATGAGAGGTCTTCCCGGCACTGGGGGAACCAAAAATTGAGGCTCTTGTAGGTATTGTTTGATCTTCTCAAAGGCTTTTTGACAATCTTCATTCCATGTCACAGCTTGATTTTTGCACAGCAATTAAAAGATTGGTTCACATGTCGCGGTTAGTTGGGAGATGAACCGGGCAATGTAGTTCAATCTTCCTAAAAACCCACGAACTTCCTTCTCCGTTTGAGGTGCTGGCATGTCGATGATTGCTCGAACCTTTTCAAGATCAACCTCTATTCCTTTTTTACTAACAATGAACCCCACAAGCTTGCCTGATTTCACTCCAAATGTGCATTTGGCTGGATTCAGTTGGAGCTTAAACTTTCTTAACCGCTCAAAAAGTTTCCGCAAATTATCAACATGGTCATCTTCGGACCTGGACTTGGCGATCATGTCATCTACATAAACTTCAATCTCCTTATGCATCATGTCATGGAATAAAGCCACCATAGCCCGCTGATATGTTGCCCCAGCATTTTTCAAGCCAAAAGGCATAGCCTTATAGCAAAAGGTTCCCCACAAAGTGACAAATGTAGTTTTCTCCATATCCTCAGGTGCCATCTTGATCTGATTATATCCCGAGAAACCATCCATGAAAGAGAATAATGCATGTTGAGCAGTATTATCTACAAGAACATCGATGTGAGGCAAAGGAAAGTCATCTTTTGGGCTAGCTCTGTTCAGATCACGATAGTCAACATACATCCGAACCTATCCATCTTTCTTGGGAACATGAACGATGTTAGCAACCCATTGTGGGTACTTTACAACTTCTAGGAAACCTGCATCCAGTTGTTTCTTGACCTCCTCCTTGATCTTTAAGGACATTTCCGCTTTCATCCTTCGTAGCTTCTGCTTTGCTGGAGGACACTCCGGCTTTAATGGCAATTTGTGTTCTGCTATACTGGGGTCTAATCCTGGCATGTCTTGGTATGACCATGCGAAAACATCTTTATAATCCGTCAACAACCCGATCAATCTGTTCCGCTCCTTTTCTTTCAGGGAAAGGTCAATCTTGACCTCTTTTTTATCATCTTTGGTTCCCAAATTGATTAGTTCACTCGGCTCTTCATGGGGCCGAATTTCCCTGGCTTCTTGTTCTACCAATCTCAAAAGTTCAGGGGGAACTTCCCCGTCATCATCAACAACCTCCTCAGCATGATCAATGGAATAGTCAAAATTGTATGATGAGTTACTAACACTGTTGTTTTCAAGAGAGTCGCTTTTAGATTTGCATTTTGGTAATTATCAGAGAAAGATGAATGAATAAAGGTTAAAGACGAGAGACTGCATTTATTGGTGAGGGATGGTGAACAAAAACGAAAGTAAAAAAGAGAGATAACAACACAAAGATATTGAATGCATGCGTTTATTGATAAGTCATACTGAAACAGAAACAAGTAAGCCCATTACAAAAAAAAAATCCTAAAGCCTTGGGCAGAGCTAAAGGATAAGCATTACAGAATTACTTTGAAAAGGACTCTATGGTCCTGGGGAACTCAATGATCTCCCAATTGTTGAGCTCTGTATCTGGAGAGCATGGATACACCAGATTGATACCATGATCGGCAGGATAATCATCTTCAATAGCTGCTGCTTGGTCCAGGAATGCGAACCCTAAGCTTTGGAAGCTCTGTCGAATGTCACAGATGGGAACCCTTTCAGCCTCGTATTCACGATTTTCCAGCCGAGCCAACCTCTTTCTTTTATTCTCTTCTATAACTCTCATCTTGCCGGCCTTGGTGGGTTTGTATCCCAATACAAACTTGTCCTTGTTCTCAGTGAGCATGAGAATGTCAGCAACACCTTGGCTGTTTTTCCCCAAACCGCTTCCAGGTCGGTATCCTCCTTCAAGCATAACCTTGGCCATCATGATGGACGCTTTAGACGACCGAGGTTTCAAGAGTGGAACACTATCCCCAACATAAGTGCCATTGGCAATTTCAAGTGACTGGAAGGCGGTCTCAAGAGATTCCTCGGCAGCTTCAATATAAGGGGTTGTCGATGGCTTGCTTACTAACAGATCCTCCTCTCCAGAAACAATTACCAACTTATGATCAACATTGAACTTCACCTTCTGGTGCAATGTGGAAGGCACAGCTCCAGACGAATGGATCCATGGTCGTCCTAGGAGACAACTGTAAGTTGGTGTGATGTCCATTACTTGGAAGAGTATTTCAAAGGTGCAAGGGCCAATCTAAATGGGCAATTCGATTTCTCCCATGACTTCCCTTCGGGTGCCATCGAAAGCTCTTACAATCATTGTTCTTGGCTTCATATGAGTTCCATCAAAAGGAAATTTTGCCAGTGTTGACTTTGGCATTACATTCAAAGAAGAGCCATTATCAATGAGAGCCCTAGCCATGACATGGTCTCGGCACTTCACAGAGATGTGCAATGCCTTGTTGTGCCCCATACCTTCAGCTGGTATTTCATCATCGGTGAAAGTGACATAATTATCAGCTACTATGCTACCTACAATGTTATCGAGCTTATCAACTGTGATGTCATGGGAGACATGAGCTTGATTCAACACCTTCATCAGTACTCTCCTGTGTGGCTCAGAGTTCATCAATAGAGACAAAAGAGATATCCGAGCCGGAGTTCGATTTAACTGATCCACAACCCTATATTCACTCTGCTTGATGAACTTCAAGAATTCACCTACTTCATCATCAGATACACCCTTTTTATTCTCACCCCCGTTTGCTTCCTTGTCATCTAGAATTTCTTCCACCTTCTCTTTCCCTTTGTGATCCTTTCCTTCCTTTTCTATTTCCACCCTTCGCAATACCTCCGGAGTGTAAATGCGACCACTCCTAGTCATTCCACCAATTCCTAAAATGTTGGTAACCACAGTAGTCCCGTCAGAAGGATTGGGTTGAACCTGCATCTCGTATTTCCATGGTACCGCTTTGGTGTCCTTGTAAGGGAAAGGACTTGGAACTCGGATGACGATTGGTGTTGGCCCACTTGGAACCGGTAAAGGTTTCTTCTCAGTATAGTATATCACCACTGGTTTCGGAGTGACTTGCTCAGGAACTGGTTGAGGATTAACCACAACAGTAAAAGGGGTTATCTTAATTGGGGTTGGGGAAATTGTAGATTCAGCCACCATATTAATGGCGTACTATTTTGATTCGCAACCAATTAAGATAATCTTCATATCCATTAACCGTTGCACAACTTGTTGAAACTCTGCACAGTCTTCAATCGAATGCCCCATATTCCCGTCGAAGTCACACCTTATCTCTCCATCAAGAGCTTTTTCTTCCAAGATCGGGATTTGGATCAATCCGCGTTTGCACATCTCTCTGAAAATAACTCTCATAGGAGTCCCAACATCGGCCACTTTACTCTTGAGAGTATGTTCCAAAAAGCTTTCAATGGCATTGATTCCCGAACCCCCATGATTTGGCATAGGACCCTATGCCACATTTGGAGCATCCTTCTGAAAGCTCAACCATTTGGCATTAATCAGGTCTTGCACCTTAAACTTCAAAGCTTTACAACTCTCGGTGGAATGACCTGTGGCCCCATCGTGATATTCACATTGAGAATTTGGGTCATACCACTTTGGATAAGGGGGGTCTATTGGTCTTGTCGGGATAGGAGTTAGCACGGATTTGCTCACAAGTTAGCGGAATAGTTCGGTGTTGGTCATGGGTATTGGGTCAAAACGCACTGGCTTTGTTTCAGAGTTATACGGTGGTCTTGTTTGGTTGGTGTTTGGGTTTGGATTTAGGGGTTGGACAATTTGAGGTGGCATGGTAGGGTGTGTTTGAGGCTGAGAAGGATATAATAGTCGGTAAGGAGCCATCTGTTGAGGATTTGGAAATTGTGAGGTGGCAGCGATGTATGGCTGATTGGCTTGGTGATATGGAGGTGGTTGGTAATATGGGGCGTATTGGGCTTGGAAGGCGGGTGTTTGGTTCGGTCTCCATTGGTTCGGTTTCTTTTGTTCCAAGGTTACTGCATGTGTTTCTCCTTCTTTCTTCTTCACAAACGGGGCTTTTTTTGGGCCGTTCCCTACTGAAGTCTCGGTGATCTTGCCATTCCTCATTCCACTTTCAATTCTCTCGCCGATGATGACCATGTCAGAAAAATTTGATGACACACTCCCAATCATCCTATCATAGAAGGGCAACTGGAGTGTGCCAATGAACATTGCTACGATTTCTTTCTCGGCTAAGGGAGGTTCCACCTGAGCAGCCAGTTCCCTCCATCGTTGCGCATACTCTTTGAAAGTCTCTACGTCCCTTTTTGACATATTTTGGAGTTGCATCCTATCGGGAGCCATGTCAATATTGTACTTGTACTGCTTCAGGAATGCATCTGCTAGATCTTTGAAGGATCGGATGTGTGCCCGCTCGAGATGCGTATACCAATTTGAAGCTGCCCCAGTTAAACTGTCTTGGAAGAAGTGAATCAAGAGCTTATCATCTTGGGCATATGACGCCATCTTCCTAACATACATGGTCAAATGGTTTTTGGGACAAGTGGTTCCTCGATATTTGTCAAAATCGGGCACCTTAAATTTCGGCGGAATTACCACATTTGGCACCAGACAAAGTTCCGAGGCATCCCGAAGACCATAACTGTTTGTCCCTTCAATGGCCCGCAATCTTTCCTCTAGTACTTCTAGTTTTTCTTTAGATTGGGAAATCCCCCCCGACTGATTTACCGGAGTTTCTCCGTACATATTATGGGGAAATGAATATGGCATGGAGGAGGAACCGAAGTTTGGCATCATTTGAGCCCCCTGGGGTCCATAATGTAGGGTGTATTGTGGGGGTCTTGGATTGACAGAAGGTGTCACTGTCGGGGTGTTACCATCTGTAGGGTTGACAGTTTGTGTTTGCGGTACTGCGACAACATGGGTGGGGATTTGTGTCTGAGTGATGTGTTCGGAGTTCTGAATGCCATCTTGCGGACTGGGGGCTGTTGGTGGTACAAACCCTCGAGGCAAATCGTATGAGGGATTGTTCGAGTCAAATGAAAAATGAGTTTGGTTGAGAGGCATCATGGCCCCTGGTTGGTTGAAGCCTTGAATAGGAATCTGAGAAAAACCGGGCAGGATGAGAGGTGTGGATGGCTGTCCTTCGTTCGAGACTGGAGGGTTCTCCTCTGTGTTCTTTTCCTTCTGCATTGCTTGTAGGCTCTCCATCATCTTAGTCATCTGATCCTTGATTTGGCTGACTTCATCCCTGATCTCTTGAAATTCTTCTAGTTCATCCGCCATGGCTCTTGCCTGTGATCGAGTGCAATAAGGGTGTCTCGGAGCAATTGTTCAGAAGAGTCACACTGATTTAATCAGAAAAAAGTAAGAATATTGCAAAAAAAGAAAAAGCTTTGGTGAAAACCACCTATGGAGTTATTATTTATTATTTTATTTTATTTCTTCTTGAGTTAACACCTTATGACTGACAAGAGATGGTCCCTCCATCCCACACAGAGAGCATTGTGCTCATAAGATGAAATGGAGTTGACAACAAATCTAGGGGGAGAACATCTCTCCACAATAGATGTTGTCTTAAACACACTAGCAATGCGAATTTTGAAATGAGACATCCCGACCTACCCTTTGCGCAGAAGGAAGAATCCTATAAGGCAAAGATGTAGTTGACAACATACTAAAGGGAGACCATGATCCACGATAGGTGTCGTCACAAGTCAAGTGTAAGAATTGGAGTGCGAAGGAGACATAGAGGCAATAACAGATTTCATTAGAAGTAACACATAGATTGGGATTACATCGTTGTCAAATCATAATTTTCAACCTTGTTACAACATTTCATCCTAAATTCAACAGCTTAGGTCTCTTTCTTTTTAGCCCTCGAGCAAACCCTCCACACATTTGCATAAAGTCGTCCAGTTCAGATGGGAGACGAAGCATATGGTCCCCACATATTTGTTGTTCTGCCTTCTCAAAGCTTTGGACAAAATTCTGAATGCAATGGCCTAGCTCCAAACTCATGCTCACATATCTCTTTTTCCATATGTCAATATCTATCCCTCGCTCTCGCGCTTCTTCTCTCCACCACTTCACGGCATTCATTGCTTGAACCATGTGATCATGATAATGTTTTGCCGAGGTCCACCCCAAATCAGACTCCTTCTTGATTTTGACCATTAGGATATTTAATTCTTTGACCTTTTGTACCAATTCATCAGTCATCCTACTTTGTGCACAAATTTGCTTCTGTAAGTTGCTATTGACTCCCCTTTGTCGATCGACCTCCGCCTCTAATGACTTTCTCATACCTTCTTGCTGGATGACTTCTTCTTCTAACCGACGTTTTTCTTTTCTTAGCCGATGCCTTTCCGTTGTCAAGGACAATACTTTTCTTTCAAGATTCTGGACCTTAGCCATGATGCTTGGTGAGACATTGTTTGTATTCATCTGGACTCTTGAGGTTGTGGAGATATCTGCACACAAATCTTTTAAGTGTTCATTTTCCTTGGCTAACTTCTCACAACGCTTCTGTCCAATGGCTATTTTTAACTCGGCATCTTGCTTTTGTCATTCCATTTCCTTCATTTGTGCTTCTAGAACTTTCAATTGTTCTGTCATTTGAGTTACCAAAGGGGAGTGATCTTTATCTTTCATGCTTTTTGCCGGAAAGTTGACGGGAGCTTTCCTTGATTTTCTCCATGCTTCATATTCTACAACAATGATTAGGATTGGTCGGCCCAATTGTGCTCTTCCTGCCATCTTCACATCTTTCCATGCATTTATGATTGATTTTTCCAACAACTTGGTATTCTCTCCATCCTCGTACCGGAAACAGCATCCGCCGAGTTGTTCTTCTCTTGGCATGGTTTGTGTCCAACAAAGCTGTCGTAAGACTATGGCAGGTGTGTAGGATATGCACCCTCTTGGACCCATCAAAGGAACATTGGGATAGTCACCACAACTATAAATAATATCTTGCCCCTGCTGACCTTCGTACCATGGGCATACCCACCTAAAAGGGTCCCTTTCCACTTTGTCAAACTCGCTCTTCCATTCCTCTTCATTTAGCCGTCTTATAGGGATGTTATGGAAGCCTCTTAGTGGATCTGAATGGCTGGTGATATAACCTTTTGCATACATGTGAGTCATGGCCCACACATAGAGCAATTGTACACAACATCGGAGCTTCTCCTTTGGATTCCGCTGGCAAAATTCTAGAGTCAAAAGCGTTTCAGCTAACACTGCCGGCACAAGGTTTTTCTTTCTTTCTACTGTGAGAAATACATCCATTGCCGCTTGATCTATCATGTCTAGCACCGATGGAAATAGAACCAACCCATATATTGTTAGTGCCAATACCCTCTCAAAGGTTTCCCAATCTTGCCGATCCATTAGTTTCTTCAAATGATTTTCAAGAAGAGTTCGGGTTAACCCTCGCGAGTTGGAGTGTCCGGTCAACTTCACATCATTTTCAGGAACCCCCAGTAATCCTGCTATGCTTGTAGTCATCAAGTACTGCCCCAAGTGAAAGTACACGATGGGGTTTTTCTGCATTGGCAATCTTAACAGGAAAGCATATTCTTCAATGGTGGGAGTAATGTCCATGTTTGGCAATTCAAAACATCTGAGGTGGGGGTTCCAATACCGACACAAAGCACTCAAAGCAGCAGTCTCAACCGGTATGAAAATTAAGTCCAAGATCCCTCCATACTTCTTGGCGAAGCTTCTTCGACGTTCTTGAGGCAAAGATTGGCTCAACTCCTTCAAATTCTCTAATAGGTTCATTATCACCCTGGAGCTCTTGGTGGTGGGAGCATCGCTAGTGTGTCTGACCTTTTCCATCTCTTGTAATCAAATGTGTTATCTCAAACCAAATTATCCGTGGAGGGAAATTTTAATTTGTTAATAACATTTGGATGGCAAATTTACTTATGCATGAGAGTGTAACAAAATGCATGAATGACATATTAACAATGCATGACTTAAAATACTACATGCACGAGCATACCATGAATAATAATGAACGTAACAGGATGCATGAATGAATGGCGTATGAAGGCATCTATGGAATGCATGCATACAATCAGCTGTGGAATGCATTCATAAAATCATTATGATGCATGTGATTATTCATGTTGCATAAGAAGGTGGAATGTGCTCCCTTTTATCCTACATGGGTCATATCCTAAACTTTTAATTTCTGAGGTCAAGACCCTAGTTTGGTAGGCTACTAATGGCATTTTAGGTGCATGACCTCCGGGACAGATCTAGACCCCTAAACATGTGGTCCCCGGATTACCCTCATCTAAAAAATGAGGACCCGAATCCATGAACCTCACCACAGGGACCGAAAAGTCATAATATAGTAGTCCATGTTCCGGTAGCAATCCGAGCGGGAGAATCAATGTCTGTCAGGGACGCAAATGCATCACAATAACATCACTGAAGCCCCTTATAATCCTATGACATTCCAAGACTCAGGTATAGAGCCCAAAAGTGTGTGAGTATGTGATGGTGATGTGTGTGCTGGGAGCAAGCAAACCTGCACAAAACCAAAAAACTAACCCCAAGCCTGCAAAAGAACAGCCAACATTTACAAGAGTTTTCTACCCTAAGGTTGCAAGAATGTACAAAGACATTTATTAAAACATATAATACAAAACAAATAAAACAAAGAGGGGTAAAACTAATATTTTCAAATTTATTAAAAAAATTGCACAACCAACTACGATAGGCCTGACTCTCAAAAGTCCCCAGTGGAGTCGCCAGCTGTCGCGACCGTCCGGTCCGGGCGCCGCGAAAAGGGAGATGAAAAGACAGAGTAGTCGCCACTAAAATTTTTATTGGGAAAATCTTAGAAAAACCCAATTATTTAAAGGTAGTCTGGTCTTAAAAAAAAGAGAGAGAGAGATGAGTCTGGGAGTCGGTTACGAGTAGGGAAGGTGTTAGCACCCCACATCACCCGTTTAAAAAATGGTACCTCAAGTTAATTGTGCAAAAACATTTTAATTACCTTTTAAATATTTATTTTACCCCAAAAATTATTTACATGAAAGAATTATTTTTAATTTTTAATATTTTTATTAATTTTATATTTTTTAATTTTGTGTATGAAGATTGAGTGAGGTTGAACATGGCGCATGAGTCCACAGGATAACCTTGAAAAGAAAAGTTTAATTATTTTGATTAATTATTTTAACATAAAAAGAGACACACAACAAAGAAAATTTATTTTTGGCTTGACAAGATGATTTATCTTGCTCCTACGTATTCCCGGGTGCGATGGGAAACTCAAAGCCACGTAGTTCTTTTGAAAAGATTTGATTGGTTGGTTAATTTTTAAATTTTTTTTTATCTTTGATTTTTTGTTAAAGAAGGGGATTTTACTTTAAAAATAAATTCACTTTTGCTTAGAGTCTAAGATAGCAGTGCTATACGATAAACCCTTACAATTCACACGACACTTGAGGATGAATAAGTCCATGCATCAACATCGTAGATTGTTGTGTGAATTAAAAAGATTCATTTATTTTGTTTTATAAAATCGGAAAAATTTGTTAAAAGGTGTAAATTGAAAACATTTATTATTATTTTTATTTTTTTTATAAAATATGATTAACTTTCACACAGGGCCAAAGATAGTCAAGCTATACGATGAACCCTTACAATTCCTATGACACTTGAGGATGAAAAATTCATACATCAACGTCATAGATTATTGCGCGAATTAAAAGATTTTTTTATAAGAAATGAAATTGGGTAAAATTTATTAAAAGTATAAATAAAAAAAAACATTTAATATTTTTTAAAGGGGATTCACTCTTGCACAGGGTTAAAGATAGCAAAGCTATACGATGAACCCTTACAATTCATACAACACTTGAGGATGAAAAATCACACATCAACATTGTAGATCGTTGCGTGAACCTGAAAAGGTATTTTTTTTAAAAAAAGAATTTCTTTTAAAAAGATTTCATTTGGGAAGAATTTTCATTAAGTTGTCACATCTCAGGTGTCCTAAAAGACAAGGATTAACAAGACGTTATCTCAGATAACCCTTTCATTTCAACATTAAAATATTTGCATTCTATAGAATAAACATATGTATTCAGACAATAGTTATGATCAAATAAAATAAAATTCTTAACTTCAAATAAAACATATTTTAACTTTGGACCAAATATCTGAAACCTAATAAAGAAGGAAACCCAATAGCTAACCTATAGTTTATCTTTATTTTTAAGTTTGATTTATTTTTTATTTTTGACAGGAATTACACACTTATAAAAGAAAAAAAGAAAAAAAAATGCACATCATGATAAGCCCAAACAATATGAGTCCAGCCCAAATGATAAAACAAATCAGAAACAAAAAATGAAAATCACAAGACAAGTTATAAACCTAGCTTCAGCAACGTTACCCCAACACCAACAATGTGCAGATGGAGAAAAAGAGAAGGCTTGATGCAAAAGGGTTGGCGGCGCGGACGATGGCAGCCCTGAGAGCGTGGCGGTCGAGCGGCGGAACGGCGAGTTGGTGGAGCTGGGATCGGGTCGCGGTGGCGCGGGTTCGTGGCGGCTGGGCGTGCGCGTGGTGGAGGTCTAAGCGGGAGGCAACTCGTGGTTCTGGCCGGATCTGGAGTGACTGGGTCAGGTGCGGCGGTTATTGCGAGCAGGGACACAGGTCGGAGCTTGGAGGGAGGACGTGGCGGAGCTACCGTGACGGTGGTTCGTGGCTGCTGTGTGATGGAGAAGACAGGGGCGATCCGTGGTGGTGGCCTGTGGTGGTCCTCCCAGCGGATGACAAGATGAATGCGGTCCTGGTGTTGAGCGGTGGCCGACCGAGCGGTGGAGGACGACAGCTCCTGGGCGGTGGTCGCGGTTCCGGTCAGAGGGAAGAAAGAAGTGAAAATGGAACCAAGGTGGAGATATATGAGAGAATGGGTGAGCTCTGTTTTTGATGATGGAGGTTCCCCTCTCATTCTAATGTGTTATCTCAAACTTATAGCAAAAACCAGTGAATAAAAATGACCAAAATGTTTCAGGCCAATTGGGGATGAAAGGGACTATTGACGAGGTGTTGTGGAGTGTTGCAAAGATTGAACCATGCTCCAGTCATCTCTCCATTTCCATTTTTAGTGTTCCACTCCTCTGATCTAGGCAAAATGCCCTTCCCCATGTTCTGAAAACTACCCAAAAATGGGAGCCTATTTGCTTGAGCCTTGTGCTGAGAAGAGCTACAGTGGTGTAAACAAAATGGGCACTTTAATTTGGCAGAAGCTTTAACTTTCAAAAAAATACTTTTATTTAATTTTTTTTAATTTTTTTTTAACTTGGGCTTGGACTCAAAACAATCTCGTAACAAAACAAATTGGGGCAATAACACAAATAGTAATTTTGTTTAAGTTTTTTTTTTGCAGTTTTATATATACATACCTTTTTTAAAAAAATAAAAGAGAAAAAATACCCGGACAAAATTAGGTGTTCACAGTGTGATCCGACGGTTTTATGTTAAATCTAGGGATATAAACTTTATCACCAATATTATTTCCAGTAGCAACTCTAGCACCAATGACATTCACACCCAACTCAGTAACAACTAACCTCGTTCCACTGCTGACCCGTGCTGGACGCACGGGCACAGTTTTTTTTTAAGTAACAACAATTTTTTTTTATAAATAATAGTAAGTTTCAATTTTTTTTTGGTTAGAGATAAATATTAGTTTACATAGCATAAATCACTCAAACCCAACGAATTTTACTAATTTACAATAAGTCACTTAAAATGAGTTAGAGTTTAATTGATATACACTGTCAGTTTAAAGTTTTTATCACTGTCAACCAATCGCAAATCATGTTATGAATGACTTTTAAGGTAGTTTGGATAAGAATCAAAGATTTTCAATGACGTGGCGATTTATTATTGGTTGACAGTGTAAAAGAATCTTTATACTGACAATACATACCAATTAAACTCAATGAGTTACCACACCTCTTCAATATTCAACAGTTCAATAATGTGTTAATTAGGAAACACCCCAAATTAGAGAAATTTAATTTAGTGAATAAAAGAGTACTCAACATAATGAAATGTTTATTTTGTTTCCCTTTTCCCTTCTTTCTAACTTTAAGTCCCTTTTCCCGTTTTTCTATCTTTAAGTCCCAACATAAAGTTGATTGATTATGTATTTTTCATGTTAGTATATCTGTTGTTAGTTATGTTTCTCTTCTACAAATTTAAAATCTAACCCTTCAAATCCTTGAAAATCTTTTTTTTTTTTTTTGCAATTTATAATACTTCAAAATATTAAACCTATAAATCAAACCAAATGACTATTTCATGGTATTATGTTTACCCAATTCATTCACACGGGACAATTGTTTATTTAAATAAACAATTATAAAATATAATTAAATGATTAACTATAGTTATTACTTATATTTTGGATTATATTTTATTTTATGTATTTAATTTATATGTACGGTCAAATTAAACAATTTATACATTGACATCCAATATTATTTTGTCAAATTTACATTATAGTTATTTTTAAAAATTACTAAAATAAGCATACACATATCAAAGTATTAATGAATAACCATTTAAAATCTTTTGCACTAATAACCTATCATAAATTTCATGTCCTGAACTAAATAAGGGCATGTTTGTTATGAATCAAAGAAAATTAATTTTGATATTCAACAATTTAGAAATTATTTTTAAAAGCATAAACTATTCTATTTTTATTTAAAAGAATCATCTGGGTCTCTACATGTAACAAATCTGGCTTTCATTTTTAACCCAACTTTAAGTGTGCTATACTATATTCTTACTTTTAGTTATAACATATATAATATAATCTAATATAATAATATTTATTTATTAGTCAACAAAATCTTTGAAATTGAAATGTATAAAAGTTTGCAATGGATATATTTCATAAATACTAGGTTTGAATGTAAAAAAAATTAGACTTGATAATATAGTAGATATCTGTATGAGAAAAATATTGGAAATTTGGTAAGGTTAAATTGTAATGTCAATTTAGTGTTTGTCAATTCTATAAGTATATAACAACATCGATACCAATATTAGAGTGAATATAGTATCAAATACAAAAATTCAAATAGAGCATACATAATAAGCATTTCAAATAAGGTATATGATGAGTGTGATTACACCTCATATTTCATTGACATTTTGCATGCATTTTCATATAGTTTAGACATTTTTAATTTGATTTTGGTTAGTTTTTACCTTGGAACGGGTAAGGCGGTTTTGTGGTGTTGTTTTTCAGGAATTAAGGATTAAATGCTCAAGATTAGCCATGATGGAGCTTGCATGAAGATGGGGCTTGAAAAGTAAAGAAAATGAGCCAAACAGAGCCCATCACGGCCTAGCCGTGATACCCATCATGGCCTAGCCGTGATGCCCATCACGGCCATGATCGAGTAGAGCTAAAAAGAAAGAAGGCTAAAGTCGGAACTAGTCACGGCCTAGCCGTGATGCCCATCACGATCGTGACATGTCAGCTGAACCAGACCCTCACAGGAAGAACTGATCACGGCCTAGCCGTGATGGTGGTCACGGCCGTGACAGACCAATCAGTGAAGCAACGCCCAAGGCAGAATCCGTCACGGCCTGGCCGTGATGGCCATCACGACCGTGACGCGTAATATTTGGATCTGAAGAAACTGAATTGATCTGAATTTGTGTTTGATTGGGATTTAAACTTCCCTAATCTATAAATATGTCATCTAGGTAGAGACTGAGGAAGACTTTTGGCTGCGACACTTAGACAAATTTTTAGGATCTCTCTTCTTCCTCTTCTTCTCTTCTCTTATTTTTTATTTCATGCTGTTGTTAATCAAGCTTGTCATCACCATGACAATGCTTGAGTAGTAGCTTTATTTCTAGGGATTGGGGCTATGCCCAAGATCTGATTTGTGTTATGAATTGATGGTTTATCTTTGTTAATTTCGATTTTGCTTTAGATCTGATTTCTATTGTTTTAATTACTCGTAAATTCGGTGGCCACTTATTTACGTGTCGTAGATATTCTAAGGAGGAAGCTAGCGGTGAACTTAGGTATCAGATCTATAGAATCAGACTTAGGACTTAAATCATGAGAGTTAGAAGCAGTCCTTCGAGGATTAACGATTTGTCACGAAACTTAAAGGGTTCAATCTAAATTCGACCACCACGAGAGTAGGGGTTGGTTTAATCGGGCACGGTTTTTGTAACCCGAGAGGGAGCATTAACTATTTGAGGATAAATTCGCCTTCAAAGAAATTTTGATAATTAACAAGGGGTAGTCATTTTAGTAACATAAACAATCTTGTTGGTAACCCAATTCCTAGGAATCCCTTTAGATCTGAAAAACCACAAATTGATTTACTTTCTGTTTTACTTGATTGCATTCCTTATCTGATTTTCTAAGTTATCTCTTATTTCAAAAATCAAAACCTTTTCAAAATCTTTTTTTATATAGTCCAATTTATTTGATTTTATAATTAGTTGTGATTTGAGATCACGGTCTCTATGGGATCGATATCTTTTTATTACTTGGCGACGAATCCGATACACTTACCGGAACGCACGACACCAGTATACAATGCTTGGACTCATGCAAAGAATTACCCGTCCAAAGGTTATTTAAACTGTTTATAATTTAATTGATAAGTAGACTGGTTTTTCCTTAGTGGACGAGGCCATAAATGAATACCTAAATAACTTGATAAGAACAGCAAGTCCAAAGACTTGAAAATAAGTGCGTTCATCTTGCCACGTCAGCAGACGAGGGTTATTCTTGTAACTCAAGTATACATCCATAATGCATAACTAAAATTCAGCACGACGCCACATCACTGGACGTATTTTCTCTTAAGGGCTTAGCAAGTCTAAAAACTTGTGTGGATGAGCGCTTCTGTCACTTGTGTGGACGAGCGCTTCGGTCACTTGTGTGGACGAGTGCTTCTACCACTATGTGTTTACGTCTTTCATATAACAACCCATCCACTAAAACTTCTCAAGTCTTGTCCCATACATGGCGAGGGTTGCTCATACTATTCGACAACAATAAAATTATAAAAAGCCTCCTCAATTATGTCCCAGAAGCCAACGATGAAACCTCATGTATTCCATCGATAAATTCTTTATCATCAGATAACAAACCCATAGCAGCACATGCTTCTTGAAAGGACCCATAAATATTGTTATTAACAGTTCTTAAACATTCATAACTCATACAACCCCTTTGAACATTAAGAAATAGCCCCATGTAATATACTTCTCCAATACCAGGCGGCACAAAATTCAAATGGCCAATCATTTGACCTTTTTTCCTAGGTCGTCATTCCCTTTGTTGTTGGAAAAAAACAAACCTTGATGGAAACTCAGCATAGGTTAGATGTCTACCCTTAACATACTCACGATTTGCATCCATCCATGCCTGGAACATTGTAACCTTGTTTTTATTCCTCTCAACAACATCACCAACTTTCTCATTATTATTAAATAATGCAAACTGCTCTTTAGAAAGATGAAAAGTCAAACGTTGTACAGGAGGCCATCTCTCATGAATATCAAATGCAAAAATTCTCCAAGAAGATTCACATGGGGATAGGTAGCGACAATCATAATATTGCTTTATCTCATCAACAACATGCATTTCAGTTGATTCATGTTGGCCATCAGTGACAACAACTGTAACACGATCCGACCCCTTATTAACATATTTAAATAGATACTTGATGCAATTTGATTTATTACAATATTCAATATTAATATGGGCTCGATACCGCATCAACAATTTAGGATTGTAAGGAACAACATACTGATTGTCCAAATGTACACCACCCTTAACTGCAGTAACACCATTATCCCTTATCCTATAAATAGGATATCCATCATCATCAAAGGTTGTATGGTCAATAAATTTCTTCGGGAAAATTTTTGAACATTTACCACCTTTCATGCAAGGAGAAGTACGATTTACACTACCACAAGGCCCATGAAGCATAAAATTGGTAACAATGTTGTATAAATTTGGGAACCTGGTTTTGTCTGGTAAGTTAGCTGAGATGACAGAATCAATAAAATCAATCGATTGCAAATTATCCTTTTGTTCTAACCCCAACAATATATGTGCATGCGGCAAGCCACGTTTCTGAAATTCAATTGTATACATACCTAAATAATGGAAGAAAAATAATAAACATATTATCCAATATAAATAATATCAAATAAAATAATTAAAATGTATATAAAATAATTAAAATCTTTAAGTCAGACTAATATGAACTTTTCAAAACTGACTTTTTATATATGAATATAAACAAATCTCTTTTCTTTCCTTTCTCCCCCTTTTTGTCATCGGCCAAAAAGGTAAAAGGAGACGACCATCATTGTTAGTATAAGAGGAAAAAAAATTAAAGTAAAGGTTAAGCAGGAGGAGGTGGTGGAGGAGGAGGGTTCCGAGTCTGACTTTTCTTGAAGTCCATGAGGAATTCCAGCATTTTACTTACAACCTCTAAGGTTGGAGCCATCGAAGTTTGAACTTGCTGTTGGACATCCTCCTTAATCTTCTCAGACATATTTTCAACCTTCTCATCAACTATCTTGCCAACCCTTTCATCAACTATTTTTCCAAGAACCTTTTCAAGATTAGATGGCAGAGCCTGTTGCCTTGAGCTTTCAGCAGACTCTTGAAATGTGCTTAGTGTTCTTGAATGATCCGAAGGGTGCATCACAACTAGAGCTAATGGTTTAGAAGATTGTCTTTCTGGTGAGCTTTGATGGTGAATGGATTCGGTTGTATCTTCTAAACCAACAACAGTGACAATTTGATCAGGTTCTTCAACAACATGTTCATCTGCAATAGGCTCTGAAGTAGGAGGAGGGATCGCTGAGACTTCCTTTGCCCATCTAATGAGGTAGATGAATTCCACATTCTTACTGTTTATAGGAAGTCCCCAGAGGTATTTATAGATCATATATTTAAAGTTTGAAAGACCACACTTCCCTTTGACCTTGGGAATATCCTTCTTCTCTTCTTCAGACAGACCAGAGGAAGATGCCTCTCTGGTGTAGTGGATGATATGAGATTTCCAAAAATCAGCAGCTCTATGTTCATTGATCAACTCAGTGGATTCAGCATGCAAAAGGAAATCCAGCTCTATGTTTTTCATGTCATTGTCCTTATTTAGATCTAACATTGGCAGTCTTGGACAGATCCTGTAGGGCTTGATTCCAATTCTGGTTGCTTCATTATGGCTCAGCCATGATGGAGGGACAAAATGTGCGGCTCTATCCACTCTGATTTGACTGAATTCCCACTTCAGCATTTCATAGATGAGCTGATCCAGAAAGAAGTCAGAGGCCCTCCCATAAACTCTGGGATGCTCAAAAGACACCCATTTTGTGTCCCTTGGCATGACCATGGGAACATGCTTTGAGGATCTTGCTTTACGCTCAGGGATGGTAGGAAGATTTTTCCTATTGGGGTAAGTTTCCCAGACAGGTATGATATGTCTCTCAACTCCATCAGTGGGGGGTCAGAAAGGAGGAGTGTTGACAAGGTTAGGGTAAATTTTTCTAGGGGGGAAGTTGTTTAGGGGTAAGTGAGTGACTAATGGTCCTAAGTTGTTGTTCATTTGAGAATGCACATTTTTGATTAATTTACAATCAGGATGAGGTAGGTAAAAGGGTTCAACAGGTGGGCTGACTTCTTCCTCATACTCAAGTAGAGGATACCATTTGTTTGGAATATGTTCGGGTTCAGGTTGGTGAGAATGAAACAAAACTTTCCATTCCCTTTTTACCTTGGCTCAATCCTCAGATTTTCCATCAGAAAGAACAAAAGTTGGGGTGAAGGGAAATAAGGTTCTCAAGGGTTTTGGGAAAGGAGCACTAGGGGAAATGCCATCATCTGGTTGATTGAACCAGGGACCATCGGTAGGGATAATAGGTTGAAATTGTGGAGTGGCTATTTGTGTTGGTTGGGGTGAAAGGGGTGTGGGAATGTACACATCATTTGGAGTGGAGACAAGCACATCATCAATCCTAATTTCTAAACTAGACACTAGGGCATCTACTTCTATTTGAACATGATCACTAGCAGAGATGTTTACCTTTGAAGTCTTAGTTGATCTGGATTTTCTTGCTGGTTGCCTTCTAGGTTTTGTTGGAACAGGCACACGGCCTCAGCAGCAGCAACAAAGGTCTTCTGCTTCTTCAGAATTGTACTGATAGGAATGTTGTCCTCATCAGCTTCCTCATCTTTATTGTGATAGAAGATAACTCTTCTTTGCTTCTTTGCAGTAGGGGCATCAGAAGGTTCCCTGATAATAATGCCACCAGCTGGTCTCTTGGGGGCAGGCTTCCTTGTTACAGTGGTCTTTTGCCGGGTTACTCTTTTTACTCCTAGACTTCAGCATTGTTTTGTTCCACCATCTCTTCTTTAGTTTTCATCAACTCCTCAGTCTTGTCCAGTGATGCAGCAACATAGGTACTGAGGTTCATGTTGGCTATATTCATTTTACCAAAGTCTGCAGCCGACATTGGTTTTTCAGTTAATATCCTAGCTTGCTCCTCAGGAGTCCTTGCATCAAGAATCTCATGAATTCCTTGAGCCTTGAAAATCTTGGAAAGAAGATGGCAAAAAGGAAATGTTGAGAGTCTTTTCTTATTCATCATAGCATCTCTGAATCTTCCGTACAAAATTCTTGGATGAATGATCTTTGTTTCGGTGAGAAGATGGCAGAGGCAGAATTTGTACAAAGAGGAGAGGTTGTCTTTGGATCCAACCTTATGAAGAATCACCTTGTCGAGAAACTGATGAATGATGTGAACAATGTCCTTCATTTCAATAGTCTTCCAAGTGTGAGTTCTGACTGTGTCTTCTTTCATGAGACAAACTTCAATAGCCTCAGAGCCACCCAAGTCCTCTTCCCATGACTCAGTAAAAACTAAACCCTCCTGAGCACAGAAAATTGCATCAGCAATAGTCTTCTCCGAGACTACAATCTTCTTTCTTAACACCATTGAGAAAAAGTCAGTATCAGTCACTTGGACGTTTCTCCAGAAATCCCTGATCAGGCTGGGAAAGACATAGACCTTCTTTGTGAAGAGTCCTCCCCACCCAGCTGCATTAACATATTTACTTATGTCTATATTGTAGTCTTGCAGCACTCCAAGGTTGAAATGATACTCTATTGCCAAGTTGAGCTTGTCCACATTAAAGGTTGAAGAAGAAGCCATTTTAGGTGATCGGAGAACTTAGGGTTTGAAAGCAGAGAGAGATAGCTCGAGAGGTTATGGAAGTGTAAAGTTTTTCTCAGAGGGAAAAGATTACTTTTAAAGGAATTTTGAATCTCAAAGGTTAAAAAAAAAACTTTTGACATGACATGTCATTATGATAAAACGGCGTTGGTAACTTGGAACTATAAAAAGGTCTTAATGGGATTGATGGAAGTACTGACTCGGCAAAGAGAATAAAGGATAAATTTGTCTCGAGACAAAATAAATGCATTTATTAACACACAAAAAAATATGCTTAAACACAGGCAGATATGAACTCGTCTGAAACTATACAATGGACATGGTAACCAGTATCAGTGGACGCGTCATATGTACGTGCAATACAATATGCAATAGACGCACAACTTCAAATAGGTATTAGACGAGCATAGGTAATAGACGCATGATTAACAAAACAAATTTTTCTCGAGGCTGGACGCCTAAATTAATCCATACATATCATATTAAGATGCTTCCTAATAAAGATAAATATGTCATCTACAAGAGGTTTAGTGATGATATCTGCCCATTGATGGTCAATATCTACAAATTGAATATCAATCACACCTTTTTGCACATAATCCCTAATAAAATGATGTTTAATCTCTATGTGCTTAGCTCTAGGATGCCAAATTGGATTCTTAGATAGATTTATTGCAGCAGTATTATCGCACATAAGCGGAATACTACTTACAAATACATTGTAGTCCTCCAATTGATGTTTGATCCAGAGAAGTTGTGAGCAGCAACTTGCAGCTGATATATACCCAGCTTCAGCAGTTGATAAAGCAATGGTATTTTGTCTTTTGCTTGACCATGAGACAAGATTATCTCCAATGAAGGGACATCCTCCACTAGTACTTTTTCTTTCAATTCTATCTCCAGCATAGTCAGCATCACAGAAACCAACTAATATGTAATCGTCATTTTTATTAAAGCATAAACCAAGATTAGTAGTACCTTTTAAATATCTAAAAATTCTCTTAACTACTGATAAGTGAGATTCTCTAGGATCAGATTGAAATCGAGCACATAAACATACAATGAACATAATATCAGGCTTAGACGCAGTAAGATATAAGATAGATCCTATCATACCTCTGTATACCTTTTGGTCTACCTTTTTCTCTTTATCATCTTTGTTCAATATGGAAGTGGGTTCATAGGAGTATTCATTGGTTTACAATCATCCATCTTAAACTTCTTCAGAAGCTCTTTTGTATACTTGGTTTGGTGGATGAGCACCTCGTCCATGGTTTGTTTTACTTGAAGTCCAAGGAAGAATTTGAGTTCTCCCATCATGCTCATTTCAAACTCTTTCTGCATTAACTTAGAGAATTCTTTGCATAGAGACTAATTAGTACCACCAAAAATAATATCATCAAAATATATCTATACGACTATGAAATTAGACTTAATGGATTTTCTAAATAAGGTTGTGTCAACTTTTCCTCTATTGAATCCATTTTCCATAAGAAAGGAACTTAGTCTATCATACCAAGCTCTAGGAGCTTGCTTAAGACCGTACAAAGCTTTCTTAAGCTTATATACGTGTTCAGGAAGGGTTTCACACTCAAAACCCGGAGGTTGCATAACATAGACTTCTTCATTAATAAAGCCATTTAGAAAAGCACTTTTAACATCCATCTGAAAAAGAATAATACTATGATGTGTAGCGAATGAAAGTAGAATTCTAATAGCTTCTAATCTAGCGACAAGTGCAAAAGTTTCAGTATAATCTATACCTTCTTCTTGAGAGAAGCCTTGAGCAACAAGTCTTGCTTTGTTTATGATTACCTTACCATTTTCATCAAGTTTGTTTCTGTAAACCCACTTTGTTCCAATCACTGATTTGTCTTTGGGCAGTGGAACCAGAGTCCAAACATGACTTCTTTAAAATTGATTGAGTTCTTCTTGCATAACTAGAATCCAACCATCATCTAGTAGAGCCTTGTCTACTGTTTTTGGTTCCAACTCAGAGACTAGTGCAAAATTGTCTTGTTCTCTGAAGGTTGATCTGGTTCTTAGCTTGTCATTGGGGTTTCCAATGATCTGATCTTGTGGATGATAATTCTTGAAGTACTAAGATTTTTGAACTGTACCATGTTGAGAAGTGGAAGTTTCTGGTTGTTGAGTGGGGTCATCTTCTTGATCATCAACTTTTATCTCAGGTGAGTCTCCTGGAATGCTTAGATCAAGATCTGCAAAAGCTTCATCTAGCTCTGATAATTTCTTATCAGGCTGTTTGTCATCAAACTTGACATGAATACTTTCGTCTACTATCAGAGTCCTATAATTATAAACTCTAAAGCCTTTAGATGTTTTAGAATATCCTAATAGTACTCCACTATTTGTTTTAGCATCAAACTTACCAAGTTGATCTTTAGTATTCAGTATAAAGTTTTACAACCAAAATGGTGAAAATAAGATATGTTGAGTTTTCGTCCTTTTCATAGTTCATAAGGAGTCTTATTCAGGATAGGTCTAATGTATATTCTATTCTGAATGTAGCAGGCATTATTAACAGCTTCAGCCTAGAAGTGTCTAGGGACAGAGTTGTCATTAAGCATAGTCCTAGCCATCTCTTGAAGAGATCTGTTCTTTCTCTCTACCACACCATTTTGCTGTGGTGTTCTAGGTATTGAGAAGTTGTGAAGGATACCACTCTCTTCACAGAACTTATGAAATAGCTTATTTTCAAACTCTCCCCCATGGTCACTTCTGATTGAAGTGATACATATGCCTTTTTCATTCTGTACACGTTTGCAGAATACAGAAAAGACCTTACAAGACTCATCCTTGTGAGTTAGGAACATAACCCATGTCCATCTAGTGTAATCGTCTACTATGACAAGACCATATTTCTTACCACTAATAGGGGCAGACCTTGTTGGACCAAAAAGATTAAGATGTAGCAAATCTAGTGGTCTATTGGTACTAACAACATTCTTAGATTCAAAAGAACCTTTGACTTGTTTTCCCTTTTGACATGCATCACAGAGAGCATCAGATTTGAACTTAAGGTTTGGTAGTCCTCTCACGAGTTTATGCTTGTTTAGCTTTGAAATTAATTTCAAGCTTGCATGACCTAGCCTTTTGTACCAAATCAATCGCTCATCTTCAATGGACAATAGACACGAGACACTTTGATTTGAGAGGTCCTCCAAGTCAATCTTATAGAGATTGTTTTGCCTTTTTGCAGTGAATAAAAGTGATCCATCATCTTTCTTGACAATACACATGTTCTTATCAAAAGACACTGCATATCCATTGTCACATAATTGACTTATGCTCAATAGATTGTGCTTCAAGCCATTTACTAAAAGAACATTATCAATAGAGGGGAAATGATGTTTACCAATTTTACTTATACCAATGATTTTCCCTTTCTGATTTCCTCCAAATGTGACCCAGCCACCTGAAATAGACAACTATAAACACGAGAAGGGGGGGTTGAATTGTGTTTATCAGAATTTAAACAAAGTTGAAATCTTTTCACATACAAAAGCTTAGTTCAGACGAGTCAAAAGATACGGGACAGACAGGTGACCTGTCTGATGAAATTTTAACAATGACTTAGACAAACACACCACTTGAAAAACAGATAAGAAAACTAAAGCAAATAAAGAGTTTAAAAGGAAAGAGAGATTGACACAACTATTTATCCTGGTTCACTCTTCAAAGCAAAGAGCTACGTCCAGTCCTTGGCAGCACCAAGTTTTATCCACTATAACTGATCAGGTTACAGACTCCAAGTATTGTTTGCATGCCTAGCCTCTTCAGGCTCCAAGACAAGTATTCTTTGCACACCTAGCCTCTTCAGGCTCCAAGACAAGCATTCTTTGCACACTTAGCCTCTTTAGGCTCACTCAGGTTTGTTTGAAATATTTTGTTTGTAATAAATACAAGTTCAAACAGACAGATCTTTCACTAACACTCAGAGTGGTTTAAATGTAAATCTTAGGAAAGTCTGCATAATAACTTCAAATGATTGAAGAATACAGAATGAAAGAATGAAGATATTAATGCGCAAAGTAATGGCTCTTTAATGCTGTATGTATTCTATATATATTCATCTTCAATGACTTCTGTATTTATAGTCTTCAAGCATTTAAGACCCGTTAGAGACATTCCCTCAGATGTTGGCTTCAAGCAGAACTTCATTAAATTCAATAGAGTCGTTCTGGGCAGCCATTAATGCAATAGGAATGTTGGTTGTACACTAACATGAAGGATCATGGCGTTATGCATCGTGATACAGCCATATCAGAGTTGTACAGAGAGCTTTTCGTACTTTGCTAAGTACAATTCCTTTTTCGTGTAAAGACCAAAGGTACTAGGGAATAAAGCATGCTGGAAGCATTCTTTAATTGGTCTTTAGTTCTGATAACCGAGGTTGCTTGAGAGAGTAACTTCTGACTTTTCTTGATAAGCGCGAGACTGAGTAAGAGAGAAGGCTTCAAGTTTCTTTCTGATGGGACAGCCAACAAAAGCTTGATTGGTCCTTGATTCTTCAACGAGTAACGTGAGACAAGTGTAGGAACTCGTGGAGAGACAGGTTGAAGACGAATCTTGAAAGAAGTCAATAATCCTAGTCAGCAGACAGGTTGACTTTCGCTTATCCAGACAGGTAGTCACTTATGAGCAGACAGATGATTCTTACAGTTTTAATCTGCACACTAGATAGACATGTTAGCAACCAATATGAAGGTTAATTAAATCATTAACCAGTGTTTAGTTCTCATCAAAACTTAGGGAAATGCACATCAGACATTTTTAGAGACTTAACAATCTCCCCCTTTTTTATGATGACAAACATTGAGATGATTTAATGAACCTCAAAATATAAACAAAGAAAATAGCATTGACAGGTCAAGATTTTCTTAAGCGGACAGGTCATGCAGATGCTTGATCAGACATTAAGATTAATCATATAATCCGATTAACTTAGTCACACATAAGTTTGACTTGTTTTACTTTGAAATTATTATCAGAGCAATCTTACTTAAGATTTATCTGAGTAATTATAGCAACTATCAGAACATACTCATGTCCATGTATTATTTTCATATTAAGATCATATCATATTCATTTCTCCCATTCTCCTATATCACATTTCTCCCATTCTCCCCCTTTTGTCAATATCAAAAAGGAATAAACTATGAAAGCATTAAAGAAATAAAAGAGAAATTTATTTTATTCATCATGAACGTTTACAAGTACAAGGTAGTCTATATACAAAGAAACCAAAACTACCTAGATTGACTAATTAACAAAAATAAACTAGCAACCCTTTGCTCTAAGAGCAGCCTAGCTCGCCTTTCTTCATCTAGCTGTCTTCTTAAGTCTTCTACTTGTCCTTGAAGCAGATGAAAGTCTTGTAAGGTCACTGTTTGAGAAGAGACAGATAGAGAAGAGTGCCTGGGTAAGGCTAAAACTGGGGGGTGCCTTAGGTAGAGATAGGGGAGAGGTGATGGAAGGGAAGAATAGTTCATTGAGAGTTTGAAGGGCATAGAAAGGAAGAAAGACGAATATGAAGATAAGATTGATTCTGACATAGTCAATATCAGGTGAAGGAAACACACGGGAAAGTCTCTCGGATAGAGACAGTCTGATGATTGTTATTTGAATAGGTAGGGGAAGAGGTGTTTGAGCTAAAACAGAGGGAGGGATAAGTAATAAAGAATCAATATGGCAGAAAAAAGAATTAGATCCTGAGACTAACATAAAGAAATACCTAGACCTATGTGGTAGCATTACAACAGAAGCCAGATAGTGAGTTCCAGCTAATGTTCTAATGAAGATAATAATAGGTGGGTAGAATAAAAGTTCTCTACAGGGGTTAAGAATATGAGGTGGATGAGAAGGGATGAAAGAGACATGTGAGATACTTGCAAATAAAAGAGATTGCAGATCAGACACAAAGAGTCTCGATGATATGTCAGTTTGTTCTTTGGGAGCAGAGTCCCTGTGAACAACTGTGTACTGACAGTCATCAGGTACATTAGTGAAAGAAGATTTTTGAGTTTGAAAGGAGGAAACAGGTGAAGAAAGAGGAGATGCAACAGAGAGAGGTTGAACAAAAAGGGCAGATAGAGAAGAGACAAATGGGGTGATGATACCTTGATGAGAAGGGGAATGGAAAGAATGAGATGTCTGTTCTTCAGATATCTTCAACTTCTTGTGAGAATGAGACACTTGGTCATCCTTGGGGACAACTGTCTGAGCTCCTCCAGACATGTCTTATGCAGTGTTAGCTTCTGCAGGTACTTCAGTCTTTGTAGGTACTTGGTAACCAGATCTTCTCTTTTTGGGAATAATTCCCAAAATGAAAGTCTTCTTTGGTTCTTCCAGGACTTGCTCTGTCTGCTCCCCCTGAGCTGATGCTTCCTCTTTGCTAGGCTCAGACTCAACTTGTCTGACCATGGCAAAGGTCACCAGCTTCCTTTTATTGCTGGGATGAGCAGGAACATCCACTAATTCCTCAGCTTCACTAGTCTTCCTCTTGGGAGAGGGTCTCCTCAGCCTGAACCTCAAGGGCTCAACTGTTTCAGCAGAATCATCAGATACTGAGGGTTGCAACTCTAGAATTTGGTCTTGTCTGGCCACCTTTCCAGACGGTTTGAACAGTCTTTCAGAAATGGGGACTTCTGATACATCAGTGGAAACCACTGGTTCTTCCTCCTTCTGCTCAACAACAGGCTTCTTCTTCTTCTTCTTCTTCTTCTTCTTCTTCTTCTTCTTCTTCTTCTTCTTCTTCTTCTTCTTCTTCTTCTTCTTCTTCTTCTTCTTCTTCTGCTTCTTCTTCTTGTTGTCTTCCTCCTAATCAGTAAGAGGGATTCCCTTGATGTCCATCATAGACAATATCTTCCTGTCTATGGGCAGTGACATGTCCACAAAGTGAACATCACTAGGAACAAACAACTTGTTCCTGAATACCCTTGTCAGCAACATCCCATAAGGATAGGTCTGCATGTTGGTTCTCTTAATCAGAATCTCAAGGTACATGTAGATAAGGTCGTTGATGTCAACCTTGATTTTGTGGATCAAGTGGTACAGAGCAAATCTGTCCATCTTGGTCACACTGTCTCGTGAGCCTTTTCTTGGCATCACGCACTCGAACAACAATTGTGCAGGAATCTGCACTTGACCACCATGTTGACAGGCTTAGGGTTCACTGGTTTGGGAACACCATAGATGGCAATGTTGACATTGTCAACTCCCACTTCATCTTCCCAGTTGGGTGTGAAGCAGCTCCGATTCTCGGACATTTTGTGACAAGCTCCAGAGAGCTAATGGGGAAGAGAAGGGTTCTATCCCCCATTTCAGGCTTAAAGCTTTTGATTCCGTTGAGTCGGTTGGTGACAACCACAACATTTCTCCAAAACATTTGAACGAGCTTAGGGTGAACAAGCTCCTTGATGTTGAAGAAAGGAGTCCACTTGGAGTACTCCAACTCTTCAATGACATCCATTCCTAGTTTCTTCATCTATTGAAGATCAACAGTCTTTCCCGGAATGATATTTTCTATCTCAGTAACCTTGAGATTGTATATCTCAGCGATTCCTTTTGTAGAGAGACGCTTGATTGATGCCATTTTTGAGAGAAAACGATTCTAGGGTTTCGAGAGAGAAGAGGGTTTAAAAGATGAGAAGACAAAGAGATTTTGGAATATTGAAACGTAAAGGTTCAACCTTTCTGATCTATTGTCTTTTATAGTCATAAAGGTAGGAGAGAGAAAAACGGCATTTTTAATTCAAAATGGCACGATTTGTATTGGGAACCGTAATGCCCACTTAAGACATAATGAAAACATGGTTTCAAGATATGTAAACCACCATGCACACGATTAGCTTCAGATAAGGGAATAGCATTAATTAATTAATAACCATTTCAACAAAACTGATGAGTTCTAGCATAGTGACTCAACAGAATCAGACATGTAAGCATAGACAGATGATAAAGCACAGACAGGTTAACATTCAGAAATGTCATTCAACAATTCAATGCATGTTTAAATTATCTCTAATAAATAAAAACCTTTCTTCTGCCAGGGGTTTAGTGAAAATATCAGTCCATTGATTTTCATTTTTAACAAACTTAATATCAAAGATGCCTTTCTAAACATAATTCCTAATAAAACGATGTTTGATTTCAATATGCTTAGCCTTAGAATGCTGAATTGGATTTTTAGTTAAGCATATAGCACTGGAATTATCACACCATACATATTATGTTCATAAATAGAGTAATCCTCAAGATGATGTTTTACCCATAAAAGTTGAGAGCAGCAACTAGCAGCAGAGATGTATTCTGCTTCAGCAGTAGACAGGGCAATGGTTGTCCGCCTCTTGCTTGACCATGAGACTAAACTTGCTCCAATGAAGTGACATCCTCCACTGGTGCCTTTTCTTTTTATTTTGTCTCCAGTAAAATCAGCATCACAATATCCCTGTAATATGTATTCTTTTGATCTTAAATACATCAAACCAAGATTAGTAGTTCCAAGCAAATATCTAAATATTCTTTTAACAGTCTTAAGATGAGATTCTCTAGGATCAGATTGGAATTAAGCACACATACAGACACTAAATTGAATGTCAGGTCAGCTTGAAGTTAAGTATAATAGAGAGCCAATCATACCTCTATAGACAGTTTGATCTATCTTTTTACCTTCATCATCTTTGCTTAGTTTTTCATTGGGTTGCATAGGGGTTTTCATGAGCTTTGCATTTTCCATTTTGTATTTCTTGAGTATCTCCTTGGTATACTTTTGTTGATGAATGTTGATAGTGTGATTTCACATCATATTTCATGTACATTTTTTCATGCATTCTCATATAGTTTAGGCATATTTAAATTGATTTTAGTTAGTTTTTACCTTGGAACGGGTGAGGCGGTTTTGTGGTGTTGTTTTGCAGGAATTTAAGGATTAAATGCCCCAGATGAGCCATGATGGAGCCTGGATTAAGTTGGAGCTTGAAAAGTGAATATATTGGATGACTCCAATTTAATTTGGAATGGAAATATTTGATGACAATTGACAAAAGTCCAGCAGCAATGTAAGAGGCCCAATTGATGGATTGGATGATTTGGATATTAATGGTTTACCATAAATGGAGAGAGGAATTGGTCTTCAATTTATAAATGATAGAAGCTGCAGCAAATCACATGAATCAATTTACAATTGATTGAAGAAATTGGTAATTAACATAAAGCAAATTTGGAAAGGGCCAGCAGCGTTTATTTTGGTTTTGAAAGGCAAATTGATTCTGATAATTAATGCAAGGAGGGCCCATGCCAATTTGTGAAGAAAGAAGGTTTGTCTTTGGAAATTAAATTCACTTAAAGAATCTTATTGAAATTCAAATTCAATATGTTACTAAATGCTGACCCCACGTGAGTTCAAGAGAATGAATTGAAATTGCACTTTAATTGCAATTAGAAGAAAGTCAGCACTAGAAGCGATCTGGTTGATTTTGGAGATTCAAGACCTGCACTATATATGCACAGCAGCGCCATTAGAGTAGAGGGGACTTGGATTAGACAGAAAAATAGGATTTTTAACCCAGGAGCACTTTTACCCTAGGGAGACTCTTGGGAAGCAAAAAGGGGTGTGATTTCTCTGAACCAAGGGGCAGCGGTGACGACTGTGGAGAGCTTCAATGGCGTTTCTTCTTCCCTTTGTTCTTATTGTTCTGGTTTTGGCTTTCTCTTTGACTATGGGTAGGTAAAATCCCTTTTTGTTGGGATTAGATGTAACTTAACTGAATATCATGTATTTGCCTTGATTGTATTAATCTATGTTTATGCCTTCGTATTAGTGTTTAATTCCGTCGCTTAATGCTTTTTGTGGTTTAGCTACCCATAAACTGATTTTAAGATTTGATTTGCAATGGGAACGTTCTTATCAATTCTGGATCTGGAATTAATCACCTAGTAAACCTTGCATCTAGGAATGGAATTTGGTTTATTAGTAATCGCTTAATCCCTACTCTTAATGCAAATTCATTAATCTAGGCCACCTAAGGAATTAGGGTCTATTAGTGGATTTAGGCTCTTGTCATCTGAGGAATCAGGGCTTGAGTAATTTAGTGGATTGATTTTGATATTTGAAGCATAAATGGGAGGTATCTAGTCTTGGTATTGCATGAGGCTAAGGTTTAGTGAAATTTAATCCCAACATCCCCTTCTCGCATTCCAAGTGTTTGATAAAAATTCCCAAAAAGACCAAAAACATTTTATTGCTTTTGTTGCTTTATTTTACGTTTTGATTTCTCTTCATATTTTAGTCTAGATAGTTGCTAAACTTGTGAATTGGTAGTTGGCAACCAATCCTCGTGGGAACGATATCGGTCTCATCACCGTATTACTTGTACGACTAGGTATACTTGCCTAGATTCGTAGTCAACAAGTAAATTCCATCACTTGTCTGCGTGATTTATAATCCAAGGAAGAACTTCAATTCTCCCATCATGCTCATCTCAAATTCATCTTACATTAGATTTGAAAATTCCTTGCACAGTTTTTCATTAATTGCTCCAAAAATAATATCATCAACTTATATTTGAACTATAATAAAGTTCTCTTTAGAGCATTTCTTGAACAGAGTAGTGTCTACTTGTCCTGTAGAAAAACCATTATGCATGAGAAAAGAACTGAGTCTATCATACCATGATCTAGGTGCTTGTTTCAAACCATATAATGCTTTTTTAAGTTTGAAAACATGATCTGGTTTATCAGTATCCTCAAAACCAAGGGGTTGTTTAACATACACTTCTTCTTCAATTATACCATTTAGAAAAGCACTTTTTACATCCATTTGAAACAGAGTGATTTGGTGTTGTGCAGCATATGACATTAAAATGCGTATGGCTTCTATTCTAGCTACAAGTAAAAAGGTTTCAATATAATCAATACCTTCTTGTTGGTTATAGCCTTAAGCTACTAACCTTGCCTTATTTCTGACAACTTTACCATCTTCATCCAACTTGTTTCTGAAGACCCATCTTGTTCCAATAACCGACTTGTTTTTAGGCTTAGAGACAAGAGTCCAGACATCATTTCTGGTGAACTGGTTAAGTTCTTCTTGTATAGCAAGAATCCGGCTTTCATCCTCAAGAGCTTCTTCAATGCGTTTAGGCTCCAAATCTGAAATAAAGGCCACATTACTTGATTCTCTTAATGTGGATCTGGTTCTTACTCCTTCAGAAGGATTTCCAATAATAAGATCCTTAGGGTGATGAGTGTTGAACTTCCAATCCCTTTTGAGATCATCATGAAGATCTTGACTTATCTGCTGAATCGTCTGTTGACTCGTCTGCTGACTTGTCTGCTTCACTTCTCTGTCAGCCTTAGGTACAGGTTCTGTCTTGGTTAGATCGGGTTGTTTAATTTCTGGATTGTTTATATCAAGACCTGCAATATCATCTTTTAGATTTGATAGTTCTTTATCAGTCTTTAATTCATCATTGGATTTAACATGAACAAATTCTTCAATAATACAAGTTCTTGAATTGTAAACTCTAAAAGCCTTAGACATTTCAGAATATCCTACGAAAATACCTTTATCTACCTAAGAATCAAACTTTCCAAGATTATCTCTGGTATTCAGAATAAAACATTCACATCCAAAAGCATGAAAATAAGATATGTTGGGCCTTTTTCTTTTCCATAATTCATAAGGAGTCCTTTTTAGAAAAGGCCTAATAAGTATTCCCGTTTTGTACATAACAAACATTGTTTACAGCTTCTGCCCATAAGTACTTAGGGAGATTATTTTCATTGAGCATAGATCTAGCCATCTCTTGCAGAGATCTGTTCTTTCTCTCAACCACTCCATTTTGCTATGGAGTTCTAGGTCCAGAGAAATTGTGAGAGATTCCATTCTCCTCACAGAACTGTCTAAATTGCTCATTTTAAAATTCCCCCCCATGATCACTTCTAAGGGTAGAAATACAGAAACCCTGATCATTTTGTACTCTTTTGCAGAATACTGAGAAAGCCTTAAAAGACTCATCCTTGTGTGTTAGGAAGAGTACCCATGTGTATCTAGAATAGTCATCAACTATGACAAATCCATATTTTCTTCCAGCCAGGCTGGCAATACAAACTGGTCCAAACAGATCCATGTGTAACAACTGAAGAGGTCTAGAGGTTGATACTTGGTTTTTAGATTTGAAACTTGATTTTATCTGTTTACCTCTCTGACATGCATCACGCAAGATATCTTTCTTAAAACTAATATCAGGAAATCCTCTGACAAGATTATTCCTTTTTAATTCAGAAATTAGTTTCATACTAGCATGTCCTAGTTTCTTATGCCATGACCATCTCTCATCCTCTTTAGGCATCAGACAGGTTACACTTTGATCTGAGAGATCAGACAGTTCAATCTTATAAAGATTTTGTTGCCTTTTCACTGAAAAGAGGGTTTTGCCACAACAGTATTTAACTATGTATACATCCTTGGTAAAGAAAACATCAAAACCACTATCATATAATTGACTTATGCTAAGTAAATTGTGTCTTAATCCTTTAACCATAAGAACATTAGATATAGAGGGAAGAGGGGGTTTACCACCAATAGTACCAATTCCTATAACTTTCCCTTTCTGATTCCCTCCAAAGGCAACATGTCCTCCTTTCTTAAGTTGGAGGTCTAGGAACATCTTTCTCCTGTCATATGACACGAGCAACCACTGTCCAGGTACCAGCAATGGTGTTTTCTTTGTCCTGTTGAGGACATCTGCAACAAAAATTATTTGATCTTTAGGTACCCATATTTTTCTGGGTCATTTTCTGTTAGTTCTAGGAGTCTATGAAGACTTCTTTCTCTTCTTATGGATACACTTAGACATAACATGTCCAATTTTTCCACAGAAGTTACAGATAGGTGTAGATTTGGTTACAGTTGACTTAACAGATACTGTAGAAGCTTTAGTTGATACTTTATGATGTGTCTGATGGACATATCCAATACCTTCTTTGTTAAGAGAGTGCCTTTGACTGCCAAGTAGCTTAGTCAGATTGTCTCTACCATTAACAAATTTGGCAAGATCAGAAGTGAGCTCTTCCACTTTCTGTTGAAGTTTTTCAACTTCTTCAGATGGTGATGTTTCACTTGAGATCTTAGCTTCTTTAGACTTTTTAGTCTTTAGCTCACTGTTCTCTTTAGCCAGGTTCTCACACTCTTGAGCTTTATGTTTATGCTCACTGGTGAGCTTTACATACTCTCTCTTGAGGGATTTGAAAGCCTTAGATAAGAAGTTGGATTCCTCCAGCAACTCCTCATAGGCATCAAGTAATTCTTCAAAGTCAGGATGTACCTCATCGTCTGAGTCTGAGTCAGTGTTGGCCATCAGACAGAGATTGGCTTCTTCCTCTGTTTCTTCATCAGAAGATGTTGACACCAAATCCTCCCAAGTATCCATCATTCCTTTCTTCTTCTTCTTGAAGAATTTCTTAAAAGCGGCCTTCTTGAGTTGAGGACATTCAGCCTTGATGTGACCAGGCTTCTTGCACTCATAGCAGACAATTGGACTTTTGTCTGTTGGAGTGGATTCTTTGAAGTTCTTGTCATTGTTGAACCTTCTGAATGGCTTATCCCTCTTGAACTTCTTTTTCTGTAGGAGAAACTTTATCTTCATGGTCAGAAGAGACAATTCTTCATCACTCTCAGAATCCTCATGTTCAAACAGGTCAGCATCACTGGATGACTCGTCTGCCTTTAGAGCCTTGGAAACTTTTGCTGACTTTTGATTAGCTTTCAGAGCAATTAACTTGCCCTTGTTTGAAATCTTCCTATCATTTGAGCAACATATTCTCCTTCATCCATGACAAACAGTTCATACTTTATGACAAGTATGACAATCTTTGACTCTTTGACTTTGATTGTTCCTTCATGTGTGACAGCTAAAGTGTCCCATATTTCTTCGGCAGAGTCACAAGAACATACCTTCTCAAACTCCTCAGGACTGAGAGCACAAATGATGTTATATCTAGCTTTATGGTTTAGCTCCCATTTTGTCTTTTATGCAGTAGTCCACTGAGCTTTTGGTTTGTCAGTGTCATCATCATTCTTGGGAATGAATGGACCATATGTAATGACATCCCAAAGATCAGAGTTTGTAGATAGAATGAACCATCGAAATCTATCTTTCCAATACTTATAGTTTTCTCAATTGAAGTAAGGAGGTCTGGTTAGGGAAGCTCCTTCAGTCTGGTGACTTCCACTTGAACTAGCTCCAACAGTCATGTCTATTCTTCAGGACCTTTTACCTCTACACCATTAGATGCTAAACCCAGAGGCCAAGCTCTGATACCAACTGAAATAGACAACTATAAACACGAGAAGGGGGTTTGAATTGTGTTTATCATAATTTAAACAAAGTTGAAATCTTTTTGCAAACAGAAGCTTGGTTCAGACGAGTGGAAACATACAGGACAGATAGGTGAACTGTCTGATGAAATTTTAACAGTGACTTAGACAAACACACCACTTGAAAAACGGATAAGAAAACTAAAGAAACTAAAGAGTTTAAAAGGAAAGAGAGATTGACACAACTATTTATCCTGGTTCACTCTTCAAAGCAAAGAGCTACGTCCAGTCCTTGGCAGCACCAAGTTTTATCCACTATAACTGATCAGGTTACAGACTCCAGGTATTGTATGCACACCTAGCCTCTTCAGGCTTCGAGACAAGTATTCTTTGCACACCTAGCCTCTTCAGGCTCCAAGACAAGTATTCTTTGCACACTTAGCCTTTTCAGGCTCACTCAGGTTTGTTTGAAAGATTTGGTTGGTAATAAATACAAGTTCAAACAGACAGATCTTTCACTAACACTCAGAGAGTGGTTTAAATTTAAAGCTTGGGAAAGTCTGCGTAATAAATTCAAATGATTGAAGAATACAGAATGAAAGAATGAAGATATTAATGCGCAGAGTAATGGCTCTTTAATGCTGTATGTATTCTATATATCTTCATCTTCAATGACTTCTGTGTTTATAGTCTTCAAGCATTTAAGACCCGTTAGAGACATTCCCCCAGATGTTGGCTTCAAGCAGAACTTCATTAAATTCAATAGAGTCATTCAGGGCAGCTATTAATGCAATAGGAACGTTGGTTGTACTCTAACATGAAGGATCTTGGCTTTATGCATCGTGATACAGCCATATCAGAGTTGTGCAGAGAGGTTTTTGTACTTTGCTGAGTACAATTCCCTTTTCGTGTAAGGACCAGAGGTACTAGGGAATAAAGCATGTTGGAAGCATTCTTTAACTGGTCTTTGGTTCTGATAACCGAGGTTGCTTGAGAGAGTAACTTCTGACTTTTCTTGATAAGCGTGAGACTGAGTAGGAGAGAAGGCTTCAAGTCTCTTTCTAATGGGACAACCAACAAAATCTTGTTTGGTCCTTGATTCTTCAACGAGTAACCTGAGACAAGTGTGGGAACTCGTGGAGAGACAGGTTGAAGACGTATCTTGAAAGAAGTCAATAATCCTAGTCAGCGGACAGGTTGACTTTCGCTTATCCAGACAGGTAGTCACTTATGAGCAGATAGATGATTCTTATAGTTTTAATCTGCACACTAGATCGACAGGTTAGCAACCAATATGAAGGTTAATTAAATCATTAACCAGTGTTTAGTTCTCATCAAAACTTAGAGAAATGTACATCAGACATTTTAGAGACTTAACACCACCATCTTTGGGCTTAAGGTTTTGGAACATAGACCTTTCTCCCATCATGTGTCGTGAGCAACCACTGTCCAAGTACCGAGACATCTATTTTCTTCCTGTTGTTAAGCAAATCTGCAACAGGTATTATCTTATCTTTAGGTACCCAAACTGACTTGGGTCCTTTCTTGTTAGTTGTCACTGGACGAGTATGCTTAGTATGTTTATTGTGTATGCATCTAGATGTAATATGCCCACTTTTTCCACACACTTTACAAAAGGTGTTGGACGAGCTAGACTTAGCTTTGGTATATTTATTTGGAACTTTTGAAGCTCAATGTTGTTTAAGTGGTTTTGACTTTTGTGAGATGCGTCTTGCTTCTCTTTGTCATAACCAAGACCGGATTTATCATAAGGTGACCTGGAGTACCTTAAAATGAGACTAAGCTTATTTGAGCCACCTACAAGCTTTGACAGAGAATTAGTTAGACATGTTACATCTTGTTTCAGTTTTGTAACTTCACAAGAAACATCAGGTTCACACATCATTTTGTCAGCTAGACTGACATTTGCCGATTTTATTATGTCATTTTCATTTTTGAGGTTTTGTTTCTCAGTGCAGACCCTATCATATTCTTTAGATAGTTTAGAAAAATTCTTTTTGAGACTCTTATATTCTCGTGATAGTATAGACGACTCATACAACAGTTCATCAAAAGCATTTTTAAGAGTGGACGGATCAGAGTCCATTACCTCAAGTATATTCATTTTCTGATGCAGTGTATGTCATGAGACAAATATTTGCCTCTTCCTCAACTTCATTTTCTTCATCTGATGAAGACAAATCAAGATCCTCCTGATAAGCCTCTGGCTCATCTAGTTTTATGGCTAGTATGATCAGGGTTTTGTGCTAATTATATTTCGTTTTCGCCCAAATTAGGCTCGATTGTCCTCAAGCAACATTCTGAGTCGTTTAACTAGTTTTAGGTTAATTTAGCCAGTTTTGAGTCAAATAAAACACTTATGGCTATTTCATTGTTTTCAGGTTAAGTTAGAAGTCAAGGGAATGAAGAAACAGGGGAAATTCCAATCCTGGAGGTGTTCGCCCCGCGAGTGTATATTCGCCTCGCGACCCTGAAACCAGCCTGAGAAGCAAAATGTCATCCTCTCTGGTTCGCCCCGCGAACAACACCTCGCATCGCGACCCTGAATGCTGAATGTTCCAGAAAAATGCAAGATTTCTGTGTCGCCTCGCGAATTCATCTCTTCGCCACGCGAGCCTGGAAGTCAGAAAGCATCATGGTTAGACTCTTCAATTCCTCGCCTCGCGAGCAGTACTTCGCCCCGCGAGAAGACCAAACGTTGCAGACTCTTCATAATATTCACCTCGCGAGTGAGGGTTCGCCTCGCGAGTGGGCGCGATTCCTGAATGTTATAAATTGCTGTTCTCGGCAGATTGGAAGAACCTTTGATTCTCCATTGTTTTTTTATAGAATTTCTGGTTGTGTTTCGTTTTTATGGAGAACTAATTTTCTTGGATTAGTCTACTGTAATCGACTTCCACCGCACTTGAGGTTCTGTAATTCCTGTTTTGTTTGCTTTTCCCTTTTCAATACTATGCTATATATTTTTGTTTACTTAATTCAGGAGTACATAGTGTTGTGTTGATTTATTTCGGTGATGTTATGTTCCTATATTTAATCGCGTTTGCTTAATTCGCATGTGTTCAATTCGTGTTCGCTTAGTTCACGAAGGGCTTAACCCCGTTTGCTTAATTCGGGAATAGGAACATATATCTCGTAGTAGCGATTTCACTTGTTAATTGTTGCTACAACCGAAAGGGGATTAGAATCTGCTTAGGGCTTGGAATTTACATGAACCGATGATAGTTGGGAAATCGAGAACAGTAGATTAATCTACTTTAGCTTATTTGATAATCTTTTAAACTGCTCTGTTTTTTTTTATTGTTATGTTTTTGCTCTGTTTTCCAATTGAAGTTCAATCCAACCCCCCCCCCCCCCCCCCCCCCCCCCCCAAAAAAAACTGATTTTTGTGTTAAATAACAAGTCAAGAGTCCTTGTGAGACGATATCCGAGTTGTCGCTCCCTAAACTATAGTTTTAAAAACCGCTCGCTTTTTGGCGCGTGCGCGACAGCGCGACCAAAAATTGGTGCCGTTGCCGGGGACTCTTGTTTGTTATTTTCGCATTTTTTTTGTTTTTTTTCGTTTTTGTTTTGAATTGGTCTGGCTACTAGGTCTACTTGCCCTGCCTTGTGTGATTTTGATCCTGAAATTGAAAGAACACTACACACACGCCGTAGAGCAATTCGGGCTAGCACTAGTGGTGATTCTAATTCTGAAACTGTTTTTGATAACATGGGTGACCAAAGGACTTTAAGACAGCTTGCTGCCCCTGATGTTAATTATAATGGCTTGTGTATTGAATATGCTGGTGCTGTTACACCCTTTGAACTAAAATCTGGTCTAATACATTTGTTGCCAAGGTTTAGTGGTCTTGCAGGTGATGATCCACACAAGCATCTGAGGGAATTCCAGGTTGTCTGCTCCACACCCTTGAGACCAGAGGGAATAACTGAGGATCACATCAAGCTGAGAGCTTTCCCGTTCTCACTCCAGGGCGCTGCAAAGGATTGGCTGTTATATCTTGAGCCAAACTCTGTTACCACCTGGAACGATTTGAAGAAGCTCTTTTTAGAGAAATATTTTCCTACCTCCAGAGCTGCGTCAATCAGGAAGGAAATATGTGGCATCAGACAAGGCAATGAGTCATTGGCTGAGTATTGGGAGAGATTCAAGCAGTTGGTATCCAGTTGCCCTCAGCATCAGATTTCTGAGCAACTTCTTATTCAGTATTTTTATGAGGGGTTACTACCGATGGATAGAAATATTTTGGATGCTTCTAGTGGGGGAGCACTTGTTGATAAGACTCCAGCTGCTGCCAAGCAATTAATTGAAAATATGTCACTGAATTCCCAGCAGTTTACAACCAGGAGAAATTCTGTTGAGACAAGGGGTGTGCATGAGGTGCATAGCTCTTCTTCCAACCAGGCCCTTGAGAATAGAATTGATGAGCTCACTTCCTTGGTGAAGCAATTGGCAATGGATAAGGTTCAGCCGACAAGGTTGTGTGGCATGTGCAGTTCTCCTGAGCACCCGTATGATGCATGCCCCATTCTGAAGGAAGGGTCAGTTACTGATTTGCCTCAAGCTTATGCAGTCCATCCTTACAATCAAGGCAATAATCAGAACCGGTACAGCACTCCCGACCTCTCCACAAATAAGTACCACCCCAATTGGAGGAATCATCCTAATCTTCGGTATGGGAACTCATCCCAACAACAACCGATGGCAGCACCACAGAATCCTCCTCAAGTGACCACTTCTGCACCTTCCGAACCTTCCTTAGAGGACATGTTCAAGCAAATGACTTCACAAATGACTGCACAAATGACTACATTTTTTCAGCAGCAGATTGGTCAGTCTCAACAGCGAACGAATGCTAGTATTCAGGCCTTGCAGACACAGGTTGGACAGATTGGACAGTTACATCAGCGAACGGATGCTAGCATTAATACTTTATAGCAGCGAACTGATGCTAGTATTCAGGCCTTGCAGACACAGATTGGACAGCTTGCCACTTCCATGAATAACATACAGCAAGCTCAAGGATCAAATCAACTACCTGCACAGACAGTGATGAATCCCAATGTCTCCAATCCTAATGTGAGTGCCATTTCTCTGAGATCTGGAAAAGTTGTTAAGGCAGCCTCTGAAAAAGATGAAGAAACTGTTGAGGTAACTCCTGAGCCTTCTGTTGTTGTTGAATCTGAGAAAGTGTACATACCACCAATCCCTTTCCCACAAAGAGTATAGAAAAATAAGAAGATTGGTGGGGAAGACAAGGAGAGGGAAATTCTAGATGTGTTCAGAAAGGTGGCGGTAAATATTCCCCTTCTAGATGTGATCAAGCAGGTTCCCAAGTATGCTAAATTTTTGAAGGATCTATGCACCCACAAGAGTTGGTTGAAGGGTAATGAGAGAGTTAATTTGGGAAGAAATGTTTCAGCTCTTATTCAGCCTAAGCCTGCACTTGAAAGAGTTACTGTTTCAGCCCCTACACAGGCACTACCACAGAAGTGCAAGGATCCGGGCACTTTTACTATTCCATGCACTATTGGGGACAGCAGATTCGAAAATTGCATGTTGGATTTGGGAGCCTCCATAAATGTCATGCCCACCTCTGTTTTCAATAACCTTGATCTTGGTCCCTTGCAGTATACAGGTCTCACTATCCAATTGGCCAACAGGACCAGTGCTCGCCCCATGGGAATGGTAGAAGATGTGCTGGTACAAGTTGATGAGTTGATTTTTCCTGCTGATTTCTACATCCTGGACATGGCAGGGGAAACAAATTCAAGTAGATCACCAATCATCCTGGGCAGACCGTTCATGAAGACAGCTAAGACAAAGATTGATGTTGATGATGGGACCATGTCCATGGAGTTTGGTGATATTGTGGCGAAGTTTAACATCTTTGATGCTATGAAGCATCCCCTGGAAGAGCACTCTGTTTTCCAAATAGAGTTGCTTTCTGAAATTATTGATGACACCCATGAGGACTTGATTTCTGATTTTCCATTTGTTGCTGGCTTTGATGATATTTATTCATGTACTGACTGTACTGACACTAACCCTTGTGTTGTTTGTGCTAAGTTTCTTGATTCTACTTTGCAGGGTGATAGTGTGAGTGAAGTTGTCTGTTCAGCAGAAGTTCTTAACATCAAGGCTGCTCCAAATATACCATCCATTGAGCAGCCACCCTCCTTAGAGCTCAAGCCACTTCCTGGGAATCTGAAGTATGCTTACTTGGAGACGAATAAAAAACTTCCAGTCATTATTTCCTCCAGCCTTGACTCTGACCAGGAAGCTAAGCTTTTGGAGGTTCTGAAGAAGCACAAGAAGGCGATTGGGTGGACCTTGGCTGACATCCCAGGAATTAGCCCCTCCAGATGTATGCATAGAATTCTGTTGGAGGAGGGGGCTAAACCAGTTAGGCAGCCCCAAAGGCGGCTCAATCCATTGATTCTGGATGTTGTGAAGAAAGAGGTGACTAAACTTCTGCATGCAGGTATCATATACCCCATCTTTGATAGTACTTGGGTAAGTCCAGTGCAAGTTGTACCCAAGAAGTTCGGCCTCACAGTGGTAAGAAATGATAATAATGAGCTTGTACCCACTAGAGTCCAGAATAGCTGGCGAGTCTGTATAGATTATAGGAAGTTGAACCAGGCCACCAGAAAGGATCACTTTCCTTTGTCGTTCATCGATCAGATGCTCGAACGGCTGGCTGGTAAATCTCATTACTGTTTCCTTGATGGTTTTTCCGGGTACTTCCAGATCCATATTGCACCAGAGGATCAGGAAAAGACCACCTTCACATGCCCCTTCGGCAAGTTTGCCTATAGGAGGATGCCATTTGGCCTTTGTATATGGTTCCTCATTTGATGCATGCTTGCATAGTCTGAGTTTGGTTCTAGAAAGATGCATTGAGACTGATCTAGTTTTGAACTATGAAAAGTGTCACTTTATGGTTGAACAAGGGATTGTTTTGGGGCATGTTATTTCTAAAGAGGGTATTTCAGTAGATCCAACAAAAATTGATGTGATTTCTACATTGCCTTATCCATCTTAAGTTCGCGAGATTCGTTCTTTTCTTGGTCATGCAGGTTTCTACAGGCGTTTCATTAAGGACTTCAGCAAGATAGCCCTTCCTTTGTCAAACCTGCTGAAGAATGATGTCATGTTCCACTTTGATGACAACTGCAAGAAGGCATTTGACTACCTGAAAAGGGCATTGACCTCTACCCCCATCATCCAGCCCCCTGACTAGACCCTCCCTTTTGAGCTCATGTGTGATGCTTCTAACTATGCTGTGGGAGCGGTCCTAGCACAAAGGGTGGGCAAGGCTGCCCATGTCATTCATTATGCTTCTAGGACTTTAGATGCTGCACAATCTAATTACACCACCACTGAAAAGGAACTTCTAGCTGTTGTATTTGCTCTTGATAAATTTAGGTCATATTTGCTAGGTTCCAAGGTTATTGTTTTCACTGACCATGCAGCTCTGAAATACCTGTTGAAGAAACCAGAAGCGAAGCCAAGATTGATTCGGTGGATGCTTTTGCTCCAAGAGTTTAATGTGGAGATAAAAGACAAGAGTGGAGCTGAAAATTTAGTAGCTGATCACTTGAGTAGAATAGCAAGGGATGAGGATCCTTCTCCCATCCAGGATGATTTTCCTGATGTGCGGCTTCTACATCTGCATGGGGTAACTCCATGGTTTACTGACATAGTTAACTATCTTGTTGCTGGTGTTTTTCCTGCAGGTACAAGTAGATCCAAGATCCACAAACTCAAGAGTGATTCCAAGTACTATGTGTGGGATGATCCGTTCCTTTGGAAGTTTTGCAGTGATCAGGTTATTCAGAGGTGTGTCCCCGACTATGAGACAGAGTCCATCTTGCACTTTTCTCATGCCTCTCAAGTAGGGGGACACTTTGGACCACAGAGGATGGCAAGAACAGTCCTAGATTCTGGGTTCTACTGGCCCACCATTTTTAGCGATGCCTATGAGGTCTACCGGAATTGTACGGAGTGTCAAACAGCAGGCCCTACCATCACTCGTAGGAGTGAAATGCCTCAGCAGCCCATGCTTTTTTGTGAGGTGTTTGATGTATGGGGAATCGACTTTATGAGTCCTTTCCCCGCATCTTTTGGTTTTCTATATATTCTTTTGGCTGTTGACTATGTTTCAAAGTGGGTGAAAGCTATCCCCACCAGGACTAACGATGCTAAAGTTGTTTCAAAATTTGTTAGGTCCAATATTTTTTACAGGTTCGGCTTACCTCGGGCTATTATTAGTGACCAGGGCACTCACTTCTGCAACCGCACCATGGAAGCCTTACTCCGGAAATATGGAGTTGTGCATAGAGTTTCCACTGCTTATCATCCCCAGACCAATGGCCAGGCTAAGATATCAAACAGGGAGATCAAGCAGATCTTAGAGAAAATGGTGCAGCCGAATAGGAAGGACTGGAGCCGCCGTCTAGAAGACGTACTTTGGGCTCATAGGACCGCTTTCAAGACGCCAATAGGAATGTCCCCCTTTCGGCTTGTATTTGGTAAGGCATGTCACCTCCCGGTGGAAGTTGAGCACCGTGCGTATTGGGCAGTCAAGTGCTGTAATTTGGAAATGAAAAAAGCTGGTATTGAAAGGAAACTCCAGTTGCAGCAGCTTGAGGAGCTTAGGCTAGAAGCCTATGAAAGCTCCCGGATTTATAAAGAGAAAACAAAACATTTTCATGATAGGATGATTGCAAGAAAAGAATTTTTTGTGGGCCAGCAGGTCTTACTGTTTAACTCTCGCCTGAAAGTGATGACTGGGAAACTTAGGTCCAAGTGGATTGGCCCATTTGTTGTTACTAATGTTTTTTCTTATGGTGCAGTAGAGATTAAAAGTGCAGGTAGCAACAAGGCCTTCAAGGTTAACGGGTAGAGGCTAAAGCTATTCCATGAGAGCTCGGTGCCCGAGGATGCTAATGTTGAGGAGCTCTCCTTGGAAGCTCCCACCTACACTGCCACTTGATCAGGGAACACCCTTCCTTTCCCTCACTCTGATTTTATAGTTATGTTGTTTAATTGGGGACAATGTATGTTTTAAGTGTGGGGGAGTGAACCAATTGTAGTTTGTTTTGCGTTTTGTCTTGTTTTTCTTTTAGCTCTTGAATAACTTGTGTGTGAGTCTTTGGTCGGTGAGCTTGATTGATTTTGATTGATTTGGCACAAATTGATTGCATGATATGTGATTTATGTTGATGATTCCCCCTAGGTTGAAAAAAAAACAAATTTTTTGAAAAGTAATCCCCATGTGATTGAAAAATGAACTTTGAGATAGTTTGTTGTGATGGCATGATTTATGATAAGTTTGGGGTGATGGGAAGCACACACTAGGGATATAATCTCGATCAAAATATTTGCAAAAATGTCCAGGTGAGGATTTGAACCTCCAGCATGTTTTTAATTGTGAGAATCACTTTCAAGTTGCACTTTCCCGAATTTGCTTGAATCTCTTTATGGTTTGCATGTTTATGTGTTGCATCAGATGATTTAGGCAATTTTCTTTGTAAATAACCACTCGGCCTAAATTGAACCAATTCCTAATGCATGTTCCCCAGTTAGCCCCTTTGAGCCTAATTAGCCTGTTAATTCTTGATAACCCTATGTTATGAGCCTAAATTTGGAAAAACCATGTTAACCCGATCTTAGGATTAGGAGAGCATGGAATCTTAGCAAGAGAAGGTTTGCAAGAAACTAAGTTTGGGGTGGCTACAAGGTGTAACGTGTTGTTTGGAATTGGGAAAAAGAAAAATAATAATAATAATAAAAAGGTTGGAGCCAAAGGCAAAGAAAAAGAAAGAAAAAGAAAAAGAAAAAAGGAGGAAAAAAGAAAAGTGTAAAAATGTTTAAAAAAAAAAGTATTAGAAGAAAAGGCTATAGTCACCCAAAAGAATAAAGAAAAATGGAAAAAGGAACTTGAGTGGAAATTCGGTATGTTGAAATGTTCATGCTCTCTTAGTTCCTAGGGACTTAAACCTAGTACCTTTGTATATCCTACCCTTAGCCAGGCCCCATTACAACCTTAAAAGACCTTTTGATGTTGCATGCATATTTTCCGTGGGAACCATTTTGAGATGAAAATCAAATTTATGGGAAGTGCTCTTAAAAGTGAAATTGAGTGAAATGTTGATAACCTAGACAAACTGAGCGATTGAGTGAAACACTAAATGCCCTTGTGAGGAAGGCGATTGTTTGAATTTGGTGATCTCCCTTTTGTGTGTAACTTGGATCCCTTGCTTAGATTAATGATTGTTTGAATGATGAAATTCTCAAATGTTCAGAATAAATGATTGTGGGGATTGCTTTGTTTGAAAAGGGGGGAAAACATTGAAGCAAAATTATTTTGTTGGAGTTGCTTGAAATTTGTGTAAAGTTGATTAAATCTTTTAAGCTTGCCATGTTTTGAGTTTTTGAGTCTTTTTGAGTTTTGAGTTTTAGTTTCCTTGGGGACAAGCAAAGTTTAAGTTTCGGGTATTTTGATAAGCCTCTGGCTCATCTAGTTTTATGGCTAGTATGATCAGGGTTTTGTGCTAATTATATTTCGTTTTCGCCCAAATTAGGCTCGATTGTCCTCAAGCAACATTCTGAGTCGTTTAACTAGTTTTAGGTTAATTTAGCCAGTTTTGAGTCAAATAAAACACTTATGGCTATTTCATTGTTTTCAGGTTAAGTTAGAAGTCAAGGGAATGAAGAAACAGGGGAAATTCCAATCTTGGAGGTGTTCGCCCCGCGAGTGTATATTCGCCTCGCGACCCTGAAACCAGCTTGAGAAGCAGAATGTCATCCTCTCTGGTTCGCCCCGCGAACAACACCTCGCATCGCGACCCTGAATGCTGACTGTTCCAGAAAAATGCAAGATTTCTGTGTCGCCTCGCGAATTCATCTCTTCGCCATGCGAGCCTGGAAGTCATAAAGCATCACGGTTAGACTCTTCAATTCCTCGCCTCGCGAGCAGTACTTCGCCCCGCGAGAAGACCAAACGTTGCAGACTCTTCATAATATTCGCCTCGCGAGTGGGCGCGGTTCCTGAATGTTAAAAATTGCTGTTCTGGGCAAATTGGAAGAACCTTTGATTCTCCATTGTTTTTTTATAGAATTTCTGGTTGTGTTTCGTTTTTATGGAGAACTAATTTTCTTGGATTAGTCTACTGTAATCGACTTCCACCGCACTTGAGGTTCTGTAATTCCTGTTTTGTTTGCTTTTCCCTTTTCAATACTATGCTATATATTTTTGTTTGCTTAATTCAGGAGTACATAGTGTTGTGTTGATTTATTTCGGTGATGTTATGTTCCTATATTTAATCGCGTTTGCTTAATTCGCGTGTGTTCAATTCGTGTTCGCTTAGTTCACGAAGGGCTTAACCCCGTTTGCTTAATTCGGGAATAGGAACATATATCTCGTAGTAGCGATTTCGCTTGTTAATTGTTGCTACAACCGAAAGTGGATTAGAATCTGCTTAGGGCTTGGAATTTACATGAACCGATGATAGTTGGGAAATCGAGAACAGTAGATTAATCGTCTTTAGCTTATTTGATAATCTTTTAAACTGCTCTGTTTTTTTTATTGTTCTGTTTTTGCTCTGTTTTCCAATTGAAGTTCAATCCAACACCCCCCCCCCCCCCCCAAAAAAAAAACTGATTTTTGTGGTAAATAACAAGTCAAGAGTCCTTGTGAGACGATATCCGAGTTGTCGCTCCCTAAACTACAGTTTTACAAACCGCTAGCTTTTTGGCGTGTGCGCGACAGTGCGACCACCTCCCACGTAGCCATTAAGCCTTTCTTCTTTTTGAAGAATTTCTTTTTATCCTTTAGCTCAGGGCAGTCAGCTTTGAAATGACCAGGTTTCTTGCATTCAAAGCACAAGGGTGGACCTTTTTCGTTTGAGTCTAACTTCTCCTTGGAAAACTTTTTGTGGAGTTGCTTCCTTCTAAAACCACATTTCTTTCTCCACATATGTTGAATCTTCCTGGAGATAAAGGATAATTCATCCTCATCTGATCCTTCATCATTATCAGAAGATTCAGACTCATCAGATGACTCAGCATCTTTGAGAACTTTTGATTAACTTGCTTTCTTTGCCTTTAGGGCAATAGATTTTCCTTTTATGGAATTTTCTTCTTCAGTAAGTTCAAGTTCATGAACCTTGAGAGATTCAAGAAGCTCTTCCAGAGAGAGTGTATTCAGGTTTTTGGCTTCCTGAATAGCAGTTACTTTGGGTCTCCATTGTTTAGATAGACTTCTCAGGATTTTTCTGACATGATCTCTATTTTCATAAAATTTTCCGAGATATCTGAGACTGTTGGTGATGGTTTGGAATCTTCCAAATATTTGGTCTATTATTTCATGTTCACCCATCTTGAACAGCTCATACTGATGAACCAGCATGCTGATATTTGATTCCTTAACTTGTGGAACCCTCATGAGCTAGGGCAAGAGTATCCCAGATTTCTCTAGTATTATTACAGCTGTGAACTTTGTCATGTTCAGATCTGGTTAAAGCACACATGAGATAGTGCTTAGCCTTTAGATTCAGCTGATGTTGGTTTTTCTACTCTTGAGTCCATTGGCCTCTAGGAACAACAGCTCCAGCTTCATCTCTTCGTTCAGTATAGTGGTGGAGGTCCGGCAAGTGTACCAGATTCGTCGTCAAGTAATAAAAAGAGATCGAACCACAGAGACCATAATTTTCAATAACAATTAGTTATTAAATTGATTTCACTGAACTGAAATAAGATTTGGTTTTTGAAATCGGAATCAAGTAACAATCAAATTTAATATTGAAATTAAACAAAATAGGAAAGCAATTCAAATAGGGGTTTTTCAAATTCAAAAGGGATTCTCAGGAATTGGGATACCACAAAACTGTTTATATTACTAAATTGACTACTCTCCTTGTTAATTACCAAAATTTGCTTTGAAGGCAAATTTATCCTAGATTAGTTAATGCTCCCTCTCGGGTTACAAAAACCGTGCCCAATTAAATCAATCCCTACTCTCGTAGTAATTGAATTTAAATCGAACCCTTTGAGTTTTGTGACAATTCGTGAACCCTCAAACGACCGCTTCTAACTCTCGTGATTTAAGTCCTAAGTTCGATTCCTATAAATCCGATACCTAAGTTCACCGCTAAGTTCGTCCTTAGTGTATCTACGACACGCAAATAAGTGGCCATCGAATTTACGATTAATTAAAACAATATGGATCAAAAGGAAGCAACAATTGAAATTAACAAGAAATCAAATATCAATTCATCACCGTAAACAAGTTTTGGGCATAGCCCCAATTCCTAGAAACAAGACTACTACTCAAGCATTGCCATGATTGTAGCAAGCTTGATTAAAAATAACATAAAGAGAAAATCCTAGAGGAAAGAAGAGATTGAAAAGAAGAAGAAAAATCCTAATTTTGCCTAAGGTTAGCAGTCCCAAAAAGTGCCCAGTTTCGAGCCCTAGAGGGCTATTTATAATCTGGGGTAACTTGAATCCCAAGCCAATACAAAAACCAGATCAAATCAGTTTCTAAAGATCCATAGATTGTGCGTCACGGCCGTGATGGCCATCACGGCCTGGCCGTGACAGATTCTGCCTTGGAGGTTGCCTCACTGATTGGTCTGTCACGGCCGTGACCACCATCACGGCCTGGCCGTGATCAATTCTGCCTGTGAGGGTCTGGCTCAGTTGACATGTCACGGCCGTGATGGGCATCACGGCCTGGCCGTGATCAACTTTGACTTTTCCATTCTTTCTTTTCAACTTCACTTGATCATGGCCGTGATCAGCTCTGTTTGCCTCATTTTCTTGCCTTCCAAGCTCTATCTTCATGCCAGCTTCAACTCAACTGATCCTGAGCAATTTAATCTTCGATTCCTGCACACAAGCACCACAAAACCACCTTACCCGTTCCAAGGTAAAAACTAACAAATAATCAAATAAAATACGCCTAAACTATATGAAAATGCATGCAAAATGTCATGGAAATATGAGGTGAAATCACACTCATCAAACTACCCCAAGCTTAAGATTTTGCTTGTTCTCAAGTAATAACTAAGGCCAGAAAAGATAATCAATCAAAGCATGGACAGTGAATCTAGAACCCGAGTAATGAATTCAAGTAACAGGCATATTCAATAAGAAACCAAGAGACAATCGATTTCAAGTCCAATTAGAAGCTTAGGTTCCCCAGATTCAAATCTCTCACTAATTCGGGCACTCTTCTCACCTCACTCATATGTTTGAGGGTATGTGACAATTCGCACAATTTCCTCAAGGAAGGTACCTTACCATAAGCTTGACTATCAACCAAATCTCTACTTTATTAATGAAAACACATAAGAATCAAGAGGTCTTTTATTTTGGTTGTAATGGGGACATGGGATTAATTGTTAGGTGGGGAAATCAAGAAAAGGAAAATTCAAGAAGGCTAAACAAAATGTCAAACAATGCAAAGCATGACACCTTCTAAAATTCCTTTTTGGGCTTAGTTCAATTTTCCACCTTTCTTTCTTTCTTTTTACTTTTTATTTCTCACTTTATTTTTCTCACCCCCTTCTCCATTATTTATTTATTTATTTATTTGGAGAAGGGGAGATTTTCAACTTAAGAGAAATATTTTTTTTCTAACTTTTTATCCCACAATTTATTCTTCAAACTACCTTTTTGCCCTTTTGCAATACTTTAAAAGGTGCCATACCAAGCATCGTTCATTAAAATAGATCAAGGTACCAAGAAAAGTATTTTATTCTTTTAGGCTCAAAATTGGCCAACTAAGGGGTAGCATTTAATCAGTCAAAGTTCAGAAGGCCAGAAAAATACCTAGTGCCTCAATCATTTTCAAACATGTTTTCAAAAATTTTTAAGTTTCAAAACGGTTTTAAGTCAAGTTCTAGAGGACACAATCCAAGAGGAATAAAACACTCGATCACAAGGAATGGGGTAGATTTACTGAGTACCCCTTTTAGGCTCAAAATCTCACATTTAGAAGTTTTAAATCAATGAGAAACCCAAATCTAAGGAACCACGTGCTAATTATTAACTATCAAAAGATCATCTCAAGCATTTTTCATTTTTAGCCTATCACAAGAATACAAAAATTGGGTTCAAAAATTCACTGTCTCAATTCAATTGGCACAAAGTTTTTCACAATTGGAGGCATACCCTAAGCAATGGGCAATCTAATCATGTGATATATGCAAAACTAACCCTAAATGAATGCAACATGCAAAAATAATACCCCTACCCCAAGCTTAAAAACTTACATTGTCCCCAATGTAAATAATTAAGTCGTAGGGAGGATAAAATAAAATAATAAAGAAACAAAAATAACTCACTGAGGTGGTGGGTGCTGGCTCAGATGCCAGTCATAGAGCTGCTGGATCATGGCTCTCTACTCATGCTGCTCCTCCATGATGCGCTCCTGGTTCGCTAAGATAGTGTCAAAGGTGGATGCGAACCGCGCATAGGGATAATCGGACGACGTACCTGCAGAGGAAGAAGATGGGTGCCTAGATGGTCTAGCCTGCGGTGGCGGGTGTAACGACCTTTGTATCCTAATAGGCCGAGGCTCCTCTCCCACCGGCATTTTCCAATTTGCAGGATTTGTTACATCCAAAAGTGCGGGGTTAGGGAGAGGAATTAGGTGCCTGCGCCTTGGGTGTTTCAGGCAGTACATATCATCCTCCTGGATGATCATCCCCATGGCCTCACAAGCCTGCAAGGTGATATGTGTTCGTCCTGGGTAGGCCTCAAAACCATCCAGATCAAAGTTAAAGTGATGGCATATTGTGGTGATCAAGCCATCAATGACAATAGTGCCACTCGAACTCTTAGCGACCTTTAAGAGGTACCTAGCCAAAAATGACCCTGTGTCCACGTTGCTCTCAGGGTGGAGCATGACCCATAGTATAAAGACCTCGTCCTGGCGGACGGATCCGTTACTCTCTCCACGGCCAAACAGGGTGTTGGCTATGACCCTATGCATATATCTTATACTTGGATTTGCAAAGACTGTGGACTTGGATGTCCGAGGGTCAAAACTCCTGCCTTCATAGTCAATTATTGACCAGAAACTATGTGCACTAAACCCTGAGGGGTATCTTCTGTCACCCCCTACTAGTAAACCAAAAATCTCATTAAACTCAGCTAGGGTTAGTACAAAGTCCTGGTTGAAGAGCCGGAATGTAATCCGTCCCTCTTGGCAATGCGGCCCTTGGAGAATTTCTGCATTCAGAGAGCTTAAGAACTCCAGAGTAGGGCCAGCAAATGCAGGGTATCTAGTGCGATATTTCGTTTGGACTATCTTCCTATTTTTCAAAGCATTGACTCTATCTTGTTGAGCATTATCCTTGAAAACAATCCCATACCCATGTTCATCAGTCTCAGAGTTAGAGGAGTCAGAGTCAGAGTAGTTACCTGGGTTCCTGCTTCCTCTGGTGCGAGGGCATGAGGCATCGGTTGCCCTTTGACGTTTGCTTGCCATGATCTCAAAGCACCAAAATCCACAATCCCCTTCTTCGCTGTTTCTGAAATTCGGATTTTTAGGGGTTAGGGTTTCAAAATTGGGACTTTTTGATTTTACCCAAAATTGAAGGATTTGACTAGTGGGTTTTGTTGGGTGAGGTCTAGGGAGCAAGGGAGTAGGGTTGGTTGGGTATGGGTGTAATGGGGAGGTGAGATTTTAATCTTTTTGGGTGAATGGGTATGGTGGTGGTTGTGAGAGGAGGAAGAAGAAGAGGAGTGGATGAAGAAGAAGATGGTGGGTTTAGGTTGAGGGGGTTTGCGTCTAAGAATGTGAGGTGAAGGAAATGGAGGAGTTGGAAGGAAGGGGAGAGAGCTTGGTGGCTATGGAGGTAGAGATAAAATGGAGAAGATGAAGAGGGTTAGGGGTTTGTGAACAGAGGGGATGGGGTTTTCGGTTTAAAAATCAGAGCAAAACGCGCGTCACGGCCGTGACCCTCATCACGGGCAGGCCGTGACACGTTGTGTCTGGTAAATCATTCTTCACGGGCGTGATGCATATCACGGCTGGCCCGTGATGGAATCTGTTATGTTTTAGCTGGCCTGTCACGGCCGTGATCACCATCACGACCTGGCCGTGATCCTTCCTGACCTTTTGGTCTTCACATCATGGCCGTGATCGATATCACGGTTTGGCCGTGATGGACTCTGATCTTCTGGGACCTTCTTGTCACGCCCGTGATGGCAATCACGACTGGGCCGTGATATTGTCTGACTTTCAGCTGTTGACTCATCACGGCCGTGACCCATGTCACGGCCTGGGCGTGATTGATTCTGACCTTTTTTTCATGCCCTTTTCACTCTTCATGCCTTCCTGACCTGAAAAGACTTGGCAAATCCATTAATTTATGATCTTTCTTCTCTAATTCTTCTCTATTATTCAAAAACAAAATTCAAAAACAAACTAAGTAGGGAAAGAAAGCTTGGGTTGCCTCCCAAGAAGCGCTTATTTACAGTCCTAAGCTTGACCATAGTCCTTTCAATCCTTCGATGTTGGATCGAGGAGGGAAATCGCAACCTCCAGCTCAAGTGGATGTTCTCCAAGGTAGTGTTTCAGTATCTGTCCATTGACCTTGAATGTTCCACGTTCCCGGTTCCAAACCTCGATGGCACTGAACGCGCTGTCGCGCACGCGCCAAAAAGAATGAGCGGTTTATAAAAATGTAGTTTAGGCGACAACTCGGATGTCGTCTCACAAGGACTCTTGAAGTGTTATTTGTCACACAAATCAGTTTTTGGGGGGGGGGGGGTGTTGGATTTGAATGCAAATAAGTAACAAGCAAAACAAAGCAATTAAAACAGGGCAGTTCAAAGAGATTATCAAATAGCAAACAACGATTAATCTACTGTTCTCGAATTCCCAACTATCATTGGTTCATGTAATTCCAAGCCCTAAGCAGATTCTAATCCCCTTTCGGTTGTAGCAACAATTAACAACGAAATCGCTACTACGGATATATGTTCCTATTCCCGAAATAACAAACGGGGTTAAGCCTTCATGAACTAACGAACATGAATGAACACACGCGAAATAACAAACGCGATTAAGTATAGGAACATAACATCACCGAAATGAATCAATACAACACTATACACTCCTGAAATAACAAACAGAAATGTATAATATGGTATTGAAAACGGAAAAGCAAGTAAAGTAGGAATTACAAAACCTCAAGTATATGGAATTCTCATACAGTAGATTAATCTACGAAATTAGTTCTCCATGACAATAACGAAAAAAACACAGAAAATATGTAAAACTATGGAGAAGCAAAAGTCCTTGCCATCTGTCCAGAACAACCTTTTATAATTATTCAGAAATTCAGCCTACTCGCGAGGCGAGACCTAATTCGTGAGGCAAATATTATGAAGAGTCAACAACCTTTGGCATTCTCGCGAGGCGAATAACGGCTCGCGGGGCGAAGAATTGAAGAATCTTCTTATTACGCCCGCTATGAACATCAAGGGCCAACCGTGATGCTTTCTGACTTCCATTATCGCGAGGCGAAGAAGTTATTCGCGAGGCGACCCCGAGAGCTTGCATATTTCTGGAACAGTCATCCTTCAGGGTCGCGAGGCGAGGTGATGTTCGCGGGGCGAACCAGAGAGGATGACATTTTTACTGATCTGCTGGCTTTCAGGTTCGCGAGGTGAGAAAACTCTCGCGAGGTGAATCCCCTGTTTCTTTATTCCCTCAACTTCTACTTAACCTGAAAACAAATAAACAACTATAAGTGCATTATTTGACTCAAAACTGGCTAAATTATCCTAAAACTACTTTAGAGACTCAAAACCTTGCTTGAGGACAATCTAATCTAATTTGGGTGAAAATAGGATATAATTTGCACAAAACCCTGGTCATCTAGCCATAAAACTAGATGAGCCAGAGGCTGATCAGCACCATACGGAAATACTTTCATTACTTTAAATGGTCCGGACCATCTAGACTTGAGCTTTCCTGGGAATAACCGCAACCTCGAGTTGTAGAGTAGCACTAGTTCTCCTTCATGGAATTCTCTACGAAGGATATGTTTATCATCCCACTTCTTTGTTTTCTCCTTGTAAGATCATGCGGACTCATAAGCATTCAATCTTAGCTCATCAAGTTCCTAAAGTTGAAGGATTCTCTTTTCCCAAGCGGCTTTTATATCAAAGTTTAGCATCTTAATAGCCCACAAAGCCTTATGCTCAAGCTCGACTAATAGGTGACATGGCTTACCGTAAATAAGTCTAAAGGGGGTCATCCCGATAGGAGTCTTGTAAGCCGTGCGGTAAGCCCAAAGAGCATCATCGAGCTTTAAGGAGCAGTCCTTTCTCGAAACTGAAACAGTCTTCTCCAGAATGCTCTTTATCTCTCGATTGGAAACCTCGACTTGCCCACTTGTCTGAGGGTGGTAAGGTGTAGCAACCCTATGAGTGACTCCATATTTGAGTAGGAGTTATTCAAATTGTTTTTCAATGAAGTGCGATACTCCATCACTAATGACTGCCCTTGGAATTCCAAACCTTGGAAAAATCACCTTCTTGAATAGTTTGATTACGATTCTTGCATCACTTGTTGGGGAAGGAATGACTTCCACCCATTTTGAGAAGTAATCAACGGTTACAAGAATGAACTTATTGTTACAAGATGAAGGAAAGGGTCCCATGTAGTCAACTCCCCAAACATCAAATATCTCTACTTCTAGCATAGTGTTGAGTGGCATTTCATGCTTCTTAGAGATGTTCCCCGTTCTTTGACATGGATCACAAGCAAGCACGAACATTCGGGCATCTCTGAAATATGAGGCCAATGGAAACCAGCTTGAAGCACCTTTGCTGCTGTCTTCGAGGCACTAGCATGTCCCCCGTAAGATGAGGAATGACAATAACTCAAGATACTTGGAACCTCGGCTTCCGAAATAGACCTTCTGTAAATGCTATTCGCACACTTGCGGAAAATGTAAGGCTCATCCCACACGTAGTTCTTGAGATCGGAAAAGAACTTCTTCTTTTGTTGATAATTGAACTCCGGTGGTAGAATCCCACATACAAAATAGTTCACAAAGTCCGCATACCACGGAGCATTCTCTCCCAAAATGGCGAACAATTGCTCATCGGGGAAAGAATCATCTATCGGCAAGTTGTCATTCTCATGTTCCGATGGTTCGAGTCTGGATAAGTGGTCCGCGACCAAGTTCTCTGTCCCTTTCCGGTCCCGAATCTCCAAGTCAAATTCTTGCAGAAGGATAATCCATCGGATGAGTCTTGGCTTTGCTTCCTTCTTAGTCATGAGGTGGTTTAGTGCGGAGTGGTCCGTGTACACTATGACTTTAGACCCCACAAGGTATGATATGAATTTCTCGAATGCAAAGACAATCGTGAGCAACTCTTTCTCAGTTGTGGCATAATTGGCTTGAGCTCCATCTAGTGTTTTGCTTGCATAGTATATTGCATGGACCTTCTTGTCTATCCTTTGTCCCAACACTGCTCCCACGATGTAGTCACTAGCATCACACATTACTTCAAATGGATCATTCTAATCTGGTGTTTGCAAAATGGGAGCGGTGGTCAAAGCTTCCTTCAACCTATAAAATGCACTCAAGCATTCCTCATTAAAATCAAATGGAACATCTTTCATTAATAGGTTAGACAAGGGTTTAGAAATTTTTGAAAAATCTTTGATGAAACGCCGGTAAAACCCGGTGTGTCCCAAGAAACTTCTAACTCCTTTCACATTTATCGGTGGGGGCAAATTTTCAATGACCTCTATTTTGGCCCTATCCACCTCAATACCTCTACCAGAAATCAAGTGCCCAAGCACTATACCTTCTTTTACCATAAAATGGCATTTCTCCCAATTCAATACCAAATTGGTTTCTTCACATCGTTGCCAAAACTTAGACAAATTTTTTAAACAATCATCAAAGGTAGTTCCATATACAAAAAAATCATCCATAAAAACCTCCATGATGTTTTCAATAAATTCAGAAAAAATTGCAGTCATGCATCTTTGAAAAGTAGCCGGTGCATTACATAGACCAAAAGGCATTCTTCTATAGGCAAAAGTGCCATAGGGACAAGTAAACGTGGTCTTTTCTTGATCACTAAGATGTATGGGAATTTGATGAAAACCGGAATATCCATCCAAGTAACAAAAGTATGAATGCCTAGCTAACCTTTCAAGCATTTGATCAATAAATGGGAGAGGGAAGTGATCTTTCCTTGTTGCCTTATTTAGCTTCCTATAATCGATGCACATTCTCCAATCGGTTACCGTCCTAGTAGGGATTAGTTCATTATTTTCATTTTGAATAACAGTCATCCCTCCTTTCTTAGGAACCACATGCACCAGACTAACCCATTCACTATCGGAGATTGGATAAATAACCCCCGCATATAACAACTTAAGCACTTCTTTCTTAACCACTTCTTTCATATTAGGGTTCAACCTACGTTGAAGCTCAATGGATGGTTTATGATCATCTTCCATTAAAATGCGATGCATGCAAAAAGAAGGATTTATGCCTTTAATATCATCAATTGTATATCCTATGACTTTTCTATGCATTCTAATCTCCCTAAACAATTTCTCAGTTTCCAACTCATTCAAGCTAGCATTCACAATTACCGGATAGGAAGAGTTAGGACCAAGAAATTCATACCTCAATGTGGAAGGAAGAGGTTTTAGTTCTACCTTAGGGGCTTCTTCATCTTTCAAATCCTTATTCTTTGGTGTCAACTCAAGTTTCTCTTTATTTGTTTTGTTCGGAGAAATTTCTGGACTAGCTTCCAGAAAGCCGGCATAATTCCTTACTTCTCCTCCATGAGCATTTAAGTCTCCACCAATCAAACACATTTCCAACGGGTCATCAACACAAGCTTGATGGGATTCTTCCTTCACCACTTGGTTCATTAAGTCAACCCTGCAACAAGAATCTTCAAAATAAGGGTGTTTAATAGATTTATCTAAATCAAATTCAACTTTATCATCACCCACAGTTAAAGTCAATTTTCCATTTTTAACATCAATAATTGCTCCTGCGGTAGCCAAGAAAGGCCTACCAAGAATAATGGGGATTTGGGAATCCTCTTCCATTTCAAGTACCAAAAAATCCATAGGAATAAAAAATTTACCCACTCTAATAGGAACATCCTCCAAGATGCCTATAGGGAATTTGACGGACCGATCGGCAAATTGAAAGGAGATTGTTATGGGCTTTAGTTCACCCATCTTCAACTTCTTGCAAACAGAGAGGGGCATAAGACTAACGCTAGCCCCCAAATCACAAAGAGCTTTATCAAAACTAGTGTTACCAATCAAGCAAGGAATAGAGAAACTACCTGGATCTTTCAATTTAGGAGGTAGTTTATTTTGAATTAAAGCACTGCATTCCTCAATTAAAGCCACTATTTCATAGTCCTCTAGCTTTCACTTATTTGACAAGATATCCTTAAGAAATTTAGCATATGTCGGCATTTGTTGTAATGCCTCAGTGAAGGGTACATTAATGTACAATTTCTTAAGGACCTCTAGAAATTTTCCAAATTGCTTATCTAACTTGGCCTTAGCCAACCTTTGAGGAAAAGGCATCGGAGGTTGATAAGGTGGTGGAGGGACATACTTAGACACTTTTTCACTAGGCTCTTCCTCTCCTAAGGGTTGTGTCTTAGTAGGTTCCTCCTCCTCAGCTACACTCTTGTTATCACTCTCCCCTTTATCCTCGTGATTCTCAAGTTTCTTACCACTCCTTAGACTCAGGCTTTACACTGTTCATTATTTGGGTTCACCTCAGGTTGTCCAGGAAACTTTCCCTGTTGCCTCATTGAATTTCCCGCTTGTTGGGCAATTTGAGTTTCTAACATCTTGTTATGGATGGCTTTGTTATCTACCTTAGATGTTAATTCTTTTATTGCCTCATTAACTTCCCTACCTTGTTGCCTAAATTCTTCATTCTGCTTAGTTTGAGTAGCAACAAAATTTTCCATAAGAGACTTGAGTTTAGATTTTTGTACCTGAGGATACCCCGATGCGGGTTTCCTATTACCTTGCCCTTCTTGGAATTCGTGGTTCAACGTGTTGTTGTAGTTCCCGTAGGAAAGATAAGGATTATTCTTCCTCTGGTTGTAGGGATTTGGGGGAGCATAATTTGGTAGCTTCGGGTTCGTGTCATAGAAATTGTGACAAGAGTTCACTTGTTCCCCCGAAGCACCGAACTCAGGAGCGATACCATGTGGGCACTCCATTATGTCATGTCCCTGCATTCCACAAATCTCACAAACAACATTAGTAGCATCGATTGAACTCACATGAGCCTTCTCAAGCTTATCAAGGCATTTATTTAATGAGTCGAATTTAGACATAATCAAATCGGTACTATTCATTTCGAACTTACCCCCCGAAAGCTTTTTCGGGTTATTACCTCTTTCCGAACCCCATTGGTGATAGTTGGTGGCCACGTTTTCAATGATATTGAACGCTTCAGTCAGAGGTTTTTTTATAAAGGCTCCACCAGCTACGGAGTCAAGTGACACCTTTGATGAGTAATCCAATCCGTTGTAGAAGGTATGCACTAACAACCACCTCTCGAGTCCATGATGTGGGCAAGACTCTAGCAATCCCTTGTAACGATCCCAAGCTTCGGATAAGCATTCTCCGTCCTTTTGGAAGAAGCCGGTGATCTGAGTTCGTAGATAAGCAGTCTTGGATGGAGGGAAGAATTTCTCCAAGAATGCCTGCTCTAGTTGGTCCCAAGTTGACAACGTATTGGCAGGCACTTGCTTTAACCAAGCTTTCGCCTTTCCAGTCAGAGAGGAGGGGAATAACCTCAAGCGTATAGCATCGATCGGGGCACCTTGGATCCTTATTGCATCGGTGAATTCCAAGAATGTCTCCACATGATCAGTCGGGTCCTCCGAGGGTAATCCTCCAAACTGATGTTGCCTAATCATGCTAATCAACTGAGGCGGTATAGTGTAGTTCTCCGCCTCAATTTCTGGCCTAGCAATCCCAGTTCGCAAACCCCTAGCATTTGGGGCTGTGTAGTCCTTCAGTGGTTTGGTATTCGGTAGATTCGCCATGAGTGGAATGGGAATCAACCTCTCTCTCTCTTTGTAGTCTCCTACGTCTATGAAAGGTCCTTTCGATCTTGGGGTCGACTTCAATAAGGTTTCCAAGACTTAGGGATCTTTGCATTAAAGAGAAAAATAGCTATGACAGAGAGATAGATACTCTAGAAAAAGAAAAAGAATTAAATAAAAAATATCCAGAAAAATCAATTAAAAAATAAATTGAAATTCAAGAAAACACAGTCCCCAGCAACGGAGCCAAAAACTTGGTGGAGGTCCGGCAAGTGTACCGGATTCGTCGTCAAGTAATAAAAAGAGATCGAACCACAGAGACCGTGATCTTAAATAACAATTAGTTATTAAATTGATTTCACTGAACTGAAATAAGATTTGGTTTTTGAAATCGGAATCAAGTAACAATCAAATTTAATATTACAATTAAACAAAATAGGAAAGCAATTCAAATAGGGGTTTTTCAAATTCAAAAGGGATTCCCAGGAATTGGGGTACCACAAAACTGTTTATGTTACAAAATTGACTACTCTCCTTGTTAATTGCCAAAATTTGCTTTGAAGGCGAATTTATCCTAGATTAGTTAATGCTCAATCTCGAGTTACAAAAATCGTGCCCAATTAAATCAATCCCTACTCTCGTGGTAATTGAATTTAAATCGAACCCTTTGAGTTTTGTGACAATTCGTGAACCCTCGAAGGACCGCTTCTAACTCTCGTGATTTAAGTCCTAAGTTCGATTCCTATAAATCTGATACCTAAGTTCACCGCTAAGTTCGTCCTTAGTGTATCTACAACACGCAAATAAGTGGCCACCGAATTTACGAGTAATTAAAACAATAGGGATCAAATCGAAGCAACAATTGAAATTAACAAGAAATCAAACATCAATTCATCACCATAAACAAGTTTTGGGCATAGCCCCAATTCCTAGAAACAAGACTACTACTCAAGCATTGCCATGATTGTAGCAAGCTTGATTAAAAATAACATAAAGAGAAAATCCTAGAGGAGAGAAGAGATTGAGAAGAAGAATCCTAATTTTGCCTAAGGTTAGCAGTCCCAAAAAGTGCCCAGTTTCGAGCCCTAGAGGGCTATTTATAATCTGGGGTAACTTGAATCCCAAGCTGTTGAGTCACCGGCAAGTGTACCGGATCGTCGTAAGTAATAAAACACGGTAAGTAATTACCGAGGTCGGACACAGGGATTGGGCTACCAATTCTACCAATTTGCAAGGAGTTCGATACGTTTGACCAACCAAAGGCAAGTGGTTGAGGGGAGAAAGAAAATAGGATCACAATTCAAATCGACAATTCAAATAGAGATATAGTATTAAAATCTGAAATTAAAACATCTAAGGTCACAAATAAACCTACCCAATCATGCATAGTACCCAAGTGATGATGATCCCCTCCCTAAGTTCAATTGCAATGTCAACCAGGACCCCCAAATTCTCCTAATGACACTGTTGTTCTCAATAGGACGTATTCAACGATTGAGTTAATTACTTACTAGGTCTCATAACCCAATCATCAAACTCTATTAAATCTGGTTCCTATAAGGTTGCACCGATCTCCTATTCACTCTCGTGCAATATTCGATCAATGATCCCAATTCAAGTTCTAAAAGCGAATTTCCTATTAAGCCTCATCACGTTAACTAGTCAATCACGCATGCATATGATCAACGCAATAAATTCAGAATTGGAAAACAATAATTGAGATAAAGGAGAGAAACATACATCACATTGAACTACACCGTTATGGGTGGTTTCATTGATCCCTTAGACAAGGGGATTAGCTCCTCATGCTTGTAACAAGACACAAACAATCGGAGTTCATCATGAACGTAAAAGAGAAAAAGAAAATAGGGAGACGCAGCTCCAGAGAACAAGGATTCGTCAAAAACCGATCTAAAACAAGTGGGTAACCAAAAGGTTTTTTTTCAATCTGCCCTAAAACAGTAATTTATAGATTTCAGAATCTGCGCCCGCTCGCGAGGCGAGTAGCCTCTCGCGAGGCGAATTTCAGTTTTGGCTCCATCCTGAGTTTGAATACTCGCGAGGCGAGGTAGTGCTTCACGAGGCGAGACAGAGAGGATGACATTTCTGGCACAGTCAGACCTTCAGACTCGCGAGGCGAGATGGTGATTCGCGGGGCGAGACAGAGAGGGTGACATTTACTGTTCAGGATGGTCTTCAGGATCGCGAGGCGAGCTCCTGTTTCGCGAGGCAAAACCTCCAGAATTGTTTTTCCATTGTTTTCTTCATTTTCCTTGACTCTAAGAGCTTCACTTTTAACCTGAAACAATAAAAGAAAATGAAAAGCGTAATTCTACTCAAAATAAACTAAAAACTACTAAAAATGCATAAAACGAGTCAAAGTCTAACTTAGGAACAAAACAAGGCCAATTTGGAAGATTAGCGAGGGTGACTCGCCCAATTAGGCACAAAATATACCACTTTTCTAGCTGGAAACTAGATGAGCCATAGGCTTATCAAAACACCCCAAACTTAAACCTTGCTTGTCCCCAAGCAAGCTAAAACTCAAAAAGATGCAAGACTTGGCAAGCTTAAAGGATTCAATCAATTTTTGCACAAATTTCATGCAATTTAACACAACAATTTTTCTTCAATGTTTTTCCCCCCTTGCAATAAGTAATCCCCACATTCATTTACTTTAAACAATTGAGAATTCCATAGTTCATGCAATCAGTAATCTGAGTTGAGGATCCAAGTAGCACACAAAAGGGAGATCACCAAATTCAAACAATTGCCTTCCTTACTAGGGCATTTAATATTTCACTCATTCGCTCATTTTGTCTAGGCTATAAACCTTCCACTCAAGTTCACATTTCAAGAGCACTTCCCATGAATTTGATTTTCATCTCAGACAAAGTTCCCACGAAAACATGCATGCAACATCAAAAGGTCTTTTAAAGGTTGTAATGGGGCCTGGCTAAAGGTAGGATATTCAAAGGTACTAGGCTTAAGTCCATAGGAATTAAGAGAGCATGAGCATTTTGACACATAGAATTTCTACTCAAATTCCTTTTTCCATTTTCCCTTTTTGCCTTGGGTGACTACAGCCTTTCTCTTCTAATACCCTTTTTTGACATTTTGTTACTTTCCTTATTTTTTTTTTCTTTTGCCTTTGGATCCAAACTTTATTTTTATTTTTATCAACCCAGAATGACATATCATACCTTGTAGCCACCCCAAACTTACTTTCTTGTAACCCTTCTCTTGCTAAGCTTCCATGCTCTCCTAATCATAAGATCGGGTCAACATAGTTTTTTTCCAGATTTTTGGCTTATAATATAGGGTCATCAAGAAACAATAGGCTAATCAGGCTCAATGTGGCTAAGTAGGGAACATGCATTAGGGATGGTTCTTTTAGGTCAAGTAGCTATTTCAAAGAAAATTACCTAAATAATTTGATGCAACACATAAACATGCAAACCATGAAGAGATTCAAGCAAATTCGGGAAAGTGCAACTTAAAAGTGATTCACACAATCAAAAACAATGTTGGAGGCTCAAATCCTCACCCGGACATTTTTTTACAAATTGTTTGACCGAGATACAATTCCTAGTGCGTGCACCCCTTCACCCCCAAACTTGTCATAAATCAAGCAATCACAACAAAATTTCTCAAAGTTCAATTTTCAATTTTTCACATGGGGATCAATTTTTTCGATTTTGATTTTCAGAACCAAGGGGGAAATCATCAATGGTCAACATAATTCATGCAATCAATCTATGCTAAATTTAATTAAAATCCATCAAGCTTGCCGACACAACATTCATACACAAACTCTTGATCTTCTCAAATTATTCAAGAGCGAAATTCAAAAACAAAAGGAAAAGGGAAAAGAAAACAAAAACAGAGCAATTGGTTCCCTCCCCCACACTTAAAGCATACATTGTCCTCAATGAAAGAACATAAATATAAAATAAGGGAGAGGGAAAAGAGAAGGTGTTCCCTGATCAAGTTGTAGTGTAGGTGGGCGCTTCCAAGGAAAGCTCTTCTACGGTTGCATCCTCATCAAATGGTCCCTCGGGCACCCGACCAATGACAACTCCCGGAAGAACTCCCACATCACTTCCTGATCTGGAAAAATTGCAAACCCTAATTGCAGATTCGCGAGGCGATACATCACTCGCGAGGCGAATCTGGAAAAATTGTTCTTCACACTTTCCAGAATCGCGAGGCGAATAATGGCTCGTGTGGCGAATCTAGAATTCCAACTGCTGATGATGCCCAGATTCGCGAGGCAAAAATGGTACTCGCGACGCGAGACAGAAGCGTGAGTAAGCCTCTGGGATTCAGGGCTTCTGTCTCACGAGGCCACTGTGGGTTCACGGGGCGAATCTGTTTTTTTATATATATTTAAATGACCGAAACTAAAAAATAAAGGATACCTAGCTTGGGTTGCCTCCCCAGTAGCGCTTGTTTAACGTCCCGAGCCCGACTCAAGTCACCCCTAAGGGTTAATCCGGACGAAGAACTTGCTTGTCATTTTGGATTGATTCCCCATGGTAATGCTTTAGCCCTTGCCTATTCACCTTGAAGTTACCAGAGGCCCCTTCTAATTCTACTGCTCCGGATGGAAAAACTTGGAGTACCTTGAATGGTCCCGACCACCTTGATTTTAGCCTTCCCGGAGAGAGTCTCAACCTTGAATTAATAAGAAGGACCATTTGTCCGGGCTCAAACCTCCTAGGCAAGATATGCTTGTCATGCCATGCCTTAGTCCGCTCTTTGTGGATTCTTGCATTTTCATGTGCTTGCATGCGGATCTCGGACAACTCATTTAAGTCCAACAGCCCTCTATAATCGGCACGTACTCTCCACCCCGTGATGGTCCTTGTTGGGATCAATTCATTGCTTTTATTGACCACCACGGTTGTGCCACCTTTCTTTGGGACCACATGAATTGGACTAACCCAGCTACTATCTGAGATTGGATAGATGATTCCGGCCTCTAAAGGTTTAATCACTTCCTTACGAACAACTTCTTTCATTCCTTCTTTGTTGAGCTTTTCCCTTGCACATTCATCCTCTGGGAGACTCGGTAAGGCTTCCATGTCTTTTAACCACTCCAGATAGTCCTCATCCCCCAAAGGGTCTTTTTCCTTACTATCATCATCATGGGATTTTACCAACACTTGTGCAAGTGAAGAACCATGGGCTTCTCTAGTTGCCTTCGCCTTGACAGTTGAGTCCACCATATCCACTCGATACACATCCGACCTCTCAGCAGGGTGCTTCATTGCTTCAAAGACATTGAAGACTACCTTCTCATCTTGCACCCTTTGAGTGAGTTTCCCTTGTTGCACATCTATCAAGGCACACCCAGTGGCCAAGAAGGGCCTACCCAATATGAGAGGGATCTCGGCGTCTTCATCCATATCAAGCACCACAAAGTCCGCCGGAAATATGAACTTGTCCACCTTCACTAACAAATCTTTGACCACCCCATAAGGATATTTTATAGAACGATCGGCTAGTTGGAGTGACATCCGTGTATCCTTGACTTCTTTGATCCCCAACTTCTTCATCATAGAGAGGGGCATCAAGTTGATGCTTGCCCCTAGATCACACAACGCCTTTCCTAGAGTCATCTCCCCAATGGTGCATGGTATAGAAAAAGAACCGGGATCCTTCAACTTTGGAGGTAGTTTTCTTTGAATAATGGCACTACACTCCTCGGTCAAAGCAACTGTTTCCTCATCCACTATTTTCCGCTTCTTGGAGAGAATCTCCTTCATAAACCGTGCATAAGATGGCATTTGTTCCAAGGCTTCCGCAAATGGAATGTTAATTTGAAGTTTGCGGAAGACATCAAGGAATTTACTGAACTGTTTATCTTGCAGAGGCTGCTTCAATCTTTCAGGATATGGTACCTTCATGTAGGGCGGGAGGTCTTTGGGTTCATCCCACTTCTTTTTTCGGAACTCTTCATCTACAAGTTTTAACCTTCCCCCTTGCTCCGGTGCCTTGTCACTTGCCAACTCCTCCTTCTTAGGTTGCTCTTCCTCAACATGTGGTTGTTCCGAGTCCTCAACTTCCTGAGAACTAGTTGCACCCCTGTTAGATCCCAACACCCTACCGCTTCTAGTTGCTATGGCATTGCATTGGTTCTTAGGGTTGTTCTCGGTATCACCTGGGAAAGTACCTGGGAGACGCTCATTCTGTTGCTTTGCGAGCTGAGCTATCTGCGTCTCTAGATTCTGAATTGCCGACCCTGTATGAGTTGCCAACTTGTCAATGGCTATGCTTGTATTGATTGACAACTTCTCAATTGCCGCATTCGTTTTTTCTATATCCAACTCCCAAGGTTGCCTTCCACCATCTGTTATTTGCAATTGATTAGGCCCTGGAAAAACCTGCTGAGTATTGTGTTGATGGATTCCATAAGTTGGCCTCTGATTCTGCTGAGGTTGTTGTTGCCCGACTAGACCACCACTAGCATTACTCCAAGCGAAACCCGGATGGTCTCTCCTCATATAACCCCTATTCTGATTCTGATTGTAATCACTCTGTCTGTTCCTCTGATAGTTGTTCTGGGGCACACTGTCATAGAAATTGTGGCATGAGTCCACATGTTCGTGGGAGAAGTTGAACGGACAACCCTGAATATCATGTTCTCCATTACAATTTTCACAACCCGGAGGCATTCCTTCGTGTATCACATTAAACTTTTTGTTCCCAAACAATGCCGCATTTTGCATCTTCAACAGTTTATTTTGCTCTAGAATGACTTCTATTGTTGCAGCACTGACTCCACTTGAGGTTTCCCTACCACGGTTGTAATCATTGTACGACATCTTCTTCAATAACGCCCATCCATCCTCAGCTAATAAATAAGAGAAAGAACCGCCCGTTGCGGCATCACAATTCATCTGGTAGCGCCCCCTTAACCCGTTAAAGAAATGTTGAACCTTGGAGACCGGGTCAAAGAAAGCCGAAGGACACCTTCTCAAGAGCACATTATACCTCTCCCAAGCTTCATTATAAGATTCATCTTCTGTCTGCCTGAAAGATGTAACGGCTACTCTTGCTTGTGCCGCTTTCTGAGGAGGAAAATATTTAGTGAGGAACTTCTGGGCCATTTGCTCCCATGTTCTGATACTGTTGCGATCCAAGTTGTCAAACCAATCGCGAGCGACATCCCTAAGAGAGAGGGGGAATAGCCGCAAGCGAAACTCATCTTGAGAAACACCTCTTGTCCTCTGCAAGTCACAAGCTTCAAGGAAGTGAGTGATGTGTCTATGAGGTCTTGTTTGCCACTCCCATCAAACTGATTCTCACAGATCTGGGCTGTGACACACCCTTCCACTCTGAAGGAATCTGTATTGAGGTTGCCCCTCACGATGGAAGAATCATAATCACTCAAGTTGGGTAGATTGTACTCGAAGAGAGGCTTGTAAGGAGGAGGATGAGGATTTGCGGCAATCTCCTCAAAATCAATTGCTTCAAGCCTCTTTCGCTCTCTGGCTTCTTTCCTTAATCGCTTCTCGGTCTTGGTGATCTCCGAATCAAATAGCAAGTCCTCTTGTGAAAGGGCACCTCGCATACAAAAAAAAGGCAAGACCAAGTGGAATCAAAGAAGTAGAGAGAAATAATAGTAAATAAATAACAAAAAAATAAAAATAAAAAAAGCTTAACCAAATAATCAAACTTCCCAAAAATTAGGAAAATTGGTTGTGCCAAACCCCGGCAACGGCGCCAAAAACTTGTTGAGTCACCGGCAAGTGTACCGGATCGTCATAAGTAATAAAACACGGTAAGTAATTGCCGAGGTCGGACACAGGGATTGGGCTACCAATTCTACCAATTTGCAAGGAGTTCGATACGTTTGACCAAGCAAAGGCAAGTGGTTGAGGGGAGAGAGAAAATAGGATCGCAATTCAATTCGACAATTCAAATAGAGATATAGTATTAAAATATGAAATTAAAACATCTAAGGTCACAAATCCACCGACCCAATCATGCATAGTACCCAAGTGATGATGATTCCCTCCCTAAGTTCAATTGCAATGTCAACCAGGACCCCCAAATTCTCCTAATGACACTGTTGTGCTCAATAGGACGTATTCAACGATTGAGTTAATTACTTACTAGGTCTCATAACCTAATCATCAAACTCTATTAAATCTGGTTCCTATAAGGTTGAACCGATCTCCTATTCACTCTCGTGCAATATTCGATCAATGATCCCAATTCAAGTTCTAAACGCGAATTGCCTATTAAGCCCTATCACGTTAACTAGTAAATCACGCAAGCATATGATCAATGCAATAAATTCAGATTTGGAAAACAATAATTGAGATAAAGGAGAGAAACATACATCACATTGAACTACACCGTCATGGGTGGTTTCATTGATCCCTTAGACAAGGGGATTAGCTCCTCATGCTTGTAACAAGACACAAACAATCGGAGTTCATCATGAATGTAAAAGAGAAAAAGAAAATAGGGAGACAGCTCCAGAGAACAAGGATTCGTCAAAAACCGATCTAAAACAAGTGGGTAACCAAAAGGTTTTTTTCAATCTGCCCTAAAACAGCAATTTATAGATTTCAGAATCTGCGCCCGCTCGCAAGGTGAATTTAAGTTTTGGCTCCATACTGAGTTTGAATACTCGCGAGGCGAGGTAGTGCTTCGCGAGGCGAGACAGAGAGGATGACATTTCGGGCACAGTCAGACCTTCAGACTCGCGAGGCGAGATGGTGATTCGTGGGGTGAGACAGAGAGGGTGACATTTACTGTTCAGGCTGGTCTTCAAGCTCGCGAGGCGAAACCTCCATAATTGCTTTTCCACTGTTTTCTTCATTTTCCTTGACTCTAAGAGCTTCACTTTTAACCTGAAACAATAAAAGAAAATGAAAAGTGTAATTCTACTCAAAATAAACTAAAAACTACTAAAAATGCATAAAACGAGTCAAAGTCTAACTTAGGAACAAAACAAGGCCAATTTGGGAGATTAGCGAGGGTGACTCGCCCAATTAGGCACAAAATATACCCCTTTTCTAGATGGAAACTAGATGAGCCAGAGGCTTATCACAAGCCAATACAAAAACCAGATCAAATCAGTTTCTAAAGATCCATAGATTGCGCGTCACGGCCGTGATGGCCATCACGGCCTGGCCGTGACAGATTCTGCCTTGGAGGTTGCCTCACTGATTGGTCTGTCACGACCGTGACCACCATCACGGCCTGGCCGTGATCAATTCTGCCTGTGAGGGTCTGGCTCAGTTGACATGTCACGGCCGTGATGGGCATCACGGCCTGGCCGTGATCAGCTCCAACTTTTCCATTCTTTCTTTTCAGCTCCACTTGATCATGGCCGTGATGGCCATCACAGCTAGGCCGTGATCAGCTCTGTTTTCCTCATTTTCTTGCCCTCCAAGCTCCATCTTCATGCCAGCTTCAACTCAACTGATCCTGAGCAATTTAATCTTCGATTCCTGCACACAAGTACCACAAAACCACCTTATCCATTCCAAGGTAAAAACTAACAAATAATCAAATAAAATACGCCTAAACTATATGAAAATTCATGCAAAATGTCATGGAATTATGAGGTGAAATCACACTCATCATGTAGCCGGTTTCAATCAGCTCCCAAATATCTACATTCTGTGCATCTAAGAAGGCCATCATTCTCTTCTTCCAGTAGTCATAATCCGTTCCATCAAGAGAGGAGGTCTGTCGATAGCTTGTCCTTCTGCATCCATGGTTATTGGATCATAATCCCCCAGCACTTGTTAGATGCTCAACCCTTTAGAGGCTGAGCTCTGATAGCAACTGAAGTTAACACAGGCAAACACAAGAAGAGGGGGGGGGGGGTGAATTGTGTTTGTGAATAATTTTTGAAAGCAACCTTTAAAACAATTTTTGCACTCAAGGAGATTAGAATCAGTAGCAAGCACAACGAAAAGGATCCTTTTAACAAGACTTTAACAAAAGCGATATCAAAACCCCTCGGTTAGTAAGAAATAAATAAAGCTGTAAGAGTTAAGAGATAGAAGAATCACACAAAATGTTTTTATCCTGGTTCACTCTCTTCCAACCAAGATCTACGTCCGGTCCCTTCTACTTGAAGGATTTTCTCCACTATTATCAAAATAGATTACAACCAAGTATTCAACACCTCTCCAAGCTACAAGTATTTCTTTCTTACCAAGCCTCTTCAGGCTCTAACTCTAACAAAGAGATTTAATGTTTGATCTTCTTAACTCACTATGTGTGAGAATATGACAGTTAAGATCAAATGAATATTTTCACAATATTCAAACTAAGAAATATCGACTCTTGCTCTCTAAAGAAATATGAGTAAAAGTTGAGCTCATAAGGTTGTGTAGTCAAGAGTCCTAGTTTCAGTATCTCAGGTCTCCTATTTATAGTGACATTCTTCTTCACTTGTATTTCTTCAACGGTTACTTTGATTAATCCCGTTTAGAGATAGCATTTAATGCATGATTTCTGTTGTGACTGATAGCTTGATGGTGGCAATGCTGAATAGTACTATTGGTTATCGAGGTAGCATGAAATTATAGGCTTACTGCTCTGAGTATTGTAGCTTGAGAACTTGTTGTTCCTCCTTTGTGTATAACTCAGCTTTTTTAGCCATAAATTTGTCATCGTACAGATCGTTTTGCAGTATCTTATCGTACGATTCTGCTTTTTGCATTTCTTAATGGTACTATGTTTCTTTTACAACAAGGTGAAACAATAAAGCAGATAAAACAAATGTTAAGAACAAATATTCTATTGAAATAAATATCAATCATTTGAAATAAATTCAAGAGATTTGGATTGCATTTTATTCATTTCAAAGATGGAGATCGTCTAAAAAGAAACTCCGTCTACTTAGTTATATGAGAGACTAAGTCTGTTCAATATTTTATTTTGGTCGTCTGATGACATGGCATATCCTCTTGTCTATAAAGTCTTCGGACTTGCTATTCCTCAATGAGTTATAAAGATCTCCGTCTGGTGACGTGGCGATTAGAGCTCGTCTACTAGATTACTTTATTTTTCAGTTCATTTACTTCTGCTAATTACTTCCGTATGCTTACGTGGTAAGATAGACGTGCTTATAATCAAGTCTTTGGACTTGCTGTATCTAACAAGTTATTTTGGTATTCGTCTAGCAAACATTTAGAGCCTCGTTCACTTAAGAAAGCCACTCTACTTAATTAATTAACTAAGTAACCTTACCAAAGTATTTGAGCAGCCCATCTACAAGGGTGGACACATATTTTTCAATGAAAACTTATCCCAAGTTTATTTTACTTATATTAAAGTATTCCTGCATAACTGAAAGCATATGTTAGATCTCAATTAACACTTTACCAAGCAAATTTAATCCTTTTGTTAGCATCAAAACTTAGAGATTATTAAATCCAAAACCACTTTGGTTCCAACAGTCAAGGTGTTGAGCTCTGTACCTGATCAGTTGGAGTGTTAATAATTAAAGTGAAAAGATGATGTTCTGTACCTTGGTAGCCTAGCATTCGCTCCAAGGGGGCCTCGATAGCCGAGTGGTCGAGGTGTTGAGCTCTAGTGCTTTTTGTCCAGAGTGTTGTTGTTTTGTACCTTGGTAGCCGAGTGGCCAAGGGGGCCTTGATGCATAATGTCCAGGTGTTGTTAAAAGATATTGGACCGTGGTAGCCGAGTGGCCAAGGGGGCCTTGATGCATAATAGTCAAGGTGTTGAGCTCTGGTACTTTTTGGCCAGTGTGTAAGTGAAAAGATTATGTGATAAAAGATTAAAGAATAAAGATGAAAGATAACGTTGATGATGATGATGAACTTGGGTAGCCAAGTGGCCCAAGTGGAGGTGGTGATTGTTGGTTGTGTGCTGTGTTGCTCATTCATGCATTGGAGTAGTGGAGTAGCATTGCATCGCATAACATACCTTGTTCGGAATGATACACACACACACACACACACACACACACATATGTCATATTGATGTGATGAGATGGTTGTATTGATATGCTATGTTTATATGATGCATGTTCATCTTGCTAACTACTTCCATGCCGTTATGTTGTTATATATGTGATGAATGTGCAAAATATGTTAGTTTGGAAGTGTAATTAGGAAAGAGTTTGCAAATAATCTTAGAAATCATAGGAAAAGTGGTAGGAAAATACATACTTTGATATGAATAAAATTTGGATTCATTGGATCTTTATTTGTGTAAAAAAGACACTCAAAATATTTTGAAAGTGTGCAGGAATAGTAGTCCAGCACTCAACTCTGGAGCAGAGCGCTCATCCCGGACAGAAACGAAAGGAAACAACAGTACAGAGAGCTGCCCAGCCAGCGCCCAGCACTGGGATCAGGGCGCTCAGTGCCAGCAAGCTGAAAGAAGGCCAGCGCCCAGTGCTAGGACAGACAGAAAGGTACAATTTCGCGCAGTCAGGAGCACCCAGCGCAGGCCAGGGGCACCCAGTGCTGGGTTACAAGCAGAGAACCTATAAATACGTGTTTCAACTGTTGGAAATGGATCTTGGGCTCATTTTTCACATTTTCTCACCTTGGTTCATCACTTTCTCTCTGGAGTCTTTGGAGATTCAAGCTTGGGAACAAGAATTGGAGCTTCCATGGCTTCCTCCACTCACATCTACTTAAGTTCTTCCTTCTCATCCCTTTCTATTATGAGTAGTTAGATCTCTCAGGTTAGGTTAGGATATTTTAATTGGAGTTTATTGTAATTGACTTTGATTTATGATTTCAATTCTATTTCGTTCAATTTGAGTAGTTGCTTCTATGTTTAATGCTTTTCTTGGATTGATCAACCTTCAAACGATGTTAGATTCAATTTCACAATTGGAAAATTGGTTATTGGATTGGAATTGAAGTAGATTACCATTGGAATGTTGATTCTAGGAATAGAACTCTATTGCAATGCATTCTAATGAATCTCATGCTTAATGTTTGTGCTAATTCTTGAATCACCTAAGGAATTAGGGTTCTTAATTCGTACAAAAGGATTATCACCTAAGGGATTAGGGATAAATCTAGGTTAGTGATTTGAATGTCAATTGTATGGAATGAATTGAAGTTAGGATTAAATAAGTGTCAAGTTAAGATTGAATGATTCCGATGCCTAACCGCTTTTACCTATGTTGAATTCATTCTTTAATTGCTATTGTTTCATTCATTGTTGTGACAACTATGAAATTCATTCGTTCAAATATCAATTGCTTAAGCTACGTTGATAATTGATCACAATCCTCGTTGGGAATGATACTATACTCCCACTCTATTACTTGTAGCGATTTGGTACACTTGCCAAAACAATCAACAAGTTTTTGGCGCCGTTGCCGGGCATTGTTGACTAATATCAATAAGGCTAAAGCGTTGTTAATTTGAACATCATTTTTTCTTTGTTATTTTTCTGTTTTTGTTTGAATAATTGATATATTGGATATTCTCATCTTTTCTATTACTTTGGATTCTTGTTTTGTGAGGAAAGTATCCACTATCGACCATGGACATATTTGAATCTACGCTTCTTGCTCAAAGAAAACTTATTGCACAACAGTTGGAGTTGATGTCTAAACAACTTCAAGTCATGCAAGTGAAGACAATAAAACCACTACAACCTACATGTGATTTTTGTGGTGAACACCATAAACTTGAAGTTTGTGAGGCCAAATTCAATGCACAAGAGAAGGTTTATTACATGGAGAACCTTATGTGGGAACAAGATGCACAACCTCACCACCAATACAATGAGTTATTAGATAGATTTTCCAACCTCGAAAATGTTTTAACTCAATTCATTGAAGTTACTCAAGAGAATTTTAAGAACACACAAGCTTCGATCACGAATCTTGAGATTCAAGTTGGGACATTATCTGAGAAATTGGGTTGTTTTGTGCAGAAAAAGATAGAGTTGGTAAGGGAGCAAGAGTCACATGTTTGGGAAATGGTTGAGCAAGAAGAAGAAGTATTTGTAGAGATAGAAAGTGAACATGACTCAAGAGAAGTGGTAGATAAAAAACAAAAAGAAAGTGTAGTTGTAGTATTAGATGAAAAACAAAAACAATAGTGACATCGAAGAGAAGCCAAGGGTGATACAAGAAGAGATTCATATGACTAAAGCTCAACCCTTGGTGATTAAAGAGAAGAGTCCTATGCGAGATGAGTTTTACATGCTTCAAAAATAGGGGAACACATATCCCAAATGCTTAATTGTTGGAGCATGGGAACATTCTTGTCCCTATGCCAAATACATGGGATTGTTACCTAAAAGAAGAAAGCGAAAGGATGAAATTTTCTTTTTATCATATTATCCACCCTAATGGGGTGACAATATGTCAAGCTAGTGACGTTAAAGAAGCGCTAATTGGGAGGTAACCCAAGCATAGATCTCCACTTTTTCTTCTTCAATTTTTGTTTTTAGCATTCATGCATAAGTAGTTATTTGAGTTGTTGAGTGGTTCCTTGATGTGTAGGCCATGTAATGTGGTGTAATTGCTTTGAATTGTTGTGCAAGCACATATAAGGAAAAAGGACCAAAGGAAGGGAAGAAATGACACAAGAAAATGGTGAAATTGACCCTCTATGGGAGCCGGGCGCTACTGTGAGCGCTGAGCGCGGACAGAAACCTGCACAGTGGGCGCTGAGCGCGGTTTCCCAGCACTGAGCGCTAGCCTGAGTAAAAAAGAAAACATGCTTCATCCAATAAGCAGAAGAAATGGGGTGCTCTTAACTCTCACTTTTTAATCCTCTTTACTTGAAAACTCTTAGTTGAATAATTTACACAAACTTGCATATTTTGCACAAACTCGTGTTTTGAGTGGGTTTGTGTGTAGATTTTCTTGTGAGCATGACACTTTTGCTTGGCTGAAATTTCTAGCATCATGCATTGTGTACTAGCTGAGCATATAATTTCATTGAGACCTTTGATCCTTGTGACTTGTTTGTTGACAAACGTTCATACTATGAATGTACAATGTTGGATGCTTGGATTCTCTCTTGCACATAATCCTAAACTATGAGCTTTCGAGCCCAAACGCTCTTGCACATAATCCATGTGACTTGAGTTCTTTCATGTGTGCTTGTCCATCACTTGCATATTCTCACTAATTCTTGCCTTGATGTTTGTCACTGTTGCATTGTTTTTGTATATGCATATATGATTGAGGCGAATTCCTTGTTTAAACTCAGGGCCATAATTGCTATCCTAACATTTACCATTGTAAAGCTCAATTGAGCCTTGGCTTATTTTTCTTGTCATGATAGCACAATACAAGCCAAAAAAAAAACAATTTTGTCCCTCTATTTTGGCTTAAAGGAATGTTTGGACTTAAGTTTGGGGTTGATCTCTTGCTCAGGGACAAGCAAGCAAATAAAGTTTGGGGTGAGAGTAGGCCATTAAAGATGCCTACTATGAAAAAAAATTCAAAAAAAGAAAGAAAAAGAAAAATAGAAAAAGCCAAAAAGAGGAAAAGAAAAAGAAAAAGTTTACAAAAGTTGAGAAAAAGGCAAAAATAGAAAAGAAAGAAAGAAAAGAAGGAAACAAAAGAAAAAAAGTTGTAAATAAATAAAAGGTGTGTTAGTACAAACTGTGTGCTTGTGTGCTAAGCATTTGACTCCTAAAAGTCAAAATATTCCTTGAAGCCAAAAATAGCTTAACCTACATTCCATGATTTTATCCACCTTCACCTTAACCCCATTACAACCAAATAAAAGACCTCATGATATGTGTTGCATTAACATGTGTGATATGTGTTCTTAGCATCTTGTCAAGATTAGGAATGGGGAGTGCATTGTGATTGGAATTGAGAGTAAACCACACCCGAGTGAGGATGAGTGAAACACTTGATAGAGAGGTTGCAAGGGATGATCTTGTGCATTCAATGGAAATAATTTTGTAGTATGTTTGATTATTTTAAAGCATGAAGCTTGTGATCAATTGTAATTGATGAATGATTGTGTGATGCCTATGCATTTTGCAAAAGTGTTAAGGAATTGAAGTCTTGCATGAGTAATATGTTTCACAAGAGAATTGAACATGGAAATCTATCTCTTTTAACCCTTCTGAATTTAATTATTTGCTTGAGGACAAGCAAAATCTCTAAGTTTGGGGTTGTGATGAATGTACCAAATATGTTAGTTGGGAAGTGGAATTAGGAAAGAGGTTGTCTATAATCTTAGAAATCATAGGAAAAGTGATAGGAAAATACATACTTTGATATGAATGAAGTTTGGATTCATTGGATCTTTATTTGTGTGAAAACGACACTCAAAATATGTTGAAAGTGTGCAGGAATAGTAGTCCAGCACTCTGCTCTGGAACCGAGCGCTCAGCCTGGACAGAAATGGAAGGAAACATCAGTACAGAGAGTTACCCAGCCAGCGCCCAGCACTGGGATCAGGGCGCTCAGCGCCAACAAGCTGAAAGAAGGCCAGCGCCCAGCGCTGGTGTATAGTGCCCAGCACTAGGACAGACAGAAAGATGTTGTTTCGCGCAGTTAGGAGCGCCCAGCGCAGGCTAGAGGATCCCACCGCTGGGTTACTGATGTGAGTCTGGCAAGTGTACCGGATTCGTCGTCAATTAATAAAAAGAGATCGAACCACAGAGACCGTGATCTTAAATAACAAATAGTTATTAAATTGATTTCACTGAACTGAAATAAGATTTGGTTTTTGAAATCGGAATCAAGTAACAATCAAATTTAATATTGCAATTAAACAAAATAGGAAAGCAATTCAAGTAGGGTTTTTTCAAATTCAAAAGGGATTCCCAGAAATTGGGATACCACAAAACTGTTTATGTTACTGAATCGACTACTCTCCTTGTTAATTACCAAAATTTAATTTGAAGGCGAATTTATCCTAAATTAGTTAATGCTCCCTCTCGGGTTACAAAAACCGTGCCCAATTAAATCAATCCCTACTCTCGTGGCAATTGAATTTATATCGGACCCTTTAAGTTTTGTGACAATTCGTGAACCCTCGAAGAACCGATTCTAACTCTCGTATTTAAGTCCTCATTTTGATTCCTATAGATCTGATACCTAAGTTCACCGCTAAGTTCGTCCTTAGTGTATCTACGACACGCAAATCAGTGGCCACCGAATTTACGAGTAATTAAAACGATAGGGATCAAATCGAAAACAAAATCGGAATTAACAAGAAATTAAACATCAATTCATCACCATAAACAAGTCTTGCGCATAGCCCCAATTCCTAGAAACAAGACTACTACTCAAGCATTGCCATGATTGTAGCAAGCTTGATTAAAAATAACATAAACAGAAAATCCTAGAAGAGAGAAGAGATGGAGAAGAAGAATCCTAATTTTCCATAAGGTTTGCAGTCCCAAAAAGTGCCCAGTTTCGAGCCCTAGAGGGCTATTTATAATCCGGGGTAACTTGAATCCCAAGCCAATACAAAAACCAGATCAAATCAGTTTCTAATGATCCATAGATTGCGCGTCACGGCCATGATGGCCATCACGGCCTGGCCGTGACGGATTCTGCCTTGAAGGTTGCCTCACTGATTGTCTGTCACGGTCGCGACCACCATCACGGCCTGGTCGTGATCAATTCTGCCTGTGAGGGTCTGGCTTAGTTGACATGTCACGGCCGTGATGGGCATCACGACCTGGCTGTGATCAGCTCTGACTTTTCCATTCTTCCTTTTCAGCTCCACTTGATCATGGCCGTGATCAGCTCTGTTTGCCTCATTTTCTTGCCTTCCAAGCTCCATCTTCGTGCCAGCTTCAACACAATTGATCCTGAGCAATTTAATCTTCGATTCCTGCACACAAGCACCACAAAACCACCTTACTCGTTCCAAGGTCAAAGCTAACAAATAATCAAATAAAATACGCCTAAACTATATGAAAATGCATGCAAAATGTCATGGAAATATGAGGTGAAATCACACTCATCAAACTACCCCAAGCTTAAGATTTTGCTTGTCCTCAAGCAATAACTAAGGCCATAAAAGATAATCAATCAAAGCATGGACAGTGAATCTAGAACCCGAGTAATGAATTCAAGTAACAGGCATATTCAATAAGAAACCAAGAGACAATCGATTTCAAGTCCAATTAGAAGCTTAGGTTCCCCAGATTCACATCTCTCATTAATTCGGGCACTCTTCTCACCTCACTCATATGTTTGAGGGTATGTGACAATTCGCTCAATTTCCTCAAGGAAGGTACCCTACCATAAGCTTGACTATCAACCAAATCTCTACTTTATTAATGAAAATACATAAGAATCAAGAGTTCTTTTATTTTGGTTATAATGGGGCCATGGGATTAATTGTTAGGTGGGGAAATCAAGAAAAGGAAAAATCAAGAAGGCTAAACAAAATATCAAACAATGCCAAGCATGACACCTTATAAAATTCCTTTTTGGGCTTTAGTTCAGTTTTTCACCTTTCTTTCTTTCTTCCTTTTTACTTTTTATTTCTCACTTCACTACAAAAAAGAACTGTTTAGCGACCGTCATATTCGGTCGCTAAACTTTATAATTCGGTCGCTATTTATGTTAGCGACTGAATTAGCGACCGATTAATGGTGGTGGCTGATAACCTGGTCGCTAAGCTTTTAGAGACCGAAATAATAATTCGGTCGCTAAATGGTGACCGTAAATTCGGTCGCTAAATAATAAAAAACGGTCGCTACACGGTTGGTCGCATTGTTTGGGTAACCATTTTTAGCGACCGATAATCGGTTGCTAGTTCGGTCGCCAATGTTGGTTACTGTTAACCTATATTAGCGACGGATTTTCGGTCGCTAATGTAGGTTAATAATTGGTTTAGCGACTGAATTATTGGTTTCTAATTCGGTCGCTAAACTGGTTTTTATTAAAAAAAATTTAATTTAATTTTTAAAATAATAAATTTTTTGTGTTTTTCTTTAAAGTTTAGCAAAAATACTAATAAAACACACCAAATTACTAATGAAATATACAATCATAAGAAATAATGAATATATATATAAAAAAAATCCAAAGTGTCGTACAAGAATCGTTTAAAGTCAAAAATATGAAAGAAAAAAAAATCAGTCATGATGAGGGGGAGGGGGAGGAATCCAATCATCCTCACCGTCTGTACCACCGACGTCTACTATCTGATCGTCCTCTGCAGTAGCAGCATCAGTAGCTGGCGGCGGAACTGGAGGAGCGACAGTAGGCGGCACAACCGTCAGAGCATCACCCTGAGCAACTGGAGTCTGGATCCTCATCTGCTCCAACACCAGCCACAGTGTCTAGCCCTGCTCGATGCTCGTCTGCATCAGCTGCTGGTGTGCCTGAGTCAACTGTGCAATCTGGTTCGCCATCTGCTGCTCTCTCTAGCTCTTCTTCCGAAACTCCGCGTTCAGCTGCGTGATGGTGTCCTGCATTTGGTTGAACTGCTCCTGAAGGACGGTATCGGCGTAGGAAGGAGCAGGCGTGCCGGATGATGAAGCGATAAACTCGCCTCCCAGGTGTCCGAGGACATACACGTACCCCTTCTTGTTCCTGCCCCCAACGACATCCAAATAAATGGCATTATCGTCGACGGAGATAGGAGAGCTGGGCTCATCACCAATCAAGGCCTCATCTTGTGACTGTGAGGCACGTGATATGGCATCGTCCTTCTTCTCGTTGAAGCCCACGTACAAAGTACAGTTGAAGAGATTTAGTTAAAATTATAATCAATATTAACAAATCATTTATAATAAATTACAAGTAAACACTAAATTGTTTTTTTGCTTACAGCATAGTTACGGACCTTGTCGTTGACCCATGTCCCCGACTTCAACTTCTTCGTCCTCTCCACCAACTCCATAGCAGTGGGGGCCCGCTGTTTTTGTGCTTTCTGCACAGAAAAATATAATCTTAAATTCATAAGAATAATTAAAAATGAAAACTAATTAAATAGTATAATAAGTCAAAAGTTTAACGTATTACCAGCTCGTCGTAGTGGGCGGCGGCTGATTTAGACCTGCCGGTCCAAGCACATGCACCACTATCAGAAGCTCGATTATGCCGAGCTGTGTCCTGGATCTCCTGGAACTTCTTAGTAGCCCAGTACTGGGCCAGCTGCCTCCTGATCTCAGGATCCACCCACTTCCCCTTATTCTCACCCTTCCTCAGCTTGTTCGTCAGATTCTTCATGACCAGTGAGCCTTTATGCTCAAATATGTCCCTGACAAGACCCTCTAAAGCTACGTCCCACCTATACTCTTTATGCAACTTACAGTTGTTAGGAAATTCGTGTGTGTGTATATATATATATATATATAATGTAAATTTAATTTAAATAACTTAATAAATTGTTACCTTAAACTCTTGAAACAACTGATCCCTATGACCCCCTGGGATGGCGTTCCATGTTGGCCATGGACCATTAAACTTGCGTCGCAGGATCTTCGATATCGAATCAGAAGGGCCCTTCGCGGGCAGAAAACTGCAGCAAAATTAGAGCATTAATAAATGTTATAAATAAAAAAAAACAAGTAAATAGAAATTAACGATACTTTATATATATTAAAAAATTAAATTAGCTTACTCGTTATCCCCCCTGGGATAAGAAGAATCCTCCAGTCGGATGGACCACGACTCTCCTGTCCCGATGATGATGATGGTCCTGTCATAGGTGTGGATGATGAAGGTGCAGCCTGTGTCCCGACCACATGAGGCTGGGTAGGGGGTGCAACTCCATCACCCTAAGGTGTCCCATCCACAAAGGTGCTAGTAGGGTGGTCTCGATCTGAAGGCTGTGGGTCGGCCGGTGAAGGGACTCTCGCAGCACAACCTCTGCCACGACCTCCACGACGACCCCTACCTCTAGAGGAATATGCCATCTGTGTAAAAAAAATGAAAAGATGATTACACAACAGTGTAAATAATACAAAAATAAGTTACCTAAGTAGAATAAAATTTACACAATGAATTATGACATAAATAAATTACCTAAGTTGAATCTCCGTCACTAAATTCACCCTCACTCTCATCAGTCTCACTTGATCGGAATATGCCTTCGCTAGATGCGTCCAACTCGGATTGATCCATTAACTCTCTTGCAACTTCTTCCCCATTTCCGGAAATGTCCACCAGAGAATTAACAATAATGTCCGGCGTAATTTGCAACGGTACGTGGGGTCTTGAAAATTCATCATCTTGGTACGGAGCATCTTTTTCAGGCTGGTTGATTACATTATCAGTAATTATACTGCGAGCCTTTATCTTAATAACACCCAACCATCCTTGATGTCCTTCGGGATATGGCGAGTAATAAACCTGATCTGCCTGTTGTGAAAAAATGAATGGGTCGTACGCCTTATTATACCTTATAAAAACTAGTAGGCATCCGATTGTCTTCTGGCTACGCCTTGGACACTGACCTGGTGAGGCGATTAAAACAAACTTCTTGTATATTGTAGTCAGATTTGATACTCAACCATTCCATGCACATCAACAACTCCGTGTACTCCCGACATCCTTCCCACAATGGAGATCGTGCAGCACTCAGCATATCATAGAATCTTTGAGCTTCGGGATTCGGATTCTCCTCTATGTATTGGGAACCCATTCCACCATTTCTCCCCCATCTTCTTCTAGTACAATACCAACCGATGGTCCAGCATGATCCATTATCATCTTCTCGTATGGATTCAATTCTTCCCTCCGGTCACTGATGAGTGTGATTTCACTTCATCTTTGTCTATCATGTATTTTAGGCATTTTTAATTAGATTTTAGGTTAATTTTCCTTTGGAACGGGTAAGGCGGTTTTCGTGTGTTGTTTTGCAGATATCAAGGGTAAAATGCTCAAGATCAACCATGATGAAGTTTGGATGAAGATGGAGCTTTAAAACTGAAGAAAATGAGCCAAACAGAGCCCATCACGGCCTAGCCGTGATGCCCATCACGGCCATGATCGAGCAAAACTGAAAAAGAACAAAGGCTGAAGTCAGAGTCTGTCACAGCCTGGCCGTGATGGCCATCACGGCCGTGACCCAAAACCACCACAAGTCAGAGCCCATCACGGCCACAGCCGGGATTCGAATTCTGACCATGAACAGAGGGCTCGCGACGCGAGCTTGGACTCGCCACGCGAGAGACTGAATTTTCCAGAAGAGCCAGAAACAGAGACCGTCACGGCCTGACCGTGATGGCCATCACGGCCGTGACACGCATTACTTGGACCTGAAGAAACCGAAATAGATCAGATTTTGAGTTGGTTTGGGACTCTAACTTCCCAATTTCTATAAATATGGACCAGGCAGATGCAGAATGATCATTCAGGAGGAGGATCACATCCATAACAACTAGGACTCTAGGCATAGATCTCTTTTCTCCTCTTTTCTCTGAATTTTGTATTTTCTATTATGTTGTCAACCCAGCTTGTCATCTCCATGGCAAGACTGGAGTAGTAGTTTGTTTCTAGGGATTGGGGCTCTGCCCGAGTTTTGTAAATGTTGTTGATTTGATGTAAAATCATTGTTGATTTCGTTATTGTTTTAGATCTGATTTCTAGTGTGTTAATCACTCGTAAATTCGACAACCGCTTATTTGCGTGACGTAGACGTTCTAAGGAGGAACCTAGCGGTGAACTTAGGATTTCTAGGGTGTTTCACTCGTAAAATTCGGCGGCCACTGGTTTGTGAGATGTGGATGATCCAAGGAGGAACCTAGCGGTGAACTTAGGTTATTTGCATGACTGAGACATTCTAAGGAGGAACCTAGCGGTGAACTTAGGTGTCGGACCTATAGAAGTCAGACTTGGGACTGAAATCACGAGAGTTAGAAGCCGTCCCTCGAGGAGCAACGAGTTGTCACGGAACGCAAAGGGTCCAATCTGGGATCGACTGCCACGAGAGTAGGGGTCGGGTCAATTGGGCACGGCTTTTGTAACCCGAGAGGGAGCTTAAGCTATTAGAGGATAAACTCGCCTTCAAGGCAATTTCGGTAATCAACAAAGGTAAATCAGATTAGCAACATAAACAGCCTCAAAGGTAACCCAAATCCCTAGGAATCCGTTTAGATCAAAACCCCAAAAACATTTATTTTCTGTTTTAATTGATTTTGTTTGTTTATCTCTCAATTCAAACCTTTTTCAAAACCCTCTACAAAGTCCAGATCTAATCGATTCGAAAACCGATTGCGATTCAGGAACACAGTCTCTGTGGGTTCGATATCTTTTATTACTTGACGGCAATCCGGTACACTTGCACGAATCGCAGAGTCGCGTCGCTCGACGAGCGTCGTCGCGCGTCGACTTACGCCACACCAGTCACCACTTCCATAGTACGAACCTTCAAACACAATTGGGTTTAAGTCAGGCAACGTCTCACCATGGTCACTCTACCAATAGTAATCAGGCATGAAGCCCTTCTCATAAAGATCGGCTACAACTCCATCCACGCTTTTGAAAGATTGACACTTGCATCTTTTGCAAGGACACCTCAAATGATCATCGCCCAGCCGTATAAATCTCTCCTGGCTAACAAAAAACTCTATAAACTCACCCACTCCAACTCTATACTCTTCCCTAAGACGTTTATTCCGATCCAACCTACGATACATCCATTTCCGATTCTCCGGAATATCCATTGCTGGCAATTAAATAGCCTGACCAATCCTACAATAACACTTATATATTACGGTGCATTCCAATAACTCCATCAATCTCGTTCTTATGACAAGGTACGAACCTATCCCATTCAAGAAGAAACCTTTACCACACTCGGCTAATAATAGTTATTCCCATATTCAAATACCTTATACTTGACAAAATTTTGGCAGCATTTCCCATCGGTCTCCAAGTACATGACTTGAGCACGGTGAGAATCACCGCGATCAAGTATGCACCAGGAGAACAAAAGGAAATGAATCAGACTGAGATTTCAACAAGTATATAAGGCATTTGAACATTGAAATTACTATTGTACGAGTGTGAAAAAGGTTTTTTCCCAAACTTCCCCACTTGGACAATTCAAGATTCAATACAATGAGCATGCGTGCCCTGAGAAGGTACGCATGCTCATTAATATTGAATCTCAAACAGGAAACTAAGGCTTTCATAACTTAATAATTAACTCTAGCAGAAAATAAAACCATTGACTTATAAGGATTGCAGCATACTTCAACAAATATATATTGAAGCATAATTCAATACAAACTTAGATAAAATATAGTAGCAAACATCCTATTGAGCTCCGCTCTCCACTAACAAGTAACACATAATTGTCAAACACATGCATAACTTCTAAATTAGAAACACAAAACAAGCATCCCGCCTTTTTGATAGGATCACATCCTATTGAGCTCTGCTCTCCACTAAGGCTATTCTAACTCATTAACCATAACAGAAGATACAAATTTAACTCTATATACAGAGCACAATTTTAGCGATAAAAACGTTAATAAGGACATAAAAATGGCAATCAAGGCATAGAATTGACACATCCATCCTATTGAGATCTGCTATCCACTAACAAACAACATATAAAGTTTGCAACCACATGCATCAATTTTAATATACCAGCACACAACCGGCATCCTATTGAGCTCAGCTCTCCACTAACAAACAACATATTCAATTGCAACCACATGCATCATTTCTAATCTACCAGCACACAACCAGAATCCTATTGAGCTCAGCTCTTCACTAACAATCAACAAATCAATTCAAAGTCTTCAAGAACCACTAGCAACAAAGAAAAAGATAGAGTATTTGACCTACCTCAACTCCAAGCAAATAGTGAAAACGAGTGACGACTAGAGCGGTTGTCAATAGACAAAGAAAATTGTAAGAAAAAATAATAACATCAACAAAGGCTCTTGTGATAAAAGTATAAACTTGGAAATCATTAACCTACTTGCACACTTGCCACTCATGAAAGTATAAGCAAAACATTTTCATTACATATCAGTACCACAGCTTGTTTAAGCCGGGCATTGTTTTAGTGGCAAAGCAATAAAAAAAAAAGGTATGTTATGTACTTCAACAACTTATATAAGTGTGCCCAAAGTGTGTTGTGTGCAGGTGGCGTGAATGGAAGGGAAGAGAGTGTGGGGAACTGATAGTGCAGGAACCCTAAACAGAGAGGTAAAATAACAGAAGTAATAAAAAGAAAAGTGGTAAAATGGAGCAATGCACATGAGACAAACCAGCATAGCATGTTCACCAATAGGACTTACCAAATCAAAAATCCTCTTAGGCAATACCAAACAATTTAGGAAGTAACAGAGAACAGAAAATCTAATTTTCAATGCTTAACATCTTCAATCATCAACAAGCAACATCACATAGATCAAAGGTTCAACCAGTATAATAATACTTGAAAATTGAGCATTTTTTAGTCAATAGTGAATACAGTTAGGTTGCATAAAATAAAAAGAATGAAAATAAAAAAAATTCACACTAGCTACATTCACAGTAGCATCACCATCTCTTTAGTTTCAGTCAAGTACATTTTCAAGTAGCTATATTCACAAATCCTATCGAGAAACAACATATAAACCCACTGATCCTATTAAAAGTTTACAGCATAAAATCATTGCACAGAGTAACTAAATTGAGCTTCTCTTGTGCTTACTTTTAAGTTGTAGCTTGTATGCTAGATGGGTAAATAATAACAGAATGTAACAAATACTGTATGACAGATAAGCCAAACAGTACACACACATATACATACAAAGTAAAACAAGAAATTGATCAAACCAGAGCATTCATATAAATAAATAAATAAATAAAAGATCATGGCTCATGGTTGTTAGGCCTTCATGTGACAACATAAAAAAATTAAGCATCATCAACCAAGCATAATCTTAAAGTAGGTTAAAAGGGTATCATATAACATATTTTGAAACAAATTGCTATTTAAGGGTATCTAACATTGCTCTTTAAAATAGTGCTACCAACATAAAAAACTTTCCAGTATCACTCTTCATTTTCGTTGTCAGGAACAATGGGCACCCACACAAAGCAATTTAAATGAACCTTACACCTATATTAAAACCCTTCAAAATTTTCACTTTCATGATACACTGCTGTTATACATATCAATTTGTTTTCAAGCAAGAATAAATATTAGGAATAATTAAATGAACCTAAGATGAAAAACAAATGATGACAGAAAAGAGATATAACAACAGATTGACACAACAAACCATATGAAGGCAACACTCCATGTTGAAAATCCAGTATTCAAACACAGTCAATGTTGCTGTCTAGATTCACAAGTTTGTTATATTCATCACAGTACCAATACAACTCATGCATTCTCTAAAAAGTGCACCCATATTACTAACATATGGTCTACTATTTACCATTACAGATTTACAGGGTAATGGATTTGTGAAAATAAAAATAAAAGAAGCAAGTTGAAATTTTTGCTCCAAAAATACAAACAAAATAGAGCCTTCAAAGAGCCAGAAAGCAGAGAGCAGAGGGAAGAGAGCAGAGAGAGGGAACTTACCGGAGGTGGTGGTGGACCGGTGGTGCACGGTGCCTCTCAGGTGGTGGTGGTGGCTCTACAGGGAGGCAAAAGAAAATTCAAAGAAAAATAAAAAAACAGAGCAATAGAGGAGAAGAGATACAAGGAGATAGAGGGAAAGGGATACCTGGGCTCGCAGTGGTGAGGGTGGGGGTGGTTGTAGTCGGACCGCAGCGACTCGCAGTTGTGGGGGGTGGGGGTAACAGAGAAGAGAGGGAGAGAAGAGGGAAAGGGAAATGGGGGGCAATGCGGGGTGGCACGTGTTGGTTCATGGTGGGGGTGGGGGTCGCTCGAGGTGGCCTCGCCGGAGGAGCTGTCGGACAAAGAGAGGAGGAGAGGAGCTGAGCAGGGAAGGGAAGAAACAAGAGGGAAAAGGAAAAATGGGGAGGAATGGGGAGGTCATGTGCGTGTTAGGGTTTTTATGATAATCGGTCTCTAACTGGGTTAATTTGAAATTTGAATTTATCAATTTAGCGACCGATTTAGTATCGGTCGCTAACACGCTCTATTTAAATTTTTTTACGCGTCGTTTAGAGACCGAATAAATATCGGTCGCAAATATAATTAAAATTTAACCGTTGCATTTAACTCGGTCGCCATTTAGGTCGCTAAAAAGTCAGCAAGTTTTGACTTTTACTTTCCTTTATTTAGCGACTGAAATAGCGACCGATAACTCTGCTACGCTCTATTTCATTCGCGATTTCGGTCACTAGTTCGGTCGTAGTATCAACTATAACAGGTTTTATGTAGATCCTACAATCGGTCGCCATTTCGGTCGCAAACAGCAACCAAAAAATTTGGTCACTATTTTCTGTCGCTAAATAACCTTTTTTTGTAGTTCTTTCTTTTTCTCATCCCCTTCTCCATTTTTTTTATTTTATTATTATTTTTTTTATTTGTTTGGAGAAGGGGAGATTTTCAACTTAAGAGAAATATTTTTTTTCTAACTTTTTATCCCACAATTTATTCTTCAAACTACCTTTTTGCCCTATTACAATACTTTAAAAGGTGTCATACCAAGCATCGTTCATTAAAATAGATCAAGGTACCAAGAAAAGTATTTTATTCTTTTAGGATCAAAATTGGCCAACTAAGGGGTAGCATTTAATCAGTCAAAGTTCAGAAGGCCAGAAAAATACCTAGTGCCTCAATCATTTTCAAATATGTTTTCAAAAAATTTTAAGTTTCAAAACAGTTTTAAGTCAAGTTCTAGAGGATACAATCCAAGAGGAATAAAACACTCGATCACAAGGAATGAGGGAGATTTAATGAGTACCCCTTTTGCTCAAAAGCTCACATTTAGTAGTTTAAAAATCAATGAGAAACCCAAATCTAAGGAACCATGTGCTAATTATTAACTATCGAAAGATTATCTCAAGCATTTTTATTCTTAGCCTATCACAAGAATACAAAAATTGGGTTCAAAAATTCACTGTCTTAATTCAATTGGCACAAAGTTTTTCACAATTGGAGGCATACCCTAAGCAAAGGGCAATCTAATCATGTGATATATGCAAAACAAATCCCTAAATGAATGCAACATGCAAGAATGCAAAAATAATACCCTTACCCTAAGCTTAAAAACTTACATTGTCCCCAATATAAATAATTAAGTCGTAGGGAGGATAAAATAAAATAAAAAAAGAAACAAAAATAACTCACTGAGGTGGTGGGTGCTGGCTCAGATGCCAGTCATAGAGATGCTGGATCATGGCTCTCTGCTCACGCTGCTCCTACATGATGCGCTCCTGGTTCGCTAAGATAGTGTCAAAGGTGGATGCGAACCACGCATAGGGATCATCGGACGACGTACCTGCATAGGAAGAAGATGGGTGCCCAGACGGCCTAGCCTGCGGTGGCGGGCGTAAAGGCCTTTGTATCCTAATCGGCTGGGGCTCCTCTCCCACCGGCACTTTCCAATTCGCCAGATTTGTCACATCCAAAAGTACGGGGTTAGGGAGAGGAATTGGGTGCCTACGCCTTAGGTGTTTCAGGCAGTACATATCATCCTCCTGGATGATCATCCCCATGGCCTCACAAGCCTGCAAGGTGATACGGGTCCGTCCAGGGGCGACCTCAAAACCATCTAGATCAAAGTTGAAGTGATGGCATATTGTGGTGATCAAGCCACCAATGACAATAGTGCCACTCGAATTCTTAGCGACCTTTAAGAGGTGCCTAGCCAAAAATGACCCTGTGTCCACGTTGCTCTCAGGGTGGAGCATGGCCCATAGTATAAAGATCTCGTCCTGGCGGACGGATCCATCACTCTCACCATGGCCAAACAGGGTATTGGCTATGACCCTATGCATATATCTGATAATTGGGTTAACAAAGGCTATGGACTTGGATGTCCGAGGTCAAAACTCCTACCTTCATAGTCAATTATCGACCAGAAACTATGTGCACTAAACCCTAAGGGGTATCTTCTGTCACCCCCTACTGGTAAACCAAAAATCTCATTAAATTCAGCTAGGATTAGTACGAAGTCCTAGTTGAAGAGCCGGAATTTGATCCGTCCCTCTTGGCAATGCGGCCCTTGGAGAATTTCTGCGTTCAGAGAGCTTAAGAACTCCAGAGTAGGGCCAACAAATGCAGGGTATCTAGTGCGAGCAAACTCGCTCCACCCTATGTTTTCTAACATCCAATTGATGTCAACAGTCAGGTCTAGGGTGTCTATACAAGCATCATCAAGATATTTCGTTTGGACTATCTTCCTATTTTTCAAAGCATTGAATCTATCTTGTTGAGCATTATCCTTGAAAATAATCCCATACCCATGTTCATCAGTCTCAGAGTTAGAGGAGTCAGAGTCAGAGAGTGCGAGGGCGTGAGGCTTCAATTGCCCTTTGACGTTTGCTTGCCATGATCTCAGAGCACCAAAATCCACAGTCCCCTTCTTCACTGTTTCTGATATTCGTATTTTCTTGGGGTTAGGGTTTCAAAATTGGGACTTTTTGATTTTACCCAAAATTGAAGGATTTGACTAGTGGGTTTTGTTGGGTTAGGTCTAGGGAGCAAGGTAGTACAGTTGGTTGGGCGTGGGTGCAATGGAGAGGTGAGTTTTCAAGCTTTTTGGGTGAATGGTTGTGGTGGAGGTTGTGAGAGGAAGAAGAAGAAGATGAGTGGATGAAGAGGAAGATGGTGGGTTTGGGTTGAGGGGGAAGGTGCGTTGATGATTGTGAGATGAAGGAATGGAGGAGTTGGAAGGAAGGGGGGAGCTTGGTGGCTATGGAGGTGGAGAGAAAGTGGAGAAGATGAAGGGAGTTAGGGGTGTGTTTGACCAGAGGGGAGGACGCGTTTTTAAAAAAAAAACCTGAGTTAAAACGGTGTCACGGTCGTGACCCACATCACGAGCAGGCCGTGACGCATTCTGTGTCTGGAAAATCATTCCTCACGGGCGTGATGCATATCACGGCTGGCCCGTGATGGAATCTGTCCTGCTTCAGCTACCTATCACGGCCGTGACCACTATCACGGCCTGGCCGTGATCCTTCCTGACCCTTCTTGGTCTTCACATCACGGCCGTGACATACATCACGGCTAGGCCGTGATGGATTCTGATCTTCTGGGGCCTTTTTGTCATGCCCGTGAAGGAAATCACAGCTAGGCCGTGATGGGTTCTGACTTTTAGCTGTTGGTTCATCACGGCCGTGACCACCATCACGACCTGGGCGTGATCGTTTCTGACTTTCTTTTCCATCCCCTTTTCACTCTTCATGACTTCTTGACCTGAAAACACTTGACAAATCCATTAATTGATGATCTCTCTTCTCTAATTCTTCTAAATTATTAAAAAAAACAAAATTCAAAAACAAACTAAGAAGGGAAAGAAAGCTTGGGTTGCCTCCCAAGAAGCTCTTATTTACGGTCCTAAGCTTGACCATAGTCCTTTCAATCCGTTGATGTTGGATCGAGGAGGGAAATCGCAACCTCCTGTTCAAGAGGATGTTCTCCAAGGTAGTGTTTCAGTCTCTGTCCATTGACCTTGAGTGTTCCACGTTCCTGGCTCTAAACCTCGACGGCACCATACGGAAATACTTTCATTACTTTAAATGGTCCGGACCATCTAGACTTGAGCTTTCCCGAGAATAATCGCAACCTCGAGTTGTAGAGTAGCACCAGTTCTCCTTAATGGAATTCTCTACGAAGGATATGCTTATCGTGCCACTTCTTTGTTCTCTCCTTGTAACATCGTGCGGACTCATAAGCATCCAATCTTAGCTCATCAAGTTCCTGAAGTTGAAGGATTCTCTTTTCCCCAACGACTTTTATATCAAAGTTTAGCATCTTAATAGCCCACAAAGCCTTATGCTCAAGCTCGACTGGTAAGTGACATGGATTACTGTAAATAAGTCTAAAGGGTGTCATCCCGATAGGAGTCTTGTAAGTCGTACGGTAAGCCCAAAGAGAATCATCAAGCTTTAAGGACCAATCCTTTCTCGAACCTGAAACAGTCTTTTCCAGAATGCTCTTTATATCTCGATTAGAAACCTCGACTTGCCCACTTGTCTGAGGGTGGTAAGGTGTAGCAACCCTATGAGTGACTCCATATTTGAGGAGGAGTTTTTCAAATTGTTTTTCAGTGAAGTGCGATCCTCCATCACTAATGACTGCCCTTGGAATTCCAAACCTTGGAAAAATCACCTTCTTGAATAGTTTGATTACGGTTTTTGCATCACTTGTTGGGGAAGGAATGGCTTCCACCCATTTAGAGACGTAATCAACGGCTACAAGAATGAACTTATTATTGCAAGAGGAAGGAAAGGGTCCCACGTAGTCAATTCCCCAAACATCAAATATCTCCACTTCTAGCATAGTGTTGAGTGGCATTTCATGCTTCTTAGAGATGTTCCCCGTTCTTTGACATGGATCACAAGCAAGCACAAATATTTGGGCATCTCTGAAAATATGAGGCCAATAGAAACCGGCTTGAAGTACCTTTGCTGCTGTCTTTGAGGCACTATCATGTCCTCCGTAAGATGAGGAATGACAGCAACTCAGGATACTTGGAACCTCGACTTCAGATTACACCTTCTGTAAATGCTATCCGTACACCTGCGGAAAATGTAAGGCTCATCCCACACGTAGTTCTTGAGAGCGGAAAAAAACTTCTTCTTTTGTTGATAATTGAACTCCGTTGGTAGAATCCCACATACAAAATAGTTCACAAAGTCCGCATACCATGGAGCATTCTCTCCCAAAATGGCGAACAGTTGCTCATTGGGGAAAGAATCATCTATCGGCAAGTTGTCCTTCTCATGTTCCGATGGTTCGAGTCTGGATAAGTGGTCCGCGACCAAGTTCTCCGTCCCTTTCCGGTCCCGAATATCCAAGTCAAATTCTTGCAGAAGGAGAATCCATCGGATGAGTCTTGGCTTTGCTTCCTTCTTAGTCATGAGGTGCTTTAGTGCGGAGTGGTCCGTGTACACTATGACTTTAAACCCCACAAGGTATGATCTGAATTTCTCAAATACAAAGACAACCGCAAGCAACTCTTTCTCAATTGTGGCATAAATTGCTTGAGCTCCATCTAGAGTTTTGCTTGCATAGTATATTGCAGGGACCTTCTTGTCTATCCTTTGTCCCAACACTGCTCCCACGGCGTAGTCACTAGCATCACACATTACTTCAAATGGCTCATTCCAATCCGGTGTTTGCAAAATGGGAGCCGTGGTCAAAGCTTCCTTCAACCTGTAAAATGCACTCAAACATTCCTCATTAAAATCAAATGGGACATCTTTCATTAATAGGTTAGATAAGGGTTTAGAAATTTTTGAAAAATCTTTGATGAAACGCCGGTAAAACCCGACGTGTCCCAAGAAACTTCTAACTCCTTTCACATTTACCGGTGGGGGAAATTTTCAATAACCTCTATTTTGGCCCTATCCACCTCAATACCTCTACCAGAAATCAAGTGCCTAAGTACTATACCTTCTTTTACCATAAAATGGCATTTCTCCCAATTCAATACCAAATTGGTTTCTTCACATTGCTGCAAAATCTTAGACAAATTTGTTAAACAATCATCGAAGGTAGTTTCATATACAGAAAAATCATCCATAAAAACCTCCATGATGTTTTCAATAAATTCAGAAAAAATTGCAGTCATGCATCTTTGAAAAGTAGCCGGTGCATTACATAGACCAAAAGGCATTCTTCTATAGGCAAAAGTACCATAGGGACAAGTAAACGTGGTCTATTCTTGATCACTAGGATGTATGAGAATTTGATGAAAACCGGAATATCCATCCAAGTAACAAAAGTATGAATGCCTAGCTAACCTTTCAATCATTTGATCAATAAATGGGAGAGGGAAGTGATCTTTCCTTGTTGCCTTTTTCAGCTTCCTATAATTGATGCACATTCTCCAACCGGTTACCGTCCTAGTAGGTATTAGTTCATTATTTTCATTTTGAATAACAGTCATCCCTCCTTTTTTAGGAACCACATGCACCAGACTAACCCATTCACTATCGGAGATTGGATAAATAACCCCCGCATCTAACAACTTAAGCACTTCTTTCTTAACCACTTCTTTCATATTAGGGTTCAACCTACGTTGATGCTCAATGGATGGTTTATGTTCATCTTCCATTAAAATGCGGTGCATGCAAAAAGAAGGATTCATGCCTTTAATATCATCAATTGTATATCCTATCACTTTTCTATGCATTCTAAGCTCCCTAAGCAGTTTCTCAGTTTCCAACTCATTCAAGCTAGCATTCACAATTACCGAATAGGAAGAGTTAGGACCAAGAAATTCATACCTCAATGTGGAAGGAAGAGGTTTTAGTTCTACCTTAGGGGCTTCTTCATCTCTCAAATCCTTATTCTTTGATGTCAACTCAAGTTTCTCTTTATTTGTTTTGTTCGGAGAAATTTCTGGACTAGCTTCCAGAAAGTGGGCATAATTCCTCACTTCTCCTCCATGAGCATTTAAGTCTCCACCAATCAAACACATTTCTAATGGGTCATCAACACAAGCTTGTGTGGATTCTTCTTTCACCACTTGGTGCATTAAGTCAACCCTGCAACAAGAATCTTCAAAAGAATGGTGTTTAATAGATTTAGCTAAATCAAATTCAACTTTATCATCACCCACAATTAAAGTCAATTTCCCATTTTTAACATCAATAATGGCTCCTGCGGTAGCCAAGAAAGGCCTACCAAGAATAATGGGGATTTGGGAATCCTCTTCCATTTCAAGTACCACAAAATCCGCCGGAATAAAAATTTACCCACTCTAATAGGAACATCCTCCAAGATGCCTACATAGAATTTGACGGACAGATCCGCCAATTGAAGGGAGATTGTTGTGGGTTTTAGTTCACCCATCTCCAACTTCTTGCAAACAGAGAGGGGCATAAGACTAACACTAGCCCCCCAAATCACAAAGAGCTTTATCAAAACTAGTGTTACCAATTAAGCAAGTAACAGAGAAACTACCTGGATCTTTCAATTTAGGAGGCAATTTATTTTGAATTAAAGAACTGCACTCCTCGGTTAAAGCCACTGTTTCATAGTCCTCTAGCTTTCTCTTATTTGACAAGATATCCTTAAGAAATTTAGCATATGTCGGAATTTGTTGTAATGCCTCAGTGAAGGGTACATTAATGTACAATTTCTTAAGGACCTCTAGAAATTTTCCAAATTGCTTATCTAACTTGGCCTTAGCCAACCTTTGAGGAAAAGGTATCGAAGGTTGGTAAGGTGGTGGAGGGACATACTTAGACACTTTTTCACGAGGCTCTTCATCTCCTAAGGGTTGTGTCTTAGTAGGTTCCTCCTCCTCAGCTACACTCTTGTTATCACTCTCCCCTTTAGCCTCGGGATTCTCAAGTTTCTTACCACTCCTTAGATTTACAGCTTTACGCTGTTCATTATTTGGGTTCACCTCAGGTTGTCCAGGAAACTTGCCCGGTTGCCTCATTGAATTTCCCGCTTGTTGGGCAATTTGAGTTTCTAACATCTTGTTATGGATGGCTAAGTTATCTACCTTAGATGTTAATTCTTTTATTGCCTCATTAACTGCCCTACGTTGTTGCCTAAATTCTTCATTCTGCTTAGTTTGAGTAGCAACAAAATTTTTCATAAGAGACTCGAGTTTAGATTTTTGTACCTGAGGATACCCCGATGCGGGTTTCCTATTACCTTGCCCTTCTTGGAATTCGTGGTTCAACGTATTGTTGTAGTTCCCGTAGGAAAGATAAGGATTATTCTTCCTCTGGTTGTAGGGATTTGGGGGAGCATAATTTGGTAGCTTCGGGTTCGTGTCATAGAAATTGTGACAAGAGTTCACTTGTTCCCACGAAGCACCGGACTTAGGAGCGATACCATGTGGGCACTCCATTATGTCATGTCCCTGCATTCCACAAATCTCACAAACAACATTAGTAGCACCGATTGAACTCACATGAGCCTTTTCAAGCTTATCAAAGCGTTTATTCAGTGAGTCAAATTTAGACATAATCAAATCGGTACTATTCATTTCGAACTTAAACCCCGGAAAGCTTTTTCGGGTTATTACCTCTTTCCGAACCCCATTGGTGATAGTTGGTGGCCACGTTTTCAATGATGTTGAATGATTCAGTCAGAGGTCTGTTCATAAAGGCTCCACCAGCTGTGGAGTCGAGTGACACCTTTGATGAATAACCCAATCCGTTGTAGAAGGTATGCACTAACAACCACCTCTCGAGTCCATGATGTGGGCAAGACTCTAGGGGTGCGTTTGATTTGAAAAAATTCAGGGGACTGGACAGCACAAAAATTTTTGTGCCTTGTTTGATTTGAAAAGTGGTCAGGGGACAGGACAAAAAAGGTGGTGAGGGATCGGACAAAAACCCAAAATTTTGTCCCCCACCAAACCATGGGACAAAAAGTTGTCCCATGGACAGACTAACAAAAGACAAAATTATTCTTACATCTCTCTCCTCTCTTCTCTCTCTCCCTCTCTCTCTCATCTCTCTCTCTCCCCCTCTCTCATCTCTATCTCTCTCTCCTATTTCTTTCCTCTCTCTCATCTCCCTCCCTATCTCTCCTCTCTCTTTCTCCCTCCCTCTCTCTCTCCTCTCTCTCTCCCTCCCTCCCTCCCTCTCTCCTCTCTCTCCACTCTCTCTCTCCTCTATATCTCTTTCTCTCTCCTCTCTGTCCTCTCTCTCTACATAATTATACAAAATTATATATTGTATATTTATATATTAAATAATATATATTATAAAGGTTATTCCGTTAAATTTAATATTATTTTGTTTGTGTTGTCCATTATCCATCAAACAATGTACAAGACAAAAAATTTTCCTGTAACTCAAGGATTTGTCCTGTGTTGTCTTGTCTGTCATGTGTTGTCCAGATACATTTTGCAAATCAAACGCACCCTAGTAATCCCTTGTAACGATCCCAAGCTTCGGATAAACATTCTCCGTCCTTTTGGAAGAAGCCGGTGATCCGAGTCCGCAGGTAAGCAGTCTTGGATGGAGGGAAGAATTTCTCCAAGAATGCTTGCTCTAGTTGGTCCCAAGTTGACAACGTATTAGCGGACACTTGGTTCAACCAAGCTTTCGCCTTTCCGGTCAGAGAGGAGGGGAATAACCTCAAGCGTATAGCATCGATCGGGGCACCTTGAATCCTTATTACATCGGTGAATTCCAATAATGTCTCCACATGATAAGTCGGGTCCTCCGAGGGTAATCCTCCAAACTGATGTTGCCTAATCATGCTAATTAACTGAGGCAATATAGTGTAGTTCTCCGCCTCAATTTCTGGTCTAGCAATCCCAGTTCTCAAACCCCTAGCATTTGGGGCTGCGTAGTCCTTCAGTGGTTTGGTATCTGGTAGATTCACCATGAGTGGAATGGGAATCAACCTCTCTCTCTCTCTTTATAGTCTCTACGTCTATGAAAGGTCATTTTGATCTCGGGGTCGACTTCAATAAGGTTTCCAAGACTTAGGGAGCTTTGCATAAAAGAGAAAAATACCTATGGTAGAGAGAGATAGATATTCTAAAAAAAAGGAAAAAAGAAATAAACAATAAAAAAAATGTCCAGAAAAATCAATTAAAAATTAAAATGAAATTCAAGAAAACACAGTCCCCGGCAACGGCGCCAAAAACTTGATGTGAGCCCGGCAAGTGTACCGGATTCGTCGTTAAGCAATAAAAAGAGATCGAACCACAGAGACCGTGATCTTAAATAACAATTAGTTATTAAATTGATTTCACTGAAATGAAATAAGATTTGGTTTTTGAAATCGGAATCAAGTAACAATCAAATTTAATATTGCAATTAAACAAAATAGGAAAGCAATTCAAGTAGGGGTTTTTCAAATTCAAAAGGGATTCCCAGGAATTGGGATACCAGAAAACTGTTTATGTTACTGAATCGACTACTCTCCTTGTTAATTACCAAAATTTACTTGAAGGCGAATTTATCCTAAATTAGTTAATGCTCCCTCTCGGGTTACAATTGAATTTAAATCGGACCCTTTAAGTTTTGTGACAATTCGTGAACCCTCGAAGGACTGCTTCTAACTCTCGTGATTTAAGTCCTAATTTTGATTCCTATAGATCCGATACCTAAGTTCACCGCTAAGTTCGTCCTTAGTGTATCTACGACACGCAAATAAGTGGCCATCGAATTTACGAGTAATTAAAATGATAGGGATCAGATAGAAAACAAAATCGGAATTAACAAGAAATCAAACATCAATTCATCACCATAAACAAGTCTTGGGCATAGCCCCAATTCCTAGAAACAAGACTACTACTCAAGCATTGCCATGATTGTAGCAAGCTTGATTAAAAATAACATAAACAGAAAATCCTAAAAGAGAGAAGAGATGGAGAAGAAGAATCCTAATTTTCCCTAAGGTTTGCAGTCCCAAAAGTGCCCAGTTTCGAGCCCTAGAGGGCTATTTATAATATGGGGTAACTTGAATCCCAAGCCAATACAAAAACCAGATCAAATCAGTTTCTAATGATCAATAGATTGCGCGTCACGGCCGTGATGGCCATCACGGCCTGGCCGTGATGGATTCTTCCTTGAAGGTTTCCTCACTGATTGTCTGTCACGGTCGTGACCACCATCACGACCTAACCGTGATCAATTCTACCTATGAGGGTCTGGCTTAGTTGACATGTCACGGCCATGATGGGCATCACGGCCTAGCTGTGATCAGCTCTGACTTTTCCATTCTTCCTTTTCAGCTCCACTTGATCATGACAGTGATGGCCATCACGGCTAGGCCGTGATCAGCTCTGTTTGCCTCATTTTCTTGCCTTCCAAGCTCCATCTTCATGCCAGCTTCAATACAACTGATCCTGAGCAATTTAATCTTCGATTCATGCACACAAGCACCACAAAACCACCTTACTCGTTCCCAGGTAAAAACTAACAAATAATCAAATAAAATACACCTAAACTATATGAAAATGCATGCAAAATGTCATGCAAATACGAGGTGAAATCACACTCATCAGTTACGACCAGAGAACCTATAAATACGTGTTTCAACTTTTGGAAATGGATCTTGGGCTCATTTTTCATATTTTCTCACCTCGGTTCATCACTTTCTCTTTGGAGTCTTTGGAGATTCAAGCTTGGGAACAAGAATTGAAGCTTCCATGGCTTCATCCACTCACATCTACTCAAGTTCTTCATTCTCATCCCTTTCTATTATGAGTAGTTAGATCTCTTAGGTTAGGTTAGGATGATTTTAACTGGAGTTTGATGTAATTGACTTTGATTTCTGATTTCAATTCTATTACATTCAACTTGAGTAATTGCTTCTATGTTTAATACTTTTCTTGGATTGATCAACCTTGACATGATGTTAGATTCAATTTCACAATTGGAAAATTGGTTATTGGATTGGAATTGAAGTAGATTACCATTAGAATGTTGATTCTAGGAATAGAAGTCTATTGCAATGCATTCTTATGAATCTCATGCTTAATATTTGTGCTAATTCTTGAATCACCTAAGGAATTAGGGTTCTTAGTTCGTACAAAAGGATTATCACCTAAGGGATTAGGGATAAATCTAGGTTAGTGATTTGAATGTCAATTGTATGGAATGAATTAAAGTTAGGATTAAATAAGGTTACGTCAAGTGAAGATTGAATGATTCTGATGCCTAATCGCTTTTACCTATATTGAATTCATTCTTTAATTGATATTGTTTCATTCATTGTTGTGACAACTCTTAAATACAAAAATTCATTAATCTATTGGAACTATGAAATTCATTTGTTCAAATATCAATTGTTTAAGCTACGTTGATAATTGATCACAATCCTCGTTTGGTAACGATACCCTACGCTCACTCTATTACTTGTCGCGATTTGGTACACTTGCCGTTATGTTGATATATATGTTTCTTATTCCCCTTCTTTTGTTGTTGCCTTGCATGTACCCATTTTTGTGTTATGCAGAGGACGGTGAGCAGCGTGCTGAGGAGTGACTCTGAGGAGCCGCTTCTTGAAGTTTAGTTTATGTTTAGTTTAGTTGTTATCCGAGTTTTTTTATCGGATCGGCTATACCAGCTCTGTAATATGACATCGGGGTTGGGTTATATGTTTTGTTTATGTTTTGTTATCCTTTAAACATGTTTTATTTCTGCGTTGAGACCTTGTTACATACAATGTGGTATCCTTTACCCGTTGGTTTTCTTTTGTAATAAATGATATGTATGTGGTTATATAATTCTGAAAAACTAAATTAATTCCTTCTATGTTATCGCTTTATAAATACATGCGGGGTAGAAGGTGTCACATTTAGTGGTATCAGAGCAATTCGGCCATGTCCGGACGTGGTATGAGTCTGTTGCGAGTCTTCTGTGTATTTTGTTTGGATTATCTATATTAATTATAGATAATGATGTTTTAGTGTTAAGAACCCTTAGTTCTTCCTGCTTGGTTGGAGTCTCCGATTCCAAGGACTTAACCCAAGGTATGTGCCTAATTGGTGAAAGTTTAACCAATCAAGGTGATAGAAATTTCGATGACGAAATTTTTATAAGGGGGGTGGAATTGTAACACCTTGTTTTTCGTAAATAAGCTTAGTTCTTTAATATATGTTATATATTTTTTTTTATGCTTTTTATGTTTGTTTTAGATGCCTAAGTTTATGTTTGAGGAAGTTTAGCCTTAGAAAGGTTCAATCCTTTTAGAGTCCTAGTAATATGTTTCACCGTTTTGGCCATATCTTGAGTTTTAGATGTCCGATTGATGTGATCTTTGTGGTGTTGGAAAGCTAAGATAATTATCTACAAGTCTTATTTTATGTGTTTTGATCAATTCGGTCTTTTAGATGGTCTAGCAGGGTAATCTTTGACGCCTCGTGCTTAGGAATTGAGCACGGCGGTGCTCAACGGAGAGCATGGCCGTGCTCAGGTCTCGGAATCTATAAATAGAGCAGTTCCATGAGGGTTACGACTCAAACCCTATTTTTGGCACTTTGGGAAATCCTAGTGCGATAGAAACCTATTCCCTTTCCCTTCCCTTGAACCCCTTGAAGTTCTTAGAGTTTGTGAGTCCGTTTGGGAGAGAAGTTATGCGTGTTAGCAACGTTTAAGGTAACGTAGTTATCCCTCCTTAATCCCATTTTCCCTTATTTTATATTTTATTGGTTGTTCCCTTCTTGTTTGACCAAGGCTTGAGGAACCCGTCGAGCCGCTCAAGGGAATGCGTCTAGTTTGGCCGCGTCGTCGTTGTTTGAGAATCTTCATATCAGGTATGGGGAGAAGGAATAATATTGACATGTAGGTGTTGGGGGTAGCGTAAGATGAAGGGTTAACCCATGACCCTGTCATATGTTGTTGTCTATTTGATTTTAATTGATGTATGTATGATATGATTATAATGTTAATGTTAATGGCATGCTTTAATTGTTATACTGTTTTATGTTAATTATTGATGATGTATGATGGATGGTATTGGTATGCCCAATTGAGTATGATGTTTAATGATTCCATGATTGTCTATGATGATGATGATGATCCTATTATGATGATGATGTTGTTATGATTATGAGAATGTTGTTATGAAAATGATGATGATGTGGTGCTCCGTTTGAGTGGTGATTGTTGGGTATGTTAATGCCAACAATGACGTTAATAAGACTATAACCAATTAATAGGGCTTATTAATGATGTTAAGATGTTAAAATACGTTAACAATGATAATAAGATTTAAGGGATGTTTTCCCAGTTGTTCATAAGACATGAATATAGTGTGAGATGTAACGTTATGTTCATAGGGCTTAGTTAAAGACCCTAGGATTGATTAGTGAGTGTTCTAAGAACATTAATAATGAAGCTGTGATTAAGGGATTAATTCCCTGTGACGATAAGACATGAATATTAATGAAGAACAGTTAATATTAATGAAGCTGGTGTTCGATGGATTAGTTAAAAACCAATAGGTTGAATCTGTGATCTGTCCCAAGGATTTGGGAAAGGGTTTCTGACCCTTTCTGTCCAGATCAGTATGGTCATGCTCCACCGAGCACGATCGTGCTTAACATGGAGCGTGCCCATGCTCCAATTTGAAATCCAGAGTAGGGCGTGCAAGTGAGCATGCCTGTGCTCAGCAGGCAGCACGACCGTGCTTGCCTGTAGGTCCAGTACGCCCATGCTGAGGGTGAGCACGCCCGTGCCCACCTGACCTCTACAGAACCAGAATGCTGAAAATAAGGGTTCTACCACAAAGTATCCAATTAATGAAAGAAGACACCAAACGAAGAAAATATGAGTTAGATAACTTAAAGACATTGTTCTATACCCTGGTAGCTGAGTGACCAAGGGGGCCTTGATGCTTAATGGTCAAGGTGTTGAGCTCTGTACCTAATCAGTCGGAGTGTTAATAATTAAAGTGGAAAGATGATGTTTTGTACCTTGGTAGCCTAACGTTTGCTCCAAGGGGACCTCGATAGTCGAGTGGTCGAGGTGTTGAGCTCTGGTGCTTTTTGGCCAGAGTGTTGTTGTTTTGTACCTTGGTAGCCGAGTGGCCAAGGGGGCCTTGATACATAATGTCAAGGTGTTTTTAAAAGATATTAGACCTTGGTAGCCGAGTGGCCAAAGGGGCCTTGATGCATAATAGTCAAGGTATTGAGCTCTGGTGCTTTTTGGCCAGAGTGTAAGTGAAAAGATTATGTGATAAAAGATTAAAGACTAAATATGAAATATCACGTTGATGATGATGATGAACTTGGGTAGCCAAGTGACCCAAGCGGAAGAGGTGATTGTTGGTTGTGCGTTGTGTTGCTCACTCATGCATTGGAGTAGTGGAGTAGCGTTGCATCGTGATAATTCGCTAATTTATCAAGTAATTATGTCTTTCTTGGGTGGATTTTACTCCCAATTGCATGTTTTTATCCTTGTTTTGTCCCCATTTTTAGTTAGTTGAGTCTTTGTTAGTTGTTGTGAGTATTTTTAATAATTCTTGTAGTTAAGGTTAATTTTTAGTTGTTTTGCTCCCTTTTTATTGTAATCTAACTTAGGTATGTTTTCTCATCATTTTAGGATTCAATAATGGTGGAAAAGCTTGAGGAGAAGTGAAATTGATCAAGGAAGTGGAGCTTATGTGAGAATGAAAGAGTGTGGCAAGAGAATTTTGTGAAGGCAAGCATCAGCCAAGCTGGAGTTGGACGCCAGAAATCCTGCGCTCAGCGCCAGCAGGTCGCATAAAATTGGTTTGTGTAGCTGGCGCTCCATGCCAGAAATCCTGCGCTCAACACTGGCGAATTTCCTGATAGGGTATTTAAACCCTCATTTCTCATTTTAGAAGGACCCATCAACAGCTACACATGAAATTCACTCATTCTAACCCTAATTTGGCAATTTCTTGGAGTTGAAGAGGAGAAGGAGGAGGAATCCTTCATCATCTACCTTCTACTTCATGGAGTTCTATCCCTTTTGTCTTCTCTTTTCCTCTTTTCTAGGGTTTAGCATGTCTAGCTAAATTCCTCTTAGCTAGGGAGATGATGTAGTTCATTTATGTTGATGTTTTGTTAACTCTCTACTTTATTCTATGAACTCTTGGTTGTTGATGTATTAGCTACTATTTCTAATGACATCTGAATTCTTAGCTACCATTCTTGTGTTTTAGGGATTCATTGATATGCTAGGAATAGTGATTGATGATGTTTGCCTCTTGTAATTAATATCATTAGTTGAGTAATCTAGGAATTGGTTATTTGATTAGTGTGGTTTGTCAAACAATTTCATGGAGCTTAATCATTGGCTTAATTAATTAGACCTAAGGAATTATGGTAATTAGTGAAGCTTGATTGAATTAATCACCTAAGGAATTAGGGGTTAGATAACTTAGGGAATTGGACCTTCAACCAATCAATAGGCATTACGATAATTAGGGTTTTAGCAATTCAAAGGATTCCTTGTCTAAGAGGAACCCGAATGCATAATTGGACGAAATCGGATCCCTAACGCCTTTTATCTTGTTTATCTCTCTTTTCCAAGTTGTTGTTGATCATTAATTGAGAAAATACCAAAAACATTTTACTTTTGTTGGTTTTGTTGCATGTTAATTGAGCTCCCTTCCTTCCAAACGATCGCTAAATAGTAGTTCAATTTGAGAAGTGGTACTTGTCCACGATCCCTAAGAACGATATCCGGTCTCACCACCGTATTACTTGTTAGTGACTAGGTATACTTGCCGAAATCGTCATCAAGTTTTTTTGCGCCGTTGCCGGGGATCGGTGTGCCAATATCATGAGTACCAAAGGGAACTCCTAATTTTGACACTTTTCTTTTCTTTTCCATTTTTGTTTTTGTTTTCTTTGTGTTTCTCTTAGAAGTTGCGTAATTGTCTACTATGAAGCTTAACTTGTACTTGCTCTATTTGGTGTTGTTCTACTCTGTTGTTCTACTCTGTTTGTTTCCCTGTTTGATTGAAACTATGACTAATAATGATTATAAAATGCCTAGTTCTCGATCATTGGCCAAGAGAGGTGTTTTGGAGCTTGATGATTATAATGCTCTTAAGACACAAATGACTGCTCTTACCAAGTAATTGGGGTCCATTCAACTACAAATTTCTCAATTACAAGCGGCCCAAGTTCAAGCCACCTCGGAATGTGACTTTTGTGGAGGTAATCATGCTAATGGCAATTTTGAAATTAGTGTGGTTGGAGGCGCGGGGCAAGAAGAAGTGAACTACATGGGAAACCAAGGGCCCAAGCATGATCCTTTCTCTAACACCTACAATCCGAGGTGGTGTAGTCATCCTAAATTTGGTTGGATACAAGGGCAAAGCTCAAATTCTCAAGCAAAGCTGCCTCAAGAAAATTCAAGCAATTTGGAGAATATTATAGCCCAATTCATGCAAGCCACTCAAGCTAATTTTAAGGGCCAAGAATCAATGATGAAGAATCAAGAGACAATAATAAAGAATCAAGATGCTTCCATCAAGAATTTAGAGCACCAAATCGGCCAATTGGCAAAGCAAATGATGGAGAGAACTTAAGGCTCATTTCTGGCCGACACCGAATCCAGTCCTAAAGGAAAAGAGCAATGTATGGCTATAACAACTAGGAGCGGTAAGGTGATTAGTCCAAAGGTAAATAGTTCAAAAGACCAAGAGGATGAAAAGAAGAGTGAAAATGATGAGAAGAATAATAAACTTGTTGAAGGCATTGTTAAGATTGTTCGGATGACGAGATTGAGCCTAGGAAGGTTGGATTATCTTCCCCCACCCTTATCCAACCCATTTTGGATGAGAAACAAAAATTAGTAGATGAGGAGTGGGCGAGAAAAAAGACAAAGAAAGAAATATTGAGAGATGCAGACAAATCACCTGAATCATGGCTAAAACTTCCCTACCCTCAAAGATTTCAGAAGCAAAATGAAGAAAATAAGTTCAACCGATTCTTGGATGTTTTTCGAAAGCTCCACATAAACATCCCATTTGTGGAGGCACTTGAGCAAATGTCTTCGTATGCGAAGTACATGAAACAAATACTCTCCAAGAGGATGAAATGGAAACAAGATGGGAAGATAGCACTTACTGAAGAGTGCAGTTCAATTTTGAAGAAAAAATCCCTCCAAAGCTTAAGGATCCGGGAAGCTTCACCGTTTCACGCTTAATTGGGTCCAAATATTCCGGAAAGGCCTTATGTGACTTAGGTGCAAGTGTCAACCTCATGCCTCTATCCATTTACAAGCAATTGGGGTTGGGAGAACCTAAACCAACCAACCTTTTCTTGCAATTTATCGATCGTTCATTGGTTCATCCATGGGGTTTGGTTGAAGATGTAACACCACCGATTTTTCTATTTCTTAATAATATGTGCTTATGTGTGTATATGCATGTTTAGTATATTTAAAATTTAAAATTGAGAAATTTCTTTAATAAACCTAAATTACTTTCATAACTTATTTTATAGTAGGAAGCTACTATATAAATTTTGGTTGAAATCACAAACGAAAACGATTTGTGTTTTCGCTGTCAGTAAAACTTTATTGATCCTGAAAATGAATTTCGATTAGTAAAATAAAATTTTTATTTTTCCTAACTCAATTATAAGCATTTCCATAATTTTAGAAATTTTCTTTTAATATAAAAATTTTTCGGGTGGAAAATTTACGAAAGAAAACACGATCGGTTTTCACCGACGGGAAATAAATGGAACCGAGATGAGCAAAATTTACCAAAATAAGATTTGGTAAGATTTGAAAAGATGTGATTTTGTGAATAGTGATCCCACTAATTTCCTAACATCATTACCTTACACATAATCTTTTTTTTTTTCATTTTTACAAGTAACCATTATTTATTTAAAACCAACATTTATTTTAACAAAATAATTTAAAAAGGATTAGGTTCATATTTTGAGAGACTTGATGTGAAAACAACTTGATTGATTTGATATGAATAGTACTTTTATTGATTGCATGCCATCATTTTATTCATAAGTACAAGTAACCCATTATTTTAATAAATATCATGTTTTAATTTATAAAAAAAAAATATATTAAAATCTCATTCCCTCAATTTCTGATCATCAGAACCCGTCCCCCCTTCTCTATAAAAACCTTCTTCTTTCACCTTTTACCACTTTCTCCATTTCCTCTCAAGATCACTCACTCACACACTCATTTGCTCACCGAAATCATACCGAACTTTTGACCCTTTTATGCCCTGAAAATCGAAAAAATTAAACCATTAAAGTTGTTCCTATTCCTCTCCTCTTTCCAAGGAGCTAAAGATCATCAAAAAGGGATAAGTATATTGGGAGATATGCCCAAATCACCAAAACTGCTCAAAATCCCCAGCAACTCAAGAACAACAGAAAGAAGGCCCTTTTCACTCCTGTTCTGTTCCGAATCAAGCAAAACCTTAAACAACAAAGTTGTGTCTCTATTGATTTACTTTCCAACAAACCCAAGTTTATAATTTTTGGATGAGTAGATGGTGAGATACACTTAAAATACCACTACATCCTCAAAGCTGTCAACTTTTTTTAAGCTTCTTGTGGACCATTTCTCTTCATTCTTCATCATATAAGGGTATAACTCTCCTTTCTTGCTCTTTATTTCCTCAGAAATCTCTTTTTCATCAACATGCATGACACTTTTCTTATTTTGCATGTTTATAGTTTTAACTAAAAGTTTTAAGAAAAATCTTTAGAAAAGTCTTTTGAGCATGGAACTAATTTTCATACACTTATAATCATCTCTACTATCATTTTAAGCACTTGCATGTCACAAAATAATTTTTCAAAACCTATTTTTATAGGGTGGCCGAAAACCCCTATGTCGAGCAAAGTAGATGTTTTTGCTATTCTCACATGCTTGACTTAAAGATCCTCTCACAACTCTTTGTTTGAATCATTATTTGATAATAATAGTTACTATTTTTGGTTGATATATATTTGCATGTATGTTTGTGAGGGTCTAGGACCCTTGCATGTTGGTTTTATGGCTTGAGGATGATGCTAGAGTAAAGATAATAACTTGGTGTGGATAAACATGGGTAGAATTTGATTCTGGCAGCATGATATATCTTCATTCGTAAGCCCATAAGTTTTTATACAAAACGTATTTCTTAAAAATAAATACATATTTTGAAATAAAACTTATGGGGCTTTAATTTGATATATAATATGTAGATATCCTGATAAGATTTGCTAGGTTAAAACACCTCTCAAAGTATAATCAAATTCTGACTGCGAAAATCAGAACATAATTGGTTGCATGATGATTTTAAATATGATTTTGAAAGTTAAAATTTTTTATAAAGTTTTTGGGTTAATAATAAAGTATAACTAAAGTTTGGTTGAAGATTTGAGATTTTTAAATGTGTATATAAAGAGGAACAATTTCATAAATTTGAACTCGGATTTCTGGAAAATCTTGTACAAACAGAGGCAGTGTGGGATTTTTAATAAATTAATGGCTTCGAATTTTGACATGGGATCAACTACAATATGTTTATATGTGAGTTGGGTACCTTCAAATAAATTTTCAATGATTTTGAAGGTCATTTGAATGATCATTCACAATTTAAACCCACTGTTGTTCTGAAAATGATTTTATAAAAGAGTTCACCCAAAACTTTGACTGAAAAATATGATTTTAAAAATAATGTCTTTTATCATGATCAAGTAAATATTTTTGGCATGAAATGGACTATAAACCAGTGATTAATTTAAAATATAAAAATATGGGATTAAAGTATATGTATACATAAAAGTAAGTCCTGGGTCAAATGCAATCCAATAATTTTTAAAAGATTGGACATCTCTATCATCATTTTTTTAGCCATGGCCCCAAATTTATACATAGAAAGATAAGGTGACTTTGTTATTTTAATTTAAGTCATTCGCTTAATTCGTAGACTTGCGGCACGCGGTGGGCAAAAAGGAAGTTCGCTCTGGTCAACGCGGAAACAAAGACTTTGTCTATCCGTTGAATTAGGTAAGGGGAGAAAGCCTGAGGGATGTTACAATTGTGGTAACTATATGCTTGTATGTTTTGAATTGTTTGGCTATGTTGATGTTGTTGCTACATGGGTGAAAAAGTTAGATTGCTATATGATTGTGTGTTAAGTCTATGAAGTTGTGCTGAAGTTGTTGTTTAAGTGGTTGTTTTGGAGTTACTTGCATTTATATGACTTTGATGAAGTGCTGAATTGAAATATATGCTTGAACATATTATGTTACTTATGTTGTAAGTTGCTGAAAGTTGTGTTGGTTGTTGCATAGAAGCCTAACCTTGGTTAGAGCTCAACTATTAAAGATAAAAGCCTTAAAAGACTCATGTGGAAAACCACAAAACAAATGTTTTAAATTTGAAGTAGCATGTTGATAAGAGAAATTTATTCTGGAAATTATTTTTAAAATGTTTTTCTATGAGAAACTTAAATTAATTTTTTAAGACTATTTTATGATGAAAAACAATAGAGGAAAACAAGTTAAATTCCAAGTTCTTTTGGAGAAATTTTAGTTCTCAGTGTTTTAGAAAGAGTTTTGCTCAAAACGTTTTTCAACATTTTCTTAATGATAAACCTTTTCCAAAGTAAATATGGATTTCTAAAGAAGAGAGAATTTTCTGTAACTCGAGGTTTTCAAAATGAATTTCAAAGGAAAAATGTCTTTTAGAATGTTTTCTTTCAAAATAAAATATCCGATAACTTCGATAAGTTACGGAAGTTTTGTTTTTGGATTATTGTTTTTCACCGAGCGAAAAGTTGAAAAGTTGAAAAGTTGAACCTAGTAACCGATCGTCGGGATACTAGAGTTTTAAAAGCACGTTGATTTATAATTCGTGCTACGTTGCTATGGACTGTTTTCTTATACACGTTGAATTGAAACATGGTGAAAGTGATAAAAAGGTGAAAGTTTTTTTCACGACCACAAAGTTCTAGACTAGTGCACAGGTCTAGGACTGTTGTGATTATAGACACTCGGACTTAAGGTCCTGTGTTGATAATAAAAGTTTTAAGACGTCAAAAACCTTGGAAGGCTGTGAGCCTTGAGCCTCGACAAAGGAAATAACAAAGCACAAAGAAAAGCTGAAAATAAAAAATGATTTTTCTCATGCATTCATTTTTGGAAGACGTGCCCACGTTGTTTCGTATGAATACCTTGAAGGGTCAGGTATCTCATGCTAAGTTGTTTCATTGTGCCTTGATGGACAATGAAGTCCATATGCCTTACTGTGCCTTGTGTTGGATAGTTTGCTATGGACATCCACACACGTTGATCACTGTGCCAGGAGTTTTGGACAGTGCTGTGGAAAATCACGTTGCGCCTTATTGGCAATCGAGCCTAATCAGCTCATTTTTAAACGAAGTTGAATTCTCCAGAGATTTCCATTACACGTTGAACTTTCAAGATGCACGTGTTTTCAAAAACTACGATGAATTGTGTGAGGTTATGTTTTATTTGAATATTTTATGCCATGTATGTATGATATCTGTTATATATGATGTTATGTGTTGCAAGTATGTGGTTATCATGATTATCCATATATTGGTATCTCACCATTACAATATATCAAGTTTTCCTGGTTCTTTGCTGTTGTACCTTGGTACACTAGGACAGGCGGTGCCGAGAAGCTCTTGACCTCACTCGGGGATATTAATCCCGATCTTTGAAGAGGTGGGTGATTATTCCAATGGTAAGAACTACTGAGTTCTTTCCAACAGATGTCTATTAGAACGACCAGCTTAGGATGTTTCCTTTGGGTTGTGTGCACTTTAGAGAAGTCGATATAGGCAGTTCTGAAAAACCTTGTGTAATTTTGTAACTTCAAGATGAAAGATTATTTCATGAAATGTATATGTTGGGGTGCTATGATTTATAAATAAAATTACTCTTTGTGTGTTAGTAAAATATAGTGTGATTTCATTTTAAGTGATGCGTGAATCATTTTGAGGTGAATCCTAGAAAAGAAAAATTTTACCCCCATATTTTCAGACCTATGAAGATAATAGAAGTTTTCCGAAAGCAACCAATAAACTTTCTTTTAATTTATTTCCGCATGTGATTAGGAAGTAATGCCCAAGGGGGGTGTTATAGAAGACATCCTTGTCAAGGTTGACCGTTTCATCTTCCCAATGGATTTTATCATTGTGGACATTAATGAGGACCACAACATTCCCCTTATATTTGGAAGGCCCTTTTTGGCTACTATTGGAGCTGTTATTGATGTGCCAAGAGGTGAATTAATTTTGAGAGTTGATGGGGATCAAGTAACATTTAAGATGTTTGAAAAATCTCCGGAGACTTCGGATCTCTTTGCTCCTATTAATGATGTTGGTCTTAAAAGTCAACAAGAGGTGAAGGAAGAAGAATCGTCCTCAAGATCAAGCAAGCCTCCGAGACAATTGGACAAGAGCCAAAAGGAAGGAATTAATGAAAAGTCAGTGGTTGCAATTCTAGCTTCTGGAAATTTCTCATACTTGAAGCGATGGGGGCTTGACACATCCAAGGACTTTAAACCACCTTGAATGCTCAACAGGACGTCAAGCTAGGGACGTTAAACAAGCGCTTGCTGGGAGGCAACCCAAGCTTTATTCTCTTCTTTTCTTATTTTATTGTGTTTGTTACTGTTTTACTAAGTTAGATTGCATAGTGTTTTGCATGTTTTGTGTGATTCTTGCATTTAGGTTGTGTTTGATTGCATTTTCATGTTGGTGTGTTGTTTTTGAATAGTTAGATATGTAGTGTCATCCTTGGATCCCTCCCCTATATCATTTGAGTGTGAATTCTGCATGTGAAAACTGATTTTTGTGATCTGAGAGAGCTGTTTGGGCTTAAAATCTGAAACTCTGTTTTTTGGAGCTGGCGCTGTTCGCCAGAAACCCTTCGTCTAGAGCTAGAAAAAGCTGCATAATTTTGCTGCTATCTAATATGCTGCATTGAGCGCAGGAGCTTGGGCGTCCAACGCTAGAACTCACCGAAAGATGAGCTCTCTAGCCTGCAGGCGCTTAGCGCCAGAAAGCTAGCGTCCAGTGCTGGCCAAAAAAAGAAATTAAAAAAAAAAAAAGCCAAGCACTTCATGATTTCAGATGCTGTTTGAGTTGTCACTTTTGGCATTCCCACCATTTTATGCAATTTGGCAGACTATTTTCCTTTCATGGGAAGCCCTTCTTGTAGTCTTGGCTTCACTTTTCAAATTAGTTCATAGAATTTTTCATAACCTCTTTGTATACTTTGTTTCTTTTTCATTAAATTCACGACAATGAGGTTTGGAATGAAATTTTGGAATCTTGGTTTTGACCTTAGTGAGAAATTGGACTTGAATGTTAATTCCTTTTGAGTGTGCACCATTGAGTTGATGTGCTAAGATTTGCTAAATTCTTTTATCTAAGAGTCGTGAATTGTATATTTTGCATAAAAACGATTTGGGCCGTTTTTCATGAGCCACTTGAGCCAAAAAGTCAACCTTGCATGAAAAAATTCCTTGCTAACCCCTTTGAGCTTATTGTTACTTTTTGTTCTCACCCTTGGTTCTTGAATGATGATACCATGTTTATTTCAACTTGAGAATAGGAGAGCATTGGTGAATTGCTTGTGGACAAGCAAAGATTTTGGTTTGGGGGAGAGGGTAATGGAATAATGTGAGAAATTTTGGAAGCTTTGAAAAAAAAAGTCAAAAAAAGGCATGAAAAAGTGAAAAAAAATATGATACCCACAAGAAAAAAAAATTGAAAAAAAAGAAGGTAAAAAAATTTGTGAATAAAGTTGTGTGAAACTCTAAAGAAGGGAAAGGAGAAATGAAAAAAAAAATCAATTATAGCAATTGGTAATTTCGTGCTTTGTATTGAAAGAATTGAATTGTTGTAATTGCTCTCCTATTCTCTTGCACATCTTTTGTTTGTTTCTCACCTCACTTGTTTTCCCGTTTTAGCCAAGTTACAACCCAAATAAAGTCCCTTTGATTTGTGCATACTTGTGGTTTGTGATTATTATTTTTTTTTGGAATTAGATGAAAAACAAATCTATGGTTCCTTGACTCTAATGTGTGCTTTGAGGGAAACACTTCACCACCATAAACTTGAGTGATTATTTGATGAGTGTGCATCCTGTGAGGACCAAGGTTCTATTGTTCTTCTCTTGGCGAATTACCATGATTTTTAATTTGAAGAATTTGGAGTTGCAAAGTTATTATGCTTTTTGCTTCCTGACATTTTTTGGATTTGAGCTTGCTACTAGTTGATGCTTCTGTTTTAGGAATTAATCTTGTTGCAGTTTTGCCTTTTGGTGAGTTTGTCTAATTGTGCTCTCATTCAGTTTTCCTTAATCATGTTAGAGCTTGGTTTGTTGTCTTTTGTTTTTGTGTTTTGTGTGTCAGTTCTAGTTATTTTTACTTGGGGACAAGCAAAATGCTAGGTTTGGGGGAGAGATAATTCACTAATTTATCAAGTAATTATGTCTTTCTTGAGTGGATTTTACTCCCAATTGCTTGTTTTTATCCTTGTTTTGTCCCCATTTTTAGTTAGTTGAGTTTTTGTTAGTTGCTGTGAGTATTTTTAATAATTCTTGTAGTTAAGGTTAATTTTTAGTTGTTTTGTTCCTTTTTTATTGCAATCTAACTTAGGTATGTTTTCTCATCATTTTAGGATTCAATAAAGGTGGAAAAGCTTGAAGAGAAGTGGAATTGATCAAGGAAGTGGAGCTTATGTGAGAATGAAAGAGTGTGGAAAGAGAATTTTGTGAAGGCTAGCATCGGCCAAGCTGGCGCTGGACGCCAGAAATCCTGCGCTCAGCGCTAGCAGGTCGCATAAAACTGGTTTCTGTGTAGCTGGCACTCGGCACCAGAAATCCTGCGCTCAGCACTGGCGAATTTCCTGATAGGGTATTTAAACCCTCATTTCTCATTTTAGAAGGACCCATCAGCAGCTACACACTAAATTCACTCATTCTAACCCTAATTTGGCAATTTCTTGGAGTTGAAGAGGAGAAGGAGGAGGAATCCTTCATCATCTACCTTCTACTTCATGGAGTTCTATCCCTTTTCTTTTCTCTTTTCCTCTTTTATAGGGTTTAGCATGTCTAGCTAAATTCCTCTTAGCTAGGGAGATGATGTAGTTCATTTATGTTGATGTTTTGTTAACTCTCTACTTTATTCCATGAACTATTGGTTGTTGATGTATTGGTTACTATTTCTAATGACATTTGAATGCCTAGCTATTCTTGTGTTTTGGGGATTCATTGATATGCTAAGAATAATGATTGATGATGTTTGCCTCTTGTAATTAATACCATTAGTTGAGTAATCTAGGAATAGGTTATTTGATTAGTGTTGTTTGTCAAACAATTTTATGGAGCTTAATCATCAGCTTAATTAATTAGACCTAAGGAATTTGGGTAATTAGTGAAGCTTGATAGAATTAATCACCTAAGGAATTAGGGGTTAGTTAACTTAGGGAATTGGACCTTCAACCAACCAATAGGAATTAGGATAATTAGGGTTTTATCAATTCAAAGGATTCCTTGTCTAAGAGGAACCCGAATGCATAATTGGACGAAATCGGATCCCTAGCATCTTTTATCTTGTTTATCTCTCTTTTCCAAGTTGTTGTTGATCATTAATTAAGAAAATACCAAAAACATTTTACTTTTGTTGGTTTTGTTGCAAGTTAATTAAGCTCCCTTGCTTCCAAACAATCGTCTAAATAGTAGTTCAATTTGATAAGTGGTACTTGTCCGCGATCCCTAAGAACGATATCCGGTCTCATCATCGTGTTACTTGTTAGCGACTAGGTATACTTGCCGAAATCGTCATCACATCGCATAACATATCTTGTTCGGAGTTATATATATATATATATATATATATATATATATATATATATGATATTGATGTGATGAAATGGTTGTGTTGATATGCTATGGTTATATGATGCATGTTCATCTTGCTAACTGCTTCCATGCTGTTATGTTGATATATATGTTTCTTACTCCCTGTTTTTTGTTGTTGCCTTACATGTACCCCTTTTTGTGTTATGCAGAGGACGACGAGCAGCATGCTGAGGAGTGACCCTGAGGAGCCGCTTCTTGAAGTTTAGTTTATGCTTAGTTTAGTTGTTATCCGAGTTGTTTTATCGGATCGATTATACCAGCTTTGTAATGTGACATCGGGTTTGGGTTATATGTTTTGTTTATGTTATGTTATCCTTTAAACATGTTTTATTTCCACGTGGAGACCTTGTTACAATGTGGTATCCTTTACCCGTTGGTTTTCTTTTGTAATAAATGATATGCATGTGTTTATCTAATTTCGAAAAACTAAATTATTTCCTTCTATGTTATCGCTTTATAAATACATGCGGGGTAAAGGGTGGCACAAATTAATGTCGACATAAACTGCATCGTTTTCACCAGGAGTCTAAAGGCATGAACGAGGCGAGGGTGCTGAGGATGAGCCTAGTGTGGTCGACAGAGATCCGGAGGGACTCCAAGATTATAGCCGAGTCGAATCCATCATTATGTGATGTGTACCATTGTTGGTAAGATGCCACAGATTGAAGATGAGGGTAATGGTTGTTTGTGTTTGCGTCACCTAGCAGAAAAGATCGAACATGGAGAGATATGGTTTCCATTTTGTTTTTACAATTATCCTCTTTGAAAGATTTGACCGAGATAAAAATGAGTTGTTAAATTTTAAATGATGTGACATTAACTAGCAAGATTTGATTGAGTCACATATGCGGCGGTAAATATCCCCCCCCCCCCCCCCCCCCAATTTTATGGGGCATTGAAGAATTCACCACACAACTTTTTATCATCTCATACTTTTTTGCAGCTCTCGCATCTACATGTGTTTGATGAGTGTGATTCCACATCATCTTTGTCTATCATTTTGCATGCATTTTCATATAGTTTAGGCATATTTTTATTAGATTTTAGGTTAATTTTCCTTTGGAACGGGTAAGGCGGTTTTCGTGTGTTGTTTTGCAGATATCAAGGGTAAAATGCTCAAGATCAACCATGATGAAGTTTGGATGAAGATAGAGCTTTAAAAGTGCAGAAAATGAGCCAAACAGAGCCCATCACGGCCTAGCCGTGATGCCCATCACTGCCATGATCGAGCAAAACTGAAAAAGAACAAAGGCTGAAGTCAGAGTCTGTCACGGCCTGGTCGTGATAATCATCACGGGCCATGAAAGGAAGGCTCGCGTCACGAGCAACATTTCGCGTCGCGAGAATGCTGGATTTTGTAAAAGTACCATAAACAGAGACCGTCACGGCCTGACCGTGATGGCCATCACGGCCGTGACGCGCATTACTTGGACCTGAAGAAACCGAAATAGATCAGATTTTGAGTTGGTTTGGGACTCTAACTTCCCAATTTCTATAAATAAGGATCAAGGCATCAGATCAGGGAAAGAAGGATCAAATCTAGACTTGTACACAAGGACTTAGGCATAGATCTCTCTTCTCCTCTTCTCCTCTCCTCTTCTCTTTTCTGATTTTCACTATTTTGTCAACCCAGCTTGTCATCTCGATGGCAAGACTGGAGTAGTAGTTTGTTTCTAGGGATTAGGGCTTTGCCCGAGTTTTGTAAATGTTGTTGATTTGATGTAAAATCGTTGTTGATTACGTTATTGTTTTAGATCTGATTTCTAGTGTGTTAATCACTCATAAATTTCGGCAACCGCTTATTTGCATGACGTAGACGTTCTAAGGAGGAACCTAGCGGTGAACTTAGGATTTCTAGGGTGTTTAACTCGTAAAATTCGGCGGCCACTGGTTTGTGAGATGTGGATGATCTAAGGAGGAACCTAGCGGTGAACTTAGGTTATTTGCATGACTTAGACATTATAAGGAGGAACCTAGCAGTGAACTTAGGTGTCGGACCTATAGAAGTCAGACTTGGGACTGAAATCACGAGAGTTAGAAGCCGTCCCTCGAGGAGCAACGAGTTGTCACGGAACGCAAAGGGTCCAATCTGGGATCGACTACCACGAGAGTAGGGGTCGAGTCAATTGGGCACGGCTTTTGTAACCCGAGAGGGAGCCTAAGCTATCAGAGGATAAACTCGCCTTCAAGGCAATTTCGGTTATCAACAAAGGTAAATCAGATTAGCAACACAAACAGCCTCAAAGGTAACCCAAATCCCTAGGAATCCGTTTAGATCAAAACCCCAAAAACATTTGTTTTCTGTTTTAATTGATTTTGTTTGTTTATCTCTCAATTCAAACCTTTTTCAAAACCTTCTAAAAAGTCCAGATCTAATCGATTCGAAAACCGATTGCGATTCGAGAACACAGTCTCTGTGGGTTCGATATCTTTTATTACTTGACGGCAATCCGGTACACTTGCCGGAATCGCACGAGCGTCGTCGCGCGTCGACTTACGCACACATCAGTGTTCTAGGTGGGCCCAATAATGTTTGTACAGTGCATTAGTTAGTGAGCACTACTAGACAACTTGAATTTTCAGACAGAATTTTCGTATGAAATTTTATGAACATTTCGGACGGATTTGAGATGGATGTAATTTTCAATGGGATTATGTCTCAAATCCGTCTCTACTTTGTCTCAAACTTTCGTGCCAATAACGCGCCAAAATATTTCCCACGAATCGGTTTCATATTTTTTTTTATCTTGGGTCTTTTCAATCATCCATCTGAAATCTGTCCGAAAATTTGAGCAGATTTCACACAGATTTGTTATTTTTTATATTTTTCTTGATTTATCTTACATCCGTCTGAAATATGTCTGAAAATTTGAGACGGATTTCACACGGATTTGTTATTTTTTATATTTTTCTTGATCTGTCCGAAAATTTGAGACGGATTTCACACGGATTTATTATTTTTTATATTTTTCTTGATTTATCTTACATCCGTCTGAAATCTGTCCCAAAATTTGAGACAGATTTCACATGTATTTGTTATTTTTTATATTTTTCTTGATTTATCTTACATCCGTCTAAAAATCTGTCCGAAAACAAAGAAAATGAAAAAGGAATTTTTTTTCTCTTCTTTCCCGGTTAGAAAACGCACGACCCCTTCCTTTCTTATCTCTCCTTTTCTTCTTCAACAGACACACACCCATATCTTCACTCTTCCACCCTCTGACTTTGCAAAATACGAAAATCCTCTCCTCCTTCTCTCTGGCTTGTCCAGCGCGCCGCCTCCCCCTGAGAACCTCCGACCGCCGCTCGCGCTTGGACCCACTACAAAAAAAAGGTTGTTTAGCGACCGAAAATAGTGACCGAATTTTTCGGTTGCTTTTTGCGACCGAAATGGCGACCGATTGTAGGATCTACATGAAAGACTGATTAGAGATAATACTGCGACCGAAATAGAGCGTAGCAGGGTTATCGGTCGCTATTTCCGTCGCTAAATAAAGGAACTTAAAAGTCAGAAATTTTATGTCTTATTAGTGACCGAAATAGCGACCGAATTAAATGCAACGGTTAAAAGTCAGAAATTTTATGTATTCTTAGCGATCGAAATAGCGACCGAATTAAATGCAATGGTTAAATTTTATTTACATTTGCGACCGATATTAATTCGGTCGCTAAACGGCGCGTAAAAAAATTAAAACCGCGCGTGTTAGCGACCGATTTAAAACTCCGTCGCTAAATTTATGAATTCAAATTTCAAATTAACTCATCCCGCGACCGAATTTAGCGACCATTTTTTATTTAAGTGATTGGCGACCGATTTAGAGACCGATTATTTCGGTCGCCAAATTATAAATCCCTAAAATCGTGAAATCTTTCCCTTCTTCCTCATTTCTGCCATCTCTTCCACCCTCACCCCTTTCCTCTCCCTCGCGTCGTCAGGCCGCCAGTCACCGTCGCCACCACCGCGCAGTGCGCACCGCCGCCACCGCCATCTCCGGTAAGCCTCCGTCCTCCTCCTCCTCCTCTTCCATCTCTTCCTTTCCCCTCTTCCTGCTCTGTTTTTAATTCCCCCCCCCCCCCCCTCCGTTTCAGTGCTTCGACCAATACTCCGGCTACCAACACGCAGCCCTCCGGTCACCACGCGCAGAGCTCCTCCTACCCTCTTCTCTGCTCATTTTGTGCATTCCCTGCTCTGCCTTGAGGTAACCATGGACTCTCTATGTATCATTTTTTATTTTGCTTCATTGTTTCATTTCAAAAATTTTGTGGGTTGTATGTATTTCATTGCTTGCTTTATTGCTTACTACTGAGAAGAGCTACTTGTGTATTTCATGTGAGTTGTGAGTTGTGATGATCATTTGTTTTCATGTGTCGTTATTTAATCACTCCTATTAGGATTAGGAAGCTCTCATTGAGAAAGCACGAGAAATCTGTTTTTGTAACTTTTTTTTGAATGCATTGAAATATCAAAAGTCAAGACTGTGAGATTAGAATTGATGTTTGCTTGAGCCACAGAATGTCATTGCTGCCTGTGAGACTGCGAAACATAAGCAGGTTTTGGTTTTTTGTTGATTATTGACGTACCAATTTAACGGGAAAATTTAATCTGAGAACCCTTCTGGTTTGCTTCTTGTTGAATTAGCTGTGAAATTACCTTCCATTTCAGCATCTTAGTCTTTGATTTAGATTGATTCGCTTTGTGAAATGCATCTAAATTGGTTAGCGAGGATGTGTGCTATGGATTTTCAATTTGTTTTGTGCTAGGTGTCTACAATTTCAAACATGGATAGTTCATGGCTATAGTTCAAACAAATGACCAATACTGAGGCAGTTGTTTGAAGACCATTCTAGTTTAACATGTCCAGTAACAAGATTGTCCCTGTGTTAATGATGTGTTTTCTATTAAATATGGAACTTGTAATTTCTGGTCTGTTTATCTTTTCATATCTTGGCTGAATTTATGTCTTTGAAGGCTGTTCATTGTTCTGTTATATTGCCTCAGGGAATATCTCACAATAGTATGATCTATAGCCTCTGTGATGCAATTTGTTTACTTCTTGTGAATAATTTCATATTGTATTGTACGTGTATTCATTCTGATTGTATTGTATTTTGATTCGTTTGGAATCCATGAATTTGTTGGTTCTTGTCTGAATCTGTTTCAAAAATTTCAAAAGAGGGTTTTAGGGATTTCAAGTTCTTGTTCACTTCTTTGTAAACAAAAAAATATTCTTTGTTGGAGTATGAAATGATCTAAAAACATTATTGTAGCCTGTAATTCCAAGAGAGCTTTTCACTCATTTTGAATCGGATTCATTTGGTAATTCTACTTATCTAAGGCTAGTACTTATATCTGAGCATGTTCATACATTTGGATTGCTATGAAGAATAGTTTATTCTCTTTAAAATAAAAATCTTTCAATAACAATGAATCAATGTAATTAGAATAATTTGATATGTATTTATTGATAACTTGTTTGGAAATGATTATGGAATCATATTTGTATATATTTACATTGTAAGCATTGGAATGAAGTTTAGACATATGACTTGTTTTCCTTATCGTTTTATCAGAAAATGGATTCGACTAAATGTTTTGAGACAGCCATCCATATAGACCAGTGCATGTATCTCATCAACTTAAGAATAACGATCGGATTCACGTAATGATGGTTAAGGCATAAACTAATCATTTACTAAATTGTTCTTGTGTATTTGCAGGATTTGATTTCAATCCCGCGATCATTCTACCGTCGTTGGGGACAACAAATACCGCGTGTTGTGACTATTGAAGACAAAAGCGGAAATCTGTTCAATGGGAATATATTAATCCATGAGGATCGCCCATATTTTGCAACAGATACAAATGGTATCAGGGAGTTGTATTTGTTGTCCACTGGTGCATTGGCAAAGTTTAAGTACCTTGGGGGTTCTCGCTTCTACATGTTCATCCCTTTGGAAGATTGATGAGTTTTGATATTTTGATTAGTACTTATTGACTGTGGTGTATTTTTATGTTTTGATCGTTAATTAGTACTTATTAAACTTTTTTTTATAAACCATTATTAAACTTGCGTTAATTAATGTATATGTTTTCTTGATCATATTGACTGTGGTGTTTTGGATCGTTAGTACATCATATTTACGTTTTCTATTTATTTAAAAAAAATATTGGTGTATTTTGTTTATATCAGAAATTAAAAATCAATGGGGTAATAGTTGAAAAACAATATTTGGTCGGCATGATTAAGTTACAGGAAAAAAAAATAAAATTTGCGACCGAAATAGTGACCGAATATCGGTCACCAAATTAGGCGAGCTGGGCATGCGACCAACTATACAGCGACCGAAATATATAATTTTGCGACCGATTGGTCGCAGATTTGCGACCGAAATATAAGTTTCGTCGCTAAACATTTAGCTACCAGGGTTTCTGCTACCCCCTTAATTCGGTCGCTATACAGTATAGCAACCGAATTATCAAGTTTAGCGACAGAAATATTCGGTCGCTAAATAGGTTTTTTTTTGTAGTGACCAGGGAAGAAACCACGCGAGTCCCGCACCTGGTTCGTTTGCTCCGCCGTTGTGACTTTGTTCCCCCGCCGTGGTTGAGGTTCCAGCCACCAAGTGAGCCGTCGTGGAGCACCGTCCACCATCGCATGGAGTGGAGAGGACGACAACCTCGCTTTCTGTTAGGTTGGTGAGTCGTTAGGAAACCGTTTCCGTCATGGTTGCTTCTGGAACGTTGATGCTGCCGTCGCGCCGTTGCCGTCGCCACCATCTTCAGCCACCACGTCTCCTTCTTCCTCTTGGTTGGGTGAGTGATTTTCTCACTTTATCTAATTTCAAGAATCCCCAAATTTTCCCAAACCCTAACCCTAGCTTTTGAATTCAGATTTCAATTTTGAAATTGAAACTTGTTTTGTGCAATTGGGGTAGTGAATTAGTGTTCTGCAATTTGAAGACAAGATTTGCTTGAAGATAAGAAGTTCAATATGCAATTTGAAGGTAAAATGTTCGATCTGTAATTACGACCGTGATTTGTCAATTTGTTTTGCTCTCTCTCAATTTGATCATCTTCTTTCACTCATGATACGAAGAGTGTAACATAATTCTGATGACATTATATGTCTAGTAGTATTGCACCTCACTTGTTTGACAAAATGCCTAGATCAGAATTTTGGTCATGCTTAACTACTGTTTTGGTTATTATGTTGCTTAACTACTGGTGATGCTTTGATTTTAACTCCAGAAAATAGTCCTTGCATGCAAGATAATAATCTTTTGCATCTTTGAAATAATGACCTTAAGATTGATGTTAGGAAATTGGTGGTTGTCATGAGCGATGGTTCAAGTTCTTTATTCTCAATAATTTTCAACATTAGGACTAAAAATTCAGTAATTAGTGACAAAGGGAGACAAAAAAAAGTGTATATGAAGTTATTAACAAGTGCATTACCAATTAACAAGTGCATTACCAATTGAAAGATCATCTGAATAACCAGAGAGACATGACTGAGCATGAATCTGGTGTCCTTGATCAAGTAGGATTATAGGTGTGGATGTCAACCTAGAATCCATTATCTTAAACTAGATTAATTGTTAATCTTTTATCTTTCCTGACATTTGCTTTGAATCTTTTGGTACTTGTATCTGAGTAAATTGGTCACACAACCTGGAGCATCAAGTACACTTTTGCGGCTTGTACTTGATCAGGTGGGGTATTTCCACATGTCCGCCAACCCACTATCTATTCCACTTTGTACCAATCATTAATCATATGCTTGTTTGTTATTTTAATTTTGGATATGGTGAAATATTGTTGCAGTTTTTATTTTCTCCCATGTCCATTGGAGTTTTGTTAACTATATTTATGACATTAAAGGGAAGGTCATCACAAGTTGTACCTAAGCTTAAACACATGGAGAAGCTAGTCACTATGGGGTTTAGTTTGGTTGCTGCTGGTTTCTGTTTATAGCCATTTTACTGGTCTGTTTGCTGGTTTTTTCTGTTTTCAGGTTTTTTTTACTGGTATGTTCTGTTTTGGGTGGGTGTTATGCACATATGTGTTTGTCTGAAAAACCTGTATGCAGCCTTCTGTATGGTTGGGAAGTGAGTTTTCAATGTGAGTCTTTAAGGTTCAACTGTGTGGTTGTTAGATACGCCTTTTGGGGGGAGTTCTTTCTGCTGCAAACATAATGAGATAGTTTGACTAAGAGTTGTAACCAATTAACATACTTGGTAAAAAAAACAGCATATACATATTCTTTTAATCTTGTCTGCTAAGGAGAATGTGGATATTTCTTGTTGACTTTAGAAATTGATGAAGAGATAGTTTGACTTTCAAAATTTGCATTGGTCATTTTGCTCGTATCCTTATTGATATTGACCTTAAATCTCAACTCAGGAATCGTATTCTTGTTGAAAGAGAGGATTTTTCCTTCCATGTGGATGTTGAATATGAAAGAGTTCCTCCTTTCTGCTCTGAATGTCAAACAATTGGCCATGATCTTTCTTCTTGCAGACTGAATAAGAAGAATGTTAATAAAGAAAGAACTGCTGTTGCAGTTGAGCCTAAGAAAATTGTCCAGCAATATGTTCCCAAGCCCGCTCAAGAAGGGTTAAACATTCCAAGAATTGATAAAGGTAAAAGTGTCATTATTTGTGATAATGATAATGTGCCTCGAGGTATCAAACATGTTTCTGTTATTAATGAGAATATAGTGCAGCAAAATCATCTTGTATCAATTGAAACAATTTTGGATCATAATGATTTTGTTGGTACTAACAATGTGCCTGTGGAGAACATTCCTGTGCAGGATAGAGCCAATCCTATTTTAGGATTTGTTAAGGATAAAAATGTAGCAGGTACATCAGGTGAAAAAAATGATGTTGTCTTTTTAAAGCAAGCAGTGGTTCAGTCTACACCTTCTCAGGAACATGTTAGTTCAATTGTTCCTCTTCAAGAAAGTAATCATGAATCTCCTTTGGAAATTAGATCAGCTCCTCCTGGTTTCCATATGGGTGATTGCAGAACCTCAAATGTAGGAGGTGGGTCTTCTCAATCTAATCCATCAACTCCCCTTTATACTGTTGGTCTGTCTAAAGCAGTAGTGCCGCCAGAAAATGTTGTTTTAGATCAATCTGTTCTGAATGGAAACTTAAATCCGGTTTTCTCAGGTCCTGTCCAGGATAATGTTCTTAAGGATCTATATCATCTAAACCAGAATTGGGCTAGGATGGTGGAAGAGGAAGAATCATCAGAAACAGTGTCTCATGTGTCTGCTACTCAGTCTAATGCTGCTGATGCAGAGGGGAAGTTTGAAGTTGTCTTGTCTAGATCTTAGAAGAAAAAACTTAGACAGCAAAGAAAGAAGTCAGGGTCAACTGCAGTTTATAATACCCGTTCCTGGGCTGTTTTTGACAATGTTGTCCAATGAAGTGCATTTATTGGAATGTTACAGGTTTAGCCAATTATTCTTATATTTCAAGATACTTTGTGTTTTTGTTTATTTGAAGCTTGATTCTTGTCTGGAGTGGTATCTTAATAATAATAATTTTTTATTATATTATATTAGATTCCAAGTTCAGGTACCTAATTTGATATGCATAATTATTTAAGTTTGGCCCCTTTTTTATTAACAAACATGATTTGTTTATCAAAAAATATTATTTAAATATGATTATCTAATCCATGGGAAATCTGTCCAAAATAATATCATAACATTCGTCTGAAATCCGTCCAGAATTTGCATGAATAGCAATATTGAATCCGTCTGAAATCCGTCTGAAATTAAGCCAATATAACCAAAATTCAGATTTTTTGTGTTTGTCTGAAAGCTGTCCGAAATCTGTATGGAACTAATTTCGGAGAGAATTTTCAATTTGCAACGGGGCTTTTTCGGACGGGGGATGTTCTGTCTGAAATCCGTCTGAAATTAATTGTCCGTCCAAAATCCGTGGGAAAAGTGTCCAAATTCCGTCTAAAATCTATCCGTGAATCCGTCCGAAAATAATGATTTTCTAGTAGTGGAGTACTATGATAGTCCGTAGATAGTATTACCATTACCACATCCATAAAAAAAATATATGGTGGCTTTTAGGGTAAAATAGCAACATAAATGATTCACTAGTGCATCACTAGTTGTAATTGTTAGATTTATTGATAAAATAAGTGTATGGTCAAGATTGAATTTGAGTAATGAATTAATATGTTAATAAAAAATAAATTAAATAACAATTTTACAAATTTTGTCCTTGTTTCTAACCCACACCCCCCTCGGCTACTGGTGCTAACAGTGGAAGGCATAGCAGCAACAACGACAACAACAACCTTCAACGTATCCGAGCCGTGCAACAAGTTCATGAACTCGTCGGCATCAAAGCTCGACGGGCTCATTGAGCCACGCCTCCGGGATGATGAGCCATTTCCTTCCTTGAACGGATCTGACACCGTCAATGATGCCGACATCACCACCCCTACTGTCGCCAACCCTCCATCATCGCTGGTAACCTCCACCATCGCCATTCTAACCAGTGTCGTAACCCTCCTCTCTCACATCCAAATGCTCGACACCAATGCTTTTGGTTCTTTCTCTGAATGCCCGACACCACCAGATTTCAAATCAAACACACACACATACAAAGGCAAATATATAGAGAGAATGTGAGCTTGAAAATGGTGGTCTTAGAGAGAGAAAATGGTAATGGTGAAACCAAGAGACCGAGGTTGGCGAAGAGCTCTTTAGGGTTGAAGAAGAGTTCTATGTGGGCGATCATACATGAATCAATTATTGGTAATAATGCATGGACACGATTTAACCCATGAACCGATTAGCATATATAATTGATTCATTACCGCAAATTTAATCGATTCCCAATCGTGATGTGTTCACATTTGAGCCGGAAACTTTACTACGCGTGGTAACAGTGTCTTTGCGCCATTGTCACATTCATACATATATATGTGAGTAGTTGGGGCAGGGACATGTTTTCAAAGGGAAAAAAAATGAATGTTTGAGTTGAGGTAGTCTCTTGTGAATGTAGGTGAGTGAGGTATAGTCTCTTGCAAAGGAAAAACAAATGTAGGTGAGTGAGGTAGTCTCTTGAGAATCATTATAATTGAGAGTTGCAGTTTTGTGCAAAATATCTAAAGTAATTTAGTTTTGTGCAATCCAAATTTTATATTCACTTTAGTTGTTTCGTGTCCAGAGATGGTGTTAGAAGAAGAGTAATATTGAAGAAGAGGATTTCTATTACTTTGCCATACATTTGATACAAGAGTATGGTCTTCTATTTATACTAGATCGTTAGTGACCCTTAAACTATCACACATAATTGCTCCACTTTAGGGCTAAATCCTTTGTGCAAGAAACAAAATGTTAAGTGCCTGATATTGCATGATTTTTCATATAACAAGGAAATGGATTTTTATTTTTGAATGAAAGGAAGTGGATCTTAATGCTATAGTAATGTATACAAAACCTTTTAATTTTCTAATTTATTTCTAGCAGATGGTACCTTATATTTTCCAACACTCCTTTCATGCGCGCCAATATGCACATAGGAGTTCTACGGGGATTGTTGGCCACCCATAAAACCAACATTAGGCATGATTACAACCCTTTTCTACAAAATTCTTCTCTTAAATTCTTTACTTGGAAGGCGATTCAAATTGTATAACATCAATTCTGTACTTGCTCTTCGACGAAACCCAGAAACAAATAGCGATCTCAGTTTATAAATCATTGCCCCTTTCCTGTTTTGTGATGCCAAAATCGACTAAACCAACATCGTACGTAATTGCCCCAGCCTCCAGGATAAGTTATATCTCTATGTGTGTGTCTCTCAGTAATTCTAGCTGATATTATATATTATGTAAAACAATAAACAAAAATGGGAGGGATAGCACTAAAGTAATGATATATAGATTATACATATTTGCTTTTGTTACGCCTGATCAATCCTGCAACAAGTTCACTATGCTTTGTTACTAAAAGTTAATACAAACTACTGATTTGAATATAACATCAATGAAAGTTTTCTTTGGGAAGATCAAAAGATCATCGTTTTTTATCAATATAATTAAACTTTGGTTGCATGCACATGATAATTTTCTTGCTCCCTCTTTTGAACTGCCAGTGCCACCCTGCAAGAATATTAGCAAATTTGGTTATTTTAATTTCTGCTATATTAAATATTCTTATCATGACGTCTAGCTCGCTCTAGTATTACTAAAAAAAATTAATTTTGATTTATATAAAATTCCCACATGACTGTTTTTGGTCAGGGAAAGTTTTATATTGTTTTGTGTGAAATAGTAAGATCCAGTTACATGTGAAAACTTGCAAGGAAAGCACAACCAAACTTTTGTCTATGTGGAACGGTTACATTTCAGAAAAAGGAAAATTCTGCAGGAAGCCAGGAACAGTAGACAATTCCGAGGAAAGAGGAACAATGCCAGTTGCCTAAAATTAATTAATATGTGTTTGGACACAAACCCAGCATCTTATGTCAACAATTTCTTTATTATGATCCTCGCAAAAGATGCTTGGTTCTTTGGCTGAGAAACTAAAGCATGTTTTGGTAAAACAATATTTTGAGACTTTATATATTATTGATGGATAATGACGTACCAAAAAGAAAAAGAAGACTGGAGAACATATAGTATGATCAACTTTCATATCCTATATCTATATCAACTATATATCTGTTGAAGTTTCAAGATGCTGCAGCTACTATTTTAAGTTAAAAAAAGTTGAAAGTAGGTATCTTCAAGGTGCTCTCTAACATGTGGTCTGACTCAGATATTATGTCTTTCTACTGTACAAAATCTAAACATAAGATTTGAGGATTAAATAGCTTTCCTCCGTTTGCTTTCAGTTTAATATTTATCTATACTTTTCAGCTATAAGCTACGGGAGAAAGCATAAGACTGCAGTGCCAAATGAAGAAGATGTTTCTGCTGATATGTTTCAGTACTTTAGGTCAAGACCTAATTTATAAGCCAAAAAACGCATTTGGAAGATGACATATATATCCACTTTCAAGATATATCAAAGACACACATCCGCTTTATCATGATGAAACAGCCAACAGATGGCTCAGATTAAAGATAAGATCAAATTGCCAACATGCATGCTGATTGCTCAATTGTCGACCTGAATCTCTATGGTTTGGATGTGATGTTAATTAATATTAAAAAAAAATTGATCTTCTACTGGGGATGATTTTGGGTATACAACTTAGTTAAACGTTTATATATTTAATAAGCTTTTTTTTCAAATAAGCTAAAAACAACTTATCTTTATAAGCTTCTCTCGCAAGTTCATAGAAACAAACTAAAAAGAGCTTAAGAAATATCATAAACCATTTTAATAAACTATGAGGAGTTATAAGGTGGTCAAGATGGTTTGGGGGAGGGACATAGAGATTGTAGTGATAAGGAGGAGGTCACGAGTTCAACTCCCCCACTAACATAACATACTAATTATTAATATTTTGCCTATCCAAATTTCTTTTTTAATAAACTATGTGTATATGTTCATTATTATAAGTTATTTTCATAAGCTCTCTGTAGAAGTTCTTCCAAACACACCTTAGGTTGCGGTCGCGATCGCAGTTGCGTTGCGCTGGTCGCAATCACGAAAAAATGCTACTGCATTTCGGTTTTGGAAACCTCTGCCTGAATGCTTACACCTCTTGTGTAAAGTTAAATAATATTCTAACTTTCTCAAAGCTTTTAAGTAAATGCACATGAGTGATTTTATCATATTTCTAATGGTGTGAGTAACTTCTAACCTGCCTGTTTGGATTAAACTTTGCAGCCTGGCAAATCCAAACATAGAATTCTTTGTAATGTATTGGGCACAATATAATTGGTCCCAACTTTATGGCTATATCGCTGGCTAGAGAAATGTCACTTACCATGTCCAATTATTTTGTTAATGAACCAGCAGCGCATATGATAAAAACCAAAAGCTAGGTTCTTATACAACCAGAAAGGAACGTGGCATGGTTGTAAAATGCTTTCTCTTTACGGTTGGCTTTTCGAAGTCCCTAGTTTTCAGTGTCCCTTCTACAAATTTACGGTGATGATCACATTTCTAATGGGGGGGGGAGGGGGGAGGGAAGGCCTACTCTTCTCTTTTGTTTTCTGTTTTCTCCTTTTTCATGTGGTGCAGTTACTATAACTGACGAAGCTAACCGATTGCTTTGCTTTTCAGGCAAATGTTTTTATAGATAGCATGCAAAGATTCTTTTCTGAAAGCTTCGAATAGAAGTAAGAGTTTAATTGGTATACACTATCAAATATAAAGGTTTTTTACACTCTCAGCTAACATCAGGTCACCACATCATTGAATTTTTTTATTCTTATCTAAACCTCCTTACAATTCATTTATATCATCATTTGTGATTGATTGACAATATAAAAAACTTTACATACATTCATATCAGTTAAACTCTAAAAATACATCGGTGTATTATGATTTTTTTTCCTCTCTCTCCTCCTAGCATTGTTTGCCTGGAAATGTATACTTAAAGTTGAAAGCTTTAAAGTCATTTACAACTTGAAGAATACCGTACCATCACTTAAATATGCATTTATTTCGCCGTCTAAACTCTAAACTCTGGAATAATATGTTTTTTTTTTGTCAACATGTACATGAGCATTTTCCTTTTAATTTTACACTTTCCTGTTAATGCTCTACAAAATTCCCTCTGTTCCTGCCGAGATCCGGTTTACCGGAGCCCCACCGTGAACGTCAAACCAAGGATGAATATTGGGGTTGTTTTAGGATTTGACGTGACAGAATTAAGTAATTCCGATCCTACGTATTACGAAGGGAATCAAAGCCGGACGTAGTTCTTGATTCAACCCTTGGCCGTGGTGACCTCGATCTCTTAATTTTGTATCGGGCGAATACTAGGGAGCAATGACTCTCTGATAGTCTCTTGGTCGACGCTAGTTTCTCTAACACGCTTAAGAGAGAGTCACCGGTATTCAGAAAAAAGTGAGTTTCTTATTAGGGGTACTCCTCCTTTTATAATAGGATTCCCCTATCCCTTAGAGATCTGATTTATCTCTTAATATCTTTTAGAGATCTGATTTATCTCTTGATATCTCTTTTGAGATATGATTCCTTAATTTAAGGGATGCTATCTCTTTTAACCAGATAAGGTTATTTTAGATGATATCAGGATTTAATATCAATATCTTATTCCTTTAATTAAGTGATCTTTGATTTATTATTTTTAACTTCCGGACTGGGCCGGGTTCTGGAGCTTGGTGGCCGGGTTAGTGCCTCGGCCAGTACACAAGCCCCCCAAGCTTTGAGCTGATGAAGTGTAAAAGCTTTCACGGTGTTAGCCGAGCTCAGGAACTCGGTTTTATTTTTTGTCCTTTAGGCGAGGTGAGGCCCTTGACCGAGCTTCACGTTTTGCCTATATATATACGTCATCCGACTTGGTGAACAGGTCGAGTTGCCGAGCTTGATGCTCGGTAGCCGAGGTTGATGCCGGACTGTGTCACTCTGCATCTCGGCTCATACACAAGCCCCCCAAGCTTCGAGCCAACGATGTGGAAGCTTTACTGTTGGAGCCGAGGTTAGCTGTGGCGGAGGTGATTAATTGCTGACGCCATACCTTTTCGGGCCACGAGGTGGAAAAGAAATGTTACCTGGTGTGACACGTGGCCCTCGTGGTACTGTTCCCGAGGTTTATGGATTGGGGCACGCTCCTTGGCGTGCTCCTAGTTTCCCGTGAGGGCGGTTTAATACCCTGACATTACTGCCACGTGTGGCCTTCCCATTTGGTTGGCGAATTCGGTCAGAGATACGAGGGGACGTTTCCCTGCTCTCGCCCAACAACCCTCATTAATGCAAAGGGGGAGGCGTTGTTCTCGTCTTCATAAGTTAGGGCGAGGCCATAGGTCTTCGTGCTTCCGTGAACCCTATACCTCCTTATCGTGTCATCTCTAACCCGAGCGTCTATACTTTCCTTCTACTGCAGGTACGCCCTATTCCTCTCTTTCAAGTTCCCTGACTTTTACTTTCGTGATTACTCCATGGAATCTTTATTTGAGGTATCCCAGGATGTCTCATCTGGGGTTCAGGTCGTGGAACCTGAAATCCGTCTAATTGGGGGCTCTCCCCATTCTTCCCCATCTTCTGCTCATGGTGGTGGCGGTGCCGTTGGTGGCTCTTCCTTCTCCGGAGGGAACAGCTCAGCCACGGCCGAGGCAGTTCCCGTTCCCAAACGCCGCAGGTGTACTACCAGAACGCCCAGGGTGCCATACCCAGATATCATTATTCCTGGGTATTTCTGGGTGAAGCCAGATGTAGGGGCCTTTCATTCCAACTTTAGGAATTTTGAATCCCTCTCCTCATTACAAAATAAAATTTCTTCCCTTGAGGGCGGTGTGGAGTGTCTTCCATGCTCTGGGGATGAACACGTCTTTCTTCATCCTGCTCCGGGGGAGCCTTCTTTCACTTATGTATATAAAACTCTGTTTGCACAAATTGGAGTCCGTCTCCCTTTTTCCCAGTTTGAGTGTGATGTGTTAAAAATTATGAATGTCGCTCTTACCCAGCTCCACCCGAACAGCTGAGCCTTTTTAAAGGCTTTCCAGATCCTGTGTGAGCAGATAGGGATAGTGGCCACTGCTCCAGTCTTCCTCCATTTTTACAAGGTCAGATTTGGGGACCGGGTCGGTTGGATTTCTCTTAGCGGGGCCGAGTCGGGTGGTGTCATTGGACTCTATAAGAGTTCGTATAAGTTCTTCAAGTCGGAATTTTTCAAAGTCCGGCCCACTGCCGGGAACGAGTCTTTATTCTACGACTCGGATGGAGTCTCCAGATTTCCCCTCTACTGGCAACCCCATCCCACTAAATTCCATAGTTATGACGTCAGCTGCATGACAACCCAAGAGAGATCCGACGTCGAGTTCTTAAAACTCTATCCTCGGCCGTTGCCCTGTGGTAGGCTTTTGTTGCTCCCTAAGTCATCAACTCGGCAAGCCGATTTTGAGTGTAAGTAGTATCTGTTGGGTGCTTTTACTTGCTCAACCGTGCGTTTGTGTCTAACCTATTCTTCTTTCTGCAGTGATAATGGGAAAATTCAACTACAAAGCCTTGATGAAGAAGTCGGCTGCTGGCGGATCAGCTGCTGCTGCCAACATTAAGGGAAAAAAGAAGAAGTCTGCTGAGGCTTCTGAGCTGAACGTTCGTCCTTTGAAGAGGACGAGGGCTGATCTGGAGCCCGAGCAACGCTCCTTCAGGTAGCCGGCCGAGCAACGCTCCTTTGGTGACCGATCTCACTTCGGACACCAAATGGTACAACGGTAATTGTAATCCGGGGATCAGCTCGCTCTAGGGCGATGAGTTCGATCCTGCTGGCTTAATTGATGGCCAGGTGCTGAAGCCATCTGATGCCCGATTGCTGCTAGAACAGGGCCCTGAGGAAAGTATGGAGGCAGCTGGCGCCTATGCTCTCCGCATTGCCTCCATCACACGCTTCTGGAGGCAATACCTTATTGACAATGCGAAGAAGATAGAGATGATGAGGGCGGATGCGGCCCGAGCCTTGAGGGTGAGAGATGAGCTTGCTCAGGCTCTGGCCAAGTGTGAGGAACAAGGTCGGGTCATCGGTCAGCTGAAGGCCCAGAAGGTGCAGCTGGAAGAAGGCCGAGCTACTCTTACGGCCGATCTAGAAGCGGAGAGAACCGACCGACTTAATCTTCAAAATGTAGTGAAAGGGCTGGAAGCCGAGAAAGAAGCCAGCCAGGAGTTGCGGAAGTTGTTGGAGGCCGAGAAGGAGGAGAACCGAAGGCTCCGTGCTTATCTAGCTGAAGCTGAGACTTCAATCATGAGTGAGCATGTTAACGGTTTCTCCCGAGTCGTGAAGCAACTCCAGCACTTCAACCCTACTGCCGACTTCTCCAGTGCCGATGTGGACAAGGATTTCAACCGAGACGGGATCCTTGTGCCGTTGGCCGAGCTGGAGGATGAGGATGAGGCCGCAACTCCTGGAGAAGAGGGCGAGGATCAATTGGACGAGGAGGGACCCGAAGGTGAAGTGGGCCAAACTGGCCAGATTAACACCGCCCCTTCCGAGGCCGAGGAGAACCTAGATTCCTGAAGTTGTATAAGCGGTTTAGAAATATCTTTGTTTTTTGTAAGACTTTATGTGCTTGGGGGCTTGCCCCTTTAATGAAATTTCTTATTTTACTTGTGGATTTATTTATACTTTGGTGAATTTTCTGATGTTTTATGGGTTGATCCTGATTGATCACTTGTTAACTTGATATATTTATATAGGCTCGGCACTTCGACCCTGATCGGTCGAATGTGGCTCGGCCAACCTCTTTAGGATTGAGCACCTCCTTAGGTTTTAGCTCCTGCTTAGGATTCAAGCACCTTTAGAGGCTTCGGTTGGCCTCTTCAAGGTTTAGCACCTCCTCAGGTTTTATCTCCTGCTTAGGATTCAAGTACCTTTAGAGGCTTCGGTTGACCTCTTCAGGGTTTAGCACCTTCTTAGGTTTTATCTCCTGCTTAGGAGTCAAGTACCTTTTGGCCTCTTCAGGGTTTAGCACCTTCTTAGGTTTTATCTCCTGCTTAGGAGTCAAGTACCTTTAGAGGCTTCGGTTGGCCTCTTCAGGATTTAGCACCTACTTAGGTTTTATCTCCTGCTTAGGAGTCAGGTACCTTTAGAGGCTTCGGTTGGGGTTTAGCACCTTCTTAGGTTTTATCTCCTGCTTAGGAGTCAAGTACCTTTAGAGGCTTCGGTTGGCCTCTTCAGGATTTAGCACCTACTTAGGTTTTATCTCCTGCTTAGGAGTCAAGTACCTTTAGAGGCTTCGGTTAGCCTCTTCAGGGTTTAGCACCTTCTTAGGTTTTATCTCCTGCTTAGGAGTCAAGTAATATAATAGCTCAATTGAAGGAAAATAGAATTTTTATTCATTAATTTTTCCTAGTGTGCCTCGTTAAAACCTTCTCGGCCAAAACCTCGTGGGAAAAAGACTGAGATAGGAAAAAGAGTGCATCACTTCTAACTTCAGCTACGATAAAATTTGAGATGGGAAGTGTTCCATGTCCTGGGAACCAACTTTCCTGACAATTCCTCAAGCCTGTAGGCACCATTTCCTAGATTTTCTGCTATCCTGAATGGGCCTGACCAATTTGCCGCGAGCTTACCCTCCCTGGAGTCTTTTCTCGCGTCGCTTTGCAGTCTTAGCACCAAGTCGCCCTGCACAAATTCCCTTGGGCGCAGTCTTGAGTTGTACTTCCGAGTTGCCTTTTGCTTGCACGGCTCGTCTCTGATCCTGGCGGCATCTCGGACCTCTTCGACCATATCGAGCTCAACTCGGAGTTCTTCATTATTTTGGCTTTCATTGTGATGCTGCCTTCGAAATGAGAGCTCACCGAGTTCAACTGGAATGATTGCATCGGTTCCATAGGTTAGTTTGAACGGTGTCTCTCCCGTTGAGGATTGCGGCGAGCAATGGTAAGCCCACAGAATGCTTGGCAACTGCTCAACCCAAGCTCCTTTTGATTGTCCCAGCCTTCTTTTGAGCCCGTGTAGAATAACCTTATTGGCTGCCTCTGCCTGGCCATTCGTTTGTGGATGCTCAACCGAGGTTACTTTGTGTTTAATTCCGAGGTTGGAATAGAACTCTCCGAGCTCCTTATCGGTGAATTGCTTCCCGTTGTCTGTAAAAACTGCATAGGGAAGGCCATGCCTGCATATAATGTTTTTCCATACAAAATTCTGGACCTTCTTGGCAGTTATCGTAGCCAATGGCTCTGCTTCAATCCACTTGGTGAAGTAATCTACTCCTACCAGAAGGAACTTGACTTGACCCTTGGCCACTAGGAAAGGACCGACTATGTCCATCCCCCACATGGTAAAGGGCCATGGCGAGAACATGGAGTGGAGCTCCTCTCCTGGAGCACGGGCTATGTTGGCGAACTTCTGACAAGGGTCACACTTATTGATCCAGGCTGAACAATCGAGTCTCATGGTTGACCAATAGAACCCTGCTCGCAAGATCCGAGCTGCCAGAGATCGGCCGCCTGAATGCATTCCGCAGATTCCTCGGTGCATCTCATCCATTACATACTCGGATTGCTCCTTTGTGAGGCATTTTAACAACGACCTGGAGAATCCCCTTTTGTACAGTTCTCCGTCGAGGATGGTGTAGTGACAAGATTTCAGACGGATTATTCTCGCCTCCCTTTGGTCATCCGGTAGCTTGTCCGAGGTTAGGTACTCCCAGATCGGAGTCATCCAGCCCCTGTCATAGTGCTCGGTCGCTGTTACTTCGGCACTCTTGATGCTCGGCTCGAGGATGTTTTCTTGAATAAAAGTTTTGAGTTGGCCAGCCCTCTTTGTGCTTGCTAATTTGGAAAGCAGATCTGCCCTGGAGTTTTCTTCTCGAGGTATGTGCTCAATGGAGAAATGCTCAAACTCGGAGATGAGACTATTAACCTTGCAGAGATATCTGATTAATTGGGGGTCTTTTGTCTGATAATTGCCCGCGACTTGTCCCGTTACGAGCTGTGAGTCACTCCTGCATTTTAGCTCCCGAACCCCGATTTCTTTGGCTAGCAATAGCCCAGCAATAAGGGCTTCATATTCTGCTTGATTATTTGAAGCAGTGAATCCAAACTTCAACGATTGCTCGAGGATCAGATCATCGGGTCCTTCCAGAATTATTCCCGCCCCGCTTCCTTTCCGGTTGGATGATCCATCAAAGTATAGGAGCCAGAGGAAGGACTCCGACCTTGGTTTGGAAGAAAGCTCGGCAATAAAATCAGAGAGGCACTGGGCTTTCATTGGCCCCCTCGGTTCATACCGTAGACCGAACTCTGACAACTCCACTAACCAAGTTATCATTCGTCCGGCTAGACCAGGTTTCCTGAGTACTTGCTTGATCGGATGATCCGTCTTGACGATGACTTGATGAGATTGGAAATAGGGCCGTAACCTCCGAGCTGCCATCACTAAGGCGAGAGCCAGCTTTTCAATTACTTGGTATCGCGTTTCCGCGTCTTTCAAGATTCTACTGACATAGTATACTGGCATCTGTTGCTCCTCCTCTTCCTGGATAATTATTGCACTGATTGCATAATCATTGACGGAAAGGTATAGGTACAGATCTTTGCCGAGCTGAGGCCGAGTGAGGATTGGGGGAGATGCCAAGAAGAGTTTCAGATCTTCGAATGCCTTCTCACATTCTTCAGTCCAAATGAAATCCTTCGGCTTTTTCAGGAGCTGGAAAAAAGGTCTTGCCTTTTCTGCGGACTTCGGTAGAAATCGGGATAGGGAGGCTAATTGGCCGGCCAACCTCTGAATTTCCTTCACATTCCGAGGACTCCGCATTTCCATGACAGCTCTGCATTTATCTGGATTGGCTTCGATGCCCCGGTGGGTTAGCATTTACCCCAAGAATTTTCCTCCCTGTACACCAAAAGAGCACTTCTCTGGATTCAGCCTTATGTTATAACTTCTGAGTTGGCCGAAGATTTCCTCGAGGTCGGCTTGGTGCTGGTTCGGATCATCGGATTTTACTACCATGTCATCAACATACACTTCTAAGTTCTTTCCGATTTGCCCTGCGAAAACCTTGTCCATAAGCCTCTGATATGTTGCCCCGGCATTTTTTAGGCCGAAAGGCATTACTTGGTAGCAGTAATTTGCCCCATCAGTCATGAACGTTGTTTTTTCCTCGTCGGGGGGGTACATCCTGATCTGGTTGTAACCGGAATATGCATCCAAGAAGGACAAAACCTTGTAACCTGAGGCCCCATCCACCAGCCTGTCAATGTTGGGTAAGGGATAGGAATCCTTTGGGCATGCCTTGTTGAGGTCAGTATAGTCGGTACACATGCGCCACTTACCATTGGCCTTTTTGACTAATACCACGTTGGCTAACCAAGTGGTGTACTTCACCTCGCGGATGAAATTTGCTTTGAGTAGTTTAGAAGTCTCCTCGGCCACAGCTCGGTGCCTTTCTTCTCCCAGCTTCCTTTTTTTGAGTTACAGGTTTAGCTTCGGGACATATAGACAGCTTATGGCACATAAAGTTAGGATCTATGCCCGGCATGTCCGATGTCTTCCAGGCGAATAGGTCAGCATTCTTTATTAGTACCATGTGAATCTTCTTTCTGAGTGAGGGGTCCATCTGGCTACCGACGTGGGTGCACTGTTCAGGATGGGCTCCCAACTGGAACCTGTCTAAAGACTCCGTCGGTTCGGCTCTGGTCTCATACATCTCCGCCCTTGGGTCCAGCTCAAACATGCTGACTGTACTTGCTGAATTTACCGAGTTGACCGAGCTTACCACCTCTGCTTTACCATCCTCTGTTTTCCTTGGGCCGTCCTGGTGACGAGTAACCTTCAGGCTGTCAACATAGCACTGCCTTGCCAGCTTCTGGTCAGCTCGGACTGAAACTATCTCCCCTGAGTCGGATGGGAATTTCATTGTCAGGTGTGGGGTAGAGACAATTGCCCCGAGCTCATTCAACGTCGGTCTTCCGATAAGGATATTGTACGACGTGGTGGCATCTACAATGACATACCTGACTGATACAGACTTGGAGAGCCTGCCTTCTCCGAAAGTTGTTAAGAGATCTATATATCCTCGAGTCTTGACTTGTTCCCCGGCAAACCCTACCAGCTTGTCCTCCTGCTCTTTTATCAGCTTTTCAGGGATCCCGAGCTTCTTGAAGGTTGCCAGGTAGAGAATATCGGCCGAGCTCTCCTGGTCAATAAGCGTTCGTCTGACCGAGAAGTTGGCCAGCTCGACCGTTATCACCATCGGGTCATCCTGGTTGGGATCTACCCCTTGGAAATCATCATCTGTGAATGTTATGGGGGGCCTTGCTCTTGGAGGTCTTCCAGACACTGTGCTAACAGATCGGAGGGCTTTGACATGCCGCCTCCGAGCTGAGTTCATTGCTCCTCCTCCTGCAAACCCCCCCGAGATTGTATTGATGTCCCCCCTGATTCCTCCCTCCGATTCTTCGACCGGGGGCCTTTGGTTGTTCTGGCGATCTCCGCCCTGATGATTTCTTCGATTGTTTGCATCTCGGTCATCATGACCGTGTCTTTGTGGTCTTCGACCGAATCGTCTTCCTCCGTTACCATCTCGCCGGACGAATCGGTCTAGACGACCTGCTTGCACCAACTCCTCAATCTTTTTCTGGAGTGTTCTGCACTCTTTAGTGGAGTGTCCATAGTTCTGATGCCACATGCATTCCTTGCTTCTGTCAGCATTGTCCATTGTTTTGGACGGTTCAGGTAAGGTAAGCAATTCTGCTCTGCACACCTCTTGCAGGATGGTTGCTCGAGATCGGTTCAGCGGAGTGTAAGATGGATACCTGGAACGCCTCTGCGGGAACTCTCTGTCATTGGTTTTTTGGGTCCTTTGTGAGTCAGACCCCCTGTTTTTGTCTTTGTTCGAGGCTGAGCTCTTGTCCTCGTAACCTCCTTCTTGCCTTTTAAACTCTAGCATCTCTTCCGAGTTCATGAACCCTGTAGCCTTTTCCTGTAGTTCCTCAAAATCTTTCGGTGGTTTCCGAGATAGGTACTCGAAGAATGGTCCTGGCTTAAGACCAGCCATGACTGTGTGGAGGCAGAGTTCCGAGCTCATACTGGGAATCAGGATCTGCTTTGCATTGAAGCGGGCCATGTAATCTCTGAGTGATTCATTCCTTTCCTGCTTGAAATTTACCAGTGAGACTGAGTGCCTTCTGTGCCTCCGGCTTGCCGCAAATTGTGCAGTGAACTTGGTTATGAGGGCATCAAAAGAGTCAATTGACTGAGGCGGCAGATTTGTAAACCAGGTCAGAGCTGGGCCTTGCAGGGTAGTTGGAAAAACTTTGCACATGACGGCCTCCGAATCAGTCACCAAGTAAATAGAGGAAATAAAGGACTCCGCATGCTCGGTTGGGTCAGTGGTGCCATTGAATTTGTCAATGTTAAGGGGCTTAAAATGGGTTGGCACATTTACCTCGTTAATGTCCTCGGTGAAGGGGAGCCTCGGACGTCGGTCTGATGTCCTTCCTTTCTGACTAGTCCTTTCTGTGTGGGACTTGACTTCTGAAGCCCCGGGAAGGGGTTTGGTTTTGGATGCTCGGTTAGTGCCCCGAGGAGAGTGCGTCGGAGGATCCTTCTGGCCGGTCTCGGGTGAGGATTGCTCTCCGTCTGAAGGTGTCAGGGACCTTTCCCTTTTTCGGGCTTTCAAAAGCTTCTGATTTTGCACCCGTATCTCCTCGTTCTCCTTCCGAAGCTGCTGGAGTTGCTTCAAAATTTCCTCCAACCGAGGGTTATCTTCACTATGAGGGGAGGGGAGATGATTTCTGTGATTCTGGGCGTCCGAAGCCTCATGACCCTCTTGATTCATGCTGCTCCCCCTCCTCGCAGTCCATTCCGTGTGGTCACCATCGAGCTTTTCTTGTGGAACCGGGGAAAGTTCCGCCTCGGCCCCACGGTGGGTGCCAAATGTTCCTGCCGAGATCCGGTTTACCGGAGCCCCACCGTGAACGTCAAACCAAGAATGAATATTGGGGTTGTTTTAGGATTTGGCTTGACAGAATTCAGTAATTCCGGTCCTACGTATCCCGAAGGGAATCAAAGTGGGACATAGTTCTTGATTCAACCCTTGGCCATGGTGACCTCGATCTCTTAATTTTGTATCGGGCGAATATTAGGGAGCAAGGACTCTCTGATAGTCTCTTGGTCGACGCTAGTTTCTCTAACACGCTTAAGAGAGAGTCACCGGTATTCAGAAAAAAGTGAGTTTCTTATGAGGGGTACTCCTCCTTTTATAATAGGATTCCCCTATCCCTTAGAGATCTGATTTATCTCTTAATATCTTTTAGAGATCTGATTTATCTCTTGATATCTCTTTTGAGATATGATTCCTTAATTTAAGGGATGTTATCTCTTTTAACCAGATAAGGTTATTTTAGATGATATCAGGATTTAATATCAATATCTTATTCCTTTAATTAAGTGATCTTTGATTTATTATCTTTAACTTCCGGACTGGGCCGGGTTATGGAGCTCGGTGGCCGGGTTAGTGCCTCGGCCAGTACACCCTCTATTGTAGAATTTGTTAAAGAAGGCAGGGTTATCTTCCTAGTTCCTATTGCAATTTACAAGATCTATACCTAATAATAAGTAACTGAAAAGGGTGACTCCCTCTGTGTATGAACTGCGTATGGTGAAGGAAACTTTTCATGTCAAATAGAAGACAAACAGCACAAAAGCAGCACAAAAGGGTTTGCTTTGGTAGAAGGAATAAAAGGATAACGATTTATACTCGCAGCGTATGAATGGAGTTTGAAAAGGAGACTAAAGAGAGTGTAGGTTGCGATTAGTTTTTTATATATATTCTAGGGTTGGGCTAAGGTGTATCATTCATATTTTGTATCACCCACTACACCATCCATATGTAGTAAATTTTGGACCAATCAAATTGTCACATGAGTTTGGTCAAAATTTCAAACTTTCTAGTTATATTTCTACTGTAGTCAAATATATGAATACAATATATTGTAGTATAGTATATGTGTTCTTTGTATTCACAAATTTAACCCATATTAAAATAATGTTTTTTATTAAAAAAATGATTATATTGTAAAATAATATTTTAATATGAATTAAAATAATGTTCGTTGTCAATAATATTTTGCAATATAATCAGTTTTTTTAATCAAAAAACATTATTTTAATATGAGTTAAATTTGCAAATACAAAAAACACATATATTATACTACAATATACTGTATTCATATAGTTTGACTACAGTATAATACAACTAGAAAGTTTGAAATTTTGACAAACCTATGTGGCAATTTGATTGGCCTAAAATTTGACACATAAATGGTATAGTGAATGGTGTAAAATGTGGGTGATGCACCATAGCCAAACCCATATATTCTGTAACTTTTCTTAAGAAAATTTATATGTATGAAATTAATGTATTGCTTTGAAATTCTTATAGGAGAATAGTTTTTTCTTTCCATTCCTTTTACCTTATACTACTTTTTCTTTCATTTTAATGATCAAAATTCCATGGACCATTAATTTGACCTTGTTAAGAAGCACAAATAAATATTTATTAATCCTCGTTGACTTTTAAATGGCATTTGACGTTGACTGTTATCAATATCATAAGTGAGATATCCAAATCATATCTCTTTTTCAACTCATCATTACACAATAAAAACAATATCATTTGCGTCACAAATTATAAAGAATTTTTTTCAACTATTCCTTTGCATATGTAATGTATATATACCTCGTAATACTTGCTGCTGTCCTCAATCCACATTATGTTTGCCCCACTGAGCCCTTTTATGCTCCTCTCGTCTATGATCTTCAACTGGGAATACACGACAGTAAACTAATATATAAGTGAAGTGTTTTGTAGGAGACATGTTGATGGATATTTAGAGATATTTTAAAAGTTTAATGTTTTATTTGGTTGTAATATTATCACATGACAAGTGTAAAATAACTGTGGTTAATTTTTATTATTTTATCCAATTAATTTTTTTGTGAAAATAATATTATATTTGAGAAAGCTTATCAATTTTGCAACAATAATTTTGACTTGATCTTGTTATGATGTGTTGCATATCAGCTTATCAGTTTTGCTTTGATTCCATACTTCCTGATTTTTCTCTAACTAAAAGTTGTTGCTAACAGAATTACTCCCTTCCACTTACTTGTTTTTATCCTAAAAAATTGGCTTAAGGTGCTTAGTGCTTTGACTAATGATTTGACTAACCCAACGTCAATTTTTTTTTTTTCTGAACTTTAAAACCAAGTAGCTGCCTTCTTCGAAAGAAATGAATTCACCACCTTACAAACTTTAAAAACCCTGCTTCCTTTTTAATATATATATTGCATTACGTGCTGAATCATATATAAGCACACATTTCTTGTTCTAAATTGACTATCTCCTCTTTATTTTGTTCCTGGATTACATTGTCTGCTTCTTCTATATTATTTTTCTTGATATTCTGATACCTCGGTTCATTTATCGGGAAGGGCCTGTTGTATCTTGAGGAGTTGCGTACCACGCGAATAAACCCTTGAGGGCAGTGTGATTCCACACGCCTCAGGCTATTGTGATTTGTTCGTGAGTCTCGGGTTTGTTGGTGTGTTCATGACTTGTTGTTTTGTTCCTGTGCTATCGTGCTGCGTTGAAGACAATTTTTTACAACAATCTCAAGGGTTTACTAACTAGACAAAAATACTACGCATCACGAGTTGCAAGTTGGGAGAACAACAACTAGAGTTAGATTTGCGGTTGGACTAGGCTGTGAAGGGAGGTGGCTCTAGCAAATCTGGGTCTCATTCATCTGGACGCTAGTTGTGGTGGCAACGATGAATCGTGGATGGACGAGAAACGAAGGAGATGCAGACGCATCTGATGTCATGAAGCTCGTGGCTAAGCATGGAGGTAAGTTTCATCATCTTATCAGAGAGAAATGTATGAAATTGTATAAACTTATAAAGAGATGGATGTGTATGAGATGTCTATAAACTTATAAAATCCATTGCTAGTCTCGGTTTTGGAAGAACTTGTTAGTCTATTTATGTGTGTTCTTAATATGTTTTGGTTATGAGTGTGGTTGAAATTTTTGTGAAACTTGGGCGATATATATATATATATATATATATATATATATATATATATATATATATATATATATATATATATATATATATATATATATATATAGGGTTGAACTATGGTGCACCACCCACATTTTACACCACCCACTACACCACCCATGTGGCAAATTTTGGGACAATCAAATTGCCACACAGGTTGGTCAAAATTTCAAACTTTCTAGTTGTATTATACTGTAGTCAAACTATATGAATACAGTATATTGTAGTATAATATATGTGCTTTTTGTATTTGTAAATTTAACTCATATTAAAATAATGTTTTTTAATTAAAAAAAACTAATTATATTGCAAAATATTATTGACAACGAACATTATTTTAATTCATATTAAAATATTATTTTGTAATATAATCAGTTTTTTTAATCCAAAAATATTATTTTAATGAGTTAAATTTGTAAATACAAAAGACACATATATTATACTATAATATACTGTATTTATATAGTTTGACTATAGTATAATATAACTAGAAAGTTTGAAATTTTGACCAACCTATGTGACAATTTGATTGGTTCAAAATTTGTCACATATGGGTGGTGTAGTGGGTGGTACAAAATATGGGTGGTGTACCTTAACCCAACCCCTATATATTTATATACTTGTTGCAAGTATCTGGGCTTCTTATATATTCATAATGTGGTTATGTAACAATGATGCTTGTCAGGCTGGACAATGTATATATAGATAATTTGGTGATGTTTGTTTTGCCTTCATTTGTGAAGAAATTCTGGGTTTATGAGATTTTATAACATGCTTTAGTTTTCATGTTTCAGTTGAATTTTGGAATGGACATGAGATATGTTTCTTGCTTCATTATGTATATACCATTTTTTTGCTGAATTATTTTTTCTGAGAGATTACGTAAGGTACTTAACTTGATGAATTCCTTCAAGAAATAAATTTGAAAATATTTATTAAATGTATTGGATGTTACTAAATGCTTATTAAATGCCACCTGTATATGAAAATGTTGTCAAATGCTAAATGCTTCAAAAATACCTCTTAGGCTATTATGCATTATATGATGCATGTATAAACAAGTGAATTTATTACGGGCACACTTTAGATTTCTTTGATTGATATAATCTTGGTTCTTTTATTGTTAGTGACAACGATATGATAGTTTGATCCGTGGGTTATAATCTCTAAGTATAAATTCATGTGAATGTGCATTTTAATGTACGCTTATATGTAAAGAGGAGTGACAATCCTCCTAGGCTGAAGGCAAAATTGGTCTAAGAAGATGATATAATTGTTGAGGCCTTTTATCGGGCTTGTCATCTGGTAAGTGTAAAATAATGGATGGTAGACTTTGGGGCTACCAGATAATTTGCGCATACAAAAATATTTTTGCCTTCTACACTTTTGTACGTAGGAGATGAATATGATATTCTATTTGATGGATTTCCGCTGTATCAATCATGTTAGCTGAATTTCATATTCAGATGTGACTAAATCCACTAATAGTTATGTGTTCACCCTTTGTGGTGGTTTAATTACTTGGAGATCAGCCAAATGAATTTTATTGTTAAATATACAATGTGGTTAGAGTTATTACTCTGAAAATGGTTGATAATGAGACTGAGTGGTTGAAAAACCTTTTAGCAAATATTTATGTGAGTTAAATTAACTCCTTATGTGTTTATATATTGTGATTGTCAAGTGGCAAAATGAATATATTCTATAAACATATGTATGTGTTACAATTCTGGAAAGTAGCTACTAAATGATGAGGCCTAATTATTGAGAGGTCAAAAATTAATTTGACCGATTTTCTCACAAAAAGTAAAACTTTGTGAACGAAACATCGAGGTAAATGAGACTTAAGCCAAATTGAAATTAAAGAGTGATGGGAACCCAACCTTTGTGATTGAAGATCCCATGAAGAAGGTTCAATGGGTAAGAACAAGTCACTTGTTAGTTCTGGTAGCACACAAAACTAATTTTGTTTTGTTTTGTGTCTCTTTCCTATGGTGTAGTTGATAAAGTGCTAGATACTGCATTATTGAGAGGATAAGCTTATAAAGCTTTTAATGATTTTCATATCCCTTATGGGTGGTGTATGATTTACAGCATGTACTTGATGAAGTCACCTATATGAGTGTCAAGTGGGGCCGCTTGCATGAGATCGTGGCGAAATCTCTAGAGCACTCATGAATACCGGTCGTGCGCATGGCCTATTAGCGCAAAACGACGTAACACCAAGAATTGTGGGGGTGTAGTGTGATTAATAGACCTCTAACACATATTAAGTGTCTTGGGTTCCATAGCTTGCTACACCAATTCACTGTGTGTTAAGTTTATCAGTCTAGATCTGGTTTCATAGCTTGTTATACAGATCCGACGCATTACATCCAAGGTGTTAACCCAGGAAACTCTTTTTAAGATCTCAGGTGTTTTCTTTAAACTTTTGAAATATGTGGGGGATTGTTAGATATTTAGAGATATTTCAGAAGTTTAATGTTTTATTTTGGTTGTGATATTATCACATTACAAGTGTAAAATAATTGTGGTTAATATTTATTATTTTATCCAATTAATTTTTTATGAAAATAATATTATATTTGAGAAAACTTATCAATTTTGCAACAATAATTTTGACTTGATCTTGTTACGGATGTGTTGCATATCAGTTTGTCAAAACAGTTTTGCTTTGATTCCATACTTCCTGATTTTTCTCCAAATAAAAGCTGTTGCTAACAGGATTACTCTCATCCACTTACTTGTTTTTATCCTAAAAAAATGGCTTAATGTGCTTAATGCTTTGACTAACCCAACGTCGTTTTTTTTTTCCCTGAACTTTAAAACCAAGTAGCTATCTTCTTCGAAAGAAATGATTCACCACCTTACAAACTTTAAAAACTCTGCCTTCTTTTTAATATATATATATATATATATATATATATATATATATATTTTGCCTTATGTGCCGGACAATATATAAGAAATTGACTATGTCCATTTTATTTTGTTCCTGGGTTACATTGCCTGCTTCTTCTATATTATTTTTCTTGTTGTTCCGTTATCTCAGTTTATTTATCGGGAATGACATGTTGTATCCTTGGGGGTTCGTGCACCACGTGGATAAACCCTTAAGGATGGTGTGATTCCACATGCCTCATGCTATTGTGATTTGTTTGTGAGTCTCAGGTTTGTTGATGTGTTCATGACTTGTTGCTGTTTTATTCCTGTACTTGTGTTGAAGATAATTTTTGACAACACATATATCTATTAAATATTAATAATTGGTCGTTTACTCCTATGATAATTAATGTATTATATTGTGATCAACATATTTTAAGTGGTGGTGAACATATATTATGCTGTGATTTATGAAAAAAAATAGTGCAAAAAGTTTGAAGTGTGAATCGCAGACTTTTCCATCACTCGAATGACTATAATTGGGTATCTCGGGGACATGCTTTTTCGCAAAAACAAATCAGACAAGTCAATTAAACGTAGAACAGTTGAACCACAATTCAACAGTAAAATTTAACTGGCTGGACAAATCAACAAATCAAACTATCACTAAGAGGTTTTGGCAGTTCCAGTTATGAAACATTATTGGCAAAATAGGTAGGTTTTAAATTGTGGTTACAATTAGGATTATCTCAATCACAGGCAATTACGAGAAAATTTATGGTTGCATCTTGGTTTCGGTGACTTGATGGACAAAAACGTTATAATCACAATTGCGGATGCGGAACTTTATTTAAAACTTGCAAAATAGTTAGAAGTTGACCGTTGATAGGAAGGAAACTCTGAAACTGTCTGTGTCCTTTTACCCGGCAAATTCAAACCAGAAAGGCAAATTTTGCTTACACTCTCCAACTTCAGCTTCAGCTCCATGCGTGCAAACACAGCACTTTTGTTTTTCTTCTCTCTCTCTCTCTCTAAATCGTTTTTGATTCTCAACAATCCACCGGCTTACTTAATATTCTCCTCTTCAGCAGATTCCCACCCACAACCCCATCTTTCTGCCATTCTCTCTTCATTGCTTTCCAAGCCAAGAATCTCACAGATTCCTCCCCCTCATGTCCCTCCTTTTTCAACCCCACCTCTTAACCTTCTCCAATGCCCCTTCTTTTCTTCCATCCCTCTCTCCCCAACCCTCTTTCCTCTCTCTCTCTCTGTCATTTTCATTCTTCTTCCTTCCCTTTTCTTCTCTCATACAAGATACATCTGCGAAATATATACATAACTGCTCAAGCTTTTCATCATTATGGCTCCTCCTTCTGATGTCCAACATCTTTCTCATCCATGTATATATGGTAAGCATTAAGCATTCGCCATCAAAATTAGGCCTTCATGTGCTTAGCTATTCAAACTCTTCAATCCGTGGAAGAAAAATTCAATTTTGAAAAGTTAAGAATCACCCCATGAAGCTATTGTTTGAATTTTAAGTCTTTTCTGTTGATTTTACCAAAGGGGTATTCTCAAAGTTTCTCAATTAACTTCGCACATGATTCTAAAGACTTATCTAAAGTATTTATCATTGATTTGATACTTGAATTTTGGTTTATATTATGATTTAGTGGTTTTGGTTTAACTTATTGAAAATTTTGGTGGCAAGCAGGGGATTTTGTTTCTTCACACTCAGAGAGAAAATCTGGTTTCATGAAATGGCTTAGTAAGCTTTTCAGAGGTGGGTCCAATAGAGGAAGGGGTGGTCGTCATCATCTACATGAGCCTGCAGAGGAAAACATGGTTTGGCGCGCTCCATCTAGAGCCTTGGTAAGCCAGTAGCACTAGCTTTCTGTTTTCTTCAATGATATCTATGTTATTGGTTTGGGCTAAGGCGCACCACCCACTACACCACCCATGTGGTTAGTTTTGGACCAATGAATACATTGTATATACTTACAAATATTTAACTTGCTTTCAAGTTGAAAAATCAAATGGCCACATGTTTAAAGGATTGATGGAGTTCTTGACATGTGGGTGGTGTAATGGGTGGTGCACCATAGCCTTTGAATACCATTATTGCATTGCTTAAGTTAAAAAGAAATTCTTATACATGGCAAATGCAGTAGAAGAGGATTTGTTGTCCAATTTTGATGTGTCACGTCCTCTTCTTATCAATAATATCTTATCAAATAAGTTAAAATTTCATGTAATGTTAAAAACTAAAATGTTAGAATGTGTGGCAAGATATTATCGGTAGGAACAACGTCTGATACACCAAAATTAGATAGAAAATCTTCATCCAGCCGAATTAATGTTGTCAGCATTCAATTGGGGGAGAGGAAGTACAGAGGATTTCAATCTGGTGATCCTATGTGTCATCAAACTTAATCATAAGCTCAAGAAATTTGACTGCTCTTGTCTTGTTTGGTTGATTAGATATAGCGATTACAGGGATCTGGATTGATTTTGCAGCCATACTTTAGGTTCTGAATTGTACAAAGTAGCTTAATTTACTGCTAGACTACAGCTATAGTCCTGTATATAAACTCCTGGCTTGCAGACACCTTTACACAGAGATATACAACTCTTTCTACACTTTCATCTGTCTCTCCGTTCAGCCAACAATCTCGTCGATGTGAAGTGAGACTCAGTATTTGGATGACATCTCAAAGAACTTTCTGAATTTTACACTCATACTCTTACCTTCCAAATATTTGGTAAAAAATGGTTACTTAATTTCACATGTGGCATTCTCTCTTGATGCATCATAGCTCCTTAGAACATCTGAATGGCTTCTTCTCTTTCAGCCAATATATAAATTATTATGTAGTTCTGTCGATCTGAATGCTTATTGCAAAGAGGGTGCTCATTTAACAACAGAACAATTTCAATGATTTCATGATTTCAATTAAAAAATGACTTGAAATATTTAGAAATATGAAATCAATAATGTAAATCTTGGACATGCAAATTTTAGTGTGGTCATGCTTCTGTACAACTCTAGTTATATATATCAAATTTAAGGAACCACCTTATACCTTTGTTGTGCACCAGCAAATTACACCAATATGAATTGTGCTGCATCACTTGGTCCTAAGTGATACAAGCACTTTTTGACTAACTTTCTGAAGCACATGTCATCTACAAATTTATAACTGGATATGCAATAATCATTTTGGATTTATCTACCATCACAAGTTTGATTGAGGATAAGATGTCTTGAATGATAATGCTCCTGATGTAATCAGGATGATCGCGCTACTAGATCTCAGAAGGGGAAAGAGCCGGGCCATGCAATGGCACTTTCTTCACCCAAAGATTTAAAGAGACCAAATGGTAAGCACTAAATTTTCACAAAAGTGCTAATTCTCTAGCTAGAATGATCTTTCTGATCAAAGATCAAACTTTTCTTCAGCCCATCAAGGATATAGTTGGGGAGCTGACCCTGATGAAGATTATGCAAATGCACTTCAGGATGGCCTGAACCCTCCTGCATACCCTCCATACGCTCCTGCGCCATTTTATCCAAGGGATTACAGGTAAAATCTTTACCCTCCTAAATCTTGTATATGATATGTGGATGCTAAACATCAAGTGTTTCCAATTTGGTCAATGGCAAGGTTGTTGAGATTTGTTATATTGGCTAGTTCTTGTGAAAATCACTTTTTTCCACTCATGCTCATAAGTCAAGATTTCTTTGGCATTATCTCTCTGTACATTGTTGTTATTGACCAAATACTTTCAATGTTCACTACCAATTTCATGAAGATAAAGGGCTTTACATCAATCTATGATGGTCCTGCTGCTTCATTTCTTTCCTGTTTCAATGAATCAAGTTGCTTAAGGAATCAGAATCTGTTCTTTTAGTATACCCTTCTAAACATATTTGAAGAGTGAGTGTCATGAACCAACTTCCCCAAAAGCTTAAACCAATAAGTGAAGGCAAATCAAGGGTTTTATATTTCTAACAAGAGCATCACCTAACTTGTGTTGAAACACAATTTTTTTGTTTTAAAGAATGGGATCAAAAAGGATCAAACTCTAGACCATTTTTCATATAGGCTTTGAAACCATGTTATGTCTCCCAAAAGTTTAAGATGTTAGGTAAAGGCGCATCAAAGATTATATTACCAACAAGGAGCAGGGTATTTTGTCACCATTCACAACTGATAATGTGTATTTTGCCATTGAACAAAAGAATATGTGGCGGCTGCAACCAGGAGATACTGTATGGAAATTGTTTGGGCTGCATGGATACTTATTTTCATCCAGACTGCTTTCGCTGTCACTCTTGTTGTTACCCCATCACTGAGCGTGAGGTAGTTTCATCCTCTTTGATACGCAACTAATACTTCAACATTTTTTACTTCCAAAGCTATGCATGGTGCTATAAAATTATTGATTGTGACACTTCTCTTTCATCCATCTGACTGCCTTTTATTTCCTGTTTGTTCAAGTTTTCTTTGTCAGGGAAGCATCCATATCACAAGACCTGTTTTAAAGAGTTGACCCACCCAAAATGTGAAGTTTGCTTCCAGTTTGTAAGATTAGTCTGTCTTTGCTTATTCAAAGCTTTCTTCTTTTTCTCTGAATAAGGTTATTAAATTTTAGTTCAGTGCATTACATATACCTTATAAAGGAGTTTGGACTATGGCATTAGTTAATTTATGATGGAGGAACCAAATTCTATTCCAGTCTTCTAATGAAGTTGGACATTTGAAAAAACTATATTGATAATTTACTTTATTTATCAGAAGATTAACCTAGTTAAAAGATCATCTCCTGTCTATCAATTGGCTTATCATTTTCACAGTTGATGAGGAGCTAATATCAACACTAATGATATTTTTATTATATTTTCAGATTCCTGTCAATGCTGCTGGTTTGATTGAGTATAGGTGCCACCCCTTTTGGTCCCAAAAGTATTGCCCATCTCATGAATATGATAACACAGCTCGCTGCTGTAGTTGCGAAAGATTGGAGGTACTAATTTAACTGGTACTCTAGATTGTTCAATACTTGGTTTTTTCATAACTTGTAAAGGAGACCTTTCTTCTGAATCTTGTTTTCTTTTTGGTTACTGTTATCTTCCCCTTGAAGCCTCGGAATATAAAATACTATAGACTGGAAGATGGACGTAATTTGTGCTTAGAGTGCATGGAATCTGCTATAATGGATACTGGTGATTGTCAGCCTCTTTACCATTCTATCAGAGATTATTATGAAGGAATGCAAATGAGAATAGATCAACAAGTTCCCATGCTTCTGGTTGAGAGAGAAGCACTTAATGATGCTATTGTTGGGGAGAAGAATGTAATGAAAAGTCCATTCTTTGTTTTTCAAGTCAATTAATTAGTCCAATTCATCTTACTCTCTATGGTTTCTGCCAGGGTTTTCATCACTTGCCAGAAACTAGGGGCTTATGCCTTTCAGAAGAGCAGACTGTCACCAGTGTAAGACATTAAAAAATATTTACTCATTGTTTTATGTGATTAGATTGTGAAAGCCTTACAAATTATTTCTCAAATAATTCCACCACTTATTGATTTTATGTTGTTTCAGATTCAAAGAAGGCCAAGAATTGGAGGCCATAGACTAATAGGGATCAGAACTCAACCTCAAAAGCTGACTAGAAAATGTGAAGTTACAGCAATTCTTGTTCTATATGGTCTTCCGAGGTAACTTGTAGACAGTGGAAATTTTACTTTTTGGCCCCTCCAAATTCAGATAATTTTTTTAATACTCACAAGACACAGAACCAATGGCAACTTACACAACTCTCTTCCTTGTCATGATGTTGAAGCTTCAATATAGAAGTTCTGATATTTTTATGGGATGCAGGTTACTCACAGGTGCTATCCTTGCCCACGAGTTGATGCATGCCTGGTTACGCCTTAAAGGTTGTTCATTTTGATCCTTATGATGATGATATTCAACTCCTCTGCATATATAGATGACTTTCATCTCATTTAACTTGTACTAAGCACTCATCATGGTATTCAACTTCTCAGTATAATGACTTTCATCTAACTAAGCAGGTTACCGCAACCTTAATCCTGAAGTAGAGGAAGGCATATGTCAGGTTCTTTCATATATGTGGCTTGAGACAGAAGTAATGCCAAGCTTTCATAGCATGCCATCGACATCCACAGCTTCCTCCTCTTCAAAGAAAGGTGCAAAGTCTCAAGTTGAAAATAAACTGGGTGAATTTTTCATGAACCAGATTGTCAATGATTCTTCTCCAGCTTATGGTGGTGGCTTTAGAGCTGCTAATGAAGCTGTTAATAAATATGGCTTACGTTGTACTCTCGACCATATTCGTTTGACTGGTTTTTTCCCACTTTAATGTTCTCTACGTAAGAATGCTTGGTCTTTGTTTTTGTTTAGTCAACAAGCGGTTGGGCTTGGATTGGTTCAAAGTCAAGACAAAAGGTCAGATACGGATAGATTCCACCGTGCTACTAGGAACGTAAGGATGTACAAGTCCAATTTGACCCAAAAAAATGCATACCTTACTCGAATTCCTCACATTTTATATCCTGATGCGCATTTTATTCCTTTACCAATTCATAAACTTGACAATCACGAGTATACAAGGCATTATAAGAAAAAGTATTCCTCTGTCGCCTATACATGAGATTTATTATAGTGGGAGGTTTTCAAGTTTTTTAATGACAACTGGAAACTTGAGTTCTCATGTCAACACATATTTGCAGAAAATATTCTCTAAAAAAATGATAATTCTTCCTTAGTAAAAATATTCATATGACAAATATAAACAAGTCATGAGTCATTGATAACGAATCTATGATTTGCTAAGCGCCAAAATCTAAGGCAGTAAACTAATAATCATCTAGAATTACATGAGGAATCTAGAGTGCTCATGTAACTATCTTTGCTATAGAAGAATAAGTCACTTCTTCAAAGATAACCCCCCTCGAGAAACAGCAGAGCTGCACAGCACTACAACCGCAAGGCCTTCATCTTCACTTGCTGATGATCACACGTGGATATATTGAACATGCCCTCTGTGAGAAGCTCTCTCCTCAAGGCATTCAGTTGCAGATTAACAGCTTATATCATTTCCCCTTTTTAATTTTTCACTAACAGATAGCAATGGACAGAGCAGACCACGAGTACAAGACCGATTGTAGCCAAATATTAAATGTTGTATGTAGAAGTCTTTGTACAAGCAAAAAATGCAATCCCCATGGCTGCATTACAAAATTGCACACCATGTGAACCCATAAAATAAAATGAACTTCAATTGGTAAATGTAACTCCAACCCTTTTGCATGGGTAAATAACCTCATCCAATTACTTGTAGTTCATACTCCAAAGTTGGTGGGGGTGAATTATGCAGTAGCTATATCTGCTAAAAGCATCTTCAGTGTCTCATAAGTCATAAAACAAATACCTACACCTGGCACCACCTTGTAATATTCAGGCAAAATTCCTCTGTATAAGCCACGCACACCTTCTGTCCGGATTATGTGCCTAAACACACCAAAGAGCCCCATTGTATACACACGGGCTCGCCCACCAGCCCCCTCCAATTGCTTCCGCCGCCTCACAAGATCCAAGGGAAATGTTGCTGCATATAGGGTATTAGATGAATTGAACCATATCCATTCTATAGTCAAAAGAGATTAACTTTTACATGGGATTTTATTAGACATCAGGTCATGAATCTTTCTTACCCATCATCAAATCTGATAGTGATAAATCAACTAACCAAAGTCAAAACCAAGTCCAAAACCAGAATTGCAATCAGAATTAACCATGTTTGAAACAAATAAGCCATGCAGATAAAAGAAAAGATTCTTATGGTACCAATCTTGTGTCTCTGACAAGGTTTAGCCTGCAACATTATATATGCTAGTCTAAAGAATAGCCTTAGCAAGCAATTTATAGAATCTATGGGGACTTTTTCGAACTTGTGTCTTGTGGTCATGTGGCAACAAAAAATTCATGGTTGATCGATTTTACCTTATCATGGAAGCATTTAATAAATCCAGAAGACAAAATAGTATTGTTTGTAAAATTGACATTAAGAGGCAAAGTATTAAACAACCTTAGCTAAACATGCAATTGCCTTAGCATGGTGGCAGAAACTTTTTATGACACAATTGATGAATGGGCTACTAGAGTTTTGTGTGCATGGATACTTTGGAAGGAGCAGGTAATTAGTGCCTGTATAATACAGTAATGATACACAAAAGATCCATCCCCCTAATCAGTAAGATTCATTTTTTTTCCCATGAAAAGATCAGCAGTTCTTTCCTTTGTTATAAATTGACAATTCCATTTATCAATTTACTTATATCATAATCATTATAATTTGCTACCACATTTTCCATCATTTAGGATAATGCAAAAATCAATACTATCAAGGCAGTACAACCAGATTCCTCAGAAACAAGGGTCAAAGGATTTGGATACCCAAAGAAACAACAGGTGAAGGTTGCCTAAGTGAGAAGCATACCTCAAAGAGGACACCTCTCACATTTGGTAATCAAGGGTGATATAGGTTCATCCAAGTAATGCCACCCTATGATGTAATCCACTGCATAGCTTGGGGAGACATGTCATAGCATAAAACTTCGGAAGATGATTACTTGTGCAAGATCTTTAGAAAATAATAAAGTTACAGAAAGACAGGAGAAAAGGTTTTTCTTGTTGTCTTCCTTACTAAGTTCTCAATGCCAGAAAAAATAACAACTCCAACCTGGTCTCTGATTTTAGGGGTCAGTCTGGTTAGATAGTTGGTGCAGTTCCTGCACCAAACCCTTTTTCTCTGCATCAAAAGCATAGTAGAGCACTACAGACATTAACTCCCTTAATATTCTTGGGTTCAGCAAATTCAATAGTTTGACTGAAGGATTCCCAACTGTAATTTGCACATCTAATAAAAATTTCAAATAAAAGCACTAAATTGAGTGCTCTGATGCCATACACAGATGTAGGAAAAAGGTAAAATACAAAAAAAAATGTTGATAATCACAATTGCAAGAAACATCAAAAGTACAAATTATCAAAGAATAATAATCTGACAAGGAACATCAAAAGTGCAACTTATCAAGAATACTTATCTGACGAGGAACATTAAAATTTCAATTTATCAAGAATATTTATGGGTCAAGGAACATCAAAAGTGCAAGTTATCTATTCTCCTTTAGATCGCTCACCTGTTGATGATGCAATGCCTGAAAGACTGCCACAAGCCATACTGACCACAACTGTTGAATCATTGGACCTGATGCATACAGATGATGATATCAACATGGTGCTAGCTAAGAAATACATGAATTAAGAACAAATTAGAGGTAATAGACAGCTGAATTAACTTGTGGAATGATTACCTATGAGATTGCCAAAAAGATCTCAATGATTCATATACAGAAAAACCGATTGCTATACTTGGTCCTACAGTCTGCATTAGCACCAGAGATTCAGCTAATTACACAATAAAGAAATCATATACTTCAAGTAATGTTTAATTGATAACAACAGCATACCAAGAGTGTTGTTCCAAGACCCTTATAAAGGCCAAGTATCCCCTCTTCCTTGCAAATTGTTTGTAAAGCATGCCAGATACCTCTATAGTAGATAACATTTGTCTGAAATTTTTTAACAAAGCTAATTGTTAAGAAGCAAATTACAAATGCAAGAATATTTAACCACCAGATGTGCATGAACAGTTCACCAAATTAAAGCAAACATCTCTCATAGATGATAAGATTTGAAAATAAGATGATTCCAAGTTCAGATGGTCATGCAAGACTCCAAGCATCATAGAGACCAAGACCACATAAAAGACTAATTATGCAACTAGTTATAGTTAGAAGGGGTAAAATTAAATTGACGTCGATGGCAACTCGGGCACAAAATGTTGGATTATAATAATCATTAAAGCTAGAACAGAGATGGAGGCCAATTGCATGGGGACAGACGAGAAAAGGACAAAAAAAAGAACAAAAAATCTAGAACTGTTAATCTTACCTGGGCAGCAAGCCTTGTTCTTACAAGATCCAAGGGATAAGTAGATGTGGCAGCAGTTATTCCTGCCATGCCACCAGCAACAAAATGTACGCAAAGGTCCGCACTGGCATTATCTCTATGACTTTGCAGTCCTGGAACCATCTTTAGTAACTGCACAGATAAAATGCTATTAAATATAAATTAATCTGAGAGCAAGAGAAGTTACAAAAGCAACTTTCCTTGTAAGATAGTGTAATGAAAGCAAATATATCTATTTCAGAGTAGCAATGCCAATAACCTTCTTGTAGTGGTCGTATGCATAAAAGTTAACAGAAGAATAAGGTAGGCGGTGAGCAATCGTAACCAGATTCCCTTTCCAGAAAGCTCTAAATCCCTCTTCATGGATAATCCGTGAAGCCTCATTCCAAATGCTGGTTTTTCTCAAAGTTGCAACATTGGAATGCATGCCTTGAATCTATAAACATGGCACCATAATTTTACAAAAATAAAATATATCAGTCGGAGGCCAGATTATCTCCGTTTAACATTGCAAAAAAAAAAGGTAAAGGTCATCATCACATAAAATATCCACCCACTAAAATTGTTACAAATGGACGAATGGATAGATCACTTAACCTTAATGAAAATATATACGAGTGACTCAATTACAAAGTTTTATAAGTTTAGAAAATCAATCACAGGTTTTTAAATTTCAGGGACTTATTTGAAAATTCTCAAATACAACAATCAGAGTACTTTAAACTAAGAACTTATAGTCCATAAATTGATAAACACGGTACTCTCTCTCTCTCTCTCAACATTCCTTCAATGAGAACATGAAAAGCATAACAGATTATCAGTGGCAAATTCAGTTCAAGTCCGAATAATAAGAAAAAAAGAACAAACACAAGAAGAAGAAAAAAATTATCCATAAAAACATCTGAACCAGTTTAAAGAATGAAAATTCTGGAACCTGAAAGAGGATGGTGAGTCTAGCAAGCGGCGCCGTACAAGTCTTGCTAAGTGCGCCGGCAACCCCTCCGGCGAGAAGATGCGAAATAGTCCCAATCTGCTGCGGCTGAGGCTGCACAAACTTCCGTACACCTCCATCCACCGCCACACCAACCCTAGCCTCCGTTTGCATCTCCACCTTTCGATTTCTTCCCCTTTCACCACTTCCTCAACGCGAATTGAAACTCTTAACAACGAATCGCTGCGAAACCACAATACTTTACTATCAGAAGAAGAAGGAATCGTAGGTAGATACATAGAATTTCTTCTCTCCCATTCTGTCTCTGATATTTTCACTGCGTTTTTGCTCTGCGAAATTTCAAACAAGAAGGGGTTTTCTCTTTCTCAGTTACGGAAGAGAGAGGTTTGTTGTTGTTGTGCTGGTTAGCGACGTCGTTTTTGTGATTCGGCTGGTTGGAACGGTGTTGTATGAATTCGAAGTAGGGTTGGTGCTCACGGGAAAGTAAATAAAAGCGGCGTGGCGTTTATGTGTTACGGTGGGTTACACGGCAGTAAAGTGATCTGCGCAAATAAGAATTAAGGAAATCGATGATGTGGAGTGATTTTGAAAGCCGGAAGGAGAGTTTAGTGTGGAATCGGATGCAGAGAATGGGCTCCGTTGGAGAATATGAGGTATTTTTACGGGGAATATGCGTTGCCTCCAAGTTGAGTTGAGAAGGCGTACAAAGACAGCTGCACAATAAGGTCAGGGTAAAGTCGGTTTAACCGAGCATCCAATCAAAGATTGACACGTGGGATACTTTCGTTAAAAACCCTTCTTTACTCTTTAACAATGAACCAGTGGAGCCCAGCGACCCAATCCAGTTGCGCATGCTTTTCTTCTGTCTTCGATCTTTCCTTTTATGGCCATTTTAGTGGCCAGGATAGGATAAGGACGGATACGATAAGAAAACAGGATAGGAGTAGGATAGGATATGAACAGGATAAACTGTTATCCTATCCGATATTTGGTGTCCATCAGATAATCAACTGGACAACATTATAATTTAAGTATGAATTTTAAAATTTTTCGTTTTTATTCTAAATGTTTTCATCTTTTATTAGATTTAGTTATTTTTATAATTTTCATTATTTAAATTTATATAAAAAGATAAAATTATCCTTGCGATAAAATTACATATAATGTTTTAAATTTTTTAAATATTGTCTAACTAAAATTAATTTTTTATATTTTTAAATATTCATTTTTTGTTTTTAATTTACATATAGTTAAATTATTATAATAATTTTTATATTTTACAGTTTTTAAAAATAATATAAAATAATAAAATTAGCATTGTGATAAAAATAAATAAATTTTAAAATTAATTATTAATAATATTATTATTTTAAATATTTTATATTTTATTATACTTTTTTTGGTAATCATGTTAAATTTTATTGTACTTTAAATTATTATTTTATTATATTTTAATTATTTTATATATTATATATTATATATTTTTATATTTTATTATACTTTAAATCACTCTATCCTACTTGTTACCAGAAAAAAATACCTTATCATATCCTGTTGAGTGCTAATCCAACCCTCCCCTCATGATAGAATTTTAACTAGATAGACAGGATAAGATAAGTGACAGGATTGTCTTATCCTATCCTGCTGACTCACCAAACAACAGTTTCAGACAGGATATGATAGCTTATTCTATCCTGTCACTCTTATCCTGACCATCAAACGGGTCCTTAAAGGATGAGTTTGATGGAGATCCCAATTTGACGGACATAATAGTATTTTGCTAGAGTAAGTTGTTTGAATTTCAACTGATAATGTATATCACAAAATTGGGTGATATATTATATAAATTTGAATATATACATGACTAAATCATAAATTTAAAAAGCTAGAAAATACAATTAAGGTATATTTTGTAATATATTTTAAAAATACCCCTGCTTAAATTCACTTTTCTTTAGATGATAACAGAAAATGGAAAAATAATAAATTGTGAAGGAAAAAGGAAAAAGAAGGCAAATCTATAAAACACACTAGAGAAAGCCAATGACTGCCGTACATTTACAATATGTTTGGTTTACGAGAGAAAGTGAGAAGAGAGAGAAAATGAGAAAGAGATTCAGAAGAGACAAAGAGAGAAGATATAGAGTAGATTATAGGGATTGTTTGGTTTGGTATGAAAGAAAGTGAGAAATATTTACCTCTCTCTTCTTTTGTTTGGTTGGATAGAAAAAATGAGAAAAGAGAAATAATATTTTTTTTGTGAAGACAATAATACCCCTCTAATTAAAAAAACATATTTTGCAATATACAGTCCATGAAGCAATGATTATGATAAGAAACAGGGATATAAATGGAATGATAAAAAACCTAAGCTGGTTCTCTCCACTTTCTTCGCTCAATAGGGGAGATCAAGAAAAGTAATGGGCCCCACGCGTGTTCTTTCTCTCTTTGCAATTTCTCATCAAACCAAACGAGAGAGATTCTTCATTTCTCTCCTAAGTCCTAACTCTCTCCGGTAACTCTCTCCTTTCTAACTCTCTCGTAACAAACGAAGCCTCACAGTGAATTTCCATGTAACTCTTGGTTGATGATTTGGTTTTATTTTAATTTTTAAATTTGAGTAAATGTTGTGTGCGTGAAAGAGAGAGATGAGATGAATGCTTAGGTGAGGTCACATGTGTTGCCAAGCTTATTTATTGACCTGTTAAACAGAATCCAAAAACTTGTAAATACATATCATTATATCCGATACTTTAAGGGTTCGGTTGGTGGTCAGGATAAGTGAGACATGATAGGATAATGTATCATATTTTGTCTGAAACAACTGTTTGATGAGTCAGCAAGATAGGATAAAGCAATCATGTCACATATCCTATCATGTCCATCTAGTTAACATCTTATCCTGAGGGGAGGGCTGGGTTAGAACCCAACATGATATGATATGGTGATTTAAAGTATAATAAAATATAAAAATATTTTTTATATAAAATAATTAAAGTATAATAAAATATAACATGATTACCAAAAAGATATAATAAAATATAAGATATTTTAAATAATAAAATTATTAAAAATTAATTTTATTTTGTCAAAAGGTTAATCTTGTTATTTTATATTATTGTAAAAAACTAAAAAATAAAAAAATTATTCTAATATATAATGAATATTTAAAAACTAAAAATGAATATTTAAAATTATAAAAAAAATTAATTTAAGTTAAAAATAATTTAAAAATTTAAAATATTATATGTAATTTCATCACAAGAATAATTTTCTCTTTTTATATCATTTTAAAAAATGAAAATTATAAAAAAATAAAATCTAATAAAATATGAAAACATTTAGAATAAAATCAAAAATTTTAAAATTCATATTAAAATTATAATGCTATCCAGTTGGTTATCTGGTGAACACCAAACGTTGGATAGGATAACAACTTATCATGCTCATATTCTATCCTACTCCTATCCTGCTCTCTTATTCTATATGCCCTTATCCTATCATGACCACTAAACGAGCCCTAAAGCTAGCTTATCTAATACCCCCTCCGATCCATAATATAAGGAAAAAAAATCTTAAAACACACGGACCAAGAAAATATATTAGAATGAGTTAATTATAATTAACACTCATATAAATTTCCAAAACAACCATTCTAATTTTAATTAATATTCTGATGGCCTATAATTAATGACAATAATTAATAAGAGCAATATTGAAAATTAACATTTAATATATATGAAAATTGATGCATGTTTCTTATATTTTGGACAAAAAAATGACTAATTTGTTTCTTATATTACCATTAAACCATCTAATCAAATATCATGTTAGATTTCATCCTTAAATCAATTGGTGTTAAGTAAAGTTGTCCGTATATAAATCGCATCCCAAAATTTAAAGCAGCCAATGTGGGACCTCCAAGTTCCAGGAGTCCATATGAGCTAATGTAGTTGCAGGGATCTCGAAATGTTACTCTTTTTGTTTTTTATAGCACTAGTATTTGATTTTTCTAACCTTGGTTGTAATCAAAGTGATATATCTTTTAATATTTTACACTTGTTTTTAATTATTGCATTTTCATTTTGGCTACCTTATCCTTCTTTGCTGTGTATATTGATTATATCTCCTTCAGGTTTTTTGGATCAAATAGATGCTTCTCAATCTCCAATAAAACAGGTCCTGTGTGTTGGTGACAGGATCAACCATATGATAAGCAAAAATATTTGCATAGATTAGATTCATTTTGTCTGCATTACTTGATTGTTCTCTTTTTCCATCTAAAGTCTTAGCCATTACTTTTGACCCGTTGTTATATAGATTTTGAGCTTCTATAATAATATAATCCTATTATAATCTATACAATAAGATAATGGCAGAGTAACAAAAAAAAAACGGTTTTTTGGTGTCAAATTTTGAATATTCTATACAATAAGATAATGACAGAGTAGCAAAAAAAAAACGGTTTTTTGGTGTCAAATTTTGAATATTACAAATATGCCCATAAAACTATATATCTTTCTATACTAATATATAATGGGACATTTGAAAATACCAACATTGCCCCTTATAACTTCCATTAATCATCAGATAACAAGGTATTAACCAGTAACCACCCGAGAGAATAGTTTTTCCTGAGAGCAACTGCACCCGAAAGGCATAACACATATTCAAATTCAAACCCACACGACAGTTTTAACCTCAAACACGCACAAATACATGAGAAAACTTCCCTACTGGTTACATATACTGTGCATTCTAACTGCTTATTTATGAATTTATGAACAGAATAAAATAAAAAGAGGCAGTAATTGGAGCCCAGATTCAGATGTGCATAACGTGAAACAGAGCAAGGGGAGCCTGTGATCAACCGTGTAAATTGAAGAGGGAATATGAAAGGAGGAAAGAGAGAGGAAGATAAGGGATGGGGGACGTCGTGTAGAGGATCCACCACTTGCAGATGAGAACGGTGGAGGAGTGGTGTAGATGGAGGGACAGCGGGGCACAAACGTCTCGCTGTAAATCTTTCTCTCTCCCTCTCTCTCCTCTCTTCACCATTCCTCTCTCCCTTCTCCTTCTCCTTCTAAAAGAGAAGGATAATATTTGTTTTAACGTGATATTGTTTGACTCTACTTTTCTTAATTCTGATATCATGTTTTAATCTGTCATTATCCTCTGTATATATTCCTTTGGGTTTCAGCTCTAATTTGCATTTTAAAGGTTTATGTTAGTTATGAAAATATTGACAATTAGTGCAAGTTTCCTCCACATGCAGCCTAATGGTGAAAACTATGCCAATCCAAAGACTTGCTCCTTTCATGTTCTCTTCAAGGTATGATTTTATCTGATTGTGCTTTTGGCATATCTTTCCATGTGTGGCACGTTCGTTTCATAAGCAATTTTTTTTTTATTTGGCATGATGCATCGTTTGGAAGAGTTGTTTTAGTCCTAATTTGTGACCGAACTTCAGGGATATCCAATTACATTAAGGACATATTTGTAATTTGCTCTAAATTGTTGTATGAGTAGTGAATGTCTGATGGGTCTGTTAAGTACCGCAAGTAGGTAGGTATACAATATGAGTATTTCACTATTTCTGTGTTACATTTTTTCCTATCAATTAATTATTTGCACATGGATTGAGTTAAATTTCAGAACATATAGAACTATTCTCGTTTTAACTGCCAAATGATATGGGGTAATTAGATATCACTATTAAAATAAGTATGAAATAGTGCATGGTTTGCTAATTGGGAAAGTAAGGAAATACTTAATTTCTTGATGTTACAATTTCAGGGATCCGGTGGATTCTTCCATGTTATGAAGTGGTCCAAATATACAATGAATAGGGTACAAAAGACATGACTTGAATGTTATCAAAAAAAAAGAAGATGACTTGAACACAATTATCTGACAACACATTTGAAGGCAAACGGACACCTTGAAAATATGGGCATTCTTCATGAACCAAATAAACTTAAAATTATTATATGGTTTAAATTTTGGATTTGGATAATAGCTTGAGAGTTGAGAATGTTGTAACTCATTGCAATTTGCATTCTTGTGGCATGAAGCTTCATTGATATGTTAAATATTGATTCCTTGCCCTGAATAGAAATTAGTGTTTCAAATTAAAGCTAAAAGTGTGTTTCTCCCTTTTGTTGGTCTTAGTGTCGTTATTTTGCATTGGTCTTACATTGCAAATTTTTTTTTTGTTGCTAAGACGCCTTACATTGTTTTATTCCTTTCTTTCTGTATCCAGGTTGGGTCCGCATGGAAAAAGAATGAAGCATTTGTTGGATCAAAGACAGCAACACATGAAATCCCAAAGGGAACAAATCCCATGATAGCAAAAGACAATAAGTGCATCATTGTTTTTTATATTTTATGTTTTGAGTCTAGATTTTTCAATCAAATTTTTACAGTATTCTATTTTTCATTTTCTTCTAAATTTTTGTTTTGTACATTGTATTTCATAAGGGAAGTTGATAGAGCCCACTCAGCCAAGTGATCTGTCATGTTTGTGAAGGACTGCGGGTTAAATATATAGTGGTGGAATAAAATCCATGTTGTCAAATGTGATTTATTGGTTGATTGACAGATTTATTTAAATTAAAGGAATGTTAGCGTATAACTTTGTAGAATTTTGCATTCTTTCTTGGTACTTTAGATAAGTTTGTCCAAATATAAGGGCTACATGCGACTTCTCCATTTTTGTTTTTTTTTACTATGACTCCTCCATGTTGAAGGTCTTGCAAATGAAACAAAAACCCAAAGCTTCTTCAGCTCCATAAAACGACAACACACTCACATAACCCCTTTGTGCGCTCTCCCAAGCTTGGCAAACAACATCATATTGCAAACTTTGAATAGCTTTAGCTTCCATGGCACTTACATAGCGCACATCGGTTTTGTTGAATTTCAACAATAACCCAATTAATTTCTTAAAAGAAAAAAGAGAACCCAATCAATTATTAAAATTTGTTTATTAAAAAAAATTTAAAATGGTTTCAACACGATTAACGCAAACCTATTTCAAATTTCCTATTTTAATAGTTGAGTACGTTGATAAATGAAAATGGAACAAAATGATAAAATTCAGTGGTATAGTGAGTCAACCCAAAATGAAACATAATATAGTAAGACATAGGAATTTTAAGCGAATAGGGAACTGAAAGGGAACATGAAAGGAAAGGCATAAAAAGCAAGTACAATGTCATTACTATGGAGGCTGGTGGATATAGTATACAATGTACTTTGTTTGGAAATTTTGCTGATGAGTTGAACAAGTTTATCAATGCCGGTGACTTGCACAATACTGTTGTGGTTGTTCAGTTTGACAAAGTGAATACTTTCAAAGGTTGTATTTTCCTTGCTAATGTGCTTTACTGTTTAGTTTTGTTCATTTATTATGATGCATTATTATATGTAATCAATAGAATGATCATATTATATTTGTTTTACTAGGGCAACATTATTCTGCAAAATGCTTTTAGGTCCAGCAATGTGTTTTACAACCCCAATTGTGCGGAGGCTGTTGGTTTAAAGACAAGGTAGACTTATTCCTTTATTGTTGTTGTTTCATTTCTGCACAATCAATAAACTGACATTTTTTCTGCAATGGTGATTAGGTATGATATACATGCTCAATTGATGGGTTCTGCTTCCCAAGGATTAAGCCAGCTGACTAATTCAAAGGCTACTGCTTTGGATGAGTTTTTGGAAGTAACTCAGAAAAACCATAGAGGATTTGCAAAGAGGTTGTATAATCTTTAAATGATATATTTTATATTTATATATATATATATATATATATATATATATATATTTATTTATATTTATATTTTATTTTATATTTATATTTATATTTAATATTTATATTTATATTTATATTTATATTTATATTTATATTTATATTTATATTTTATTTTATATTTATATTTAATATTTAATATTTAATATTTATATTTTATAATAACATTTATTTATTTAAATTTATATTATTTAAATCAAATGCAGCTTAAGCATTATGTTGTTCTGGGTACTGTTAAGCACATTATGGATGATGAGTGGTGGTATATAGCTTGCAATTGTGGCAAGTCTATCAATAAAGAAGATAAGCTGTTTTACTGTGCTAATGTAAGAAACATGTTTGGAATGCTCTCCCTAGGTTCATTTCTTTATTGTTAATCTTATTCTTATTATTGTTGTTCTGTTACAAACGCTATTGTTTGGAAACATTGGTTATAACTGATACTTTATTTTTATTTTTACAGGTTTCGTATTAAGGTGCGAGTGGTTGATGAGACTGATTCTGCTACTTTCACACTGTTCGACCGTGATTCAATGACTCTTTTAGATAATAAGAAGTGTACTGATATGATTGAAGAATTTGATAAGGTTGATAAATGTTATGTTTCCTTATTTCTGAATTTTTTTTTAACTACATACTCATTTGTAATGACATATTATTTTTTTAATCTGCAGTGCACTAAGATCCTTCGATTCCCGAAGGCATTTATTGATTTAATTGACAAAACTATGCTTTTCAAAGTGGAGTTCAAGAATGAGGTTAATTCAAGGTTTGAACAATCCTTCAGAGTCCAGAAAATTTGCACTGACCCTGATATCATCAAGAAGTTCATTGATACTAAGCTCAAACCTCTGGAAATATTGTTGCAATTTAGGAATTTCTTTGACTCACTGATTCATTCATTGTTTGTTTATGTGATCACCATATCTTTTTCATTCAGGATGAGGGCTGTGAAAGTGGTTTTCTGGTTGGCAAAGCTGATGGATTGACTCAGGGCAACACTGCAGATGTTGTGTAGGTGTCTGATTATAATCCCATCTATTATTAATATTATAACTTACATTATAACTCATACTATAACTTATATAACTTATTTTATATTTAGCATTAGCATTAATATTTAATTCAATATATATATTATGATTAAATTTGTCAGGATTTGCTGCCAAAGTTTTCTGATGGTGCGCTAGACAATGAGTCTCTGTGTGATGAGAAAGATGTTGATCTGTCAAAGGACTATGAAGAGCTGACTCCATTGAAAAGGGAATATCCCAAGGAGGATTGTAATTCTGTGTCCCAATCACCTGAGAAACCGAAGAAGAAGGAGAACCAACTATTGAAGAACATCAAGCTTGAAAAGGAATAATTGATTTGGCACGAACACCTGCCTGCTATATTTTGGATTGTCCTTTTGTCTTATGCTTTTTTGTGTCATGATGAAAATGATTTACGTTTTGGATTGTGGGATCTTTTTTTTGGCTTGAAAGTTTTTTTTTTTTATGGTTTATGGATTATGCAATATGCAATATGCAGTATGTTTAATTTGGTTAATGGTGACAGCTTCGTTCGATGTTGGATGTATTTCAAATTTCAATTTGCAATTAGTTATGAATTGTTGATTATGGATATGGAAATACTGGATATTTGTGCTTTGTCTATTTTCATTATGTACTCCCAAATTCCTATTTAAATCTCGAAGTGTATTTCAAATTTCAAATCATCATTAGTGATGAATTATTGAGTATGGTCGTATGGATATGGAATATTTTGGATATATAGATTAAGATTTTAAATTTCATTATATTGTAAATATTATAAATGAAATGGAATGATATTGTGCACCATGAATGCCATATAGAATCGGTTAACAGTTACAGTCATTGATTATTATTGATTATTAATAATTAATAATTAATAATTAATAATTATAAGTATAGTTATTACGAATTTGTATTACAAATTTGTATTTGTATTCAATGATTCATGATTTATGATATTGATTGATTGATACTAATTGATACCAAATAATCTTATTTATTTTTTCTACAAAAGGACATGAATAATAATTTATAATTTAATAATCTTCTCAACAAAAAAAATTAATTTCAATAATTTATTAAGACTTATATACTCCCACCAAGAGGTTACTAAATCATATTATCATAATTTTTTTTACATAAATTGAATTATCAGTTGTTTCCAATAAAATTAATTTTTTAATAATAACACTGAATAGGTAGAAGATATCCAATAAGACTTTTCCAGTCTCACATAAAAATAGCTATTAAAAGTAGGTATTCCCAACACTTCGTTTCACGTGGCTCCCCATATTTCTAAGTTAGCATCATTTGTTTCATATTGGTTTTTGTATAAGTAAACCCTATGAACCCCATTCTTCATCTTCCAATAGGCATCAGGCGAAATGAACCCCCCCTTTCTTAACTCTGGCAACCTTAGCGAAATCAGGAAAAAAAAACCCTTGGTGGATTTTCCACTCTGAGTGTATCCAATCGGGTAACATCAAATTTTCCCCCCCTGTATTCTTTTTATAATCTTAGGGTTTTAATAGAAAACATTTTTGGCATGTGTCCTCTGTATATTTTATTTTCGTTTTCTGATAGCCTTTTATTTTTAAAACCCTGTAGCCATATGGACGGGTTGATTTGCATTTTAGTCGCCAATTTGAGGGGGAACTGAAGACTAGATGGTCCTTGATCGATAAGGATGGGAACCGTCACACTGTAACTTACGGAAAATCCAAACATCGCCCTGTGATATCACATGGTTGGGATGACCTGCGTTCGTTTTATGGGTTAATTGGTGTTCATTTTGTTTTTCTGCGGTATGTTGGAAACAATACTTTTGACATAACTGTTTTTAAGAAGGAATGCCCACTGGTGTCGAATCATGGACGCCCTTCAAATGAGGTCACCTCCATCTCTGCAACCTTCAGTGTTGTTTTAACAAATTATAAAGCAACAGGGAGTCAAGTGTTATATTTGGATTTATTTAGAATTTAGATTTACATTTATAATTACTATTACTATATTAGTATGTAATCAAATTGTGTTTTGGTAAATAAGCACATTATAAAAATGTTATGGATTCAAAATATTTATATTTTATATTTTAATTCTTTATTTCTTTATACTGTTTGATTTGTTGTAAATTTCAGAATGTGCCTGCTGATTTTAGCCAGTTTGTACGATAGAAAAGATTTAATACCCTATTTTTGCGTGGCCCTGCTGAATGGGAGAAGCAGTGCTCTGTTTTGATTCGTAATGCGCTGAAAAAGAGCACAAAGATTGGCAAGGGATGGAAGCAATTTTGTTCTGAACATGCTTTTGGAGCTGGAGATGACATTTGATTTTATTTTGAGAATGAGAATGTAAATGTTGTTTATGTCAACAACAAAAATTAAGTGTAACAATCTTTGTTCCCCTTGGGTAAATTTAGGAGTTTCTTTTTTGAAAGTGTCTTTTGAACACATTTATTGTAAGGACAAGTAGTTTAATGACAATGTCATGTTTGGTTATTTTGACTTAACGTCAAATTCACAGGGTTTTTTTTTCTTATCCACTGTTGTTCAATCTGATTCCAACAAATACAACAATTATTATATCTGGACTTTTGTATGATGATGATTCGATGTGTAAATTAGAGGATTTATTAATGATAAAAAATATGTAAGTGAAGGATAAATGGTCAATCACACGGTTATAAATAATAAACATCAATGATTAAAGATAAAAAACACAGCAAATGAAATATATCAAGCAAGGCAAACAATAAAATCTAATCACGACACTACTTTACTGCTGTTTTTTTTTCGAGAATGGCATCCTGAGATTAGGGGTGTTCGCAGATTGGATTGGATCGGATCGGTTTTGAGCTAAAAAGTCATCCGATCCAATGATTTGGATTGGATCATTTTGCTTCCTTAAAAAAATATGATCCAATCCAATCAAATGCGGTTTGGATTAGATTGGATAATTCGGTTTTTATCATACTTGATTTTTTTTTCTAATGTCAAGTGTCATTTCTACTTATATTTAATAGTGGATAAAAGATAATCTTCGTTTTAATTTGGAAATTTGAGAAGAAAAAAATTATTGATATTTTTTAACACGTTCTTTTATATTAATTCTCTATATCTACTCCCACTTATCCTAATTTTTTTTCCTTGAATCGGCTACAAATAAATTGTAGCTAATTATTTTTCAAATTTACTTAATTGTTTTCCTATTTTTCATGATTACTCAATCAAATATATATATATATATGCTATGCATCAAAACTTTTAGTAAAATATAACTTCAAGACATTAATATTTATTCTAAATAGTCTTATATATGTCATTCCAACAAAAATATTAAAGAGAATGAGGGACATAAAAGTATGAAAAATAATGTTTAAGTATGAGTAATACTATAATTTCAAAAATAATAGTATATGTATATAATAGATCGGTTTGGATTGGATTGGATTTCACTATAGAATCCAAAATCCGATCCAATCCAATAAAAAATTATGGTTTTTTTCGGTTTTCGATTTTTTCGGTTTGTTCGGTTTTCGGTTTTTCGGTTCGGTTTTTGCGGTTTGGATCGGTTGATGAGAACCCCTACCTGAGATGTTGTCATCATAGCCTTTTACTGATATATCTTAATCAAGTAACACAAAGCAAAACCACTGAGTTGGAAACCCAAAGGTTTAGTTCAAAAAAAAAAAACTTTTAACATCTGCAAAACAGAAAGGAACTTCAGCTGAAAGTTCATAGTTCTTTCCTCTTCATTGTCTTCCATTTTCCATGGAGGAGAATGGCTCTACAGCAGCGAGTAATAGGAGGAAAAGGAAGATCATTATGAATCAAAAATTACAAAACAGAGGTGCGGTTTTAACAGGTTGGTCGATTTTATATTGTTTTTTCTGTTATCATTCCTCCAAGAATACATAAATAACAATGAAGCCATTAGTTATTTCATTTTATCAAAAATTACAAAACAGAGGTGCTGCTTTAACAGGGTGGTCGACCTTATACTGTTTTTTTGTTATCATTCCTCCAAGAATAAATCAATAACAATGAAGCCATTAGTTATTTCATTTTATACGCACTGCTATCGATTTTCATACTATTATTTTGCCAACTTGTTTTTGTTCGGATGAGAATTCCAGGCCTAAAGAATTTGTAGGTCATGCTAACAATTCTAGAATGATAGCAATTGGTAGAATGCCTTTATCACCAATGAGTTTGGGTATGTGTTTTTTTATACATGTGTTTTGTATTCGGGTGTATTTTTACTTACTGTTTTTATATTATAGATGTGAAAACCCATTTTGGTCCGTCTTCATTTTATTTTATTCTAATTTTATTATTATGTTATTATATTTCAGGGAGACTAAAAACATAATAGTGAAGAAAGAAAGAAGAAAAAGAAAATAATAAAGAAATAAGGAGGTTCCGTTCATTGCATACTTAATTTTTTGTTGGACGAGGAGGTTCCGTCCATTGCGTACTTAATTCTCTGTTGGACGAGGAGGTTCCGTCCGTTGCATATTTAATTTTCTGTTGGATGAAGAGGTTCCGTCCGTTGCATATCTAATTTTCTGTTGGACAAGAGGTTCTGTCCATTACGTATTTAATTTTCTGTTGGACGAGAAGGTTCCATCCACTGCAATTTTATTTTCAAACTGGAGACTAAAAAATAATAGTGAAGAAATAAAGAAGAAAAAGAAAATAATGAAGAAAGGAGGAAGAAAAGAAGGAGAAAAGAACAATCAGTAAAAAGAGAAGAAATGAGATTGAGTTACTTCTCCTAACCCTAAAAAACCCCATTTTATATATCAGACAAAACCTCTCTTCCTCCTACCACTCTCCAACCGCCCCTGCACTTCCTCTACCCATTAGTCCTTCTTCTCCCTCATCTCCTCCACTCTCTTAACTGCACCACACTTCCTTCTCTCCTCAAACACGCAACCTTCACATCAAATCGCCTCCTTTCCTCTGCTGGTGACACCTCTATCTGGACACACGCGATCTCTGCTCAAAACCGCCCAAGCTCCGGATTTCGTGGGACCAACCTTGAAGCCGATGGGTAAGGAGAAGCATGAAGCCCTCTCCTCCATCTATAAAAAGGAGGGGAAGAACGAAAAAGGGGAGACACGAAGGAAGGATACGAAGACAGAGGGAGAGAGCGATTTTTATCTGATGTTTTCTTTGTAAAGAAAAAGAGATTGGGTTGGAGGTAGAAATGGAGGGGATCTTCGTTTTTAAACGGAAAGAGGGGATTTTCGGGTTAGGGATTTGAGTTTTTTTTTCTCTTCTCTGTCATTAGAGTGGTTCCAAATTTTCAGCAGAAGGGAGAGTCAAAAGAGTCAGTGAAAATGAAATGTGAGGGTTTTGATCTTAAAATTTTACTACTGGGAGAAAGCAAAATCATTGTTGTTCTGCTCTCATTTGGTAATCCTTGACCCAAAAATCAAAATCATTGTTAGCATGTAAGGGTGTACTGTTTGGGCCTATGCCTTGATACATTGTTAAACTTCAATCCCACCAAGCAAATCAGACCCTAAATCTCTTAGAACACTCTAACAACAATGAATAATATAAATACTCTTCTTGAGGGTGAGGAATAAAGGAAAGGCTTAAGATAAATCCATGCAATTTTAATATAACTGTAGTTTTTTTAGTGCCCACTGAACACTGCAATGTGCAAACCTATGTTAAGAAGATACTAAAACACTGGATCTCCAAATATTCATCACAGTGTAAGCACAACAACAAAGAAGATTATATGATATCAGGGATGGATTAAGAGAAATAATAAGATGGAAGGGTGAGGTGTGTAATACTATGTCTGGGCAGCTAAAAATATTGTGGTATGAGAGAGGAAAATTGAGGGTGGAAATCCAAAATAATGTCTGTGGATCTAAAAAAGAAAGGTGTATATTGGAGTGAAAAAAAAAGTTACAGGAGTGGTGTGAGGAATGCAATTCTCATGGTGATGTGTGGAAAGAGAAATTAAGGTAAAATCAGTTTGGTCTGGGAGTGAAATGAGTGGAAAAACTTATGGATAGATGACAGTAGGTATGAATGAAAATTTAAAGAAATGTTTGAAAAGAAAAAAAGGAAAAAAATGGAAAATGAAGGTTATGTCAGAGAATGTTGTTGATTGGGATGCAAGGTATTGATGTGCACTCCGTGCGAGTGCACGTGCGTGCGATCCGGCAACTGTACCGGATTGTCGCCAAGTAATAAAAAGATATCGATACCACAAAGACCGTGATCTCAAATCGCAACAAATTGTTAAATGATAAAACTGGACTGTATAAATAGATTTGGATTTATAAAATAAGAGATAAAATGCAATCAAGTAAAACAGAAAGTAAACAATTTATGATTTTTCAGATCTAAATGGATTCCTAGGAATTTGGGTTACCAACAAGATCGTTTATGTTACTAAATTGATTATCCCTTGTTAATTTATCGAAATTGCCTTGAAGGCGAATTTATCCTCAAATAGTTTAAGCTCCCTCTCGAGTTACAAAAACCGTGCCCAATTAAACCAACCCCTACTCTCGTGGTAGTCGAATTTAGATTGGACCCTTTACGTTTTGTGACAATTCGTTAATCCTTGAAGGACGGCTTCTAACTCTCGTGATTTCAGTCCTAAGTCTTATTCTATAGATCCGATACCTAAGTTCACCGCTAGGTTCCTCCTTAGAATGTCTATGACACGCAAACAAGTGGCCACCGAATTTACGAGTAATTGAAAACACTAGAAATCAGATCTAAAGCAAAATCGCAATTAACAAAGATATAACATCAAATTAACAACATAAATCAACCTTGGGCATAGCCCCATTACCTAGAAATTAAACTACTACTCAAGCCTTGTTATGGTGATGACAAGCTTGGTTAACAACAACATGAAATAAAAATAAGAGAAGAAGGAGAAAAAGAAGAGAGAGATCCTAAATTATAGCCTAAGAGTAGCAGCCCAAAAAGTCCTCCTTTGCCTCTGCCCAAATGCCTTATTTATAGATTTGAGAAGTTTGAATCCCAATCAAACACAAATCAGATCCAAATCAGTTACTTCAGATCCAAGTAATGCGCGTCACGGTCGTGAAGGCCATCACGGCCAGGCCGTGACAAATTCTGCCTTGGGCGCGTCTTCAGTGATTAGTCTGTCACGGCCGTGATGCTCATCACGGCTAGGCCGTGACAGATTCTGACTTGTGGGGGTCTGGCTCAGTATGCATGTCACGGCCATGATGGGCATCACGGGCAGGCCGTGACCAGTTCTGACTTTTGCCTTTTTTCTTTTTTTAGCTCTGCTTGATCATGGCCGTGATGGGCTCTGTTTGACTCATTTTCTTCACTTTTCAAGCTCCATCTTCATCCGAGCTCCATCATGGTTGATCCTGAGCATTTAATCTTTAATTTCTGCAAAACAACACCACAAAAACCGCCTTACCCGTTCCAAGATGGAAACTAACAAAAATCAAATTAAATATGCCTAAACTATATGAAAATGCATGCAAAATGATAAACAAAGATGAGGTGAAATCACACTCATCAAATCACCCCAAGCTTAAGATTTTACTTGTCCTCAAGCAATCACCAAGGCCAGAAGATATAAATAATCAAAGCATGGATAGTGAACCAAGAACCCGAGTAACTTATCCAAGTAACAGGCATTTTCAATAAGCACCCGAGAGATAATCGATTTCAAGTCCAATTAGAAGCTTAGGTTTCCTAAATTCATATTCTCACTGATTCGGGCACTCTTCTCACCTCACTCAAGTGTTTAAGGGCATATGACAATTCTCTCAATTTCCTCAAGGAAGGTATTCTACCATAAGCTTGACTATTAACCAAATCTCTACTTTATTAATGAAAACACAAAATAATAAAGAGGTATTTTACTTTGGTTGTAACGAGGCCATGGGATTAATCGTTAGGTAGGGAAATCAAGAAAAAATATATTTCAAGAGGGCTAAACAAAATATCAAACATTGCAAAGCATGACACCTTCTAAAATACCCTTTTTTGGGCTTTGATTCATTTTCCACCTTTCTTTTTCTTTTTTTTTATTTCTTTTTTTTTATTTCTCACTTTCTTTTTGTCATCCCCTTCTCCATTTTTTTTATTTTGTTTTATTTACTTTATTTGGAGAAGGGGAGATTTTCAATTCAAGAGAAATATTTTTCTAACTTTCTCATCCCATACTTTTTCAAACTACCTTTTTACCCTTTTTGTAATACTTTAAAAGGTGCCATACCAAGGATTATTCATCAAAGTATTTCAAGGTACCAAGAAAAGTATTTTATTCTTTTAGTCTCAAAATTGGGCAACTAGGGGGTAGCATTTAATCAATCAAAGCTCAGAAGGCCGGAAAGATACCTAGTGCCTCAATCATTTTCAAAAATATTTTCAAAAATTTTTAAGTTTCAAAACGGTTTCAAGTCAAGTTCTAGAAAATACAATCCAAGAGGAATTAAAACACTCTATCACAAGGAATGGGGTAGATTTAGTGAGTACCCCTTTTTGGCTCAAAATCTTACATTTAGTAGTTCAAAAATCAGTGAGAAACACAAATTTAAGGAACCACATGCTAATTATTAACTATCAAAAGATCATCTCAAGAATTTTTATTTTTAGCCTTGTCACAAGAATAAAAATAATTGGGTTCAAAAATTCACTATCTCAATTCATTTGGCATCAAGTTCTCACAATTGGATGCATATTCCAAGTGAGGGGGCAATCTAGAGAATGTGATCATGCAAAACTATGCCTATATGAATGCAACATGAAAAATGAAAAAATGCAAAAATTTGCAAAAATACCCCTACCCCAAGCTTAAAAACTTACATTGTCCCCAATGAAAATAATCAAGTCGGAGAGAGGAGAAAAATGGAAAAACTCACCGAGGTGGTAGCGGGTGCTGGCTCACATGCCTAGTCAAAACTTGTTGGAAATTGTATCACGGCCGTGAGGCTCATCACGGGTAGGCCATGATCAATTCTGGTCTTCAGGAGCTGGCCTGTCACGGCCGTGACCTATATCACGACTAGGCCGTGATACTCTCTGATCTTAGGGTCCTTCTCACCACGCCCGTGATGGATGTCACGGCTGGGCCGTGATCCTTTCTGGTCTTCTTTGTTAGCTCATCACGGCCGTGACCACTGTCATGACCCGGGCGTGATGACTTCTGACTTTATTAGTCCCTGCCCTTTTTGCTCTTCCTTCCTTCTTAACCTGAAAACACTAGACAAATCTATTAATTTATGATTTTCTTCCTCTTGATCTTCTCACATTATTCAAGAGCTAAATTCGAAAACAAGTGAAAAAGGGATAGAAAACTTGGGTTGCCTCCCAAGAAGCGCTTATTTACGGTCTTAGGCTTGACCATACTTCCTTCAATCAACCGGGGTCGGCTAGGCGTGGAAGTGCAGGAACACTTCTCTTCCATGGAACTCCTTCAAAGAGCCGATTCTGCTCATATGGCCAATGCGCTTCCGCTTCTCTCTTTTCACTCTAAGCTTCATGGCCTTTGTCCTTCCCGGCGGAAGTTTTGTTTCCACATGATGAGCAACTCCAACTTCATCACTACCGGGTGCATCATTTGCCATGCAAATCTTCGGAGTTGCTTCCATGTTGAGCTCTTCCTTTACCACTGGAGACGTTATATCGATCCTGCACACATGACTCACAAAAGGAGGGTTGTTATATGAGTTAGTCAATTCAAAATCTACCCTACCTTCCTCTACATTCAGAGAGAGTTTTCCATTCCTTACGTCTATTATTGCTCCAGCGGTGGCCAAGAATGGCCTTCCTAAAATGATGGGGAATTCAGAATTCCCTTTCATATCCAATACCAGGAAATCGGTAGGGATGAAAAATTTCCCTACCTTTACGGGGACATTCTCTAGTAGGCCTAGAGGAGTCCTAGTTGAGCCATCCGCAAATTTTAAGGAGAATTTGAATGGACTCAACTCTTTGGTTCCCAACCTTTCCAAGATAGTGAGCGGCATCAAGCTCGCACTAGCCCCTAAGTCACATAAGGCTTGGTCTATTTGCACTTCTTTAATCGAGCAAGCGATAGAGAAACTACCTGGGTCTTTCAGCTTAGGAGGCATTTTAGTTTCTATATCTACTAGCTTTTTCTTGACCAACCTTTGTGGGAAAGGTATTGGGGGTTAGTACAGTGGTGGAGGCACATATTTTGGCTTTGTCTCTTCCTCTTTGCTCATGTCCTCCTCTGATTCCACATCTTTTTCAACCACCCCAAGCTTATCATCCCACAAGTATATGGCATTACAATGCTCATTGGGATTAGCTTCGGGTTGCCCCGGGAACGTACCCTTAGGTCTAGAGTATGCGCTGGCTTGTTGGGCAATCTGAGTTTCTAGCATCTTGTTATGGATGACTAAATTATCTACTTTAGATGCTAGCTCTTTTATTGCCTCGTTCACTGCCCTACCTTGTTGTCTAAACTCTTCATTTTGTTTTGTTTGAGTTTCAACAAAACTTTCCAATAAAGACTCGAGTTTAGGTTTCTGTACTTGAGGATACCCCGGTGCGGGTTTCCTATTACCTTGGCCTTCTTGGAACTCGTGGTTTAGCGTGTTGCTGTAGTTGCCGTAGGAGAGGTAAGGGTTGGTCTTCCTTCCTTGGTTGTAAGGATTTGGGGGAGCATAATTGGGCAACTTCGGGTTCGTGTCGTAGAAGTTGTGACAAGAGTTCACTTGTTCCCCCGAAGCGTCGGATCCATGAGCAATGCCATGTGGGCACTCCATAATGTCATGTCCTTGCATTCCACAAATCTCACAAACAATGTTAGTAGCACCTATTGAACTCACGTTAGCTCTTTCAAGCTGATCAAAGAGTTTATTCAGTGAGTCTATTTTAGACATTATAAGATCAGTGCTATTCATTTCAAACTTACCCCCCCAAAATCTTTTTCGGGTTATTACCTCTTTCTGAACCCCATTGGTGGTAGTTGGTGGCCACGTTTTCAATGATGTTGAATGCCTCAGTCAAAGGTCTATTCATAAAGGCTCCACCAGCTGCGGAATCGAGTGACACCTTCGAAGAGTAGTCCAATCCGTTGTAGAAGGTGTGCACTAATAACCACCTCTCGAGTCCATGATGTGGGCATGACTCCAGCAATCCCTTGTAGCGATCACAAGCTTCTGATAAGCATTCTCCGTCCTTTTGGAAGAAGCCGGTGATTTGGGTCCGTATGTAGGTCGTCTTGGATGGAGGAAAGAATTTCTCCAAGAACGCCTGCTCCAGTTGGTCCCAAGTTGACAAGGTATTAGCGGGTATTTGCTTTAGCCAAGCTTTCGCTTTTCCAGTCAGAGAGGAGGGGAACAACCTCAAGCGAATAGCATCAACCGAGGCACCATGAATTCTGACTGCATCGGTGAACTCCAAGAATGTCTCTGCGTGGTCGGTCGGGTCCTCCGAGGGCAATCCTCCGAATTGATGTTTCCTAATCATGTTAATGAGCATAGGAGGTATAGTGTAGTTCTCCGCCTCGATCTTTGGCCTAGCAATCCCAGTTCGCAAGCCTCTCGCATTTGGGGCTGCGTAGTCCTTCAAGGGTTTCGTATCTGGTTGATTCGCCATTAGTGGAATGGGGGTCAACCTCTCTCTCTCTCTTTGTAGTCTCCTACGTCTGTGAAAGGTCCTCTCGATTTCGGGGTCAACCTCAGTAAGGTCTCCAAGACTTAGGGATCTTTGCATAGAAGAGAAACAAACACAAAGATAGATACAAAGAAAGAAAAAGAGAAAATATTTAATTTTTTTTCAAATATAAAAATTAAATAAACAGAAAAGGTCCAGAAGAATCAATTTAAAAATTAAATTGAGATTCGAGTTAGCACAGTTCCCGGCAACGGCGCCAAAAATTTGATGTGCGCTCCGTGCGAGTGCACATGCGTGCGATCCGGCAAGTGTACCGGATTGTCGCCAAGTAATAAAAAGATATCGATCCCACAGAGACCGTGATCTCAAATCGCAACAAATTGTTAAATGATAAAACTGGACTGTATAAAAAGATTTGGATTTATGAAATAAGAGATAAAATGCAATCAAGTAAAACAGAAAGTAAACAATTTATGGTTTTTCAGATCTAAATGGATTCCTAGGAATTTGGGTTACCAACAAGATCGTTTATGTTACTAAATTGATTATCCCTTGTTAATTTATCGAAATTGCCTTGAAGGCGAATTTATCCTCAAATAGTTTAAGCTCCCTCTCGGGTTACAAAAACTGTGCCCAATTAAACCAACCCCTACTCTCGTGGTAGTCGAATTTATATTGGACCCTTTACATTTTGTGACAATTCGTTAATCCTTGAAGGACGGCTTCTAACTCTCGTGATTTCAGTCCTAAGTCTGATTCTATAGATCCGGAACCTAAGTTCACCGCTAGGTTCCTCCTTAGAATGTCTATGACACGCAAACAAGTGGCCACCGAATTTACGAGTAATTGAAAACACTAGAAATCAGATCTAAATCAAAATCGCAATTAACAAAGATATAACATCAAATTAACAACATAAATCAACCTTGGGCATAGCCCCAATCCCTAGAAATTAAACTACTACTCAAGCCTTGTCATGGTGATGACAAGCTTGGTTAACAACAACATGAAATAAAAATAAGAGAAGAAGGAGAAAAAGAAGAGAGAGATCCTAAATTATAGCCTAAGAGTAGCAGCCCAAAAAGTCCTCCTTTGCCTCTGCCCAGATGCCTTATTTATAGATTTGGGAAGTTTGAATTCCAATCAAACACAAATCAGATCTAAATCAGTTGCTTCAGGTCCAAGTAATGCGCGTCACGGCCGTGAGGGCCATCACGACCAGGCCGTGACAGATTCTGCCTTGGGCGCGTCTTTAGTGATTGGTCTGTCACGACCGTGATGCTCATCACGGCTAAGCCGTGACAGATTTTGACTTGTGGGGGTTTGGCTCAGTATGCATGTCACGACCGTGATGGGCATCACGGGCAGGCCGTGATCAGTTCTGACTTTTGCCTTTTTTCTTTTTTTAGCTCTGCTTGATCATGGCCGTGATGGTCATCACGGCTAGGCCGCGATGGTCTCTGTTTGGCTCATTTTCTTCACTTTTCAAGTTCTATCTTCATCCGAGCTCCATCATGGTTGATCCCGAGCATTTAATCTTTAATTTTTGCAAAACAACACCACAAAAACCGCCTTACCTGTTCCAAGATAGAAACTAACAAAAATCAAATTAAATATGCCTAAACTATATTACAATGCATGCAAAATTATAAACAAAGATGAGGTGAAATCACACTCATCAGGTATTCAGCTCCTATAAAATATGTGAGGGGAGGAAAGAATAATGAAGGGAGAAGGTGAAAGAATTGGAATGGGAAAAGGCCTTAGATAACAGGTGTTGATAACTCAGAAGAAGAGTCGTTCTTCAATTGTTTTATGAGAGAAAGGAAGACAATTCTGAAGACAGTATAAGGAAGATGAGCAATGGGAATTTGGAAAAAAAAAATGGTGTGATGAGAGAACTCTATAGGCGGCATGTGAGGTGAGTTGAGTGGGAACACAAGTTGAAGGTGATGTGAGAGGAGAGTATTTCCTGAGACGCCGAGAGTTAAAAATATGGTGAAAAAATTGGGGTGGAGAGTGATACGGGTGGGAAACTATTGTGGGTCTCTGTTTGCAGGTGGGAGGGTGTAAAAATTTATATTCAGGATGGTTTATAGGGGTGCAACCTATTTTGGTGAGTATTGTATAAGACAAACAATATAAAAAGGAAGAAAAAAGAAAAGATAAAAAAATGAGAATGAGAAGAAAGTAGAGAGAAAAAAGAAGAGAAAACAACTATGTTTTCAATCTCCGGAAGAAAAATGGGAAAAACTCAACACTTCTGAGTGTGTGAGAGGGACCAAGTCAATGAAAAAAATGGAAAGAGAAAATGGGGTAATGCTGTATAAGAGAGAGAGAGAATGAGAGAGAGCAACTTGGCAAGATTAAGATGGCACCATATGTGAAAGTCTGTCAAGAAAAATCCAAAATGTTAGGGTACCATCTCTATCTTGAATTTAACTCTAACTCTCTAACCAAGCAGAGTGGTGGCAGAAAACATAAGCGAGGAGTAAGGTAGAATTCTTATTGTATTTCAATGCAGATAAAATCAATTTTTAGTTGTTCAATTTATAAGTACTCATTTAATTCATGGTTTTTATCAAAAATCATTTTACTTCTTAAATTAAATACATTAGTCATTTAGGTTATTAAATTATGATCCAACAGTCAAATAGTAATTTTCTAGAATTATAAACTAATATGACAAATGTTACAAATTTAGAGTGAAGTAGCAATTCTATCTTCTTTAATTATGTATTTGATTTTTATAATAATTTATTGAGTAAGTTCCATAAAAACTATTTACATAGCTGAAATTACATAAAAAAAATTAAAAATGTAAAAATGAATGATTAATATAAAGAGAGATAGAGAATTGTATATAAGTTCATATAAAAAAATTAACATTCTATCGTATATTTAAAATTATTTTTTCTAAGCCATATTATTTTTTTTGTTTACTGTTTATTGTGTCTTGGCCACGAGGCATTGTCCTGAATTAGACAGTTTAGTTTTATCGCACACCAGCACTCCAATTGTTATAAAGATGGTTTAAAGTGAAATATATGTAATAGTTTGAAGTTGATTATTTTGTCGGATGAATCAAAAGATGGATTTGCAGTGAAATATATCTAATAGTTTTATGACAGAAAGAAAGAAAGGAAGACGATTCAAGGCAGTTTTATGAAATATATTTAGTAGTACTTATAATGTTGCTATGCGTGTCACTGGATGCATTTTCAGTTTTTAGACATCAAGAGCATGGTTGAAAATAGTCCAAATACTGGTGTGACTATAGTCTTATGTTGTCTTTTTATTAGTTATTTGAAATTGAATTGTTTATCTTAGATGTTCTATATTGTTACTGGTGTGTTTATATTCTATATTCTGTATTAATTGTTGTTTCAGCAATCATGATGATTCCCTCAGAGACAATCTAATTATTCATGTTGATGGTGCTCATAAAAAAACAAACATGGTTGAAGTTACTAGATAGGGGTCTTCTGCGAGGCATCTACTCATGGACACTCCTCTTTTGCTTCTGCCTCCGTTACTCTTTCTCTGCCTCTTTGTTGCTTTATCTTTCTACAAATGAACAAGTTCCATTAATTGATCTTTATTTGCTTCTCTCATATGATAACCATCAATTTTTGTCCTCTGGGGAATTTCAATATTACTGGAAGTTTTTGCATCTGGTTGAACTAATTTAACTCTTGCATAAGTTTGACTATACACAAGTTGTGGTTAATTCTATTTTGTCCTTTATAGTATGTCGTCTTCCGTTACTTGCATTGTTCTTTGACTGATGATCTTATAATTTTTTTTAGATATTTTGAGTCAATAAGGACTCATGTTGAGTCAGTAACAATGCAACACATGGTGTGGATATACCACAATTTAGGTGGCACAGCAGGAAAAAGTAACTGTTTCTATTGCAACTAAGAGACGTCACCACATATTTAACTTCACCTTACATATTAACTTATTCCTATTTCCTGCAATGGAATTTTACCTTGCAATTTAATGCTGAATGGGGGTTCACCAGGTCCAGATTAACACCTAATCAACGTGAAGGTTTAGTTCTTTGACGAGCAGGAAATGTGAACTCACTGGAGAATTATAAAATAATTCGTGTGTCAATGGTTTTGTTTTTCTAATGGGAAATAACAATGATGGTTTTGTTTTGTTTTTCTTCTGGGAAATAACAGTGATATTATATGCACTTATAATAGAGGTATACAACTATATATTTGAGGTAAAAAATAGAAGACAGACAGCTGCACACATGGGATTCAATCTTGGAAACAAGCATTCCTGGAGTGATTAGATTTAACAAAAATCACCTTATAACACTACAAAAAAACAATTGTTTAGCGACCGTAATTTTCGGTCGCTAAACAGTGTAAATCGGTCGCTATTTATTTTAGCGACCGAATCAGCGACCGATTTATGGTGGTGGCTGAATACCTGGTCGCTAAGGTTTTAGCGACCGAATTAATATTTCGGTCGCTAATTAGAGACCGTAATTTCGGTCGCTAAATAATAATAAACGGTTGCTATTAGGTTGGTCGCATTTTTGGGGTAACCATTTCTAGCGACCGATAATCGGTTACTAATTCGGTCGCTAATTTTGGTTATTGTTAACCTATATTAGCGACAGATTTTCGGTCGATATACCTCATGTGTAAATGTTAAATAAAGTTTAGCGACCGAATTATTGGTTTCCAATTCGGTCGCTAAACTGGTTATTATTTTTTAAAAAAAATTTAAATTTTTAAAATAATTTTTTTTTTCTGGTTTTCTTTAAACGTTAGCAAACTTACTAATAGAACACACCAAATTACTTATGAAATATACAATCATAAGATCAAATAATAAATATATATAAAAAGAATAATCCAAAATGTCGTACAAGAATCGTTTAAAGTCAAAAATATGGAGAAAAATAATCAGTCATGATGAGGGGGAGATGGAGGAATCCAATCATCCTCAGCGTCCGTACCACCGCCGTCTGCTAGCTGATCGTCCTCTGGAGTAGCAGCATCAGTAGCTGGCGGCGGAACTGGAGGAGTGGCAGCAGGCGGCACAACCGTCAGAGCATCATCCTGAGCAAATGGAGTCTGGATCCTCATCTGCTCCAACACCAGCCGCAGTGTCTGGCCCTGCTCGATTCTCGCCTGCATCAACTGCTGGTGTGCCTGAGTCAACTGTGCAATCTGGTTCGCCATCTGCTGCTCTCTCTCGTTCTTCTCCCGAAGCTCCGCGTTCAGCTGCGTGATGGTGTCCTACATTTGGTGGAACTGCTCCTGAGGGACGGTATCGGCGCAGGAAGGAGCAGGCGTGCCGGACGATGAAGCGATGAACTCGGCTCCTAGGTGTCCGAGGCCATACACGTGCCCCTTCTTGTTCCTGCCCCCGACGACCTCCAAATAAATGGCATTATCGTCGACGGAGACAGGAGAGCAGGGCCCATCACCAGTCAAAGCCTCATCTTGTGACTGTGAGACACGTGATATGGCATCGTCCTTCTTCTCGTTGAAGCCTACCTACAAAGTTTAGTTGAAGAGATTTAGTTAAAATTATATCCAATATTAACAAATCATTTATAATAAATTACAAGTAAACACTAAATTATTTTTTTGCTTACAGCATAGTTACGGGCCTTGTCGTTGACCCATGTCCCCGACTTCAACTTCTTCGTCCTCTCCACCGACTCCATAGCAGTTGGGGCCTCATTGCTTCGTGCTTTTCTGCACAGAAAAATATAATATTAAATTCATAAGAATAATAAAAAATGAAAACTAATTAATTAAATAGTATATTAAGTCAAAAGTTTAATGTATTACAAGCTCGTCGTAGTGGGCGGCGGCTGATTTAGACCCACCGGTCCAAGCACATGCGCCACCATCAAAAGCTCGATTACGCCGAGCTGTGGCCTGGATCTCCTGGAACTTCTCAGTAGCCCTGTACTGGTCCAGCTGCCTCTTGATCTCAGGATCCACCCACCTCCCCTTATTCTGACCCTTCCTCAGCTTTTTCATCAGATTCTTCATGACCAGTGAGCCTTTATGCTCAAATATGTCCCTGACGAGAGCCTCTAAAGCTAAGTCCCACCTATACTCTTTCTGCAACTTACAGTTGTTAGGAAATTCGTGTGTACATATATATAATGTAAATTTAATTTAAAAAACTTAATAAATTATTACCTTAAACTCTAGAAACAACTGATCCCTATGGCCCAGTGGGATGGCCTTCCATGTAGGCCATGGACCATCAAACTTGCGTCGAAGGATCTTCGATATCGAATCAGAAGGGCCCTTCGCGGGCAGAAAGCTGCAGCAAAATTAGAGCATTAATAAATGTTATAATTAAATTAAAAAAACAAGTAAATAGAAATTAACGATACTTTATATATATTAAAAAATTAAATTAGCATACTCGTTATCCCCCCTGGGGATAAGAAGAATCCTCCTGTCGGATGGACCACGACTCTCCTGTCCCGATGATGATGATGGTCCTTTCGTCGTAGGTGTGGATGATGAGGGTGCAGCTTGTGTCTCGACCACATGAGGCTGGGTGGGGGGGTGCAACTCCATCACCCTGAGGTGTCCCGTCCACAGAGGTGCTGGTAGGGTGGTCTCGATCTGAAGGCTGTGGGTCGGCCGGCGAAGGGACTCTCGCAGCACGACCTCCACGACGACCTCCACGACGACCCCTACCTCTAGAGGAATCTGCCATCTGTGAAAAAAATGAAAATATGATTACACAACAGTGTAAATAATACAAAAATAAATTACCTAATAAGTAGAATGACATTCACACAATGAATTATGACATAAATAAATTACCTAAGTAGAATCTCCGTCACTAAATTCACCCTCACTCTCATCAGTATCACTTGATCGGAATGTACCTTCGCTAGATGCGTCCAACTCGGATTGATCCATTAACTCTCTTTCAACTTCTTCCCCATTTCCGGAAATGTCCGCCAGAGAATTAACAATAATGTCCGGCGTAATTTGCAACGGTACGTGGGGTCTTGAAAACTCATCATCTTGGTACGGAGCATCTTTTTCAGGCTGGTTGATTACATTATCAGTAATTATACTGCGAGCCTTTATCTTAATAACATCCAACCAGCCATGATGTCCTTCAGGATATGGCGAGTAATAAACCTGCTCTGCATGTTGTGAAAAAATGAATGGGTCGTACGCCTTATTATACCTTCGAGACAGCCTAACTTGAACAATACCATAATTTTTATCTATTTTTGTCCCTACGTCAAGAGTAGGATCAAACCAATCACACTTGAAGATAACTAATTTCATCACGGGGAAACCGGTATAATCGAGTTCAAGGATGTCAGTTAGAACCCCATAGAAATCATCCTCTACATTGCCATCAATGGCTCGCACACAAACACCATAGTTACACATCTGCATTCCTTCATTCCATGTTTTTGTGTTAAATTTATATCCATTTACAATATAAGTATTCCATGATGTAACCCATCTGTTAGGCCCCCATGCCAAATTTGTCAACAATGGATTTTGAATATTGTTTTCTGGATCTAGTACCTAAAAAATCAAATATTATATTATTCTTATACATGCTATATATTTAAGGAGATAAAATGTATTTCAACAAATGAAGATGCTTAACCTACATATTTACAGAACCACGTAGCAAAGTGAGAAGTAATTTCTCGATCAACCTGATCGTTTGAAATGTCAGGTTGATGATCCCTTAGAAAATTACCGTACATCCTACATATGGGAGATTAACAGCAGGACGATTAATAATCATAAATGTCAATTGAACTTATTAAAGACGTTGTAGAAACTTACTCTAAATATGGCGCCACCTCTTCACAATTTTGAAGGATATACAGATGAGCAGCATTAATGTCACGCTGCTCCAAGAAATATCCTTTTGATTTGCCACTAAATCTGCCCGGATAGTTGAATATTGATATAGGAGGACTAGTTGAACATCCTTCGCCCGAATCAACGTTTCTAGGCATCCTTGTCCTTCTCGTGTTAACTTCGTCCGGATAGTAATAAGATGCAAAAGTGGAAGTCTCCTCTACTAAGTATGCTTCACAAATGGAACCCTCCACTCGTGCCTTGTTCTTGACTTTGTGTTTAAGGGAGTGCAGGAACCTATTACAGAGGGATACATACAAATAATTACTAGTTTTAGGGAAAGCTAAACTATGCTCTCGTGTTCGTGAATTTCATATGTATTAAGTAAAATAGTTGATGTTGTTTGTTTACCTCTCAAATGGATACATCCAGCGGTATTGGACTGGGCCACCAACTCTTGCTTCGTAAGGTAGATGAACTGGCAGGTGTTCCATGGAATCAAAGAAACTCGGCGGGAAGATTTGCTCCATCTTACATAACAAAACGGGTATCTTGACTTCCATATCCTTTAAGTGATTCGCATTTAGTGTTGTCGATGTAAGCTCCCTGAAAAAGTGGCTAAGCTCAACAAGTGGGTTCCAAATTTGCTTCGGTAATGCATCGAACGCAATTGGAAGCAACCGTTGCACGAACACGTGGCAATCATGACTCTTCATTCCATGTAACTTTGCTTCCTTAATGTCAACACATCTACCCAGATTGGAAGCATACCCATCTGGTAACTTTAGTTCTTTAACCCACTTACAGACGACCACTTTCTGTGCTTTGCTTAGTGTATAACTTGCCTTCGATTTGATAAGTATGCCACGACCACCGTCCTGCAACTCAAGCTCCTTCCGATTACAAATGTCAGCCAGGTCCAATCGGGCTTTATTTGTATCCTTTGTCCTCCCATTGATGTCCATCACAGTGTCAAACACATTCAAAAACACATTCCTCTCAGTATGCATGACATCAATGTTCTGACGGAGTAGCTGCGTCCTCCAATACAGCAACCTCCAAAATATACTTTGTTTTGTCCAATTATGGTTGACGCCATAATCAGGAATATGTTCTCCTTGGGTTTCATGGACGAGCGGTAAGTACTGTACTCTGCGCCATACATTAGGACCAGTCAAACATGGTGGAGGCGGTGTTGTCTCCGCACAACGCTTCTTGAATGCATTCTTGTTCCGCCTATAAGGATGATCTTCTGGAAGGAATTGACGATGACAATCAAAATATGAGATATTTCGACTGTTTTTAAGCGTGAATGCCTTCGATCGCTCCATACATATTGGGCATCCAAGCTTCCCCGCGGTCATCCAACCCGACATCATCCCATAAGCAGGAAAGTCGTTGATCGTCCACATTAAAGCTGCTTTCATGATGAAATTCTGCCTCAAAGATACGTCATATGTCAACACACCACCATTCCACAGCATTGTCAACTCATCTATCAGCGGCTGCAAGTACACGTCAATCTTACCTTTTGGATTAGACGGACCCGGAATTATGACTGTTAGGAACATAAACTCCCGCTTCATGCACATCCCCGGGGGAAGATTGTACGGAGTCAGGATAACCGGCCAACAAGAGTATGCTTTTCCAGATTGCCCAAAAGGATTAAATCCATCAGCAGATAACCCCAATCGGACATTGCGAGGGTCCTGCGAAAATGCCATATGAACCCTATCAAAATGCTTCCAAGCTTCTCCATCAGATGGATGACACAAGATATCTTGCTCCCTCTCATGCTCACTATGCCACCTCATGTGAGCTGCAGTGGACATCGAAGAGTACAATCTTGTAAGTCTTGGCACGAGCGGAAAGTACCACATCTTTTTTAGTGACCTCTTCTTCTCAATGCCCATCCTAGTGGTTGTCTTATACCGATCCGCACCACAAAATCGACAATATGTTATGATTTCCGCTGAATCATCCTTATAGTACAACATACATCCATTCGGGCAACAATCAATTTTCAAACACCCCAGACCCAAATTTTCCACGGACTTCTTAGCATGATAAAAACTTGTAGGCATCCGATTGCCTTCGGGCAACGCCTTGGACACTGACCTGGTGAGGCGATTAAAACAACCTTCTTGCATATTGTAGTCAGATTTGATACTCAACCATTCCATGCACATCGACAACTCCGTGTACTCCCGACATCCTTCCCACAATGGAGATCGTGCAAGACTCAAAGATATCATAGAATCTTTGAGCTTCGGGATTCGGATTCTCCTCTATGTATTGGGAACCCATTCCACCATCTTCTCCCCCATCTTCTTCTAGTACAACACCAACCGATGGTCCAGCATGATCCATTATCATCTGCTCGTATGGATTCAATTCTTCCCTCCCGTCACCACTTCCATAGTACGAACCTTCAGCCACAATCGGGTTTAAGTCAGGCAACGTCTCACCATGGTTACTCCACCAATAGTAATCAGGCATGAAGCCCTTCTCATAAAGATCGGCTACAACTCCATCCACGCTTTTGAAAGATTGACACTTGCATCTTTTGCAAGGACACCTCAATTGATCACCGCCCAGCCGTATAAATCTCTTCTGGCTAACAACAAACTCTATAAACTCACCCACTCCAACTCTATACTCTTCTCTAAGACGTTTATTCCGATCCAACCTACGATACATCCATTTCCTATTCTCCGGAATATCCATTACTGGCAATTAAATAGCCTGACCAATCCTACAATAACACTTATATATTACGGTGCATTCCAATAACTCCATCAATCTCGTTCTTATGACAAGGTATGAACCTATCCAATTCGAGAAGAAACCTTTGCCACACTCGGCTACTAATAGTTATTCCCATATTCAAATACCTTATACTTGACAAAATTTCGGCAGCATTTCCCATCGGTCTCCAAGTTACACGACTCGAGCACGGTCAGAATCACCGCGATCAAGTATGCACCAGGAGAACAAAAAGAAATGCATCAGACCGAGATTTCAACAAGTATATAAGGCATTTGAACATTGAAATGACTATTGTACGAGTGTGAAAAAGGTTTTTTCCCAAACTGTCCCACTTGGACAATTCAAGATTCAATACAATGAGCATGCATACCTTGATAAGTTACGCATGCTCATTAATATTGAATCTCAAATAGGAAACTAAGGCTTTCGTAAATTAATTATTAACTCTAACAGAAAATAAAACCATTAACCTATAAATATTGCAACATTGTTGAGCTTATATAAATTGCAGCGTAAATCAATACAAACTTAGATTAAATATTGTAGCAAACATCCTATTGAGCTCCGCTCTCCACTAACAAGTAGCGATTAATTGTCAAACACATGCATAATTTCTAAATTATTAGCACACAACCAAAGATCCCGCCTTTTGGACAGGATCACATCCTATTGAGCTCCGCTCTCCACTAACAAACAACACATATTGACAAACACATGCATAAACATTAAATTATCAGCATACAATCAGACAAGATCACATCCTATTGAGCTCCGCTCTCCACTAACAAACAACACATATTGACAAACACATGCATAAACATTAAATTATCAACATACAATCAGACAAGATCACATCCTATTGAGCTCAGCTCTCCACTACCAAACAAGACGATAATTCACATAATACATTACACTGAGTGTTCAGAGAACTGACCTGAGAGAGAAAACACAACCGAGCAAGGATAAGGGGAGGAGCCGGAGCCAACAGAGAGTAGAAGAATATGACAACAAGGACCTATCGTGCATAAATGAAATTATTCATTTCAAATCAAATCACTATTCTATATATACAGAATCCAGTACAACTATTTATAAGACTAGAAACACATAAATTAATATAAAATATAATCAACAATATACGGTTACAAATTTATAACAACTTGCAAAGGTGAAACAACATACATTATTAAAATAAATAAAAATAAATAAAAATAAATAAATTTATATCTAATCAAATATAAATTACCTAAGCGACAAAATCTACCAAGATGAATTTTTTCATCTACTATGTTAAATTGTTATACCTAAATAATTTATCTCATTAATATCTAGTGGTAAAGCATGTGCTCACGAAAAAATAATCAATGAAGCATAAAAAATAATAAGAAAACGTATGATTATATTTCCCTGAATCAATAGTAAATTATCAAACATCATAGGGCATACCAATTATTCTCCAACGTTAAAATCATTCAAATTAATATAATGGCCGCAGAACGGTGTAGTAGATCCTACACTGGATAATTGCAATTTAACTTCCAATCTGAAAAGAAGATTCCTATTTTCTTTCCCATGTGAAAATTTCAACACTAAAAGTTAGGAACTGCAATCCGAATATACCATTTAGTGTAGGCCATTTAGTGTACCATACTTTAAGACAATGAATGAAAGATTGATCTACTTTTCACATTGGCTTTTATGCAAGATATAGTTTGGAATCAATGTAATTTGGATCTTGTATTTTGGGGTTATTATGATACTTTTAATAAATTGGTTTGTTTAAGGTTTTTAGTCATTTAGGATTTCTTGGTTATCAAGTTGGTTTTGCCTATTTAAGGATTGATAAGTACTTAGAGAAAGAGAGATGATTTATGAATTGAATTTGTTCCCGAGGTTGTATTTCTCCCTTCTCAGTCCTCATTGGTACTACTTCCTCTTGTTTTTATATACATCTCTGCCTCTCAGACCCCCTCTTCCTTAAATACTTCTTTCCTTCCATTTTCCCCTCATATGTTCCACATCTCTACTAAACAAAAATAACTAAATTCGAAATGGCCTATAATCCAAATTACCTAGACTATTTTACAGTTAAGCAGCTAGCAAGAATATGGAAAGCAATTTACCAGACTGCAAACATTATTTACCAAAAACCATCACCCTACAATGCCATTCACATAACAGCTACATGACATGCCAACAAGTTTGAAAAGAACAAGTCAGGTGGGACATAATAGTGAGAAGAAACAACAACTGAAACAAGACAAAACTAACAGAAATGGTAGAGATAGAGAAAAAGAAAATGCAGGCATTGGTCTATAAATGGTAGTGAGACAGAGAGAGATGTGAGAGAAACAGAGACAGAGAGAGAGATGGAGTAGAGGAGAGCTTACCTGAGTAGAGGGGATGATAGTGGTGACAGGAGGTGTCTTGTGGTGGCCGGAGCGCGCGGCTAGGAAGAGAGAAACAGTGAGACAGAGAGAGATATATGCGAGAGAAACAGAGACAGAGAGATGGAGTAGAGGAGAGCTTACCTGAGCAGAGGGGAGATGACGGTGGTGACCGGAGGTGTCTTGGGGTGTTGAGGTGGCCGGAGCGCGCGCCGTAGAAGAGAGAAACAGTGGGTGGGAGAGAGAAATGCGACGGAAAAAATGAGGAAGAAGGAGGTTCTGTCGAATTTAGGGATTTCAGTTTGAGCGACCGAATTAATTCGCTCACTAATTCGGTCGCTAATATGGTTAGTTTTAATTTGAATTTGTAATTTTAGCGACCGATTTAAATTTCGGTCGCTAACACGCGCAATTTTATTTTTTTAACGCGCCTTTTAGCGACCGAATTAATATCGATCGCAAATATAAATAAAGTTTAAAGTGTGAATTCATAAATTTAGCGACGGATTTCTAAATCGGTCGCTAATATAAACACAGTTTGACCGTTGCATTTAATTCGGTCGCCATTTCGGTTGCTAACAATTCATAAATTTCTGACTTTTACTTTCCTTTGTTTAGCGACCGAAGTAGCGACCGATATCTCTGTTACGCTCTATTTCGGTCGCAGAATCAACTCTAACCAGTGTTTCATGTAGATCCTACAATCGGTCGCTATTTCGGTCGCAAAAAGGAACCTAAAAATTCGGTCACTATTTTCGGTCGCTAAATGACCTTTTTTTTGTAGTGTAAAGTTTATCTTTGGTGCTTATTCGATATAAGTGATTACTTTTCTCATCCTCAAGATTGATTAGCAGATACAATGCAATAGATTGTCTTTGTCTCTATATGATGATATGATTTATGTTTCCATCTTTATAAATGATTCATATAACAAGTTTTGTATTTGAAATAACTTCTATAAATTGAGGAAAAGATATTGTTGCCCAATTGAAGGTTTCCAGAATATTTTTACTCTACCAGAACTAATGATAAGTTCTATTATATGTTGTTTTGTGCATACAAAATATTCAATTATCGGAAGGATGTAACTATCATTCTTTTATAATCTTTTAATCACATGTGAAATGTCTACTGTTATGTTCAATGTCAACTGCACGTTTTCACTATTTCATGGAAATCGTGTTTAATTATCTAAGCAGAGTATTTTTTTTTGGGTGTACTATCTAAGCAGAGTATACGTATAGGTTTAAATTTTTCATAGTTTAATGCTCTTACTAAAACCAAACTCAACGATATAGGCAAAACACAAGGGGTTGGTCATACGTGCATGACACAGATTTCCCACCCCAAGTCTTTAAAAATACACATGATGAAAATCCATAGTATTTTAATAGCTTTACTCCTTAGGAGGAAAAAAAAATCAAATCATTAGGTGTGTGCTTATTATACAAACAATATTTACAAGCTTCACCTAACAGTTATAGATGTGTGATTATTATATTGTCAACGGAAATCAAAGCCATTCTAATTTCAACTAATGTTGCATCAACATTTCGTATTTTTCCACTTTTCACATTGATTTATTGTAATAGAAGACCGAACTATGCTTTGTTTTAAAAATATTTATTGCACCAGATTAACATTTGAATTACTATGAAAAATTTAAATTTTGGTATTGATTTCAATATTTTTAAATTCATTTTCTAATAATTTCAATATATACATACTTCTTTCTAACTTACCATCTTCACATCTAACTAATTTATTGAATATTTTATCTTACCTATACATATTTTAATATAAATATATTTCCTTTCCATTTCATTATATGTTACGTTTTCCTCGAGAAAAAATTATATGAATTGTATCTGTTTATCAGAATATGAAGAAGTCACATTATAAAATCGCAAGATATACCGATTAAAAATACACGATAACACAAGTGATTAATAAAATATTATATATTAAGAACATATAGATAAAGTCGAGTAAAAGCATTAGAAATATGGCCACAGGCACGTGAGTGCCTGTCTTGCCGCTAGTATATATTAAATAAGAATTTTTTTTCTTCATAAAATTAAATCTAAACGAGAAGATTTTTATCATGAAATTCCATTTTGAATATGAATCTCTAATTGTAATTGAGACCGGAATGCAATGGTTTTGATAGTATCCGAAATCGTATCACAACTATAATTGTGGTCATATTAATCACATTTTCTCCATAATTATATGTGATAATAGAAAATAAAACACGATCATAACCACAACGGCAAAATATGTCATGAATGAAACATGCACAAACACAAGAAAAAATGGAGCAAATTATAAGTTACAAAATTTATGCTAAATTCGGATTGGACTTCTAAGACCCTAATCCGAATGTATGCGTTTCAGAATCAGTCAAAGCCAAAGCGAGGAATATAATTTGTTAACATGTCATATTCATTTTTTCAATTGTGATTGTTGAAGGCGCTAGAGATTTGCCTCATTCGGCTTACAGAAAAAATAAATACAAATCTGGCCAAAGGTAGCAACTAGCAACTATTCCTCATGTGTTTTCAGAGAAAGCTTCTTTTTCTACATATATAGTTACTCTTTAGTTTGAGCAACAAGTTTTATTGCCCGTATTACTTGACATATTCGAGACATTTATGGTAGTTCCTTGAGGAATGCCAGTAGAGGAAGTTGCCTCCTGAGCTGCCAGTGCCTTTTTACTTATGATATGATATATATCAAACAAAATGGTTTGGAATGCCCTCTCAACGTTATGGGCCTCCAATGCTGAAGTCTCTAGAAAGGACAAACCTTCTTTCTCAGCCAAACTTTGAGCATCTTCAGCAGACACTGCTCTCAGATGATTCAAGTCAGATTTATTTCCGGCCATCATAATAACAATGTTAGAGTCTGCATGGTCCCTTAGTTCACGAAGCCACCTCTGCACATTGTCAAATGTTTGCCTCTTTGTTATGTCATAGACCAACAAGGCACCAACAGCTCCTCTGTAGTAGGCACTAGTGATAGCTCTGTACCTCTCTTGCCCAGCTGTATCCCATATTTGTGCCTTTACAGTCTTACCCTCCACCTGCATTAATTAAATTATGCATTTCCAAGTAATTAATTAACTCTTCATGCATGTGACAGTAGCAACACTAGACACCAACAATATCGTCTGCAAACTCAAAAATAAATCACTTTCCTTTATTTTCATCACATAAGAAAATAATTAAAAAAAAATGCGAGAGAAATCAAAATTAAAATATCAACAAAAAGGGTAATCAACAACAATCCCCCCCCAAAAAAAAATTGAAGAAAAATAAGATTTTAAACTACACCCATAAACTCCAATTAATATAGAGAATGAGAAAAGCATGACTGAGAATTCACATATGTAAGTGATTATATATATATATATATATATATATATATATATATGGAAATGGAAACCAACCTGCAATGTTCTGGTTGCGAATTCAACCCCAATGGTAGACTTAGACTCCAAGCAGAACTCGTTTCTTGTAAACCTGGAAAGGATATTAGATTTTCCAACACCGGAGTCCCCAATCAACACGACCTTGAAAAGATAGTCGTATTCATGGTCCACTTTATAAGTCATGATTTGCACCACCGGAAAGATCAAACACGCAAAGTGGGGTGACGATGAAGGATGAGTAGAGGGGTTGAAGAATCAAAAGTATTGCAGAGAAGCGAAGGGAGAAGGGACATGGAGAGGAGAGAGAATAATAGGGACATTGCAAGGCCAACAATGAGGGAAAGGAAACAGAATAAACGGACGACAACGTACTTTGAAACGACCTTTCCTTGCGGCAAATCGAACGCGCGCAAAACTCGGAATGTGTTTTTCTATTATTATTTTTCTTTATATATATATATATATATATATATATATATATATATATATATATATAACAATACAATTCTATTATATTTGTCATGTGTTGCCTTTCATATGCAGGAAATACAACGATGTCTATGAATGTCAAGTGTCAACATCACAGTTTTTATGATTTATTATTAAATTTATTTATAAACTTAACAAATCTTATTTAGTTGCCTAAATCTTATTTACAATTATCTAATTTTTGAAAATAAATCTGATTATTTTGTTTCAATCTCTATCATAATCTATATATAAGACATGTTTCTGGTCAATTTCATCAGTTTGGATAGAACGTGTTGCTATTTCAAAATAATATGATTAATATTTTAAATTTAAACATTGTTTCAAATATTGACTACTTACAAATCAAAAAATTATGACTACTTGCAAACCAAAAATTCATTCACTTCGAGAGAGAGAAAATTGACGCAATTGACCTACATGTAAAGAGGTAAGTTTTGAACCAAATTTCATTTAAAAAGGAAAATTTTAAGGTAAAAATTCAGACGTATATTGTTGACACGAAAATGAAATTAATGCCCCCTTAGAGGTTTAACACTATTGAGCTTTGAAACTGGATAAGCTTAATTATATTTAAAATTTATATTTTAGAAATAAATGTATGTAAATTTCTATGTGAAAATAAAATGATATGGCTTGATTTAAATTTAAATATTGGTTTTCTTGAAGTAAAATTTAATATTGGTCGAAATTTTCATTCCTTGCAAACCAAAAAATTGGGACTACTTGCAAAGTAATTTTTTTTTTTACAATTTATCATTTGATTTGTATCCACATTTAACATGTTATTTGTCATCATCCATGCTAATCGTTACTAACTTATATTTCTTATAGAGACAAATAGTAAGGAAAATATTGGTGTTGGAAGAGTAAACAAGAGGAATTTTGGGAGCAATGACTATAGGAATAGAGAACCATTGTCTCCATTACCAATTCCTGATTCAAATGGTGAGGAAAATGATGGTGTTGAACCATCGTCTCATTTTTTTTTATTAATGATGTTATAAGAAATAAATTCCTAAATCATTAGATTCGCATATATTTTCTATGTTTATTTTTTTTTGGGTAACACTTTCTATGTTTTTTTTCTAACGCAATATGACATATGAAGATGGCTCAAATGAAAGTACAAATGAAGGACAAATGATTAGTCCTCTCACATACATAAATATTTATATATAATTTGTGAATATTTTGTTAAAAACTATATATAATTGATAGGTTCAAATTCAAAAGTTATCTTATAATACTACATTATCAATATAGAACACTACAAAAAAAAGCTCAATTACCGACGACCAAAAATCGTCGGAAACACTAAAAATCCGTCGGAAAACTACATTACCGACGGACTTTCCGATGTACACGGTTTCGTCGGTAATAGGCGCGTAGGAAAGCCTTTCCGACGGATCTAGTGCGCCCGTCAGAAATTTCCGACGGTCTTAACCGTGGGAAAACTTGCCACACAGAACCCCTAATTACCGACGGAAATTCCGTCGGTAACTCTCCGTGGAAGTTACTGATGGAATTTTCCGTCGGAAAATGTAACCAACAGTTACCAACGGAAATATCCATCGGAAACAAGGTTTTTAAATTTTTTTTATTTATTTTGTTTTATATTAATAATTAATAATTTTTATTAAAATTTATATATAAAACATTAAATATTATATTTTATTTATTAATTATTACTATATTTTATTTTAATTAATTATATTTTATTTATTTATTAATTATTATTATTATTTATTTATTAATTTATATTTTATATTATCAATTACAAAACAAAATTGAAATAAAATTTAAAAAGCAATTAAATTAAAATTAATTAAAAATAAAAACAAACTCAACATATAATTCATAAATAAAATATCTGTCTATCTACAAATCTCTACTATACCTATAACTATCCTAATACCCATCATCATAATATCTGTCATCGTCGTTCTGTCGGGGGGAGTCTGCCGACGTCACATGACCATCAAGCTGCGGCTCAGTAGATAGACCGTCATCATGCGATTGTGGTGGTGGATCAATAGTAGTAGTGGAGGGCTGGGGCTGGGGCTGGGGCCGGGTGGCATGGAGGACCCCCTGTAACACCCCCTTTGGGTATTACTTTGTAAACACGGCGGAAATAAAATTAAAAGGATAATTTGCTGGTTGCTTTCGAAAAATAATTTATATAAGTACGTAAGCGTCTGAAATTGGGTATAAAAAGTTAATTTGTCACGACTCCAAATCTAAGCCTTGATCGACACACAGGCTTACTATCCTAGCCTTGCAAGCCTATTTAATTTAAAGATATACTTGAATAAAAGTTAGTATTTTTACGAAAATTTCGACAGAGTCTCCTCTGTAATTCGGACATCCCAGGTAAAAGAACACTTGCTAAAATAATTACATTTTCATTCCAGAATTCCAGTTACACCAAATACAACCAGGCAGTAATATGCTAAAAATAGTTATATCAATTAGCTATACATGACCAAAAGGAAAAGCTTAAGTTTTCATTCAAAAGAGACGCTCTTCGAGGCATAAACATTCCATTTTAAATTAAAGGCTCTCTGAGCCATATTCATACATACTATCAAAAATAATCTAACTCTCAAACCCTAAGCTGGTCATTCTAAAAGTTATTCCTGAGGAAAACTCACGTGGTTGTTCCACAATCAAGTACTTCATCAAACAACCAGATCTAAGTCTCTAAGTGACTTAGGAAGACTCCTCTGCACCATCTGTACTAAAGTACCCAAGGTACAATAGCGAACCAGAAGAAACCTGATATATCTGTAAGGGTGAGATACCGACAATGGATATATCACACAACAACCATATACACGATACATACATCAGCCACTAGTGGAAAATATACATTAGACGGTAAAGGTTTACGTCAGTTAACCAAAAGCTAGACGTTAAAAAGGGGGCGGTGACAGTTTTGTAAATATCAGACTTCATTAATTCAATTTTAACGTCAGTTGTTGTAAGGACTGACGTTAAAAGTGAAGTGACTCATTTTTAACGTCAGTTCAATAAACAACTGACGTTAACAATGAACATTTTAACGTCAGTTCTTTATCGAACTGACGTTAAAAGTGAGTCACTTCACTTTTAACGTCAGTCCTTACATCAACAGACGTTAAATGTTATTTTAATAATTTTTTTATCTAGTATACGTACCCTTCCGCATTGCCTTCCTCAAAGTTTCAGTTTCACAATTGCTTTGATGTTTTGTGTTTCTGTTTTGAAAACTAAAATATATATGCGAAGTATAAGTTGAATCAATAACCCAAACCGGATCTCATTCATGAAGTGTAATACAGACTGATACAGAAGATTGAAAGGGCTTAAAATCCTATAAAAAAGTTACATTGAAAGGGTTTAAAATCCTAAACATTTGTTGAGGCTTCGTTCCCTTCACGGGTGAGCAAGAGAGGAGAGTCGAGCGACTGAGTTTTCCAAAATTCAATGAGGAGGTTGTGTGACAAAGCATAAGGCCACTTTTGGAACCCCTTATCACACCCGAAACATTAAGGCTACATCCCATCAGAGAGTTTTATGAAATATGTCGAAGGGAAAACTATACTCCGAATGTGACCATGTCTAGCAGTGATGGTGTTACTCATGTTGGAATCGAGGTACATGCTGATAATGTGGTCATTCATAAGTTGAGGTTTTGGAACTGTAGCAGTCGATTCTCCGGAAGGATGATAAGGTGAGCAACTCACATTATGTGATTTACAGAACCTTATCACCCATGTTATGTGATTTACACAACCTCAGAAGTGTTTGACCATTAAGGCAAAGATATTTGAGTCTGGGAATAGGAAGAAAGAGTGATGAAGTTAATCTCCATGGCATAGCAATATTGTGAAGCAGAAAATAAAAGGAAGGAAGGAAGCTATTTATTGGAGCAGAGGATGAAGTTACTAGGCATGGTAAGTTGCTAAAAAATTAAGTTGATCATTAAGAGGATTAGCTAGGTTCCAAGGTAAATGGGTAAGTAGCACAGTAGTCAAATGAATGAATGTTTTTGCAGAAACCTATATACCTTTAACGTCAGTTGTTTAATACAACTGACGTTAAAACTTGTTTAAATAAAAAATATTTATTTTTAACGTCAGTTTTTTATACAACTGACGTTAAAAGTGTGATTTTTTACTTCAGTTAAATAAATAGCCGACGTAAATAATCCTATATCCCTATCTGAAATGCCCTGTTGTCACTCTTAACACAGGTCACTCCATATATATAGTGCAGTTTATTTCTAAACTTTTTTTTTAAACAAGTTTATTTTTAATCTTCATTAATTAGCTTGAATTAGTAAACAAATTCTTGTGCAAATTAAAATAAATAAACACTTAACATAAAAACAAGTTATATGTATAATCAAATCGTATCTCATTGAAGCGATTCATAAGTTACAATTAAATGATTAAAAGATAAAAAATTTCTGTAACATAGCCCTAAAATATAAAAAAGTTTTGCTTCAACATCATTTTCTTCTCAGTCCTGTCCTCAGAAACTCCAATGGATGCATCTCCTCCCTCACTTGAATTCCATGATGCAAAAGTGAATCCACATTGAAATGGATCTATGCATCTTCTCCTTCACTGGAATTCCTTGATGCATCATCTTGAATCCATAGTCACTTGCTTCCAAAGCAAAGTGAAAGGGATGACGGGGATGAAATAAAGTGAGGGAATCACATTATGTGATTTACCCAACCTTACCATCCATGTTATGTGATTTACTCAACCTCAGAAGTTTTTTTACCATTAAGACAGAGACCTTTAAGTCTAGGAATAGGAAGAAATAACAACACCTCAAATATGATAGAGGCATATTGTGAAGGAAAAAGCACGAAATATAGAGGAAAAGAGGGGGGTGTAATACGCTGATCGATCGATCTGTAAGAATATGGTTCTTTATATAGAGAAAAGAGACTACCTGAATTTCTTGAAAACTGATCTAAAAACTTAATGCTCATTAAGAGGATTAGGTTACAAGGTGAATGGGTAAGTAGCACAGTAGTCAAAGGAATGAATGTTTTTGCAGAAACTAATAAACTTTTAATGTCAGTTGTATAATACAACTGACGTTAAAAGTGTGATTTTCAGTTAAATAACTAGCTGACGTAAATAATCCTATATCCTATATAGAGAAGAGAGACTGATTTTCTTGAAAACTGATCTATAAACTTAATGCTCAGGGGTAGTAACACAGTAGTCAAAGGAATTAATATTTTTGCAGAACACTTTTAACGTCTGTTGTCTTCAACAACGGACGTTAAAAGTTTTTTATTTTTTACGTCAGTTTCTTAATAAAACTGACGTTAATTAAATATCCTTTAACGTCAGTTTTTACAAAGAACTGGCGTAAAATTTTGTTTTATTTTGATTATAACGTTTACACCCGCGTCCTTTAACGTCAGTTTTTACAAACAACTGACGTAAAATGTTGTTTTATTTTGATTATAACGTTTACACCCGCGCGCCTTCTGCACTTCGCTCTGTACGTCTTTTTTCTCTTTTCATCACGCTCAACCCTCACTCTCACTCTCACTCTGCCCTAATCGCGAGCTCATCTCCACCGCAACCACCGCGAGGGCTTCTTTGCCACCCCCGTGAGGTACACTCTTAACCCCTAACTCTGTCTTTCCCGCTCATTCTTTGCAATAACTTGACATCTCTCTTTTCCCTTCCCGCGCACTAACTCTCCTTGTCCCTATGCTCTCAGTAACCACATCGAACGTTGGCCACCACTCGAGCTCCCCCACCACCACCACGCGAGCGCCTATTTCTGGTGACTCTTTAGGGCACATTTTTTTTATTTTTGGTTTTGAGTGTATGTTGAAACTGTAGTCTCAGTAGTTGAAACTTGAAACTGTGAGTTTGAGTTGTTTGGAATGTCTCTATTTTTGGTTTTGAGTGTATGTTGAAACTGTAGTCTCGGTAGTTGAAACTTGAAACCGTGAGTTTGAGTTGTTTGGAATGTCTCCATTTTTGGTTTTGAGTGCATGTTGCTTTGCTGGTTGATCTGTCACGGCCTTGATGCTCATCACGGCTAGGCCGTGATCAGTTCTGCATGTGTGGGTCTGGTTCAGTTGGCACGTTACGGCCGTGATGGACATCACTGCCAGGCCGTGACCAGTGCTTGGCAATCTTCAAAAACTATAGTTTTCAATCTCCTGTATTGTCCTTATATTGGATAGATGTTTTGTATATCTACAGGACCTATCTAGTTATTTTTATTTATACTTCTGTATTTATTTTGAGTTATAACCTATGTTAATACATATATATTGTTTCTGAACAGACATACATATGGATCATTCGGATAGCCCACATGCACGGGAGGACACTGTGGGGGCTTCGCAGGACCCGATCACGCCTACGCCTGATTCTAGTGTAAGTTTACATGTTATATACTATCTTTAGTCCTTCTTTTTAATGTAAGTTTATAGTGTTACAACCCTCTATTTTATCATTTTTTTTGTCCATACAGACATCACAGGCTCATAGGAAACGGGGTAGAGGAGCCACCTCGTTGACGAAACTAGAGAAGGACAGGCAAAGCGGACAGAAGCTTGAGGTGTCCTTCGATGCTAATCTAAATGCCCAGGGACCCCGTGCTAAAGAATTTAATAAGTGGGTGTTTCTACAAGCGAAGCAGCACGTAAGCATCAACTACAACCACTGGAATGACGTTCCACAGAACGTTAAGGATCAGATTTGGGAGGCTATCGCGGTATTTTACCTTTACATTCGTTTGATTTACATTATTAGATAATTATCCGAGTTATAATCCATCCAGTTGTTATGTATTTAATGTGTAGGTAGCTTGGACTGTGCCAAATGACGAGGATCATTGTCATAAATGTATGAAAATGGCATCAAAGCGTTGGAATGGGTTCAAGCATGATCTTACCAGGTACTATGTATCTGGGATGAAGCGTCTTGATAAAATGTTCTCGGATTATCCCTCGATTGATCAGGATACTTGGGATATGTTTGACAGGAGTCAACAGGATGGAGAATTTCAGGTTGGTTGATTAAGTTAATTTTGTATGCTTATTATAGATCATTTAAATGTATTTAATTATGTGTTTTTGTTTGAATAGGCTAAGGCAAATAAGGGTCGGCAGAATCAGGCGAAGAACGTCCACCGCCACACCATGTCTCAGGGTGGGTACCAGACTCGGATCGAGCAGATGATGGCGGATAGGCTGAGGGCGAAGCAGGAAGAGCACTCTGCTAGGATTGAAAGAGGAGAGGTGCCTGAGGGCACACCATTAAGTCCTCCGCCGGACATCGACCGCGAGAATGTCTGGTTAGCCGGCCGCATGACAAAGATGGGATCTTTTAAAGTTGATGCCACTCGCAAAGTGGCAGATAAGATTGTAAGTAAATAATTAACTTGATTTCAATTGATATTTGTATAGATATTTGCAACACTTTTCACTTGCACGTTTTTTTCATTTTTTTCATTGTAGATGGATCTTAAAGCACAATCCTCCCAGGGCTCATTCGTCCCTTCTGGACGGCGGGACGTCTTGATGACTTCTTTAGGCAAGAAAGACCATCCTGGTCGGGTTCTAGGTGTTCCTGGGAACGTGACCATCAAAGAATATTATGGCAAGTCTGCTTCACGAAAGCGGGTGGTCGATGAAGCATCAATTTTGGCTGACATCACTCAACACCTCATGTCCAACCCAGCTATTACAACACATCTGATGTAAAGCTTAATATCCAACCCAGAATTCAAGCCAGCGCTTGCCGAAGAGCTTTCCTCCGTCGGTACATCCCAGGACACCGCGGGGCATGCCAACCCTTCACACGTGAGCACAAAAGAGAGTTTTAGTAGGGCACATGTGGAGGACGATGAGTTGGCAGCTGGGGAGCGGGAGTTCGAAGTCCAACGCCATGAGCATGAGTTGGAAATGAAAAGGCATGAGCTTGAGTTGGACTCCAAACGACGTGAGCTAGAAATGTTAACAAAGGTATGTATTCATTATTAATGTCCAAATTAGTCAAATAATTACTTGTGTTTTTTTTAATTATCAACAACTTATCTATTTTATTTTTCCTAAACTGAAGGCCAAGTCGACGTCGGTGTCACTGTCACCTATCACTCGTTTGTTCTCACTTGGTGAGGATTATGCGTTTGATATTTTTGAATATCCATTGGATCACGATGGATGGGTGGCACGCCCAGATCAACAGAGGATATTTTCCTTCTGTGGTGACGATCTTGGGAACGCCTGCAGAAATAACGTCTGGATGAACAACAATGTTTTGAGTCTCTGGTGCACGTAAGTTAATTTTATAACTTCTTTATTTTTGGTATTTTTCCATTTAATAATTTATTTTAATTTCAATATATATATTATGTAATTAACATCCACACCTTTTCATATCTTAGGTATCTCCATCGTCTTCAGCTTGATAAGGGCGTTGCATCAGTTTACGGCTTCTTAGATCCGTCAATCCTTCTACCCGATTTCTTTGCTTGCGATGCATTGAGTAAATACTTAGGGAACTTGTTGGGAGACAATCAGAAAGAATTATATCTGGCTCCCTACTGTATGAAAAGCCATTGGCAGTTGTTCGTACTTCACCCGTCTAGGCATACTGTCATGTTCTATTGCTCTCTCCACCAATGTACCGCCACAGGTGGTGTTGGAAGCTGTAAATAAGTAAGTAACTAATATTAAATTTAATTTAAGTTTTAATATCAGTTGTTTTTAGTTTATTACACACATGATATATGAATTTGTTAATTGATCGACATGATTATTTGTTTATGATAGCGCGCTGAAGGCGAGTAGCATAAGTTGCGCCAACGGGAGAAGTAGGACTTCTAAGGCTAAAGCAAATCCTGTATGGAACATCATCAAGGTTTGGTAGTTTATTTATCAAATAATTAATATTATAATTACTAATTTATATGTATATTCAACTGATATTGAAATTAATTTTGTTGGTAGTCTCGATTTCAAAATGACGGGTGGTCGTGCGACTATTATGTGATGCTTCATATGCTGAACATAGTGTCCACATCTATTACGGATGGATGGAATAAGGTAATATTTAAACAACTTGTTAAATTATATATTATAGTTTTGAAGATGACTTGCATTGACGTTATTGTTATTATTTGAACGTGTGTAGGCATTTAACGACCAATCGCCTATTCAAGAAGATGAGTTAAGAGACTTGAGGATGCGCTTCGCTGAATTCTTCTTCAAGTATGCGGCTGAAAAAGGAATTGACAAGATACCTCCGCAATACTTAGATAAATAGTTTTTTTTGTTAGACTTTAGAAACTAATTAATAACATGTATATATATATCCTTAGATTGGTAGTTTTGTTTTTTAGACATTGGAACTAAAATTTATTTATGTATATACATGGGTTTTGGTTTTAAGTCCCCCCATTGTTCCATTTTTCCTTTGCAATTCTGTAATGTGTGATATTCTGTGTTACTGGGATATTTACTGAATGCAGGGATAGATGAGGGGAGTGATATTTTAAAACTGAATTAAATGTATCAAACAACTGACGTTAATAGTATTTTATAAAATATACAGTACACTATTAACGTCAGTTGTAATAAAAAACTGACGTTAAAATTAAACCTTTAACGTCAGTTCTTTATAACAACTGACGTTAGTTTTAACAAAATTAACGTCTGTTGTCTTAAAGAACTGACGTTAATAGTTTTATGTTTAACGTCAGTTGTTTAAAAAACTGACGTTAATTTTTACAAAATTAACGTCAGTTTTGTTAAAGAACCGACGTTAATAGTTTTATATTTAACGTCAGTTCTCAACTAACGTTAAAATATTAACTATTAACGTCAGCTGTATTTACGTCAGTCAGTATTCTGACGTAAAAAATCAATTTTAACTGACGTGAAAAACACTTATTGCACTAGTGACCTCAGCACATTAACATTTAATTATTATACGGAGATAAAATGACAAGTGTCATATCAGTGGGTCTCATACCCGAACAATCAGTTTTATAAAGAGAATGCATGACACTTCAATAACTAGGCTCTAAACTTAATCTCATGAGATACCAACACCGTTTTATCAATAAGAAAGAAAGAGCTGATCAGGCTCATACGCCCCTTCTGGCAAGTTGTCTCCGTCACCTCATGCGCCCGGATCAACATCATCACGAATCCCTGATAACGGCCATTCGGATGTATACCTCATCGAATACCACATCTTAAGCGGGTATTCGGATAACTCAAGCACGTCTGCTGAGGGGAAATGCATATGAATAAAATACTTTTCATTATCGAGACTTTTCTTTGTGTTCACTCTTTTCCGTTGTCGAAGCCCAAAGCTAACGACTTTTCACAATTTTCATTACTTGAAAATAAATAACACAGGACACACAGTCCGAGTGCTCAATCACAACACCTTAGACCGATGTCGCAGTCCAAGGTTATGGTCGTAGAAACAATTATAGTTTTATCCATGTTTCATTTCAACATGATAAGGACTCCTAGCCCATAACAACGAAATTAGGACACACAGTCCTCAATTCCAAAATCAGGACTCCTAGCCCATTATATCACGATTGGGACCCTTGGTCCATAATTCTTGACACGGATCCTAGAGCACGTGCATACAACTGAATACTAGAGGCGACGTCTCGCGAAATAGTATTCTCTTTCACATATGCTTACTTTTCGATCAGTGAAAGTCAAAAGCAAAACAAAACATCGGTCACTTATCCAAGTAACCGGAACGTTTCTAAATCATTTAGGAGAAAATCCTTTTCCTTTACAAAATATTTTCTAAAACATTTAGGAAATTCGTTTGCTTTTGAAATCTTTGATGGAACAAAGTCAAATATTTTCAAAGGGTCTTTCCTTCATAAAACACACCGTTCGAAAAGGTTTTCTCTCGTACAAAACTTTTGATCATAAAAGGGTAGTTTACTTCAACTTAAAATCACTTCAACATTTTTCAAAAAACAGAGATCTTATTCTTCTGAAGTAAGCACTTTAAATAAGGAACTTTTATAAGTGAACCCAAAACTCTCAAAGTTCTATTCAAGGCTTATTATGGCTTTTAATCCTTATAGTCATTGGGCACAAACTCAAGTCCGGCTTCTCAAACTTCAATCAACGGTAATATATTCACAACTATAATAATATCATAATTAATGACAGTTCACCACATATATATAATTCATAACACTTTAAAGCATGTAATGTTCAACTTCAAGTAATAATCACAATAATGTTCACAACACTCAATTAAACACATACACACATGCACATGGTCATTGAATATCCCTAGGCAAGCTCCCCTTACCTTTAAAGACAAGTAAAGGATCCTCATCTTAATGCTCACGTTAGCTCCAAGAGTGTAATTATCTACTCCATCAAGCAAGCATAGTCGTGTTCAACGTCACGGAGACACAAACCAAGCATGATAACAACAAACAAATCCACCAATTCAATTTTTCATCCTCAAAACATATAATCAAAAGAAACCATACATTTAATTCGGTAAATAGAATCGATTTCTCAATAATGTCGATTTGGGTAAAAAGGATCCATAATTAAAATTGGGGAACATTTGATTTGGTTTGAGAAACATGAAATTGAACTTAGAAATCTCAAATTAAAGATCCTAATTTGAATAAAACATAGTTAATTTTATAGAAACACAATCGATTTCAAATAAAAATCAAATTGGGGTTTAGGGTTCCTAAACACAATTTGGGGAAAACTCATTTTAACTAAAGAATAATGAAATTGGTTTTGGGAAACACAAATTCATAGTCCCAATAGCATAAAACAAGCTTCAATTTCAAGATTGGAAGCTGAATTAAAAAGGCTAGGGTTAGGGTTTCAAATCAATTTGGGGGAAAATGGAAGAAAGAGTGAAACATAGGGAAAACAACTCACCCAAGGTGGAAGAGGAAGAAAACATGGTGGCTGCCTTGGAGGTACAGCGGTGACGGCATCACAACAGCTCCGGCGAGCGGCTTTGAACGACGGCTGGACAGGGTTTTTAGCTAACCAGACGAAGGAGAACGCGAACAGAGATATCATGGGAGCACTGCAGTGGTCGAAACTGGTGGTCCTGTGGTGGCGATCTGGCGGTGAATGGCGAAGCAGCTGCCAGGCACGCGTGGGATGAGGCTGGGTTGCGGCTGTCTTCTCCTCCTGCGACGCGATCCAACGATGGTCGCACGGTTTCGAGCGGCGACGGACGATGACCTGGACGACGATGCAGTTGCGAGTTCGGGTGGTGCTCGTGGCGGCTGACGCGACGCACAACAGATTCGCCCCGACATTGAGCTCGCGTGGTCTTCTTCCTCCCTCTAGGTGGTGGTGCACGGTGTTGAGATGAAGAGAAGGAGGATGAAGATGAGGTTGAAGGGAGGAGGAAGAAAAAGAAGGAGAAATAAAAAGAAAAAAAACCAGAGAAAGAAAAGAGAAAAAAGAAGAAAAAGAAAGAAAGAAAGAAAGAAAGAAAGAAAGGGGGGTTACGGGTCCTTAAGGGGGAGAGCAGAGAGAATTTCTGATTTTTGTACTAGCGAGTACAAAATTAGTGGTAAATATTAAGCCTAAAATAAACATGTTTTTACTTTTTAGAATCTAAAAATAAAGATTGATAAATATATGATTTCGAAATTCAAATTAGAGTAAAGATTAATAGTTGAACTGATCAACCAAGAAAATACTCGGTCCAAAATTTAATCTCCGATTAATGTCAAACCAGTTTATTTTCAAGTCTAAAATTAAATAGGATAAAATATGAAAATACTTTTCTTTCAATCATATTATTTAAAAAACTTTTCTGTACTGGTAATAATAGTGATAATAATGTAATTTATTGTCTAGTAAGCGTGCATTCACTGAAATAAGTCAGTGCTAACGCACCCGATAAAATAATTTGAAGAGAGTAATTTAATTACTCACCTAAACCACATAACAAAATAAACATAAACATCCAAATATAATAATTAATCATATGTGTAAAAACTAGGGTGTTACACCCCCTGCAGAGCGTTGCGCCTGTCTGGTGGGAGGAAATCGAGCATAGCAGTCATGACCGTAGAGAATGTCTCCATCTGCTGTATGATACGCGTGTTCGTCTCCCTTTTCTGCTTCACCTCCTGCCTCAGCCGATGCACCTCCTCCGTGTTGGTCATGCTCGGCATCGACCCCCGACGAATCGGCCTGGCTAGGGTCGCAGTACCATAAATCCGTCCTTTGTTCTTCCCGCCCGCCACATCCATCCAAGCCTGGGTCTGTAGTCGCTCAACTTTGGCGGGGTCCAACTGAGAAGGATCTGAGGCACCAGAGAAGGAGGCAGCCTCAGATGCTACCTAACTTAACCTGGCGTTGTACTCCACCTGCGATCAATACATTACAATCAATATGTATTAAACTATATATATATATATATAATAATAATAATAATTACCAATAGTTTAAATATAAAAAAAACATTTTAGCTCACCACTGTCTGCCTCGACCTCTCATCAACAAACTCGTCGGTGTCCGAACGAATGTGTCTGCTCAAAGACCGTAGGGACATCAACGGATCGAGCTAGCTCTCCTGCCTGCAACCGACACACCAATAAAATCAATTAGTTATAAAAAGATTAATAAAAATATACAGTTTATAAATAATGTTATTTATATATGCATACCATGTAAATGGCATGCTGCATGTGGCTAATAGAACCACCAGTGTGCATGCTCCCTCCCTTCTCGGAAGCCCGATTTCTCTTCGCCTGTTCACACTTCAGCTCGTAAGCTGGAGCGTCCCACTACCCACACAGTTGGGCCCAGATGTTGGGCTTGATGTAATCCGGACGTACCCGGCTCTCCCTACGCTCCCGGAGCATGTCCCTCAGTCAAGCAGCTGCTCGGTCGTCAAAGATAGCACGTATCTCTGAGGTATGCTCCAGTAACCAGTGCACAAGCTCCTGTTAACAAAGAAAAAATTAATAATAACATTATACAAAAGAATATATAAAATAAAAGAAAAATTACATGAACTAATAAACAAGAACATACCCCGAATCATCTGAAGATACGATCCCGATCCTCCTCGGGGATCACCCCCCATGATGGCCAGAAGCGACGGTACTGCGTCTTGATAGCGAAGGTAACGTGCTTCGATCCCACTTTCGATGGGATGAAGCTGAAGAATTCATAATTTTATTAAATTAACCATATGACAACCAACAAATATATGCTTATTAAATAGTAATTATTTTTAAACAACATTAAATTAAATTAAACTTAGATCCAGAAACAGGACGTATCCATGGTCGATCCTCAGGTGCGGGAACCCTAGCCCACTCAGGCAAGTCCTCAGCCGTGGCCGACTGCTGCACAGATGTTGATGATGGTATGGCCGTGTCGTGACCGTATGCAGCCCCGGATGATGAGGATGGAATGGTCGTGTCCGGCTGTGGCATCATCCTAGGAGTCGGCATAAATGATAATCTTGCTGGGTGTGTGGACGGCGCGGTCGATGATGATGGTGGTGCTGGGTGTAGGTGTGGTGTGGGTCCACTAGGGGGCGGCGAGTAGCCAGCTAGTGCGTGGCGTGGCACAAAGCGAGTGGAGGTCTGGACATGGGTGGAGGGTGGGGTAGTGTGGGTTGGGGATAGTGTAGTAAGGGTAGGGGATGATGTAGTATGGATCGGTGAGGGTATAGAATGGGTGGGGGATGGTGTAGAATGGGTGGGGGAGGCTCCTGTAGGTGGCGATAGGGTAGGTGCGGTAGGGATGAGGGTAGGTGCGGTGGGTACGGAGGGACCTCTAGGAATGCGAGCAAGCACCTGGGACTTCACGGTGTATCGTCCCCGCTTAGCCTTCCCCTTCCCCTTATCACCGCTAGGCGGTGGGGGGCGGGGCAGTTGTCCTCCTGATACTGACATATCTAATTTTATAGCACAATTACAAATCAATGTAAAAACAATAAGTAATCGACATTTAACAGTCTAATCTAAGCAAGTATTTTTATAGAACAATAGTTGTCAAGTCTTACATTATATTTCATAAGCAAATATTTAAAATACAATAAAAATAACATAATAGTAAACTTCCTATTCAGACTCGGTATCGTCATCTGATTGTAATTCCGACTCTTCTTATTCTTGCATTGAGTCATAACTCTGGATTTCTTCCTCTGATGATGCATGCATGGATGCCTGATTACCAATGACCACTTCTTCCCCTTCATTTGCAGATCCCAACATGGCAGTAATACGCTCGACCTCAATTACTTCATTGACATGTGATGAGTCATCCGCCTGGAATGACGTCTCATCCTCTGCATCATCGATTTCTATGCGACCCCTAGGCTTGTTAGTGACTGCAACACAACAACCTCGTTTATTTGTTCTCATTGCTGGATAAGGGACAAAATAAACTTGTTTTGCATTCTGAGCTATTATAAACGAATCAAACTGTTAATATCTTCTATCCATGCGAATGTCCACAGTTCCATACTTGGGATCCACTTTTGTGCCTATCCTCGATGGATCAAACCAGTTACAATAAAATAAGACTACTTTTTTAGGATAAGTAGTAGTATTGTATTGTAACTCGTATATGTGTTTTATGATCCCATAAAAATCACCGGTACCTTCACCCTGTACGACAACCCCGCTATTAATTGTCTTTTTGCCCACGTTCCATTCATCTGTGTGGAATTTGTACCCATTAACAAAGTATGCATGCCATGATGTAACACAGCTATAGGGCTCATACGCTAAATCTCTCAAGTGTTGATTAGTCACGCTTGACGGTTGTTGATACACCTACGAAAAGGTAAGTCATATTAAATAATTATTTTTTTTGAGAGGCAAAATTAAGCTTAATATAGTGTATGCATCGTCATATTACACTTAATTGTTGCTTGAACCATTCAGGAAAATCTGCATGTGTACGAGCAGAACCATCTTGTTCACTAACTTGATTAATTTGAAGGAACACACTGACAAATAAAATGTGTACTATGTGTTAAAGGAGAAATTATAATAACATGTGATACATTATTTCAAAAATAGGTCGTTAAGACTTACTCATGGTATGGTTTCACCTCTGTGCAATTTATCAAGACATGTACATGGGCCGATGCATACTCCTCATCAGTTAACCAGTAAGTAAGCTCCTTGCCAGCATGACGGTCAGGAAGGTTAAATATGGATAGCATATAAGGATACCCTGCATTATCAGCATCTACCTCATTCCTAACATGTCTTGGTGCCAACATAAAGTTGTTGAAATAGTGGCAACAGAAATAGGTTGTCTCACGGTGTAAGTAAGACGCACAGATTGATCCTTCCATCCTAGCCTTGTTTTTAACTGATCGTTTAGAGTCGCCCATGAATCTAAGTAATAAAAAACATCATTGACAAGGCATTATTCAATGGTCGCTAATTATTTAAATGTCAAAATATAATAAAATTACCTTTCAAACGGATACATCCACCTATATTGTACTGGTCCACCAAGCCTCGCTTCATATGCAAGATGGACAGGGAGATGTTCCATTTAGTCAAAAAATCCTGGGGGAAAAACCCTCTCCCTCTTGCACAGAATTATTGGAATGCTTTCTTCCATCTTCGTCAGACCATCCGCTCTTAAAGTTGCAGAGCATATATCTTTAAAGAAATGACTGATTTCTGTAAGCGGGTTCGAAACATGCTGGGGCAGCGAGCCAAAAGCAATAGGAAGCAAACACTCCATGAATACATGACAATCATGACTTTTCATCCCATGAAGCCTCCCTGTTCTTACATCAGCACATCGTGCCAAATTAGAGGAATAACCATCAGGGATCCTAAGGTCTTTTAACCACTGACAAATTGACTTCGCTTCATTGGCGGTTAGAGTGTAACAAGCTTTTGGTTTGACCATTTTTCCATTAGGCTACGGCTTCAGCTTCAAATCCTTTCGTCTACAGTACAGAGCTATGTCCATCCTTGCCTTCTCATTGTCCTTCGTCTTGCCAGACACATTCATAATTGTGTTAAAAATGTTGTCAAAGAAATTTCTCAATATACATCACATCAAGGCTATGTCTTAACAGATTATCCTTCCAATACGGTAGTTCCCAAAAAATACTTTGTTTTGTCCAGTTATGGCACTCTCCATACCCCGGTAATTTTGACACACCGGCTTCAGTGACTTTAGTAAGATCCCTAACCCGACCCCATATTTGTTCAGGAGTCAACAAAGGCGGTGGACCTTCCTCTTCTATTTGATTCTTTTTGAATGTTCGGACGTTTCTTCGGAAGGGATGGTCGGGATCTAAGAAACGACGATGAGAATCAAACTAGGAACTTTTGCCACCATATCTAAGGGTAAAAGCCTTTCCATGTTCCATGCAATACGGGCACATCAATTTACCGTGGGTCCCCCAACCATAGAGCATGCCATATGCAGGAAAATCATTGATAGTCCACATCAGTGATCCCTTCATCATAAAGTTTCGCTTCTTTGAAACGTCATAAGTCAACACATCATCCCACAACTTCTTCAGATCATCGATCAAAGGCTGCAAATATACATCTATCCCAGCCTTCGGATTAGATGGTCCCGGTATGAGACAAGTCAGAAACATATATGGTTTTGACATGCACATCTTAGGAGGAAGATTGTACGGTGTAACAATCACTGGCCAACATGAATATGGCGAGGCTGACGCCTGATTGTACTGGGTAAAACCATCTGAACACAGCCTAAGTCTCATATTCCGAGGATCTGCTGCAAAATCAGGATGAACCCAGTCGAACTGCTTCCAAGCTTCACCATCAGAAGGGTGGCGTATGACGCTCAGAATTCTTCTATTTTCATTATGCCACCTCATTTGTCTGGCAGTTTGCGTTGATGCAAACAGACTCTGCAACCTTGGAATTATTGGCAGATAGAACATTGCCTTCGCAGGAACTAGTTTCCTCTTACTATGGTCACTACTTTGAACGCGGTACCTGGGTGTCTGACAAAATTTACATTCTTCTAACGCACTGTCATTTGTGCCAGACTGACTACCATAATATAGCATGCACCCATTTGGACAACAATCAATCCTCTTAGCCGCCAAGCCTAGTTTCGACACCAACCGCTTCGCATCAAAATAACTTTTTAGCAACAACTCTTTGAAGGGTGTCACATCTTGAAGCATTTTACAAAAGAACTCCAAACACTGCTCTGGGACATTCCAATTGGACTTGCAAGCTAGAAGCCTAACACAATTTGATAATTTTGAATATGGCACCCCTTCAAACAATGGCTTATTTGTCTCTAACAATAGATTGCAGAATCTCTACGCCGATTCATTATGAGGCTCTTCCATGTCATTAGACTCATCCGCCTCAAAATTCCCATGTTGCCCAAGACAATCACCGACCATCATATGCATTGACTGGAGTTGTTCGGCATATTCGCCATGGTAACCACTGCCTGATGCACCCATTTCAAGATCGTCACCACCGACTTCATTCAAATCAATATCTGGCAACTCCTCACCATGATCAATCTTGATCCAATAATTAGGCTTGAACCCATATCGGTATAGGTGTAACTTCACGTCATCATCACTCAAAACCGCCATACAGTTGCACTTTGTGCACGGATATCTAATCCGCCCCTCTTCGGCATAATCACAATGTTCCTTTGCTTTCGATATAAACTCCTCAACTCCAGCTACAAATGATTGTTTCAGAAGTCGTCTCCCAGACTCGTTCCTATCATACACCCAACTACGGTTCGAGGGATAATATGCCATCCTTTTGCATTTTCAAATAAATTGACATATTTTTAAACATGATACTATAACCCCGAATCGCTCCCTTTCCACAAAAGGTTTGGCCCTATCCCATTCGAGGAAAAAAAATTTCACCACTGTATTATACTAGTTAGTCATCACTTTTCATGTCTTATAGCTGACGAAATTTCGGCAGCATCTCCCATCGGTCTCTAAGTACACGACTAGACCGTGGTGAAATACCACAATCAAGCATGGACCTGGAGAACAAAAGGAAATGCTTCGACCCAAAATTTAATCAATTATTTAACAAATGAGAATCATCGAGTAACTAGTATATCAGTGGAGAAAAAGTTTCTTCCCAAACTATCCCAATTAGACAATTCAAGATTCAATAAAATGAGCGATACCATGACCACGAGTACACATGCTCAATAATATTGAACCTTGAACGGGAAACTACGGTTTTTCTCAATTACGTATAATAATTGTACTCTAAAAAAAATAAAACTTTAAGTAACATGACAATTTTTCCCTTTGTACTTGAAATTCAAGTTCATAGGATACATGCAATTTTGATAAATTAATTATTCCCTGCACTTTGAAATGTAAAGTGCGTAAGGACATCAAAAATTGACAAACATAAAGAATCAACTACTTGTTACACTAATTGGTATTATAAATTCTCTAATTATATAAAAAAATGTTTAATCTTTTTTACAATTTTGTTTTTATTACTACTTACTAATCTAAATATCATATTATAATTATCAATTAATAATATTTAGTTTTTTGTTAACCGTTAAATATTTGTCAATCTTATGAAGTCTAACACAAATTCCTAGTTCAAATCTAATTGGCATTATTTCTTATGACATAATTAATTAATTTTTAAAGTTTCTTTTTAAATTAATGATTTAATTAACTTCTTAATTAATTATTATTTATTCTTTAAAAAAACTAATTACTAATTATTATGTTATTAATTTATTGATTAATTCAAGCTTATGTATGTACAAACGATATTGCTTATGCTTAATCAATCACCACCGCTAGTGTCAGCTCCATCACGTATGAAAATATATATATATGGGAGGAAAACTATTTTACTGGTTAACTAATCCTAGCTACACTAAATTTCGTCCTTATGAATTTATATTATTCTATAAATTCATTAATTAATTTACACAATTAGCACAAACAATATATTAATAACTTTACAAATTTTTTCAAACAAAACAATTTTACAACTAAGATACAAAATTTAATTACAAGCTAGACAGATATATCAAAAAATACACCCATATATACAATTAGACATACATATAGAAATTACAACTAATTCCACAAATTAATTTACACAATTTCTTAGCATGCACTGAACAATTTAAATATCTCAAAATAAAAAATCCCCGGTTCCTCTAGCAGCCCAAGAAAGTGTACGTCACTGGCAATGGTGGCGGTGTCAACCTCGGCAGCACTCAACAAACAGAAAACTAAAACAAAAAATCAAACCATTTTCATATTAGACAATATACAAAAACCTACGAGCCTGTTTATTTGAACATTTCCTACCATTTCTTATTTTCATATACAAAAACCTAAGAGTCGTTTTTTTTATAAGCAAAGATTGTATTAATTCAGTAAAAAGGGTACTCCAACCTATTTACACAAGTGATAATTACAACCTAGAACTGGAAAAAAGACCAAGAGGTATATTTTCAAACTAAAGCCATATCAAGCTACAAAGTTGAACACTAACTCCATCCCCAATTCGACTACTACACCTTACAAATGAAAATTACGAAACCTGGTCCAAACAACTACCCACCCTACAACATTACCAAACCTAACAGTATGTTTGAAAATAGAAATAGCAAACTTTTAGATATATTAACCAAACATATTTTCATTAAAAATAGAAATAAGAAAAAAAATGAGTTACCAGAAATGAAAATTGAAAATGAAAATATGAAATGTTTTCACAAATCAAACAGACCCAACAACATAAACCAATTTTTTTTTTTGAAATAAAGCATAAAAAATAAAAATCAATGAGGAGGAGGTAGAGAAGAAGAGGGTCGGAGGTGGCTCACATAGGTGGTGCAGGTGTCAGAACCGACGAGGGAGTGGAGCTGTAGGGGGCGGCGCGCGGTGGTCCGAGTCGGTCTGGTGGAGGCAGAATCGCGAAGATGAGGGTCGTTCGCGCACTATAGGAGGAATAGAGACAGAAAGGGAAGAGAGCAGGTGGTGGTGGGGGGGCGCTGGTGGTGGGTGGCCGGCGGCAACAGAGACACGGAGAGGGTGGAGGGTTTTCGCGGTGGTGGGGGGAAGAGAGTTAGAGAAGAAGGTTCGCTTACCTCACCGTGGTGGCGTGCGACGGAGAAGGTAGCGGCAGTGGTGGCGCACGGTTGTGGTCTCGGGTGGAGAAGAAAAAGGGAAAAGAGAAAGGGAAGAGAGGGAGAGAAGGAGAAAAGAAGAAGAAGAGAAAGGGGAAAGGTATAGGTGGTGGGTGTGGGTTTCGGGTGGTCGGAGAGGAGTGGGATGTGGCACCGCGACTCGGGTAGCCGGTGAGGAAAGGGAGTAGAGCGGGGAGAGATGAGAGAAAAAGGGTTTGCAGAAGTGAGGGGGGAGGGAACCGTTTTCAGCACATATTAGAAAGTTACCGATGGACTAGGCCGTCAATAACTATTGACGGATTCAAATTTCCGATGGAAATTCAGTCGGTAAATATAAGATATTTTATCGACGGAAATTTCGGTCGGTAAGTGTTCCCGCCTTTTTTTCGCGCCAAGGTCTCCGACGGACATACCGACCGAATGCCCGTCGGTAAAGGTTCTGACGGCCTTTCCGTCGGAAATGTCTGTGACTTTTCAAAATCCCACTTTCCGACGGCTTTTTCCGTCGGTAAATGACAGAATTTCCCACGGAAGACTTGCCATCGGTAACTGGCCGTCGTTAATTCGCTGCTTTCTTGTAGTGTAACTTTTTTTAAAAAAATTATAATATAAAAGTTATTATTCAAATAATTTAAAATCCATCCCTAATTTACCCCGTGCGGGCATGGGATCAACTTCTAGTGTATGTACAACTTCATTACTTCCAAAAAACAAAATCTAAAATTCTCTCTCTAACTTCAAACTCTCTCCCTTCTCTCTAAACACAGCCGCGTGCCATGATGATCCACTAGATTATGTGATTTTTATATACTTTTTGAGTGGTTTTTTGCTCCGAGTTGTGCTAATTGATTGAGTTTTGTCTCTAAGTTTAGTTATTTGAGTTCTTAATAATGTTTTACATATTTTACTTTAATTTTATCTTTTTAGAGTCAATTTAATAATGTTTGTACTTGTTTATTTTGTAAGAAATAAATAATAGAGCTTTAGTCATGAAGAATGACATTGGGCCCATAATATGTTACTTGCTAAATGCCATATTTGTTTAATTTCAAGAGTTTATTCACCGTTTTCATGTTTATTAACTGTATGAATTTTGCAATTGGGAAATTCGGATTCATAATTGCTGTTTGTGAATAAACGATTTGCGCGTGTTACTTAGGAATAAGAACACAATCAAGTTAACTTTTTTTTTGAGTTGAAATCATTCTTAATGCTTATTCTAATTATCTAATACTCAAGGAATTGAATTAGTAATTTAGACAGAAAGCTTTTTCCACCTGAGAAATTAGGGGATAAATTATAAAACTCAGTTTCTTGAAATTGGATAAACTGTTCAGGTTAATTTCTAGGATTGAACAAGTAGGAAAGGCTGGGAAATCGATCCTCTAACAATTCCTTCTTTGATTGTTAAAAGCCAATTTTCTGTTACTTTATTTTCTCAAATTGAAAATACAAAAAATATTTTATGTTCTTTGTTAAATTTATGTTCTTGCTTATTGGTGAAAACAATTCCAACTTTTCGGTCACTCAAACGAAGTTGAGTTGGTACGTTAGTAGTTAACAATTCAATCCCTGAGGACGATAATTTTTATTACTACAAAGCGATTTGGTGCACTTGCCAATTTTGCTCAACAAGTTTTTGGCACCGTTGCCGGGGATTATTTTTGTTAATATTAGTTGTGCCAAGGAAATCTCGATTTGAGCATTTTATTTTATGTTATTTTAATTACTGCAGTTTTATTTTGATATTATCAGTGTGCACCGATTTTATTTTGAGTTGTGTATGCGAGGTACTGTTGACAAGAATCCTTTACTGTTTGATCCTGAAATTGAAAAGATAGCTAAGAGTAACAGGAAGGCAGCCAAGCTCCGCAGGCAACAAGAAAGGGAACAAGCACTTTTACAACAACAGGTGGTTGAAGTTGAAAATATAATGGCCGAGCAACCTGCTAAGCGGACATCGAGGGATTATTCCAAGTCCAATACTAAAGGTGCCCGAGGTTCTATTGTGAGACCTACTGTGCAGGCTAACAACTTTCAAATCAAGCCCGCACTCGTTAATTTGATGCACCAGAACCAATTTGGTGGAGGAGCTCAAGAGGATCCCAATCATCATCTGGAGAATTTCTTGTAGATATGTGATACAGTGAAGTTCAATGGAGCTTCAATGACGCCATAAGATTGAGGCTTTTTCCTTTCTCATTGAAGGATAAAGCTAGAAGTTGGCTTCAGCCACAACAACAGGGCTGTATCTCAACATGGGATGATTTGGAGTCCAAGCAGCATCGAGGTTAGCAAAGTTGAGAAGTGAAATTACCTCATTTGTGCAACTAGAGTCAGAAACTTTGTATGATGCTTGGGAGAGGTTCAAGGAGCTACTCAAAAAATGCCCTCATCATTCTTTGCCCAATTTGTTGTTAGCTCAAACTTTCTATAATGGGCTGGATCCGAATTCAAGACAGATGATGGATGCTGCATGTGGAGGAGCTTTTTGATTTGAAGAGTCCAGAAAAGGCTTTGGAAATACTAGAGACCATGGCAGCCAACAGTGCTAATATGTAACATGATAGGCAAAACATAAAAGTCTTGGGGGTGAATGTTGTGGATAGTAATCTGATTGAGCAACAAGTTAACAAGGTGATTTTTCAACAGCTTGCTACTTTGTTGGGGAATGGCCAAGTTAATGCACTGAATACACCTCCCTTGGTGTGTATTTTTGTGGTGGAGAGCATCGAAATGGTGATTGTGGTACAAATCAACTCGGGGAGCAAGTGAATGCATTGGGGCAACAAATTAACCCCTATTCAAACACTTACAATCCAGGTTGGAGGAACCATCCTAATTTCTCATGGGGTGGACAAGGTCAGAATCAATTCAAGCCACTACAACAACAAGGGAGTTCTTCATTCCAAGGACAATCACACTAGTGCAATAAGTGCTTTTTACGTCAGTTAAAATTGATTTTATACATCAGAATATTGTCTGACGTAAATACAGCTAACGTTAATAGTTAATATTTTAACGTCAGTTGTTTAAACAACTGACGTTAAATATAAAACTATTAACGTCAGTTCTTTAACATAACTGACGTTAATGTTGTTCAAACTAACGTCGATTTGTTAAAGAACCGGCGTTCTAATTTTATTTTTAACGTCAGTTTCCTAATGCAACTGACGTTAATAGTGTACTCTATATTTTATAAAATGCTATTAACGTCAGTTGTTTGATACAACTGACGTTAATAGATTTTTTTTAAAATTCAGTTTTAAAATATCACTCCCCTCAGCTATCCCTGCATTCAGTAAATATCACAGTAACACAGAATATCACACACATTACAGAATTGCAAACACTACTCTTAAATTTCAATATTAACTAAAAGAAAAGAAATATACAAAGGAACAATGGGGGGACTTAAAACCAAAACCTTTGTATAGGAAAACACATAACAATCTACAAGTATATATATATATATATATATATATATATATATATATATATATATATAAATTTTAGTCTCTAATGTCTCAAAACAAAACTACCAATCTAAGTATATATATATATATATATGTTTTTAATTAGTTTCTAAAGTCTAACAAAAAAACTATTCACCTAAGTATTGCGGAGGTATCTTGTCAATTCCTTTTTCAGCCGCATACTTGAAGAAGAATTCTGCCAAGCGCATCCTCAAGTCTCTAAACTCATCTTTTTGAAGAGGCAATTGGTTGTTAAATGCCTACACACGTTTAAATAATAACAATAACATTAACGCAAGTCATCACCAAAACTATAATATATAATTTAACAAGTTGTTTAAATATTACCTTATTCCGTCCATTCGAAATAGATGCGGAGACTATGTTCAGCATATGAAGCATCACATAATAGCCGCACGACCACCCGTCAGGTTGAAATCGAGACTACAAACAAAATTAATTTCAATGTCAGTTAAATATACATAGAAATTAGTAATTATAATATTCATTATTTGATAAATAAACTACCACACCTTGAGGATGATCCAATCAGGATTTCCTTTAGCCTTAGAAGTCCTACTTCTTCCGTTGGCGCAACTTATGCTACTCGTCTTCAGCGCGCTATCATAAACAAACAATCATGTCAATTAACGAATTCATATATCATGTGTGTAATAAACTAAAAACAATTGATATTAAAACTTAAATTAAATTGAAGATTAGTTACTTACGTATTTACAGCTTCCACCACCTCCTGTGGCGGGTTTTGGTGGAGAGAGCAGAAGAATATGACAGTATACCTAGACGGGTGAAGTACGAGCAACTGCCAATGGTTATTCATAGAGTAGGGAGTCAGATATAATTCTTTCCGATTGTCTCCCATCAAGTTCCCTATGTATTTGCTTAATTCATCGCCAGTAAAGAATTGAGGCATAAGGATTGACGAATCTAAGAAGCCATAAACTGATTTGGAGCCCTTATCAAGCTGAAGACGATGGAGATACCTAAGATATGAAAAGGTGTGGATGTTAATTACATAATATATATATTGAAATTAAAATAAATTATTAAATGGGAAAATACCAAAAATAACTAAGTTATTAAATTAAAATTAACTTACGTGCACCAGAGACTCAAAATCGTGCTGGCCATCCACACGTTATCTCTGCAGGCGTCCCCTAGATCTTCACCATAGAAGGAAAATATCCTCTCTTGATTTGGGCGTGCCACCCATCCATCATGCTCCAATGGACATTCAAAAATCTCAAAGGCATAATCCTCACCAAGTGAGAACAAACGAGTGACAGGTGACTGCGACACCGACGTCGACTTGGCCTTCAATTTAGAAAAAATAAAATAGATAAGTTGTTGATAATTAAAAAAACACAAGTAATTATTTGACTAATTTGGACATTAATAATGAATACATACCTTTGTTACCATTTCGAGCTCACGGCGTTTGAAGTCCAACTCAAGCTCACGCCTTTGCATTTCCAACTCAAGCTCACGGTGTTGGACTTCCAACTCCCGCTCCCTAGCTGCCAACTCATCGTCCTCCACATGTGCCCTACTATAACTCTCTTTTGTGCTCACATGTGAAGGGTTGGCATGTCTTGCGGTGTCCTGGGATGAACCGACGGAGGAAAGCTATCTAGCAAGCGCCTGCTTGAATTCTGGGTTGGATAGGAAGCTTTTCATCAGATGCGTTGTAATAGCAGGGTTGGAGATGAGCTGCGGAGTCATGGATTCCAAAATTGATGCCTCATCAACGACCCGCTTTCGTGAAGTAGACTTGCCATAATATTCTCTGATGGTCACGTTCCTAGGAACACCGATAACCCGACCAGGATGGTCTTTCTTGCCTAGAGCAGTCATCAAGACGTCCCGCCGTCCAGAAGGGACGAATGATCCCAGGAGCATTGTGCTTTAAGATCCATCTACAATGAAGAAATGAAAAAACGTTCAAGTGAAAAGTGTTAAAAATATCTATACAAATATCAATTGAAATGAAGTTAATTATTTACTTTCAATCTTATTTGCCACTTCGCGAGTGGCATCAACTTTAAAAGATCATGTCTTTGTCATGCGGCCGGCTAACCAAACATCCTCACGGTCGATGTCCGACGGAGGACTTAATGGTGTGCCCTCGGGCACCTCTCCTCTTTCTATCCTAGCAGCGTGCTCTTCCTGCTTCACCCCCAGCCTATCCGCCATCATCTCCTCGATCCGAGTCTCGTACCCACCCTGAGACATGGTGTGGCGGTGGACGTTCTTCGCCTGATTCTGCCTACTCTTCTCTGCCTTAGCCTATTCAAACAAGAACACATAATTAAATACAGTTAAATGATCTATAAGAAGCATACAAAATTAACTTAATCAACCAACCTGAAATTCTTCATCCTGTCGACTCCTAGCAAACATATCCCAAGTATCCTTATCAATCTAGGGATAATCCGAGAACATCTTATCAAGCCTCTTCTTACCAGATACATAGTACCTGGTAAGATCATGCTTGAACCATTTCCAGCGCTTTAATGCCATTTTCATACATTTCGTATGATGATCCTCGTCATTTGGCACAGTCCAAGCTACCTACACATTAAATACATAACAACTGGATGGATTATAACTCGGATAATTATCTAATAATGTAAATCAAAAGAATGTAAAGGTAAAATACCGTGATAGCCTCCCAAATCTGATCCTTAACGTTCTGTGGAACGTCATTCCAATGGTTGTAGTTGATGCTAACGTGCTGCTTCGCTTGTAGAAACACCCACTTTTAAAATTCTTTAGCACGGGGTCCCTGGGGCTTTAGATTAGCATCAAAGCACACCTTAAGCTTCTATCTGCTTTGCCTGGCCTTCTCTAATTTCTTCAAAGTCGTGGCTCCTCTACCCCGTTTCCTCTGAGACTGTGATGTCTGTATGGACAAAAAAAATGATAAAATAGAGGGTTGTAAGATTATAAACTTACATTAAAAAGAAGGACTAAAGATGTTATAGAACATGTAAACTTACACTAGAATCAGGTGTAGGCGCGATCGGGTCCTGCTTAGGCCCCACAGTGTCCTCCCGTGCATGTGGGCCATCTGACTGATCCATATGTATGCCTGTTCAGAAACATTATATATTTATTAAAATAGGTTATAACTAAAAATAAATACATAAGTATAAATAAAAATAAATGTATACTAAGTTTAAACTACCTATATCAATATCCCTTCGTGATGATCATCACAAGTGGCATGTACATCGTCCACCTGTGTCTCCTCGATTATAGTAGGCATGTTTGTTGAAAAAGAATGAGTCTCAGGAATATCAAGATTTGAATCTTGATTTTCATCACTACCATTATACATGCTTTTTCCTTGGAGAACAACAGACAACCTTTTGTTAGAAGGATCAATGATGTAGAACACTTGTTTTGCTTGGGGAGCCATTATGAAAGGCTCATTTATATGACCTAACTTGTTGAGGTCTACCAATGTGAACCCCAATTCGTCGGTTTGTACACCACCGTTACTATCAACCCACTTATATTTAAAAACCGGCACCATAAGCTTAGTGTAATCGAGCACCCAAATATCTTCAATATATCCAAAATAAGGTGTCGGTGCTTTAATGAGTTTTGTGTCCTTTGCACTAGAGAAGTGCATTGCTTCGGCCACGATCATAACCCCACTATTTTGCATGGTACTCTTGTTATCTTGTTCCTTTATATAAAAGGAAAAGTTATTGATGTCGTATCCGCTCCAACATATGACGTTGAAGCTAGGCCCACGTGCTAGCCATCTTACGTCATCAGAAGCAGTACTACCATCCTTAAGCATTTCTTCCTTGAACCATGGTAAGAAAGTCTTGTTATGCTTGTTCAACAACCACCTTTCGCTCATTCGAGGGTTTTCTTGATTGACTTTTCTTTTATGTTCAAATAAGAAAGGTTGAACAGAATCGATGTTGTTCAATACATACAAATGTGCTTAAAGCACTTCCTCCCGACCCTTGCTATTAATTCTTAAGCCATGTGTACCCTTACATTGACATCTTATCTCATCATGCTGAGTCTTAGGAACCCCTATAGGATCCGTGTTATGAAGGTAGTCCGAACAAAACTCAATAGCTTCTTCTGCAACATACCTTTGAACAATAGATGCTTCCGGACGATGAGGATTATTCACGTACCCTTTCAAGATCTTCATGTAGCGCTCAATTGGGTACATCCATCTCAGAAAAACCGGCCCACATAATCTAATCTCACTCACCAAATGAACAATTAAGTGAACCATTATGTCGAAAAAGGAAGGAGGAAAATACATCTCCAATCGGCACAAGATTGTAGTAGCCTCAACTTCCAAGTCATCCAACATATGGGGGTCAACGACTTTGCTACATATAGAATTGAAGAATGATCACAACCGAGTAATGACATGTCTCACATTTTTTGGAGTAATACCACAAATAGTAACGGGCAGAAGTTGTTGCATCAAGATGTGACAATCATGAGACTTTAAGCCAACCAGTTTAAGATCACTAGAGACAAGCCTCTTCATATTTGAAGAGTAACCATGTGGAACTTTGATGCCCTGAAGACACCCGCAGAAACTTTGTCTCTTTTTTTTTGACAAAGTATGACATGCTGGCGGCAAATAAGTCCGCTTACCATCCTCAACAACTGGAGCTAACTGCTCTCGTATACCCATAGCAATGAGGTCGAGACGAGCATTCACACCATCCTTTTTCTTGCCCTGAATGTTGAGAAGACTCCCAATCACACTATCACACACATTTTTCTCCACACGCATCACATCAATGCAGTGTCTGACATCAAGCTTGCACCAGTATGAAAGATCAAAGAATATCGACCTCTTCTTCCATATGTTTTTATCAGCAGCTTTACCTTTCTTTTTGGACTTGCTAAATATAACATCGATGCCCTTTACCCTCTGATAAACCTGCTCTCCAATTAAGGCTGCCGGAGCTTCTTCTGTCTCTTGGCATCCATTAAAAGCTTTTTTCATCTTACGATATGGGTGATCACGTCTAAGAAATCTCCCATGCCCAAGGTAAAAGGTCTTCTTTCCATGATGCAACTGAGTGTAGCATGTTCCTTCTTCACATATAGAGCATGCTTTATGCCCCTTGACACTGTACCCGGACAAGTTACCGTATGCTGGAAAGTCGTTGATGGTGCAAAATAACATGGCACGAAGCTTGAAAGTCTCATGAGAATACCCATCAACTACATCAACACCTTCCACCCATAGCATTTTCAAGTCTTCAATCAAGGGACTTAGATAAACATCTAAGTCATTTCCCAGTTGCTTTGGGCCTGAAATCATCATAGACAACATCATGTATTTGCGCTTCATGCACAACCAAGGGGGCAGGTTGTAAATTATCAACAGAACAAGCCATGAACTATGAATACTACTCATGTTACCATAAGGATTCATTCCATCCGTAGCAAGTCCAACCCTTAGGTTTCTTGGCTCCTCGGCGAAATCCGGAAACATAGTATCAATATTCTTCCATTGCATATAATCAGCAGGATGACGAATCTTTCCATCACGTTTCCTCTCATCATTATGCCATCTAAGATTCTTCGCATCTTTCGCATTGGCAAACAATTGCTTGAACCTTGGAATTATTGGAAGATACCACAACACCTACGCAGGAGGACCCTTTTTTCTCACATCATCAAGATCATCATCATCATCACCACCCTTCACTTTGTATCGTGATAACCCACATTTGGGGCAATCGTGATTGTCTTCATGAACACTGGTGTACAATATGCAATCATTGGGGCATGTGCGTATCTTCTTATACTCCATACCCATCGGACACAATACCTTCTTGGCCTCATATTTACGGTCAGGCAATGTGTTGTCCTTCAGAAGCAAGTCTTTCAACACTTCAAGCAATTCCGTGAAGCTTTTATCGGTCCAACCATTTGTCGCCTTCACACAAACCAATTTTAGCACCACCGACAACCGTGTATGAGTAGTACACCCTGGATATAAAGGCTTATCCGCATCACCGCACAACCTATCATACACATGATCTCGATGAAAAGATTCTTGTCCAATATCACGGATCATGTCCTCTACTCGATCATCCTCCATATCTACGTCAACGTTCTCACTTTGGGAGACACTTGCCGTACTACTCAACAACACATCACCATGCCATCTCCATCTTGTATAACTCAAGCAAATCCCTTCACAAATCAAATGAGTACGTCTATCCTTCACCGTACATTTCCTCGTATTCAAACACTTGACACAAGGACAACAGAACATTCCATTACTATTAGGAAGATTCCTTTGAGTAAATTCTATAAATTATCCCACCCCCTTCAAATACTCAGCACTAGTCCGCTTACAAAACATCCAACTACGATCCATAACTAGATAGGTTCTGTAGATATACAAAACATATATCCAAGCAAGGCATTTAAAAATTATATACAAGAGAGCATGATATATACAAGCAAGGCGTTTAAAAATTATTTCAAATTTACACCATTTTCAGGTTTCTTAAGACAGAAAAGAAATAAGTAGATGAAGATAAATTAACAAAACATAATTCCAATGAGCAATATATTGTTGATGTCACATGCTACAAGCAACTCTAAATTTCTTCCCATTTTGAAATAGGTCATGATAGCAGAAGAAAAACAAGAGAAAACACAAAACCCACGACCAGAAATAGAGACATTCCAAACAACTCAAACTCACAGTTTCAAGTTTCAACTACAGAGACTACAGTTTCAACATACACTCAAAACCAAAAATAAAAAAATGTGCCCTAAAGGCTCACCAGAAATAGGTGCTTGCGTGGTGGTGGGGAGGGAAGCTCGAGTGGTGGCCAACGTTCGATTTGGTTACTGAGAGCAGAGGGACAAGGAGAGTTAGTACGCGGGAAGGGAAAAGAGAGATGTCAAGTTATTAAAAAGAATGAGCAGGAAAGACAGAGTTAGGGTTAAGAGTGTACCTCACGGTGGTGGTGAAGAAGCCCTCACGGTGGTTGCGGTGGAGAGGAGCTCGTGATTAGGGCAGAGTGAGAGTGAGAGGAGAGTGAGCGTGATGAAAAGAGAATAACAGAGACGTACAGAGCGAAGTGAAGAAGGCACACGGGTATAATCGTTATAAACAAAAATAAAACAACAGTTTACGTCAGTTGTTTAATACAACTGACGTGAGAAGTCATTTTTAACGTCAGTTGTCTTAAACAACTGACGTTAAAAGTCATTGTTTAACGTCAGTTGTATTAAACAACTGACGTTAAAAATAAATATTTTTTATTTTAAAAACACTTTTAATGTCAGTTGTTGAAGGCAACTGACGTTAAAAGTGTATAAGTTTCTGTAAAAACATTCATTCCTTTGACTACTGTGCTACTTACCCATGCACCTTGTAACTTAATCCTCTTAATGAACATTAAGTTTATAGATCAGTTTTGAAGAAAATCAGGTAGTCTCTCTTCTCTATATAAAGTACCATTCTTCTGTATCAGTCTGTAATACACCCTCTTCTTTTCCTCTATATTTCGTGCGTTTTCTATTCCTTCACAATATGGCTCTATCATATTTGAGGCTTTTGTTATTTCTTCCTATACCTAGACTTAAAGGTTTCTGTCTTAATGGTCAAAAAACTTCTGAGGTTGAGTAAATCACATAACATGGATGGTAAGGTTGAGTGAATCACATATGCGATTCCCTCACTTTATTTCATCCCCTTCACCCCTTTCACTTCGCTTTGGCAGCAAGTGATTATGGATTCAGATGGAGCATCAAGGACTTCAAATGAGGGAGGGGATGCATCCATTGGAGTTTCTGAGGACAGGACTGAGAAGAAAATGATGTTGAAGCAGAAACTTTTTTATATTTTAGGGCTATGTTGTAGAAATTTTTTATATTTTAATCATGTAATTGTAACTTATGAATCGCTTCAATGAGATACGATTTGATTATACATATAACTTGTTTTATGTTAAGTGTTTATTTATTTTAATTTGCACAAGAATTTGTTTACTAATTCAAGCTAATTAATTAAGATTAAAAATAAACTTGTTTAAAGAAAAAAGATTAGAAATAAACTGCACTATATATGGAGTGATCTGCGTTAAGAGTGACAATAGGGAGATGAGAACGAAAGAAAGATAGGAATGAGTTTCAGATAGGAATATAGGATTATTTACGTCAGTTATTTATTTAACTGAAGTAAAAATCACACTTTTAACGTCAGTTGTATAAACAACTGACTTTAAAAGTGTTAATAATTCTTGCAAATCACTTTTAACGTCAATTCTTTACACAACTGATGCAAATAGTGATTTAATATTTACAAAACTGACACCGCCTCATTTTTAACGTCAAACATATGGTCAACTGACGTAAAACGTTCCCGTATATTACATTATTTCCACTAGTGTCACAACCTCAAAACAGAATGTCGTCTTTGGAGAGTGCTTTGGAGAAATTGTCTGTTAATATTTCTAATTTTGTGGAGAAATCTTCAAATTGCATAACTGAGACAAGGGCCAACTTCAAGAATCAAGAGGCGTCTATCCGAAATTTGGAAGTACAAATTGGGCAGATTTCTAAACAGTTGTCTGAAAGAGCTTCAGGTACTTTGCCAAGTGATAGTATTCCTAATCCAAAAGAGCAATGCAAAGCAATTCATTTGAGGAGTGGCAAGGTTCTGAACAATGTTGTCCAAGAAGAGTCTTCTAAAGAAAAAGGATGCTGAAAAAGTTGTTCATGATAAAAAGCAAGGGGAGGAGGAATTAGTGGTTGAAGAGAAGAAAGAAGAAGCTGAAAAATCTGAAAATTCACAAGTTAACAAGCCAACACAGACGCTGCCCTTTGTTCCTAAAATTCCTTATCCTCAAAGGTTGAAGAAGAAGAATGAAAACAAGCAATTTTCCAGGTTCTTGGAGGTGTTCAAAAAGCTGTAGATTAATATTCCATTTGTCGAGGCATTAGAACAAATGCCAAGTTATGCTAAGTTCATGAAGGATTTGTTGTCTAAGAAGAGGAAGGTCAATGAAGAGGAAACTGTTATGCTTACAGAGGAGTGTAGTGCTATCATTCAACAAAAATTGCCTCTTAAGTTGAAGGATACAGGAAGATTCATCATTCCTTGTGAGATTGGTAATATGGAGGTTGGCAGGGCTCTTTGTGATTTGGGAGCAAGCATCAATTTGATGCCTCTGTCAATTTTTTAAAATGCTAGGAATTGGTACAGTGAAGCCTACTATGATGTCTCTTCAGTTGGTAGATCGTTCGGTAAAATATCCTTATGGTATTGTGGAAGATTTACTTGTTAAGATTGATAAATTCATCTTCTCTATAGATTTTGTAGTGCTGGATATGGAAGAGGATGTGAGAGTTCCTCTTATCCTTGGTAGGTCATTTTTGGCTACAGGTCGTGCTTTAAGTGATGTACAGAAAGATGAACTGATTTTGAGAGTAAAAGATAAAAAAAAGTGGTTTTCTCAATCAAATATGCAATGAAGCATGCTCAAGATTCTGATTGTTGTTTCCGGGTTGACGTTTTGATTCCTTGGTCCTAGAGGAATTTGAAAATAGTGCTGCAGAAAGCCCCTTGGAAGCAACATTGATGAAAGGCAAAGAAATTAAGGAGGTGCATGAGGAAGTCAATTCTGAGGTGGTGGAATGTATCTATCAGTTGGAAGCCTTGGAATCTACCTCTTCTTCAAATAAAAAATTACAAGAATTGGAAAAGGAGGAAGAGGTAGTGAAAGAGGAGCCACCCAGGGAGCTGAAACCATTACCTTTAAACCCGAAATATGCTTTTCTGGATGAGAAAAAGAAGAATACGGTAATTGTGAATGTGGAGTTGTCAGAAAGTGAGGAGGAAAAATTACTCGGTATTAAGGGATCACAAGTCAGTCATTGGTTGGAACATCAGTGATTTGAAGGGGATAAGTCCTACGTTTTGCATGCATAAAATATTTATGGAGGAGGACTTTAAACCAGTGGTTCAACATCAAAGGAGGCTCAATCCCACTATGAAGGAAGTGGTGAGGAAATAAGTGATAAAGTTGCTTGATGCAGGTATAATTTATCCCATTTCTGAGAGTGAGTGGGTGAGCTCGGTTCAGGTGGTTCCCAAGAAAGGTGGTATGACTGTGGTGATGAATGAAAACAATGAGTTGATTCCTACAAGGCAAGTCACTGGTTGGAGGATGTATATTGACTACCGGAAACTTAATCAAGCTACAAGGAAAGATCATTTTCCTCTTTCGTTCATTGACCAGATGATAGAAAGGTTGGCGGGGCACGGGTACTATTTCTTTCTGGATGGGTACCTGATGAGTGTGATTTCACCTCATATTTCATTGACATTTTGCATGCATTTTCATATAGCTTAGGCATATTTAATTTGAATTTTGTTAGTTTTTACCTTGGAACGGGTAAGGCGGTTTTGTGGTGTTGTTGTGTAGGAATTAAGGATTAAAATGCTCAAGATTAACCATGATGGAGCTTGCTTGAAGATGGGGCTTGAAAAGTGAAGAAAATGAGTCAAACAGAGCCCATCACGGCCTAGCCGTGACAGCCATCACGACCTAACCGTGACAGCCATCACGACCATGATCGAGTAGAGCTAAAAAGAAAGAAGGCTAAAGTCAGAACTGGTCACGGCCTGGCCGTGATGTCCATCACGGCCGTGACATGCCAACTGAACCAGACCCTCACAGGCAGAACTGATCACGGCCTAGCCGTGATGGTGGTCACGGCCGTGACAGACCAACCAGTGAAGCAACCTCCAAGACAGAATCCGTTACGGCCTAGCCATGACAAGCATCACGGCCGTGACGCGTGATATATGGATCTTTAGAAACTTATTTGATCTGAAATTGTGGTTGCTTAGGATTCAAGTTACCCTAGTCTATAAATAGAGTCTTAGGCTCGAAAATATGGGACTTTTGAGGGATTTTTGGGCTGCTACTCTTAGACAAATTAAGATTTCTCTTCTCCTTCTTCTTCTCTTCTCTTAGGTTTTCATTTATGTTTATGTTAATCAAGCTTGCCATCACCATGACAATGCTTGAGTAGTAGCTTTATTTATAGGGATTGGGGCTATGCCCAAGATCTGTTTTATGTTATGAATTGATGTTTTCCCTTTGTTAATTTCAATTTGCTTTCGATTTGGTTTCTATCGCATGAATTACTTGTGAATCTGGTGCGCACTTATTTGCATTTCATAGATACTCTAAGGAGGAACCTAGCGGTGAACTTAGGTATTGGATCTATAGGAATCAAACTTAGGACTTAAATCACGAGAGTTAGAAGCGGTCCTTCGAGGGTTCACGAATTGTCACAGAACTTAAAGGGTTCAATTTAAATTCAATTACCACGAGAGTAGGGGTTGGTTTAATTGGGCACGGTTTTTGTAACCCGAGAGGGAGCATTAACTTATTAAGGATAAATTCGCCTTCAAAGTAATTTTGGTAATTTACAAGGGGTAGTCAATTTAGTAACATGAACAATCTTGTTGGTAACCCAATTCCTAGGAATCTCTTTAGATTTGAAAAACCCTAAATTGATTTACTTTCCTTTTTCAATTGATTGCATTCTTAAATATCTGATTTTCTAAGTTAATTCTTATTACAAAAATCAATTCTTTTCAAAATCCTTTTTTATATAGTCCAGTTTAATTGGTTTAATAATTAGTTGTTATTTGAGATCACGGTCTCTGTGGGATCGATCTTTTTATTATTTGGCGACGAATCCGGTACACTTGCCGGAGTACATCCATCAAGTTTTTGGCGCCGTTGCGGGGGACTGTGCTTTCTTGAATCTCAATTTATTTTTTAATTTGATTTTTCTGGACCTTTTTTATTTACTTATTTTTTTATATTAAATTTCTATTTTTTTTTCATTTATCTCTTTTTTTTAGTATCTATCTCTCTCTTATAGGTGTTTTTCTCTTTTATGCAAAGATCCCTAAGTCTTGGAAGCCTTATTGAGGTTGACCCCGAAATCGAAAGGACCTTTCATATATGTAGGAGACTACAAAGAGAGAGGGAGAGGTTGATTCACATTCCACTCATGGCGAATCTACCGGATACAAAACCACTGAAGGACTACGCAGCCCCAAATGCTAGGGGTTTGCGAACTGGGATTGCTAGGCCAGAAATCGAGGCGGAGAACTACACTATACCGCCTATGCTAATTAGCATGATTAGGCAACATCAATTCGGAGGATTGCCCTCGGAGGACCCGACCGATCATGTGGAGACATTCTTGGAGTTCACCGATGCAATTAGAATTCATGGCGCCCCGATTGATGCTATTCGCTTGAGGTTGTTCCCCTCCTCTCTTACTGGAAAGGCAAAAGCTTGGCTGAAGCAAGTGCCCGCTAATACCTTGTCGACTTGGGACCAACTGGAGCAGGCATTCTTGGAAAAATTCTTCCCTCCATCCAAGACGGCTTACCTACGAACTCAGATCACCGGCTTCTTCCAAAAGGACGGAGAATGCTTATCCGAAGCTTGGGATCGCTGCAATGGATTGCTAGAGTCTTGCCCACGTCATGGACTCGAGAGATGGTTGCTAGTGCATACCTTCTACAACGGATTGGATTACTCTTCGAAGGTGTCACTCGACTCCCCAGCTGGTGGAGCCTTTATGAATAGACCTCTGACCGAAGCATTCAATATCATTGAAAACGTAGCCACCAACTACCACCAATGGGGTTCGGAAAGAGGTAATAACCCGAAAAAGATTTCGGGGGGTAAGTTTGAAATGAAGAGCACTGATCTAATTATGTCTAAAATTGACTCACTGAATAAACGCTTTGATAGACTTGAAAAGGCTAATGTGAGCTCAATAGGTGCTACTAATATTGTTTGTGAGATTTGTGGAATGCAGGGACATGACATAATGGAGTGCCCACATGGTATTGCTCATGGATCCGGTGCTTCGGGGGAATAAGTGAACTCTTGTCACAACTTCTATGACACGAACCTGAAGTTACCAAACTACGCTCCTCCAAATTCTTACAACCAAGGAAGGAAGAATAGCCCTTACCTCTCCTATGGGAACTACAACAACATGTTGAACCACGAATTCCAGGAAGGCCAAGGTAATAGGAAACCCGCATCGGGGTATACTCAGGTACAAAAGTCTAAACTTGAGTCTCTCTTGGAAAATTTTGTTGAAACTCAAACAAAACAAAATGAAGAGTTTAGGCAACAAGGTAGGGCAGTCAATGAGGCAATAAAAGAGTTAGCATCTAAGGTAGATAACTTAGCCATCCATAATAAGATGTTAGAAACTCAGATTGCCCAACAAGCTAGTACATATAATAGAACTAATGGTACGTTCCCAGGACAACCCGAAGTTAATCCCAATGAGCACTGTAATGCTATATACTTGAAGGATGATAAGCTTGGGGTGGTTGAAAAGGATGTGGAAGGTGAGGAGGACATGAGCGAAGATGAAGAGATAGAGCCAAAATATGTCCCACCACCACCTTACCAACCCCCAATACCTTTCCCACAAAGGTTGGTCAAGAGAAAGCAAGTAGAAATAGAAACTAATATCTTAATTGGGGAGCATAACGCCATGATAAAAACTAATATGCCTCCTAAACTAAAAGATCCGGGAAGTTTCTCTATTGCTTGCTCAATTGGAGAATTAAAAATAGACCAAGCCTTATGTGACTTAGGGGCAAGTGCGAGTTTGATGCCACATACTATCTTTTGGAGGTTATGAACCAAGAAATTGAGTCCATCCGAATTCTCTTTACAATTTGCGGATGGCTCAACTAAAACTCCTCTAGGCATACTAGAGAATGTTCCCGTAAAGGTAGGAAATTTTTTTATTCCTACCGATTTCATGGTGTTGGATATGAACGGGAATTCTAAATTCCCTACTATTCTAGGAAGGCCATTCTTGGCCACAACTGGAGCAATAATTGATGTAAAGAATGGCAAGCTCTCTTTGAATGTAGAGGAAGGTAAGATAGATTTTGATTTGACTAACTCATATAACAACCCTCCTTTTGAGAGTCATGTGTGCAGGATCGAGATAATGCCTCCAGAGGTGAAGGAAGAGCCTAATATGGAAGCAACCCCCAAACTTTGCATGACGAATGATGCACCAAATGGTGATGAAGTTGGAGTTTCTCCTCATGTGGAGATAAAACTTCCACCGGGAGGAAGTAAGGCCATGAAACTTAGTGAAAAGATCAAACCGAAAGCGCAATTGGTCATATGAACAAAATAGGCTCTTTGAAGGACTTCCATGGAAGAGAGGTGTACTTGCACTTCCAAACCCAGCTGATCCCGGTTGATTGAAGGGAGTATGGTCAAGCTTAAGACCGTAAATAAGCGCTTCTTGGGAGGCAACCCAAGTTTCCTTTCCCTTTTCCATTTTCTTTTGAATTTTGTTTTTGAATAATTGAGGAGATTAAGAGAAGAAAGATCACTAATTAATGGTTTTTCCAAGTATTTTCAGGTTATGAAAGCAGTAAGAGCAAAAAGGCAAGGACAAATAAAGTCAGAAGTCATCACGCCCAGGCCGTGACGGTGGTCACGACCGTGACTAGCTAACCACTGAAGATCAGAAAGGATCACGGCCCAGCCATGATATCCATCACGAGCGTGATGAGAAGGACCCTGAAGATCAGAGTGTATCTGATGAGTGTGATTTCACCTCATTTTCCATGTACATTTCTGCATGCATTTGCATATAGTTAGGCCAATTTAGTGTTAATTTTGTATAGTTTTTCCTTTGGAACGGATGAGGTGGTTTCTGTGTGTTGTTTTGCAGAAATTGGAGAAAGACTGTGCATATTTGGCTATAATGAAGCTTGGATGGATTAGAGCCTTAAAAGTCAAGAAAATGAGCTAAACAGAGCCCATCACGGCCTAGCCGTGATGCCCAATCCACGGCCATGATCGGGTAAAATCGAAGAGGCGTAAAGGCTGAAAAAGCAGAGTCTGTCACGGCCTAGCCGTGATGTACATCACGACCGTGACCCAAAACCACCACAAGTCAGAGACCATCACGGCTTGGCCGTGATGGATATCACGGCCATGAAATGGAGGCTCGCGACGCGAGAAAGGTCTCGCCACGCGAGAGACTTAAAATGCCAAAAGTTTCAGAAACAGAAAGCGTCACGGCCTGGCCGTGATGGACATCACGGCCGTGACGCGCGACGGATCTTTAAATAACAGCACAGCAGACAGAAAGAGGGGACTTTTTGCAAAGGTTTGGAAACCCTAAAGAGGGTGATGGTGGGGGAAGGCTGGGACCTCAAAGATGACATCTTCTCTGCTCTTGGATTGGAAGGAGATTGAAGGATTCGTCATGAAGTTTTCTTTCTCTCTTCTCTTTTTCCCTTTTGTAGACATATTCATGTATAGCTAATTCCCCCATTGTTGGGTTTAGATGTAGCTTTTCTGAACTTGATTGTTAATTGATTTGATTTCAATACAAGTCTCTATTTCTTTATGAGTATGTGATTATGTGTTTAATGCTTTCCTTGGATTAGCTACCCATAGGAATGATATGTTGCCTTGATAGATGACTGAAAGGTTGGTGTTAAGGCATGCTCATGAATCATATGCCAAGTAGTTTAAGAATCTAGAAATAGGTGTTGAATGCTTGCAATCTTATAAGTCTTGACTTAATGCAAAATCACAGATTAATCCACCTAAGACATTAGGGTTTAATTTGGGGTTTTAGGCTCAATGCACCTAAGACATTAGGCTTGAGTACTTTAGAAAAGGCTTGATTGGCATAATTGAATTAGGACTTGTGTTGTTAGCCATTTCATTGCAATCAAGGGAGGATTAGTGTAGTCTAAACCTGACAATCTCAACCGTTTGTAAATTCTGCACTCCAAGTGTTTGTTAAAAGTCCAAAAAGACCAAAAAATATTGTGTTGCTTTGTTTTGTTTTAATCTCTCATACCCTAGTTTAGTCTAGATAGTTGTTAAGTTTGTGAATTGGTAATTGACAACCAATCCCTGTGGATACGATAACCGGTCTCACCACCGTATTACTTGATTGCGACGAGGTGCACTTGCCTTTATCTTAAAAATCACGCATCAAGTTTTTGGCTCCGTTGCCGGGGATTGGTTTTGTCAATATCATTAGTAACAAATGAGACAACTAGTTTAGACATTTTTTATTTTATTTTTCTGTATATAATTGATCTCTTTCTTTTGTTAAGTTTTGTATATATTTGTTTTTGTGTTTCTTTGATCTTGGGCTTAATTGTCTGTGAAGTGAAAAATTGATTAGACAGGATCATGGACTACAATTGGTATCAGCCATCTGATGCAAAAATGGAGATATCTGAGCTGCAGCTGCGGGTAGATATGCTGCAATTAGCCGTAAACATCCAACAAGTGAGTAATGAGTTGTCAAGGGCAACTGTCTCTCCTCCACCAATGGTAGGTTGTTCTGAATGGGGAAATCAATTTCCCAACACTTCTACTCCATGGTGGGGGAACCCTCCAAACAATACTTGGATTGAGCAAGAGGAACATTGGGAATCTTCCACACCTTCATATCAAGATGAGCCATCCCCATTGGAAGTTGCTTGGGAGAACTTCAAATCCGCATTCCCAGTCGAGGTTGAGCAACCTATCCCGGATAGTCGACCTCACTTAGAGGCTGTTTTGGAGAACTTCATGGCAACAACAATGGAAGAATTAAAGAATCAAGAAGACACCATCCGAAGTTTAGGGGTACTTATTGAGAAAATCTCTAACCAACTATCCGGAATGTCAAAAGGGAACTTGATGGATGATGATGAAGGTGAAGCAATAACGTATGATGATGAAGATGATGCCAAAATGGATGATGAGGAAGAAGAAGAAGTGGGAGCAGCCGAGTCAAGAAGTGAAGAACCTGTTTGTGAGAACATGGTTGCCCCATTCCCCATTGAACCCTTGACTAAAGAGCCTGAAAGGAAGAGGCAATTGGAGGACATCTATTTCACCATGCTTGGAGATGATGAAAACTGTTGGAATTAGATGATGCTATTGTTTCTAATGCATGTGTGGAATGTGATGGGAGAAACACTTGTGTGGTTTGTGCGGAGATTTCTGCATATTTGGAAGGTGATGGATTTGGCAATGCTTTGAGAGTGAAGATTGTCTGAAGCGAACAAAGCACCAATGATCCTCTCGAATTGTTTGCCACCTCACATTTTAAAGCGAGTCAACAATGGAGTTCATGCCTCTGCCGAGGTTGAACCCCATTTTTATTGGGAAGATTTTATTGATAAAGGAGTCATATTTGACCCGAGAGGAATTGAAAAGCGCTTCCCATTTGAAGAAGTCAGCATGAATTTCGAGCGCTCACTTCCACATTTTTGCTGCAAACTGTGGGATCCAGGTGAAGGATCTCACATGGTTAGCATCCCTTGGTCCTTATACCACAGGTTATGGGATCCAGGTGGATGCTTCTTAATAAGTCAAGCTAGTGACGTTAAAGAAGCGCTTATTGGGAGGCAACCCAAGTTTCTTAACCCTTCTCTTTAGTTAGTTTTTGTTTTTGATTTTCAACCTCTTGAATAATTTGAGAAGCTCAAGAGGAAAATAACAAATTGTCAATTGCCAAGTGTTTGCAGGGTAATAAAGAAGGAAGGGAGAGCAAGAAGGCAAGGAGAAGAGCAGGGAGAAACAAAGCCAAAAAGCATCTGAGCCAACACCCGCTACCGCCTCAGTAAGCCGTTCCAATTTTTTTTTTTTTTTGCTTTATTTTATTTTTCTTCTCCTCTCTCCAACTTGATTGTTTACATTGGGGACAATGTAAATTCTTAAGCTTGGGGTAGGGGTATTTTGCATATGTTCATATTTTGCATTGTAAATATTGCATTCATATAGGCTTAAGTTTGCATGATCGTATGATTCGGTTACCCTTGCTTAGATTGAGCTTATGATTGTGAGAGCTAAGTGCCAATTTTTTTTTTTTGTGATAGTGAATTCTTGAACCCAATTCTGTTTATTCTTGTGATATGGCTGCAAATGAATATGCTTGAGATGATCTTGGATAGTTGATGATTAGCATATGTTTCTTTAGACTTGTGTTTCTCACTGGTTCTTGAACTGATAAAATGTGAGCTTTTGAGCCATTAGGGGGTACTCACTAAATCTGCCCCCGTTCTTTGTGTTGAGTGTTGCTCCTCTTGGATGAATTTCTCTAGAACTTGACTTGAAACCATTTTAAAGCTTAAAATTTTTTTTGAAAACATTTTTGAAAATGATTGAGGCAATAGGTATTTTTCTGGCCTTCTGAGTTTTGAATGATGAAATGCTACCCCTTAGTTGCCCAATTTTGAGCCTGAATGAATAAAATGCTTTTCTTGGTACCCTGAAATGTTTTGATAAATATGTTTGACAAGGGACCTTCTAAAGTATTACAAAAGGGTAAAAAGGTAGTTGAAAGTTTGGGATGAAAGAATCAGAAAAAAAAAATAATTCTCTTGAGTTGAAAAAAATCTCCCCTTCTCCAAATAAAAGAAAAAAAAAGAAAAAAAAGAAAAATATAAAGAGATGTGGATGACAAAAAAGAGAAGTGAGAAATAAAAGAAAAAGAAAGAAAAGAAAGGTGGAAAAATGTATTGAAAACCCAAGAAGGTATTTTAGAAGGTGTCTTGTGTTGAAATGTTTGATACTTGGTTTAGCCTTTTGAAATATCCCTTTCTTGTTATCCCCACCTAAAGATTAATCCCTTGGCCACGTTACAACCAAATAAAGACCTCTTGAGTCTTAGGTGTTTTCATAAATAAAGTGGAGATTTGGTTGATAGTCAAGCATATGGTGGGAATCATTCCTTGAGGAAAATGGAGCGAATTGTTATATATACTTGAACACTTGAGTGAGTGAGGCAAGAAAGAGAGCCAAGCAAATAAACAAGCTTGGGGTGAGCTTCAAGTGAGCAAGAGTGCCCGAATCAGTGACAATGTGAGTCTAGGAAACTTAAGCCCCTAATTGGACTTGAATTGATTGTCTCTTGCTGAATTGTTTGATTTTCCTATTACTTGGATCATTTGCTCGGGTTCTTAGTTCACTATCCATGTTTTGACTGTTTATCTATTCTGGACTTAGTTTTTGCTTGAGGACAAGAAAAGTCTTAAGCTTGGGGTGATTTGATGAGTGTGATTTCACCTCATTTTCCATGTACATTTCTGCATGCATTTGCATATAGTTAGGCCAATTTAGTGTTAATTTTGTATAGTTTTTCCTTTGGAACGGATGAGGTGGTTTCTGTGTGTTGTTTTGCAGAAATTGGAGAAAGACTGTGCATATTTGGCTATAATGAAGCTTGGATGGATTAGAGCCTTAAAAGTCAAGAAAATGAGCTAAACAGAGCCCATCACGGCCTAGCCGTGATGCCCGTCACGGCCATGATCGGGTAAAACTGAAGAGGCAGAAAGGCTGAAAACAGAGTCTGTCACGGCCTAGCCGTGATGTACATCACGACCGTGACCCAAAACCACCACAAGTCAGAGACCATCACGGCTTGGCCGTGATGGATATCACGGCCATGAAATGGAGGCTCGCGACGCGAGAAAGGTCTCGCCACGCGAGAGACTTAAAATGCCAAAAGTTTCAGAAACAGAAAGCGTCACGGCCTGGCCGTGATGGACATCACGGCCGTGACGCGCGACGGATCTTTAAATAACAGCACAGCAGACAGAAAGAGGGGACTTTTTGCAAAGGTTTGGAAACCCTAAAGAGGGCTGATGGCTGGGGGAAGGCTGGGACCTCAAAGATGACATCTTCTCTGCTCTTGGATTGGAAGGAGATTGAAGGATTCGTCATGAAGTTTTCTTTCTCTCTTCTCTTTTTCCCTTTTGTAGACATATTCATGTATAGCTAATTCCCCCATTGTTGGGTTTAGATGTAGCTTTTCTGAACTTGATTGTTAATTGATTTGATTTCAATACAAGTCTCTATTTCTTTATGAGTATGTGATTCTGTGTTTAATGCTTTCCTTGGATTAGCTACCCATAGGAATGATATGTTGCCTTGATAGATGACTGAAAGGTTGGTGTTAAGGCATGCTCATGAATCATATGCCAAGTAGTTTAAGAATCTAGAAATAGGTGTTGAATGCTTGCAATCTTATAAGTCTTGACTTAATGCAAAATCACAGATTAATCCACCTAAGACATTAGGGTTTAATTTGGGGTTTTAGGCTCAATGCACCTAAGACATTAGGCTTGAGTACTTTAGAAAAGGCTTGATTGGCATAATTGAATTAGGACTTGTGTTGTTAGCCATTTCATTGCAATCAAGGGAGGATTAGTGTAGTCTAAACCTGACAATCTCAACCGTTTGTAAATTCTGCACTCCAAGTGTTTGTTAAAAGTCCAAAAAGACCAAAAAATATTGTGTTGCTTTGTTTTGTTTTAATCTCTCATACCCTAGTTTAGTCTAGATAGTTGTTAAGTTTGTGAATTGGTAATTGACAACCAATCCCTGTGGATACGATAACCGGTCTCACCACCGTATTACTTGATTGCGACGAGGTGCACTTGCCTTTATCTTAAAAATCACGCATCAGTATCATGACCTAGCCGTGATGTAACTCACGGCCATGACAGGCCAGCTCCTATAGACCAGAATTGATCACGGCCTAGCCATGATACACATCACGGCCTAGCCTTGATACACATCACGGCCGTGACACATTTTCCAGCATCTCTATGACTGGCATGTGAGCCAGCACCCTCTACCACCTTGGTGAGTTGTTCCATTTTTCTCCTCTCTCCGACTTGATTGTTTACATTGGGGACAATGTAAGTTTTTAAGCTTGGGGTAGGGGTACTTTTGCATTTTTTGCATTTCTCATGTTGCATTCATATAGGTGTAGTTTTGCATAATCACGTGATTAGATTGCCCTTTGCTTAGAGTTTGCATCCAATTGTGAGAACTTGGTGCCTAATGCATTGAGACAGTGAATTTTTGAACCCAATTTTTGTATTCTTGTGATAAGGCTAAAAATAAAAATGCTTGAGATGATCTTTTGATAGTTGATAATTAGCACATGGTTCCTTAGATTTGTGTTTCTCATTGATTTTAAACTACTAAATGTGAGATTTTTGAGCCAAAAAGGGGTACTCACCAAATCTACCCCCATTCTTTGTGATTGAGTGTTTTATTCCTCTTGGATTGTATTCTCTAGAACTTGACTTCAAACCGTTTTGAAACTTAAAAATTTTTGAAAACATATTTGAAAATGACTGAGGCACTAGGTATTTTTCTGGCCTTCTGAGCTTTTATTGATTAAATGCTACCCCTTAGTTGCCCAATTTTGAGCCTAAAAGAATAAAATACTTTTCTTGGTACCTTGATTTATTTTATGATGCTTGGTATGACACCTTTTAAAGTATTGCAAAAAGGGTAAAAAGGAAGTTTGAAAAATAAATTGTGGATGAGAAAGTTAGAAAAATATTTCTCTTAAGCTGAAAATCTCCCCTTCTCCAAATAAATAAAACAAAATAAACCAAAAAAATGGAGAAGGGGATGAGAAAAAGAAAGTGAGAAATAAAATAAAATATAAAAAAAGAAAGGAAGGTGGAAAAGTGAACTAAAGCCCAAAAAGGTATTTTAGAAGGTTGTCATGTTTTGTATTGTTTGATATTTTGTTCAGCCTTCTTGAAATTTCCTTTTCCTGATTTCCCCACCTAACAATTATTCCCGTGGCCCCATTACAACCAAAATAAAATACCTCTTGATTCTTATGTGTTTTCATTAATAAAGTAGAGATTTGGTTAATAGTCAAGCTTATGGTAGAATAGCTTCCTTGAGGAAATTGAGCGAATTGTCATATACCTTTAAACACTTGAGTGAGGTGAGAAGAATGCCCGAATCAGTGAGAATATGAATTTAGGAAACCTAAGCTTCTAATTGGACTTGAATTGGTTGTCTCTTGGTTACTTATTTGAATATGCCTGTCACTTGGATTAGTTTACTCGGGATCTTGGTTCACTGTCCATGCTCTGATTGTTTATCTTGACCGGCCTTAGTGATTGCTTGAGGACAAGAAAAATCTTAAGATTGGGGTAGTTTGACGAGTGTGATTTCACCTCATATTTCATTGACATTTTGCATGCATTTTCATATATCTTAGGCATATTTAATTTGATTTTTGTTAGTTTTTACCTTGGAACGGGTAAGGCGGTTTTGTGGTGTTGTTGTGCAGAAATTAAGGATTAAAATGCTCAAGATTAACCATGATTGAGCTTGCATGAAGATGGGGCTTGAAAAGTGAAGAAAATGAGCCAAAAAGAGCCCATCACGGCCTAGCCGTGATAGCCATCACGACCATGATCGAGTAGAGCTAAAAAGAAAGAAGGCTAAAGTCATAACTGGTCACGACCTGGCCGTGATGTCCATCACGGCCGTGACATGCCAACTGAACCAGACCCTCACAGGCAGAACTGATCACGGCCTAGCCGTGATGGTGGTCACGGCCGTGACAGACCAACCAGTGAAGCAACCTCCAAGGCAGAATCCGTCACGACCTGACCGTGACAGGCATCACGGTCGTGATGCATGATATATGGATCTTTAGAAACTGATTTGATCTGAAATTGTGGTTGCTTGGGATTCAAGTTACCCTAGTCTATAAATAGAGCACTTAGGCTCGAAAATAGGGGACTTTTGAGGGACTTTTGGGCTGCTACTCTTAGGCAAATTAGGATTTCTCTTCTCCTTCTTCTTCTCTTCTCTTAGGTTTTCATTTATGTTTATGTTAATCAAGCTTGCCATCACCATGGCAATGCTTGAGTAGTAGCTTTATTTCTAGGGATTGGGGCTATGCCCAAGATCTGTTTTATGTTATGAATTGATGTTTTCCCTTTGAAAATTTCAATTTGCTTTCGATTTGGTTTCTATCGCATGAATTACTTGTGAATCAGGTGCGCACTTATTTGCATATCATAGATACTCTAAGGAGGAACCTAGCAGTGAACTTAGGTATTGGATCTATAGGAATCAAACTTAGGACTTAAATCAAGAGAGTTAGAAGCGATCCTTCGAGGGTTCACGAATTGTCACAGAACTTAAAGGGTTCAATTGAAATTCAATTACCATGAGAGTAGGGGTTGGTTTAATTAGGCACGGTTTTTTAACCCGAGAGGGAGCATTAATTAAGGATAAATTCGCCTTCAAAGCAATTTTGGTAATTAACAAGGGGTAGTCAATTTAGTAACATGAACAATCTTGTTGGTAACCCAATTCCTAGGAATCTCTTTAGATTTGAAAAACCCCAAATTGATTTACTTTCCTTTTTCAATTGATTGCATTCTTAAATATATGATTTTCTAAGTTAATTCTTATTACAAAAATCAATTCTTTTCAAAATCCTTTTTTATATAGTCCAGTTTAATTGGTTTAATAATTAGTTGTTATTTGAGATCACGGTCTCTGTGGGATCGATCTTTTTATTACTTGACGACGAATCCGGTACACTTGTCGGAGTACACCCATCAGTACTCGAGTTACAATCAAATTGCAGTAGCCCCGGAAGATCAAGAAAAAACAGCCTTTACTTGTCCATTTGGGGTCTTCGCCTAGATCTTTAGAAACTGATTTGATATGAAATTGTGGTTGCTTGGGATTCAAGTTACCCTAGTCTATAAATAGATCACTTAGGCTCGAAAATAGGGGACTTTTGAGGGACTTTTGGGCTGCTACTCTTAGGCAAATTAGGATTTCTCTTCTCCTTCTTCTTATCTTCTCTTAGGTTTTCATTTATGTTTATGTTAATCAAGCTTGCCATCACCATGACAATGCTTGAGTAGTAGCTTTATTTCTAGGGATTGGGGCTATGCCCAAGATCTGTTTTATGTTATGAATTGATGTTTTCCCTTTGTTAATTTCAATTTCCTTTCGATTTGGTTTCTATCTCATGAATTACTTGTGAATCTGGTGCGTACTTATTTGCATGTCATAGATACTCTAAGGAGGAACCCAGCAGTGAACTTAGGTATTGGATCTATAAGAATCAAACTTAGGACTTAAATCACGAGAGTTAGAAGCGGTCCTTCGAGGGTTCACGAATTGTCATGGAACTTAAAGGGTTCAATTTAAATTCAATTACCACGAGAGTAGGGGTTGGTTTAATTGGGCACGGTTTTTTAACCCGAGAGGGAGCATTAACTTAATAAGGATAAATTCGCCTTCAAAGCAATTTTGGTAATTAACAAGGGGTAGTCAATTTAGTAACATGAACAATCTTGTCGGTAACCCAATTCCTAGGAATCTCTTTAGATTTGAAAAACCCCAAATTGATTTACTTTCCTTTTTCAATTGATTGCATTCTTAAATATCTGATTTTCTAAGTTAATTCTTATTACAAAAATCAATTCTTTTCAAAATCCTTTTTTTATATAGTACAGTTTAATTGGTTGAATAATTAGTTGTTATTTGAGATCACAGTCTCTGTGGGATCGATCTTTTTATTACTTGGCGACGAATCCGGTACACTTGTCGAACTACACCCATCAGTACTCGAGTTACAATCAAATTGCAGTAGCCCCGAAAGATCAAGAAAAAACAACATTTACTTGTCCATTTGGGGTCTTTGCCGATAGGCGTATGCCTTTCCGGTTGTGTAATGCACCCGCCACATTTCAAAGATGCATGTTCTCAATCTTCTCTGATTAAATTGAAAAATGCATAGAAATTTTTATGGATGATTTTTGTGTTTGGATCCTCATTTGATATTTGTTTATCCAACCTTGTTTTCATTTTAAAAAGATGCCAAGAAACTAATCTTGTTCTTAACTAGAAAAAATGTCATTTTATGGTAAGAGAAGGTATAGTTCTTGGTCATCAAATTTCTGCAAAAGGAATTGAGGTGGATAGAGCAAAGGTGGAGGTAATTGAGAAGTTACCACCACCGGTTAATATGAAAGGGATAAGAAGTTTTCTTGGGCATGCTGGTTTTTATAGGCGGTTTATAGAAGATTTTTCTAAAATTGCTAAGCCCTTGACAAACCTTTTGGAAAAAGAGGCAAATTTTGTGTTTGATGATGCATGTCTGGATGCTTTTAATAAAATAAAAGAAAAACTAATTTCTGCACCTGTGATGGTTGCTCCTAATTGGAGTTTACATTTTGATATTATGTGTGATGCGAGTGACTATGCTGTAGGTACAGTGTTAGGACAAAGAAGAAAATAAAATTCTGCATGTGATTTATTATGCAAGTCATGTGTTGAATGATGCTCAGAAAAATTATGCCACAACTGAAAAAGAGTTACTTGCTATTATGTTTGCTTTTGACAAATTTAGATCCTACCTTGTTGGGTCTAAAGTCATTGTTTACATTGATCACTCTGCCTTGAGGTATTTGTTTGCTAAGCAGGACTCTAAGCCACAATTGATTAGGTGGATATTGCTTCTCCAAGAATTTGATTTGGAGATAAGAGACAAGCAAGGAAAGCAAAATGCTGTGGTAGATCATCTCTCTAGACTTGTCCATATTGAGAGGGACAAGGACATTCCTTCCATTTCGGAGGAGTTTCCTGATGAAAAATTGATGATGGTAAATTCTTTCCCTTGGTTTGTTGATTTTGCAAATTATAAGGCTGCAAGTATTGTCCCTCTTGATTTAAGTTGGGAGCAAAAGAAAAAGTTTTTTCATGATGCTAAATTTTATGAGTGGGATGAACCGTTGTTGTTTAAAAGATGTGCTGATGGGATCATTAGGAGATGTGTCTCTGATGATGAATTTGAAAAAAATTTGTGGCACTGTCATGGGTCTGAATATGGTGGGCATTATAGTGGCAAAAGAACTGCCGCTAAGGTCTTGCAATGTGGCTTTTACTAGCCTACTTTGTTTAAAGATGCCCACAATTTTGTTGAAAAATGTGATAGATATCAAAGAGTAGGGAACATTTCTAAGAGGAACAAAATGCCTCTAAAATCCATCTTGGAGGTTGAAATTTTTGATGTTTGGGGGATTGACTTTATGGGACCATTCCCATCGTCTTTTTCAAATAAATATATTTTGGTTGCTGTAGACTTTGTCTCCAAGTGGGTAGAGGCTATGGCATTACCAACCAATGATGCCAAGGATGTGGTTTCTTTCCTTAAGAAACACATTTTTACAAGGTTTGGGGTGTCTAGAGCTGTGATAAGTGATGGGGGGTCACACTTTTGTAATAAACAACTTGAATCATTGCTAAATAAATATGGTGTGAAACATAGGATAACTACCCCTACCATCCACAAACTAGTGGACCGGTTGAAATTTCAAATAAAGAGCTGAAGAGGATCCTAGAAAAAGTGGTAGGTTCCTCAAGAAAAGATTGGGCTAGAAAATTGGATGGTGTGCTTTGGGCATATAGGACAGCTTTCAAAAATCCAATTGGAATGTCCCTATATCAGCTAGTGTATGGAAAATCATGCCATCTTCCAGTTGAGTTGGAACATAAAGCTTATTGGGCAGTGAAGCTGCTTAATTTTAACTTGAAAGCTGCGGGTGAGAAAAGGTTGTTGCAGTTAGATGAGCTGGAAGAGTTTAGGTTGCAAGCCTATGAGAGTTCTAAAATTTACAAAGAAAGAACCAAAAGATGGCATGATAAAAAAATAACCGTGAAAGAATTTGAACTAGGACAATAAGTGTTATTGTATAATTCTAGGCTAAGACTTTTCCCTGGAAAGTTAAAGTCTAGACGGTCGGGTCCTTTTGTTGTTAAGGAAGTGAGTCCTTATGGTGCAATTGAGATTGCAGAGCCCAATGCTGGAAGAAGTTTTAAAGTTAATGGCCAAAGGTTGAAATTGTACTTTGGGAGTGTTTTGAAAAGGAACAGGGTTAACATTACCCTTCACTCGCCTTCTAAGGAGGGTGAGCAATCTCACTAAGTCCTATAGCACGAATTTTTCTTGGCAACATCCCAAGTGGTAGTTTAGTTTAGTTTTTCTTTCCTTTTTTAATTTTTAATTTTAGTTTTTTTTATAAAAAAGAAAAATACAAAAATAACTTTTTTTTTTTTAGTTTTGTTAACTTGTTAGTTTCTGTTGGAAAAAAAAAAGAAGAAAAAATTTGATTCAGATATATATTTAGTTGCTTTTTCTTGTATGACTTGCCTATCAAGTGCTAATGTTTTCTCTATTTTGAGATATATATTTAGTTGTGCTTCATGGCATCTCATGACAAAAAGGAAGGATAGGAGGCACTAATGATGGTGACCTCAAGTTTGGACCAAATTTTGGAAGAGCAAGATAGGGGAGTTTTCTTTTCTTTTGCTTTTTTTGTTTTTATTTTTTTCTGTTTGTGTGCTGTTTTATTTTTGAGTGTTTTCTTTAGTGTTTGCAAGTTAATGTCAGTACTCCTCTTTGAAAAAGAAAAAAATAATAAGCATGCTTGTGTGAAATCCCATTCTTGACAATTTCATTGTATTGTGCACCCACCATGTTTGTTTTCCTTTGATGTAAAGATAACACTTGTGGTTTAGTTTGTCATTTGAGTTTGTTCTTGACTGGATTTCATAACTTTGGTGCATTGTGTTAAACCTTGTTGATTAAAGTTCATAGCTATAAAATTTTGGTGAGAATTAATTGGATTGCTTAACTTTACCATAGTCATTTGGGCCTATAATTGTCAAATTCTTTCTTGTGAGTGCACCATTGAAATTCATGCTCTTGAGTTTGCTTGGGTCTTGTTTAAAGTTCATGATTCACATGCATGTTATAAAAATGATTTAGGCCATTTTTCATGTAGCCACTTTGACCAAATAACCAACCTTGAATTTTTCCCTTTGCTTAGACCATTTGAGTTTTCAATGTAAATCTTTGTTTGTTTTACCCATGCGCCTTAACTTGAAAAACAATGTTTCTACCCAAACCTTAGTGGATAGGAGAGTATTGAATTATTGTGTGTGGGTTTGGCATAAGTGTGGGGGAGAATATTTTGTGCTTATATGATGGTGAAAGGAAGGGGTGGTTATCAAAAAGAAGGGGAAAAAAAAAAGAAATGCAAAAAGAAGGAATATGAAAATTGGTATGAAATACTTGAAATAAAGTGGTGCTTTGAAAGAAAAGAAGGTGAAGGATGTCAAAAAGAAAGAGGTGGGAAAAGGGTTGTATGCAAAGCATGGTTCTTTAAAAGTAATTGTTGCTCTCCTATTTCCTTTGGTGCTAGCTTGTTTATCCTTTCTTATCTTTCTCATTTACCTTGGCCACATTACATCCTAAATAAAGTCCCTTTGATTTATGCATGTTGTGAATTATGGGTGAATGATTGAGATGAAAATCAAACTTGAAGTTGCATGGTTTTGATGTGTGAATTTGAGTGACACACTTGCAATTATTACCCACATAAATTTGAGTGATTGAGTGAAATTGCACTTCCTGTGAGTAGTTGGGTGCCCAATAATTCTTCCTTAATTGAATTAGCCATGTTCTTTAATTTTTCAAGTGTGGAAATATTGGTGCACCATTGGTATGATTTCTTCTTTGGAATATTCTTGGATGTGAACTTGTTATAAGGTGATTCTTTTGTTTTAGGATTTCTTACATGATTAGGTGGTGCATTGCTTTGTTATTGTTAAGTTGTGTGTATCCATTGAGTCAATGTTTGTTTGGTCTTTGTCTATTTTGCTTGGGGACAAGCAAAGTCTTAGGTTTGGGGGTGTGATGATCCACTAGATTATGTGATTTTTATATACTTTTTGAGTGGATTTTTGCTCCTAGTTGTGCTAATTGATTGAGTTTTGTCTCTAAGTTTAGTTATTTGAGTTCTTAATAATGTTTTACATATTTTAGTTTAATTTTATCTTTTTAGAGTCAATTTAATAATGTTTGTACTTGTTTATTTTGTAGGAAATAAATAATAGAGCTTTAGTCATGAAGAATGACATTGGGCCCATCTGTTACTTGCTAAATGGCATGGAGCATATTAAAAAAATATCAAGTAAATACCATATTTATTTGAATTGGACTTGAAAAGGGAACATGTAGCAAGATGGTCAACGTGAAAGAATGGAAAAATTGATTGGCAAAAAGGAGTGGGCCTTTTGAGAAGCTTTAGAGGCTGAGGACCTTGAATTAAAAGAATGAAAGGGTTTAAAATTAAAGGAAGGAGACAGCAGCTATGGAGTAACCCACATGGGCACCGTTTAATAATAATGGTTAATAAAAAAATAAAAAGGTCACTGGAAAATAAGGAGGCAACGGCGTGAATAAATGAGAGGTGCGCCACACAACGCATGGGGGAGAAAAGAATAAGAGAAGAGAATCAACGCCGTCTACGGGAACTTTGCATACAGAGAGAACTATACAGTTTAGAGGAGGAGAAAAGGTAGTAATCAAGAGAATTGAAGCTGGAAAGTAGAGACTTAAGCTAGCCTCATTGTCTTCGTCTTCTTCATTTGGTTTTTCCTTCTTAATTATGTGTAGCTAATTTTCTTTTGTTAGAGGTAGATGGAACTGCTTAGATAACTTGTTTTGATTCTGAATAATTACTTGTTCTGATTTGTTTAATTTCAAGAGTTTATTCACCGTTTTCATGTTTATTAACTATATGAATTTTGAAATTGGGAAATTCGGATTCATAATTGTTGTTTGTGAATAAACGATTTGCGCGTGTTACTTAGGAATAAGAACACAATCAAGTTAACTTTTTTTTCGAGTTGAAATCATTCTTAATGCTTCTGCTAATTATCTAATACTCAAGGAATTGAAATAGTAATTTAGACAGAAAGATTTTTCCACCTGAGAAATAAGGGGATAAATTACAAAACCCAGTTTCTTGAAATTGGATAAATTGTTCAGGTTAGTTTCCGGGATTTAACAAGTAGGAAAGGCAGGGAAATCGATCCTCCAACAATTTCTTCTTTGATTGTTAAAAGCCAATTTTCTGTTACTTTATTTTTTCAAATTGAAAATACCAAAAATATTTTATGTTCTTTGTTAAATTTATGTTCTTGCTTATTGGTGAAAACCAATTCCAACTTTTCGGTCGCTCAAATGAAGTTGAGTTGATACGTTAGTAGTTAACAATTCAATCCGAGGACGATAATTTTTATTACTACAAAGCGATTTGGTGCACTTGCCAATTTTGCTCAACATGCCACCACTAGAGGGGTGGTTTTGGGTCATTTTTGGCATTAAATCACCCATTTACTTCGTTTTTTCTTCCCTTTTATCTAAACAAGTGGTTTTTCCACCTAGATCTGGTTTTTTTCCCATGTTTTTGATCATCTGTGTACGGCGGTATTGTTGCTCGTCGTCTTGGTGAGGCGTTGTTTGGTTTCCAGTCTTGGTGCGGTGTACGTTTGGTTCAGATTGACAAATCTGCTTCGATCCATCACAGATTTGATCAAGAATTGGTGTTAATGTTACAGATCCGGAGACATAGGTATTTCGATGACTTTGATTTTGTCACTTTTATAGGCATTTTAATTTTGCCGTGTTATGCTATTAATTTGGGTGCTGTGAGTTTGTTCGCAGATTCATCCTTTTCGATTTTTAGCGATGCTGGATTTGTGTTGTTTTCGATGTATTTTACCCATTTGAATGAATGAATACCTTTTTAGTAAAAAAAAAATAATCTAAAATACGTTTTTTGTTTATGAAAATATAGTATATTTTATATATATTTTTTATTATTTTGGTTCAAGTTTTTTTTTTATAAAAAAAAAATTAGTTTTTGTTCGTGTCGTGAGGAGTGTTTGCAGGTTACCTTGGTTCGGGCATAGGAAAAAATAAAACAGGAACCTGTCATTTTTAATTGGATTGAATGATTGATTTGTTTCAGATTTTTTTTTCCAGCCAATTCGATTAAGATCGTACTGGTTTGATTCAGATTATTGGGTTGAGGTAAAACATGAGCTATTATACCTTTTCAAGTTTTATTCTCCCATATTATTATTTTTTACATTTTTATAATTTATGTTACCGAAAGGTAAAAAAAGGTTATTATTCTTCAATGACTTTATACAATAAATTAATTAATTTTGAACGTTAATATTACTTTAAATTTATATTTATTTTATTCTAAAGTTTATACTTATAACTTTACATACCATGTTCTCTTTAATTACGTATAAACATGATCAAATGGAATTGGTAATACTAATATTATAAAAAAGCCAAAATGATTTCAGCAATAAAAAATAAATAATAGACAAGTCAAAATGAATAAAAAAAAGGACAAAACTAAAATAGAGTTTTAATTTATTTTTGGTAAAAAAGAGAGTTTTAATTGAGTATTAAAATCTAAAATGATTAAATTTAAAGGTTATAAAAATAGTTGATCACATGATCGGGATTGTTCGAATTAAAAAAAAAGAAGATAAGTCCGATGATCCAACCAATTACAATAGGTTTGATTAAGGTCTAAAGTGAATAATAAACCTATTAATTAAATTAATTTGAACCAATTTAATTGGTTTAGTTTAGATTTTCAAGTTCATTAAGTCAATCTAATCGGATGAACACCCTGCATGTCGTTAATGAACCTCCCATACCTAGTTATGTGACAAATCGAAATTCCACCGTCTGGTTGTTTCATCTATGATTTATCACATCAAATAAATCCTTAATAGAGGTTAAAAAACGACAAAGACAAGTCAAAAAAATTTTGCAGAAAAAAGGGATTAAAATTCACAAAAAGAAAAAAACAAAATCAATAAGTATTAAACTTTTAAGAAAAAAAATATATATTTTAACCTTTCAGAAATTACATGAAGAACTGCAATACACATTCAACAATATTCTTTCCAGGTGTTGAGTATAAAAGACTTGGGTGGGTTGACTATGGGATGGGTTGGGGTAGATTTTTCTCAACCAGCCCTACCCAGCATATGCTAAGGACCCGAGCTTATATTTGTCTAAGAAAAATATTAAAGTATATACTTATTCTATTCTGTCTTGCACATGTGAATTTTTAAAAACTATTCAAAACCCAAAAAAATAATGTATCATTTCATAAAAATTTAAAATATATTTATAATAAAAATTAATCTAATTCTTTATTAGTAACTGAACTAATTATAATGTTATTTTTACATGGGAAGCTATGCAAAATATTTATGAAGAGGTTGGTTTAAAGCCCATCTCATATGAAATGGGTCATGATGGGTGCCGCGACTCGGGTGTTGCCAACCAAAACCTTTTACATTTTAGCAATGCAAAATGAACACACTCCATTTTCTACATTTTAGATTTTGAATAGGATAGAATTGATTTTAAGATAAACAAGAATTTTTAGTATTTTCATTAAATGAAATTAATTTTAGGTATAAGATCCATAAAAAATTTATATTTATATATCAAAAGTGATTTTATTTTATTATTCAAACAAAATCAATTCTTCTAAACTCACTTTTAAAATATCATTACCAAACATAAATCAACTTTCTAACCTTTTTTTAAAAATTAATATTTCAAAATGTATTCTATCAATATCTAAAACAATATTGTTTGTGACTTCTTTTATCAGAATCCGAAGTAGGTAACGGAAACTGTACTAGTCATCTAATGGTACTCTTAAACAAAATTTCCTTCTATTTTTGTGACAATAAGTAGGATCTAAAATGTTATGAAGTTATACTTTCCATGACGCCAAAGAGACTAATGTTATTAGGTTTTTTTTTAAGCAATCTAATGTTATTAGTTATGCACTCCCAATTACGGTTTTGCGATAATGGGACCTGTCTAACCTCAATTAGCACTATTCAGTGTGTTTGAACGAGAGTTTGACAAATGTGATTTTGAATGGAATTGATTTTATAGATTTGATTTCAATATAATTGAGTTTGAAGTAGCTAGTCCAAGCTGATTTTGGTAGAATTGATACTGAAATTCAAAATTATTTTTACATCCAATAATCAAATATCTTAAAAATGATTAAACTTATGTTTGACCATTGCAAAAGTAAATTTGTTTGTTCCACCATGAAACCAAAAATGCACTCGGTATTTCAGTGAACTATCTGGTTTTGGCTTGAAGAAGCCTCATGCCTATATGCAGTGTTGCGTTGGGTACAGGCATATAACTAAGATGTGACCAATCGTCTAGCCATGTGAACTTGTACAACAACTAGCTCTCGAACCCGTGCATTCGCACGGGACAGGTAGTTATTAATATAATATCGTAATTGTTAAAATTAATTAATATCCCTTTTAAAAACAACTTCATATATATTATAAAAAAAAACTTCAAATATAACCCTATTATAATAATGTAGACATCGTGCAAGAATCAAATGAAAAACCACATTACCAATGCATTTTGATTTTTTCAGAGGCTTAAGTAAGGTCATTCAATACATTAATAGTTTCAGAATTTTCTAAGATATCACTGTTCTATTATATAAATTTAGATATTAATAGACATAAAGGAAATCATTTTTCTTGACAAAAGTATCAATTCTGTATGTTATATCAGCAGTTAATCCTTTTCCTCCACCTACAACATGGAAGTATAAAGCTCATTACTAAACATGACAAAACCATAACACCAAGAAGTAACATTTGGAAAGCTTTTGTCTAATTTGTAGAAGTATTTGGACTGACTTCTTTAAACAAATGATGCTAGCAACTATTTTCCATGTTTCTCCGCAGGATTGCTTTGTGAGATAAAGTTGTAGTCCTTAACTTGAGAGAGATCTCTGCAATTGAAGAAATAATAGACTTAGATGGTTAAAAAAAGAGAGAGAGAGAGTTAACAACATGCTGAATCTAGTTGTTAACGTGTAAAATGACTAAAGCATTAAAATGTGTAAAATAATGCGAAAAGCAAAACTTGTTATCTACCTAAGCTAGATTTTGAAAGATCTCTTTGTAGACAATATTTGTTGTTGTTCCTGTCGAGATCCGACTTGCCGGAATCTCGTCGTATAACGTCTAACCAAAAATGAACACCGGGTTGTTTTAGATTATGACTTGACAGAATGTTGGATTCCGGTCCTACGTATCCTAATGGGAATCAAAGCCATATGTAGTTCTTAGTTCAACCCTTAGTCATACAGTGATCTCAATCCCTTAATTTTGTATCTAATGAATACCAACGAGCAATGATTCTTCAATAATCTCTTGGTCAAGCTGGTTTATCTAATACGCTTAAGGGAGATTCACTTAGGTTAGTTAAAAGGTGAGTCCTTCTCTTAGGGTTCTCCTCTTTTTATAATATGATCTCATTATCTTTTAGAGATTTGGATTTCTCTTTTTATCTCTTAAATTTTCTTTGGGATATATGATTTCCTTAATTGGTGGGATTTATCTCTTTTAACCATATAAGGTTATTTGAGATAATATCAAGATCTTATCTTTCCCGCCTTTATCGGATTGTGCATCCAAGCTCGGTGGTCGAGTTTTACTCCTCGGCCAGTACACAAGTCCCCCCAAACTTGGAGCTAAAAAGAGCGTAAAAGTTTTCATGACAGGAGCCGAGCTTGGCCTTAAAAAAAATTGTTTTGGAGAATCTGAGTTTTATGTTGTAGGTTCTTTTCCCCCTTTTTACCATAGTCTTAGTGACCGATTTTATACTTCGGCCTACCCACAACCTCAGGTGACCGAGCTTAAAACCCCGGTCCATCTAGCCTTTCAAATTGGTGAGGTAAGTGGCCGAGCTTTACTCCTCGGTGGAATCGGTGCGGAGCTTTACACCTCGGCTCGGTGCACTCGGTGCGAAGCTTTACACCTCAGTCCATATACAAGCCCCCAGCCCCCAAGCTTTGAGCTTTTAAAGCGTGGAAGCTTCTTTGAAGGGGCCGAGCCTAGTCAAGACGGGGGTAGTCGTTTTAGTTTTACAGTGTGACCAAAGTTTCCTAGTTCCCGAGATGAAAAGAGATGTTGCCTTTGTTATTAAGGCAGGGCTGAGTTGTGACGCGTGGCCTTTATGGCATTATTTCCAAGGACTGCTTCTCTGTTTGCGTGTTTGAAGCCCTTAGTTGTTGCAGCGTGTATTCCGATGTCTTTGCCACGTGTAACTTCGTCATTAGTGAGTCGAATTTGCGCCGACTTGAAGAGACGATCCTTTTCCTCACACGACGTCTGTCATTATGACTTTCAAAAGTAACATTAGGATTTGTTTTCTTTCGAAGCGTCAACGTCTCTATAAATTGAGTGGAACTTTGCTAAGGAGCTCATTTTGTCTCCTCCTCCTCCTTGCTTAAACCTTTCTTTAAGATCTTCTCCTTCAAGTTTCTGTATTCCCTTTTCTGTTCCTGGTACGCCTTCATCATTTCTCTTGTTTCATTCCTTTTTTTTTTCTATGGAGACTTCATTCGAGGTATCCTAGAATGCCTCTTCTGGGGTTCAGATCGTAGAGCCCGAAGTCAATCTGATTGGGGGCTCTCCTCATCCTTCTCCGTCTTCCTCTCATGGTGGTGGAGGTGCCAACAGTGCCTCTTCCTCTTCTGATGAGAGTAGCTCCGCTACTCTTGATGCCATAACCGGCCCTAGGCGCCGTAAGCGCACCCAAAGGGTGCCTAGAGTCCCATACCCGGATATTACTATTCCTAGGTATTTCTGGGTAAAGCCAGATGCGGGAGCTTTTCATTCTAACTTCAGTGACCTTGAATCCCTCCAAACCATAAAAAACAAGGTTGCTGCTTCATGTGGTACTGTAGAGTGCCTTCCTTGTGCAGAAGATGAACATGTTTTTCTTCGCCCCCCTTCTGATGAGCCACATTTTACATATGTGTACAAGACCTTTTTTGAACTAATTGGTATCACCATCCCCTTCACCCCATTTGAGTGCGAAGTCCCGAGAGTTATGAACGTCGCTCCTACCCAACTTCACCCGAATAGTTGGGCCTTCCTGAAAGCCTTCCAAATTCTGTGTGACCAGATAGGGATAGAGGCCACTGCTCCTAAGTTTCTTTACATTTACAAAGTTTGGTTCGGGGACTGAGTTGGCCGGATCTCCCTGAGTGGGGTTGAGCAGAGGGGGATCATCGGGCTATATAAAAGCTCATATAAGTTTTTCAAGTCGGATTTCTTCAAAGTCCGACCTACTGAGGGTAACGAGTCTTTCTTTTTTGACTCAGCAGGAAACCCTAAATTTCCTTTCTACTGGCAACCCCACCCCACCAAGTTTTCTAGCTTCGGTGTCGGCTGCATGACAACTCATGAAAGAACCGACATTGACCTCTAGGCTTTATCCTCGGTCACTGCCTTGTGGGAAACTTTTATTGCTTCCCAAATCGTCAACTCGACAAGCCGATTTTGATTGTAAGTAGATTTTTAGTGGGTATTTTATTTACCTTGCCGCATACTTGTATCTGACCAATTTCCTTTTTACAGTGATAATGGGGAAGTTCAACTATAAAGCTTTGATGAAGAAGTCGACGCACCAAACTGCTGGTGGGTCAGCTCCTGTTCTTGAAGCCAAAGGGAAAAAGAAGAAGGCTACTGATGCTTCCGACCCTAACATTTACCTCCCCTATTGATGGTTGAAGAAACTCTTGCTGCTGAAAACAGGTCGGGCAAGGCTCCTGTGGTGACCGATCTGACATCGGACACCAAATGGTACAACGGAAGCTGCAACCCAGGCTTCGGCTCACTTTGGGGTAATGAGTTTAGCCCAGGTTCGCTTATCGACGACCAGGTGCTCAAGCCTGTTGATGCCCGACTTTTGCTGGAGCAAGGGCCTGGTGAAATCATGGAGGCTGCTTCTGCCTATGCCCTTCCGATCGTCTCCATTAGTTGCTTCTAGAGTCACCAGTTTTCCGAGAACGTCAAGAAGATGGAGATGATGAAGGCCGATGCGGCTCGTGCCCTGAGGGTGAGGGACGAGTTGGATCAAGTTGTGGCCAAATGTGAGGAGCAAGCTCGGGCTGTTGGCCAGCTAAAGGCTCAAAAGACCGAGCTTGATAAAAATAAGGCTTCTCTTCAGTCCGAGCTGGATAGAGAGAAGGAAGAGAAGACCAGCTTGCAGAAGGTCGTTGAAGACTTTCATGCTTCCTATGCTCAATTGCAACAATCTTTGGAGACTGAGAGGGAAGCTAACCGGAAGCTTCAAGCTGATCTGAGTGAAACCGAAGCCACCATCATGAAGGAGCACATCAATGGTTTCTCCCGAGCTGTGAAGCAGCTTCAACGCTTCAACCCGAACGCGGAATTCTCCCTTGCTAATGTGGACAAGGACTTTAATAAAGATGGAATCATAGTTCCTATGTCCGAGCTCGAGGATGAAGAAGAGGAGGAAGTTGAGGAGCAAGCTGTCGGGGAGGGTGAAATGGCTTTACCTGATCCATCTTTTGTTGTTCCTCCGGGTGCTGAGGATGACCTAAACTCTACTCCTGCTGGAACCATTGCTCATGGGGATGCCCATGAGTAACTTAGGAAAATAATTTCTTTGTAGTTTGTTCCCAGGGCAATGCCCTCTTTATTTTGGAACCTTTTGTACTCTTGTGATTTGCCCCTTTAATTAATGTCATTATGTGTTTGTTTCTGGATCACGAGTTGCGTTTTAACTTCAAAAAATTTCTAAGTTTTTTAATGTTCATACTTCGTCTTGTATGATTTATGTTGTAACTCGGCTGGCTTTTGGAACTCGGACTTTTACATATGGTCTTCAACCATGTATTTGAAATTACACAGCTAATTTCCTTAAGTTGTTATCGGCTTGGACCCGGTTCTTTAACTCATTTAAGTTTGTAACTTTTTTCTGAGTTAGTACTTAGTTTTTATGCTTGGTGTTTTACTCGGCCTATTTGAGCTTTTGGAGCTCGGTCACTTTAAATTTACCCTCCTAAGGTTTTTTTGACACCATGGGTCTTAGGCTCAGCCTTTTGTCATTAACTTGATTAGCCTCCTTAGGTTTTTTATTTACCTTTTTAGGCTTGGCCTTTCGATTTTAGCTCGGCCAGCCATTTTGGCTTAGCATTTCAATTTTAGCTCAGATTACCTCTTTAGGTTTTTAATTACCTTTTTAGGCATTGTCTACCTCTTAAGGTTCCTCATTTCGACCTCAACTCGATTGATTTTAGCTCGGTCAACCTTCTTAGGTCTTTAGTTTTTGCCTCTTTTAGGTTCGGCATTTCGACCTCAACTCGATCAATTTTAGCTCGGTCAACCTTCTTAGGTCTTTAGTTTTTGCCTCCTTAGGTTCGACATTTCGACCTCAACTCGGTCGATTTTAATTCGGTCAACCTGTTTAGGCTTGGCATTTTTCATAAATAAATTTTAAACCATATAATAGTATTCTTGCCAAATAATGCAACTGAAATATATTTTATTTATTTATTTTTCCTGGTGTGCGTTGTTAAAACCTTCCCGGCCAAAACCTCGTGAGAAAAAGACCGGGGCAGGAAAAAGAGTACATCACCTATTTACATAACTTTAACTAAAGTAAAACTTAAGGTGGGAGGTGTTCCAATTTCTTGGACCGACCTTTCCCGACTACCCTTCTAGCCTATAAGCACCATTTCCTAGACTTTCAACTATTCTGAATGGGCCCTGTAACATCCCTGGCTGCTCTATGGATTGACGACTGTCCCCACAGACCAACACGGGTCTTTTCAGCATGCTTTGTCCTCACTAACACGCTTTCCGGGAAAACTTCCCAGGAGGTCACCCATCCCAGAATTGCTCCAAGTCAAGCTCGCTTAACTATGGAGTTCTTAAGTGATGGGCTACCGAAAAGAAGATGCATCTTGTTAGTATAGGTAGTACCAATCAATTCATATAAGTCTTCCTCAACTGTATAGTCCCATACCTACACAGTCTCAGGATCCCTATCATTCGGGTGTGTAATCGGTTCATTCACGTGTCCCTCAGCCTAGAAGCCTGCCAGGAGCCGCTCCTTGTCCGCGCCTTCTTGCACCGACGATCACTCTCTGCCCTCGTCGGCACCCGGGTGTTACATGCCCACCAGCTTCCGCTTGGTTCGTCCCCGAACCATCACGGCCTAGCCGTGATTCACATCACGGGCCGTGAAAAGAAGGTTCGCGTCGCGAGATATCCTTCGCGTCGCGAGTGTTTGAACTCCAGAAAAGCGCCAGAAACAGAAGCCGTCACGGCCTAGCCGTGATGTATATCACGGCCGTGACCAAAAAACCCACACAAGTCAGAGACCGTCACGGCTTAGCCGTGATTAACATCACGGGCCGTGAAAAGAAGGCTCGCGTCACGAGACACCCTTCGCGTCGCGAGGGTTTGAATCCCACAGAAGCGCCAGAAACAGAAGCCGTCACGGCCTGGCCGTGATGACCATCACGGCCGTGACGCGTGGCCTCCCTATAAATAAGGCAACTGAATGCAGTGGAGGACTTTTTGCATCAGAACTTTTCAGAGATCTTTTAGAATCCTTATTCTGGAGCTGCGTCTCCCCTTTTCTTCTCTTAATTCTTAGTCTTAGGATGATTTCCGATTGTACTTGCGTCGTTGTTACGGACATGAGGAACTAATCCCCTTGTCTAAGGGATCGATGAAGCCACCCATGGCGGCATAGTGCTCATGTGATTGTATATCTCCTTCTCCTTTAATTCAATTATTGTTTTCCAATTCTGCTTTCATTGTGTTGATCATATGTTTTGCGTGATTCACTAGTTAAACGTGTTTGAGGCCGAGAGGCGATTCGCGTTTTAGAATTTGAATTGGGATCATCGGTCGAGAATTGCACGAGAGTGAATAGGAGATCGATGCAACTCTTAGGGAACAAGAATTAATAGAATTCGATATTAGGGTTAAGAGACCTAGTAAGTAATTAACTCAAATCATTGAATATGTCCTATTGAGCACGACAGTGAATATAGGAGAATTTAGGGGTCCCGTTGACATTAAAATTGAACCTAGGGAGGAGATCATTATCACTTGGGTACTTTGCATGATTGGGTAGGTGGATTCGAAACCTTAGATGCTTTTAATTCCAGATTTCATCACCATATCTTAATTGATTTGATTTGATTTGTTAATTTGAATTGTGACTTTCCCTCCAACCACTTTCTCTACTTAACCAACTTATCGGATTTCTCGCGAAATTAGTCGAATTGGTAGCCCAATCCTTGTGTTCGACCTCGGTAGACTCTTACCGTGTTTTATTACTTGCGACGACCCGGTACACTTGCCGGCGTAACAACAAGTTTTTGGCGCGCAGTTGGGATTGGCACGACCAATTTTCCTAATTTTTAGGAAATTCGGCTGTTTTGGTTGTTTGACTTTTAGTTTTATTTTCTTTTATTTAATTGCTATTATTTTTCTCTGCTTCTTTGATTCCACTTGGTCTTTGCCTGTTTTTGTATGCGAGGTACCCTTCTACAAGAGGACTTGCTATTTGATTCCGAGATCACCAGGACCGAGAGGCAATTAAGGAAAGAAGCCAGGGAACGGAAAAGAATTGAAGGAATTAAAATAGAGGGCATGGCTGAAGAAAACCCTCCTCCTCCTCCTCGTTACAAGCCTCTCTTCGAGTACGATCTACCAAGCTTGGGACATTGTGACTCTTCTATTGTGAGGGGCAACCTGAATACAGACTCCTTCAGAGTGGAAGCATGTGTCACATTCCAGATCCGTGAGAACCAATTCAACGTCAGTGGCAAGCAAGACCCGCATAGACACATCACTCGCTTCCTTGAAGCCTGTGACTTACAGAAGACAAGATGAGCCTCACAAGATGAGTTTCGCTTGCGGCTCTTCCCTCTCTCTCTTAGGGATGTCGCTCGCGATTGGGTTGACAGTTTGGATAGGAACAACATCAGAACTTGGGAGCAGATGGCACAGAAGTTCCTAACCAAATATTTCCCTCCTCAGAAGGCGGCACAAGCAAGAATAGCCGTCACATCATTCAGGCAAACGGAGGATGAAACTTACAATGAAGCATGGGAGAGGTACAATGGGTTATTGAGAAGATGCCCTTCAGCGTTCTTCGACCCGGTTTCCAAAGTTCAGCACTTCTTTAATGGGTTGAGGGGACGCTATCAGATGAACTGTGATGCCGCAGCTGGCGGTTCTTTTTCATATCTATCGGCTGAGGATGGATGGGCATTGCTAGAAAAGATGTCATATAATTATTACAACCGTGGTCGGGAAGCCTCGAGTGGAGTCAGTTCTGCGACAATGGAAGCCATTTTGGAGCAAAACAGATTGTTGAGATGCAGAATGCGGCACTATCGGGGAACAAAAAAGTTAATGTGATACACGAGGGGATGCCTCCGGGTTGTGACAACTGCAATGGGGATCATGACACTCAGATTTGCCCGCTGAATTTCTCTCAGGAACATGTGGATTCATGCCACAACTTCTATGACATTTGTGCCCCAGAACAATTATCAGAGAAACAATCAGAATCAGAACAGGGGGTATATGAGGAGAGACCATCCGGGTTTCGCTTGGAGTAATGCTAGTGGTGGTCTGGCCGGGCAACAGCAACCTCAACAGGGTCTGAGGTCACACATTGGGATCCAGCAGTGCTATACTCAGCAGGGTCCTCCTGGGACTAATCAGGTGCAAATAACAGATAGTGGAAGACAACCGTGGGAGCTGGCTTTTGAGAAGATGAGTACAGCAATGGAGAAATTGTCAATTAACACGAACACTGCCATTGACAAGTTGGCGACTCATACAGGTTCAGCAATTCAGAATCTTGAGACACAAATAGCACAGCTCGCGAAGCAACTGAATGAGCGTCTTCCAGGCACTCTCCCAGGTGACACTGAGAACAATCCTAAGAGCTAGTGCAATGCCGTGACCACTAGAAGCGGTAGAGTGCTGGAATCTAACAGGGGTGCACCTAGTTCTCCGAAAGTTGAGGTCTCGAACCCACCACATGTTGAGGAAGAACAACCTGAGAAAGAAGAGGAGTTAGCAAGAGGTAAGGCACCGGAGCAAGGAGGGAGGTTAAAGCTTGTAGATGAAGAGTTCCGTAGAAAGAAGTGGGTAGAGCCCAAGGACCTCCCGTCCTACATGAAGGTCCCATATCCGGAAAGATTGAAGAAGCCTCAACAGGATAAACAGTTCAACAGATTCCTTGATGTCTTCCGCAAGCTTCAAATTAACATCCCATTTGCGGAAGCCCTGGAACAAATGCCATCGTATGCCCTGTTTATGAAGGAGCTTCTCACCAAGAAGCGGAGAATTGTGGATGAGGAGACGATTGCTTTGACCTAGGAGTGTAGTGCCATTCTTCAGAGAAAACTCCCTCCAAAGTTGAAGGATCCCGGTTCCTTTTCGATACCATGTACTATTGGGGAGATGAATATAGGGAAGGCATTATGTGATCTAGGGGCAAGCATCAACTTGATGCCCCTCTCCATGATGAAGAAGTTGGGAATTAAGGAAGCCAAGGATACACGGATGTCACTCCAACTGGCTGATCGCTCCATCAAATACCCTTATGGGGTTGTCGAAGACTTGCTAGTGAAGGTGGACAAATTCATATTTCCGGCAGATTTTGTGGTGCTTGATATGGATGAAGACGCCGAGATCCCTCTCATATTGGGGAGGCCTTTCTTGGCCACAGGGCGTGCTTTGATTGATGTGCAACAAGGGAAGCTCACCCTCCGCGTGCAAGATGAGAATGTAGTATTCAATGTATTTGAAGCAATGAAGCACCCTGTGGAGAGGTCGGAAATGTACCGGGTGGATGTTGTGGATGGTACTGTCAAGGAAAAGACCACTAGAGGAGCCCATGGTTCTGCACTTGCACAAGTGTTGGTAAAATCCCATGGTGATGATAGTGAGGAAGAAGACCCCTTGGGGGATGAGGACTATCTTGAATGCTTGAAACAGATGGAAGCCTTACCGAGTCTCCCAAGGGATGAATATGCAAAGGAGAAGCTCAACAAGGAAGGCAATGAGGAAGATGGAAAGACACCGGAGTTGAAGCAACTCCCAAATCACTTGAGGTATGCATTCTTGGGGGAGGAGAGACAACATCCGGTGATCATTAGCAATGCCTTGAAAAATGATGAAGAGGAGAAGCTGTTGAGAGTTCTTAGGGAACACAAATCCGCCATTGGGTGGAAGATTTCGGACCTAAAAGGTATAAGCCCTTCCCTATGCATGCATAAAATCTTGATGGAGGATGGTTATAAGCCGGTGGTTCAACCACAGAGACGGCTAAACCCCATCATGAAAGAAGCTGTGCGTAAGGAAGTGATTAAGCTTTTAGATGCCGGAATCATCTACCCAATCTCGGATAGCAACTGGGTTAGTCCGATTCATGTGGTCCCAAAGAAGGGTGGAACAACCGTGGTGGTCAATGAAAACAATGAATTGATCCCAACAAGAACCATCACGGGGTGGAGAGTGTGCATCGACTACAGAAGATTAAATGAAGCAACAAGAAAGGATCACTTCCCTCTCCCCTTCATTGATCAAATGCTTGAGAGGTTAGCCAGATATGAGTACTACTTTTTATTAGATGGATACTCCGGCTATAATCAGATTGTGGTGGATCCTCAAGACCAAGAGAAGACAGCCTTCACTTGTCCCTATGGAGTCTTTGCTTACAGGAGGATGCCCTTTGGATTGTGCAACGCCCCCGCTACTTTCCAAAGGTGCATGTTTTCTATTTTCTCGGACATGGTGGAAAGGTGCATTGAGGTGTTCATGGATGACTTCTCGGTCTTTGGAACTTCTTATGACAACTGCTTGAAGAACTTGACCTTGGTGCTTAAAAGGTGCCAAGAGACTAACCTTGTGCTCAATTGGGAGAAATGCCACTTCATGGTCAAGGAAGGTATAGTCTTGGGGCACAAAATCTCCCACAGGGGGATTAAGGTTGATAAGGCGAAGATCGAGTTGATTGAGAAGCTGCCCCCACCAACCACTGTAAAGGGGGTGAGGAGTTTTTTGGGGCATGCCGGGTTCTACCGGAGATTCATCAAAGACTTCTCCAAAATCGCAAGGCCGCTTTGCGACCTTCTTGTGAAGAATGTATCCTTTGATTTTAATGATTCTTGTTTAAATGCCTTCACTGTTTTGAAAAATATGCTTGTCACCGCACCCATAATCACTGCACCTAATTGGAATTTGCCATTTGAAATCATGTGTGATGCTAGTGATTATGCGGTGGGGGCTGTTTTGGGGCAGAGGGTGGAAAAATTAGCTCATGTTATTTATTATGCAAGTAAAGTTTTGAATGAGGCACAAGCTAATTATTCCACCACTGAAAAAGAACTACTTGCTGTGGTGTTTGCTTTGGATAAGTTTAGATCCTACATCGTGGGGTCTAAGATTGTGGTTTTCACTGATCATGCGGCCATAAAACACTTGATGACAAAACAAGAGGCCAAACCTAGATTAATTCGGTTCTTTTGCAGGAATTTGATCTCGAGATTAAGGACAGGAAGGGATCCGACAATGGGGTGAGGGGGTGCACACACTAGGAATCGTATCTCGGTCAAACAGTTTGCAAAATGTCCAGGTGAGGATTTGAGCCTCCAACTCTGTTTTTGAATGTGTGAATCACTGTAAGTTGCACTTTCCCGAATTTGCTTGAATCTCTATATGGTTTGCATGTTTATATGTTGCATCAAATGATTTAGGCAATTTTCTTTGAATTAACTACTTGGCCATAAATTGAACCAACCTTGATGAATGATCCCTAGTTAGCCACATTGAGCCTTGAAGCCTATTGTTTTTGATGACCTTACATTACAAGCCATTAACTCAGAAAAACCATGATTTTCCCCTATCCTAGGATTTAGGAGAGTATGGAATTTTAGCTTTGTGAGTGTTGTTGTGGAACTAAGTTTGGGGTGGCTACAAGTTCATGAATCATAGTTGAGAAAAAGAAAAACGGAAGTAAGGGCCGAAGGCTTGAAAGAAAAAAGAAAAAAAAAATTTGGGTGATAAAAAGCATTGAATATGTGCCAAAAAGGGCAAAGAAAAATAAATATAAAAAGGAAGAGGTGTGTAGCCACCAACTGCAAGGAAGAGAATAATATGAGAGTGAATTCAATTGTTGTGATATTAGTTTCATGCTCTCATTGATCCTAGGGACTTAGCCTCTATCCTTTGATTATCCTACCCTTAGCCAGGCCCCATTACAACCTTTGAAAGACATATTGATGTTGCATGCATGTTTTCGTGGGAACTATGTTTGAGATGAAAATCAAATTCATGGGAAGTGCTCTTAGAATGTGAAAGTGAGTGAAAAGTTGATAGCCTAGACAAACTTGAGCGAATGAGTGAAATACTAAATGCCCTTGTGAGGAAGGCAATTGTTTGAAATAGGTGATCTTCCTTTGTGTGTATCTTTGAGCCTCAACTTAGAGTAATGATGGCATGAATGATAAATTCTCAATTGTTTAAAGTAGATGAATGTGGGGATTACATTGATGAAAAAAGGGGAGGAATCAAAGAAGAAAAACTGTTTTGTAAAGTCGCATGAAATTTGTGCGAAATCGATTGAATCCCTTAAGCTTGCCAAGTCTTGAGTCGTTTTTGAGTTTTAGCTTGCTTGGGGACAAGCAAGGTTTAAGTTTGGGGTGTTTGATAAGCCTCTGGCTTATCTAGTTTTATAACTAGTAAGACGGTGGTTTACGTGCTAATTAGTCGAGTTCAATCTCGTTTTCGCCCAAATTTGCCTTGTTTTGTTCCTAAGTTGGACTTTGACTCGTTTTGCGTCTTTTGTGTAGTTTTTAGCTTCTTTTGGATAGAATTACGCTTGTGGTTGCTTGTGTTGTTTTCAGGTCAATAAGTGAAGCTCTGAGAATTAAGGAAAGTCAAGAAATAGTGGAGATTGCCATTCTGGAGATTCTCGCCCCGCGAGAGGAAGCTCGCCCCGCGAGAGTTTGAAGACCCGGGAAGACAGAGACCATCACGGCCTAGCCGTGATGTATATCACGGCCGTGACCTAAAATCCACACAAGTCAGAGACCATCACGGCCTAGCCGTGATTCACATCACGGGCCGTGAAAAGAAGGTTCGCGTCGCGAGATATCCTTCGCGTCGCGAGTGTTTGAACTCCAGAAAAGCGCCAGAAACAGAAGCCGTCACGGCCTAGCCGTGATGTATATCACGGCCGTGACCAAAAAACCCACACAAGTCAGAGACCGTCACGGCTTAGCCGTGATTAACATCACGGGCCGTGAAAAGAAGGCTCGCGTCGCGAGACACCCTTCACGTCGCGAGGGTTTGAATCCCACAGAAGCGCCAGAAACAGAAGCCGTCACAGCCTGGCCGTGATGACCATCACGGCCGTAACACGTGGCCTCCCTATAAATAAGGCACTGCAGAACAGAATTGGAGGACTTTTTACATCAGAACTTTTCAGAGATCTTTTAGAATCCTTATTCTGGAGCTGCGTCTCCCCTTTTCTTCTCTTAATTCTTAGTCTTAGGATGATTTCCGATTGTACGTGCGTCGTTGTTACGGACATGAGGAACTAATCCCCTTGTCTAAGGGATCGATGAAGCCACCCATGGCGGCATAGTGCTCATGTGATTGTATATCTCCTTCTCCTTTAATTCAATTATTGTTTTCCAATTCTGCTTTCATTGTGTTGATCATATGTTTTGCGTGATTCACTAGTTAAACGTGTTTGAGACCGAGAGGCGATTCGCGTTTTAGAACTTGAATTGGGATCATCGGTCGAGAATTGCACGAGAGTGAATAGGAGATCGATGCAACTCTTAGGGAACAAGAATTAATAGAATTCGAGATTAGGGTTAAGAGACCTAGTAAGTAATTAACTCAAATCATCGAATATGTCCTATTGAGCACGACAGTGAATATAGGAGAATTTAGGGGTCCCGTTGACATTAAAATTGAACCTAGGGAGGAGATCATTATCACTTGGGTACTTTGCATGATTGGGTAGGTGGATTCGAAACCTTAGATGTTTTTAATTCCAGATTTCATCACCATATCTTAATTGATTTGATTTGATTTGTTAATTTGAATTGTGATCCTAGTTTCCCTCCAACCACTTTCTCTACTTAACCAACTTATCGGATTTCTCGCGAAATTAGTTGAATTGGTAGCCCAATCCTTGTGTTCGACCTCGGTAGACTCTTACCGTGTTTTATTACTTGCGACGACCCGGTACACTTGCCGGCGTAACAACAATCAGCAAATCAAATATCCTATAGAGAAAGAGTGTATATCATGAAAAATTAAAATTAAAACAAAAACACAAAAAAAAAGAAAAGAAAAGAAAAGAAGCTAAAGTACCGTACTACCGTAAAGAGGAGCAAATGGGAGAAGGATAAACATCTCAGTATCTTACTCATGATAGCATTTAGTATCTGAATGTTTTATTTTTAGGTAAATTATATTTTTGGGAATGTGATATTAGGGAATAAAATTTTCTCATATTCACACATATCAATAAAGTTTTATCAAGTTTATAACTATCATTTATTAATTTTATTCCCGAAAATCTTTTATGTTTGAAAATAAATTTTTTAAAACTTATAACAAAAAAAACTTTATTCCCATATCAACGTTCCCAAAAATATTTTTTTAAAACTTACACTACCTTCACGTTTTGAGTTTGGATGTGTAAAAGGAAAGGAGAGCGGGTGAATAGTATTAAAAAGGAAGCGCAAGTAGGCTTGGACATGTGAGAATGAGAAAGTTGGAACTGTAGAGTAAATAGAACGTTGATTTTATAATAATAATAAAGTAGGATATATAATCTATAGACTATAATAGATATGAAAGGCATGTGCCTATTATCCAGGGTACCACCAATAGGGAACCTTCCAAAACTCGTATCAATGAATTGATAGAACCTAGAAGTCTAGTTCTCCATAACCTACGCCACCATTCCAATATACAACTGACTTGTGCAAAAGCAAAATAGACCAGACATATGCTTCCCATAGTGTCAAACTTACCAATAGTCCAATACAATCCTCCAACCCAAATCGTGGAGCCTGCAAAGGGCAGAGTGCTTCCCAGCTCAAAATGAAAAGATATTTTGTTGGAATGAGGTGACGTTTGGAAGAGTTTATTTAAGCTTCTTTTGATTAATCTGATGACATAAGCTCTTATGCAGTGTGTTTGTTAGAGCTTATAAAAATAACTTATGTCATCCCATAAGGAGTTTTTGACTTATTTTCATAAGTCACTGAGAAAAGCTTATGGAATTATCATAAGAGCTTATGCACTAAACACCCTCTCCGTGTTTTTCACTATTCGAATCATCTCATGCCCCTTTCTTTCTTTTTCTTTCTTTAAGCACTTATGGCATAAGCTCTCATACAATAAGGTCTTATATGATAAGCTCTTAATTAAGTTGTTTACCCAAACTCATCCTAAATCCATGATTTTTTCCTTTCATATTGAGAGTTTTTCATGTTAATTTTTTTTGTGTGATTATTCTTCTCTTACTTGCTTTACATTTCATACTGTTCTTGTATTTCCCAGTAAAATCTATATATTTTTTATATTTTATCAAAGAATGTCCTATTAAAGTAAAATAATATATTTTAAAAAAATAACACATTAAAAATTTCACTTTTTATCTATTTTTTATTTTTATTCCTAATACAAAACTAATAGTTTTATCCCATTTCTAAAATACATTAATTTGGTCTAACTGAATAGTAAGGCAACTCACTCATTTTTAAGTTTCAGGTCAGTTCTCATCCTCCAATCCATTAATTCGATCTTTTTCTTTTCTTTTCTTTTTTACAAAAGAAAAGTTAAGCAATTTCATTAATAATGAAGAATACATTACATCTAGTAATATTATCACAAATTTGGAGAATAGTAATATATGTAAGCACACCTAATAAAGAGTGATCATCTGACTTTCCTCCTATCAAACTCAACCAAAGAGTTGGTAATATAAGTGTGTGTTTGGTTCCACTTCTGGAGACACCAGAAGTGCTCCTACACCTATCAAACATGATTCCGGTAAAAAAAAAATACGTGTTTGGTTACACGTTCGTGGAATCAATTTTGCATCCAGAATTGAGTATTTGTTTGGATAAGCTTTTGACAAACGTGATTTTGGATAAAATTGATTTTGTATAATTGATTTTGGTTAAAAGTGAGTTAACAATTAAGTGATTTATGTTTGGATGCCTTCCTGAAAGAAGTGATTTTTATCAGGTCTTATTGTTTGGATAGTTAGAATCAAAATTGCTTTTGAATGTATAATTACCAAAATAGGTTTATTGACAAGTAGAAAAAATATATTAAGATAATTATTTTAATTTATGTTAAATTATTAAAAAGAACTAATTATATACAAGTTATTCTATCTTAAATTAATAATAAAAAAAAGGTGTTGTTTGCATGTGCAATTTTTTTGAAAAATAACACATTTACACGAATGTCAAATCCAAAGTAACTGGGTCTCTTCAGTTTATGCAACACAATAAAATAATAAATGGGCTCTTGGAGACCCAATCTCCCATCTTCTTCAACCTAGGTGCCTTACACCTCTAACCTAGGTGCTGCAAACAACACCGAAAACGGGACTAGGAGAAAGCTTCACGATGACCATTTTCAAGAATGGGGCAAAGTTGAGAAATCACATATAACTTGTATAAGAATCGATTTCAGCTAGAAGTAAAAGCTAAAAGAGGTTGTTTTGGCTAAAATCGATTTCAACTACATGAATTGTTTTTTCATCCAAGACCCAAACATCCTCTCAACCCAGTAAAATTGCGGCTGACCACTGCGAACACGCGTTGGACGTTGCTGGACACAACCAAACAGGCACTGATTCTATCAGAAGCAGCATGGAGTAGCTTCTGCTTTTGGATTGAAAAACTACACTAAGTTTTATATCAAACTTGCTTTCAAAATAAAAACATTCAAACATAAATCACTTTACTTCAAACTCAATTGTATTGAAATCAATTCTATGAAATCAATTCCATCCAAAATCACGTTTGTCAAACGTTCATCGAAATAACATATTATTTGAACACCTGGAAATCGTGGTTAATGCAGTTCAAATATGTGGTTAATCATGTTCAGTGAATGATTAATGGATGTAATAAGGTACCACAACTCATTAACCAATTACTAAACATAATTAATTACATATTCAAACTGCATTAACCAGATGTCGCAGTTGTTGCCCCAATTATCAAAATACAGTTGAAAAAATAACATCACTCGGTCTCGATACAGACTTTTTTCTCTCCTCTGTGAGAAGTTTTCCTATATCTGATAAGAGTGTAAGTTGTGTGTGAGATATCTATCAATGGCGTCTTCTAGCTTTTCTCAGTTAACGTTAGAGGATGAGGAGGCGGATTTGGAGGTCCCAGTGGAAGAGTTTCGGTGAGTACTGGATGGAGACCCAGCCCCGTGCTTGGTTGGGAGATTCCTGACAACGAGATCAATCAGGTTTCACATGATGAGGAAAATGATGGCTGGCGTTTGGAAGCTAGGAAGGGGCGTAAACGTGAAGGAGGCAGAGGGAGGCATATTTCTGCTCCAGTTCTTCCATAAGGTGGATATCCAACGGGTACTGAAGGGTGGATCGTGGTCTTTCGACGGACATTTGTTGATACTGGGAACGATGCAGGAGGGTCAGACACCCCAGGAAGTGGAACTTTTTAACGTACCCTTTTGGGTTCAAGTTCATAAGATCCCTGTAGGGTTTATGACAGAAGCGGTGGGGAAGCACCTGGCAAACTTTCTGGGTGAATTCATAGAGTACGATGCAAAAAACAATTCAAATTTCCTTAAGTCCTATATGAGATTCCGAGTGCTCCTTGATGTGCGCAAACCACTGAAGAGACTGAAGAGAGTGAAGAAACTTGGAGGGAAGGCAGTGGAGGTTCAGTTCAAATATGAAAGGCTGGGGTCTTTTTGCTATTTGTGTGGAGTGCTAGGTCACATGGAGGATTTCTGTGAGAAATTATTTCTGCTAGATGATGATGATGGTAGCCGATTGTAGGGACCGGAGTTACGGGTTAAGCAGCGGAGGAACCAGGGGGATGATGGTGAGGGGTGGCCGAGGGAGGAAGGAGCTGAGAGTTGGGAAGCACCAAATCTGCAGAAAGTTTCGAAATTCAAATCTGTAGTTAATGCAGATGCGGATCCTAAGGAGGTGATTACTGGGGCAGTAAATGACGCAAAAATCAAGGAGAAAACTTTGGTTTCAGTTGTTGACATATTTAGAAACCCAAATATTCTCTTTACTAAAATTAAGGATAAAGTTATTGGAGAGAGAGGAATGGATATGGAAATGAAAGAAGGCAATCATGAGGGCAATTATGAGGACAATCATGAGGAGAGAGAGTTGGAGTGGGATAAGAAAAGAAAGTTAACAGAGTTGGTGGGTGAAGGAGATCACGTGCATGGGGAGTCAAAGAACGTGGACTGCATGGAAATTGGTTCTGATAGTGTGATTCCAAAAAAAATTTTAGCGGCAGACCTTGGCAACCAGGGTTGCCGGGGACTATGAGTATACTAAGTTGGAACTGCCGAGGCCTGGGCAACCTGCGTGCAGTTTCTTCGCTGAGGGACCTCGTTCGGGACCACAAACCGGATGTTATTTTGCTTTTTGAAACTTTATGTCACTCAAATAAAATAGAGGAAATTCGTGTAAAGTTAGGATTTGATTTTTCTTTTGCTGTTGATAGGGAGGGACGTAGTGGAGGTATTGCGATTATTTGGAAACAATCCTTTAAATGTCGCATTATCAATTACTCAATGAATTTTTTTAATGTGGAGGTGTCTGATAATGACAGAGGTTTATGGAGGTTGACTGGGTTCTATGGCTATCCTGAGAGGACCAGAAGACGTGATTCCAGGAATTTATTAAGAAACTTAGCTACAATGTCATTGCTTCCTTGGTGCGTTATTGGGGACTTCAATGACTTGTTAATGACTGAGGACAAGAGGGGAATAGTCGATCATCCGAACTGGATAATAAATGGTTTTCGTGACACTGTTCGAGAGTGTAATCTAATTGATCTTCCTCTTAATGGGTATCAGTTTACTTGGGCAAACCGTTGTGATTCTGACAGTGCAGTGGAAGAACGTCTTGATAGAGCTTTGGCTTCTGAGGTATGGTTGAATTTATTTCCGAATGCACAATTATCAAATCTTTTAGCTCCTGTCTCGGATCATTCACCACTCCTACTTTGTATTGATCAGCACCCTACTCAGAAGCACCGGAGAAAGTTTCGCTTTGAGAATCGTTGGCTTGAAGAATTTGAGGTGGGTGATGTGGTGCGGTCTAGCTGGGAGAATGGGATACATGATGATGTTATTTCTAAACTAAAGCAGTGTAGTAAGGATCTAGAGGTTTGGAGTAAGAAACTTAATGGGAATTTCCGCAAAGAAGTAAATCAGTGTAAAAGACTTTTGGAGGCTACTTGAATTTCTTATGATCCAGAGGATGCCTCGATTTATAAGAGACAGCGAGAAAGGCTTGCATCAATTTTGGCTCAAGAGGAGATCTATTGGAAACAAAGAGCCAAGGCCTTTTGGCTTAGAGATGGAGATGCAAATACAAATTTTTTTCACTTGACTGCTACTGCCAGGAAGAGAAGGAAAATTATTGACAAGCTAAAAAATGATAACAATGAATGGGTAGGTGGTCAACCGAGTCTTTGTGAGCTTGCAAAGGACTATTTTGGAAACCTGTTTCTAGAACAGCAGAGCATTTATTCTCCGGTTATTGAGGCAGTGTCTCCTATTGTCTCGGTGGAAGATAATCAAGGGTTGGAACTTCCCTTCACCGGAGAGGAATTCAGAGCAGCTATTTTCCAGATGCACCCAGATAAATCTCTGGGGCCGGATGGTTTAAATCCTGCTTTTTACCAGTATTTTTGGGATATTTGTGGGAAGGATATTTTCACGGCTTGTTGCTACTGGTTGGAGACTGGTAACTTTCCATCAACTCTTAATGATACAAATATTGTTTTAATTCCTAAAGTTGATAGCCTTTCTTCTATGAGAGACTTGAGACCTAAATCCTTGTGTAATGTTCTATATAAAATAGTGGCAAAAGTCTTAGCTAACAGGTTGAAAAAATTATTGCCAAAGTGTATCTCAGAAGAGCAGTCTGCTTTTATAGAAGGAAGATCTATCCTGGATAATGTGCTCATAGCTTTTGAAATTATCCACCATCTGAAATTCAAAACAAAGGGAGTTAGAGGTGAAGTGGCTTTGAAAATAGATATCAGCAAAGCTTATGATAGAGTGGACTGGGTTTTTCTCCGTGCTATGATGGAGAAGATGGGTTTCTGTGATAGATGGGTCAGATGGATTATGCTGTGTGTTTCCTCTGTTAGCTAGTCGATTTTGGTTAATGATGATTCTGTTGGACCAATTGTTCCAGGCAGAGGCTTAAGGCAAGGTGACCCCCTCTCCCCTTATCTCTTTCTTATCTGTGCTCAGGGCCTTACTTGCCTAATCAAAAGAGCTGAGGGGAGGGGTGACATTCATGGTATTCAAATTTGTCGGGGTGCTCCTTCTGTTAGTCACCTTCTTTTTGCAGATGATAGCTTTCTGTTCTTTAGAGCTAGTGAGCGTGAATGTAATGTGATGAAGTCAATTCTTGCTACTTTTGAAGCAGCATCTGGTCAAGCAGTTAATTTCAATAAATCTGAGATTTTTTATAGTAAGAATGTGGATGATGGTACTCGATTGGCTTTATCTAATATCTTGGGAGTCCAGACCTGTCTTGGGTCAGGAAAATATTTAGGGCTTCCCTCATTAATTGGTAGAAAAAAGAAAGCTACATTTAATTATCTGAAGGATAGGGTGTGGAAGAAAATTAATTCTTAGAGTGGCAGACATCTTTCCAAGGCTAGTAGGGAGGTTCTGGTGAAGTCTGTGCTCCAAGCGATTCCAGCTTATTGCATGAGTGTCTTCTTACTACCTCCTTCGTTGGCATAAGAGATTGAAAGGATGATGAACTCTTTTTGGTGGGGATCCAAGAAGGGTGATACGCGTGGTATTAATTGGTTGAAATGGGACAAGCTATCTATGAGGAAGGAATTTGGTGGCCTCGGCTTCAGAAATCTGGGAGCTTTTAATTTGGCAATGCTAGGAAGCAAGGTTGGAAATTTGTTTCTAACCCAGAAGCTATGGTCTCAAGGATTTTCAAAGCTAAATACTATCCTAGAGGTCAGTTCTTGAATTTGATTCTTGGTCATAATCCAAGTTTTATTTGGCGTAGCATCTGGAATTCCCGGGTCTTGTTGAATGAGGGCTCTAGATGGAGAATTGGCAATGGACACAATATTCCAATCCTAAATGACCCTTGGATTGCAAATGGTCAAAGGTTGAATCACCATTTTAACTTAACCCAAATGGCTCATAATTGGGTGGTCAGTGATTTTATTATGCCTGGTACTAGAAGATGGAATGAAGATTTTGTGCGTCAGTTTTTTACTCCTTGTGATGCTGCTACTATACTAGCCATGCCCTTAGTTGATGAAGTAGGGGAGGACATGCGCATATGGAAATATAGTAAGGACGGCTTTTATACAGTTCGTTCATCTTATAGATTGTGTATCGAATCCTTATTGAACGCGGCTCATCTGAAACAAGATGGAGATTGGCGAAGTATTTGGAACTTGGAAGTGCCCCCCAAAGTGAAGTCCTTCATTTGGTGCGCATGCAGGGATGTTCTTTCCACTAGAATAAACCTGCAGAGGCGTGGAGTGGCTTGTACAAGCTCGTGTGTGAGATGCGAAACTGGTCTTGAATCTCAGTGTCATGCATTACTGCAGTGTGACAAGAGTAGAGATATTTTGATTCAAGCTGGGTATTGGCACATCATTGATCCTTTTCTTAACCAGGTGAACTCTTTCTGAGTTATATTTCTTGGTCAGTGGTATTATTGACTCAAATAAAAGGGCGGATTTTGTGATGATATTGTGGTGCATATGAAAGGCCAGGAACCAAAAATTGTGGAACAATGAGGATATGACTGAAACTCAAGTCATCAGCTGTTCAAAAGAGATGTTGTCCAGTTGGATTTTAGCTAGGAAAAGGAAACCCCCTTGGGTGGCTGTTGGTCCTGGCATTACCCGAGCTAGATGGTCACCTCCTCCTTTTGGGTCTTTGAAATGCAATATTGACGCAGCTTTCTTTGAGGCCATAAATTTATTCAGGTTTGGCATGTGCATCCGTGATCATGAGGACAAGTTTGTTCAAGCTAAAACAATGTGGGTAGAATCAAAGTTGGAAGTGAAGGTGGGGGAAGCAATGGGTCTCTTGTTTGCCATTAAATGGTGCATTGAGCTGGGTTTCACCAACGTCCGCTTTGAAGTTGATAGTAAAGGGGTGGTGGATGAGTTATCTTCATCAAAGAAAAATATTACTGAGTTTGATATCATTGTCAATTATTGCAAGAGTCTTACTTCTTACTTTACAAACTTTTCAACAAAGTTTATTAGGAGGCAAACAAACAAAGTGGCTCACTCTTTGATTAGGGCGTCTTTGTTGCATGCTAGCTCCTATTATTTTTATATTACTCCTAATTATATTACTGACACTATTATGAATGAATTGCCATAATTTGGTTTTTATAAAAAAAAAAAACATCACTCGGTGCAAAGTTGGATAAGATTCGTACGACATTGCAATGGAAAACTGGATTAGGTATTGTGACGCCACCGGAGCATACGTCATCATCACAAAATAAAAAGGAAAGAATCTTTGTTATTGTCTGGGGTCTTCATACCTTTACTTTATGAGTGCGTTTGCTTTAATTAAAAGAATATTTAATAATTATTTATAATCACATTTTTTTGACAAGATATTTATAATCAATTATTATTACTATTATATTTTATTATAATGAATTTAATTTTGTATTTAAATATATTTATATAAAAAAAATAGATAACATACTTTTGTTTTTTGTTTTAACCCGGGTATCCTCTGATCGGGAGTCAGAGACTAATCCCTCAAGGTATTGAGATCCATTAAAGGAATTGATATCTCCTAACAGATACTATTTCATACGCATGAGGCAGGAATCAAACCTCTGACCACATGCTTAAGGGACCCATTTATCTACCAACTACGTCACATCATATTGGTATAACATACTTTTGTTTAATTTGTATAAAAAAATTTTATATAATAAATATAGAATAAGGTAAAAAATTATTTATTTATATCAATATTTAATTATATCTATTGGTAATTATGAAGGGATGAAATAATAAAAATGTAATTAATTTCAAAATAATTGAACAGCTATTTTCATATCGATATAAGAATGAAATTTTCAGCTTATCTAATTTTTTTTATAATTTAATCTGGTCTGTAAAACTTGTCACCTACCTATTTCTTGTCAAAAAAAACTTGTCACCTATTGAAAGCAATTTTTTTCTTCTTCTAAAAAAGGTGATTATTCTTCAAATAATCATTTCCATGCACCCTCTCTAAGAGTTTGGGTTAACACTAAAATAATATTGCAAAGATCAATTATAAGTAATTGATTATTAAAAATTAAGTATAATGAAATTTTTTATATATTTTGAGATGATAAATGAAAAGCGCTTTAAAATAGTATATTTTGTTTGAATTTATATAAAAAATAACTTTTTTTTATAGTAAAGTCAAGATAAATATATCAAATTCTAATTATAATTAAAAATCTCATCAATAGCTTTTAAAAAATTTAGGTAATAATGAATTTTGATCCCTTTTTTGTGATTTTTTAAGAGAAAATTACTTTTTTTTAAAAAATAAAACTGTATTTTAAAAAGGTTAAAGTAATCTTTTGGTCCTTATACGTGATACTGATTTTCAATTTGGTCCTTATACGTAAAAAGTTATCAATTTGGTCCCTATACGTGACACTGGTTTTCAATTTGGTCATCACCGTTAATTGGTCCATGTATAAGAGGACCAAATTGTAAATTATTGTCACATGTAGGGACCAATTCAAAAAAAAATTTTGAAATCGGTCCCTACATGTGACAATTATTTTCAATTTGGTCCCTATATGTGATAATAATTTGTAATTTGTTCCCTCTTATATAGGGACCAATTAGCGGCGAGGATCAAATTGAAAACCAGTGTCACGTATAGGGACCAAATTGATAACTTTTAACGTATATGGACCAAGTTAAAAATCAGTGTCACGTATATGGACCAAAAGATTACTTTAACCTTTTAAAAATTATAATAAAGATTAAAGAATAATGTATTGTCGATGCAAAAGATTTTACACTGACATCTACTAACATTTTGACACGTGTGTTTTTGTTTTATTTTTGGTAAAAGAATCTTGGGTGAGAGGATGGTGCCCCGGTCCAAGACAGGAAAAACATTCGGGCTCTATGAGCATTTACAAAGAGATTTACTTTTACCTCAAGTTAAAAATCAGTGTCACGTATATGGACCAAAAGATTACTTTAACCTTTTAAAAATTATAATAAAGATTAAAGAATAATGTATTGTCGATGCAAAAGATTTTACACTGACATCTACTAACATTTTGACACGTGTGTTTTTGTTTTATTTTTGGTAAAAGAATCTTGGGTGAGAGGATGGTGCCCCGGTCCAAGACAGGAAAAACATTCGGGCTCTATGAGCATTTACAAAGAGATTTACTTTTACCTCACCGCAAGGAGACTAATGAGGGCTCGAACCAACATCCTGTCAGATACGAAACACTGTCATGCTCCACTAGACCAACTCCTTAGGATTACATGTGTGTTTTTATTTTAATAACTACGAGAGAAAAACAATAATGATGATGATTTGTCAATATATTATTAGATGTCAGTGAAAAATCTTTTATACGACAGTGGACAATAATTAAACTAATATGATAATTAGATAAGTTTGTTTTGAAAAGTAAAATAAAAAGGAAACTGTTTAAAACAGTTGTTTCAGTGCTTCTCTTAAAATCTAAACATAATAGCTTCTAAAAAAGTGTTTTTTTTAAGCACAAATAAATGGAACATTTACCTATTTTATCCAAACATCTCATAATACATTTTAAAAAAATTACATAAGAAAAAAACTTTTGATAAGAAAATATAATATTTCCTAAATATGCATTAAGTAAAGCATAATGAAGACCACGGTCTAATTATTATTTAAAAAACTATTTTTGTCATATATATATATAATTTTTTTTTGATAAATGAGGAATAGAAACAAAACTAAGAAATCAAACAAGGAATGCTAGAACCAAATGCATCCTCTCTCAAAATTAACGCCAATGAAAGTATTGATTTGTTCACTTTTTTTATTACTCTATTTTGATATTTATATATACTATAAATGATGATAAGTTGCATAGTAATTAAGTATTTTGCGTTGTAACAAAAAAAAAGTATTTTGCGTTGATTTTGTGAAAAAAAAAGTAATTTGCGTTGATAATTTTTCATCTTTTAAAAGCTAAGCTACTAAAACATTTCAATGAACATAGAAAAGGTTACTTATTTGTTGGTTAAACTTACATGATAAATCATCACCCAAATGTAAATGTTAGAGGAATTTTGATTTTGAAAGAATTGATGATAAATTATTTTGAATATATTTGTTGATTCGTTGTTTTAGATTTTGATGGAATTGATTAGAAAGGAATTGATATTTTTTTTAGAAAGGAATTGATTTTGAAATAACTGATTTTTAAAAAAGTAATCGAAGAGTGCTTGGATGGTATGATATGGATCTCTTCCAGCTTAATCAGAGGTCTCGAGTTCGAATATTAGCCCTGGGAATGCAGCAGCGTTAAAACTCTCGAGGAAGAGCTTTGCCGCCCTTGTGGTCCTACTCGACTCGAGGGATTAGACTCCGCAATTGCGTGCGGATGATACCCTAGGAAACCAAAAAAAAAAAGTGAGTTTCAAAAAATTGATTTGAGTTTGATAATGATATTTTAAAAGTGAGTTTAGAAGAATTTGTTTTGTTTGGATGATAAAGTAAAATCGCTTTCAAAGTGTAAATATAAGAAATATTGTGGGTTTTACACCTAGAATCAATTATTTTCATTGGAAAAGTTAGAAATTCTTGTTTCTCTTAAAATCATTTTTACTCAACCTAAAATTGATTTTATTGAACACTAAATTTAAAACAAACATCTTCAGAATCTCAAAATCACTTTTACTAGAAGCAAACGTGATTTTAGACCCTCAGGAATGTAAACCAAACAAGCACGTATAGCTGATTAATTGTCATGACCTCTTGTTAAGTCACTTAGGGCTCGTTTGGTGGTCAGGATAAGAGAGATATGATAGGATAAACTATCATATCCTGTCTGAAACTATTGTTTGGTGAGCCACCAGGATATATAGGATAAACCAATCCTGTCACATATCCTATCCTGTCTATCTAGTTAAAATTTTGTCCCGAGGGAGAGCTGGGTTAGAACTCAACAGGATAGGATCAGGTGATTTATAGTATAATAAAGTATAAAAATATTTTATATATAAAATAATTAAAGTATAATAAAATATAATATGGTTACCAAAAAATGTATAATAAAACATAAAATAATAAAAATATTAATAATTAATTTTAAAAATTATTTTTATTTTGTCACAAGACTAATTTTGTTACTTCACATTATTTTAAAAAACTGGAAAAAAATTCTAATAATTTAACTATATGTAATGTAAAAACTAAAAATGAATATTTAAAATTATAACAAAATTAATTTAAGCTAAACAATATTTTAAAATTTTAAAATATTATATGTAATTTTATCATAAGGAAAATTTTGTCTTTTTATATAATCTTAAAAAATAAAAATTATAAAAAACTAAAATCTAATAAAATATGAAAACATTCAGAACAAAAACGAAAATTTTAAAATTCGTATTCAAATTACAATGTTATCCAGTTGGTTATCTGGTAGACACCAAACGTCGGATTGGATAATAGCTTATTCTGCTCATATCATATCATACTCCCATCATGCTCTCTTATCCTATCCGCCCCATCCTATCCTAACTGTCACGACCATCCCGGACGGGAGCCGCGAAAAAGATGGATATAAAGACAGAGGAGTCGCCACCAATATTTTTAAATTGGAAAAAAATTGGAAAACCAATTATGTAAGGTAAACTGGTCTTTTTTTTAAAAAGGAGAAATGATTTGAGTTCGGGAGTCGATTACGAGTAGGGAAGGTATTAGCACCCCACATCGCCCGTTTAAAAAACGGTACCTCAAGTTAATTGTGCAAAAACATTTTAATAACCTTTTAAATATTTATTCTACCCAAAAAATATTTACAAGAAGTGTTATTTTAATTTTAAATATTTTAGATTTTTATTAGTTTTTATATTTTTAAATTTATTGTTTATAAAAATTAAATGAGGTTGAACATGGCACATGAGTCCACAGAGCAACCTCAAATCTAAGGGACTGAGCATGACACCGTGTCCATAGAACATCCCTAAAAAAGGAAAAGTTTAACTTTTTGATTAATTATTTTAACATAAAAATGGGATGCAAAAAAAGGAAAATTAATTAAATGAGGTTGAACGTGGCACATGAGTCCACGGGGTAACCTCAAATCTAAGGGACTGAACATGACACCGTGTCCATAGAGCATCCCTAAAAATAGAAAAGTTTAATTTTTTTGATTAATTATTTTAACATAAAAAGGAGATACAAAAAGGGGGAAATTTAGTTTTGGCCCGACAAGATGATTTATCTTGCTCCTACGTGTTCCCGGGTGCGATGGGAAACTCAAAGCCACGTAGTTCTTTTAAAAAAGATTTGATTGGTTGATTAATGTTATTTCTTTTTGAAAAATGGATTTGATTTTGGAAAGATTTTATAAAAAAGGGATTTTACTTTTGAAATAAATTCAGTCATGCACATAGTCCAAGATAGCAGCGCTATATGATAACCCTTACAATTCGTACGCCACTTGAAAAGAATAAGTCATACATCAACATTGTAGATTGTTACGTGAATTCAAAAAGATACCTTTTTATAAAAAAGGATTTTTTATTTTTTAGTTTTCCAAATGATTTTTAATTAAACAAAATAACTGATATTTTTTATAAAGAATTTTTTTTAGGAATTGTTCATGTTCTTGTTGCTTTAGCCCAAATGATTAGAATCTAAAAAACAAAATAAAAATAAAAATTAAAACACACATAACCCAACAACCCAAAACCAGATCCAACCCAAACTAACAACCCACATAATTATAATAGTAAACTGAAATAAAAAAGAAGGGAATGGAGGCAGAAACAGATCTGAAGCTCTTAAGCTTCTGTCCATTACCAACGCAGGGAGACAAAAGAAGAGCTATGGTGGTAGTCCGTGGAGCAGCGGCGGTCCGGGCTGGGTGCGTCTGAACTGCGCCGGCGGAGCGAAGTTGGACGGCGCGGTGGTAGACGCGGTGGTCATGCGGAGGAACGCGGTCGTCTCTCTTGTGCTGGCGAGCGGCGCGCGGTCTCTGTCCGTCTCTTCCCTCTTCTTGTTGCAGATGGGTTGATGGTGAAGGAGGAAGAAGGGTTGAAGGAGGAAGGAGGGTTGAAGCGGTAACGGCGGATCTGGGTTGTCTGGTTGAGGGAGGACCAGCGTCGGTCCGAGGCGAAGATGAAGGCTGGCGTGGAGGACGGCGAGGCAGGGGACACAACGGCGGTGACGCAGCTGTTCGGGTGGACGAAGGCCGGTAACGCGGCTGTTCGCGTGGCGGTGGACAGCGTCTGAAGCGGCGCGGCTGTCCGCACGGCGAACGCGCGAGGGACAGGAGCGGCGAGGCAGGGGAGGCGGCGGCGGTGACGTGAGGAGCAGGAATGGACAGATCCGGCTGCGAAGTGATTCAGCAAAGGGACGTATGGAGGAAATGGAACCCGGACCTGGTTTGTCCCTTATGTTTCCATTTTTTGTGTTTTTTTGATTTAAGATGATGGTGAGGGGTTGTGGTAGGTGGCTTTTGTTTTGATTTGTTTTGTTGGTGATGAATTTCTGTTGTTACTGAAAGTGGTGTTGTGGTGTTGTTGGGAGGAAGATGAAGATGATGGGTATGGGTGGCTTGGGGATTAGAATGAGGTTAGGGATCAAGTGTTGGTTTGACTGAAAGTTAGAAGGGATTATGAAGGTTTGAAGGAGATGATGGAGTGTGTCTGAGAGAGATTTTTTCCTTTTTTTTCCCCTCCCCTGCTTCTTTTACTGTGCGTCTTATATTGGCATCAAAGGGGAGAGGATGACAAACATCTCTATTGGCCAGCTGTGGAGGAAAGGGACCACTGATGGGGTGTTGTGGAGTGTTGCAGAGATTGAACCATGCTCTAGTCCCCTTCAATTCCCATTTCTGTGCCTCTTTTCTCTAATCTAGGCATAACCCTTTTCCCCAAGCTCTGTATAACAACCAAAAATGGAGTCTGAACTTGTGTTGCTTTATGGGAAAGGGTTTTGATGGTTGGGTTATTTCTTTAAGGCAAATCTGAATGTTGTTTGCTTGTTGTATCGAAATTTTTTTGCTTGGGAGCATGTTGGTTAAAGAGAAAAACTAAAGGGGAATGACCAAAAATGAAGAAAAACCATGTTAGAATAGGATGCCAGATACCGTATGTTGGAGAAAGGCAGATTCTGTTTTTTTATTTTTTATTTTTATTTTTTTATCATTTTATTTTATTATTTATTTATTTTATTTATCATTATTATTTTTTCAAAACTTTAATTAAAAAGACATCCGGATAAAATTAGGTGTTCAGACTAACCACGAAAGGAATCCTTAATGGATAAACTTTTCCTTGCTGTTACAAACAATTTCAAATTTGATCAAGGTTGTATAGCGTGTTTGGATCCTCTTCGCCACATCGCCACAACGTGGACTTGCGTCGAGTCTGAAGCTACATATTGTAGCTTCTCATACCTTGACGTGATTCTATAATTTTTTAACCCACTTCCAAACATGCCTAGAGGTTGATTTTGTGTGGGCACCACATGGTTCTGTGGCTGAAGCTAGGAAGAATTTGTTGTGCAAGTACCATAACTCAAATTTTTATTTTATTTTTTTATAGATAAATAATAATATGTTAGTTGATATGTTATATTATCTTCTTGACACTTGTATCGTGAGCTCAAACCACCCCACCCCTACTCACCAAAACTCAACTTGTATCATGTATTTATATTTTTCTTTATTCAAACAGGATAAAGCAGTGAGAACCCACTATGGCTGCTTTCCAACCTGATAGCAAAGTATCAGAATTACCAGTTGACTGTGAAAAAGGAGAAAGAAAAAGAAAGTGTGAAAAGGGAAACAAGTCCCATCTCTTCTTTCGGGAAAGAAAGCAGAAAAGTAGTATATGGGCCGTGCAAAGGCACTAGCGACTCATTTGCTAAAAATGCTTGGAAAATGATATTTAGATTATGTTACTTGAAAAATCAATTATATTATTTATTATAATTTTTTTTTAAATGATATGATATAAATTAAGTGGATGAGATATAAAATGAGATGACATCCTAGGGCAGGTGATCTTCATCGCTTGGTCCCATGCTAAAATCAAATACAAGAATGGTTAATTTAATTTAATTTAATCGGTGAAGTTATTGATTATGATTGTAACATACTTGGAGAGCACGACCATAACATGGACCCTACAATCATGATCAATGAAGAGAGGTCGCCAAACAAACAGCTTGCAACAAAACCGTTCTTCATTGTTTTATGTTCCAATCTAATTGTCATTGATTACTTGCCGAGATAATTGAGTGGAAACTACCCTTTAAATAAGATGGAAAATTTCATTTCTTTTGATCCATTTGTTTAGATATTCATGGCTTCATGTGTCTGTTATTGACTTCAACCCCACTTGGGCAGCAACCTGGACATTAATGTGACTCCAATCTGAATGAAATTCCCCCCTCAATCTGTTTGGTGGTGGAACCATAGGCATGCTAGGTTAGTTTTAGGTAAAAAAATCACTTATTTTTTTAAAGGTTAAACTATATTCCCACTTCTTATAAGTGGCATTCGTTTTTAACTCGATCTATATATATAAAGAAAAAAAATCAACTTAATCCTTATATGTATAATCATTTTCAATTTGGTCATTCATCGTTTATTGTTATTATAACATTGTTTATTGAAGTTAGTAAATGGATTAAATTGAAAATGATCGACCAATGAGGTGTTGGTATAGTGAAAGCAACTAACCCCCACAAGGAAGAGAACATAGGAAACTCGGGTTCGAATCCTTGTGAAGTCACCCCCATTGGGAAACTGAAAATCAAGGGATAAAACCATGCTCAATCAGCCGAACCAGAGATTAGTCTCATAGTGGGCTCGAAGGGCCTAAGCCGTTGGATACTCTCGACTCAAAGGGCTAATCAAAGTGAGTTTCGAACCAAAAAATTGAAAATGATCGTCACGTATAAAGAGCAAATTGAAAATGATAATCACGTTTGGACCAAAAAATTATATTTTTAGTCCTTATATGTCACAAATTTCAATTTGATTATATATTTTAACTCACGCAAACGATGTTATAACAATAAACGATAATAACCAAACTAAAAATAACTGTACGTATAAGGATTGATTTACTAATTAATTTTTAGATACAGGACCAGGTTAAAAACAAGTGTTATGAATAAGAATCGAAAGTATATTTTATCCTTTTTTAAAAGCTCTGTATTAAACTTTTGATTAAAATTTAAAAGTTATTTTAAATACAAAACAAGTTAACCCGAACGTACACTTAACGTTACTGGTGTGGTTATGGTACATCACCCATTATATCACTCATATGACAAATTTTGGGCCAATCAAATTGTCATATAAGTTGGTCAAAATTTCAAACTTTCTAGTTGTATTACACTGTAGTCAAACTATATGAATACATTATATTGTAGTATAGTATATGTACTGTTTGTATTCGCAAATTTAACCCATATTAAAATAATGTTTTTTGATTAAAAAAACTGATTATATTACAAAATATTATTGACAACGAACATTATTTTAATTCATATTAAAATATTATTTTTTAATATAATCAGTTTTTTTAATCAAAAAACATTATTTTAATATGGGTTAAATTTGCAAATACAAAGAGTACATGTACTATACTACAATATATTGTATTCATATATTTGACTACAGTAAAAGTACAACTAGAAAGTTTGAAATTTTGACCAAACCCATGTGGCAATTTGATTGGTCCAAAATTTTCCATATATGAGTGGTTTAATGGGTGGTGCAAAATATGGGTGGTGCATCTTAGCCCAACCCAACGTTACAGTATTCCAGAGGTATAGAACACGGGGTAATGCAACTTGAGGACTGTAGTTATCATCAATTAGTGGTGCTGAAGTGAAGTGCTAGCTTCCAAGAGCTAGCGGGCAGTTTGGCAAAGTCTTTTTCGTGTGGACTATTCTGTTCTTTTCCTTGATTGGTGGGGGTTTCTAAAAAAAAATTCTGAAAACATATGAATTATGCAAAGGAATATGCATGGATAAATTGTAACATTTTGATAGTCCAATGCGGGTCTATATAAACACACAGAGTATCACCCATTTTTCTGCAATGTTATCAATAGCCTGATAATGGACACTAGATTCTCTACTCTTCTTTTGCTTCTAGTTACAGCTACTAAACTTATGCTGATATGCCACTCAACTTCCCCAGATGACTTGAAGGCAAATATACTTCATCATCTCTCTTTATCAGCCACATAACTTTCATTTTCTATAATGGGGCTTCCTCCCTACTGTTTTACTTGGATTTCAAATCCACATGGTTCATGTTTTTTAAGGCTTAATTTAAGAGTATTTTTCTTGTTTCTTATACCTTATGTTCTGAATGCAGACTTACATTGTCTACACTGGCAACAGCATGACAGATGAAGCTTCTTTATTGTCCCTTTACACAAACATGCTACAAGAAGTTTCAGACAGGTTTATTCCATAAAAAATTTAAGGCACTAAATTTTTGAATAAGTTGGTTGCATTTTCCTTAGGTAGTAATCAATCAGTTGACAGTAGGATACTTCCATATTAAATTCACTTTATGATAAGTCAAAAAAGGATTCCAATGTTATGTGTCTCTAGAGTTGCAGTTGGAAATTTAGTGTAACTAGAGATTGAATTAAAATTGTATCAATGACTTCTTTGTGTTACCTATTTTTCTTGATTTGTATTCACAATTTAGCAATGCTGCGCCCAAGTCTGTACTGCACCATTACAAACGTAGTTTCAATGGCTTTGTTGCGAAGCTGACAGAAGAAGAAGCTGATAGAATGGCTGGTGAGTGCAGGAACTATTATATCCTCTTCAAAACTTAACTGCACTTTCTGCTTGGATTTTAACCAATAAAAATCATAATGCAGGACTTGATGGAGTAGTTTCTATCTTTCCGAATGAAAAGAAACAACTCCATACAACAAGGTCTTGGGATTTTATTGGCTTCCCACAACAAGTGCAAAGAAAAACTACCGAAAGCAATGTCATCATTGGAGTAATTGACTCTGGAATCTGGCCAGAATCCGACAGTTTCAGTGACACGGGATTTGGTCCACCGCCTAGTAAATGGAAGGGAACATGCCAAACATTTAATTTCACTTGCAATAAGTATGTACTAAAAAACACGTGTAGAATATTCAAGCTGCTAAGAAAGATGCACAAAAAAGTAGACTAATAACAGATGTTGCTATGTTCTTGCAGTAAAATCATTGGTGCCAGGTATTATAGAGCTGCAGGTGATGAATCATTGAGCGAAGGAGATCTTAAATCTCCAAGAGATTCAGAGGGCCATGGGACTCATACAGCATCAACAGCAGCTGGGAACCCTGTTAGCATGGCAAGCATGTTAGGCCTTGGACAAGGAACAACAAGAGGTGGTGCTACATCAGCACGCATTGCTGTCTATAAAGTGTGTTGGTCTGATGGATGTGATGATGCAGACATTCTTGCTGCATTTGATGATGCAATCGCAGATGGGGTTGACATATTGTCAGTTTCACTAGGAGGATCCAGTGATCAGAATTATTTTAGAGATGTGTCATCTATTGGATCATTTCATGCTATGAGAAATGGAATACTGGCAGTATTTTCTGCCGGGAACTCAGGTCCAAGACCTGCATCTGTGGCGAATTTGTCACCTTGGTCAATTTCTGTGGCTGCCAGCTCCATAGATAGGAAGTTTGTTACCAGGGTTGAATTAGGTGACAACAGAACTTATGAGGTAAAGTACATTCTCTATCCTCATTTAAGGTCAGGTAATGGCCTCATTTCTGAAATACAAACAAAACTAAACTAATTCGGTTTGTAATTTGATGAACTATATGAATGTTTATTTAAAAGTTCTCTTTTATGTAAAATCATAACATTTGCCAATCTTTTTGTTCCATGATTAGGGAGTCTCAATAAATACATTCGACCTTAAGGGGGAATTATATCCTGTAATCTATGGTGGAGATGCACCAAATACAAAAGTAGGCATAGACGGATCTTCATCCAGGTGACTAACTTAGATCTCCTTAAACGCGTGTATAATGATAAACATAGGCAAATTCATTAAATAATATAGTGGCACATCATTAGATACCAGTGTAAAATAGTTTTCAACTAACCGGGCATCAAATTAAAATCTGATTAAATAGTGGAAACACTCCAAAAATCCATAACTTGTTTATAAAATTATTACCAAATTGCAGGTTTTGCTCAATCAATTCATTGGATCAAAAGTTGGTTAAGGGTAAAATTGTTTTGTGCGAGGGAAGAACCAAAGGGTCAGGCCCCTTTGACGCTGGTGCTGTTGGTTTCCTGACACAAGGTCAAACTTCTAGAGATACTATTCTCTCATTTCCCTTGCCTGGATCTTACCTTGACTTGAAGGATGCTGCCAATGTATATGACTACATAAACTCTACAAGGTATAAACTTAAGGTTTCATTTCATAGAGGCTAATAAGAATTTAGAGAACCACACTTATCTAAGGTGGATTATTGCTTAAAACAACATGCAGGACTCCAACTGCAACCATATTCAAGAGTGATGAGTTAAAAGATACTTTGGCCCCTCTCGTGGCCTCCTTCTCATCAAGGGGTCCAAACATTGTCACTCCTGAAATTCTCAAGGTACCTTTACCACTTACTAAAATTATACATAGCTCCATTGGAAAGTGGTAGACAGACATAATTTTTTTGCCAGATTAATATGGCATGATTCTTGACGTTTAGATGGATAATTGGTCCTTACAACATATATTTTTTCATATTGTAGCCGGATCTAACTGCTCCAGGAGTTAGGATCCTAGCTAGTTGGTCTCCAATTTCACCTGTTTCTGGAATTGATGGTGACAAAAGAATATTACAGTTTAATATTATCTCAGGAACATCAATGTCCTGCCCGCATGTGTCTGGGGCAGCAGGGTACATCAAATCACTTCATCCTACATGGTCTCCTGCTGCTATCCGTTCAGCTCTAATGACAACAGGTAATGGGAATGAGTGGTAACTGGTGAGACAAACCTCAGTTAGTATGTTTATGCAGAAAGGAAACTAAACTTCTTATGTGTGCTCCTTACAGCTAAACAGTTGAGTCCCTTGACTAATGGTGATGCGGAATTCAGTTATGGAGCAGGCCAAATTGATCCTTCCAAGGCTGTGAATCCTGGTTTAGTATATGATGCTGGTGAAGATGACTACTTAAGATTTTTATGTGGACAAGGCTATAGTTCAAGGACTTTACAACTCGTCACTGGAGATAACAGTAGTTGTTCTGAGACTCAGACAACTTATGGAACAGCAAGGGATCTAAACTATCCTTCCTTTGCACTTCAAGTCCCACCTTCCAAACCCAATGTAAGTGGCAGTTTTAACAGGACTGTTACAAATGTTGGATTACCAACGTCCACATATAAAGCCACTGTCACTGCTCCTCAAGGACTGAAAATCCAAGTGAACCCGAGTGTTCTGTCATTCACTTCTCTTGGTCAGAAGCAAACATTTGTGCTCACTGTTGATGGAACAATAGGACAACCTATTGTGTCAGCTTCTTTGGTTTGGGATGATGGTAAATTCCAAGTGAGGAGCCCCATTATTGTGTTCAATGAACCATAATAGCTTGGCTGATGCATCTAATAAGGAGAAGCAAAAGTATAAAGCATTTCTAGGTTTGCAATGGAAAAGGTCTATTAAGAAGTCATTTCTTTGCAGCTATTGCTTTCATGATTATATAAGTCAATAGTCAAAATACTTAAATAAATGTCACGACTTAAGTGATGGAAGTATATGATTTGAGATTACAAGTGTATGGGAAATACTCTGCAGTATCCACAAAGTTTGGAAAGATCACATTATCTTTGTATTCTGATAATTGAGATTAGTCTTATGAGCCATTCTGATAACAGTAGATGTTATACGACCACCTTTTCCACATACTTTAGAGTAAGTGTTGGATGGGTTCAGTTTATTTTTAACATGCAGTGTTTGAGCTTTTGAGGTTCTACTATGCATATGTGGTTTTGACTTTTTATAAGATGTTTCATGTTTTTCTTTGTCATAACCAAGGCCAGACTTATCATGCGGTGACCTAGAGTACCTTAAAATTAAACTTAGTTTATCTGAGCCACCTACAAATTTAGATAGAGTGTCTGTCAGGTATGTGACATCTTGTTTCAGTTTTTCTGTAACTTCACAAGAGACAGTTGGCTCACACTTGAGTTTGTCAGTTAGACTGGCATTCTTTGATTTTAGTTTGTCATTTTCATTTACAAGACTTATTTTCTCCATGCAAACCTTATCAAATTCTTTAGATAGTTTTGAAAATTTCTTTATGAGACTTCTATATTCATAAGACATAATTGATGAGTTGTACAATAATTCATCAAATGTATCTTGAAGAATGGAAGGGTTAGAATCCATTACCTCAGCATCAGTGTATTCACTTTCTCATGATGTACCAGCCATGAGACAGATATTTGCCTCTTTCTCTGCTTCATTTTCTTCATCAGATGAAGACAGATCCAGATCCTCCCAAGTAGCCATCAAGCCTTTCTTTTTTTTTGAAGAACTTCTTTTTGTCTTCCATATCTGGACAGTCAGCTTTGAAATGACCAAGCTTTTTGCACTCGAAGCACAGAGGTGGACCTTTTTCCTTGGAGTCCGATTTCTCCTTGATGAACATTTTGTTGAACTGCTTCCTTCTAAAACCACCTTTCTTTCTCCACATATGCTGAATCTTTCTGGAGATGAAAGATAGTTCATCCTCATCTGATCCTTCATCACTGTCAGAAGGGTCTGCTTCATCAGAGGATTCCTCAGCTTTAAGAACTTTGGAAGAGCTAGCCTTCTTTGCCTTTAGGGCAATGGATTTTCCTTTTCTGGAACTTTCTTCCTCATTGAGCTCAAGCTCATGAACTTTTAAAGATCCAAGAAGTTCCTCCAAAGTGAGAGTATTGATGTTCTTTGTTTCTTGAATAGCAGTGACCTTAGGTCTCCACTATTTATGTAAGCTCCTCAAATTTTTTTTGATATGGTCTCTATTCTCATAGATTTTTCCAAGAGATATAAGACTGTTGGTGATAGTTTGGAATCTTCCAAACATTTGATCTATAGTTTCATGTTCAACCATTTTAAATAACCCATACCGATGAACCAACATGTTTATCTTTGACTTGGGATGTCCCTTCATGAGCTAGGGCAAAAGTATCCCATATTTCCTTAGTAGTGTTACAGCTATGGACTTTATCATGCTCAGATCTGGTGATAGCACACATCAAATAGTGCTTAGATTTCAGATTGAGTTGATGTTGAGTTTTCTGCTCTTAATTCCATTGAGCTCTAGGAATAGCAGCTCCAGCATCACCTCTTGGCTTAGTGTAGCCAGTTTCAATCAGCTCCCAGATGTCCACATTTTGTGCATCAAGAAAAGTCATCATTCTCTTTTTCTAGTAGTCATAATCACTACCATCCAAGATATGAGGTCTGTTGATTGCTTGTCCTTCTGTATCCATGCTTGTTGGATCGTACTCCCTCAGCACTTGTTAGATGCTCAACCCTTTTGAGGCTAAGCTCTGATACCAACTGAAGTTGACATAGGGAAACACAAGAAGGGGGGTTGAATTGCGTTTCTTAACAATTTTTCGAAAAAGACTTTTCTCAAACCTTTTACAAGCAAAACAATAGAAATAACACACAAACAGGAAAACGTTTTTGAAGTGTTAACAAACTCAGATTCAATACCCCATAGTTAGTATAACCAAAAACTGTAAAAGATAAGGATTAGAAGAATCACACGAGCGTTTTATCTTGGTTCACTCTCTTCCAACCAAGAGCTACGTCCAGTCCCTTCTACCTGAAGGTTTTATCCACTATTCTCCAAATAGATTACAAGTATTCAACACCTCTTCAGGCTACAAGTATTATTTCTCTACCAAGCCTCTTAAGACTCTAGCTCTAACAAAGAGATTAATAGACTTGATCTAAGAACTCACTATGTGTGAGGATTTGAAAGTTTAAGATCAACAATGTTTACAAATTCAACAAAGTTTTTGCACTATGATATTAGAGCTTCTTTCTTTGCATGTGTATATCTCTCTATTCTTCTTGAAGTTCTTCGAGTATATATTTCGATGAAGTGTTTCTCTATCTTGATCTTCTTCAACGGTCTTCAAATTGTATCCGTTTAGACATAGCATTAAATGCTTGGATTCGTTGAGACTGATAACTTGATATGCTTCTTGGAGAAGTGCTTTTGTTTATTAGAGGAATGCTCAAAGTAGAGCTGCCACTTCTCTGTTGTACCAAAGGTTGCTTTCTGACTTTCCTTCTTTGTACTTGACTTGATCTTTACAACAATGTAGTTGACAGAGTACAAAGGTTTATGGTTTCGGTGGTACGAAGTTCTTTTATCCAAGAGACAAATAGTTTAACAATAGAAGCAGCAAGGGTAAAGAGACATATATTCTTTGAATTAAATAAGCAATCTTTTGAAATAAATACACTTAACCTTAGGCGAGTTCACGTTTTAAAACTAGTGGATGTGCAGGTCTTTGGACTCGCAAGATTAACATATCAGTGAGACGGGCTCGTCTACTGATAATGCGTCCAGAGATTTTTCGTCTAGTTCCAAGAATTGGACGTGCTATACTTAAGAGCTCGTCTACTGACGTGGCATCTAGTGAGACTACTAGTCTATCAAGTCTTTGGACTTGTTATATTTCGTTGTCTTGTCTACTTGATTTTTCTTTATACTTAGTAACTCGTCTACCTTAGTTAATTTTAATATCTCGTCTATCACAGTTAATTTTACGATCTCGTCTATCATAAAGTTAATAGACTCAGAATTTTACCAAGAGTTGTAGACTCGTCTAGAGGACCGAAATAGAATCTGATAGATTCCATACTTTTTTTAAGTTCCTCTGACTAGAATAAATCAAATAGTCCCCGCACTCTTATAACAAACAAGTTAGATCTTTGACAACACTTTTCCATACAAATTTAACCTTTTTGTTAACATCAAAACTTAAGAGATTATTTAATCCAAAACCACTTTGGTTCTAACATGGGCGTGGTTATGAACATACGATTCATTCGTTTTCTTTTTTTTATTCTGTTAACGCACAATGTTCCTGCCGAGATCCAACTTGCCGGAATCTCGCCGTAGAATGTCAAATCAAGAGTGAACAATATGGGTTGTTTTAGATTATGGCTTGACAGAATATTGTATTCCGGTCCTACGTATCCCAATGGGAATCAAAGCCAGACGTAGTTCTAGGTTCAACCCTTGACCATACGGTGATCTCAATCCCTTAATCTTGTATCTGATGAATACCAGCGAGCAAGGACTCTTCAATAGTCTCTTGATCGAGCTAGTTTCTCTAATACACTTAAGGGAGAGTCACCGGGGTCAGTGAAAAGTGAGTCACTCTCTTGGATTCTCCTCTTTTTATAATAGGATCCTCCAATCTTTAAGAGATCTGAACTTATCTCCTTTTATCTCTTAAATCTTCTTTGAGATGTGATTTCCTTAATTTAAGGGATATTATCTCTTTTAACCGGATAAGGTTATTTGAGATAATATTAGGATTATTTAAGGATAATATTAATATCTTATCCCTTAATTTAAGGGATATTATCTCTTATAATCGGATAATGTTGTTTGAGATAATATCAGGATTAATAAAGATAATATCGATATTTTATCCTTTCCGCCTTGGTTGTATCGGGTATCCAAGCTCGGTGGTCGGGTTTTACTCCTCGACCAGTACACAAGTCCCCCATGTTTCGAGCTCAACGGAGCGTAGAAGTTTTCATGACATGAGCCGAGCTTGGCTTTAAAATTATCCGATTTCAGGATTTACTGAGTAAGACTTCTCCCCTTTTTGCCACAGTTCGATGGCCAATCTTCATACATCGGCTAACATTCGGGTTTAGCGGCTTTGGAAAGTGGGCCTAACAATCCTTTCTCTTGATTTCCTGGTGGCCGAGCTTGATACCTCGGCCTTACGAGGTTAGAAACTTGGTTTCTTTAGCCTTTCAAGTTGGCAAGGTAAGTGACCGAGCTTCACACTTCGGTCTATATAAATCTTTTACTTCGGTGAACACCTCGGGCGACCGAGTTTCACGTTTCAAGTTGCCGAGCTTTACATATCGGCCAATTCTTAAGTTCAGCGGGCTCGGTGGGCGAGTCTAGTAATCATTTCCCTTTGATTGTTTGGGTTTGGTGATCTAGCTTTATTTCTCGTCCAATATTTTAGTTTGGTAGGCTCGATGGCCGAGTTTAACATCTCGACCAGTATATAAGCTCCCCAAGCTTTGAGCTCAAAAGAGCGCAAAAGATTTATGAAAGAAGTAAAGCTTGTCCTTAGTGTCGATAAAGTACAGGATTTGCATAGATCCTCTTACTTCGACTAATAAAGTTCGGTGACCGAGTTTCGCATCTCGGGCAGTACTCGAGTTTAGTGGTTGAGGTTCACATCTCGACCAATCACATGCTCCAACAATTGCAACTTGGGGTATATGTTCTATAAACTTTGCTGTAGTTTATCGCAGTTCTACATATTTGTGATGATTTAGGGTTTAGGAATTCAATCAAGTACTACAATGTCGATCTATGCAGTCCAAATTTGTCTTTAGGTGAAAATATATTGAAGCTATAGCAACAACCAGTAATATTCCAAGCCAAACAACGATAAATTGGTGGGACACACCTCAATTTTTTTCTCTCCCCAAATGAGAAGAAAATGGAAGAGAGAGAGCGTTCATGTAAAATGACTTTTGTACCATTTTTTTTGGATTTTCATTAAATTATTTAATAAATTTAAATAAATTATTAATCATTAATTTAATTTAATTTAATTTAATTTCAATTAATAAAATAATTATATTAAACTAATAATTTTATTAGTTAAAACAACTTAAATCAATTAAATTAATTTAAATTATTTGATTATTTAAATTAACTTAATTAATAAAATTAAAATATTTGTATATTGATTTTTTAGTTAAGGGTATTTTTGTCTTAAAAACAAATATATTTCTCACTTTCTATCCAACCAAACAAAGGGGAGAGAGAAAACACATTATTTCTCTCATATTTCTCTTATACCAAACAACACATCAAATCTACTCCAGTTCTCACCATTTTCTCTCTTCTCATATTCTTTCTCACATCTTTCTCTCTTCTCATTTTTCTCTCACAACCAAGCAAAGCATTACTGCAGCACTTTTCAATGCATTGAATACATCATTTCTCATACAAACTTTCTTATTTTGATTCCTTAACCATTACCTGAAATTTCACCAGATGAAGAAGATAGTCCTATGATTATTTTGGATATGATCAAAATAGACCACACAGAAACTCGTGGTAGGTGACTCTGTCTCGAGCAGTTGTTTCAAAGAGTAATTTATTAGTAAAAACTTAGATACAATTCGTAGATATATTAAGTATTGTTTTTCAATAAAATTATGATATGTATAACAATTCATCAATAAAAATATAATATATGTATGCTTGTTATGCGTCATAATCTTATTGGAAAGCATCACCTAAAGTAGTTATAAAATTTACGTAAGTTTTGTCGTTTCTTAATCACTTAGGGTGCGTTTGATTTGCAAAAAATCAGGGAACTGGACATCACAAAAATTTTTGTCCCCTGTTTGATCTGAAAAGTGGTCAAGGGACAGGACAAAAAAAGGGGTGAGGGACAGGACAAAAACCCAAAATTTTGTCCCCCACCAAATCATGGGACAAAAAGTTGTCCCATGGACAAGCTAACAAAAGACAAAATTATCCTTACATCTCTCTCCTCTCTCTTCTATCTCTCTCCTCTCTCCCTCCCTCCTCTCTCTCTCCTGTGCTGTACTGCCTGTCCTGTGCTGTCCTGATACTTTTTACAAATCAAACGCAACCTTAGAGGGAGCATAATTTGTATTGGATATTGATAAGATCAGTGCTACCAAATTGCAATGGAAAGTAGATTGGGTATTGTGACGTCATTGGAGCATAAGTCATCACAAAATAAAAAGAGAAATGATATTTTGACACTTAATTTTCAGACCAACTTTTAACACCGTCAATCATTATGAGTTTAGGAAAGAAAATGATGAAAGATTAAAGAGAAATAATAAATAAATATATGATAAAAATATTAAAATAGATGTTGATGTTTAATTTTGATGTACAAATAACACTACTCAAATAAAAAAGGAAAGAATCTTTGTTAGTGTAGGGTCTTCATACCTTTACTTTATATGACTGTGTTTGCTTTAATTAAAAAAAATATTTTAATAAATATTTATAATCAATTATTATTATTATTATTATTATTATTTATTATAATGAATTTATTTTATATTTAATATATTTATTAAAAAGTGATTTTACGATAATATATTTGGTTTAAATTGTATAATTTTTTATATAATAAATATTGAATAAGGTACAAATTTATTTTATGAGTTTAATTGGTATGTACTGTCAGTGTAAAGTTTTTTAGACTGTCAACCAATCACAAATCATGGTATGAATGACTTTTGAAAAGATTTGGATAAAAATCAAAGATTTTCAATGATGTGGCGATCTGTTATTGGTTGACAGTGTAAAAAACATATACACACGGTATATACCAATTAAACTCTTTATTTATTAACACTAATAATTAATAATATCTATTTGAAGTTATGAAGGGTTGAAATAAGAAAATGTAATTAATTTCAAAATAATTGAACAACTATTTTTATATAATATTGAAATTTTCAGTTTATCGAATTTTTTTAATATAACTCTGGTCTGTAAAACTTGTCACCTATTGAAAGCAATTTATTTTCTCTAAAAAAGTGATTATTCTTCAAATAATCATTTCCAAGCACCCTCTCTAACTGAGTCAGGGTTAACACTAAAAAAATATTTCAAAGATCAATTATGTCAATGATTATAAAAAAAATTAATTATATATTTAGAGATGATAACTGAAAAGCGCTTTAAAATAATATTTTTTTGAATTATATAAAAAATAACTTTTTCTATAGTAAAGTCAAGACAAATATATCAAGGTCTAATTATAATCAAAGTGCTCATCAATAGTTTTTAAAAAAACTTTAGGTCCTGTAAAAAAAAACTTTAGGTAATAATCAATTTTAGTCCCTTTTTGTGATTTTTTAAGAGAAAAGTACATTTTTTAAATAAAACAATGTTTAAAAAATTATAATAATTAGATAAGCATGTTTTGAAAAAAAAAAGAAACTTTTTAAAACAGCTGTTTTTGTGCTTCTCTTAAAATCTAAACATAATAGCTTCTAAAAAAGTGCATTTTTTAAGGACAAATAAATGGAACATTTACCTATTTTATCCAAATTAACATCTCATAATACATTCAGAAAATGTTTACATAAGAAAAAACCTTTTGATAAGAAAATACAATCTTTCCTGAATATGCATCAATTAAGTAAAGCATAATATTAAGTGTCCAAGTCTCACATTGGTTGAATATATGAGCCAAGAACCATTTATAATAATTTGGGTATCCCTCCTTCTATGAGCTAACTTTTAGAGTGGAGTTAGACCCATTTATAATAACTTGAGCATCCCACCTTCTCTAAACTAACTTTCAGAGTGAAGTTAGGCCCAATTAGACCACGGTCTAATTATTATTTAAAAACAATTTTAATGATATATTATACATAATTTTTAAATCCCGTACTATAATTTGATTCATTTAATTTATTACTTTATAGATTATATCTCATAAAAGTATTGATTTGTTCACATTTATTTATACTTTTTTTTTTATATTTATATATAGTTTATAGATATATATTATAGATGATGATAAGTTACACTTACTTTCATAGTAATTAAGTATTTTGCGTTGATAATTTTCATCTTTTAAAAGTTAAGCTACTAAAACATTTTGATCGATGAACATAGAAAAGGTTACTTATTTGTTGGTTAAACTTACATGAAAAATCATCACCCAATGTAAGAGTATGTTTGAGAAAGTTGGAAAAAAAAATTATGCAGATAATTTGTTTTTAAATAATTGATTATTATGATAATCGATTATAATCAAAATCTGTTTTTGTTTGGGTATGTTTGCTGAAAAACGATAATAAGATAATCTATTTCGTTTGGATGGTAAAAAACTAATCACTTTTATATAATAAATTACGAACAATGGTATGAAGTTATTTGTTTATATTAATAATATTTGTAGTTTTTTAACATTATAACCTGCTTATTATTTTTTATATCTTGTTGTCGCGACCATCTCGTCTGGGCGCCGCGAAAAAAGAGGTAAAAAAAAGAAAATCGCCACCAATATTTATTTTTGGAAAAACATTGGAAAAAACCATTTATTTTAAGGAAACTGGTCTTAATAAAAAAAAGATAGAGATTTGGATTCGGGAGTCAGTTACGAGTAGGGAAGGTGTTAGCACCCCACATCGCCCGTAAAAAAGGGTACCTCAAGTTAATTGTGTAAAAACATTTTAATAACCTTTTAAATATTTATTTTACCCCAAAAATTATTTACAAGAAATAATTATTTTTAATTTTTAATATTTTAAATATTTATTAATTTTTATATGTTTAAATTTATTGTTTATAAAAACTAAATGAGGTGGAACATGGCACATGAGTCCACTAGGTAACCTCATATCTGAGGGACTGAACATGGCACCGTGTCCATAGAGCATCCTAAAAATAGAACAGTTTAAATATTTTGATTAATTATTTTAACATAAAAAGAGACACAAAAAAAGGAAAATTTAGTTTTGGCTTGACAAGATAATTTATCACGCTCCTACGTATTCCCGGGTGTGATGGGAAACTCAAAGTCACGTAGTTCTTTAGAAAAAAAAAGTTTGATTGGTAGGTTGATTTTTATTTTTGATAAAGATTTGATTTTTGATTTTTTTTGTTTAAAAAAAGGGATTTTATTTTAAAATAAATTCACCTTTGCACAGAGTCCAAGATAGCAGTGCTATACGATAAACCATTACAATTCATACGACACTTGAGGATTAATAAGTCCATACATCAACGTTGTAGATTGTTGCAAGAAGTTCATTGTCGATAGTAAAGAAGTTTCGGCTAGCTTCCAGGTGGTGCGGGCGGCGGTTCGTGGTCTGGGCAAGAGGGAAGAAGATGATGAAGTTAGGGAGGAAGAAGAAGATGGGTTGAGTAGAAGAAGAAGAAAAAAAAAAATCAATGAAGAAGAAGTGGTCGTGGCTAAGAAGAAAAAGGGGATTGTGGTTTCTGGGTCCTTTTTCTTTTTACATAGTTTTCTTTTCTTTGTTCTTGCTCTCTTTCTTTCAGTATTTTTTTGTTGACATTTTTGTTTTTTGAAAGCAGAAACAGAGAATGGTGTTAATAGAAGAATTTCAAATTCTTGACAGAAATGGTTCCGACAGGATGACAGAAGAATTGAAGGAAGAATTGTTAGATAACCACCATGAAGAGTCGAATTCAGCAGAATTGACAGATTGGAAAATTGACAAGAGTTGGTATGTCAGACAGATAAAGCCGTCAAGAAAGAAAAAATGAGGGACACATTCGTCAAGAGTAAAATTCCCGACGGATATATTTAGCTGACTGACGGAGAAGTCGAAGTAGTAACAGAAAAAGGTAAAACCCAGCTTTTGACAAAGTTGGTAATAAGAATTGTCAAACGGACAAAGTATAGAAATGGCTAAGTCTTCAAGGCTGACAGCATCAGCAAGATAAGCAGTCAAACAACCAAATCGTGGACAACAAGCAAGTTGGCATAAAGCGATTCAAAGGAATGAGCAGTTAGAGAAGTTTGCTTGTCAAATAGTTTGAATCTGAACATAGCAAAACTGCCATACAGGTGACAATTTTAAAGATAGGAAGTTTTCTTTAGGTAGTTATTTTATATGCTTATAAATACTGTTAATCCCGATGTAATAGAGGAGGTTACTTGATGCAATATCCTACATATCTCGATCATACAGCAGATTGAAGGATTATACTCAAGTATTCCCTCCATCCTTTTTCATTTCCAGTTCAATTTACAATACAGTACTGGTTATTTAATTTTCCTTTACATGTTCTTCTTTACTTTCAGCGTTCCTTTCATGTTCTTTATCTAAGTTCTTTTATATGTTCTTCATTTCTTCCCATTTATCTTTCACGTCTTTTACTTGCCTTCTTTTAATTTTCTGCATTTTAAACGCATTATTTTACTTTTTAACCATTTTAATTCCTGAAATTCATTGCTTTCCTTTAAATTTCCAGTTGTTTATTGCTTTCCTTTAAATCTCATAATCTTTATTTACTTTCTGCCAATTTCCCTGACAACTTACATGTTTTCCTTTAAATCCATGAATTTCTATAAATTCAAGTAGGAAGTCGCTCTTATTTAAGGAAGCAACTTTTCCCGTTAAATTAAAACATATCTTCGAAATACTTCAAGTCCTTGCCAGTATTTACTGGATTTGACTAACTTGTCAAATTCATACTTGACAGACATACATATGCACATTATGACGAGATTACCGCATAACTCGTTCGTCCCACACTCGTCTGATCTCTAATTCTTCAAATTATTTGTAACAAAGGGATTTTGGACACCAACCAAAAACCAGCGTTAAAAAATTGGCACGCCCAGTGGGACAAGTTTAGAGTAACTCGTATAGTGTCAGGAATTTGCCATACTGATGAGTGTGATTTCACCTCATTTTCCATGTACATTTCTGCATGCATTTGCATTTAGTTAGGCCATTTTAGTTGGATTTTGTTTAGTTTTTCCTTTGGAACGGATAAGGTGGTATTGTGTGTTGTTTTGCAGGGATTTATGATTAAATGCCCAAGATTTAGCCATGAGGAAGCTGAGATGAAGAGAAGGCCTGAAAACTGAAGAAAAAGGGGGCCAAAAGTCAGAAGCTGTCACGGCCCGACCGTGATGGCTATCACGGCCGTGACCCAAAACACCAAAAGTCAGAATCGATCACGGCTTGGCCGTGATGGAGATCATGGGCGTGAAAAAATGGCTCGCGATGCGAATGTTAGCTAGCCACGCGAGAGACTGATTGTGCCAAAACCACCAAAAGTCAGAATCGATCACGGCCTAGCCGTGATATACATCACGGCCGTGACCCAGAAACCTCCACAAGTCAGAATCCATCACGGCCTAGCCGTGATGGAGATCACGGGCATGAAAAAGTTGGCTCGCGTCGCGAAGAAAGGCTCGCCTCGCGAGAGAGTAATTTTGCCAGAACTGCAAGAGACAGAACCCGTCACGGCCTGGCCGTGATGGACATCCACGGCCGTGACCGAGCCACGAGTTATAAAAGAACCTCTCGAGAGAAGCAGAAGGGATATCCGAAAACCCTAAAAACAGATCCTCTCTGCTTCTTTGTGGCTCTTTGTGCAACATTCTATGGAGCTCTCTCCTTTGTTCATCTCTGTAACTCTTTCTTTTGTTTTATCTTCAATTATGTGTAGCTAAACTCCCCTTTGTTGGGGTTAGATTATTGCTTATCTGAACTTGGTTGTAAAATGACTTGATTATAATACAGTTTCCTTCTTCTTTATGAGTGTATGATTCTATGCTTAATGCTTTCCTAGGCTTGATCATCTTAGGAATGATTAGTTGCTTTGATAGACAATTGAAAGGTTGATGTTAAAGCATGCTCATGAATCATATGCCAAGTAGTCCAAGAATCTAGACATAGGTGTTGGCTGCTTGCAATCTTATGAATCTTTATTCTTAATGCAATTTCTCTGATTAATCCACCTAAGACATTAGGGTTTAATTTGGGATTTTAGGCTCATTCCACCTAAGACATTAGGGTTTGAGTATATTAGAAAAGATTCGATTGTCATAATTGAAGTAGGAACTGTGTTAGTCATCATTTCATAACAATCGAGGGAAGATTAGCTTAGTCTAACCCTAACAATTCTATCTAATTGTTATTCACATTTCTGTCTGCATTCTAACTGTTTGATAAAAATTCCAAAAAGAACAAAAATATTTTATTCTTGTTTGCTTGTTAGATGATAGAGCTACCTTCACTCCAAAAGTTGATCGCCTAGATAGTAGTCTAATTTGCGAAGTGGTAATTGTCCACGATCCCTGAGGACGATAACCGGTCTTACCGTTTTATTACTTGCAACGAACCGGTACACTTGCCGAGTCCGTGTCAAGTTTTTGGCGCCGTTGCCGGGGATCGGTGTGCCAATATCACGAGTACCAAAGGGGACTCCTAATTTAGGCATTTTTACTGTTTTCCTACTGTGTTTTTTCTTTCTTGTTTTCTGTTTCTCTGCTGTATTTTTCTGTTTTTCTGCTGTTTTTCTGTTCTTCTCTGCTTTTTCTGCGCTACTCTGTTTGCTCCTTGTATGCGAGGTACAATCGACCCAGGTGAACTTTAATTCAACCCTGAGATCGAGAGACTCTGTAGAAGGAATAGGAAGAAAGCCAAGGCAAGACAGAACAGAGAAAGAGCACCTTCTAGTAGACAAGAGCAACAAGTTGAGTTACCAAGTGTGCAAGAACCACAAATTGAATTACCAGCTGTCACCATGGCTGAAGATAATGCACCAAGAAGGACAATGGGGGACTACACTTCCCCTAGAGTTGATAGATGTGGAACTCCGATTGTGAGACCCGCAGTGGCTTGCAATAATTTCGAAATCAAGGCATCACTTCTCCACCTTGTGCAGCAAAACCAGTTTGGAGGTTTGGAGAGTGAAGACCCTCATGCTCACATTGGTACTTTCATTGAGCTGTGTGACACCATCAAGTTAAACGGAGCTTCTGATGAGGCCATTCGGTTAAGGCTTTTCCCTTTCTCTTTGAGGGATAGAGCTAAGTCATGGCTTCAATCTCATCCTCATGGAAGCATCATCACTTGGAATGATTTGGTGAGCAAGTTTCTGTCTCGATTCTTTCCTCCGTCAAGAATGATTAAGCTGAGATCAGAGATCAATGCCTTTGCACAAAGGGATGGTGAGTCACTCTATGAAGCCTGGGAGAGATTCAAGTCCTTACTCACAGCTTGTCCCAATCATGAATTAGAGACATGGCAGCAGGTTGCAACATTTGTTAATGGGCTCAACCGGAATTCAAGAAGTATGATAGAAGCAGCTGCAGGTGGGACATTGAGTCAGAAGACACCGGAAGAAGCAAAGGACTTGATTGAGAACATGGCTAATAATGATTATCAAATGCCTAGTTCTCGATCAATGGTCAAGAGAGGTGTTCTAGAGCTGGATGAAATTGGCGCTCTCAAGGCACAAATGGCTATTCTTACCAAACAACTGGGGTCGGTTCAACTGCAGAATTGTCAACTACAAGCTGTCCAAGTTCAAGGTACCTCAGTGTGTGATTTCTGTGGAGGTAACCATGCAAATGGAAATTGTGAGATCAATGTGGTTGGAAGTTCTGGACAAGAAGAGGTAAATTATATGGGCAACCAAGGGCCTAGAAATGATCCTTACTCCAACACCTACAATCCGGGGTGGCGCAACCATCCTAACTTTGGGTGGAGACAAGGGCAAAGTTCGAGTTCTCAAGCACAGCCTCCTCAAGAGAGTTCAAGCAAATTGGAGAGCATTCTGGGCCAGTTCATGCAAGCCACTCAAGAGACTATGAAGAATCAAAATGCCTCCATCAAAAATCTTGAGCACCGAGATAGGGACAGTTTGGCAAAGCAAATGGCGAAAGACCTCAAGGACAATTGCCATGAGATACAGAGAAGAATCCGAAGGAAGGTTGCATGGCAATTATCACAAGAAGTGGGAGAGTGTTAAATCCACAAGAAAAAGAGAGGGAAGAAAAGACAAGTGATGCTGGAATTGATAAGGTGCAGTTTGAAGAGGTAAACAACGAAGAACCCGGAACTTCCCAAGATACTACCTCTATTCCTACCGGTGTAGAAGCTGAAAAACCGCAGAGGGAGAAATTGGTTGATGAAGAATTTGCGAAGAAGAAGGCTAAAAGACAGATTCTGGAAGAGGTTGATAATCCCAAAGAGCTGCCCCCATATTTCAGAATCCCGTACCCCCAACGGTTGAAGAAGGAATCAAAAGACCAACAATTTTCTAAATTCCTGGATGTATTCAAAAAGCTACAGATCAACATCCCTTTTTGTCAAGCTCTCAAGAGATGCCCTCCTACGCCAAATTCATGAAAGAGATTCTTACAAACAAGAGGCGGTGGAAGGAGGAGACAGTTATGCTTACTGAAGAGTGCAGTGCTATAATTCAGAGGAAGCTACCAGTAAAGATGAAGGACCTGGGTAGCTTCACTATCCCATGCACTATTGGTCATGTGAACATTGGGAGAGCATTGTGCGATCTAGGCGCAAGTATCAACCTTATGCCGTTGTCCATTTTCAAAAAGCTGGGAATTGGTGAGGTAAAACCAACAGGGATTTCTCTTCAATCGGTGACCGCTCCATTACATATCCCTATGGTGTTGTGGAGGATTTGTTGGTGAAGGTGGATAAATTAATCTTCCCAGCAGACTTTGTGGTTTTAGACATGGAGGAGGATGCTGAAGTTCCGCTCATACTGGGGAGACCTTTCCTGGCCACTGGTCGAGCTTTGATAGATGTAGAAAAAGGCCAGTTGAAATTCAGAGTGCAAGAAGAAGAAGTAACTTTCAATGTATTGGAAGCTGTGCATCGCACGAGCAAGGAAGAGGAGTGTTTCCGCATGGATATGGTGGATACAGTAGATAAGGAAGTCATTGCACATCAACACCACCCCTCTACTCCAGAGAAGAAGGAAAAGCCCAACATGAAAGCAAATCTAAAGCTATGCAGGACAAATGATGTATCAGTTGGTGAGGAAGTTGGCTTTGCTCATCTTGTGAAAACAGAACCTCCACCGGGAAGGAGTAAGAAAAAGGGCAAGAGGCCCAGAGCGAAAAAGGCAAAGCAGAAGCACAATTGTTGGCCTTCTAAGAAAAATCAGCTCTTTATAGGAGTTTCATGGAAGAAAAGTGCTCTTGCAATTCTATGTCCAGCAGATCCTGGTTAATTGAAAGAAGTTATCTACTCGTCAAGCTAGTGACGTTAAAGAAGCGCTTATTGGGAGGCAACCCAAATTTTATTTTCATCTTCTCTTTTGTTTTTGATTTCTCCTCTTGAATAATTTGAGAAGCTCAAGAGGTTTGTTAATAGTTTGTTGAGTGCTTTCAGATTTTGAAGGAAGGAGGAGAAAAAGGGCAGGGGAAAGCAAAGCCAGAAAGCATGTGAACCAGCACCCGCTACCACCTTGGTGAGTTATTCCAGTTTTCTCCCCTCTCTAACTTAATTATTTACATTGAGGACAATGTAAGTCTTTAAGCTTGGGGTAGGGGTAATCTTTTTGCTTGCATTGTAAATATTGCATTCATATAGGCTTAATTTTGCATGATCGCATGATTCGGTTACCCCTACTTAGATTGAGCTTATGATTGTGAGAGCTAAGTGCCAATTTTTCTGTGATAGTGAATTTTTGGACCCTGATTTTCTATTCTTGTGATATGGCTTCATTAAATATGCTGAGATGATCTTGGATAGTTGATGATTAGCATATGTTTCTTTAGACTTGTGTTTCTCACTGGTTCTTGAACTGATAAATGTGAGCTTTTGAGCCATTAGGGGGTACTCACTAAATCTGCCCCCATTCTTTGTGTTGAGTGTTGCTCCTCTTGGATGAGCTTCTCTAGAACTTGACTTGAAACCATTTTGAAGCTTAAAAAATTTTTGAAAAAATTTTTGAAAAGGATTGAGGCAATAGGTGTTTTTTCTGGCCTTCTGAGCTTTGAATGAATAATGCTACCCTTAGTTGCCCCATTTTGAGTCTGAATGAACAGCATGCTTTTCTTGGCACCCTGAAATGTTTTGTTAAATATGCTTATGAGGGACCTTCTAAAAGTACTGTGCAAAAAGGGTTGGAAAATGTAGTTGAAAGTTTGGGATGATGAAAAGAAAAAAAAATGAATCTGAAAAAAAATTATTTCTCTTGAATTGAAAAATCTCCCCTTCTCCAAACAAAAGGAAAAAAAAAGAGAGAGAAAAAGAAATAAAAATGGAGAAGGGGATGACAAAAAGGAATGAGAAGTAAAAAGAAAAGAAAAGAAAGAAAGAAAGGTGGAAAAATGAATGAAAAACCCAGGAAGGTATTTTAGAAGGTGTCATGTGTTGAAATGCTTGATACTTGGTTTAGCCTTTTGAAATGTCATTTTCTTGATTACCCCACCTAATGATTAATCCCATGGCCTCATTGCAACCAAAGAATAAGACCTCTTGATTCTTAGATGTTTTCATTAATAAAGTAAAGATTTGGTTGATAGTCAAGCTTATGGTAGGAATCATTCTTTGAGGAAAATGGAGTGAAATGTCATATTCCCTTAACACTTGAGTGAGTGAGGCAAGAAAGAGAGCCAAGCAAATGAACAAGCTTGGGGTGAGCTTCAAGTGAGATAGAGTGCCCGAATCAGTGAGAATGTGAGTCTAGGAAAACTAAGCCCCTAATTGGACTTGAATTGATTGTCTCTTGCTGAAATAATTGAATGCCACATTACTTGGATCATTTTACTCGGGTTCTTAGTTCACTATCCATGCTTTGTTTATTTCGGTCTTATGGCCTTGGTTTTTTGCTTGAGGACAAGCAAAGTCTTAAGCTTGGGGTGATTTGATGAGTGTGATTTCACCTCATTTTCCATGTACATTTCTGCATGCATTTGCATTTAGTTAGGCCATTTTAGTTGGATTTTGTTTAGTTTTTCCTTTGGAACGGATAAGGTGGTATTGTGTGTTGTTTTGCAGGGATTTATGATTAAATGCCCAAGATTTAGCCATGAGGAAGCTGAGATGAAGAGAAGGCCTGAAAACTGAAGAAAAAGGGGGCCAAAAGTCAGAAGTTGTCACGGCCATCACGGCCGTGACCCAAAACACCAAAAGTCAGAATCGATCGATCACGGCTTGGCCGTGATGGAGATCATGGGCGTGAAAAAATGGCTCGCGACGCGAATGTTAGCTCGCCACGCGAGAGACTGATTGTGCCAAAACCACCAAAAGTCAGAATCGATCACGGCCTAGCCGTGATATACATCACGGCCGTGACCCAGAAACCTCCACAAGAGAGGCTCGCCTCGCGAGAGAGTAATTTTGCCAGAACTGCAAGAGACAGAACCCGTCACGACCTGGCCGTGATGGCTGTCACGGCCGTGACCGGCCACGAGTTATAAAAGAACCTCTGAGCAGAACAGAAGGGATATCCAGAAAACCCTAAAAACAGATCCTCTGCTGCTGTGGCTGCTGTGCAACATTCTATGGAGCTCTCTCCTTTGTTCATCTCTGTAACTCTTTCTTTTGTTTTATCTTCAATTATGTGTAGCTAAACTCCCCTTTGTTGGGGTTAGATTATTGCTTATCTGAACTTGGTTGTAAAATGACTTGATTATAATACAGTTTCCTTCTTCTTTATGAGTGTATGATTCTATGCTTAATGCTTTCCTAGGCTTGATCATCTTAGGAATGATTAGTTGCTTTGATAGACAATTGAAAGGTTGATGTTAAAGCATGCTCATGAATCATATGCCAAGTAGTCCAAGAATCTAGACATAGGTGTTGGCTGCTTGCAATCTTATGAATCTTTATTCTTAATGCAATTTCTCTGATTAATCCATCTAAGACATTAGGGTTTAATTTGGGATTTTAGGCTCATTCCACCTAAGACATTAGGGTTTGAGTATATTAGAAAAGATTCGATTGTCATAATTGAAGTAGGAACTGTGTTAGTCATCATTTCATAACAATCGAGGGAAGATTAGCTTAGTCTAACCCTAACAATTCTATCTAATTGTTATTCACATTTCTGTCTGCATTCTAACTGTTTGATAAAAATTCCAAAAAGAACAAAAATATTTTATTCTTGTTTGCTTGTTAGATGATAGAGCTACCTTCACTCCAAAAGTTGATCGCCTAGATAGTAGTCTAATTTGCGAAGTGGTAATTGTCCACGATCCCTGAGGACGATAACCGGTCTTACCGTTTTATTACTTGCAACGAAACGGTACACTTGCCGAGTCCGTGTCACATACAAATTTATTTGTATGCGTTTACGGAGCGGAAAGGTGGTTCAAACATCATCTATTTCCCAGAACTCTGTAAATATGAGCAGTGCAAGTGATACAGGCGTAGTAGACACTAACGCCGCTGTGTCAACAGTGGATGCTATTGCATCAGTTGACAATATTCCTGCAAACGGGGCTAATGCTACTAATGCAGAGGTAAATGGCACTAATGGTCTAGGTGCAAGAAGAGGCGTTTCTTACGCCCAAGTAGTCAATAGATTTGATGAAGTTGGTCAAGGAACACTCCCGTCACCAACTTCCCCAGTTTTACAACAAGTAAATACATTAACTACTGGATTGTCGTTACGAAGTGTTGTGAATTCAAACCCAAGAGGGACTACGCAGCCTCTCTCACAACCTTTGTATGGAATGTCTTATGGTTCTTCAGCCGTCAACCCAAATACCCCATTTGCATACATACCATATCCAAATCGAATGACGATGACTGCCCATACATCTGGACAGGCAGGGCCATTGACTGGGGGGCAAATTACCAGTCATGCGAATGGGATAACGGGGTCAATGATAATTACCCATTCTCGACAAGAGCAACTGGTAGAAAGGCCACATATATCCCCATTTAGACAACTCCCACAAAGTATTGTTGGTCTGTCGGAGGCTACCTTAGCCAATGTCCGACAACAGATTGATTCTAGTAACCATGACATGGTGAATACATTTACTCAACAAATGAGTACAGTAATTACGCCATTAATGGAAAGCACAAACAATGCATGTTTGGTGTTGACAAATGAGATACGTCGGTTAAATAGAGCCTTGGGTGTTGTAACCCCAGGCGAAAACCAAAATACTGGTAGAAATCTCAATGCGAATGTCAACAGGATTAATCAACCACAAGTTGAACAACCACAACTTGACGAATTTGAACAAGATGATGAGCGGCAACAGCCCCATCGTCGGATTCCTTTGAGGCGTGGAAATGTACATATTCTACCACCGGAGGAAGACGAGGATTTGATCATAAACCAGGGTGTTGTTGGAGCATTCCGTCAGAATGTTCTAAATCAAAACGTCAACCAAGTTGTCGAGCAAGCATTAAATAGGTTTGATTTTAACATAGGTTATGCCAACTAACCATTTTTTGCATCAGCATTTCCTGATTGGGTCCAACAGGCAGAAATGCCTCGAGGATATAAAATACCCAAGTTGTCAAAATTCTCAGGAGAAAGTGGAGAGTCGACAATCGAGCATATTGCCCGATATACCATCGAGTTGGGAGATTTGGCTTTAGAGGAGGAATTAAAAATGAAGTTCTTCCCTAGTTCGTTAACTAAGAATTCTTTTTCTTGGTTTTCAACCCTAAGGCCTAATTCTATCCACTCTTGGAATCAATTGGAAAGAAGTTTTCATGACCAATTCTTTAGGGGCGACTTGAAAATAGGGTTGACAGATTTATTTGGAATTAAAAGAATAACTAACGAATCTGTTGACGACTACCTGGCTCGATTCCGTCAAATGAGGAGTCGGTGTTTCACCCCTATCCCATAGGCAGAAATAGTGAAAATTGCTGCCGGAGGTCTAGATTACCATATCAGAAAGAAACTGGTCAACCAACATCTGATAGATCTTGCCCAGTTAGGGGACAAGGTTCGACAGATTGAACAATTAAGAGCTGAAAAGATTTTTAAGCAAAAGAGATTCCTTAAGAGGGAAAGGGTTAATTTTGTCGGATGCAATGAATCCGACGAGGAGAGTAATGATTCTGAAGAGTATGAGGTAGATTATGTCGAACTAAAAAATGGTCCACCTTATATATGTCAAGCTTTGAAGCCCGCAAGGGCCAAAGAAAGAATCCCTTTCATTAATAAGAAAGTATACACATTTGACGTGACCAAGGCCGATCAAATATTTGACATATTACTTAAAGATAAGCAATTAAAATTGTCAGATGATCATAGGCTCTTGAAAGCCCATGAAATTAAAGATCGGAAATATTGTAAATATCATAATACTTTTGGTCATGTGACAAATGACTGTATGTATTTCAGGGATATCATTCAAAAAGGTTTGACAGACGGAAGGTTGAAGTTTTCAGACAAGAGACCGGAAATGAAGATTGATACAGAACCCTTTGGTCCTGAAGCTAACAAGGCAGACCGCCAAGTCACTATGGGAGTAGGCATGGTCAACATCACGGCCGGATAGAATATCCAAATTGACTTGTCAGATCCATTCGATGTGTATCCGAAGCCAGGAGAACCACTGGTTGACTACATGACACGCAAAAAATCTGAGGGCATAATTAAAGTTTACCCAAGATGTGAAGCGTTTTACGATGAAGCAGCCGCCAAGAAAGCCAGGGGGCAAAAATCACCATCGCATCGTCCACAAGGCATAATTGAGCCTCGTGATGGCGGTAACCAGGGCAGGTTTTCACACTCAAATAGCCATGCTGGGTCCAACAGTGTACAGAAGAGTGCTGCATCTGTTGTAAATAGACAGGCAAATAGCCGTCAGCAACACATGCACCGGTCAAGATCCGGACAGCACAGCACTGGAGGTTGGCTTGAACCAATCAGAGGATTAGCAGTAAGACAGGCAAATAGCCGTCAGCAACACATGCACCAGTCAAGATTTGGACAACACAGCACTGGCGGTTGGCTTGAAGAACCAATCAGAGGATCAGTGAGGTAACTCACAAGTGGCGAGATTTAATCCCCGTCCCAACGTAATGGTGGATCAATGGGTGAGGAATTCGGCCTTGGCACAGTACCCAGAATTACAAAAACAGACATGGACTAGGAGAAGCATGTTCAATGATCGTGGACCACCCTTTTGGAATGAAAATTACCGAAAGGGCCAATTCGCTCAAAATGCTCAGATGGCAGGGCCTGATCTTTTAGGGCCCTCGACTCAATTGGCTATCTCCAAGAGCCAAAAGAGGAGGCTGCAGAGACTCCGACAGGCTCAGAAAAAGAAGCTTGCCAGACAGGGAGGCGTCATTATAAAAGAGATGCCTTCCCATGATGTTGGTTGCTTGGTTGCTACAACTGACAACAAAGTTGACAAGAGAGGAGATACCAAGATGAAGAGCATAATAGTGAATCACCCCATGGAAGCTGATGTGAAGAGACCCAGTAATCAGACCAAGCAAAGTAAACCTGCATCCCAGGTTTTCATAGAAAAGAAGACTTCAGGCCAAGCATCCTCACCAGTGAAACCCAGAGGCAAATCGCCTGTCGGGCTGACAGAAGTGGAGAAGGTTGCAGGGCTCGAGAAGAAGGTTGAGGCCAGAATAGAAGAGCAACAACTAACTACGTTCAAGCCTGAATGCGATTTAACCAAAGAGGAATTGTCATTCGATGCTGTCATTGAAGCATTGAATGATCTGAATGATGACATGAACGTCAGTGGAGACATGGACACGGACGGCCAGAATGAGGATTGGGCTGACATCATAGAAGTACTAGACAACTGTGGCGTAGGAATTGCCCGACCTTTGTCAGATAGGTCAGTGTTAGATGACGAGAGTGATTTAAAAAGAAATCACGGCAGAACAGTCGGAGGTGCATTCTTGGATGAGGATCCAGACAATGAGGTTATACTGGAGCCTGGAATGAGAATGAAGATAGGTTTGATTTCTTTCATCCCAGTAGAATACGAGGGATATTTTGATTTCAATCTCTCTGATGACGACGAGGATGTCGTCAACAATGCAGGAGACCCAAGTGATCACTAGATGTGTGTTCAAGAGAATTTAGTTACTGTATTCGACAACGTGGCTTAGTTGGAGAAACCTACCGACGAATAGAAAAATCATTTAAGGCCTTTACATGTGAAGGCCATAATAGATGGAAGACCTACCAATAGGGTCTTAATTGACGGAGGAGCTGCTGTAAACTTGATGCCAAGAGCGATGTTTAAAAAATTAGGAAAGGATCAGTCTGATCTAATCCCAACTGATATGGTTGTCATTGATTTCAGTGGCAAAACTTCTCCGTCAGATGGTGTCACTTTATTAAACATACAAATTGGCACTGTCGAAAGAATGACATTGTTCGTAATAATTCCAGCCAAGTCAAGCTACAACATTTTGCATGGCAGGGATTGGATCCACGCTGTAGGAGCAGTTCCATCAACAGTGCATCAAAAGGTGATTTTATGGAATGAACAAGATCAAGTGGAGATTGTGGAGGCAAACGATAGTGCTTGTTATGCTCAGCAATCACATATTGACTTCCGGGTGTATTCTCCAAATGTCAAGCCTATAACTGCCACTGAAGGGGTTATCAACAAGGACACGTTGGAAGCAAGTCTTCTCAGCCAGTTTGGAGTTACAATACAGGGCGAGGCCGACAAGACTCGGCCAGAATCCGACAATGAGCCTTGAAACCCACTTGAGAAGATTGTCAGCCTATCTGGCCGACAGAGAAGTACACACTATACAGGGTGTGTTGACGGATTGTATAATTGACGACGACCCTTTGGGTTTTGAAAAAGGAGCTGAAGTCAAACAAAATGTGGAAGTAGAGGATCCTCTGGAAGAAATAAATTTGGGGACGGAAGAAAAGAAAAGACCCATTTTCGTCAGTGCTTTTCTGCCAGAGGATTACAAACAAAAACTTGTCGAATTAATAGCAGAGTACAAAGATTGCTTTGCATGGGATTACGATGAAATGCCTGGTTTAAGCAGGGATCTTGTTGAACATCGGCTGCCACTTAGGGAGGATTGCAAGCCTGTTAAGCAAGCAAGTAGAAGGTTTGCTCCAGAAGTGGTACATAAAATCAAGGAGGAAGTACAAAGACTGCTTAAAGCAAATTTCATTCGAACAACCAGGTATGTCGATTGGCTTTCTAATGTAGTCCCTGTCATTAAAAAGAATGGCAAAATGAGGGTATACATAGATTTCAGAAATTTAAATATGGCTACCCCCAAAGATGAATATACGATGCCTATAGCCGACATGCTTGTCGACTCAGCATCAGGAAATGAAATTTTAAGTTGTATGGATGGCCATGCAGGGTATAATCAGATCTTTATAGCCGAAGAAGATGTATCAAAGACTGCCTTCAAATGTCCAGGAGCAATTGGGACGTATGAATGGATTGTCATGCCTTTCGATTTAAAGAATGCAGGGGCCACCTATCAACGAGCAATGAATACAATTTTCCATGATGTTATTGGAAAATTTGTAGAAGTATATATTGATGATGTGGTCGTTAAGTCCAAAACCAAAGATGACCATTTGGAGCATCTGAAGCAAGGATTTGAGAGAATGAGAAAGCATAATCTCAAAATGAACCCAGAGAAGTGTAGTTTCGGAGTGTCGGCTGCCAAATTCCTAGGATTCCTGGTCCACAAAAAGGGAATTGAGGTAGACAAGAATAAAGCCAAAGCAGTCATGGAAGCCTCGGCGCCGACAAATAAGAACGAACTACAATCCTTCTTAGGGAAGGTTAACTTTCTAAGAAGATTCATATCAAATCTGTCAGGAAGGACAAGAGTATTCTCACCACCGGTCAAGTTGAAATCAGAACGAAGCTTCGTATGGGAACCTTGTCACCAAGAGGCTTTCGACCAGATCAAGCAATATCTAGTCAATCCACCGGTCATGATGCCTGCAGTACCTCGTCGACCGTTGAAGTTGTACATATCGGCATCTGAGGACACTATAGGATGTTTATTAGCCCATGATGATGATGACAATGTTGAAAGGGCTGTGTATTATCTAAGTAGAGTCCTAAATGATGCTGAAAAGAGATATAGTGCAATAGAAAAGTTATGTCTAGCATTATATTTCTCTTGTACGAAACTTAAATATTACATGATGCCATGTCATGTATTAGTTGTTTCCAAAACTGATGTGATAAAATATATGTTGTCAAAACCAATCCTCAATGGACGTATTGGTAAATGGACCATTGCTTTATCATAATATTCTTTACAATACATGCCAGCTAAATCTGTCAAAGGACAGGCAGTGGCTGACTTTTTGGTAGAACATCCAGGACTGGTTGTACCGGAAATAAACGTTGTCAGTTTACAACCCTGGAAACTCTATTTTGACGGATCAAGGCATTAAGGAGGTAGTGGAGTAGGAATTTTAATCGTGACTCCACAAGGAACTCCTACTAAGTTCATGTTCGAACTTAAGTATCCATGTTCCAACAATGAAGCTGAATACGAAGCTTTGATTGTCGGATTGGAAATTTTGACAGAAATAAAAGCACGAAATGTGCATATTTTTGGTGATTCTCAATCAGTCATCAAACAACTTACTCAAGAATACAAGTGTGTCAGCTACAAATTGACAAAATACTATATCATAGCTAGTAAGTTGATGAAAAAATTTGACGATGTAATTGTTGAATATATTCCCAGAAATTTAAATCAAGAGGCTAATGAGTTGACCCAGATAGCCTCAGGATATAAAATATCTCAAAAGACTTTGTCAACACTAATGGAAATTAGGGAACTGTTGTATCCATTAGAAGAAAGAGATATTTTAGTTAATGATGTAATTCTATCTAATGACTGGAGGTTGTCAATAATCAAATATTTGGAAAATCCAAGTCAGAATGTAGATAGGAAAATAAAGTATAAAGCATTGAATTACACAATGCAAGGAGGACTGTTATACAGAAGATATGTTGACGGAACTCTACACAAGTGCCTGAGTGAGCAAGATGCTTATTTGGCTCTATCAGAAGTCCATGAGGGTATATGTGGAGCCCATCAGGAAGGTGATAAAATGAAATGGGTCCTACAAAGAAGTTTGTATTATTGGCCAACTATGGTTAAAGATTGTATTTTATTTGCCAAGTCTTGTGAACAATGTCAGAAACATGGCCATATACAAAATGTATTTTTGGCGAGTTACATTCTATTGTCAAGCCTTGGCCATTTAGAGGATGGGCTCTAGATTTAATTGGCCAGATACACCCCGCTTCGTCAAAAGGACATCAATTCATTTTAGTTGGAGTTGACTATTTTACCAAATGGGTAGAGGCAATTTGTCTAAAAGCGGTCACCCAATAAGACGTAATTGACTTCATTGAAAACCACATTATCTGTCGGTTCGGCATACCCCAGACTTTGACAACAGATCAAGGGTCAGTATTTGTCGGAAAGAAAGTTGTGGAATATGCTGGTTCCAGGCATATAAAAATGCTCACATCTACACCATATTATGCACAAGCAAATGGCCAAGTTGAGGCCATAAATAAGATCATTATTAATCTTATTAAAAAGCATGTGGACCGACAACCTAAGAGTTGGCATAATACCCTTGATCAAATATTATGGGCATATAGAAATTCACCCAGACAGTCGACAGGAACCTCGCCATATCGTCTAACTTATGGGCACGATCCTGTACTACCTGTTGAAATCAATCTCCAATCCACTCGCATTCAAAGACAAAATGACCTGCCTACTGACCAGTATTGGAATGCAATGTTAGACGAATTGGACGAGTTAAGTGATGAAAGATTGATTGCGTTTGAAAATTTGACTCGGCAAAAAGAAAGAATTGCAAGATTTTATAATAGCCGAATTAAGTTCAAAGCATTTAAGGTAGATGATCTAGTGTGGAAAGTCATATTGCCTATGGATAAGAGTTGTCGAGAATATGGAAAATGGTCACCTAAATGGGAAGGGCCATTTAGAATTGATAAAATATTTTCTGGAAATACCTATGCGCTTGTCAATATTAATACTGGCTCGGTAATCAAGTCGATTAATGGCAAGTACTTGAAAGAATATAAACCGACAATGTTGGAAGTAAGAATTGACGAGTGAAGAAAATAAGTATATTCACTAAATTGGCTATACAATGAAATATTTTCATTTGCTAGTAGAAATCAAGTTGTTAATTAAAGCTAATATAATCTTGGAGTACAAGGCAGTGTGTCAGTAACACTTTATTTTCCTTTAACAATGTGGAGGGATAACTCAATTTGTTGAGACTTCATTCCCCATGTGATGAGATTTCAGTTGCCTCATTTATCGAGGATGTATCAAGAAGGGGATGAGCACGAGCAGATCTCACCATCATTTCACTTGGAAGGTGGTTGTTGCTATGGTGTGGTAAAGATGACACCAAAGAAAAAATCACTACCTTCCAGGATGAAGATGATGGAACTAGAACGAGATGCACTCGTTCTGTGTCAAGATCAGCTTTTCCCCAGATGTGCAGTAAGGTCAGCTATGGATGTTACATTGGTTACTGACCTTCACTACATGTTTTACATTGGTTACTGGCCTTCACGGAGGATATGACCATTAAGACAAAAACCTTGGTTTGAAACTTTAAGATGAAGAAGGTCAGATTCCCGTGAAGGAAGAAAGAAGAATAGGTGGAGGTCTTTTGTAGAGGAAAGCATGTTGTATCAAAAGGTTCAACTATGAAATCAGGGATTTATAGATCTCGTTATTTAGCTGATTTCAAAAGACATTTATTGCGATTTGGTTTACCAAAGTCTCGAAACTTATCTTGACATTTATGATGATTTGATAAAGCATGAATTTATGAAGTTGGTTGGAAACATGCAGTCAAATCAAATAATAAATAAACGTGAAAAAAAAGAAACATTTATTTATTAATCAGTGACTGTCAATGACCAGGTTAAAGGTTGACAAGGACAAAAGTTACAATTCAGTTTTGGCTTAAATAGAAGATAATTGATCCCATGCAAGGGAAAGGTTAGTTTTGTCGGCAGTAGCAGCTTCATAATCAGGCTTCAATGCACGGAATTTGCTGACTACACTTTCAGCTTTATGACCAAGTCAGACAGATTCATTGTCAATAGCTTTGACTTTATCCTTGCTCTTTTCTAACGCTTTGTCAAACTTGGCACATTTTTGATCCGTCAATTCAACCTCGGCCAACAGTTTCTTCCGATACTCCAGTAAGCTCTCTTTAGTTCGAGTCCCGATGGAGATAAGATCAAGTTCCTTTTGTTTAGAGGATTCAAGATCTTGAAATCGAACTAAGAGATCATCCTTGGTTTTTTCTTCCTCTTCGTAAGAAGGAATGACAGAAGTTATCCTTTCTAATTTACTGGAGAGCCATTCCCAAAATGTCTGAATAGAGATAAAAAGCGTACGACTCGATAAAGGAAGATTAGAATGAAGAGGAGTGATTTCCTTGATAAGTCGAGACAGTTCTTTTTGAATCCTAACATCAGACAAAAGTTCATCAAAAGAATTGACCAGAAGAGCTTGGAGATCATGCATGAGGGTGATGACTTGAGAATCACTGGAGTCATGTTGAGTCGATGAAGAGGTGGCAGAGAAGGATGACTCTTTCCAGCTTACTTCTGACAGCATATTAATCCACGTGTTAAAGTGTAGGGCCGGTTTGGGGTCAGGAGACTTCATAGTAGGAGGTCTGATAGCAGGTGGAGAAGGAATAACAGGAGTTGTTTCAGCCAGTAGGGCTTCCATGTCAATATCTTCGTCCGGAATTTCAATCATGACAGCAGTTCCTACTGGTTTATCAGCTATTGGAATTGGAATGATTGAAGTTAGATGATGAGTGCTGGGAGGCATTTCCGGATGAGATTCGAATACCTGGAGATCACCTGTCAAACTCCTAGTACCGACAAGAATACCTCCTGAATTTCTGTCAACATGCAGCTCCGAATCAGATACATTCACTGGCTCGACAGTTGTGAGAATCTCCTGGATGGTCATCGAATCATGAAACTGAGGAGATTTTTCCTGATAAATAAATAAATAAAAAAGATATATACATGTGTATAGAAGGAAATGACAAGGTCAATGAAAGTACTAGATTAGAATCTGAAGACATCAAGTCGACCTCAACACTTGCCTTCTTGGTAACCAGAATAGTCTCGACGGGTTTGTTTTTCTGTAAGAAATAGAAGGCATATGAGCAAAAGGATGTAACTTGACAGATTAAATTAAACTGTTACCTTGTATTGGTTGGAGGGCGAAGTGTTGGAGGAACTAGTCATAACAACCTGGACTTTAGAGCCAGTGGAGACTTTGGCAGCATCAGATTCTGTCACAATTGAAAGACTCTTGGCATATTTTGATTTCTTGGAGAGGGGGTCAGAAGGAGCCGTCTTCTCTTTTCTTTTTCTGAATCCTTTTGACTGAGGATAAAAAACAGAAACTTTAGCTGGCCGTGAACTCTTTTTGACAGTTTTGGCCACCAAAGGGATTACCGGTTCATCTTCATCGTCATCTTCAGGAGCTTCTCCCGACAGTACATCAGACTTGGACTTACCAGGGAGAGGTTTGTCAAGAGGAATAGCTGTCAATAGCAACGTAAATAAGTTGATTGTCAGCCGAAAGGAAAAGAAAAATAAGTTATTTGATAAATGAATACATGAATCACAAATTAGAATTCTTGAATGGAATCCAAAGTCGTCATCAGATTGAAGAAACCGACGAGTGAAGGTAACTGGATTTGGTTTATCAAAAGGGTCAACGTAAGCACTCACGCTGTCCAAGAAGAAAAAGTTACCTCATTTCGACGGTTTTCCTGGGTGTGAATCAGCTAAATCAAAAGGGGCACAAGGAATAGGCACTGGCTTAGGAAAAGGGGCCTTTAAACTGTCTAAGTATTCCCTGGTCATATTGGGAATACTCCTATACATGGCAAGCCTTTCAGATTCCTTATTATCATGCTTCCTTTTGGCTTCGGCTAAAACACTATTGACATGACGAACCATATCAAATGGTCTCAAGGGATTCCACTTGATTTTATAAAAATTTTCAAAGGCTTGAATTTCTTTTTGAAGTTCACCTCGAGTTTTGGTTGCCGGATCCTGTTCCTGCAGGGGAGAATCATCGCTGTTACCCACGGTGTCTTCAATACAACTCAAGCAAGTCTTTAAACTTAGACAATGGTTGGAGTAGTATTCATCCCACCAGTCAAGAAAGCTTTGAGTAACTCCGTGGAAGGCAGAAAATGAAATAGGTTGTAAGAAAGTCCCACGAACTTTGCCCTCATCACTGATGGCGACAATATGCTCATATGTTGGGGCTTTGGAGCCAATAAAATTCTCGCCAGGATCTGACGAATAAGGAGCAGGGATAGCTTGGCAAAAGCCGAGCTGACAAGCAACGGTGTTGGGCAAATGGAGGTAGACCCTATGAGTTTTGAAACTAGGACCATCAACAAAAAGAATTTTCTGGCAAAGAAATTTGGTCCAAATGGATTTATTGGATTTAGAGATGGTAGTGCTTAGTTTCGTAAACCATTCTGGACCGTATTTTCGGTCGGAAAAAGGAGAAAAGTTGATCTTTGAAGATGTAGATGAAAGCGAATGGAAAATTTTGAAGTAAAACTTGAAGTTCGCAGTTTCATCTCTTGACAAAGACTCGGCAGACACGTAACAGAGATAGGAGCCATAGAGCATCCTAAAAATAGAACAGTTTAAATATTTTGATTAATTATTTTAACATAAAAAGAGACACAAAAAAAGGAAAATTTAGTTTTGGCTTGACAAGATAATTTATCATGCTCCTACGTATTCCCGGGTGTGATGGGAAACTCAAAGCCACGTAGTTCTTTAGAAAAAAAAGTTTGATTGGTAAGTTGATTTTTATTTTTGATAAAGATTTGATTTTTGATTTTTTTTGTTTAAAAAAAGGGATTTTATTTTAAAATAAATTCACCTTTGCACAGAGTCCAAGATAGCAGTGCTATACGATAAACCCTTACAATTCATACGACACTTGAGGATGAATAAGTCCATACATCAACGTCGTAGATTATTGCAAGAAGTTCATTGTCGATAGTAAAGAAGTTTCGACGAGCTTCCAGGTGGTGCGGGCGGCGGTTCGTGGTCTGGGCAAGAGGGAAGAAGATGATGAAGTTAGGGAGGAAGAAGAAGATGGGTTGAGTAGAAGAAGAAGAAAAAAAAATCAAAGAAGAAGAAGTGGTCGTGGCTAAGAAGAAAAAGGGGATTGTGGTTTCTGGGTCCTTTTTATTTTTACATAGTTTTCTTCTCTTTGTTCTTGCTCTCTTTCTTTCAGTATTTTTTTTTTGACATTTTTGTTTTTTGAAAGCAGAAACAGAGAATGGTGTTAATAGAAGAATTTCAAATTCTTGACAGAAATGGTTCCGACAGGATGACAGAAGAATTGAAGGAAGAATTGTCAGATAACCACCATGAAGAGTCGAATTTAGCAGAATTGACAGATTGGAAAATTGACAAGAGTTGGTATGTCAGACAGATAAAGCCGTCAAGAAAGAAAAAATGAGGGACACATTCGTCAAGAGTAAAATTCCCGACGGATATATTTAGCTGACTGACGGAGAAGTCGAAGTAGTGATAGAAAAAGGTAAAACCCAGCTTTTGACAAAGTTGGTAATAAGAATTGTCAAACGGACAAAGTATAGAAATGGCTAAGTCTTCAAGGCTGACAGCATCAGCAAGATAAGCCGTCAAACAACCAAACCGTGGACAACAAGCAAGTTGGCATAAAGCGATTCAAAGGAATGAGCAGTTAGAGAAGTTTGCTTGTCAAATAGTTTGAATCTGAACATAGCAAAACTGCCATACAGGTGGCAATTTTAAAGATATGAAGTTTTCTTCAGGCAGTTATTTTATATGCTTATAAATACTGTTAATCCCGATGTAATAGAGGAGGTTACTTGATGCAATATCCTACATATCTCGATCATACAGCAGATTGAAGGATTATACTCAAGTATTCCCTCCATCCTTTTTCATTTCCAGTTCAATTTACAATACAGTACTGGTTATTTAATTTTCCTTTATATGTTCTTCTTTACTTTCAGCGTTCCTTTCATGTTCTTTATCTAAGTTCTTTTATATGTTCTTCATTTCTTCCCATTTATCTTTCACGTCTTTTACTTGCCTTCTTTTAATTTTCTGTATTTTAAACGCATTATTTTACTTTTTAACCATTTTAATTCCTGAAATTCATTGCTTTCCTTTAAATTTCCAATTGTTTATTGCTTTCCTTTAAATCTCATAATCTTTATTTACTTTCTGCCAATTTCACTGACAACTTACATGTTTTCCTTTAAATCCATGAATTTCTATAAATTCAAATAGGAAGTCGCTCTTATTTAAGGAAGCAACTTTTCCCGTTAAATTAAAACATATCTTCGAAATACTTCAAGTCCTTGCCAGTATTTACTGGATTTGACTAATTTGTCAAATTCATACTTGACAGACATACATATGCACATTATGACGAGATTACCGCATAACTAGTTCGTCCCACACTCGTCTGATCTCTAATTCTTCAAATTATTTGTAACAAAGGGATTTTGGACACCAACCAAAAACCAGCATTAACAAATTGGCACGCCCAGTGGGACAAGTTTAGAGTAACTCGTATAGTGTCAGGAATTTGCCATACAAATTTATTTGTATGCGTTTACGGAGCGGAAAGGTGGTTCAAACATCATCTATTTCCCAGAACTCTGTAAATATGAGCAGTGCAAGTGATGCAGGCGTAGTAGACACTAACGCCGCTGTGTCAACAGTGGATGCTATTGCATCAGTTGACAATATTCCTGCAAATGGGGCTAATGCTACTAATGCAGAGGTAAATGGCACTAATGGTCTAGGTGCAAGAAGAGGCATTTCTTACGCCCAAGTAGTCAATAGATTTGACGAAGTTGGTCAAGGAACACTCCCGTCACCAACTTCCCCAGTTTTACAACAAGTAAATACATTAACTACTGGATTGTCGTTACGAAGTGTTGTGAATTCAAACCCAAGAGGGACTACGCAGCCTCTCTCACAACCTTTGTATGGAATGCCTTATGGTTCTACAGTCATCAACCCAAATACCCCATTTGCATACATACCATATCCAAATCGAATGACGATGACTGCCCATACATCTGGACAGGCAGGGCCATTGACTGGGGGGCAAATTCCCAGTCATGCGAATGGGATAACGGGGTCAATGATAATTACCCATTCTCGACAAGAGCAACCGGTAGAAAGGCCACATATATCCCCATTGAGGCAACTCCCACAAAGTATTGTTGGTCTGTCGGAGGCTACCTTAGCCAATGTCCGACAACAGATTGATTCTAGTAACCATGACATGGTGAATACATTTACTCAACAAATGAGTACAGTAATTACGCCATTAATGGAAAGCACAAACAATGCATGTTTGGCGTTGACAAATGAGATACGTCGGTTAAATAGAGCCTTGGGTGTTGTAACCCCAGGCGAAAACCAAAATACTGGTAGAAATCTCATTGCGAATGTCAACAGGATTAATCAACCACAAGTTGAACAACCACAACTTGACGGATTTGAACAAGATGATGAGCAGAAACAGCCCCATCGTCGGATTCCTTTGAGACGTGGAAATGTACATATTCTACCACCGGAGGAAGACGAGGATTTGATCATAAACCAGGGTGCTGTTGGAGCATTCCGTCAGAATGTTCTAAATCAAAACATCAACCAAGTTGTCGAGCAAGCATTAAATAGGTTTGGTTTTAACATAGGTTATGCCAACCAACCATTTTTTGCATCAACATTTCCTGATTGGGTCCAACAGGCAGAAATGCCTCGAGGATATAAAATACCCAAGTTGTCAAAATTCTCAGGAGAAAGTGGAGAGTCGACAGTCGAGCATATTGCCCGATATACCATCGAGTTGGGAGATTTGACTTTAGAGGAGGAATTAAAAATGAAGTTCTTCCCTAGTTCGTTAACTAAGAATGCTTTTTCTTGGTTTTCAACCCTAAGGCCTAATTCTATCCACTCTTGGAATCAATTGGAAAGAAGTTTTCATGACCAATTCTTTAGGGGCGACTTGAAAATAGGGTTGACAGATTTATTTGGAATTAAAAGAATAACTAACGAATCTGTTGACGACTACCTGGCTCGATTCCGTCAAATGAGGAGTCGGTGTTTCACCCCTATCCCAGAGGCAGAAATAGTGAAAATTGCTGTCGGAGGTCTAGATTACCATATCAGAAAGAAACTGGTCAACCAACATCTGATAGATCTTGCCCAGTTAGGGGACAAGGTTCGACAGATTGAACAATTAAGAGCTGAAAAGATTTTTAAGCAAAAGAGATTCCTTATGAGGGAAAGGGTTAATTTTGTCGGATGCAATGAATCCGACGAGGAGAGTAATGATTCTGAAGAGTATGAGGTAGATTATGTCGAACTAAAAAATGGTCCACCTTATATATGTCAAGCTTTGAAGCCCGCAAGGGCCAAAGAAAGAATCCCTTTCATTAATAAGAAAGTATACACATTTGACGTGACCAAGGCCGATCAAATATTTGACATATTACTTAAAGATAAGCAATTAAAATTGTCAGATGATCATAGGCTCTTGAAAGCCCATGAAATTAAAGATCGGAAATATTGTAAATATCATAATACTTTTGGTCATGTGACAAATGACTGTATGTATTTCAGGGATATCATTCAAAAAGGTTTGACAGACGGAAGGTTGAAGTTTTCAGACAAGAGACCGGAAATGAAGATTGATACAGAACCCTTTGGTCCTGAAGCTAACAAGGCAGACCGCCAAGTCACTATGGGAGTAGGCATGGTCAACATCACGGCCGGACAGAATATCCAAATGGACTTGTCAGATCCATTCGATGTGTATCCGAAGCCAGGAGAACCACTGGTTGACTACATGACACGCAAAAAATCTGAGGGCATAATTAAAGTTTGCCCAAGATGTGAAGCGTTTTACGATGAGGCAGCCGCCAAGAAAGCCAGGGGGCAAAAATCACCATCGCATCGTCCACAAGGCATAATTGAGCCTCGTGATGGCGGTAACCAGGGCAGGTTTTCACACTCAAATAGCCATGCTGGGTCCAACAGTGTACAGAAGAGTGCTGCATCTGTTGTAAATAGACAGGCAAATAGCCGTCAACAACACATGCACCAGTCAAGATCCGGACAACACAGCACTGGAGGTTGGCTTGAACCAATCAGAGGATCAGCAGTAAGACAGGCAAATAGCCGTCAGCAACACATGCACCAGTCAAGATTTGGACAACACAGCACTGGCGGTTGGCTTGAAGAACCAATCAGAGGATCAACAATAGGTAACTCTGTCAGTGGCAGATTTAATCCTGTCAAGACGAGGATACCCCCGTCCAACGTAATGGTGGATCAATGGGTGAGGAATTCGGCCATGGCACAGTACCCAGAATTACAAAAATAAACATGGACTAGGAGAAGCAAGTTCAATGATCGTGGACCACCCTTTTGGAATGAAAATTACCGAAAGGGCCAATTCACTCAAAATGCTCAGATGGCAGGGCCTGGTCTTTCAGGGCCCTCGACTCAATTGGCTATCTCCAAGAGCCAAAAGAGGAGGCTGCAGAGACTCCGACATGCTCAGAAAAAGAAGCTTGCCAGACATGGAGGCGTCATTATAAAAGAGATGCCTTCCCATGATGCTGGTTGCTTGGTTGCTACAACTGACAACAAAGTTGACAAGAGAGGAGATACCAAGATGAAGAGCGTAATAGTGAATCACCCCATGGAAGCTGATGTGAAGAGACCCAGTAATCAGACCAAGCAAAGTAAACCTGCATCCCAGGTTTTCATCGAAAAGAAGACTTCAGGCCAAGCATCCTCACCAGTGAAACCCAGAGGCAAATGGCCTGTCGGGCTGACAGAAGTGGAGAAGGTTGCAGGGCTCGAGAAGAAGGTTGGGGCCAGAATAGAAGAGCAACAACTGACTACGTTCAAGCCTGAATGCGATTTAACCAAAGAGGAATTGTCATTCGATGCTGTCATTGAAGCATTGAATGATCCGAATGATGACATGAACGTCAGTGGAGACATGGACACGGACGGCCAGAATGAGGATTGGGCTGACATCATAGAAGTACTAGACAACTGTGGCGTAGGAATTGTCCAACCTTTGTCAGATAGGTCAGGGTCAGATGACGAGAGTGATTTAAAAAGAAATCACGGCAGAACAGTCGGAGGTGCATTCTTGGATGAGGATCCAGACAATGAGGTTATACTGGAGCCTGGAATGAGAATGAAGATAGGTTTGATTTCTTTGCTCCACCACCTTGCTTGGCTGGTGCAAGGGTAAGGATGATCTGTACCATTATCCCCTTTTTTTCTGAAAAAGAAGAAGATGACAAAGAGGTGTACAAGTGTGGGAGCAGACATTTTTATAAAAAATTTTCTTTTATTATTTTTTTTTATTTTAACAAATCAGAATAATAAAAAAACAATTTTTTGGTTGGGTTTGGGATAATGGGCCCAAAAGATAACTTGGAACAAAAACGAATATGGGCTCCATTTGATGATGTAATGGGCGAATAATAAAAAAAATTTGTTTTTTTTTATCATCATTTTTTTACTATTTTTCAAAACATTAATTAAAAAATCAGGGCAAAATTTGGTGTTCACACTTGTCATCAATTTTTTTTATTTATAAAAAATTGAATAAGATTTGTAACATATTTTCATGACAATGAAAAACATATGAAAATATATTTATTTAATTTTTTTAGAGTAAGAAATTCATGATTTGGTTAAAAAAAAGGGAAATTCATGATTAGAAAACTTGAAGAAAAAAAAAGGAAGCATAAAAAAATTGCAATGTCACGTAAGTTGTTCATCAAAAAATTCATGTTCAGAAAATTCATGATTTGCTTCACCCCTGTAGTGCCGATGTCAAGTAAGTTGTAACAAAAAAAAATTTGCTTCACCCCTGCCAGTGGTACGAGTTCCTTTTGACCGCAGGGCAAGACTGGAAGAAAAAAGTTGAGACGAAAAATTATCTTCCCAGAACAATCTAGTAGCTTATATCAAAACAGTGTTTTACCAAAAAAAAATGTTTTTAAAAAATGAGCTTGATATTCAAACATAACAGATTTTTTGTAAAACAACTTTTTACAAGAAAACACCCAAAAGATGGAATAATCCATCTTTCCCAAACAAGGTCTAAATGTCAAAAAAAAGTCACGACCTCTTGTTAAGTCACTTAGTGGATAAACTTTTCCTTGCCACAACAAACATCAATTTCAATTTTGATCAAGCTTTGTAGAGGTTGATTTTGTATTGTGCACATGGTTCTGTGGCTGAAGCTAGCAAAAAAATGTTGTGCAAGTACCATAATTCAACTTGTATCATATATTTCTATTTTTCTTTTATTCAAACAGGATAAGGCAGTGAGAAGTAAGAACTAAGGGTGGCAAATGGATCCATCGGATAAATTTTTATTCGGATCTTAACGGATGGATTAAAAACAATCCATTAATTCATTATAATCCATTAAAAATTCATCAAAAAAATCAAATCCATCCATGATCCATTAAATAAAATCCATCCGATCCATCCATTAACAATTTTTCATGGATGAATATCCAATCCATCCACTAAAATTTATTTCAAGACATTAAATAATTTTATATCTCGTTTATCCATCCATAAAATATTTTTAAAAATAAAATAATTTGTAAAAAAAATTAAAATATTATCTCTATCTCACCCTCGTTCTCCTCTTTGTTCCTCTCTACCCTTTCTTTCTCTCCCTTTTTCCTACTCTTTCTCTATCTTTACTCTCTCTCCACTATATCTCACCATTTTGTATCACGGTCATTTTTCTATTATTATATGGGAGTTATTGATTATGTGTATCTACAGAGGTTATTTTGCCACAACGTTCCATGGTATTGTTTTACGAAACTTGTTACGACTTTATTTGCTTTCAATTAGTTAATACTTTTTTTTAAAGTTTCTCAGCAAAAAAAAGGCAATGAAAAAAGAAAACGTACGATAACGTGGACTACAACTGGTGCTTGAGAACAATTAATTAGTTAATACTTAATGTCACAAAAAAAGAAAAAAAAAAGCAGATAAATAAAATAAAAAATAGTGAAGAAAAAATAATAGGGAACAGAAGAGAAAATTAGATGGAGTTTTTTTTTGTTACAAATGGAGGTTTCTTTTATTTGGTGAAAAATAATATGAAAAAAATAAATTGATTTTGGAATGGATAAAAGTTGATCCATTATATTTTTGATTGTTGGTCCAATGGATTTTAAAAAATATTGGATGGATCATAAACCATCCACTAAAAAAATAATCCAATCCATCCAATCCATTTATATTATCTTTTTATGAATGGATGGATTGGATGGATTTTCTCATGGATGGACCGAATGGATGGTGGATAAATGAATCATTTTGCCATCCCTAATAAGAACCCACCGTGGCTGCTTTCCAACCTGACAGGGAAGTATTAGAATTATTAGTTGAATGTGAAACACGGGGAAGAAAAAGAAAGTGTGAGAAGGGAAACAAGTTCCATCTCTTCTTTTAGGAAAGAAAGCAGAAAAGTAGGATATGAGCCAAGCAAAGCCACCAGCAACTCATTTGGTCTTTCCCGTACGTTGTCATTTGGGGTTGTCACAGTAACATTTCTGGTTGTCAAAATGCTTCAAAAATGGCAATCGGTCCCATGCTAAAATCAAATGCGAGAAAGGTTCAATTAATTTAATTTAATCGGTCAAGTCATTGATGATTAACGAGGAGAGGTCATCAGGATTGACAATTTGTACCCTACCCTATCCATTGGGTAGCAACAAAAATTACTCTCGACGATAGGATAATCACCAGCATAACGGGTAAGGGTTTGGGTACGGGTAATTACCCGTAAATTTGAATGAGTATGGATGTAGGTACCATGGTATCCGCCCCCCCCCCCCCCCGGTATATATGTATATATAATTATTTATTTATTTATATTACTAATATATATAATTTTAACTATACATCAATTTTTATTACCAAAATTAATCTAAAGATTCTCAACTTTCTAAACCTAGTTGTGTCTATAATTTCTTTTTCGGTTTTTTATTTATTTAAATATTGTGATTTGTAGTGTTTAATGAGTAGATTTAAAAGACAATTAATTTTTTAATTGTTATAAATTATAATGTTCATTTTGTTATTTATTGCTTTTTCACAGTTAAAGTGTAAGTAACGGGTGCGCGTACATGTACTTAGGTACCCGAAGGGTACATGTAAGGGTACAAAAGTTACTAACCACACTGATACGGATTCGAATACGGGTAATTTTTCCAAACACATGTATAATGACGTGTATTATAGTATCCAACCGAAATCCTACCTATTGTGATTCCTACGCCCGAGTCCAGGCAAACAGCTTGCAACAAAACTATTTATTCTACTAGTTCATCTTGAATAGTTTCTTCATTGTTTTGTGTTCTAATCTAATTGTCATTGATTACTTGCTGAAATAATTGAGTGGAAACTACCCTTGAAATAAGATGGAAAAGTTTCATTTCTTTAATTTTGATCCATTTGTTTAGATATGCATGACTTCATGTGTCTGTTATTATTGATTTCAACCTCACTTGGGCAGCAACTTGGACATTAATGTCACTCTAATCTGAATGAAATTTCCCCCTCAATTTGTTTGGTGGCGGAACCATAAGCATGCTAGGTCCAGCTTATTTTAGGTAAAACAATCGCTTATTTTTTTTAAAAGGTTAAATTATATTTTCACTTTCTATAAGTGACTTCTGTTTTTAACTCGGTCTTTATACATAAAAAAGATTCAACCGAGTCGCTTTATGTATAATCATTTTCAATTTCGTCATCATCATTTATTGTTATCACGTATGAGGATCAAAAAACTATATTTAGTCCCTACATGTGACAAATTCTCCATTCAATATCTATACTTTAATTACAACAATAAACGACGATGACAAATTTAAAATAACAATACATATAGGGATTGAATTAATAATTTTTTAGGTACAAGGACCAAGTTAAAAACAAGGTTATGTATAGGTAGTTAGGTACCAACATTATTCTTTAACCTTTTTTAAAAGCTCTAGTATTGAAATTTTGGGTAAAATTTAAAAGTTATTTTAAATACAAACAAGTTAATCCGAACAGAGATGATGTAACATCCCTTGCTGCTCTATGGATTGATAATTGTCCCCACAAACCAACACGGGTCTTTTCAACGTGCTTTGTCCTCACTCACACGCTTCCCGGGAAAACTTCCCAGGAGGTCACCCATCCCAGAATCGCTCCAAGTCAAGCTCGCTTGACTGTGGAGTTCTTAAGTGATGGACTACCGAAAAGAAGATGCATCTTGTTAGTATAGGTAGTACCAATCAATTCATATAAGCCTTCATCAACTGTATAGTCCCATCCCTACACAGTCTCAGGATCCCTCTCATTCGGGTGTGTAATCGGTTCGTTCATGTGTCCCTCCGCCTAGAAGCCTGCCAGGAGCCGCTCCTTGTCCGTGCCTTCTTGCACCGACGACCATTCCCCGCCCTTGTCGGCACCCGGGTGTTACATGCCCACCAGCTTCCGCTTGGTTCGTCCCCGAACCACACCGTACTGGGAGAGGTGCCGCTCTGATACCATTTGCAACGATTCTGGGATGGGTGACCTCCTGGGAAGTTTTCCCGGGAAGCGTGTGAGTGAGGACAAAGCACGCTGAAAAGACCCGTGTTGGTTTGTGGGGACAATCTTCAATCCATAGAGCAGTTAGGGATGTTATAGATGACAATTTGGACCCTACACAATGGGTATCCACAAAAAATACCCATGGTTAATAACCACTTTATGGGTATGAGTTCGGATATGGATAATTACCAACAAACAAAAGTGAGTATTGATGTTGGTACGGATACTCTAGTACCCACCCTGGCCCGCACCCATATATATATATATATATATAATTATAGTTATATATCAATTTTTAAGAATAAAATTAATGTAAAAATTCTAAACTTATGACTCATTAGTGTTTTTCCCTTTCCGGACTCACAAGTTCACGAATTTATTATTTGGATGTTTTTGTGATATTTACTTGTTTTAGATGTTTTTATTTAGTTTAATACTTTGGTTTCTAATGTTTCATGAGTATATTTGAAAGATCTTTGGATGATTTTTCTATTTGAGTTATATTATTCTTTATGTTATTTATTGTTTTTTTCTTAATTAAAGTGCGGGTAACAGGTGTGGATGTGGGTACTTAGGTACACAGAGGGTACGGGCAAGGGTATTAAAGTTGCTACTCACGAGAGTATGGGTCCGGGTATGGGTATTTTTTTCAAACGCAGGTATGGAAACGGGTAATATAGTACCCTACCCAGACCATACTCATTGCCCCTAAATCCGAGCGTATGCTTAACACTATAGATTGTCCAGACAAGTGGGTATATAGAATCATGGTATAGTCAGGGGCGGACCTACATGTAAGTGCACACCCTAATTTTAATGAAATTACAACTAAATATCACATGTGTTTGTATTGCCCTCACTATTTTTATATATGTGAACCCATTGTCTATTTTTCTCTATTTTTTCCAACAAACACAGTCACCCAACCATCTTTTCTCTCTCAAACTCTCACCCTCACCCTCTATCTTCATATTCTTATGTATAATAATAATTAGGGTTAAATATATTTTTGATCCCATAAAATTGGTAAAATTTTATTTTTGGTCCCTATACAATTTGTATTCATTTTTAGTCCTACATTTAATAAAAGTATTGTGTTTTTAGCTCCTCACCATGGATTAAAAACACATAATTTTTGTAGTTTTTAGGGACTAAAAATGAATAAAATTTTTATAGAGACTAAAAATCAATTTTTAACAATTTTATAGGGATTAAAAACATATTTAACCCTAATAATTTGTATTAATTTTTATTTTTTTTAAATAAATCACCTCCACTGAGGCATGGTCCTAGATCCGTCATTGGGTGTAGTGTAACTTTTGGACTTCAGTTATTATCAATCAGTGGGTGTTTCTAAAAAAATTCCAAAAAAATATGAATTATGCAAAGGAATATGCATGGATGAATTAGTACATTTTGATAGTCCACATGCATCTATATAAACACACACACACACCCATCAGCGATTTTTCCACCATGTTATCACTATCCTGACAATGGACCCTAGATTCTCTACTCTTCTTTTGCTTCTAGCTATAGTTAGTACACTTATGCTGAAATGTCACTCAACTTCCCCAGATGCCCTGAAGGCAAATTAATATACCTCATCTCTCTTTATGTAAGGTATAAGCTCTCAATGAAAGCATCAATGCAAGGTATAAGAAATATTCCTAACAGAAATTATAAGAAAGTGTAAAATAAAAGAGTGTATAAAGTATATGTTTCCTTTCAATATTCTTCTTGTTGTTCATTCATTCCATAATTGCTTACATATATAGTTCATCATAAGTAGTGACTCATCAATATTCTAGATCCTTCCTAAATGATGTGACTCATTATTATTCTAAACCTTCTAATTTAAGTACATTTGTCACACATAAGAGCTAATATTACTTGGGCTTAATTTTTGGGCCATTACATTCCATTGGTCTTACAAACACACCTTGTCCTCAAGGTGCATTGAAGTCCATAAGTATCAATATTATGCTAAGCCCAAAAACTAGTCCAAAACTGACTCAATTTGAAAAGAGCTCAAAATAAAAAGGTGAAGCCCAATAATTAATCCAGAATGAAGAAAATGATGCCTACAATTTAGCATCCCAGGAAAGAAGTATCAAGGTCCAAGTGAAGAAACTAGAATGAGCCCAAAATAAAATGATAAGGAAACCCAATAGCAGCTAAACCCTAACGTTTCTTTGTTGGTTTCTAAGCTCCATGTCCAAGGTACCCATGGCCATCCAGAGACTGGTCCAAGGGAGCCGCCGCCACAAATAGGGGTCCCATCACCAGAGATCGACCGGGATAAACCGAAGACGACGGGGCGCGCTTGACAGGGATGCACGACGGAGTGGGAGGCATCTTTGTGAGAATCGCCAGGATCGAAAACGAAAATGTGTAGTGGTGGCGGCGTGGCGGAGACGGCGTTCACAACCGTCTTCTCCGGCGATGGCGTGGAGGTTGATGACGCAAATGTCGTGAACTCCAAATGAGCATGACGAGGCGGATCTAGAGCTAGGAGGACGAGCACGCAGCGTAGCCTCCAAACAGAGGAACGTCCGGCAGAGACATCGACCTTGGGTGGCGGCGCGAAGATGGTGATGGTGTGAGTTTTGAGGCCGGCCGCAACGAAGTCTGAACGAATTGGGACCTGAATCGGCGATGCCAGGTCTTGGAAGACTTCTGTGATTGCCGAAACTGGATCCTTCTTAGCTTTTGGATCCTTTGTGTTGATGACACGGGAAGAGGTGCACCCAACGGTGATAAGCTCCTGAGAAATCGCAATTTGGTCATCAACCTTCACCGTTGGGGCGGGGAATGTTGGGACAGAGAATGGAGTTGTGGTCGGGGATGGGGTTTGAATTGGGGTGAGGAGCTCTGGCGGAGGAGGTGGGTCTGGGTAATGGTGGCGGTGACCATGCAGACTCGGGGCGGTGGAGATGGTGAGTGGTTACTGGTGGTTGGATGGGCTGTGTGAGATGAGACCAAGTTGGGTGGGGTGACCAAGGTGCTCACAGGTGGGAGGAGAAGAGTTTGGGTAATGGTGGGAATAGTTAGCAGAGCTTGGGACCTGGTAAGGGTGGTAATAGATGGGAGGAGTCAGGGTGGTGGTCATGGAGATCGATTGGTGATAGGGAAAGGGGTTGTCCGGGATGCCGACCCATGGTGGGGAGGTTTCGGAGTTGGTGTGGGTGTAGCACGGAGGTAGGTAGCAACCGTTACGACTTACGGTGCTAGAGGTGGAATTCAGTTGTTGGTGGTGGGGTTTGAGTGTGGTGCTGAGGGAGAAAAGTGAAGCAGTCATGGATGAGAAAGCATAATGACAGATTTGTTGGCTCTCTAAAATTTGAAGGAGGATGGAATTAATGGTATCTGAAGAATTGGGAGGAGAGGCCATGGCAATGCAATGAAAGCACCAATGTAAGGTATAAGCTCTCATCGAAAGCACCAATATAAGGTATAGGAAATATACCTAACAGAAACTATAAGAAAGTGTAAAATAAAAGAGTGTATAAAGTATATGTTTCCTTTCAATATTCTTCTTGCCGTTCATTCATCCCATAATTGCTTACATATATAGCTCGTCATAAGTAATGACTTTTCAATATTCTAGATCCTTCCTAAATGATGTGACTCATCATTATTCTAGACCCTTCTAATTTAAGTACATTTGTCACACCAAAGAGCTAATATTACTTGGGCCTAATATTTGGGCCATTACACTTTATCAGTCACGTAACTTTCATTTTCTATCGCGGGGCTTCCCCCTACTGTTTTACTTGGCTTTCAAATTTCCATGGTTCATGTTTTTTACGGCTTAATTTAGATAACAAGAGTATTTTTCTTGTTTCTTATGTTCTGAACGCAGACTTGCATTGTCTACACTAGCAACAGCATGACAGATGAAGCTTCTCTATTGTCCCTTTACAAAAACATGCTACAAGAAGTTGCAAACAGGTTTATTCCATAAAAAAAATTAGGCACTAAATTTTTGAATAAGTTGGTTGACATTTTCCTTAATCCTTAGGTAGTAATTAATCTGTTGACAGTAGGATACTTGCATTAAATTCACGTTTCCATAGAATCAGGGTTGAATGTGACTAGATTGATAAGTACAAAATCTGGTCCAAGAAAACGGCAAGACAAAAAAGGATTCCAATGTTATATGTCTCTAAAGTTGCAGTTGGAAATTTAGTGCAACTAAAAATTTAAAACAACGACTCCTCTTATTAAAATCTTTTGCTTATATAAAAAAAAACAACGACATTGAACTACAAAATGTACCAATGAATTCTCTGTGTTACCTATTTTTCTTGATTTGTATTCACAATTGAGCAATGCTGCGCCCAAGTCTGTACTGCACCACCACAAACGTAGTTTCAATGGCTTTGTTGCGAAGCTGATAGAATGGCTGGTGCGTATAGAAACTATTCTACTTTCTGCTTGGATTTGTAATTTTATTAACCAAGAAAATTCATAATGTAGGACTTGATGGAGTAGTTTCTGTCTTTCCTAATGAAAAGAAACAACTCCATACAACAAAGTCTTGGGATTTTATTGGCTTCCCACTACAAGTGCAAAGAAAAACTACTGAAAGTAATGTCATCATTGGAGTAATTGACATTGGAATATGGCCAGAATCTGACAGTTTCAATGACAAAGGATTTGGTCCACCACCTAGTAAATGGAAGGGCATATGCCAAACATTTAATTTCACTTGCAATAAGTATGTACTAAAAAACACATGTAGAATATTCAAGCTGCTAAGAAAGATGCACAAAAAAGTAGACTACTATATAAGTACTAACAGATGTTAATCATTGGTGCCAGGTATTATAGAGCTGCAGGTGATGAATCATTGAGCGAAAAAGATCTTAAATCTCCAAGAGATTCAGAGGGTCATGGGACTCATACAGCATCAACAGCAGCTGGGAACCCTGTTAGTATGGCAAGCATGTTAGGCCTTGGACAAGGAACAACAAGAGGTGGTGCTACATCAGCACGCATTGCTATCTATAAAGTGTGAGAGATTTTCAAAATCCTTATTAAAAGGTTACTTGGTAACAATTAAATTAATATAATGGTGTATAGTTGATATACAAATGTTGATTAGTAGAGTGGTTGAGTCCCTTCATTGTAAACTATGCAGTCCAGGTTTTGGCAGGACTTGAACACGGTACCCGAAGGTTGATGGGGCGCATCCGTTGACCTCTAGGCCGATGGTTTCTCTATGAAATCAGTGTAACTTTAATATTACTTAAGTCATTATTTTTACCATTGCAGAATCCTTTGAAAGGTTGTTTTGCTTCACCAAGTGACATGAGTTGGTCTATAAATAGAACAATCTGCATGCAGTGAAGGATACAAAAAATCTTAGAATCTCTCAACCATTCTTCATCCAAATCACCTTCTTTTCTCCCTTATGCGCAGAAAGAGTTAAGGAGACTATTGTTCTGTAAACTGTCATTGTCGATACGATTGGTTTAAGGTGTGCAAACCAAACCAAGGTTCTCCATTGTATCCTGAAGGGGATTCGCCAGTTACACATGTTGCATCCAATCTACGAGGAGAGATTGGTGGGGCGAATCGAACCTAAAGCCTAATGTTCCTACACGCCTTGGAGATTGTGCATTACCTTTGTTTTCTTCTTCTTTTTTGCAAATCAATACCCCATTTTCTAACAATCTTTAGGTTCGATTTCTGTAATAATGGCTGCAAAGTTGAAGGATATGACTTCCGACTTTATGAAACTTGAGAGGTTCAAAGGCGGAAACTTTCATCATTGGCAAAAGAAGATGCACCTCCTTCTTACAACATTGAAGGTGGCATATGTGTTGAACACACTAAGACCAGAGGAAAGAGAAGATGAGACCATCAATGAGACTCATGAGAGGAACAAGTGGGTTAATGATGACTACATTTGCATGGGGCATATTTTGAATGGCATGACCGACTCATTGTTCGATGTGTATCAAAATGCGGGATCCTCCAAAGAACTATGGGAGAAACTTGAGGCAAGATACACGATGGAGGACGCAACAAGTAAGAAATTTTTTGTTAGTCGTTTTAATAATTATAAAATGGTTGATGGTATGCCTATCATGGAACAAATGCATGAAATTGAACGTATTATCAATCATTGACAAACTTCCTCTTTCATGGAAAGACTTTAAAAGAAGTCTTAAACATCAGAAAGATGACATTTCTCTTGAACAATTGGGTAATCACCTTCGTTTAGAAGAAGAGTATCGTAAACAAGATGATACTAAAGAACATTCTGTTCATGAGAAGGTGCATGTAGTAGAGGAAGGGAAATCTAGTAAGTCCTCTAAAAAGTGGAATCGAGATTTTGGAAAATCTCATGAAAACAACAATGAGAATGACTACAAGAAAAAAAAAATGGTTGTTTCTGTTGTGGAAAACCGGGACATTTCAAGAGGAATTGTCGTCTCCTGAAAAAGGAAAAAAAGAAGGAATCTAGTGCAACAGAGGATAATCTTGTTGCGGTCATTTCCGAAATCAACATGATAGAAGATGTTGGATTATGGTGGATTGACTCCGGTGCAACTCGCCATGTGTGTAAGAACAAGGATCTCTTCAAGACAATTAATGAAGAAGATGGAACCGTTCTATATATGGGAAATGCAACAACTATCCAAGTTAAAGGCAAAGGGACAGTGGAACTAGAATTCACTTCGGGAAAAGTAGTCACTCTTACAAATGTTTATTATGTACCAGATGTTAGGAAGAATTTAATTTCTTGATCGTTTCTTAATAAGTACGGGTTCAAATGTGTATTTGAGGGAGACAAGTTTATTCTCTCTAAGGGAGGAATGTTTGTAGGAAAGGGATACCTTTGTGAGAATATGTTCAAACTCAATATTATTAATGATAATGGATTTATTTATGCTTATATTGTTGAGTCTTGTAATTTATGGCATTCTCATTTAGGACATGTTAATTTTAGGAAAATGGATGAAATGATGAATTCATGTTTAATTCCTAAAACAAGTAGAATTTTGGATGCATGTACAACTTGTATGCTAACTAAGATAACTAGATTTCCTTTTCCTAGAGTTGAAAGAAGTTCTAAAATGTTAGACTTAATTCATTCTGATGTATGTGTTTTACATGGTTGGCCCACTATAGGTGGTAAAAATGTGACATTCATAGATGATTGTACTAGATATTGCTATGTATATTTAATGCATTCAAAGGATGAAGTGTTAGATAAATTTAAGGTATTTAAAACAGAAGTAGAACTTCAACATGAAACATTTATTAAATGTTTTAGGAGTGATAGAGGAGGAGAGTTCTATAACCCTAGTTACTTTGAGTCTACTGGAATATTTCACCAAACAACCGTACCTTATTCCCCACAACAAAACGGCATGGCTGAAAGGAAAAATAGGGTATTAGAAGAAATGGTAAATGCAATGTTATCATATTCTGGTCTAGCAAAGGGTTATTGGGGAGAAGCCTTGTTGGCGGCTTGTTATATCTTGAATAGAGTTTCAAACAAAAGGAACAAAATAACCCCATATGAACTTTGGAAAAATAGAAAGCCCAGCCTTGACTATTTCAAAGTTTGGGGTTGTAGGGCAATAGTAAAAGTTCCTGAACCAAAAAGAAAGAAATTAGGTGAAAGGGGAATTGAATGTGTGTTCCTGGGCTATGCTAAAAATAGCAAAGCATATAGATTCATGGTTATAGAATATAATGACTCATATCCTGTAAATACAGTAATTGAGTCTAGGGATGCTATCTTTCAAGAAGATAGGTTTAACTCAATTCCAAGTCACAAAAATAATGTTCGTAGTAACGCACATAATCTAGAAACCAATGTATTTAATAATAATAATTTAGAGAGTTCAGAACTTAGAAGAAGTCAGAGAGCTAGGACAGAGAAAACTTATGGACCAGACTTTTTCATGTTCCTTGTTGAAGGAACAAGAGAGTCCATAGACAGTTATGGACCAATATGTTATAATACAGAAAGTGATCCAGAAACATTTGAAGAGGCAATAAAGTCTTAAGATGCCGCTTTCTGGAAGGAAGCTATACAGGAGGAAATAGACTCAATAATGGGGAATAAAACGTGGAAATTAGTAGACCTCCCACCTGGTTCCAAACCTATAGGTTGTAAATGGATTTTCAAAAGGAAAATGAAGGTAGATGGAACCATAGATAAGTTTAAGGCAAGACTAGTTGCTAAGGTATTTACACAAAAAGAGGGCATTGACTATTTTGATACATATACACCTGTGACAAGAATTGCCTCAATTAGAGTGCTATTGGCACTTGCATCCATCTATAAGTTTGTCATTCATCAAATGGATGTGAAAACGGCATTTCTTAATGGGGAGTTAGATGAAGAGGTGTATATGTCACAACCTGAAGGGTTTGTGGTTAATGGTCAAGAAAAGAAGGTGTGTAAATTGAATAAGGCATTTTATGGACTAAAACAAGCTCCTAAACAATGGCATCAAAAGTTTGATCAAGTTAGGCTAGCTAATGGATATAAAATAAATGAATCCGACAAGTGTATTTATAGTAAATTCCATAATGGAAAAGGTGTTACGATTTGTTTATATGTTGATGATATGTTAATATTTGGTATTGATCTAGAGGAGGTGGAAAAAACTAAGAGTTTCCTCTCTAGTAATTTCGATATGAAAGACTTAGGGGAAGCCGATGTGATACTAGGGATTAGAATAATAAGAGATGGTGAGAACATAGGTTTATCCCAATCTCATTATATAGAAAAGGTATTAAAGAAATTTAATGAATTTGATTGTCAATCTGTTGTTACTTCCTTTGATCATAACACTAATTTAGTACCAAATAAAGGTTGTCCAGTAGCACAACTTGAATACTCAAAAGTAATTGGATGCTTAATATATGCCATGACATGTACTAGACCAGACATTGCATATTCTGTAGGGAGACTAAGTAGGTATACAAGTAATCCAAGCAAAGACCATTGGCATGCAGTCCGAAGAGTATTGAGATACTTGAAGAGGACAATGAATTATAGTTTGAACTATAATGGGTATCCTTCAGTATTAGAAGGTTACACGGATGCCAGTTGGGTGACTTATACAGAAGATCATGCTTCAACAAGCGGTTGGGTCTTCACACTTGGTGGGGGTGCTATTTCTTGGGGATCCAAGAAACAAACTTGCATTGCTGACTCCACCATGGCTGCAGAATTCATAGCATTGGCAGCAGGAAGCAAAGAAGCTGAATGGCTTAGAAATTTGATGTATGAGATACCAATTTGGCCAAAGCCAATAGCACCAATATCCATACATTGTGATAGTCAATCAACACTATCAAAGGCATATATCCAGGTTTATAATGGAAAGTTCAGGCACATTGGGCTAAGACATAACTATGTAAAAGATTTGATTACAAATGGAGTAATATCCATAGTCTTTGTGAAAACAGAGAGGAATCTTACAGATCCTTTGACGAAAGGACTGACAAGGGATATGGTGTTGAAAACATCATTAGGGATGGGACTCAAGCCCATATCTACATGATCACCAATGGTGGAAACCCGACTCACACTTGAGTAGCATCAAGTCTTGAGTTCAATGGGCCAAAATACATTATGAGAGTGATTGCAAGTACTTGACGAATAGATACATCCCAAGGTTTAAAAGTACTTGGATACCATAAGGACAAAAGGAAAAGGGTGAGCTTTTACTCTTAATGGACTTATAGCATATATGTGCTAGGGTGCCCAACTTATGGGGTCACTTTTGGTAAAGTCCACCTATATGAGAGTGAAGTGGGGCCGCTTCTTAGAGTTGGGCTTGAATCTGTAAGCTCTCATGAAAAGGATACACAACACAAGGCCTTACCAAATGTGTCACACTACCACGTCGTTCAATGGTACCGAGATTTCATGTGTAAGTCATGCACGCTTGTTCTAATGAATATTTGGTTCAAAGCTTGTCTCCCATTTTATTCGGGGATGAGTGAAACCCATGGCTTACTAAGCAAAGGTTCAAATCTCCAAGATACCTTTGTCTGAAAGTATGCGATTTCCGGAATAATGGGATTTGGATTTATTTTGAAAATGGTGGGGGATTGTGAGAGATTTTCAAAATCCTTATTAAAAGGTTGCTTGGTAACTGTTAAATTAATATAATGGTGTATAGTTGATATATAAATGTTGATTGGTAGAGCGGTTGAGACCCTTCATGGAGTGCTCGGGCACCGGAGTATCCTTGACTGTAGAGTCAACATTAGTTGCAGCAGATGTTGAGATCTTCTATTTAGAGCCATTGACAGCATTTGCTACAATCGAATATGAGTTCTATGGAATGGAATTTGAGACATGATCAGGGGATAAAGGTTCCTCATAGACTGTCTCGACCGATTCACTATCACTCTGGTTTTCGCCTAGTGATCTATCAATCTGCCTTCATCTTCATCTGGTTTTGCTCTGGAACCTTAGGGACATAAGCTACCTTAGTCTTATGCACCAAAGGTGGATCATTTTGCACCACGTTCTCCTTGGAAATTTGTTTACAAGTCGTAACCAAATGCCCAATTGAATTACAATGAGAATAGAAAGTAGGAAGCTTCTCATATTTGACACCAACAGAAAATACAAAACCTTCACGTTCAACTATAATCCTTTAAGCAATTTCCTTGTTAGATCAACATCCACTAAAATTCGAGCGTCACTATGCTCTAGTACGGGTAGCTTCATCCAAACTTGTTGGAGTACCTAAACCTCCTGTAATTTCAAATAATAATTTCGAGGGCCAATATTCCTGCGGTAGGTCGTAAATTCTAATCCAACATTGAGTATGAGATCGTTTCTGTTTATTAGGAATAAAATCTAGAGACCACTGAAATAGACATAGTAGTCCTGGTTGAAGGTTCCAAGCCCCAACAACCAAGACACTATGCAAATCCTTTTGAGAAATAAAACTGAAATCATAGAATCCTTTTTCTAACGGAATCATTCTCCATTGACCCAAAGGCTTTCATAGCTTTGAGAGTTTATCGTGTAAGTCGAAGATCTTTACAGGGATATCACCTTTCAATAACAACAAGCGGCCATGAAGGTTGTTTTTGCAACATTCCAACCCTTTTTGATATTCATCCTCAGAAATTTTGATAGAGACAATCTCCATTCACGCACGGTCGAGGAAGCTGACTAACCAGGATGTCCAACGAACCATTCAAAGTCTGAGCAAAAGATTTTAAGTGTGGATTCAATGGAGGAGAATCCGGATTAAGAAACTTCCAAGGACAAGCCATGACCAGAACCAAAGATGCTCCAGATCCAGGGAACAGATTAGGATGCCCAAAGCACAACAAAGTGAGGGGGACATGCACAATCCAGGGAGCCATCAAAGAACGGCGCTAGCGCTGGGGGCGATTTTTACCATGCAGCGGCCGCTTTCGTGATTATATTAGTCAATAGTTAATAAATAAATGTCAAGAAATCCTGAGCATGTGAAAGGCTTATCAAGTGCTAAGACTTAAGCGATGGAAGTATATGTTGGATGAAAGTTGACCTATTGGATGAAAGTTCAAACTTCATGAAGCAACTATTGTGGAGAGATCACATTATCTTTGTATATTCTAATAATTAAGATTTAAGAGATTAGTCTTATGAGCCATTCAAATGGACCGAACATATGTTCTCACCAAAAATCGAATATGTTATGATCCTAGAGGCACATAAGATTGATGAATTGTGACTCGATTAATTTTAGAAGGATCTATTATGCATTCTATTGGTTGTAATAGTTGTTAATTGGAATAATTAGTAAATCTGTTAGGGTGTAGTATTGAGTGTGTCATGGTGTAGTAGCCATGCTATGTGTATGCATCATCCTATATAAACATTGTGTGATCTCATGATTGGAATCAATGAAGAAATTAGTCATTTCCCATCTCTTATTATCTTCTTATGAGGCTCTCTCTGCACCTCGAAACAGCGTTATCTTTCTCAATCCCTAACCTATCACTTCCCTCATATCTATTTCATAATCCTATCCCTGATATTGGTGGCCTCTAGGATCATAACAGAATACTATGTGGTTCAATTAAATTCTTCAAATTTCTTTGAGTCTGAAAAAAAAAAATATCAGATGGAAAACAATAGCAAATTAGCGCTAGTACATATGGTTTAATATATTGTATATATAAAAATATGAGTTTAATTTTGATTCAATGTCCGTGTAAAGTTTTTTGCATTATCAACCAATTAGAAATCATCCTATGTGTGACTTTTAGAATAATTATGATAAGAGTACATTTTTAATGACGTGATCATTTATGATTGGTTGATAGTATTAAAAAAAGTTTATTCTAATAATACTTATCAATTAAATCCTAAAAATATTTACTCGGTCTAAATAAATTTATCACTAACTTCTATAGTTTCACATTAAAATTTATTTGTCGTATAAGAGTGCGTTTGTTATAGATTATTTGACAAAAAATAACCTTTTTAAGTGAAAACTAATTATTAATAAACTTGATTGTGTTGTTTAAGCTTTTTATAACAATGATATTTTAAAAAAAAAACTTTTTTATGGTTAAAATGAAAATCTACCTTTATTAGCCTTTGAAAAAAGCCATTTAAAATCACCGACTACTCTTTAAAAATGATTCTTATATGTATATAAAAACACAATATAACTTCTACTGAATTTTTTTTTTAAAGAAGAAATCAGAAAGTACGTGTAAGTTGAAAGAAAACCTTGTCCTGAAGGTTGTGGGAGGGGTAATCTTTTAGCAGGGCATCCCAATCCTCCCAAGTGGCTTCAGCAGTTGGCATACCTTCCCATTTGACCAAAACTTGTTGATCCTGAGCACCATTTGGAAGTAAGACGCGTGTTTGCAAAATGGCCCGAGGACCAAGAATTGGTCCTTGTTCCGAAGTCAGCAAGGGTAGCGGAACATATTGGGAAATTGCTTCTCCTTTACATGGTTTAAGGACTGAGATGTGGAAAACAGGGTGAATATGAGCTGAGGGTGGTAAGAGTAGCTTGTATGCTATTGCACCAATGCGGTCTTTTACCGGAAAAGGCCCAAAAAAACGCATGCCCAATTTCTGATTTTTGCGCAAGGCTGCTGAATGTTGTCTATATGGTTGTAGTTTCACAAATACCATGTCCCCAACCTTGAACTCAAAATGGTGCCTCCCCTTGTCTGCATACTTATTCATGAATTGTTGTGCCCGCCACAAGTGAGTCTTGAGTTGGTTGAGGACCTCATCTCGTTGCTGCAACAGAGTATGTAATTCAGGAGTTTCAGTAGCAACACCTGAATATCTTATGAGTGTAGGTGGATCTCTTCTATACACCGCCCTAAACGAAGTCATGACAATACTACTTTGGAATGATGTATTGTACCAAAACTCAGCCCAAGACAGCCATTTGGACCAAGATTTCGGGTTATCAAAAGTGAAGCAACAAAGGTATAATTCCATACATTTGTTCAGAGCTTCGGATTGCCCGTTGGTTTGAGGGTGATAGGCCGAACTCATGGCCAAAGTGGTACCACTCAAACGAAACAGATGCTACCAAAACTTACTAGTAAAAACCTTGTCTCAATCCGAAACTATACTCTTCGGAATGCCATGCAACTTGACTACAGAGCTCATGAAAGTTTCAGCTACTGTCATGCTTGAAAAATCGCCTTTAAGGGGAGAAAAATGAGCGTATTTAGACAGCCGGTCAGTAACAACCATAATCACAAAATCTGTTGGAGGGGGTCAAACCGGTAACAAAATCCATAGCAACATCCTCCCAAATTTGAGCCGGAATGGGGAGGGGCTGCAATAATCCTGCCGGTTTGGTGGTAGCAGATTTTGCTTGTTGGCAAATGAAACATTTGGAGACAAAATCCTGAATATCTTTGCTCATTTGAGGCCAAAAAAATTGACTAGAAATTTGGGCCTTAGTCCTAGCAACACCCGAACGACCTCCAATTGGAGAAGTATGGTACTCATGCATAATCAATTTAACTAAGTCAGCATCACAAGGTATGACAAGCCTAGACTTCCAATGTAACAAATTTTGGAAAATAGAGTAATTAGGATTTGGAGGTTTACCTTGCAAACATAAGTCATAGATTTCCGAATAAGAGGGGTCCTTCAAAATTGCCTCATGAATCTACTGTAATAAGGCATGATGAGGCGTGGAAACAGCCATAAAAAAGGACCTGGATAATGCATCCGCAGTGATATTCTCCTTACCCGGCTTGTACTCAATAGAAAAGTCATACCCCAAGAACTTGTATAACCATGCTTGTTGCTCTGGCGTTTGGATTGTTTGTTCTATTAAGGATTTAGGACTCTTTTGATCTGTCCGAATAATAAACATGTGTCCCAGCAAGTAGTGCCAAAATTTAGCCAATGCCTTTGTAATAGCGTATAATTCTCGCACATATGCAGACTGCTCCTGCATTCTCGGGTTCAATTTCTTTGAAAGATAAGCTATCGAATGATGGCCTTGACTCAGAACCGCCCCAATGCCTGACCCCGATGCATCTGTCTCCAAAATAAATGGCTGCGAGAAATCCGACAGGGCTAGCTGATAAGCCTCTGGCTCGACTAGTTTTATAACTAGTAAGACCATGGCTTTTGCACTAATTACTCGAGTTTGATCTCGTTTTCGCCCGAATTTGGATTTAATTGTTCTCAAGCAACATTTTGAGTTTCTTAAGTAGTTTAGGACATTTTAATTAATTTTGAGTCAAATAAAGCATTTACTTCTATTTCATGTTTTCAGGTTAATAAGAAGAGCAAAAAGGGAAGGACTCTTGAAGCAGAAGCCATCACGGCCAGGCCGTGACATTGGTCACGGCCGTGATGGGACCCATGAAGATCAGAGAGCATCACGGCCCAGCCGTGATCACTACAAAAAAAAAAGGTTATTTAGCGACCGAAAATAGCGACCGAATTTGTTGGTTGCTGTTTACGACCGAAATGGCAACCGATTGTAGGATCTAAATCAAACACTGATTAGAGTTGATATGGCGACCGAAATAGCGACCGAAATAGAGCGTAGCAGAGTTATCGGTCTCTATTTCGGTCGTAAAATAAAGGAAAGTAAAAGTCATAAATTTATGATTTTTTAGCGACCGAAATGGCGACCGAGTTAAATGCAACGGTTAAAATTAAGTTATCTTTTGCGACCGATATTAAATCGGTCGCTAAACGATGCGTAAAAAATTAAATAGAGCGTTTTAGCGACCGATTTAGCGACCGAATAATTCGGTCGCTAAAATTATGAATTCAAATTTCAAATTAACCATTTTAGCGACCGATTTAGCGACCGAATAATTCGGTCGCTAAAACTAAAATCCCTAAAACTAATATTTTGGTCTCGACGCCCTCTCCCTCACTTTCTCTTCTCTTTCTCTGCTCCTTTTTCCTTCTTATTCCACACTTCTTCTTCCTTCTCCCCAACTTCATCTTCTACCTTCTTCCTTCCTTTTTCTCAGTCGCGCGACCACCGCCCTGAGGCCGCCGTTCGGCCACCGCACGGCGAGGGCAGATGACCCGCGACTCGCCACCGCCCTCCTGGCACACACAGCTGCGGTTGCGCCGTCCTCCGCCACGGTAAGGTGGTTTGACTTCCATTCCTGGTGGTTTCTCACCTCTCTTTGTTAGTTTAAGTTCCTTCCTTCATCTCCTAGACTTACCTTCAAGTTTTGATTACATGGGTGTTACAGGAACACTGTCACCGCTACTGGACGTCGTGCCGTCACCGTCCGCCGCCGCGAGGAGCCCCACAACACCACCCCAACTTCTTCTTCTTCCTTGGGTGAGTCAAAACCCTCTCTTGTGTCTCAGATTCAAAACCCCCAAATTGATTTTGAAACCCTAACCCTAACCCTTTGATTTCAGATTTTAATCTTAAAATTAAAGCTTGCTTTATGAAATTGGGACTGTGAAACTGGTTTTATTGTCCTATGAATTCTAGTTCTATGTGAATCAACTTGTTATATTGAACATAATTTGTTTGAGAAAATGCTTGAATCAATTGCTCAATGTGTTATTGAATTTTATTTGTTGTATGAGATGTAAATTGGTTTTGAACTCCAGCATGTTGATTATATATTTTTGTATGATAAAAATGGTTGAACTCTTGTTAATGGATATAAGCATGCAAGTATCTTTGAACTTTTGGTTATATGTGGTTTCAAGATATGTAACAATTGAATAATATTGGTTGAGTTTGAGTTTGCATTGAAATATCATATAGTGTGATTGCTATGTGTGAAATGCAGAAATTAAAATGAATTGGATTCAGTTGGGTATCTAATGGTGTTGTTGTTTCTCCAGCTTTTGAAGCGTATGATCAAGGTTTGTAATGTTTGTCGAGATAATATTTGTGCTTTAGGGAACATCATTTTTTGGAATTATATCATGTATATTATTTTCTTATTCGCAGGGTATGATGTATTTCTGGGTAATTTTTGTGGTTTGGTTTCTAGCGAACATGTCAACAAGAACATCTCTTCACATGAGTAAGTCCACAAAGCATATCTCTTAGACTTTGTGTGGAAACTTTTAGAAAGAATGAAATGTAAAGAAAAGGGAAGAAATGAATCCTACCCATTTCTTTTAGACTTTGTATGATATGCTTTCTCTTTCTCTTATTGATAAGACAACTTGATAGAAAAGGATTATAGCCTACAAGGTTGTTGAAGATTTTGAAGATTGCGAATTTGTGGATACATTTTATATCCAATTTTCCATTCAATCATATGTGTTTCATTATATTCTTGTATAAGGGAAGCATTATATTTTTGTCTCATTATATTCTTATGCAGAGTTGGGAAGACAATTACTTTTTAAGGGACAATGGAGGCGATGAACTCCACAAAGGTCTAAAAGTTGGATTCAAACGGTTCCTTGGTGAACTCCACAAAGATCCCCATAATTTGGTGTTTTGATGGATGTAAAGGTTCAAAGGGCTTTTTCTCTTTTGCTGCAATTATCCCTAATAAGCTTTTAGGCACTAAATTGCCAATAGCTGGGTGGTGGATTGGTTTTAGATATTAGGTGCTGAGGAATTCTTTTTGGTCGACGATTAGTTAGTATATCAACCATTATTGTCTTCTCCGACTTTGGTTGAATCTCTACCTTATCCCTCTTGTATTTGGTTCTTTTGTTTATGAGTTTAGAGTACCCATTATACTCTTTCAATACACTTTAGCTTATAAAAAAATTATATTTGGTTTGTTATATGTTTTTTAAAGAAATCGGTCACTAAATTGGTCCCTAGAACAAGTTTTGGGGACACATTTAGTGACTGATTTTTTTTTAATTTGGTGGCCAATTTAGCGACCGAATTTTCGGTCGCTAAATTTGGTCACATAGCTGGTTTTAGGAGACCAATTTAGTGACCTATTTTTATAAATTAGCAACCGAATTATTCGGTCGCTAATAGCGACCGATTACAAATTCGATCGCTAAATGATTTAGCGACCAGGGTTTTAGCAACCGTCATAATTCGGTCGCTAATTCGGTCGTTAACCTATTTAGCGACCGAATTTTGATGAATAGCGATCGATTTCTTCGGTCGCTAAACACCCTTTTTTTTGTAGTGGATGACCATCACGGGCGTGATAAGAAGACCCTGGAAGTCAGAAAGCATCACGGCCCAGCCGTGATACCCATCACGGGCATGATGAGAGAACCCTGAATAACAGAATTGATCACGGTCCAGCCGTGATGGAGGTCACGGCCGTGACAGATCAGCACCCAAAGTCAGAATGCATCACGGCCTGGCCGTGATTGGCATCACGGTCGTGACAGACTGGAATTTGAATGCGCGCCCTTGGCAGAATGCTTCACGACCGTGACGCGAATCCTGATTTATAAAAAGCACCAGGGCAGACGTAAATCATAGAGAATTTTCTTTGTTTTTAGTTTATTCCAAGGGTTTGTATCATGTTTATGATGGAGAACTAATCACCCGGGATTAGTCTGTTGTAATCGGTTTCCGCCTACACTTGAGGTTCCATAATTCCCGTTCAGTTTGCTATTCTCTTTCAATATTATGCTATATGTCTTGTTTGCTTAATTCAAGTTACATAGAGTAAGTATTGATTTATTTCGATGATTCTATGTTCCTACACCTTGATCGCATTTGCTTAATTTGCGTGTGTTTGTCGTGTTTGCTTAATTCACGAGGGCTTCAATCCATTTGCTTAATTCGGAAGTTAGGAGCATATATCTCGTAGTATCAATTGCGCTTGTCTAATTGCTGCTACAATCGAAAAGAGATTAGAATCCGCTTAGGGCATGGAATTTATGTGAATCAATGATAGTTGGGAAACGGAAACAGCAGACCAATCGTTTCAACTTATTGATAATCACCTAATTGCATTGTTTTCTTAATTGAATTTTCAAATCTAACCCCCCCCCCCCCCCCCCCATTTGACTTCTAGGTTGATAACAATCCAAGAGTCCTTGAGAGACGATACTCGAGTTGTCGTGCCCTAACTACAGTTTTCTGTAATCACTCGTTTTTGACCCGTGTGCGACAGCAGATCAAAATTGGCGCCGTTGCCGGGGACTCTTGTTGTTATTAACGGATTTACTGATTAATTTCTGAATTAGTTCTGGCTACTAGGTCTGGCTGTTCTGACTTGTTTGATTTTGATCCTGAAATTGAAAGAACTTTGCACACACGCCGTAGAGCAATTCAGGCTAGCACGAGTTCACCAACCAATAGTGATTTTGATTCTGTACTTGCTTTTGATAACATGGCTGATCAAAGAACATTAAGACAGCTTGTTGCTCCTGATGTTAATTACAATGGTTTGTGTATTAAATATGCTGATGTCGTTGCTCCTTTTGAATTAAAATCTGGTTTAATACACTTGTTGCCAAGGTTTAGTGGTCTTGCAGGTGAGGATCCACATAAGCATCTGAAAGAATTCCAGGTTGTGTGTTCTACACCTTTGAGACCTGAAGGAATAACTGAAGACCTTATCAAGATGAGAGCCTTCCCATTCTCACTTCAAGGTGCTGCGAAGGACTGGTTGTATTATCTTGAGCCAAATTCCGTTACAACCTGGAATGATTTGAAGAAGGTCTTCCTGGAGAGATACTTCCCTGCCTCCAGAGTTGCATCAATCAGAAAAGAGATATGTGGTATTAGACAAGGCAATGAATCATTGGCCGAGTACTGGGAGAGGTTTAAGAAGTTGGTGTCCAGTTGTCCTCAGCACCAGATTTCCGAGCAGCTGCTTTATTCAGTACTTTTATGAGGGATTGCTACCAATGGACAGAAACATCTTAGATGCTGCCAGCGGGGGAGCACTTGTTGATAAGACTCCAATTGCCGCCAAGTCATTGATTGAGAACATGTCACTCAACTCCCAACAGTTCACAACTAGAAGCAATTCTGTCGAGACAATGGGTGTGAATGAGGTCCATGTTTCTTCTTCCCACAAGGCCCTTGAAGCCAGACTTGATGAGCTCACTTCTTTAGTGAAACAGTTGGCAGTGGATAAAGTTCAAACAGCAAGGTTGTGTGGTATCTGTACTTCTCCTGAACACCTGACCGATACATGTCCCATTCTGAAAGATGAGTTGGTCACTGATTTGCCTCAAGCATATGCAGCCAATCTTTACAATTAAGGCAACAATCAGAGCAGGTACATCATTCCTGACCTTTCCACTAATAAGTACCACCCCAACTGGAGAAACCATCCAAACCTTCGGTATGGAAACTCATCCACACAACAGCAGCTGATGTTACCATCACAGAATTCTCCCCAAGTGACCACCTCTGCACCTTCCGGACCTTCACTAGAGGACCTTGTCAAGCAAATGGCTGCAAACAATCTCCAGTTTCAGCAGCGAACGGATTCTAGTATTCACGCTTTGCAGACACAGATTGGACAGCTTGCCACTTCGATGAATGCCATGCAACAAGCTCAAGGATCGAACCAACTACCTACACAACCAGTGGTGAATCCTAATGTCCCAAATCCTAATGTGAGTGCAATTACTTTGAGATCCGGGAAGATCGCAGAACCTGCCCCAGAAAATAAAAAAACTGTTGAGGTAGCACCTGAACCTCCTATTGTTGTTGAGACTGAGAAAGAGTATGTGCCACCAATTCCCTTCCCGCAAAGAGTACTGAAAAGTAAAAATGTTGATGATGAAGACAAAGAGAGAGAGATTCTGGATGTATTCAGAAAAATGGCAGTAAACATTCCGCTCCTTGATGCGATCAAGCAGGTTCCGAAATACGCAAAGTTTCCGAAGGATTTGTGCACACACAAGAGGAGGCTGAAGGGTAATGAGAAAGTCAATTTGGGGCGAAATGTTTCAGCCCTCATTCAACCTAAGCCTGCACCTGAAAAGGTTACTGTCTCAGCCCTCACTCAGGCAATGCCACAGAAATGCAAGGATCCGGGAACTTTTGCTATTCCATGTACCATTGGGGATAGTAAATTCGACAATTGCATGTTGGATTTAGGAGATTCTATTAATGTCATGCCTACTTCTGTTTTCAACAATCTTGATCTTGGTCCTTTGGAGCTTACAAGTCTTACTATTCAGTTGGCAAACAGGACCAATGCTCGCCCCATTGGAGTAGTAGAATATGTGCTTGTTCAAGTCAATGACCTGATTTTCCCTGCCGATTTTTACATCCTGGACATGGTAGGGGAAACGAATTCGAGCAGATCACCAATCATTCTGGGCAAACCGTTCATGAAAACGGCAAAGACAAAGATTGATGTCCATGATGGAACCATGTCCATGGAATTTGGTGACATTGTTGTAAAATTCAACATTTTCGATGCTATGAAGCATCCCTTGGAAGAGCATTCTGTTTTTCAAATAGAGTTGCTCTCTGAAATTGTTGATGACACTTATGATGAATTGGTTGCAGCTGCTGATTTTCCATCTATTTCTGGTTTTGATGATGTTTACTCATGTGCTGATTGCACTAACACTGACCCTTGATGTTGTTTGTTCGGCTGAAGTTCTTAACAGCACGGCTTCCCCAAACATACCATCTATTGAGCAGCCACCCTCCTTAGAGCTTAAGCCACTTCCTGAAAATCTGAAATATGCCTATTTAGAGAGGAATGAAAAACTTCCTGTTATAATTTCCTCTAACCTTGATTCTGACCAGGAAACTAAGCTCTTGGAGGTTTTGAAGAAGCATAAGAAGGCAATTGGGTGGACCTTGACCGACATACCAGGCATTAGCCCATCCAGGTGTATGCGTAGAATTCTGTTGGAGGATGGGGCTAAAACAGTTAGGCAGCCCCAAAGGTGGCTCAATCCCTTGATTCTTGATGTTGTGAAGAAGGAGGTGACAAAACTCTTGCATGCGGGCATCATATACCCTATCTCTGACAGTAATTGGGTGAGCCCAGTGCAAGTTGTACCTAAGAAATCTGGACTCACAGTGGTGAAAAATGAAAATGATGAACTTGTTCCCACTAGAGTTCAGAATAGCCGGAGAGTTTGCATTGATTACAGGAGATTGAAACAGGCTACTAGAAAGGATCACTTCCCTTTGCCGTTCATCGATCAGATGCTTGAACGGCTAGCCGGTAAATCACACTATTGCTTTCTTGATGGTTTTTCAGGTTACTTCCAGATCCACATTGCACCAGAGGATCAGGAAAAGACAACCGTCACGTGCCCTTTCGGCACTTTTGCTTACAGAAGGATGCCATTTGGTCTTTGCAATGCTCCTGGCACATTCCAGAGATGCATGATTAGTATTTTTACTGAATATATTGAGAATTGCATGGAAGCGTTTATGGATGATTTAACTGTTTATGGTTCCTCATTTGATGCATGCTTGCATAGTTTGAATCTGGTTTTGGAGAGATGCATTGAAACTGACCTTGTTTTGAATTATGAAAAATGCCATTTTATGGTTGAACGGGGGATTGTTTTGGGGCATATTATTTCTGAAAAGGGTATTTCAGTAGATCCTGCTAAGATTGAGGTGATTTCTACACTGCCTTACCCATCTTACGTTCGCGAGATTCGCTATTTTCTTGGTCATGCAGGTTTCTACACGTGCTTCATAAAGGATTTCAGCAAGATAGCTCTCCCTCTGTCAAACTTGTTGAAGAATGATGCCATTTTCAACTTTGATGACAACTGCAAAAAGGCGTTTGATTTCTTGAAGAAAGCATTGACCTCTACCCCCGTCATCCAGCCTCCTGACTGGACCCTCCCTTTTGAGATTATGTGTGATGCCTCTAACTATGCCGTGGGGGCGGTCCTTGCACAAAGGGTGGGCAAGGCTGCCCATGTGATTTACTATGCTTCTAGTACTTTAGATGCTGCATAGGCTAATTACACTTCTACTGAAAAGGAACTTCTAGCTATTGTTTTTGCTCTTGATAATTTCATATCATATTTGCTAGGTTCCAAGGTTGTTGTTTTTACTGACCATGCAACTTTGAAGTACTTGTTGAAGAAACCAGAAGCAAAACTGAGATTGATTCGGTGGATGTTGTTGCTCCAAGAGTTTAGTGTGGAGATAAAAGATAAGAGTGGAGCTGAGAATTTAGTGGCTGATCACCTGAGCAAAATAGAGAGGGATGAAGATCCTTCCCCCATTCAGGATGATTTTCCTAATGAGCAGTTTTTATAGTTACATGGGGTAACTCCTTGGTTTGCTGATATTGTTAATTATCTTGTTGCTGGTGTTTTTCCGACAGGTGCAACTAGGTCACAAATTCACAAACTCAAGAGTGATGCCAAATATTATGTTTGGGATGATCCATATCTTTGGAAATTTGGCAGTGATCAGGTAATTAGGAGATGTGTCCCCGACTATGAGATTGAATCTATTCTGCATTTTTCTCATGCTTCTCAAGTAGGGGGACACTTTGGGCCACAGAGGACTGCAAGAAAAATCTTAGATTCAGGTTTTTATTGGCCCACCATTTTTAAAGATGCTTATGAGGTTTACCGCACTTGTTAAGAGTGTCAGACAGCAGGTACAACCATCACTCGTAAGAGTGAAATGCCTCAGTAACCTATGCTTTTCTGTGAGGTGTTTGATGTGTGGGGAATTGACTTTATGGGTCCTTTCCCTGCATCTTTTGGTTTTCTCTATATTCTACTTGCTGTTGATTATGTTTCAAAGTGGGTGGAAGCTGTCCCCACTAGGACTAATGATTCAAGAGTTGTTGTAAATTTTGTCACGTCCAATATTTTCTGCAGGTTCGGAATACCTCGTGCTATCATAAGTGACCAAGGCACTCATTTCTGCAACCGCACCATGGAAGATTTACTCCAAAAGTATGGGGTTATGCACAGGGTCTCCACTACATATCATCCCCAAACTAATGGGCAAGCTGAGATCTCAAACAGAGAAATCAAACAGATCTTAGAGAAAGTGGTGCAGCCAAATAGGAAGGACTGGAGCCGCCGTCTAGAAGACGCACTTTGGACTCAAAGAACAACTTTCAAGACACCGATAGGGATGTCTCCCTATAGACTTGTGTTCGGTAAGCCATGCCATCTTCCTGTAGAGATTGAGCACCGTGCTTATGGGCGGTCAAAAGCTGTAATTTGGAAATGCAAAAAGCAGGCATTGAAAGGAAACTCCAATTACAGCAGCTTGAAGAGCTTAGGTTGGAAGCCTATGAAAGCTCCCAAATTTATAAAGAGAAAACTAAGCACTTCCATGACAAGATGATTTCTAGGAAGGAATTCTCTGTGGGCCAACAGGTTTTATTGTTTAACTCCCGCCTAAAGGTGATGGCTGGGAAACTTCGTTCCAAGTGTATTGGCCCATTTGTTGTCACTAATGTTTTCCCTCATGGTGCAGTAGAAATAAAATGTGCAGGTAGCAACAAGGTTTTTAAGGTTAATGGGCATCGCTTGAAGCTATTCCATGAGAGCTCGGTGCCTGAAGATACAACTGTTGAAGAGCTCTCCTTGGGAGAGCCCACCTACACTACAACTTGATCAGGGAGCACCTTCTCCTTTCCCTCACTCTTATTTTATATATATGTTCTTTCATTCAGGACAATGTATGTCTTATGTGTGGGGGAGGGAACCAACTGTTTTGTTTTTTGTTTTGTTTTCCTTGTTTGTGTTGCTTTGAGTCGTATGTGTGTTGAGTCTTGTGTCGGTGAGCTTGTTGGATTTTAATCAAATTTTGCATAGATGGATTGCATGATATGTATTGACTGTTGATGATTTCCCCCTAGGTTTTGAAAATTGAAAATTGATCCCCATGTGAAAAATTGAAAATTAAACTTTGAGATATTCTATTGTGAGTGCATGATTTATGATAAGTTTGGGGTGAAGGGATGCACACACTAGGGATTGAATCTCGGTCAAACAATTTGAGAAAAATGTATAGGTGAGGATTTGAGCCTCCAACATGTTTTAAATTGTGTGAATCACTTTTGAGCTGCACTTTCCCGAATTTGCTTGAATCTCTTCATGGTTTGCATGCTTATATGGTTGCATAAAATGATTTAGGGAATTTTCTTTGAAATAACTACTTGGCCTAAAAGAACCATCCCTAATGCATGTTCCCTAGTTAGCCACATTGAGACTAATAAGCCTATTGTTTCTTGATGACCTTATGTTATAAGCCAAAATTTGGAAAAACCATGTTAACCCAATCTTAGGATTAGGAGAGCATGGATGCTTAACAAGACAAAGGGTTGTAAGAAACTAAGTTTGGGGTGGATACAAGGTTTGATATGTCATTCTGGGTTGAGAAAAAGAAAAATAAAGGTTGGAGCCAAAGGCAAAGGAAAAAGAAAAAAAAAAGAAAAGAAAGGAACAAAATGTCAAAAAAAAAGGGGGGGGGGGGTATTGGGAGAAAAAGGGCTGTAGTCACCCAAAGCAAAAAGAAAAATGGAAAAAGGAATTTGAGTGGAAGTTCAATGTGTCAAAATGCTCATGCTCTCTTAGTTCCTAGGGGCTTAAGCCTAGTACCTTTGAATATCCTACCTTTAGCCAGGCCCCATTACAACCTTTAAAAGACCATTTGATATTGCATGCATGTTTTCGTGGGAACTTTGTTTGAGATGAAAATAAAATTCATGGGAAGTGCTCTTGAAATGTGAAATTGAGTAAAAAGTTGATATCCTAGACAAATTGAGCGAATGAGTGAAAAAAATTAAATGCCCTTGTGAGGAAGGCAATTGTTTGAAATTGGTGATCTCCCTTTTGTGTGAAACTTGGATCCCTTGCTCAGATTACTGATTGCATGAATGATGGAATTCTCAATTGTTTAAAGTAAATGAATGTGGGGATTACATTGTTGCAAAGGGGGAAAACATTGAAGAAAAATTGTTTTGATAAAATTGCATGAAATTTGTACGAAATTGGTTGAATCCTTTAAGCTTGCCAAGCTTGAGTCTTTTTGAGTTTCAGTTTGCTTGGGGACAAGCAAAGTTTAAGTTTAGGGTATTTTGATAAGCCTCTGACTCGACTAGTTTTATAACTAGTAAGACCATGGCTTTTGCACTAATTACTCGAGTTTGATCTCGTTTTCGCCCGAATTTGGATTTAATTGTCCTCAAGCAACATTTTGAGTTTCTTAAGTAGTTTAGGACATTTTAGTTAATTTTGCGTCAAATAAAGCATTTACTGCTCTTTCATGTTTTTAGGTTAATAAGAAGAGCAAAAAGGGAAGGACTCTTGAAGCAAAAGCCATCACGGCCAGGCCGTGACACTGGTCACGGCCGTGATGAGCCACCCATGAAGATCAGAGAGCATCACGGCCCGGCCGTGATGACCATCACGGGCGTGATAAGAAGACCCTGGAAGTCAGAAAGCATCATGGCCCAGCCGTGATACCCATCACGGGCGTGATGAGAGAACCCTGAAGAACAGAATTGATCACTGCCCAGCCGTGATGGAGGTCACGGCCGTGACAGATCAGCACCCAAAGTCAGAATGCATCACGACCGTGACAGACTGGAATTTGAATGCGCGCCCTTGGCAGAATGTGTCACGGTCTGGCCGTGATGGCCATCACGACCGTGACGCGAATCCTGATTTATAAAAAGCACCAAGGCAGACGCAAATCATAGAGAATTTTCATTGTTTTTAGTCTATTCCAAGGGTTTGTATCATGTTTATAATGGAGAACTAATCACCTGGGATTAGTCTGTTGTAATCGGTTTCCCCCGACACTTGAGGTTCCATAATTCCCGTTCAGTTTGCTATTCTCTTTCAATATTATGCTATATGCCTTGTTTGCTTAATTCAAGTTGTATAGAGTAAGTATTGATTAATTTCGATGATTCTATGTTCCTACACCTTGATCGCGTTTGCTTAATTCGCGTGTGTTTGTCGTGTTTGCTTAATTCACGAGGGCTTCAATCCATTTACTTAATTCGGAAGTTAGGAACATATATCTCGTAGTATCAATTGCGCTTGTCTAATTGCTGCTACAATCGAAAAGAGATTAGAATCCGCTTAAGGCATGGAATTTATGTGAATCAATGATAGTTGGGAAACCGAAACAGCAAACTAATCGTTTCAACTTATTGATAATCACCTAATTGCATTGTTTTCTTAATTGAATTTTCAAATCTACCCCCCCCCCCCCCATTCGACTTGTAGGTTGATAACAATCCAAGAGTCCTTGAGAGACGATACTCGAGTTGTCGTGCCCTAACTACAGTTTTTCTGTAATCACTCGTTTTTGACCCGTGTGAGACAGTGGATCACTAGAACCGAAGCTTCAGTGGTTGCAGTCTTAAGTTTGTGGAAGACCTATGAAGCTAGGGAATCCCAACGAAAAGCATCCTTTTTGAGAAGGGCAGTGAGTGGATTAGCAATAGCGGCATACCCTTTTATGAAGTGTCTGTTGTAGTGACCGAAAAAAGTCTAATCTTTGCTCTTAGAGAGAAAACATGGAGTCGCCACCAACTTTATTTTGTTTCAAGGAAGTTGGAAAACCTTTTTAAGAAAAGTTTTGAGTCCGGGAGTCGATTATGTCTAGGGAAGGCATGGAGACTTAACCCCACGGCACCCTAGAACATCCATAAAATGGTTACCCAAAATTAGTTGTGTAAATTATTAGTAACTTTGAAATATTTGTTTTACACGTTATGAATCTCTTTATTAAAACTACATGTGGTTGAACATGGCACGTAAGTCCACAGAGCAGCCTCTAAATCTGAAGGGTTGAACATGACATTTGTCATAGGGCAACCCGAAAAATGGTTGTTTTAATCAAGTGATCATCCTCTATTTTTTTTTTATGTAAAATAAATAATCTTTATCTCTTGAAGATGGGACAGAAACGTAGAAATGAAACTACCAACTTACTCAGAGAACAGAAGCACAGAGAAGTAAGGGTGTCGAGAGAAATTTATTAACAATATCAACGAAAAGAACAAAGTTTACCAAACAGAAGTAGAATAAGAATCACTTCGTTTACTCCCAATAGTAAGATTTTAAGATCGAAGTTTTTACATTCAATCTCCCTGGCTCCTTCAGCTCTTCTTTCTTAACCACTTCTAATAATAGGGAAGAGAAAAGGAAGCCCAGATTTCTGACCTCTCTTCCTCACAACAAAAATATCTCTTTTTTTTCTCTTTTCTTTGTATCTTTCCTCTCTATCTCCCCTCTGATCTTTCATTTCCTCTTAAGAACTGTGTTCTCCCTTAAAAAAAATTCCTTAAGAAAATATCAGATCGTCAGTCCTCCAAATCCCCCCCTTTTCTTCTCTTTTTCCTCTCCTTTTATAGACGGAGGAGAGGGCTTTTTGCTTCTACTCCATTGACTTCAAGGTCGGCTTGCACGAATACCCAAGGCTTGGGCCATTCTGAACTGTGGAAAGGAGATGGGGGTTTTTGCCTGATGGGTATGAAGGCTTTTTAGGGTTAGGAGTGAGGCTGATGGAAGAAAAAAGAAAGGATCAATGGGTAGAGGAGGTGAAAAAAGAGAAAAAGGGGGTTCTGAGCAGAGATAGCATGTGTCCAGATGGGGTGGTATGAGTAGCAAAAAGGTGGTGATTTGATGTGAGGGTTGCACGCTTGAAAAGAGAAGGGAGATGGGGGGTTTCGAGCAGAAATAGCGTGTGCCCAGACGGGGTGGCATGAGTAGCAGAAAGGTGGTGATTTGATGTGAGGGTTGCACGCTCAAAAAGAGAAAGGAGATGGGGGGTTTTGAGCAGAAATAGCGTGTGCCCAGACGGGGTGGAATGAGTAACTGAAAGGTGGTGATCTGATGTGAGGGTTCCACGCTTGAAAAGAGAAAGGAGATGGGGGTTTTTGTCTGATGTGCATGATGGCTTTTTTTTAGGGTTAGGAGTAGGGTTACCCGGTTAAAACAGGGGAGGAGGTAAGGAATAAGGAGGACCAATGGGTAGAGGAGGAAAAGAGGTCTTTCCTGGTATGTAAAGTGGGTGGGAGGTGTAACTCAGTTTCCTTTCCTTTTTGTTGATTGTCTTTTCTCCTTGTTTTCTTCGTCCTTTCTTCCTTATCTTCTCCTTCTTCTTTCTTTATCCTTTAGCCTTCAGCCTGAAAATAAAATTGCAGTGGACGGAATCTCTTCATCCCAACAGAAACTTAGATATGCAAAAGAAGATATACACTGGACGGACCTCTTCGTCCAACAACAAATTAAATACACTGGACTGGACGCGTTCAACAACCAATTAAATACACTGGACCAGAGACGTCTTACATAAAATACAATGCAAATGGACCAGACGCGTCCATCATGAAATACAATACAAATGGACCGGACGCGTCCAATCTAAGAATATGCAAAGGGACGAGACGCGTCCAATCTAAGAATATGCAAAGGGACGAGACGCGCCCAACATAAAATATAATGCAAACGGACTGGACGCGTCCAACATAAGAATATCATGCAAAGGGACCAGACGCATCCAACATAACATACAATACAAATGGACCAGACGCATCCAACATAAGATATAATGGAAATGGACCAGACGCGTCCAACATAAAATATAATGCAAACGGACTAGACGCGTCCAACATAAGAATACAATGCAAAGGGACCAGATGCATCCAACATGACATACAATACAAATGGACCAGACGCATCCAACATAAGATATAATGTAAATGGACCAGATGCGTCCAACATAAAATATAATGCAAACGGACTGGACGCGTCCAACATAAGAATACAATGCAAAGGGACTAGACGTATCCAACATAAAATATAATGTAAATAGACCAGACGCGTCCAACATAAAATATAATGCAAACGGACTTGACGTATCCAACATAAAATATAATGTAAATGGACCAGACGTGTCCAACATAAAATATAATGCAGACGGACTAGACGCGTCCAACATAAGAATACAATGCAAAGGGACTAGACGTATCCAACATAAAAATACACTGCAACGCAATGGACGGAACCTCTTCGTCCAACAGAAAAGTAAACATGCAATGGATGGAACCTCTTTCGTCCAAAAGGAAAGTAAATGCAACGGACGGAACCTCCTTGTCCAAGAGAAAAGTAAATTCAATGGACGGAAACTCCTCGTCCAAAAGAAAAGTAAATGCAACGGACGGAACCTCCTCGTCCAACAGAAGATTAAATGCAATGGACGGAACCTCTTCATCCAACAGAAAAGTAAACATGCAATGGATGGAACCACCTTCGTCCAAAAGAAAAGTAAATGAAATGGACGGAACCTCTCATCCAACACCAGATTAAATGCAAAGGACGGAACCTCTTCGTCCAACAGAAAAGTAAACATGCAATGGACGGAACCACCTTCGTCCAAAAGAAAAGTAAATGAAATGGACGGAACCTCCTCGTCCAACAGAAAATTAAATGCAATGGACGGAACCTCTTCGTCCAATAGAAAAGTAAACATGCAATGGACGGAACCACCTTCGTCCAATAGAAAAGTAAACATGCAATGGACGGAACCTCCCTCGTCCAAAAGAAAATTAAATGCAATGGACTCGACTACGTCCAACAGCCAGTCCAAGGTAATGGACTTGCCTGGACCGCGTCCAACAGCTAGTTAATAATGTGATGGACGGGACCTCCCTGTCCAACAACAAATGTGATGGACTGGAAGGGATCACCCCGTCCAACATCAAATCCAAGGTAATGGACTGGAACACCCCCTCCTTTCTTCACATTTTTTATTTTTTTTATTTGTTTTTTATTTATTATTATTTGTCTCCTTGAAGTGTAATGTTACCATAAAAGACGGACAAAAATGGTTGTTCACAGTTGCCCCTCTTTACTTGTTACATACTCGAAGACATGATTAGCCGTGACTTCTCATGTATTGTAGTAATGAACAAGTAAAGAAAATGAACACATATTTTGTCCGAAAAACAAAAGGAACTCAGAACAAAACCTTACAGTTTGGAAATGAAATTGCAGTGAGCCTCAGAGCTCGAAAGTAAAGATGCAATGGACGGAACCTCCTCGTCCAACGGGAAAGTAAATATGCAGCGAGCCTCAGAGCTCGAAAATAAACTTGTAATGAGCCTCAGAGCTCGAGAATAAAAAGTACAGTGAGCCTCAGAGCTCGAAAATAACTTGCAATGAGCCTCAGAGCTCGAAAATAAAATTACAGCGAGCCTCAGAGCTCGAAAATAAAATTGCAGTGATCCTCAGAGCTCGAAAATAAACTTGCAGTGAGCCTCAGAGCTCGAAAATAAAATGCAGTGAGCCTCAGAGCTCGAAAGTAAAGATGCAATGGACGGAACCTCCTCGTCCAACAGGAAAGTAAATATGCAGCGAGCCTCAGAGCTCGAAAATAAACTTGCAATAAGCCTCAGATCTTGAGAATAAAAAGTACAGTGAGCCTCAGAGCTCGAAAATAACTTGCAATGAGCCTCAGGGCTCGAAAATAAACTTGCAGCGAGCCTCAGAGCTCGAAAATAAAATTGCAGTGAGCCTCAGAGCTCGAAAATAAACTTGTAGTGAGCCTCAGAGCTCGAAAATAAAATTCAGTGATCCTCAGAGCTCGAAAGTAAAGATGCAATGGACAGAACCTCCTCGTCCAACAGGAAAGTAAATATGCAGCGAGCCTCAGAGCTCGAAAATAAACTTGCAATGAGCCTCAAAGCTCCAGAATAAAAAGTACAGTGAGCCTCAAAGCTCGAAAATAACTTGCAATGAGCCTCAGAGCTCGAAAATAAACTTGCAGCGAGCCTCAGAGCTCGAAAATAAAATTGCAGTGAGCCTCTGAGCTAGAAAATAAAAATGCAGTGAGCCTCAGAGCTCGAAAGTAAAGATGCAATGGACGGAACCTCCTCGTCCAACAGAAAATTAAACATGCAATGGATGGAATCCCTTCGTCCAACAGAAAAGTAAATGCAATGGACGAAACCTCCTCGTCCAACAGAAAATTAAATGCAATGGACGGAACCTCCTCGTACAACAGAAAAGTAAACATGCAATGGACGGAACCTCTTCGTCAAACAAAAAATTAAATGCAATGGACGGAACCTCCTCGTCCAATAGAAAAGTAAATATGCAATGAGCCTTGGAGCTCGAAAATAAATTTGTAATGAGCCTTAGAGCTCGAGAATAAAGGTACGGTGAGCCTCAGAGCTCGAAAATAAATAATCAGTGATTTGAAACAGATGAGAATACCTTCCTTTTGAGGACAAAGAAACTAGTTGCTCCCTGGAAAAACTTCGACCAATCAAACCCTTGTTCATTAGATACTCTGGGACGAGGCATCACTCATTCTTTTAACAACATTGGTCACCCAAGAAACTGATAAACTCCGGATGTTATGTAAGCTTATTTGCATCATTCTGTTGTCGTCCAGTGCATGTCACCTCTTCCACTGAATCTGAAGTAATGAGCCCTCTTGGTTTAAACCATTCATTGATGCTACCATTAGAGTTATCAAATCATACTATTAAACTTATATTTACTTTTATTGAGACATGAGAGTGAACACGACAGGGGAGTGAGGAAGAAAACCTCTTGCCTTAATATGAGAATTTAGGTTGTTAAGAGACAATAACAACGGGAACAAAGTTACAAAAGGGATCATGAAGATTAAGAAAAAACAAAGATAGACAAAGAAAATTACGAAAATCACATGAAATTTGCCCCAGTATTGGTCCCTTGATTTTCATTCAATTGATTCCCTTCAGCCTTTTGATGACACGGATCTTGGCTCTTGTATCTGATTCCTAAAACACACCTTCTTCGATCATTCCTTAATAATTTTGCCCCAGTATACTCAGCCAGATAAAATTTCCCCAGTATGGTGGGTGCTTGCAGAAGTTGAACCCTATCCTCCTTCTAGACCGCCCTTGTAGGTTTTCAGCCTAAGGTTTCTTTGCCCTAACTTTTGCCTAGGTTGCCTTTTCGGGTTTTCAACCTAGCGGGCCTTTGTTTTTGTTTTTATTGTGTTTTGCCCTAACTTTTGCCTAGGCTGCCCTTTCGGGTTTTCAACCTAGCGGGCCTTTTCTTTTCCTTTTTGTTTTCATTGTCCTTTGCCCTAACTTTTGCCTAAGTTGCTCTTTCGGGTTTTCAACCTAGCGGGCCTTCAAGCGTAGAACTTTTTCACAGCATCAGAGTTTACTGGTCTTGGTAATTCTTCCCCATCCATGTTTTGCAGAATCAAAGCACCTCCTGAGAATGCTTGTTTGACAATATAAGGGCATTCATAATTCGGTGCCCATTTTCCTCGGGCATCCTCTTGACTAGGGAGGATTTTCTTTAAAACCAGGTCTCCCACGCAGAATTCTCTAGGATGAACCTTTTATTGAAAGCTCTTGCCATTCTGCTTTGATACAATTGCCCATGACAGATAGCTGCCAGTCTTCTCTCCTCTATCATGTTCAGCTGCTCATATCGAGTTTTCACCCACTCATATTCTTCTAAATCTGCTTCCATCAAGGCTCTTAGCGAAGGGAGCTCTACTTCAATAGGAGAGACAGCCTCCATCCCGTACACCAGAGAGAAAGGGGTTGCCCCAGTGCTTGATCGTATGTTAGTCCGATAAGCATGTAGAGCATATGGCAGCATTTCGTGCCAGTCCTTATAGCTTACAACCATCTTGGCAACGATCTTCTTGACATTTTTGTTTGCTACCTCAACTGCATCATTCATTTGAGGCCTGTAAGGAGCCGAATTGTGGTGTTTGATTTTGAGACCATCACAGAACTTTTGAATCTCGGTACCATTAAGATTGGCAGCATTATCTGTGATTATCCTTTCTGGGATCCCGTATCTACAGACAATGTCCTTTCTGAGGAATTTGAGAAACACCCTTTGAGTTATGCTGGCATATGAAGCAGCTTCTACCCATTTAGTGAAATAGTCTATTGCCACCAAAATGAAACGATGACCATTGGAAGCCTTGGGGTTAATGGGACCGATGACATCTATTCCCCACATCGAAAAAGGCCATGGGGATGCTAAATTGTGCAGTGGAAACGGAGGTACATTAACCCGGTCTGCATACATCTGACATTTTTTGCATTTACGAACATGCTTCATACAATCTGACTCCATAATAGACCAGTAATAACCACTTCTCAAGATCTTCCTAGCCATCATGTGACCATTGGCATGAGTCCCACAGATTCCTTCATGAACTTCAATCATGATCAATTTAGCTTCGCGAGCATCCACATATCTGAGCAGGGTACCATCGTATCCTCTTTTATACAAGACTTCCTTGTTTAAGAAAAAGGCCATAACCAGTCTCCGGATGGTCTTTTTATTTACTTCGCTCCCCTCTACCGGGTATTCCTTCTTCTGAATATATCGCTTGATATCATGAAACCAAGGCTTACCATCAGGTTCTCCTTCCACATGAGCACAGTATGCTGGCTCATCCTGCACTCTAACTTGGATGGGTTGGACATCGGTATGGATGTCCATCTTGGTCATGGCAGCTAGTGTGGCTAAAGCATCAGCAAATTGATTCTTGTCTCGACTTAAATGCGAGAAAGTAATCTCGTCGAACTTTGCAATCAACTGAGTCAAGTATTTCTGACACGGAATCAACTTGGAGTCTTTGGTTTGCCATTCACCATTGACTTGGTAAATGATTAAAGCTGAATCCCCGAAGACTTTCAACTGCTTTATACCAAGTTCAAGTGCCATTTGCAATCCGCCAGCACATGCCTCTTATTCTGCAATATTATTCGTACATTCAAATTTCAGTTTTACGGCCACCGGACACTGCTTGCCATTTGGTGAGATAACCACTGCTCCTATACCATTGCCATGCGTATTGACTGCTCCATCAAAATACATTTTCCACACATCTTCCTGTTCTTCATTTTCCTCAAGGGACATTATCTCTCCGTCTGGGAACTCGGATTTGACAGGCCATCCATCCTCAAGAGGATTCTCTGCTAAATGGTTAGCAATCACACTTCCTTTGATGGACTTTTGAGTCACATATTTGATGTCAAACTCTGACAGTATCACCTGCCACTTCGAGACTCTTAAGGAGATATGAGGGCTTTTGAAGATATACTTCAAAGGATCCATTTGAGAAATGAGCCAAGTGGTGTGATATAACATGTACTGTCTGAGTCTGCTGGAAATCCATACTAGTGCACAAAAAGTCTTCTCAATTGCCATATAACGAGCCTCACAGGCGTTAAACTTCTTACTCAGGTAGTAAATTGCCTGCTCCTTCCTTCCAGATTCATCATGTTGTCCCAGCATTGCCCCCATTGAGGTTGGCAATATGGTGAGATAGAGTAATAATGGACGACCTTGGGTAGGTGGTACCAACACTAGGGGATTCAGTAGATATGCCTCTATCTTATCAAAGGCTTCTTGACAGTCATCATCCCATCTTCCTGGATTATTCTTCTTGGGGAGTTTGAAGATTGATTCACACGTGCTAGTCAGATTTGCAATGAAGCGCGTAATATAGTTCAATCTTCCAAGAAAACCCCGTACTTCTCGCTCGTTCTTAGGTGCTGGCATGTCACGTATTGCTTCGACCTTGTTAGGGTCCACCTTTATTCCTTCTTTACTGACAACAAAGCCAAGTAAGTTCCCTGCGGATGCACCGAAAGTACATTTTGCAGGGTTGAGGCGCAACTTGTACTTCCTTAGTCGCTCGAACAACTTTCTGAAAACTGCCACATGGCTTTCTCCTTCCTTGGACTTGGCCACTATATCATCGACATATACCTCTACCTCCTTATGCATCATATCATGGAACAATGCCACCATAGCATGTTGGTAAATGGCCCCAGCATTCTTTAATCCGAAAGGCATCACTTTGTAACAAAAAGTTCCCCAAGGAGTGATAAAAGTTGTCTTTTTTTTATCTTCATCATCCATGAGGATATGATTGTACCCAGAATACCCGTCCATGAAAGAAAACCTGTGACTTCTGACTGTACTGTCTACAAGGATATCAATATGAGGTAGGGGGAAATCATCCTTTGGACTGGCTTTATTCAGGTCTCGGTAGTCCACGCACATTCTGACCCTTCCATCCGTCTTTGGTACCGGAACAATATTAGCTACCCATTCCGGGTGTCTAGCTACTTCCAGAAAGCCAGCCTCCAACTGCTTGGTCACTTCTTCCTTGATCTTCAACGACATCTCAGGATGCATTCTCCTTCATTTTTGATTCTTTGGAGCCACATCTGGGTATAAGGGAATTTTATGCGTTGCTATCTCAGGATCTAAACCTGGCATATCTCTGTAGGACCATGTAAAAACACCTAGATATTATTTGAATAGTGCAACCATTTCTTCTCGCTCTGGGTTATCCACTATTTTCAACTCCTTCTTATCTTTCTCGGTTCCCATATTGATTACTTCTGAAACCTCATCATTCGAGCTAATCCCTTCCTCTGACCGTTTCACCACTTTTATGAATTCTTCAATGTCTTCTTCCTCCTCATCGGTTTCAAGATTGTATTCATCAGCAGCCGTGAGGGAATCAATAAATGAGCTTTCAAAGTTCCTCTCCTGAGGTAAATCTTTAGTAGAAGAAGCATTCCTGGAAGAAAAAGTCAGGAATAGGAGAAGTATAGGCAAGAGTTTATTTATGAAAGAAAGGCTTAAACAAAATAAACGAATGAAAGAGAGAAAAGAAACGATGGAATCAAAAGGAAAACACCAGACAAAGCGTTACATTCTCATTCATGTCTCAAAGAAAGTAAACATCAGTTCATAATTAGTACAATAAGATAATTACTTCATGGAAATAACATCAACAAACGGTTCAGATTGCCAATTGTTGAGAACTTTATTGCTAGCAGGGAGATAGATGACATGGTCCTCGTCTAGCTCCTCTTCAAGTGTGCTGATAGTGAAGTTAGGGGAAAATGACTTTACGGGACTGATAACTTCAGCAGCTACTGGGAAAGTCTCCGTCAGGAGGGGAAGATACTTTCTCTCGCGCTCTTCTTCTTCCTTGTCCTCAAGAGTCAAGAATTTCATCATTTCTGTCAAGTTGGGCTGATACCCCAATCCGCGCCTTCCTTCTCTTATAGCCGCTTCAATTGACCGAGAGATTCCTTGCAACTGAGACCCTAGGCCTTTTCCTCTTTGATACCCGCTCTTCTCCATGATGCGGACTACTACCTCATTCACATTCTTCATTGGGGGCTCCCTTTTCTTGTTCTCTGACTTCAATACCTCAAAACTATGCAGTGGGTCATCTTCCAACTGCTCTGTGCTTTCCACATAAGGTACTGTGGTGGGCTTTGTCAGCATGATCTCCTCTTCACCATGGACAGTAATAATGGATCCATCTTGAATATACTTCAAACACTAATGCAAGGTCGAGGGGACCACTCCTGCCCCATGGATCCAAGGCCTCCCCAGAAGCATGGTGTAAGCTGGATGGATTTCCATGACCTGAAAGAGGACAGGGAAAGAACTAGGCCCTATTTCAAGGGATAGAGTTATCTCTCCTAAGATTCCTCTTGCTGTCCCATCAAAGGCTCGCACAATCATTTCTCGTGGTGTCAAATCCGCCGCGCTTATATTCAGCTGCTTGAGTGTGTTCATTGGAACCACATTCAACGCCGAACCACCATCTACAAGCACGTTTGCAATCACAAACCCCTTACACTTTAGGGTGATGTGTAAGGCTTTAAGGCTACTGCGGGATTTCGAGGCCACCTCATCTTCCGAGAAAGTAATCATGTCGATATGCCTGATTGGGTCCACCATATTTACCACATTTTCTGGAGTGACGTCAGGTTTGACATCTGCTTCGTTCAACACCTTCAGCAATGCCTTGCGATGCAATTCTGATGTCAAGACAAGCGACAAAAGAGATATCCTTGCCGGAGCTTTCTTCAACTGTTCTACTACATCATATTCACTTTGCTTCATGATCTTCAGAAACTCTTCTTCTTCTTTCCCCTTTCTTTCATCCACAGTTTTCTCTTCTTCGGCTTCCTTCATCATTTTTTCTTCAGCAGGGGTGTAGCACCTCCCGCTCCTTGTAATGCCTCCAACTCTCACAATATTAGTAACCTGGGCCTTCGAAGTTTCTCCTACCCCTTCTACTAGCTCCACTTTCTGTTCATAATTCCATGGTACAACGTGTGTATCATCATAAGCAAAAGGAGTCGGCTTTTTCACCTTTACAATCACTTTTTATGGTGCCGACGCATCATTCATAGGTGGTACCCGGAGCACAACTTTTTCAACCACATTAACTTCTTCAGTCATAGCTGGCCTAGCTTGGATCACCCCCAAGGTAAGTAATCCTTGGACTCGGACCTTAAAGTCCCAACAAGTTTCAATATCATGCCCTACCTGTCCATGATGATAATCACAACTTAAATCACCATCATACTTCTCTTTTTCCTTGACCAGCTTCACTGGTGCAACAATATCATATCCTGCTTTCTTGAGTCCCGCAAATATTTCTTGCATCAGGGTTCGTAATTCCAAAACCTTCTTAATTTGAGGCCCTTTCACTTCCAAGTTAGCCACACTATTTCCTGCATTATGGTTTGGGATTGGGTTATTAACAATGCTAGGCCTAGAATCTTCTTCGAAACCCAATCTTCCACAAGCAATCAATTTTCTTATTGCTGTCTTGAAGGCCTCACATTCTTCAAATGGAATGTCCCAGGGCATCCATGTGATATTTGCAAGTCAAGTTTGGATTGTACCAAGCAGGGAAAGGTGGTTCCATAGGCCGTACAAGGTTTCCAGTGATTAGGTGATGATCAAATAGTTGTTTGAACAAATCTGCATTGGAGATAGACAGTCTTGGGAAGGGTGGCAGATTTTGATGTTGGGAGCGTCCCTGATTTGGAAAATTTGGGCGAGGTCGAGGGTAGCTTGGATAGTTTGGTTGAGGTGCAGGTGGATAATGAGTATATGTTGGGCGAGTGGGGTTGTGTGGTTGAGGGGTAGGGATGTTATTTACTTGGTTTTGCGGTTGGGTGATGGTTGGCGAGGCCTGTTGGGTGGGTGAAACGGTGTTTGGGTTTGATATGGTGCTTGGTACCTGGGTATGAAGGGACATGACGAGGTCCAAAGTTTTGCTGGTGTTGCACATAATTTGCTTCTGCTTCCTTCTTCTTGGGCTGGAACCCCTTCTTGGATGCACTGCCTTCCGTGTCAATTGGCAACTTCCCGGCTCTGGCTAGGATGTCGATTCTTTCCCCTGCAGTAATTAAATCAGAAATCCTTATAAGCTACTCCTGCCATTGCTCCGATAAAGGGGGATCCTAGGGTTCCCAAAAAATATGAGCACATTTCAGACAACATCAGCGGCGGTTGAACCTGAGCAGCCAAACTTCTCCACCTTTGTGCATACGGTTTGAAGGATTCATCACTCTTCTTCTGCATTGTAGTCAACTGTTCACGGGTCGGAGCTACGTCCAAATTAAATTTGTATTGATCCATGAACAAATCGGCTAATTTTGTCCACCGAGAGATCTTAGAATGGTCTAACTGAAGATACCACTCTAGTGCGATTTCGGTCAAACTTTCATGGAAAAAACCAATGAGGAACTTGTCATCCTTAGACCAGATGGCCATTTTGGTGGCATAGCTAATCAAATGGGATCGTGGGTTCCCGCTTCCATCATATTTGGAAAAATCGGGAATTTTGAAATCCTTAGGAATCACGAGATCTGTGGCAGGACAGAGATCTTCTATCTGAAGAGGGCCGTAAGCACTCGGGCCTTTTATCGCTTTTATCTGTTCTTCCATTTTCTCCATCCATTCATCTCTCATCTTATCCTTACCAGCCTGGATTTCCGCTGACTGGCTGTGAGTAGACACACGTGGTTGTTCCCATGTTGGCGCGGTGTAGCCCGGGGCTTCATGATAGGCGTTTTCAAAAGGAGGGTATCCTTCTCCGATAGGAAGTGTTATTGGACCCGTGCCAATGTTTGAAAACATTGGTGCTGTTACCACAGAAGAAATTTGCTGCCTACCAGGTTCAATTGTCTCTCTGTTCGCGCTGAGCATGCTGAGAGATTCCCTCATATCTTGTAATATGGCTTCTAATCTTGCTTGGGTTTCAACCATCTCGCTCATTCTTCCCCTCACATCATCTATCTCAGAGCTTAGATTTCTTCCTTCCTCAATCGCATTGGCAACCATCCTGGTCTGAGATCTGGTATCGTGAACTCGGGTTTGGTTGGTATTACCTTTCCTTGGTCGCGTAATGGTTCCTGAATCCTCAGAAGGATGAGACTCTACGGAGCGAATAAGAACAACTTATTAGTCAATCAAAAATTTTGTGTGTGTGCATGCGTGCATGTTCAAGTTATCATCTTTTATTCGATCGTGAGGGTATTCCCTAATAGCAAGAAGACTCATCCTGCAATCAAATCTAGTGGTATGGTACCCTCTAGCTTGAATGCAGTTGGTGTCAAGTCCAAGGGAGAATCTACTCCTCGATAGACCACACCTGTACTAGCAACGTCCTTATTTTTACACAGAAAACTCGTTTTTAGGGTAAAAATACAGTTGATGACGTATCTAAGGGAGAATGCACTCTTCGATAGATATCATCTGAAAACGCTCGACATACATGGATGAAAACTTCCATTTCATTTACATATTCTGATACAAATCATGAGTCTTCGACCAAAGAAACACATTGATGGTTTCCATCCTTCTCCAAGGTCCACAAGGTTCTATATTAAGAGCCTCATCTTCTTTTTTCTGAACCCTCTGGCAAGTGTCCCAAAATGATTGAAGAACTCGGTCACCTTTGGTGGTAACTGAAGGAAATGGTTCATACGCATGTGGACGGATGCCTCTTCAAACCGCTCCACCAGCTGGGAAGTGTGATATTGGAGCTTATCCATTACGTCCTCGTATTTTCTCTTCCATGCTTCATTTTCATTCATTACATCCTCCACCACTAATTTCCATCCCTTTACCCATTCTGCGTGACGTTGAGCTTCAACCCTTACAGAGTCTTTTACCTTGTTTCTGATCCAATTTTCTCTCATGTTAGCTTCTGCCAGTAGCTCGCGATACTTGGCTGCTTCATTCCATCCTTGATCAGAGTACACTTCTGTTCGGGCTAAGGATTCCTGCAGGGATTCAACCCTCTCTTCTAGTATATGTATCGTTTCAGCGTGATCCCTTACACTTGTCTCGAGCTCTTTTTTCTTGTTTTGAAGTTTGACAAGCATCTTCTCTTGACATCGTATTTTTGCCAGAAGCTCTTGAATTTCTGCTTCTTTGTCTTTTCTAGCCCTTTTTGCTCGACTCGGGGCTTCGTGGGCATCGGCGCATTCATCATTCAAATGCTCAATCTGTAAACTCAGCTTCTGGACTTGTATTTGGAGCGTGATAATAGTTACTTCGGCAGCTTGGTCTTTCTTATCAAAAATCCTTATCTAAGCTTTTAAAACTTCAATTTCTTTCAACATTTGATCTTTGGTCAGAGAATTATTTTCCTCATGGAGAGGAGCTGCAAGCCATGAGGGGAAACCTCTTCTTGCTTCTCTCCATACCTCATATCTTTTCGTGTGAGCTATGACTCGCCTTCCTAATTCCTCCGGTCCTTTTATATGAATGTCATTCCATGCTGACCTTACTGCTATCGTTTGGCTCTTGGTGCCTTCACCTTCTTGGTATGGGAAGAATATCCCCTCGGGCATTTCTTTGGGGGGTTCATCCCGCGTCCACTTGAGTTGACGCATTACCAAAGCTGGTGAGTACGATATACAACCTCTGGGACCCATCAACGGCACGTTTGACAAACTTCTGCAGATGAGTACAACTGAATCTCCGTTATACCATGGGCACATCCAACTAAATGACTGCGGGTCGATTTGATCAAACTCTTGCTTCCACTCATATAACTTACGTGACTTTAGTTGCATGCGAGTGAATCCTTTCAGCGGGTCATCTGTTCTATCAACTTTATCACGAGCATACAAGTGAGTCATGATCCAGACATACAATATTGATGCACAACATCGCAGTTTGCCTCGTTGATTCTGATGACAAACCTGTAGGGAGAGGAAAGTCTCGGCTAAGATAGCAAGGACCGGGTTCACACCATATTCTTCGACCCTATAGAAAACATCCATGGCTGACTGATCAATCAGATCTGGTACAAAAGGAAAGAGCACCAACCCATATATCATGAGGGCTAGTACTTTGTTGAAAGTAACCCATCGTTCTTGCTGGCCCAGCTTGTTGAGATACACTTCCAAAAATCGCTTCTTTAACCCTTTGGTGGTTCCCTTTTCTGTTTTCTCTATCTGTTCCGGTTGAAGCTCCAATAGGCTTGCTATCTTCCGATCTGTTACATGTTGGCCATAATACATGTAGAAGCGAGTATTATTTTGAATGGGCAGTCTTAGCATATAAGCATACTCTTCCATGGTTGGAGTGATGTCCAAGTTAGGTAATTCAAAACACCTCAAAGTTGAGTTCCAATATTGGGCCAATGCACTCAGAGCAGGAGCTTCCACTGGAACACGCAACAGATCTAATATTCTACCATACTTGCTGGCAAAGTCTGAGTGTGCTTTTTCTGGCATTTGCTATCTGAGTTCACATAATCTCTTCACGTCATTGAGGGTCACATCGATCTTGATATTTTTTTTGGGACAACTCACGTTGCTAGTACTCTTCTCTGAACCGAGCTTTTCCATTTTCTTGCTATAAGGTGAATACCAAAATCTTCTAACAAAGAGACACACAAAAAAATGAGTATAGTGAAGCAAATATATCTTGAATGATTCATGTTGTAGGGGACCCAATGGGGTTGAAAACCCTGATGGGTATGCATCACCTTCATTATGACATAGTGTCTATTAGACTTGCAATAATATTCGAACATGTCATTCAGGTTTGAGGCAGCAATGTAGTGCCCCTAGTCTCGTGAATATTCACGATGAGCATGCATGACAATTTATGCTTATGATGATAGAGGAGGGAAAGAAAGTACGCCCCCTTTTTGCCCTAAGCCAGGTAAAACCTAAGGATGGACACGCCTTAAGGTTATGACCCTAAACAGGTTGGCCACTAGGTCTGTTCTATTAGTGAGAGTTGGGACGGGTCTAGACCTCTAAAAGTCATGGTCCCCAGATTGCCCTCATAAGAATATGATTCATGAATCTAGCCACAAGTAGGGATAAACCCTCTCAATATGACTATTCCACTATCTCATGTACAATCTGAGTGGTGAACTGACCAGTATTAGGGAGGTACAAGACCTCTTCAATAACAACGTCAGAGCACCGCCTAATCCTTGGGTTTTTGAGCAAGCTCGGGTATAGAGCTAAGGGTGTGTGCAATATGTGATAGTGATGTGTGTGAAAGGGGGCATACAAACCTGCAACACTTAAAAGTAAAAATAAAAAGAGAAGACAAGAAAAACCTGCAAGACACCAACATAGATATATATAAAAATGGTTACAAGTCTTCTATCCTATTGTTAAAACATGGGAAAAGAAAAGAAAGGAGGAGGAAACAAAAACATTGTTAGTGAATCATATATAATAGTAACGTGAGTTAAAACGTCTGCACCACTAACTCTTCTTATTCAAATAAGAGGAAATACCCAACCAAAAGGACAATCCAAACAAACAGCACTGCAAAAAACATGTTTTGCCATTTAATTATTGCAAGGAGAAAAAACGGTAAGATACAGCCATAAAAGGTAAAACAAATAAGCTACAAGTTACTAAAAATTTGCAAAACCAATTTTTGTGGGCATGACTCTATTAAAAGAAGTCCCCAGTGGAGTCGCCATCTGTAGCGACCTAAAAAAGACTAATCTTTGCTCTTAGAGAGAAAACATGGAGTCGCCACCAACTTTATTTTATTTCAAGGAAGTTGGAAAACCTTTTTAAGAAAAGCTTTGAGTCCGGGAGTCGATTATGTCTAGGGAAGGCATGGAGACTTAACCCCACGGCACCCTAGAACATCCATAAAATGGTTACCCAAAATTAGTTGTGTAAATTATTAGTAACATTGAAATATTTGTTTTACCTGTTATGAATCTCTTTATTAAAACTACATGAGGTTGAACATGGCACGTAAGTCTACAGAGCAGCCTTTAAATCTGAAGGGTTGAACATGACATTTGTCATAGGGCAACCCGAAAAAGGGTTGTTTTAATCAAGTGATCATCCTCTTTTTTTTTATGTAAAATAAATAATCTTTATCTCTTGAAGATGGGACAGAAACGTAGAAATGAAACTTTTTACCAACTTACTCAGAGAACAGAAGCACATAGAAGTAAGGGTGTCAAGAGAAATTTATTAACAATATCAACGAAAAGAACAAAGTTTACCAAACGGAAGTAGAATAAGAATCACTTTGTTTACTCCCAGTAGCAAGATTTTAAGATCGAAGTCTTTACATTCAATCTCCCTGGCTCCTTCAGCTCTTCTTTCTTAACCACTTCTAATAATAGGGAAGAGAAAAGGAAGCCCAGATTTCTGACCTCTATTCCTCACAACAAAAATCTCTCTTTCTTTTCTCTTTTCTTTGTATCTTTCCTCTCTATCTCCCCTCTGATCTTTCGTTTCCTCTTAAGAACTGTGTTCTCCCTTTAAAAAAATTCCTTAAGAAAATATCAGATCGTCAGTCCTCCAAATCTCCCCTTTTCTTCTCTTTTTCCTCTCCTTTTATAGACGGAGGAGAGGGCTTTTTGCTTCTACTCCGTTGACTTCAAGGTCGGCTTGCACGAATACCCAAGGCTTGGGCCATTCTGAACGGCGGAAAGGAGATGGGGGGTTTTTGCCTGATGGGTATGAAGGCTTTTTAGGGTTAGGAGTGAGGCTGATGGAAGAAAAAAGAAAAGACCAATGGGTAGAGGAGGTGCAAAAAAGATAAAAAGGGGGTTCTGAGCAGAGATAGCGTGTGTCCAGATGGGGTGGTATGAGTAGCAGAAAGGTGGTGATTTGATGTGAGGGTTGCACGCTTGAAAAGAGAAGGGAGACGGGGGGTTTCAAGCAGAAATAGCGTGTGCCCAGACGGGGTGGCATGAGTAGCAGAAAGGTGGTGATTTGATGTGAGGGTTGCACGCTCGAAAAGAGAAAGGAGATGGGGGGTTTTGAGCAGAAATAGCGTGTGCCCAGACGGGGTGGCATGAGTAGTAGAAAGGTGGTGATCTGATGTGAGGGTTGCACGCTTGAAAAGAGAAAGGAGATGGGGGGTTTTGTCTGATATGCATGATGTCTTTTTTTTAGGGTTAGGAGTAGGGTTACCCGGTTAAAACAAGGGAGGAGGTAAGGAATAAGGAGGACCAACGGGTAGAGGAGGAAAAGAGGTCTTGCCTGGTATGTAAAGTGGGTGGGAGGTGTAACTCAGTTTCCTTTCCTTTTTGTTGATTGTCTTTTCTCCTTGTTTTCTTCGTCCTTTCTTCCTTATCTTCTCATTCTTCTTTCTTTATTCTTTAGCCTTCAGCCTGAAAATAAAATTGCAGTGGACGGAATCTCTTCGTCCCAACAGAAACTTAGATATGCAAAAGAAGATATACACTGGACGGACCTCTTCGTCCAACAGCAAATTAAATACACTGGACTGGACGCGTTCAACAACCAATTAAATACACTGGACCAGAGACGTCTTACATAAAATACAATGCAAATGGACCAGACGCGTCCATCATGAAATACAATACAAATGGATCGGACACGTCCAATCTAAGAATATGCAAAGGGACGAGACACGTCCAATCTAAGAATATGCAAAGGGACGAGACGCGTCCAACATAAAATATAATGCAAACGGACTGGATGCGTCCAACATAAGAATACCATGCAAAAGGACCAAACGCATCCAACATAACATACAATACAAATGGACCAGACGCATCCAACATAAGATATAATGTAAACGGACCAGACGCGTCCAACATAAAATTAAATGCAAACGGACTAGACACATCCAACATAAGAATACAATGCAAAGGGACCAGACGCATCCAACATGACATACAATACAAATGGACCAGACGCATCCAACATAAGATATAATGTAAATGGACCAGACGCGTCCAACATAAAATATAATGCAAACGGACTGGACGCATCCAACATAAGAATACAATGCAAATGGACTAGACGTATCCAACATAAAATATAATGTAAATGGACCAGACGCGTCCAACATAAAATATAATGCAAACGGACTAGACGTATCCAACATAAAATATAATATAAATGGACCAGACGCGTCCAATATAAAATATAATGCAAACGAACTAGACGCGTCCAACATAAGAATACAATGCAAAGGGACTAGACGTATCCAACATAAAAATACACTGCAAAGCAATGGACGAAACCTCTTCGTCCAACAGAAAAGTAAACATGCAATGGACGGAACCTCTTTCGTCCAAAAGGAAAGTAAATGCAACGGACGGAACCTCCCTGTCCAAGAGAAAAGTAAATGCAATGGACGGAACCTCCTCGTCCAAAAGAAAAGTAAATTCAACGGACGAAACCTCCTCGTCCAACAGAAGATTAAATGCAATGGACGGAACCTCTTCGTCCAACAGAAAAGTAAACATGCAATGGACGGAACCACCTTCGTCCAAAAAAAAAAGTAAATGAAATGGACGGAACCTCCTCGTCCAACAACAGATTAAATGCAATGGACGGAACCTCTTCGTCCAACAGAAAATTAAACATGCAATGGACGGAACCACCTTCGTCCAAAAGAAAAGCAAATGAAATGGACAGAACCTCCTCGTCCAACAGAAAATTAAATGCAATGGATGGAACCTCTTCGTCCAATAGAAAAGTAAACATGCAATGGACGGAACCACCTTCGTCCAAGAGAAAAGTAAACATGCAATGGACGGAACCTCCCTCGTCCAAAAGAAAAATTAAATGCAATGGACTGAACTGCGTTCAACAGCTAGTCCAAGGTAATGGACTGGCCTGGACCGCGTCCAACAACAAGTTAATAATGTGATAAACGGGACCTCCATGTCCAACAGCAAATGTGATAGACTGGAAGGGATCACCCAGTCCAACATCAAATCCAAGGTAATGGACTGGAACACCCCCTCCTTTCTTCACATTTTTTCTTTTTTTTCTCTTTTTTTTTCTTTATTATTATTTGTCTCCTTGAAGTGTAATGTTACCATAAAAGACGGACAAAAATGGGTGTTCACATCTGTAATAGCCCGTAAGGCCAAGGAACCCGCGGAACTGCTTCAATGACACTGGCTCAGGCCAATCCATAACTGCCCGGACCTTAGAATGGTCCATCTCGACCCCATTTCCAGAAACAGTGTGGCCTAGATAATCAACTTTTGTCAGACCAAAGCTACATTTTGAAAGGCGAGAAAACAAGGAATGGAGTTGTAACAGCTGTAATACTTCCTCCAAATGCATCAAATGAGCTTCCCACGTAGGACTGTATACCAGTATATCATCAAAGAATACCAAAACTGATTTGCGTAGTAGTTGTAGAAACACTGTATTCATAAGACTCTGGAAGGTAGCCGGTGTGTTTGTGAGGCCCAATGGCATGACGAGCCATTCATAATGACCCTGATGGGTGCGAAACGTAGTCTTATGCCGATCCTTGAACTAACGAGAATCTGATGATAGCTCGAACGCAAATCCAGCTTCGAAAAATAAAAGGCACCGAAAAGCTCATCCAACAATTCATCCGTAGTTGGAATAGGAAAAATGTCTTTGATCGTGATCGCATTCAAGGTGCGATAATCCGTGCAACAACACCAAGTTCCATCTTTCTTTTTAACCAACAAAATTGGGGATGAAAAAAGGCTTGTGCTAGGCTGAATAATACCTTCATTAAGCATGTCTTGGATCATATCATCAATTTGTTCCTTTTGGCTGTGTGGGTAGCGATACGGTCGAACCTTCACCGGATTGCTACCTTCAATTAAAGGAATGGCATGATTCTGGTCTCTGGAGGTGGTCAGGGGGAAGCCCCGATGGTTTGGCAAAAACCCCTTGGTACTTGAGGAGTAATTGATACAATTCTGGTTGCACTGAGCCCATAAGGTCCAACAGTGTCTCGGCAGAGGAAGTGGTGTGTTGAACCTGGAGTGTGAACATGGAGTCAATGGCATGTGTTGATGACAGACACTTGATGTGGTGAAACTGTGCCGGCCGAGGGTTAACAGGGCACTCACCATTAAGGGTAATGAACTGATCCCCAAGATGAAACTTGAAAGTCATAGTACTGTAATCGGCAATGTGAGGGCCAAGCGTAGCTAACCATGATGCACCAAGGACCAAGTTAGCACCGGAAATAGGAAGAAGGTACACAGGGAGTTGAAGCACGTGTCCCTGAACCAAAACCTTGAGGTTGCGGATGACCCCTTCAGATGTCAAAGTGTGTCCATTGCCTACCAAAACCTTGAATTCAGGTGCAGGCTCCACTGGTAATTTTAGGAATTGAGCCACACGGGGTTAGATAAAATTGTCCGAGCTGCCATTGTCGAGTAAAATCTGGACTAATGCCCTAGCACAGAACCAGTAAATCGCAAAGTGGCCATACCATCGGCGCCCTTCAGAGCATTGAAGGAGAGGTGGTGGGTTGGGTCAGTTTGGCTATGTATGTCAGGTGGGTCGGGGTTGGGTATTTCGGGTGGCTTGGTTTCAGGTTGCTGGTTTTCATCGCCATCGGTGAGAAGGAGGAGATGGCGGTTGGGGCAACGGTGAGACAGCGAGAACCGAGGCGTCACAGTAGTAACAAAGCCCCTTCTCTCGCCGCAACTGGATTTCGGCCGGGGTGATGTTTTTGATGGACGACTGTTTGGGTGGCATTGGCAAGGGTTTGTGCGGTGGTGAAGGCAGTAACGGGGGAAGGTTGGGGTTTCTGGTCTAAGGGTGTTGGGCTGGTTGGGCTGGACGTGAATGAAGGGAAGAAAAATAAGTTTTGGGTTTGGGTAAGTATTTCTCCTCAAACAAGCGGGCCAAAGAGACAGCCTTAGGGATTGAAAATGGGCTCTGTACTATAACGTCCCTAAAGGATATCAGGCTTGAGTCCGCTAAGGAAGCAGTCCAAAATGGCATCTGAGCTGATGCCTTGGACCCGATTGGCAAGGGCCATAAACTCCTAGTAATACTCATTAACAGTGCCCGATTGGGAGAGCTTAAACAGTGTAGAACAAGGGCAATCGAATGGTGACGGGCCAAATTCCATCTCCAAGGCACGCGTGAATCCCAGCCAAGACTGAAAGGGGTGGGTTCTGGATAATATCTGAAACCATGGAACCACCTCCTTCTCCAAGTGAATAGCTGCTATAGCGAGGCGCTGCTCATCTAGAGTGTTGTAATAATCAAAAAATTGCTCTGCCTTGAAAATCCATTGTAACACATTAGTCCCATCAAAACGTGGAAAATCCAAACGCACATTCCTTACCTGGAAGGGTGGAGGCGTGGGGTTGATACTTGAGGTCGATCCACTGGCAGAAGAGGTCTATTTCAAGGCTGTCATGGCTATCTCCATAGTGTCCAGGCGGTGTAGGTCCTTTGTACGTTGTTGACCATACTCCTCATGTGTCAGTTCCATCAACTCAAGTAGCCTTTTGAGGTCAGCCTGAACATCCTAGAGACGTGTGGATTGTTATTTCAACTTTCTAACCTTTTTTTAAAAATTATTATTTCAAAATCAATTCAATCAAAATCTAAAACAAATTTGTTTGTGACTTCTTTTATCAGAATCTGAAGTAGATAACGGAAACTTTACTAGTCATCCAATGGTACTCTTAAACAAAATTTCCTTCTATTTTTGTGACAATAAGTAGGGATCTAAAATGTTATGACATTCTAGTTTCCATGAGGCCAAAGACTAATGTTATTAGTTATGCACTCCCAATTACGATTTTGTGATAATAAGACCTGTCTAACCTCAATCAGCACTATTCAGTGAACCATTTGGTTTCGGCTTGAATAAGCCTCATGCTGTATGCAGTGTAGCGTTGGGTACAGACAGATAACTAAGATGGGACCAGTATAATCGTCTAGCCATGTGAATTTGTACATATTCTATAATAGATTACGAAAGGCATGTGCCTATTATCCAGGGTACCACCGATAGGGAACCTTCCAAAACTTGTATCAATGAATTGTTTGAACTCTAGTTCTCATTTTTCCATAACCTACGCCACCAATATACAACTAACTTGTGCAAAAGCAAAATGATGTGTGTTATATGAACATCTAAAATGAACACCCAAGATGGACATTTAAGAATATGTGTGTTAATAATACACTTATATTTATACAATTGTCATTATATCTATTTATATAATTGTCATTGTGTCACTCTAGGATATCAAGAAAAGATATCCCAAATAAGTGTTCAAATATCATTAATGAAGCAAAATAGACCACACATATGCTTCCCATAGTTTCAAACTTACCAATACAATCCTCCAACCCAAATCATGGAGACTGCAAAGGGCAAAGTGCTTCCAGCTCAAAAGTAAAGATATTTTGTTGGATTAAGTCCATGATTTTTTCCTTTCATATTGACAGATTTTTTCATGTTAATTTTTTTGTGTGTGTAATTACTCTTCTCTTACTTGCTTTACATTTCATATTGTTCTTGTATATCCCAGCAAAATCTATATATTTTTTTATATTTTATCAAAGAATGTCCTATTAAAGTAAAATAATATATTTTAAAAAAATTAATACATTAAACATTTCACTTTTTATCTATTTTTTATTTTTATTCCTAATACAAAACTAATAATTTTATACCATTTCTAAAATACATTAATTTGGTCTAACTGAATAGTAAGGCAACACACTCATTTTTAAGTTTCAGATCAGTTCTCATCCTCCAATCCATTAATTCAACTGTCAATTTCATTTTATTTTCTTTTTTTTTATAAAGAAAAATTAAGCAATTTCATTAATAATATAGAGCACAGTACATTCTATAACATAATTCAAATTTGAAGAATAGTAATATATGTAGGCACCCCTAAAAAGAGTGATCAATTACATGGATTTTTCTCCTATCAAACTCAACCAAAGAGTTGGTAACACAAATGTTAAAAAACTCCTACAATTTAAAATAACATATTATTTGAACATAAGAAAATCGTGGTTAATACAATTCAAATATATGATTAATCATATTCAGTAAAGATTAATAGATATAATAAGATATCACAACTCATTAATCAATTACTAACCATAATTAACCATATATTTAAATTTCATTAATCAGATTCAGTAATTATTGTCCCCATTGTCAAAATACAGTTCAACAAATAACAGCAAAGTTGGATAAGATTAGTACGAAATTGCAATGGGAAACTGGATTAGGTATTGTGACATCACCCGAGCATACGTCATCCTGACAAAATAAAAAGGAAAGAATCTTTGTTATTGGCTGAGGACTGTGGGATCTTCATACCTTTACTTTATGAGTGCGTATGCTTTAATTAAAAGAATATTTTAATAATTATTTATAATCAATTATTATTATTATTATTATAATCTATTATAATGAATTTAATTTTATATTTAAATATATTTATTAAAAAAAATTAGATAACATACTTTTGGTTAATTTGTATAAAAAATATTTTTATATAATAAATATAGAATAAGGAAAAATTTAATTTATTTATATCAATATTTAATAATATCTATGGGTAATTATGAAGGGATGAAATTCAGCTTATCTAATTATTTTTTAAATAATTTAGAGCCCGTTACTTAAGCTTAAAAATAAATGATTTTGATATAAAATAATTTAGTAATTATTTTTAGAGATTTTAAAAAAATAGAAGTAGATTTGTGCTTGTTTACAATCAAAAATATCATTTTTTTAAATAGTAGTTAGTTATAAAAACTGATTTTTTTGTAAAAGCTAATGAAAGTTGCTTTTCATTTTAATCCTGAAAATGATTTTTTTCTGCTTTTCATTATTTTTAAAAACAAAGATAAACACACTAATAATTTTAAAAAATAATTATTCATTTAAAAAAAATGATTTTTTTAATAAAATAAACGATAACAGACGTACTCTTAATCTGGTCGGTAAAACTTGTCACCTATTTCTTGTCAAAAAGAACTTGTCACCTATTGAAAGCAATTATTTTTCTTCTAAAAAAGTGATTATTCTTCAAATAATCATTTCCATGCACCCTCTATAAGAGTTTGGATTAACACTAAAATAATATTTCAAAGATCAATTATAAGTAATTGATTATAAAAAATTAATTATATATTTTGAGATGACAAATGAAAAGCGCTTTAAAATAGTATATTTTGTTTGAATTTTATATAAAAAATATTTTTTTATAGTAAAGTCAAGATAAATATACAAATTCTAATTATAATAAAAAATCTCATCAATAGATTTTAAAAAATTGAGGTAATAATGAATTTTGATCCCTTTCTTGTGATTTTTTAAGAGAAAAGTACTTTTTTTAAAATAAAACTGTATTTAAAAAATTATAATAAAGATTAAAGAAGTGTGTATTATCATGTAAAAAGTTTTAAACTGCATTTTAATATATGTGTTTTTATTTTATTTTTGGTACAAATTGATTTAGGGTGAGGGGATTGTGCACCAGTCCAAGGCAGGGAAAACCTTCGGGCTCTATGAACACTTACAAAGGGATTTACATTTACCTCACCCCAAGGAGACTAGTGGGGGCTCGAACCAGCAACCTGTCAGATAGGAAACCCTGTCATGCTCCACTAGACCAACCCTTTGGGTTACATCTATGTTTTTTTATTTTAATAATTACGAGAGAAAAACAATAATGATAATAATTTGTAAATATATTATTGGATGTCAATGAAAAAATCATTTATATTGACAATACATATAAATTAAACTATTATGATAATTAGATAAGTTTGTTTTGAAAAAAAAAAAGGAAACCGTTTAAAATAGTTGTTTCAGTGCTTCTCTTAAAATCTAAACATAATAGCTTCTAAAAAAGTGCTTTTCTTTAAGCACAAATAAATGGAACATTTACCTATTTTATCCAAACATCTCATAATACATCTAAAAAAAATTACGTAAGAAAAAAACTTTTGATAAGATAATATAATATTTCCTAAATATGCATTAAGTAAAGCATAATGAAGACCACGGTCTAATTTTATTTTTTTTTTGACTAACGATCTAATTATTATTTAAAAAAACTATTTTTATGATATATATATATATAATTTTTATATCCCGTACTATAATTTCATTCATTTAGCTTATCACTTTAAAGACTATACCTCATAAAAGTATTGATTTGTTCACTTTTTTTATTACTATATTTTGATATTTATATACTATAGATGATGATAAGTTACATAGGAATTAAGTATTTTGCGTTGTAAAAAAAATCTAATGCCACGTCTATCTTTCTCAACATTCCCTCTGTTCCTCTTTTTCTTCTTCCTCGATCATTCATCGAAAGGGATGGTTTTGGGTCATTTTTTGACCTGGAATCACCCATCTACATCCTTTTTTTCTCCTTTTATCTAAATAAGTGGTTTTCCACATAAATCTGGTTTTTCTTTCGTGTTTTCCCGTGTTTTCGTCATCTGCGTGCGGCGGTATTTTGTTCGTCGTCTTGTTACGGTGTCGTTTGGTTTCCCGTCTTATTGTGGTGTTCGTTTGGTTTAGATTGGCAGATCAACTTCGATCTATTATATATTCAATCAAGACTTGAGCGTCGACGTTACAGATCCGGAGACACAAGTATTCCGGTCACTTTGATTTTGTCATATTTGTAGGCATTCTGTCGTGTTATGCTATTAACCTGGATGCTGTGAGTTTGTTCCCAGATTCATCATTTTTGTTTTTAGTCATGTTGAATTTGTGTTGTTTTCGATGTATTTTATCAATTTGAATGAATATCTTTTTTAGTAAAAAAAAATAATTTTTCATCTTTTAAAAGCTAAGCTGCTAAAACATTTCAATGAACATAGAAAAGGTTACTTATTTGTTGGTTAAACTTACATGAGAAATCATCACCCAAATGTAAATGTTAGAGGAATTTTGATTTTAAAAGAATTGATGATAAATTATTTTGAATATATTTGTTGGTTCGTTGTTTTAGATTTTGATGAAATTGATTAGAAATGAATTGATTTTTTTTTAGAAAGGAATTGATTTTGAAATAACTGATTTTTAAAAAAGTAACCCGAGAGTATTTGGATAGGATGTCACGGATCTCTTTCAGCTTAACCAGAGGTCTCAGGTTTGAATCTTAACCTGAGAATGCAACTGCGTTAAAACTCTCGAGGGAGAGCTTTGCCGCCCTTGTGGTCCAACCCGACTCGAGGGATTAGTCTCTGCAGTTGCATATGGAGGATACCCTGAGAAGAAAAAAAGTGAGTTTAAAAAAAAATGATTTCAATTTGATAATGATATTTTAAAAGTGAGTTTAGAAGAATTTATTTTATTTGAATAATAAAGTAAAATCGATTTCAAAGTGTAAATATAAGAAATATTGTGGGTCTCATCCCTAGAATCAATTATTTTAACGGAAAAGTTAGAAATAAATTTTTTTTAGAATCAATTCTACCCAACCTAAAATTGATTTTATTAAACACTAAATTTAAAACAAATATTTTCAGAATCCAAAAATAACTTTTTTCTAGAAGCAAACGTGATTTTGGACCCTATGAAATCTAAACCAAACAAGCTCTAGTATAGTTGTCATGACCTCTTGTTAAGTCACTTAATGGTTAAACTTTTCCTTGCCCCAACAAACAGTAATTTCAATTTTGATCAAGGTTGCTAGAGTGTTTGGATCCTCTTCGCCGCAACGTGGACGTGCGTCGAGTATGAAACTATACATTGTAAGTGTGTGTTTGGTTCCACTTCTTGAGATACCAGAAGTATTTTTGTACCTGTCAAACGCGATTCTGATAAAAAAAGAGGTGTTTGGTAATATGTTTGTGGAAACAATTTTGCATCCAGAATTGATTCTACCAGACGCAACTTGGAGTAGCTTCTGCTTTTGAATTGAAAAATTACACTAAATTTTAGATCAAATCTTTCAAAGTAAAAACATCCAAACATAAATCACTTTACTTCAAACTCCATTGTATTGAAATCAGTTCTATAAAATCAATTTCATCCAAAATCACGTTTGTCAAACGCTCATCCAAACACACACTAACTTCTCTTACCCGGACTTCATTCTATACTTTTTTAACCCACTTCCAAACACGCCAATAGAGGTTGATTTTGTGTGTGCACATCTACAAATGTTAATATGTTAGTTATTATATTAGTTTTTCTAGTTCAACACCTTATCCCCCTTAGTTTAAATCATTTAAACTATCTCACCCCAACTAAAACTCAACTTGTATCATGTATTTCTATTTTTCTTTTATTCAAACAGGATAAAGCAGTGAAAACCCACTGTGACTGCTTTCCAACCTGATAGCAACGTATCAGAATTACCAGCTGGTCCCATGCTAAAATCAAATGCCAGAAAGGTTCATTTAATTTAATTTAATCGGTGAAGTTATTAATGGAATTGTAGAAACTCTATGTTTCATTCATTGAAAAATCAGGTTACAGCAGCATCATATACTTATACAAGTATATCATAACAAACCTATCATATCTTCCAATTAGATAAGATAAGATATGATTCTATCCTACCAGAAAACAAAAAGATAAACAAATCCAGATAACAAACTTGAAATATGGTTCCTATGATCTACAACAAATTCGGTTATATCAAAAACTCCTAATACTCCCCCTCAAGTTGGAGTGTGAAGACAGTGAGCACCCAACTTGACCATTAGTTATTGAAAATTATTTCCACCTAAAGCCTTTGTGAAGATATCCGCTTGCTGTTTCTTGGTTGGAATATAACTGGTAGCAATGGTGCCTTCCTGTATATGGAACCTGATAAAATGACAATCTACTTCAATGTGCTTCGTTCTCTCATGATAAACCAGATTAGCTGCATGATGAATCGCTGCTTGATTGTCACAATGAAGGGTGGTAGGCGACTTGCACTCAACTTGCAAACTTGTTAACAAACTTCTCAGCCAAATGACCTCACTGACTGCATGTCCCATTGCTCTATATTCAGCTTCACTTGAAGACTTTGAAATGGTGGTTTGCTTTTTGGTCTTCCAAGAGATAGGTGCTATACCCAGCTTCATCAAATATCCAGATATGGACCTTCTAGTGAGTGGACATGCTGCCCAATCCGAGTCACAATATGCCACCAAAGTAAGGTCATTATCCTTGGGCAGAACTATGCCTTGACCAGGTGATGATTTGAGGTATCGAAGCAGTCTCATGGCTGCATCCCAGTGACCACTTTGCGGTGCTTTCATGAACTGACTGAGAATGTGCACGGCATAGGTGATCTCGGGACGTGTTATAGTGAGATATATGAGACGTCCAATGAGCCGACGATAACGAGGAGGATCGAAATAAGCAGGTCCAGAATCAAGAGCAAGTTTATGATTAAGTTCCATGGGGAAAGATGCTGGTCTACAATCCAACATGCGGCACTCATGCAAGATGTCTAGAGTATACTTACGTTGGCTCATGAACAACCCAGAAACGCCATGTGCAAGCTCTAGCCCAAGAAAGTATTTCAATGTACCAAGATCCTTCATGTGAAAACATCTACACAAATATTTCTTAAAGTTGTTGCAAATGGTGTTGTTATTTCCTGCTATCACAAGGTCGTCCACATACACTAACACAGCAAGGAACATGTCTTCACTGGAGTAGGTAAAGAGGCTATGATCAGCATGAGACTCCTTGAAACCATACTCTAAAAGGGCCTTGGGCAGCTTCGCATACCAGTTACGAGAGGCTTGCTTCAAACCGTACAGTGATTTTCTCAGTTTGCACACCATCCCTGCCTTTGGTACCTTGTATCCTTCCGGAACTTGCATATAAACTTCTTCTTCCAAGTCTCCATGCAAGAAGGCGTTGCTTACATCCATCTGATGAAGCTCCCAACCTCTTGCTATTGCAACTGAAAGAAGGCAACACACGGTTGTCATTTTTGCCACTGGGGCAAAAGTCTCGTTGAAGTCCTCTCATTCAACTTGTGTGTATCCCTTGGATACAAGGCGAGCTTTGTGTTTCTCCACCTCTCCAGATGCCTTGTACTTGATTTTGTAGACCCATTTGCACCCTACAGCCTTCTTGTCTTTGGGTGGTAGAGCTAGGTCCCAAGTGTTGTTATCCTCTAAGGCCTTGAGTTCAAGTGCCATAGCATCTTGCCACTCTTGTTTTTTACTGACCTGCCTCCGATATGTTTTTGGTTCTTCATGACCTGTTATTGCTGCAAGATATGCTTGGTGTTTTTGTGAAAAACATTCATAATTGATGTAATTAGCGATAGGGTAGACCTTACCTGAAGATTCGGAGTGGATCGAGTTCATGCGATTGGGGTCTTCTTCGGCTGTATGACAATGATAATCACGAAGATATCCAGGTGGTTGACGTGTCCTGGGTGTAAGATTTGGAACTTGTGTCTCCACCTCAATGTGATTTTCTTCTTGCGCATTTTCAATAGCAGGAACCTCTTCGTGAGTCCCCCCTTCATTTTGTATATCTCCCTCCATAAATCTATCTTCATTGATCTCTTGTCTTTCCTCATGTACGTGACTTTCTTCCCTTTGAGAATCAGCAGTGTTCTCAAATATATTTGTTGGCTGCACCGAACCTGTGTTTTCTTTCCTCATCATGTAGGGCAAAATATGTTCATAAAAGGTCACATCGCGCGATACATGAAAGGCACGAGTACTTGGATTATATACTTCCCAACCTTTTTGACCTTGTGGGTACCCTATGAAGATGCATCTTTCTGCCCGAGGTCCAAACTTATCCCTTTGTTTAGAACTAGTTGCTGCATAACATAGACAACCTAGAATTTTTAAATGATCATAAGTTGGAGGCTTACCAAAGAGCATCTCATAAGGGGTTACTCCCTGATTTGCTGTTGTGGGTGTTTTGTTGATGATGTGGGCCGCGTCCAACACACACTCCCCCCAAAACTGTATGGGAAGATTAGCTTGGAACTTCAAAGCCCTGGCAACATTCAAGATATGCCTGTGTTTCCGTTCTACACGTCCATTCTGCTGAGGAGTACCTACACAAGAAGTCTCATAAAAAATTCCGTTTTCTTGTAGAAAAGTTTGCAGAGATGAGTTAGTGAACTCAGTTCCATTGTCACTCCTCATCCTTTTAATGCGTTTATCAAATTGTGTTCTGACCAAGTTGTAAAAATCTATTAAGATCCCATTCGTTTGATCTTTGTGCTTCATTAGGTAAACCCAAGTCCCACGAGTATAATCATCCACAATAGTAAGAAAAAAATGTGAACCATCATGTGAAGGAGTGTGATATCTCCCCCATACATCACAATGTATCAAATCAAATGGCTCCTTGGCCTTATTATTGCTTAATGGGAAAGAAGATCTACAATGCTTTGCTCTGTGGCAAATGTCACAACAATCTATCTTATTGGAAAAGAAACTACACTTGAGAGACTTTGAGAGACTCTGTAAAACTTGAAAAGAAGGATGTCCCATTCTTGAGTGCCAAAGGGTGGTGGTATCCTCATGAGCAGCCACATAGGAAACTCATCGCAAGGTCCCTTCAAACACATAAACCCCATTTCGTATGTTACCCGAGCCGGTCCTGTATCACACAACAATTAGAATGATAAGTCACCACGCAATCCAAATCACGAATTAATTTATGTACAGAGACCAGATTGCAACTAAAACTAGGCACATGCAAAACATTTTTCAGTTCAATAGATTCATCAAGTTGGACATTCCCAACTATCTCTACCAAGACAGTGTTGCCAGTAGGCACTGTAATGTAGAGAGGATTATCAAGTTTTCGTACTCCCTTCAAAATAGAAAATAATGGTGTCATATGATGTGATGCACCACTATCCAGGATCCACTGAATCCTTTCTTTACCAGCCATATTAACGTGTGAGGATGAAGTGCTTCTCAGCTGCATTCCATGCAAGGCTTGGGCATTGTCATTCCCTTCTTATCTTCCATGTTCTGATCCTCATCACTGTGCACTACATGTGCTGCTGCATGGATTCCTTGTTTGTTACCTCCCTTCTGCGTACGTCGAGTATCCCAGTTGGAAGGATAACCGATGATCTCAAAACATTTTGCTTTGATGTGGCCAATCTTTCCACAATGTTCACACTTAGGTCTGGGTCCGTCACGTCCCTTCTGCTTCCAGGATGAATGAAAAGCTCCTCCCATCTCAGATTTGACATTACTCCTCTCCCTCTCCATTGTCAAACGCCCTTCTTCCCTCATTATGTGGTTAAAAATGCGTCTGAGCGAAGGCAATGGATCTGTATTTAGAACGGTTGCCTTGACATGCCCGAACTGCTCATTGTCAAGGCCTCCAAGGAACAGTTGCACGTTCTGCTCTTCTTCTCGTCGCATCAACTCCTTAGAAGCTCCACATGTGCATTCTGGCAACGGCTGGTGTTCGCTGAGTTCTTGAAGCAAGCCTTTGAACTTGGTGTAAAACTCCGTTACACTTTCATCATCTTCCTTCTGCAGCAAACAAAGGTTTCTCCATAGCTGATGCACTCTTGGTGCATTTGTTTGAGCAAAGCGTTCCTCCAAATCGAGCCAAACATCCCTTGCAGTTGTCGCATGTGAGATGCTACTGTGTAGACTTGGATTCGTGGCGTTTATAATCCATGCCATGACCACGGAATCTGCTTTCTCCCAGTTGAAATAATCATCTGTATGTTGTCCCGTTTTCTGGATCGTACCATCGATAAATCCAAGCTTGCTTTTTGCTCGCAACGCCGTCTTCATTGAACGAGCCCACGTGCGGTAATTCTCGCAATTGAGTGTTACTGCAACTAAAGGTGTGCCTGGGTTATCAGATGAACTCAGGTAATAGGGCGAGCTTGGAGTCAGTGCAGGTGTGATCCTTTCATTACCAGAAGCATGGTTCGCATTCTCTGGATCGGTTCTCTCTGATGCCATAATGGAATTGCAGAAACTCTATGTTTCATTCATTGAAAAATCAGGTTACAGCAGCATCCTATACTTATACAAGTATATCATAACAAACCTATCATATCTTCCAACTAGATAAGATAAGATATGATTCTATCCTACCAAAAAACAAAAAGATAAACAAATCCAGATAACAAACTTGAAATCTGGTTCCTATGATCTACAACAAATTCGGTTATATCAAAAACTCCTAATAGTTATTGATTATGATTGTAACATACTAACGTACTTGGAGAGCACGACCATAACATGGACCCTACATCATGATCAATGAAGAGAGGTCGCCAAACAAACAGCTTGCACAAAACCGTTCTTCATTGTTTTATTTTTCAATCTAATTGTCGTTGATTACTTGCTGAGATAATTGAGTGGAAACTACCCTTTAAATAAGATGGAAAAGTTTCATTTCTTTTGATCCATTTGTTTAGATATTCATGGCTTCATGTGTCTGTTATTGACTTCAACCTCACTTGGGCAGCAACTTGGACATCTATAAATATTATAAAACAAAAAACCATCCTGTCCCCAAACTCCCTGTCTTACATCCTGTGCCATCCAATAGGATATTGCCAACTCATTTAAAATTCCATGTCACCCTTAACCCTTAACTCTACTAACAGAGGACGTTAACGATAATTTAGAAAAGATCAGTATTGCGGATAAACAGCGCCAACTTCCCTCGTGATCACGCCGCCTTAATAATCCCTGATTTTAATACTACAAAACAGCACTGATGTCTCGTTTATCCTCTTCTCCCTTAGCAGCCTTTTCACTTTATCATGGAAAAGCCAAAAGTTACTTCCTTTGTTGCTGCCGAGGTTACGTAAGTGAACATCTTATCTTGGCTTGTCCCATTCACACCATCAAAAGTTAATAATTTTAATGCTGCCCAGATTTGTTATCAAGTGACCTTCATGTGAGGCAAATTTCAGTGTGGCATTTAATCAAACAAATGGTACCCCATTTGAAACCAAAAAAATGGAGTAGCTTTTGACATTGTCACATCATCATGGCAACGCAAACTAATCATCAAGTCTGCTAATCTCTCCCAAATCTAAACTCATTGACTAATAAGTGATATTTTATACTAATCATATAGATTTTAAGGTAGTGACAAGATGAAAAGCACCATTGCTAAATTTGTCCAATAAAAGGAAAAGGAAGACAAAGATGAGTAAACATCTTTTTAGTCCCATCTTTTTTATAAAAGTTCAGTTTTAGTCTTTTTTTTTTTTGTTTTAAATGTATTTTTTTAGTCCTATTTTTTTAAAATGTGATAGAAGTGGTGCATATACCGGATATTTTTAATCTCTCATTCTTTAAAATCACATATTTTTAGTTTCTTATTTTTGACAAAAATTCGATTTTAGTCTCATTTTTCAAAAAAAAAAAAGTGTGATGTAACATCATTTCGGATATATTTTAAAAAATAAGAGATTGAAAAAATATATTTTTCCAATGGAGAACTAAAAGGAAATTTTGTAAAAAATAGTAACTATAAACGTATTTGACCCTTAAAATATCTCATTTTTCTTAGATATCATGTCTCTAACGTGATATGGATACGGTAAATCAGAATTATGTAGAGAGAAATGATGATTGATTCACAAACTTACCTTTGAAGCAGAGAATGCTAGAGAGAAATGACCAGTTTCAAGCATTCCAAATGAGAGTAAAAATTTCTCACTGCACTGTTATATAGAAGAAAAGAACTGTCGGGCTCATCGGCATTAAGCAAATAATTCTGTTTGTGGCGGAGAACATGATCGTGCAGAGTTGAAGTGGAGGCCGAAGTCGGAGGTGTCGTTGAGGAGGATTCCCGATGGAGAGTTAGTGGAGTGAGGCGGTGCCAGCGACGGAGATGAGATCGGAAGGGTCGTGGAAGCAAGAAACCTGGAGCAGGAGTTGCAAAGGAGAAGCGGGTTTCCAAAACAACGTTAACGTCATTAGTGGAGAAGAGAGTTGAGGGTGACGTGGAATTTTTCAATGATTTGGCAAGATCCTATTGGCTGGAACATGGTGTGAGACTGGGAGTTTAGGAACAAGGTGATTTTCGTCCTTAAATAAGATGGAAAAGTTTCATTTCTTTTGATCCATTTGTTTAGATATTCATGGCTTCATGTGTCTGTTATTGACTTCAACCCCACTTGGGCAGCAACTCGTACATCTATAAATATTATAAATCAAAAGTAATGGATGTAAAGTTAGGTGATGTGTTATTTTGAGAGTCATTTTAAAATTAATTTTTTTTTTGCCATTTGGAAAAAATTTTCACTTTTAAAAATTACTTATAAAATTTATAAAATTATCAAGCATTTCTTCTTCCCGTCTTATATTATATCTCAACATTTAACACTATATATTTTTCCATAGCAATTAAAACATTTCAAGATGAATCGTTTTCCAATGTAATTTATTTAAATCATTCATTTCCAATCATCTAAATTTATTATCTACATTAATTCATATAATTTTTTTTAAAATAAAAATATCATTTTTAATAATTACATGTTATATATATATATATATATATATATATATATATATTAAAGATAAAAAATATATTTTTTATATAAAATATATACTATTATTAGTATATACGTATAAGTTTTTGGGAAAATATCACTTTTTTAATATTTGTGGATCATGTATTATTATTATTCTAAAGATAAAAGCTATATATTTTTTGATTAAAAAAAATTATACAATAACATATACATATAATTCGCTTGATTATATATTTATAATAAAATTTAAATTCTTTTGAAAATTGAAAAAAAAAATTTATCTTTTAGAAAGTATATATATATATATAATTAAAATTAAAATTATCAAAAATTTCTCATCCCACTTATATTGGTATTAAAGATTATTAATCATTTTCAATGTAATTGATTATTTGAAGCAACTAAAAATTAATTGTTGTACATCATGAATTATGATAAACAAAGAGTCATAAATTATATATATTTTCAAAGCAAATAAATAATTTCAAGATGATGAATCATTTCTCAATGTAATTTACTTAAATCTTTGAGATATTTCTCATAAATTCTCGATGCAACTTTACTCTTTATCCAACCTAATAGAGACACTATAAAAATGTAGACAATCAAATGAAAATATAAAATTCAAGTATCTCCTGAGAAGGTTTGTTCATCTAAGTTTTTTTTTTCTATCTTTCACTCATGACTAATGTTGACGAATCTGGGCAAGTATACCCAGTCGTGTAAGTAATACGGCGGTGAGACCGTTTTATCGTTCCCACGAGGACTACAACAAGTACTAGCACGTACCAATTCAACTACTATCTAAGCGATTCATGGATTGAAGAGAGTTCTATGCTAACAAAAGTTAAAATTAACAAAATAAGAAAGACAAACTCTTTTTGTAATTTTCTCAAATACTTGGAAAGCAATAAAAGAAGGTTTTCAAATATGATAAAAGCTGTTGGGATTAGGTTCACTAATCTTCATCCTCATGCAATGCAACAACTAACAAACAGTTTCTACTTCAATTATGACAATCAATCCACTAAATTACTCAAGTCCCGATCCCTCGGATGACAAGAGCCTAAACCCACTAATAGACCCTAATTCCTTAGGTGGCCTAGATTAGTGAATTTGCATTAAGATTAGGGATCATGCGATTGCTAATAAACCCAGTTCCATTCCTAGATACAAGGCTTACTAGGTGATTAATTTCAGTTCCGGTTTTAACACGAATTTTCCAATTGCATATCAAAACACAAATCAAGTCATGTGGGTGCTAGCCACAACAAGCATTAAGTATAGAAATCAACCACTCAATAACAAAGCAGAAACTGTATTGCAAGATTAAATCAAATACATGAGAATTCAGAAATAGCTACCCTAACCCCAACAATGGAGGTTTAGCTACTCATAATAATGTCCACAACCAAAGAAACATGGAAGAAGGAGAGAAGGGATTCCATGGGGGCAATCCTCCAGAAGCTGCCTTTGGTTCCAAGAGCCTTTTGGGTTTCCAAACTCGTAGCCTCCAATGTCTCCAAGGTGTCCCTTCCAATTCTGCCTTAAACAGCTTATAACAGTGGTTCAGGTTTTCGCGCACTCGCGGGGCGAGATGTCTCTTGCGAGGCAAATATTAAACTTCTGATCTTCAGTGATTTGATCTCTCGCGAGGCGAGTAACTGTTCGCGTGGCGATACAGAACAGGTTGCATTTTCCTGGCACAGTCCTCTTTCAGTGTCGCGAGGCGAGGTGTGATTCGCGGGGCGAGACAGAAAGGATGACATTTTGCTGTTTCTGGCTGTTTGCAGTCGCGGGGCGAGCATTCCCAGAATTTCATTCTCCACTGTTTCTTCATTCCCTTGGCTCTAAGTTAACCAGATTTTTCAGTGATTCCTGCAAAACAACACACAAAACCACCTTCACCCGTTCCAAGGGAAAATCTAAAAAAATCAAATAAATAATGCCTAATTTATATGAAATACGCATGCAAAAGTGTACAGCAAACATCATGTAAAATCACACTATCAAATCACCCGAAGCTTATTCAATTGCTTTTCCTCAAGCAATCACCAAGGCCAGTAAAAGAAAACAGAACATGGATAGTGAACTAAGAACCCGAGTAAATGATCCAAGTAATAGGCAATTCAAACAATTCAGCAAGAGACAATCAATTCAAGTCCAATTAGAGGCTTAGGTTCCTTAGACTCATGTTCTCGCTGATTTGAGCACTCTTTCTCACTTGAAGCTCACCCCAAGCTTGTTCATTTGCTTGGCTCTCTTTTCTCACCTCACTCAAGTGTTTAGGGGATAAGACATCTCACTCAATTTTCCTCAAGGAATGAATCCTACCATAGGCTTGACTATCAACCAAATCTCTACTTTATTAATGAAAACAATTTAGAATCAAGAGGTCTTTCACTTGGTTGTAACGTGGCCATGTGATTAATCGTTAGGTGGGGAAATCAAGAAAAGGACATTTCAAAAGGCTACACAAAATATCAATCATTGCAAACATGACACCTTCTAAAATATCTTCTTGGGTTTTCGATTTATTTTTCCACCTTTCTTTTCTTTCTTTTTCTTTTTTATTTCTCATTTCTTTTTGTCATCCCCTTCTCTACTTTATTTTTCTTTTTCTCTTTTATTTTTCTTTTGCTTGGAGAAGGGGAGATTTTTCAACTCAAGAGAATTATTTTTCTGATTCTTTTCATCCCAAGCTTTTTTCGACTACCTTTTTCACCCTTTTTGTAATACTTTAGAAGGTCCCTTATCAAACATATTTATCAAAACATTTCAGGGTACCAAGAAAAGCATTTTATTCATTCAGGCTCAAAATTGGGCAACTAGGGGTAGCATTTGTTCATTCAAAGCTCAGAAGGCCAGAAAAATACCTATTGCCTCAATCATTTTAAAAAATGTTTTAAAAAATTTTTAAGCTTCAAAATAGTTTCAAGTCAAGTTCTAGAGAAAACAAACCAAGAGGAATAACACTCTAACACAAAGAATGGGGTAGAATTTAGTGAGTACCCCTTTGGCTCAAAATCTCACATTTTAGTAGTTCAACCATCAATGAGAAACACAAATCTATAGAACCATATGCTAATTATCAACTATCCAAGATTATCTCAAGCATTCTCATTTGCAGCCTTATCACAAGAATAACAAATTGAGTTCACAATTCACTATCACAAATTATTGGGCACTTAGTTCTCACAATTGGATGCAAAATCTAAGTAAGGGGCAATCTAATAATGTGAACATGCAAAGCTATCATGCAAAACTATATGAATGCAATATGAACAAATGCAAAAATAAAATACCCCTACCCCAAGCTTAAAAATTTACATTGTCCCCAATGTAAACAATCAAGATGGAGAGAGGAGAAAAATGAAAAAAATTTGGAACGACTTACCGAGGCGGTAACGGGTGTTGACTTTGCTTTTTCTTATCTTCTTGCTCTTCCCTCCTTCCTTATAGCCCTGCAAACACTTGGCAATTCTCAATTTATTATTTTTCCTCTTGAGCTTCTCAAATTATTCAAGAGGTTAAAATCAAAAACAAAATTATTAAGAAAATGAAAACAACTAAAAAGAAGGGTTAAGAAACTTGGGTTGCCTCCCAATAAGCGCTTCTTTAACGTCACTAGCTTGACGGGCTTCTTTCAATTAACCGGGGTTGGCTGGGTATAGAAGTGCAAGAGCACTTTTCTTCCATGGAACTCCTTTAAAGAACTGATTTTGCTTATAAGGCCAACAATTGTGCTTCTGCTTTGCCTTTTTCGCTCTGAGCCTCTTGCCCTTTTTCTTACTTCTTCCCGGTGGAGGTTCTGTTTTCACAAGATGAGCAGATCCAACTTCATCACCAACTGATACATCATTTGTCTTGCAGAGCTTCAGATTTGCTTTCATGTGGAGCTTTTCCTTCTTCTTAGTAGTAGAGGGGTGGTGCTGATGTAACGACTTCTTTAGCTACTGTATCCACAATGTCCATGTGGAAACAATCCTCTTCATCGGTCGTGCGATGCATAGCTTCAAACACATTGAAAGTGACTGTTTCATCTTGCACTTTGAATTGCAGCTGGCCTTTTTGTACGTCTATCAAGGCCCGACCAGTTGCCAGAAAAGGTCTCCCCAGTATGAGCGGGACTTCTGCATCCTCCTCCATGTCTAAAATCACAAAGTCCGCTGGGAAGATAAACTTATCCACCTTTACTAGAACATCTTCCAAGATACCATAAGGACGCTTGATTGATCTGTCATCTAACTGCAATGCCATCCTTGTTGGTTTCACCTCTCCACCTCCAAGCTTGTTCAACATGGAGAGCGACATCAAATTGATACTCGCTCCCAAGTCACATAAGGCTTTTCTGATAGCAACATTCCCAATAGTGCAAGGGATTGTAAAACTACCAGGATCTTTCAGCTTCAGAGGTAGTTTCCTTTAAAGTATCGCACTGCACTCTTCAGTTAATGCAACAGTTTCGCCTTCTTTAAACTTTATTTTCTTCGTGAGCAGTTCCTTCATGAATTTTGCATAATTGGGCATCTGCTCTAGTGCTTCAGCAAAGGGTATGTTGATTTGTAGCCTCTTGAAAATGTCAAGGAACTTAGCAAACTGTTCTTCTTTCTCTTTTTTCTTGCTCAAGTGAGGATAGGGCAACTTCACGTAATAGGGAATCACTTGAGGTTTGTCTCCATCCTTCAAAATCTGATTCTTAGTTCTCCTCAAAATTGAATTCTCATCTACTAGCTTCTCCCTCTTGTCTTGTTCACTGACCTTTTCTTCTTCCTCAACTATAACATCTTTACCTTTTTCTTCTTTTTCCTCAGCACTCAATTCTGTTTTTCCATCAACTTTCTGATTCTCCACCAAAGGCTCACCGCCCACATTCTCAAGAGTTTTACCACTCCTCAAAACAACAGCATTGCAATGCTCCTTCGGATTAGTTTGAGTGTTACCAGAAAAACCGTTGCTAGTTTGCTCCGCTAGGTGCTTTGCAATTTGGCCAATTTGAACCTCCAAATTTTTTATAGAAGCATCGGTATTTTTATTGTTTGCCATTGTCAATTGCATGAACTGATTGAGGGTGTTCTCCAAGATAGAAACCCGGTCTTGAAGCGGTTGTGTAGGAGGAGGCTTGCTTGTTTGCCCGGCATCTTGATTCCAACAAAAATTTGGTTGATTCCTCCACCCTTGGTTGTTGCCTTGTCACCCATAGTTCCCCATATAATTGGCTTCCTCATGGGAACTAGGTGGCGCCTCACATCTTCCATTCTCATGATCACCTCCACAAAAATCACATCTCATTACCTGTTGTGGTGGCATGGTCGTCCCTTGAACAGTTTGGAGTTGTTGTGGGAGTTGAGCTAGTTGCTTGGTAAGAGACTCCAATTGTTGTGTCATGAGCTTGTTCTGAGCCAACAATGCAGTTTGTGAATCTAACTCCAACACTCCCCTTCTTTGTGTGGGACCCCGATCATGATGCATCAAATAATCATTAGAGGCCATAGCCTCTATCAAAGTCAATGCTTCCTCTGCTGTCTTTGTATTCATGGAACCTCCAGCTGAGGCATCCAACATGTACCTGGTTGACGGCCTCAATCCATTACAGAATGTTTGCATCTGAGTAAGATCATCAAAACCATGATTTGGACATCTTCGAAGCAATTCCTTGAACCTTTCCCAGGCGTCATGCAGCGTCTCACCTTCTTGTTGGGCAAAGCTCATGATGTCACCCCTTGCCTTTACAAATCTTGAGGTGGGGAAGAACCTTGCCAGAAATTTTGCCTCTAAATTGTCCCATGTAGTGAAGCTCCCCCTTGGTTGTGATTGGAGCCAAGACTTGGCTCTATCTCTTAGAGAAAAAGGGAACAATCTCAGGCGAATTGCATCATCGGAGGCACCATTTATCTTCACTGTATCGCACAACTCTAAGAAAGTGGAAACATGACTGTTAGGATCTTCCTTCTCCAACCCAGCAAACTGATTTTGTGAAACCATATTGATGAGATTTGGCTTGATTTCAAAATTGTTGGAGTTCACCGGAGGTCTCACTATACTAGTGACATGCCGGTTGACATTTGTATTGGCATAATCACCAAGTGTCCTCCGTGGTGGTGGAGTATCTTCACCATTGCCAGCCATCTTGAGTTCTTCTTGCCAAACTTGAGAGATGGAAGTCTCTTGTTCTTCTCCTTGTTGTCTTAACAAATTCTGCTGTCTTGCTTGCTTCCTATTCTTCCTAGCTGTTCTTTCAATTTCTGGATCATATAGGAGTTGGTCAGCTGGAATAGTACCTCGCATACACAAACAGTCTAGCAAACAAGAGTGTTAGTAGTAAAGGTTAGCACACAACATCAAACACACCAAAAAAAATGACAGCAAACACAAAATAAATAAAAAAATGACAGCAAACAGTTTAAAACAGAAAAGAAAAATTTTAAAACAGAAAAATTTTGTGCTTAAATTAGTAACCAAAATGGATATGCTAATATTGAGACGCAGTCCCCGGCAACGGCACCAAAAACTTGTTGACGAATCTGGGCAAGTATACCCAGTCGTGTAAGTAATACGGTGGTGAGACCGTTTTATCGTTCCCACGAGGACTGCAACAACTACTAGCACGTACCAATTCAACTACTATCTAAGCGATTCATGGATTGAAGAGAGTTCTATGCTAACAAAAGTTAAAATTAACAAAATAAGAAAGACAAACTCTTTTTGTAATTTTCTCAAATACTTGGAAAGCAATAAAAGAAGGTTTTCAAATATGATAAAAGCTGTTGAGATTAGGTTCACTAATCTTCATCCTCATGCAATGAAACAACTAACAAACAGTTTCTACTTCAATTATGACAATCAATCCACTAAATTACTCAAGTCCCGATCCCTCAGATGACAAGAGCCTAAACCCACTAATAGACCCTAATTCCTTAGGTGGCCTAGATTAGTGAATTTGCATTAAGATTAGGGATCATGCGATTGCTAAAAAACCCAGTTCCATTCCTAGATACAAGGCTTACTAGGTGATTAATTTCAGTTCCGGTTTTAACACGAATTTTCCAATTGCATATCAAAACACAAATCAAGTCATGGGGGTGCTAGCCACAACAAGCATTAAGTACAGAAATCAACCACTCAATAACAAAGCAGAAACTGTATTGCAAGATTAAATCAAATACATGAGAATTCAGAAATAGCTACCCTAACCCCAACAATGGAGGTTTAGCTACTCATAATAATGTCCACAACCAAAGAAACATGGAAGAAGGAGAGAAGGGATTCCATGGGGGCAATCCTCCAGAAGCTGCCTCTGGTTCCAAGAGCCTTTTGGGTTTCCAAACTCGTAGCCTCCAATGTCTCCAAGGTGTCCCTTCCAATTCTGCCTTAAACAGCTTATAACAGTAGTTCAGGTTTTCGCGCACTCGCGGGACGAGATGTCTCTCGCGAGGCGAATATTAAACTTCTGATCTTCAGTAATTTGATCTCTCGCGAGGCGAGTAACTGTTCAAGTGGAGATACAGAACAGGTTGCATTTTCCTGGCACAGTCCTCTTTCAGGGTCGCGAGGCGAGGTGTGATTCTTCATTCCCTTGGCTCTAAGTTAACCAGATTTTTCAGTGATTCCTGCAAAACAACACACAAAACCACTTTCACCCGTTCCAAGGGAAAATCTAAAAAAATCAAATAAATAATGCCTAATCTATATGAAATACGCATGCAAAAGTGTACAGCAAACATCATGTAAAATCACACTACCAACTAAAACGATTAATTTATTAGTGACATTTCTCCATCAAAAGATAACTGGACGATCAAAGTAGAATGATACAGCTTTGGAAAAAATTAATTTTTTTGCAACATCAATTGGGAGGTAATGTAGAGTTAGTGTTTTTGGATGAGAAAGGGGTCATCTATAACCATTGTTCAACGTTTTTTAACTATATGTTTTTACAAATTCTTTCATGGTTAATATTTGATATTCTTAATTTTTTTAATGTAGGATGGGAGGATGATCCAAGCTACTTCTATAGATACTCTTCGGATTAGGGATCTTTTGGTTCAAGAAAATAATATTTATCTATAAATATTATAAAGCAAAAATCATGGATGTAAAGTTATTCCATGTATCATTTTGAGAGTCATTTTAAAATTAAAAATCCTTTTGAGATTTGACAAAATATTCCGCTTTTAAAAATTATTTATAAAATTATCAATTATTTTGTTCTTCCACTTGCCTTTTATCTATAAATATTATAAAGCAAAAACCATGGTTGAAAACTTTTGTCACATGTCACCTTCAGAGTAATTATAAATTTAAATTCATTTTGACAATTGGAAAAACATTCCATACTTAGAAAATGATATTTGGGTGATTTTTTTTTTTTCAAATTATAAATTATAAAACATTTATTCTCCCACTTGCATTGGCATTTAGGATTATCAATCATTTCCAACTAATTTATTTAAAGGAACTAAAAGTAAGGATGGGATAAATTATAAATTATAAAATATAAAATATTTATTCTCCCACTTGCATTGGTATTTAGGATTATCAATCATTTTCAACTAATTTATTTAAAGCAACTAAAAATAAGAATGGATTTATGATATTTATAATTTTTTGGATAGATATTTTTAAGATATTCGGGAAAACAAGGATGCTTTGTATATATAAAGATACATGTGTTAGAATCCATGTTTGAGCTATTAAAACATTTATCCTCCCACTTGCATTGGTATTGAGGATTATCAATAATTTCCAATTAATTTATTTAAAGCAACTAAAAAGTAAAGCAAAAAACCATGGTTGGAAACTTTTGTCACATGTCACCTTCAGAGTAATTATAAAATTTAATTGACAATTGCAAAACATTCCATATTTAGAAAATGATATTCAGGGTGATTTTTTTTCAAAATATATATAGATTATAAATTACAAATTATAAAACATTTATTCTCCCATATGCACTGGTATTTAGGATTATCAATTATAACTAAAAATAAGGATGTATTTATGATATTTATAATTTTTTGGATAGATATTTTTAAGATTCTTAAGAAAATAAGGGTGCTTTGTATGGAGAGATATATGTGTTAGAATCTATGTATGAGCTATTAAAACATTCATTCTTCCACTTGCATTGGTATTGGGGATTATCAATCATTTCCAACTAATTTATTTAGAGCAACTAAAAAATAATTGTCCTTTATTAACTCTGATAAGCAAAGAGTATTATATTATTATCAATTAAAATTTGTTATCATAACTTTGTCTCGTACCAATAAAATGTGGCACTCATTCCAATGTAATCCAAATAAGGATAACAATAAAATGTGGTACCCATTCCAATGTAAACCAGATAAAATAATTTATGATATTTATAATTTTATAAACATTTATAAGCTTTTTGGGAAATCATAGATGCTTTATATATAGAGAGAGATACACGTGTTAGAATCTGTGTATGAGTTATTAAGACATTATATTTAAGATGATTTTTTTTTTCAAAAGACAAATTATAAATCATAAAATATTTATTTTCACCAAATATACATTCTTGTGTAATTATGTAATACATGAACTGTGATAAAACAATAAAGTGGGTTTAACTACGATTGATAAATCCTTCTATATTTATTGCATGATGCCCTTTTGATTTCGAGCCATATACATAAATGGCTTGGACATTAAAATTTCACTCAATCATGCCTTTATATTTTATTAATGGTAACGATAATTTCTAAAAGTCTCTCGCAAATGAAGCAATGCATATTTCTGTATAAATATATCAATCATGATATACATTTTCATCTTCAAATATACGTCTAAAGGATAGAGTAAAGAGATATTCTTATTTTTTGAGAGTTTCTTTTCAAGTAACTTCAAAGATTTAGCTATAGTTACACCTATTACTTTTATTTGTGACATTTCCCCATCCAAAGATGAATAGACGATCAAAGTTAGAGTTATACACCTTTGGAAACAACCAAATTTATTGCAATCACATTTTGGAGATAATGTGGAATTGGTTCTTTTGGATGAGAGTGTGATGTCTATAACAATTGTTTAACATTTTTGTTTCCTATGTTTTTTTTTACAACTTTCATGAATGATATTTGAACTAACTAATTTTCTTTAATACATGATGGGAGGATCAAAGCTACTGTATATATTGTCATAGGTCAGTGAACTAAATCCATTGCAACTTATATTATATGTGATATTTATAAATGTCCTAAACATATATGACTTTCGTCTATATTCATTTTAAGTATTCTTAACTGTGAAATATTGGAGTTATTTGCAACTTTGGTGTTATTTAGACTTCTGCTTCCAAACATATCTTATATGTTATTATTGTTTATTGTCTAAAGTGATTACAATTACATATAATTTTTCATATTAACCAAAAACTACTGGTAAGGTTAGTTGCGTAAAGCTTTTATTTCTCCACTAATCATGTCTTCTTCCTTTTTTCTATGTTTTGATGTTATATCATGTTTAATATAGAATTTGTAACTCCCAATCTGATCTTAATGAATGACATTGTGATAATAGTTGGAAAGGGATGTATAACATATATTTTTTTTAAACAAAAAACATATAGTTGTTATATTTTATTTCTCTAATGACATCCATGAGGCTCTTTTTCTTGGGTCTATTAATTGAATCTAAGAAGTTTGATTCCTCTTACTTCTCACAATTTTTTTTAAAATTAATTATTTTTTTTGGCAGGTTACAAAGTTTGAAGCAAGTAATGTAAGGTTGAAGATTTATTTATATGGTTTTTTTTGTAACATTATTTATATGAATTTTACCACATTAATATTAAGCGTTTGTTAATTTCCATGACAATGAAAATGCAATTTAAAATATTAAAAAATATTTATATCATTTATTTGTTTTAAGAAATTGATACGTTCTCGTACGATGCACAGGCACTGACCAGTTAATGTGACTCCAATCTGAATGAAATTCCCCCCTCAATCTGTTTGGTGGTGGAACGATAAGCATGCTAGGTTCAGTTTATTTTAGGTAAGAAAATCGCTTATTTTTTAAAAGGTTAAACAATATTCTCACTTCTTATACGCGACATTCATTTTTAACTCAATCTTTATATATAAAGAAAAAAAAAATCAACTTAGTCCTTGTATGTATAATCATTTTTAATTTGGCCATCATCGTTTATTGTTATTATAACATTGTGTATTGGAGTTAAAGTATAGGAACTAAATTGAAAATGATCAACCAATGGGGTGTTGCTCTAGTTGAAGCAACTAGCCCCCACAATGAAGAGAATATGGGGAATCCGGGTTCGAATCCTTGGAATCACCCCCATTGGGAGGCTGAAAACTAAGGGGTAAAACCCTGCTCAATCAGTCGAAATAGAGATTAGTTCTACAGCGGGCTCGAAGGGCCTAAGCCGTGGGATACTCTGGTGGACCCACTCGGCTCAAAGGGAAAATTAGGGTAAGTTCCAGACCAAAAAAATTGAAAATGATCGTCACATATAAGGACCAAGTTGAAAATGATAATCACGATGGGACCACAAAATTATATTTTTAATCCTTATATGTCATAAATTTCAATTTGATTCTATACTTTAACTTCAACAAAGAATGTTATAACAATAAACGATAACAACCAAATTAAAAATAATTGTACCTATGGTATAAGGATTGATTTACTGATTTTTTAGGTACATGGACCAAGCTAAAAACAAGTGTTATGAATAGGAATCAAAAGTATACTTTAAGCTCTTTTTTATTTTTTTATAAAATACTTTAACCTTTTTTAAAAGTTCTGTATTGAACTTTTGATTAAAATTTAAAAGTTATTTTAAATACAAAACAAGTTAACCCGAACGTACACTTAACGTTATAGATATTCCAGACAACTGGGTATAGATCATGGTGTAATGTAACTTGAGGACTATAGTTATCATCAATTAGTGGTGCTGAAGTGAAGTGCTAGCTTCCAAGATCGCTAGCGGGCAGTTTGGCAAAGTCTTTTTCGTGTGGACTATTCCGTTCTTTTCCTTGATTGGTGGGGGTTTCTAAAAAAAATTCCGAAAACATATGAATTATGCAAAGGAATATGCATGGATAAATTGTAACATTTTGATAGTCCAATGTGCGTCTATATAAACACACAGAGTATCACCCATTTTTCTGCAATGTTATCAATAGCCTGATAATGGACACTAGATTCTCTACTCTTCTTTTGCTTCTAGTTACAGTTACTAAACTTATGCTGATATGCCACTCAACTTCCCCAGATGACTTGAAGGCAAATATACTTCATCATCTCTCTTTATCAGCCACATAACTTTCATTTTCTATAATGGGGCTTCCTCCCTACTGTTTTACTTGGATTTCAAATCCACATGGTTCATGTTTTTTTAGGCTTAATTTAAGAGTATTTTTCTTGTTTCTTATACTTTATGTTCTGAATGCAGACTTACATTGTCTACACTGGCAACAGCATGACAGATGAAGCTTCTTTATTGTCCCTTTACACAAAGATGCTACAAGAAGTTTCAGACAGGTTTATTCCATAAAAAATTTAAGGCACTAAATTTTTGAATAAGTTGGTCGCATTTACCTTAGGTAGTAATCAATCAGTTGACAGTAGGATACTTCCATTAAATTCACTTTATGATAAGTCAAAAAAGGATTCCAATGTTATGTGTCTCTAGAGTTGCAGTTGGAAATTTAGTGTAATTGAAGAGATTGAACTAAAATTGTATCCTTGACTTCTTTGTGTTACCTATTTTTCTTGATTTGTATTCACAATTTAGCAATGCTGCGCCCAAGTCCGTACTGCACCACTACAAACGTAGTTTCAATGGCTTTGTTGCGAAGCTGACAGAAGAAGAAGCTGATAGAATGGCTGGTGAGTGCAGGAACTATTCTATCCTCTTCAAAACTTAACTGCACTTCCTGCTTGGATTTTAACCAATAAAAATCATAATGCAGGACTTGATGGAGTAGTTTCTGTCTTTCCGAATGAAAAGAAACAACTCCATACAACAAAGTCTTGGGATTTTATTGGCTTCCCACTACAAGTGCAAAGAAAAACTACCGAAAGCAATGTCATCATTGGAGTAATTGACTCTGGAATCTGGCCAGAATCCGACAGTTTCAGTGACAAAGGATTTGGTCCACCGCCTAGTAAATGGAAGGGAACATGCCAAACATTTAATTTCACTTGCAATAAGTATGTACTAAAAAACACGTCCAGAATATTCAAGCTGCTAAGAAAGATGCACAAAAAAGTAGACTAATATAGCAAGTACTAACAGATGTTGCTATGTTCTTGCAGTAAAATCATTGGTGCCAGGTATTATAGAGCTGCAGGTGATGAATCATTGAGCGAAGGAGATCTTAAATCTCCAAGAGATTCAGAGGGCCATGGGACTCATACAGCATCAACAGCAGCTGGGAACCCTGTTAGCATGGCAAGCATGTTAGGCCTTGGACAAGGAACAACAAGAGGTGGTGCTACATCAGCACGCATTGCTGTCTATAAAGTGTGTTGGTCTGATGGATGTGATGATGCAGACATTCTTGCTGCATTTGATGATGCAATCGCAGATGGGGTTGACATATTGTCAGTTTCACTAGGAGGATCCAGTGATCAGAATTATTTTAGAGATGTGTCATCTATTGGATCATTTCATGCTATGAGAAATGGAATACTGGCAGTATTTTCTGCCGGGAACTCAGGTCCAAGACCTGCATCTGTGGCGAATTTGTCACCTTGGTCAATTTCTGTGGCTGCCAGCTCCATAGATAGGAAGTTTGTTACCAGGGTTGAATTAGGTGACAACAGAACTTATGAGGTAAAGTACATTCTCTATCCTCATTTAAGGTCAGGTAATGGCCTCATTTCTGAAATACAAACAAAACTAAACTAATTCGGTTTGTAATTTGATGAACTATATGAATGTTTATTTAAAAGTTCTCTTTTATGTAAAATCATAACATTTGCCAATCTTTTTGTTCCATGACTAGGGAGTCTCAATAAATACATTCGACCTTAAGGGGGAATTATATCCTGTAATCTATGGTGGAGATGCACCAAATACAAAAGTAGGCATAGACGGATCTTCATCCAGGTGACTAACTTAGATCTCCTTAAACGATGTAAAACATTACGTTATGGACAAACCATATAAGTACAGATAATCGTGTATAATGATAGACATAGGCAAATTCATTAAATAATATAGTGGCACATCATTAGATACAAGTGTAAAATAGTTTTCAACTAACCGTGCATCAAATTAAAACCTGATTAAATATTGGAAACGCTCCAAAAATCCATAATCTGTTAATGAAATTATTACCAAATTGCAGGTTTTGCTATATCGATTCATTGGATCAAAAGTTGGTTAAGGGTAAAATTGTTCTGTGCGAGGGACGAACCAAAGGGTCAGGCCCCTTTGACGCTGGTGCTGTTGGTTTCCTGACACAAGGTCAAACTTCTAGAGATACTATTTTCTCATTTCCCTTGCCAGGATCTTACCTTGACTTGAAGGATGCTGCCAATGTATATGACTACATAAACTCTACAAGGTATAAACTTAAGGTTTCATTTCATAGAGGCTGATAAGAATTTAGAGAACCCCACTTATCTAAGGTGGATTATTGCTTAAAACAACATGCAGGACTCCAACTGCAACCATATTCAAGAGTGATGAGTTAAAAGATACTTCGGCCCCTCTCGTGGCCTCCTTCTCATCAAGGGGTCCAAACATAGTCACTCCTGAAATTCTCAAGGTACCTTTACGACTTACTAAAATTATACATAGCTCCATTGGAAAGTGGTAGACAGACATAATTTTTTTGCCAGATTAATATGGCATGATTCTTGACGTTTAGATGGATAATTGGTCCTTACAACATATATTTTTTCATATTGTAGCCGGATTTAACTGCTCCAGGAGTTAACATCCTAGCTAGTTGGTCTCCAATTTCACCTGTTTCTGGAATTGATGGTGACAAAAGAATATTACAGTTTAATATTATCTCAGGAACATCAATGTCCTGCCCGCATGTGTCTGGGGCAGCAGGGTACATCAAATCACTTCATCCTACATGGTCTCCTGCTGCTATCCGTTCAGCTCTAATGACAACAGGTAATGGGAATGAGTGGTGACTGGTGAGACAAACCTCAGTTAGTATGTTTATGCAGAAAGGAAACTAAACTTCTTATGTGTGCTCCTTACAGCTAAACAGTTGAGTCCCTTGACTAATGGTGATGCGGAATTCAGTTATGGAGCAGGCCAAATTGATCCTTCCAAGGCTGTGAATCCTGGTTTAGTATATGATGCTGGTGAAAATGACTACATAAGATTTTTATGTGGACAAGGCTATAGTTCAAGGACTTTACAACTCGTCACTGGAGATAACAGTAGTTGTTCTGAGACTCAGACAACTTATGGAACAGCAAGGGATCTAAACTATCCTTCCTTTGCACTTCAAGTCCCACCTTCCAAACCCAATGTAAGTGGCAGTTTTAACAGGACTGTTACAAATGTTGGATTACCAACGTCCACATATAAAGCCACTGTGACTGCTCCTCAAGGACTGAAAATCCAAGTGAACCCGAGTGTTCTGTCATTCACTTCTCTTGGTCAGAAGCAAACATTTGTGCTCACTGTTGATGGAACAATAGGACAACCTATTGTGTCAGCTTCTTTGGTTTGGGATGATGGTAAATTCCAAGTGAGGAGCCCCATTATCGTGTTCAATGAACCATAATAGCTTGGCTGATACATCTAATAAGGAGAAGCAAAAGTATAAAGCATTTCTAGGTTTGCAATGGAAAAGGTCTATTAAGAAGTCATTTCTTTGCAGCTATTGCTTTCATGATTATATGAGTCAATAGTCAAAATACTTAAATAAATGTCACGACTTAAGTGATGGAAGTATATGATTTGAGATTACAAGTGTATGGGAAATACTCTGCAGTACCCACAAAGTTTGGAAAGATCACATTATCTTTGTATTCTGATAATTGAGATTAGTCTTATGAGCCATTCAAATGGACCGAACATATGATCTCACCAAAAATGGAATACTATGCTTCAATTAAATTCTTCAATTTACTTTGCAATCTTCTATTTTGTTGAATAGCAATTTCCTATAAGAGATAGGTACTCACAAAGGCAGACCTCCGGTTTCCATCGTAGTGCTAGACCATATTGGGGCTTTGTATGCCCCCTCGGAAATCACTGCCCTTTAGATGAGTCTTAAAAAAAACTAACATAAGGAAAACAAGAGCAAATTAGCGCTAGTACACATGGTTAACTATATTCAACATATATATGAATTTAATTTTGGTACACTGTGGTGCAAAGTTTTTATATTATCAACCGGTCAAAAATCATCTCACGAGTCACTCAAAATAAGTAAATAACTGTGATAGGAGTCAAAAAAATGTTTATACAACAATTCATATAAATTAAATCCTAAAAGTATTTTATTTCAGTGTAAATAAATTTATCGCTAACTACAGTTTCACACCAAAATTTGTTTGAAGCATAAATCTATGTCAATTCTTTCAATGAATATGTATCAATACCAAATCAAATGCTTAAAGAGCGAAATTATTGATTTTTTTTTAAGAAGGAACAAGAAAGTAAGTGTAAGTTGAAAGAAAACAAGACCTAGAGGGTGACCTGATCCAGACGGAAGAGGGAAGACCTGTTTCATGGACCACATAGGAGATGAAATGCGTGGCGCACTGGCACGTTGGCTACCGTTGATTCCACAAGTTCTTCCCCGTTTCATTCAATCGGACAAAGGAATCAGAATCTCCTTTCACCATTTTAAAATCAAAAGAGCCACCTTCGAGTGTTCGTTTTGTCCCCCTGTTTTCTCCTACCTTACTCGTTTAGTTTCGTATTGTAAAATGTAATTCTAGTTAAAGCCGTGGTTATCTGTTTTGCTCTTTATGGAGTGATCACTTTTAGAAAACGCTCAGTCAAAATCAAAAGTGGTTTGTGCTCTTCTTTGCATGTACTCCAACAATTGCAACTTGGGGTATATGTTCTATAGACTTCGCTTTTAGTTTATCGCAGTTCTACATATTTGTGATGATTTAGGGTTTAGGAATTCAATCAAGTACTACAATGTCGATCTATGCAGTCCAAATTTGTCTTTAGGTGAAAATATATTGAAGCTATAGCAACAACCAGTAAGATTCCAAGCCAAACAACGACAAATTGGTCGACACACCTCAATTTTTTTCTCTCTCCAAACGAGAAAAAATAGAAGAGAGAGAGTGTTCATGTAAAATGATTTTTTATCCTTCTTTTTAGGTTCTCATTCAATTATTTAATAAATTTAAATAAATTGTTAATCATTTATTTAATTTAATTAAATTAAAATAATAAAATAATTATATTAAACTAATAATTTTATTAGTTAAAACAACTTAAATCAGTTAAATTAATTTAAATTATTTAATTATTTAAATTAACTTAATTAATAAAATTAAAATATTTGTATATTGATTTTTTAGTTAAGGATATTTTTGTCTTAAAAACAAATATATTTCTCACTTTCTATCCAACCAAACAAAGGGGAGAGAGAAAACACATTATTTCTCTCATATTTCTCTTATACCAAACAATACATCAAAACTACTCTATTTCTCACCATTTTCTCTCTTCTCATATTCTTTCTTACATCTTTCTCTCTTCTCCTTTTTTTCTCACATGTACAACCAAACAAAGCATTAGTGTAACACTTTTCAATGCATTGAATACACCATTTCTCATATAAACTTTCTTGTTTTGGTTCCTTAACCATTGCCTCAAATTTCACCAGAGGAAGAAGATAGTCCTATGATTACTTTGGATATGATCAAAATAGACCACACAGAAACTCGTGGACAATGACTCTCTCTCAAGCAGTTGTTTCAAAGAATAATCTATTAGTAAAAACTTAGGTACAATCCTGTAGATATATTATGTATTGTTTTTCAATAAAATTATGATATATATAACAGTTCATCAATAAAAATATAATATATATATATATATGCCTGTTACACGTCATAATCCTATTGGAAAGCATCTAGTTATAAAATTTAAGTAAGTTTTGTCGTTTCTTAATCATTTGGAGGGGTGCACAATTTGTATTGGATATTGATAAGATTAGTGCTACCAAATTGCAATGGAAAGGAGATTGGGTATTGTGACGTCATCGGAGCATAAGTCATCACAAAATAAAAAGAGAAATGATATTTTGACACTTAATTTTGATACTAACTTTTGACATCATCAATCATGGTGAGTTCAGGAAAAAAATGATGAAAGATTAGAAAAAAATAATAAATAAATATATGAGAAAAATATAAAAATAAGTATTGATATTTAATTTTGATATACAAATAACACCACTCAAATAAAAAGGAAAGAATCTTTGTTAGTGTAGTGTCTTTGATAAGCCTCTGGCTCATCTAGTTTTATGGCTAGTATGACCAGGGTTTTGTGTAAATTATATCCTATTTTCACCCAAATTAGATTAGATTGTCCTCAAGCAAGGTTTTGAGTCTCTAAAGTAGTTTTAGGTTAATTTAGCCAGTTTTGAGTCAAATAATGCACTTATAGCTATGTCTTTGTTTTCAGGTTAAGTTGGAAGTCAAGAGAATAAAGAAACAGGGGATTCGCCTCGCGAGAGTATTCTCGCCTCGCGAACCTGAAAGCCAGCAGAACAATGAAAATGTCATCCTCTCTGGTTCGCCACGCGACTACTCTTCTCGCCTCGCGACCTTGAAGGCTGACTATTCCAGGAAAATGCAAGGTTTCTGTGTCGCCTCGCGAACACTTGACTCGCCTCGCGAGTAATCCAACCCTGGAAGACCAGAAGCTATCACGGTTTAACCATGCTGAAGGTCACGGCTGTGACAGTTTGGAATTTGAAGAGTCTCGCCTCGCGAGTAGTCCTTCGCCCGCGAGAAGACCAAACGTTGCTGACTTTTCACAATATTCGCCTCGCGAAAGTGTGTGCTCGCCTCGCGAGTGGACTTAATTTCGAATAGTATAAATTGCCATTCACGATGACTTGGAAAGACTTTTGGTTCTCCATAGTTTTACATATTTTCTGTGTATTTCGTTATTGTCATGGAGAACTAATTTCTTAGATTAATCTACTGTATGAGAATTCCATATACTTGAGGTTTTGTAATTCTTACTTTACTTGCTTTTCCCTTTTCAATACCATATTATACATTTCTGTTTGTTATTTCAGGAGTGTATAGTGTTGTATTGATTCGTTTCGGTGATGTTATGTTCCTATACTTAATCGCGTTTGTTATTTCGCGTGTGTTCATTCATGTTCGTTAGTTCATGAGGGCTTAACCCCGTTTGTTATTTCAGGAATAGGAACATATATCCGTAGTAGCGATTTCGTTGTTAATTGTTGCTACAACTGAAAGGGGATTAGAATCTGCTTAGGGCTTGGAATTACATGAACCGATGATAGTTGGAAATTCGAGAACAGTAGATTAATCGTATTTTGCTACTTGATAATCTCTTTGAATTGCCTTGTTTTCATTGATTTATTTTCTTTGATTGCATCCAAACCAACCCCCCCCCCCCCCCCCCCCTAAAAAAAAAACTGAATTTTGTGATAAATAACACTTCGAGAGTCCTTGTGAGACGACATCCGAGTTGTCGCCCTAAACTACAGTTTTTATAACCCGCTCGTTCTTTTTGGAGCGTGCGCGACAGTGCGTCCAAAAATTGGCACCGTTGCCGGGGACTCTTGTTTGTTATTTTTCGCATTTTGTTTTTTTTTTCTTTTCTTTCTTTTATTTTCTGTTTTTGTTTTGAATTGGTCTGGCTACTAGGTCTAATTGCCCTGAATTGTGTGATTTTGATCCTGAAATTGAAAGAACACTGCACACACTCCGTAGAGAATTTCGGGCTAGCACTAGCAGTGATTCTAATTCCAAAACTGTTTTTGAAAACATGGGTGACCAAAGGACATTAAGACAGCTTGCTGCCCCTGATGTAAATTACAATGGATTGTGTATTTCATATCCTGGTGCTGAATACTCCTTTTGAACTAAAATCTGGTTTCATTCACTTGTTGCCAAAGTTTAATGGTCTTGCAGGAGAGGATCCACACAAGCACTTGAAGGAATTCCAAGTTGTCTGCTCCACAACCTCGAGATCAGAGGGAGTCACTGAGGATAGCATCAAGCTGAAAGCTTTTCCGTTCTCACTCCAGGGAGCTACAAAGGATTGGCTGTTATATCTTGAGCCCAACTCTATCACCACTTGGAATGATTTGAAGAGGGTTTTCTTAGAAAGATATTTTCCTGCTTCCAGAGCTGCGTCAATAAGGAAGGAGATATGTGGCATCAGGCAAGGGAATGAGTCGCTAGCTGAATATTGGGAAAGATTCAAGCATTTGGTATCCAGTTGCCCCCAGCATCAGATTTCTGAACAACTCCTTATCCAGTACTTTTATGAAGGATTACTGCCGATGGATAGGAATCTTTTGGATGCTGCTAGTGGGGGAGCACTTGTTGATAAGACCCCAGCTGCTGCCAAGCAACTCATTGAGAATATGTCACTGAATTCCCAGCAGTTTACTACTAGGAGAAGTTTTGTTGAGACAAGAGGTGTGCATGAGGTCCATAGCTCTTCGTCCAACCAGGCCGCCCTTGAGAATAGATTGGATGAGCTCACTTCTTTTGTAAGGCAATTGGAAATATACAGGGTTCAGCCTGCAAAGTTATGTGGCATATGCAATTCACCTGAGCACCCATATGATGCATGCCCCATCCAGAGAGAAGAGTTTGTCAGTGAAGCGCCTCAAGCTTATGCAGTAAATCCCTATAATCAAGGAAACAGTCAGAACCGAGACAAGACTCCAGACCTCTCCACCAATAGGTACCATCCCAACTGGAGGAATCATCCTAATCTGCGGTATGGGAACTCATCCCAACAACAACCGATGGCAGCACCTCAGAATCCTCCTCCAGTGACCACTTCTGCACCTTCTGGACCTTCATTAGAAGACTTGGTCAAGCAAATGGCTGCAACCAATCTACAGTTTCAGCAACAAGTAGGACAGTTCCAGGCCTCACGAGCACGATTTCAAGAATGAACAGAGGCTAGCATTCAGGCTTTGCATACACAGGTTGGACAGCTTGCCACATCCATAAATAACATATAGCAAGCTCAAGGATCCAGTCAGCTGCCGGCACAACCAGTGATAAATCCCAATGCCTCCAATCCTAATGTGAGTGCCATTTCTCTGAGATCTGGAAAAGTTGTTGAGGCCACCTCTGGAAAGGATGAATAAACTATTGAGGTAACTCCTGAGCCTACTGTTGAAGTTGAAGTTGAGAAAATGTACAGACCACCAATCCCATTCCCACACAGATTACAGAAAAATAAGAAGATTGGTGGTGAAGACAAGGAAAGGGAGATTTTAGATGTGTTCAGAAAGGTAGCTGTGAATATTCCCCTTCTAGATGTGATCAAGCAGGTGCCAAAGTATGCTAAATTTCTGAAGGATCTATGCACCAACAAGAGGAAGTTGAAGAATAATGAGAGAGTTGACTTGGGAAGAAATGTTTCAGCTCTTATCCAGTCTAGGCCTGCACCAGAAAGAGTTGCTGTTTTAGCCCCTACTCAGGCATTACCACAGAAGTGCAAGGATCCGGGCACATTTACTATTCCATGCACTATTGGGGATAGGAAATTTGAAAACTGCATGTTGGATTTGGGAGCCTCCATAAATGTCATGCCTACCTCCATCTTTAACAACCTTGATCTTGGTCCCTTGCAGTATACAGGTCTTACCATCCAGTTGGCTAACAGGACCAGTGCCCGCCCCATGGGAATGGTAGAAGATGTGCTAGTGCAAGTTGATGAGTTAATCTTCCTTGTTGACTTCTACATCCTAGACATGGCAGGAGAGACACATTCCAGTAGATCACCAATAATCTTGGGCAGACCATTCATGAAGACAGCCAAGACTAAGATTGATGTGAATGATGGGACCATGTCTATGGAGTTTGGTGATATTGTGGCAAAGTTCAACATCTTTGATGCTATGAAACACCCACTAGAGGAGCACTCTGTTTTCCACTTAGAGTTGCTGTCTGAGATCATTGATGATACCCATGAGGACCTAGTTTCTGATTTTCCTTTTATTTCTGGTTTTGATGATTTATATTCATGTACTAACTGCACTGACACTAACCCGTGTGCTGTTTGTGCTGAGTTTCTTGATTCAACTTTGCAGGGTGATAGTGATAGTGAGAGTGAAGCTGTCTGTTCAACAGAAGTCCTTGACATCCTGGCTACTCCTAATGTACCATCCGTTGAGCAGCCACCCTCCCTAGAGCTCAAGCCACTTCCTGGGAACCTGAAGTATGCCTACCTGGAGATGAATGAAAAACTTCCAGTCATCATTTCCTCTAGCCTTGACTCTGACCAGGAAGCAAAACTATTGGAGGTTCTGAAGAAGCACAAGAGGGCTATTGGGTGGACCTTAGCAGACATTCCAGGAATTAGCCCCTCCAGATGTATGCACAGAATTCTATTGGAGGATGGAGCTAAACCAGTAAGGCAGGCCTAAAGGCGGCTAAACCCATTGATTCTAGATGTGGTGAAGAAAGAGGTGACTAAACTTCTGCAGGCATGTATTATATACCCCATCTCTGATAGTACTTGGGTAAGTCCAGTGCAAGTTGTACCCAAAAAGTCCGGTCTCACAGTAGTTAGAAATGATAATAATGAGCTTGTACCCACTAGAGTCCAGAATAGCTGGCGGGTCTGTATAGATTATAGGAAGTTGAACCAGGCCACTAGAAGGGATCACTTTCCTTTGCCGTTCATAGATCAGATGCTGGATCGGCTGGCTGGTAAATCTCATTATTGCTTTCTTGATGGCTTTTCCGGGTATTTCCAGATCCATATTGCCCCTGAGGATCAGGAAAAGACCACTTTCACGTGCCCCTTCGGTACGTTTGCCTATAGGAGGATGCCATTTGGCCTTTGTAATGCTCCTGGAACCTTCCAAAGATGCATGCTTAGCATTTTTACTGAATTTATTGAAAATTGCCTGGAGGTGTTCATGGATGACTTCACTGTATATGGCTCCTCATTTGATGCATGTATGCATAGTCTGAGTTTAGTTCTACAAAGATGCATTGAGACTGATCTGATTTTGAATTATGAAAAATGTCACTTTATGGTAGAACAGGGGATAGTTTTGGGTCATGTTATTTCTAAAGAGGGTATTTCAGTAGATCCTGCAAAAATTGATGTGATTTCTTCATTGCCTTACCCATCTTGCATACGCGAGATTCGTTCTTTTCTTGGACATGCAGGTTTCTACAGGCGCTTTATAAAGGACTTCAGCAAGATAGCTCTGCCATTGTCAAACCTGCTGAAGAATGATGCCCTGTTCCATTTTGATGAAAATTTCAAGAAGGCATTTGACCTCCTGAAAAGAGCATTGACCTCTACCCCCATCATCCAGCCCCCAGACTGGACACTCCCTTTTGAACTAATGTGTGATGTTTCTAATTTTGCTGTGGGAGCGGTCCTGGCACAAAGGGTGGGCAAGGCTGCCCATGTAATTCATTATGCTTCTAGGACATTAGATGCTGCACAATCAAATTACACCACCACTGAGAAAGAACTGCTAGCTGTTGTGTTTGCACTTGATAAATTTAGGTCTTATTTGCTAGGTTCTAGGGTTATTGTTTTCACTGACCATGCAGCTTTGAAGTACATGTTAAAGAAACCAGAAGCTAAGCCAAGACTGATCCGGTGGATGCTTTTGCTCCAAGAATTCAATGTGGAGATAAAAGACAAGAGTGGAGCTGAAAATTTGGTCGCCGATCACTTGAGCCGAATAGCAAAGGATGAGGATCCTTCTCCCATCCAAGATGATTTCCCTGATGAGAGGCTTCTACATCTGTATGGGGTAACACCCTGGTTTGCTGACATAGTTAACTTTCTTGTTGCTGGTGTTGTTCCTGCAGGTACAAGTAGATCCAAGTTCCACAAGCTTAGGAGTGATTCAAAGTACTATGTGTGGGATGATCCGTACCTTTGGAAGTTTTGCAGTGATCAGGTGATTCGGAGGTGTGTCCCCGATCATGAGACAGAGTCCATCTTGCACTTCTCTCATGCCTCTGAAGTTGGAGGCCACTTTGGACCACAGAGGACAGCAAGAAAAGTCCTGGATTCTGGGTTCTACTGGCCCACAATTTTTAGAGATTCCTATGAGGTATACAGGAATTGCAAAGAATGTCAAACAACAGGCCCTGCCATCACTCGTAGGAGTGAGATGCCTCAGCAGCCCATGCTTTTTTGTGAGGTTTTTGATGTGTGGGGGATTGATTTTATGGGTCCTTTCCCTGCTTCTTTTGGTTTTGTATATATTCTTTTGGCTGTAGACTATGTTTCAAAGTGGGTGGAAGCAATCCCCACTAGGACTAACGATGCTAAAGTTGTTTCCAAATTTGTTAGGTCCAACATTTTTTGCAGGTTTGGCATACCTAAGGCTATCATCGGTGACTGGGGCACTCACTTCGCAATGAGAACCATGGAAGCCTTACTCAGAAAATATGGGGTTGTGCATAGAGTTTCCACTGCTTATCATCCCCAGACCAATGGCCAGGCTGAGATATCAAACAGGGAGATCAAGCAGATTCTAGAGAAGATGGTGCAGCCGAACAGGAAGGAATGGAGCCGCCGTCTGGAAGACGCACTGTGGGCTCAGAGAACTGCTTTCAAGACACCTATAGGAATGTCCCCCTTTTTGCTTGTATTTGGTAAGGCATGTCATCTCCCGGTGGAAGTTGAGCACCGTGCATACTGGGCAGTCAAGTGCTGTAACTTGGACATGAAGAGAGCTGGTGTTGAAAGAAAACTGCGCATTCAGAAGAACTTGAGGAGCTTAGGCTATAAGCCTATGAAAGCTCCAGGATTTATAAAGAAAAAACAAAACAATTTCATGATAGGATGATTGTTAGAAAAGAATTTTCTGTGAGCCAGCTAGTCTTACTGTTTAACTCCCGCCTGAAATTGATGGCTGGGAAACTTAAGTACAAATGGGATGGCCCCTTTGTTGTTACTAACGTTTTTCCTTATGGTGCAGTAGAGATTACACGTGCAGGAACCCACAAGCCCTTCAAGGTTAACGGGCAGAGGCTAAAGCCATTCCATGGTGTGGATGCTGGTGTTCCTGTGGATGCTAATGTTGAGGAGCTCTCCTTGGAAGCTCCCACATACACTGACACTTGATCAGGGAGTTTCCTTTCCTTCCCCTCACTCTGATTTTATAGTTATGTTGTTTCATTGAGGACAATGTATATTTTAAGTGTGGGGGAGGGAATTAGTTGTAGTTTTGTTTTTGTTTTGTCTTGTTTTTTTTTTCTTTTAATAAAGCTCCTGAATAATCCGAGAAGCTCAAGAGTTGTGTTGAGTTTTTTGTTGGCAAGTTGCTGGATTTTGATTGATTTTGCACAGATTGATTGCATGATTAATGTGATGATTCCCCCTAGGCAGGAAAAAAAATGTTTTTGCAAAGTGATCCCCATGTGATTGAAAACTGAACTTTGAGATTTTGTTGTGATGACATGATTTATGATAAGTTTGGGGTGATAGGAAGCACACACTAGGGATAGAATCTCTGTCAAACAATTTGCATGAATGTCCAGGTGAGGTTTTGAGCCTCCAACATGTTTTTGACTGTGAGAATCACTTTCAAGTTGCACTTTCCTGAATTTGCTTGAGTCTCTTTTTGGTTTGCATGATTATGTGTTTGCTTCAGATGATTTAGGCATTTTCTTTGTAAATAACTACTTAGCCTAAAAATAACCAATTCCTAATGCATGTTCCCTAGTTAGCCCCATTGAGCCTGATTAGCCTGTTAATTCTTGATAACCTAATGTCATAAGCCCAAAAAAATCTGGAAAACCATGTTAACCCGATCTTAGGATTAGGAGAGCATGGAATCTTAGAAAGAGAATGGGTGCAAGAAACTAAGTATGGGGTGGCTACAAGGTGTAATATGTTGTTTGGGATTGAAAAAAAAAATGAAAAAAAGAGAGAAGAAAAGTGTAAAAATGTTAAAAATAATAATAAAAGTATTAGAAAAAAAAAGAGAGGCTGTAGTCACCCAAGGCATAAAGAAAAATGAGAAAAGGAACTTGCGTGGAATTTCAATGCTTTGAAGTGTTTCATGCTCTCTTAGTTCCTAGGGTCTTCAGCCTAGTACCTTTGTATATCCTACCCTTAGCCAGGCCCCATTACAACCCATAAAAGACCTTTTGATGTTGCATGCATGTTTTATGTGGGAATCATTTGGAGATGGAAATCAAATTTATGGGAAGTGTTCTTGAAAAGTGAAACTGAGTGCAAAGTTGTTAGCCTGACACAAACTGAGCGATTGAGTGAAACACTAAATGCCCTTGTGAGGAAGGCAGTTGTTTGAATTTGGTGATATCCCCCATTGTGTGTAACTTGGATCCCCTGCTTAGATTAATGATTGCTTGAATGATGAAATTCTCAATTGTTTAGAATGAATGATTGTGGGGATTGCTTTGCTTGAAAGGGGGGGACATTGAAGAAAACTGTTTTGATGAAACTGCTTGAATTTGTGCAAGGTTGATTGAATCTTTTAAGCTTGCCAGGTCTTGAGTCTTTTTGATTTTTGAGTCTTAGTTTGCTTGGGGACAAGCAAAGTTTAAGTTTGGGGTATTTTGATAAGCCTCTGGCTCATCTAGTTTTATGGCTAGTATGACCAGGGTTTTGTGCAAATTATATCCTATTTTCACCCAAATTAGATTAGATTGTCCTCAAGCAAGGTTTTGAGTCTCTAAAGTAGTTTTAGGTTAATTTAGCCAGTTTTGAGTCAAATAATGCACTTATAGCTGTGTCTTTGTTTTCAGGTTAAGTTGGAAGTCAAGAGAATAAAGAAACAGGGATTCGCCTCGCAAGAGTATTCTCGCCTCGCGAACCTGAAAGCCAGCAGAACAGTGAAAATGTCATCCTCTCTGGTTCGCCCCGCGACTACTCTTCTCGCCTCGCGACCCTGAAGGCTGACTGTTCCAGGAAAATGCAAGGTTTCTGTGTCACCTCACGAACACTTGACTCGCCTCGCGAGTAATCCAACCCTGGAAGACCAGAAGCTATCACGGTTTAACCATGCTGAAGGTCACGTCTGTGACAGTTTGGAATTTGAAGAGTCTCCTCTCGCGAGTAGTCCTTCGCCCCGCGAGAAGACCAAACGTTGCTGACTTTTCACAATATTTCCCTCGCGAAGGTGTGCTCGCCTCGCGAGTGGACTTAATTTCTGAATAGTATAAATTGCCATTCTGAACAGCTTGGAAAGACTTTTGGTTCTCCATAGTTTTACATATTTTCTATGTATTTCGTTATTGTCATGGAGAACTAATTTCTTAGATTAATCTACTGTATGAGAATTCCATATACTTGAGGTTTTGTAATTCCTACTTGCTTTTCCCTTTTCAATACCATATTATACATTTCTGTTTGTTATTTCAGGAGTGTATAGTGTTGTATTGATTCGTTTCGGTGATGTTATGTTCCTATACTTAATCGCGTTTGTTATTTCGCGTGTGTTCATTCATGTTCGTTAGTTCATGAGGGCTTAACCCCGTTTGTTATTTCGGGAATAGGAACATATATCCGTAGTAGCGATTTCGTTGTTAATTGTTGCTACAACTGAAAGGGGATTAGAATCTGCTTAGGGCTTGGAATTACATGAACCGATGATAGTTGGAAATTCGAGAACAGTAGATTAATCGTATTTTGCTACTTGATAATCTCTTTGAATTGCCTTGTTTTCATTGCTTTATTTTCTTTGATTGCATCCAAACCAAACCCCCCCAAAACTGAATTTTGTGATAAATAACACTTCGAGAGTCCTTGTGAGACGACATCCGAGTTGTCGCCCTAAACTACAGTTTTTATAACCCGCTCGTTCTTTTTGGCGCGTGCGCGACAGCGCGTCCAATCTTCATACCTTTACTTTATATGACTGTGGTTGCTTTAATTAAAAAAAATATTTTAATAAATATTTATAATCAATTATTATTATTATTATTATTATTATTATTATTTATAATGAATTTCTTTTATATTTAATATATTTATTAAAAAAGTGATTTTACAATAATATATTTTGTTTAAATTGTATAATTTTTTATATAATAAATATTGAATAAGGTACAAATTTATTTATGAATTTAATTAGTTTGTACTGTCAGTATAAAGTTTTTTACACTATCAATCAATCACAAATCATGATATGAAAGACTTTTGAAGAGATTTGGATAAGAATCAAAGATTTACAATGATGTGGCGATCTGTTATTGGTTGATAGTGTAAAAACATATACACTGACAGTGTATACCGATTAAACTCTTTATTTATTAACACTAATAATTAATAATATCTATTTGAAGTTATGAAGGGTTGAAATAAGAAAAATATAATTAATTTCAAAATAATTTAACAACTATTTTTATATAATATTGAAATTTTCAGTTTGTCGATTTTTTTTAATATAACTCTGGTCTGTAAAACTTGTCACTTATTGAAAGCAATTTATTTTATCTAAAAAAGTCATTATTCTTCAAATAATCATTTCCAAGCACCCTCTATAACTGAGTTTGGGTTAACACTAAAAAAATATTTCAAAGATCAATTATGAGTCATTGATTATAAAAAAAATTAATTATAATGAAATTAATTATATATTTAGAGATGATAACTGAAAAGCGCTTTAAAATAATATTTTTTGAATTATATAAAAAATAACTTTTTCTATAGTAAAGTCAAGACAAATATATCAAGGTCTAATTATAATCAAAGTGCTCATCAATAGTTTTTAAAAAAACTTTAGGTCCTGTCAAAAAAAAAAACTCTAGGTAATAATCAATTTTGGTCCCTTTTTGTGATTTTTTAAGAGAAAAGTACATTTTTTAAATAAAACAATGTTTAAAAAATTATAATAATTAGATAAGCATGTTTTGAAAGAAAAAAAAGAAACTTTTTAAAACAGTTGTTTTTGTGCTTCTCTTAAAATCTAAACATAATCGCTTCTAAAAAAGTGCTTTTTTTAAGGACAAATAAATGGAACATTTACCTATTTTATCCAAATTAACATCTCATAATACATTCAGAAAATGTCTACATAAGAAAAAACCTTTTGATAAGAAAATACAATCTTTCCTGAATATGCATTAAGTAAAGCATAATATTAAGTGTCTAAGTCCCACGTTGGTTGAGTATATGAGGCCAATAATCATTTATAATAATTTGGGCATCCCCTCCTATGAGCTAGTTTTTAGAGAGGAGTTAGGCCTAATTATTCTAACGTGGTATCAAAGCCTGCCACGATGTTGGGCCACCGGTAGATGTCCAGTCTTGCAAACACATTCCAGATGTCCGGTCCTGAGCGTGAGGGGATGTATTAAGTGTCTAAGTCCCACATTGGTTGAATATATGAGTCAGGAACCATTTATAATAACTTGGACACCCTTCCCTCTGTGACTGTGAGTCAGCTTTTAGAGTGGAGTTAGGCCTAATTATTCTAACACATAATGAACACCACCGTCTAATTATTATTTAAAAAACAATTTTAATGATATATTATACAATTTTTAAATCCCGTACTATAATTTGATTCATTTAGTTTATTACTTTAAAGATTATATCTCATAAAAGTATTGATTTGTTCACTCTTTTTTTATACTCTTTTTTTATATTTATATATAGTTTATAGTTATATATTATAGATGATGATAAGTTACACTTATTTTCATAGTAATTAAGTATTTTACGTTGATAATTTTCATCTTTTAAAAGTTAAGCTACTAAAACATTTTGATCGATGAACATAGAAAAGGTTACTTATTTGTTGGTTAAACTTACATGAAAAATCATCGCCTAATATAAGAGTGTGTTTGTGAAAGCTGGAAAAAAAAAGATTATGCTGATAATTTGTTTTCAAATAATTGATTATTATGATAATCGATTATAATCAGAATCTGTTTTTGTTTGGGTATGTTTGATAAAAAACGATAATAAGATAATCTATTTCGTTTGGATGATGCAAAAATAATCACTTTTACATAGTAAATTACGAAATATGGTATGAAGGTGTTTATTTATATTAATAATATTTGAAGTTTTTTAACATTATAACTTGCTTATTTTTTTTATATCTTGTCATCAATTTTTTTTTCTATTTATAAAAAATTGAATAAGATTTGTAACATATTTTCATGACAATGAAAAACATATGAAAATATATTTATTTAATTTTTTTAGATTAAGAAATTCATGTTTTGGTTTTAAAAAAAGGAAATTCATGATTAGAAAACTTGAAGAAGAAAAAAAGGAAGCATCAAAAAATTGCATTGTCACGTAAGTTGTTCATCAAAAAATTCATGTTTAGAAAATGAGTAAATAGCCAATTTAGTCCCTGAAACTGTAAGGTCGTATCAACTTGGTCCCTAAAATTAACGAAGTTCAAAAAACATTTCTGAAACTGCAAAACGTTAATCAAGTTAGTCCCTCCGTTAACCCATGTTGATTGAGGCCGTTGACGAAAATTTCAGGGACTAGTTTGACACAGGGACCAAATTGATACTGATGTAAACACCTATTTCCTCTTCCCCGCTTTTTGCTTCCCCTCTCTCTGCAACCTTAGCCTTCAGTACTCCAAAACATTATGTCTATGGGTGGTGGTTCGCCATTACCATCTCCCATTGGTTCGCCATTACCATCTCCCATCTTCCCACCCTCACCTCCATGGAAGAAGGAGACATTATTGAAAGAGAAACCAAAGAAAAATTCAAGAAAAATCCAAGTGCAAAGGGGAAACCAGAAGAGGGGAAACTAGATATCTACCATGGGTGTCAGTATAGAGAAAATGATCAATTCATAAAGAAAAAAAAAACGAAAAAAGAAAGAGATGTAGTTTGCAACATGATATTCTTGGGTGACTACTCTTTTACTTTGCATATAGTCATAACGACCTTGGTGGTAAAGAGGAGTACTAGAGAAAGGTTGGGGCAAGGCAAGGCAAGGCAATGATGAAAATTTATGAGGTCATGCATTCTGCATCATTTCTACCTCTCAAAACTGCAAGTTTTGATTTTGAACTCATAAAAAGACTGTGCAAATCCTCTGCCATATTCTCTTGCCTGAGAAGATCAGTGAGGTTTGTGATGGCTTGTTCTTTCATCTGCACAGACTCTGGATAAGACGAAGGGTCATCAAGTAGACGATAAAGAATAGTGATGGCTTTGAATGGGTCTTTGGCCTCCGTGGAATATATTGCAAGGATGACATAGTGGAGGATAGCGAGGCTGGCATAAGGCTCATAGTTATGGGTAGATGGAGATGGTTGGTGGAGCTCACATGGAGGTCTGGGTTCAAAGGTTGAAGATGAGATGATAAAAAAGTAATATAAATTTGTGTCAAAATGGTCCCTGGAGTTATGTGTAAGTTTGGTCCATACAAGTGGAGACAAGTGTCAAGTTGAGGGTGACAACATGGCACTTAACGTGTCACCTCAGTGCCATTAACGGTGTTAATCAACAGGGGTTAACGGAGGGACTAACTTGATTAAGATTTTGCAGTTTTGGGGATGTTTTTGGAATTTTGTTAATTTCAGGGACCAATTTGATACTACCTTACAGTTTCAGGGACTAAATTAGCTATTTACTCTTAGAAAATTCATGATTTGCTTCACCCCTGAAGTGCCGTTGTCAAGTAAGGTGTAACAAAAAAAATTTGCTTCACCCCTGGCAGTGGTACGAGTTCCTTTTGACCGCAGGGCAAGACTGGAAGAAAAACGTTGAGATGAAAAATTATCTTCCCAGAACAATCAAACACTCCACTCCATTAGCTTATATCAAAACAATTTTTTACCACAAAAAAAACGTTTTTAAAAAATAAGCTTGACATCCAAACATAACAGATTTTTTGTAAAACAACTTTTTACAAGAAAACAGCTGAAAGATGGAATAATCCATCTTTCCCAAACAAGGTCTAAATGTGAAAAAAAAGACACGACCGCTTGTTAAGTCACTTGATGGATAAACTTTTCCTTGCCACAACAAACATCAATTTCAATTTTGATCAAGCTTTGTAGAGGTTGATTTTGTATTGTGCACATGGTTCTGTGGCTGAAGCTAGCAAAAAAATGTTGTGCAAGTACCATAATTCAACTTGCATTAGTGCAATAAGTGCTTTTTAATTTTATACGTCAGAATATTGTCTGACGTAAATACAGCTGACGTTAATAGTTAATATTTTAACATCTGTTGTTTATAAAACTATTAACGTCAGTTCTTTAACACAACGGACGTTAATGTTGTTCAAACTAACGTCAGTTCTGTTAAAGAACTGACGTTACAAATTTTATTTTTAACGTCGGTTTCCTAATACAACTGACGTTAATAGTGTACTGTATATTTTATAAAATACTATTAACGTAAGTTGTTTGATACAATTGACGTTAATAGATTTTTTTTTAATTCTGTTTTAAAATATCACTCCCCTCAGCTATCCCTGCATTCAGTAAATATCCCAGTAACACAGAAAATCACATACATTACAGAATTGCAAACACTACTCTTAAATTTCAATATTAACTAAAAGAAAAGAAATATACAAGGAACAATGGGGGGACTTAAAACCAAAACTCATGTGTAGGAAAAACATACCTATCTACAAGTATATATATATATACATATATATATACATATATATATATATATATATATATATATATATACAAACATATATATATATATATGTATATATATAGTCTCTAATGTCTAAAAACAAAACTACCAATCTAAGTGTATATATATATATATATGTTATTAATTAGTTTCTAAAGTCTAACAAAAAACCTATTCATCTAAGTATTGAGGAGTTATCTTGTCAATTCCTTTTTCAGCCGCATACTTGAAGAAGAATTCTGCCAAGCACATTCTCAAGTCTCTAAACTCATCTTTTTGAAGAGGCAATTGGTTGTTAAATGCCTACACACGTTCAAATAATAACAATAACATTAACGCAAGTCATCACCAAAACTATAATATATAATTTAACAAGTTGTTTAAATATTACCTTCTTCCATCCATCCGTAATAAATGGGGAGACTATGTTCAGCATATGAAGCATCACATAATAGCCGCACGACCATCCGTCAGGTTGAAATCGAGACTACAAACAAAATTAATTTCAATGTCAGTTAAATATACATATAAATTAGTAATTATAATACATTATTTGATAAATAAACTACCAAACCTTGAGGATGATCCAATCAGGATTTCCACCACCTCCTGTGGCGGGTTTTGGTGGAGAGAGCAGAAGAATATGACAGTATGCCTAGACGGGTGAAGTACGAGCAACTGCCAACGGTTATTCATAGAGTAGGGAGCCAGATATAATTCTTTCCGATTGTCTCCCATCGTATTTACTTAATTCATCGCTAGCAAAGAATTGAGGCATAAGGATTGACAGATCTAAGAAGCCATAAACTGATTTGGAGCCCTTATCAAGCTGAAGACGATGGAGATACCTAAGATATGAAAAGGTGTGGATGTTAATTACATAATATATATATTGAAATTAAAATAAATTATTAAATGGAAAAATACAAAAAATAAATAAGTTATAAAATTAAAATTAACTTACGTGCATCAGAGACTCAAAACCGTGCTGGCCATCCACACGTTATCTCTGCAAGCGTGCCCGAGATCTTCACCACATAAGGAAAATATCCTATCTTGATTTGGGCGTGCCACCCATCCATCGTTCTCCAATGGACATTCAAAAATCTCAAAGGCATAATCCTCACCAAGTGAGAACAAACGAGTGACAGGTGACTGCGACACCGACGTCGACTTGGCCTTCAATTTAGAAAAAATAAAATAGATAAGTTGTTGATAATTAAAACAAACACAAGTAATTATTTGACTAATTTGGACATTAATAATGAATACATACCTTTGTTACCATTTCGAGCTCACGGCGTTTGAAGTCCAACTCAAGCTCACGCCTTTGCATTTCCAACTCAAGCTCACGGCGTTGGACTTCCAACTCCCGCTCCCTAGCTGCCAACTCATCGTCCTCCACATGTGCCCTACTATAACTCTCTTTTGTGCTCACTAATGAAGGGTTGGCATGTCCCGCGGTGTCCTGGGATGAACCGACGGAGGAAAGCTCTCTAGTAAGCGCCTGCTTGAATTCTGGGTTGGATAGGAAGCTTTTCATCAGATGCGTTGTAATAGCAGGGTTGGAGATGAACTGCTGAGTCATGGATTCCAAAATTGATGCCTCATCGATGACCTGCTTTCGTGAAGCAGACTTGCCATAATATTCTCTGATGGTCACGTTCCCAGGAACACCGATAACCCGACCAGGATGGTCTTTCTTGCCTAAAGCAGTCATCAAGACGTCCCACCGTCCAGAAGGGACTAATGAGCCCTGGGAGCATTGTGCTTTAAGATCCATCTACAATGAAGAAAGGAAAAAACGTGCAAGTGAAAAGTGTTAAAAATATCTATACAAATATCAATTGAAATGAAGTTAATTATTTACTTACAATCTTATCTACCACTTCGCGAGTGGCATCAACTTTAAAAGATCCTGTCTTTGTCATGCGGCCGGCTAACCAGACATCCTCGCGGTCGATGTCCGACGGAGGACTTAATGGTGTGCCCTCAGGCACCTATCCTCTTTCTATCCTAGCAGCATGCTCTTCCTGCTTCACCCTCAGCCTATCCGCCATCATCTCCTCGATCCGAGTCTCGTACCCACCCTGAGACATGGTGTGGCAGTAGACGTTCTTCGCCTGATTCTGCCTACCCTTCTCTGCCTTAGTGAAGAGTGTGATTACACCTCATATTTGTTTATCATATTGCATGCATTTTCATATAGTTTAGGCATATTTAATTTGATTTTTGTTAGTTTTTACCTTGGAATGGGTAAGGCGGTTTTGTGGTGTTGTTGTGAAGGAATTAAGGATCAAAATGCTCAAGATTGACCATGATGGAGCTTGCATGAAGATGGGGCTTGAAAAGTGAAGAAAATGAGCCAAACAGAGCCCATCACGGTCTAGCCGTGACAACCATCACGGCCATGATCTAGCAGAGCTAAGAAGAAGGAAGGCTAAAGTCAGAACTGATCACGGCCTAGCCGTGATGGTGGTCACGGTCGTGACAGACCAATCAGTGAAGCAACACTCAAGGCAGAATCCGTCACGGCCTGGCCGTGATGACCATCACGGCCGTGACGCGCAATATTTGGATCTGAATAAACTAATTTGATCTGAATTTGTGTTTGATTGGGATTCAAACTTCCCTAATCTATAAATATGGCAATCAGGCAGAGACTTGAAAGGACCTTTGGCTGCCACTCTTAGGCAAATTTTTAGGATCTCTCTTCTTCTTCTTCCTCTCTTCTCTTAGGTTTTATTTCATGTTGTTGTTAACCAAGCTTGTCATCACCATGGCACTGCTTGAGTAGTAGCTTTATTTCTAGGGATTGGGGCTATGCCCAAGATCCGTTTTCATGTTATGAATTGATTTCGATTTCTTGTTAATTCGATTTTGCTTTAGATTTGATTTCTATTGTTTTCATTACTCGTAAATTCGGTGGCAACTTATTTGCGTGTCGTAGATATTCTAAGGAGGAACCTAGCGGTGAACTTAGGTATCGGATCTATAGAATCAGACTTAGGACTTAAATCACGAGAATTAGAAGCGGTCATTCGAGGATTAACGAATTGTCACGAAACGTCAAGGGTTCAATCTAAATTCAACTACCACGAGAGTAGGGGTTGGTTTAATTGGGCATGGTTTTTGTAACCCGAGAGGGAGCATTAACTATTTTAGGATAAATTCGCCTTCAAAGCAATTTTGATAATTAACAAGGGATAATCAATTTAGTAACATAAACAATCTTGTTGGTAACCCAGTTCCTAGGAATCCCTTCAGATTTGAAAAACCCCAAATTGATTTACCTTCTGTTTAACTTGATTGCATTCCTTATATGATTTTCTAAGTTATCTCTTATTCCAAAAATCAAAACCTTTTCAAAATCCCTTTTTTTTTATATAGTCCAGTTTAATCTATTTGATAATTAGTTGCGATTTGAGATCACGGTCTCTGTGGGATCGATATCTTTTTATTACTTGGCGACGATTCCGATACACTTGCCGGATAACACATCACTTAGTCTATTCAAACAAAAACACATAATTAAATACAGTTAAATGATCTATAAGAAGCATACAAAATTAACTTAATCAACCAACCTGAAATTATGCATCTTGTCGACTCCTAGCAAACATATCCCAAGTATCCTTATCAATCCAGGGATAATCTGAGAACATCTTATCAAGCCGCTTCTTCCCAGATACATAGTACCTGGTAAGATCATGCTTGAACCCATTCCAGCGCTTTGATGCCATTTTCATACATTTCGTATGATGATCCTCATCATTCGGTACAGTCCAAGCTACCTACACATTAAATACATAACAACTGGATGAATTATAACTCGGATAATTATCTAATAATGTAAATCAAAAGAATGTAAAGGTAAAATACCGTGATAGCCTCCCAAATCCGATCCTTAACGTTCTGTGGAACGTCATTCCAATGGTTGTAGTTGATGCTAACGTGCTGCTTCATTTGTAGAAACACCCACTTTTTAAATTCTTTAGCACGGGGTCCCTGGGGCTTTAGATTAGCATCAAAGCACACCTCAAGCTTCTGTCCGCTTTGCTTGGCCTTCTCTAATTTCTTCAAAGTCATGGCTCCTCTACCCCGTTTCCTCTGAGACTGTGATGTCTGTATGGACAAAAAAATGATAAAATAGAGGGTTGTAAGATTATAAACTTACATTAAAAAGAAGGACTAAAGATGTTATATAACATATAAACTTACACTGGAATCAGGCGTAGGCGCGATCGGGTCCTGCGTAGGCCCCACAGTGTCCTCCCGTGCATGTGGGCCATCCGACTGATCCATATGTATGCCTGTTCAGAAACAATATATATTTATTAAAATAGGTTATAACTCAAAATAAATACAGAAGTATAAATAAAAATAAATGTATACTAAGTTTAAACTACCTATGTCAATATCCCTTCGTGATGATCATCACGAGTGGCATGTACATCGTCCACCTGTGTCTCCTCGATTATAGTAGGCATGTTTGTTGAAAAAGAAGGAGTCTCAGGAATATCAAGATTTGAATCTTGATTTTCATCACTACCATTATACATGCTTTTTCCTTGGAGAACCACGGACAACCTTTTGTTAGAAGGATCAGTGATGTAGAACACTTGTTTTGCTTGGGAAGCCATTATGAAAGGCTCATTTATATGACCTAACTTGTTGAGGTCTACCAATGTGAACCCCAATTCGTCGGTTTGTACACCACCGTTACTATCAACCCACTTACATTTAAAAACCGGCACCGTAAGCTTAGTGTAATCGAGTACCCAAATATCTTCTATATATCCAAAGTAAGGTGTCGGTGCTTTAACGGGTTTTGTGTCCTTTTCACTAGAGAAGTGCATTGCTTCGGCCACGATCATAACCCCACTATTTTGCATGGTACTCTTGTTATCTTGTTCTCCTTTATATAAAAGGAAACGTTATTGATGTCGTATCCGCTCCAACATATGACGTTGAAGCTAGGCCCACGTGCTAGCCATCTTACATCATCAGAAGCAGTACTACCATCCTTAAGCATTTCTTCCTTGAACCATGGTAAGAAAGTCTTGTTATGCTTGTTCAACAACCACCTTTCGCTCATTCGAGGGTTTTCTTGATTGACTTTTCTTTTATGTTCAAATAAGAAAGGTTGAACAGAATCGATGTTGTTCAATACATACAAATGTGCTTGAAGCACTTCCTCCCGACCCTTGCTATTAATTCTTAAGCCATGTGTACCCTTACCTTGACATCTTATCTCATCATGCCGAGGCTTAGGAACCCCTATAGGATCCGTGTTATGAAGGTAGTCCGAACAAAACTCAATAGCTTCTTCTGCAACATACCTTTGAACAATAGATGCTTCCGGACGATGAGGATTCTTCACGTACCCTTTCAAGATCTTCATGTAGCGCTCAACTGGGTACATCCATCTCAGAAAAATCGGCCCACATAATCTAATCTCCCTCACCAAATGAACAATTAAGTGAACCATTATGTCGAAAAAGGAAGGAGGAAAATACATCTCCAATTGGCACAAGATTGTAGCAGCCTCAACTTCCAAGTCATCCAACATACGGGGGTCAACGACTTTGCTACATAAAGAATTGAAGAATGAGCACAACCGAGTAATGGAATGTCTCACATTTTTTGGAGTAATACCACGAATAGCAACGGGCAGAAGTTGTTGCATCAAGATGTGACAATCATGAGACTTTAAGCCAATCAATTTAAGATCACTAGAGACAAGTCTCTTCATATTTTGAGAGTAACCATGTGGAACTTTGATGTCCTGAAGACACCCGCAGAAACTTTGTCTCTTTTTTTTTGACAAAGTATGACATGCTGGCGGTAAATAAGTCCGCTTACCACCCTCAACAACTGGAGCTAACTGCTCTTGTATACCCATAGCAACGAGTTCGAGACGAGCATTCACACCATCCTTTGTCTTGCCCTGAATGTTGAGAAGGGTCCCGACCACACTATCACACACATTTTTCTCCACATGCATCACATCAATGCAATGTCTGACATCAAGCTTGCGCCAGTATGGAAGATCAAAGAATCTCGACCTCTTCTTCCATATGTTTTTCTCAGCAGCTTTACCTTTCTTTTTGGACTTGCCGAATATAACATCGATGCCCTTTACCCTCTGATAAACCTGCTCTCCAATTAAGGTCGTCGGAACTTCTTTTGTCTCTTGGCATCCATTAAAAGCTTTTTTCATCTTACGATATGGGTGATCACGTCTAAGAAATCTCCGATGCCCAAGGTAAACTGTCTTCTTTCCATGATGCAACTGAGTGTAGCATGTGCCTTCTTCACATATAGGGCATGATTTATTCCCCTTGACACTGTACCCGGACAAGTTACCGTATGATGGAAAGTCGTTGATGGTGCAAAATAACATGGCACGAAGCTTGAAAGTCTCATGAGAATACCCATCAACTACATCAACACCTTCCACCCACAGTGTTTTCAAGTCTTCAATCAAAGGACTTAGATAAACATCTAAGTCATTTCCCGGTTGCTTTGGGCCCGAAATCATCATAGACAACATCATGTATTTGCGCTTCATGCACAACCAAGGGGGCAGGTTGTAAATTATCAACAGAACAGGCCATGAACTATGAATACTACTCATGTTACCATAAGGATTCATTCCATCCATAGCAAGTCCAAGCCTTAGGTTTCTTGGCTCATCGGTGAAATCCGGAAACATAGTATCAATATTCTTCCATTGCCTAGAATCAGCAGGATGACGAACCTTTCCATCACGTTTCCTATCATCATTATGCCATCTAAGATTCTTCGCATCTTTCACATTGGCAAACAATCGCTTGAACCTTGGAATTATTGGAAGATACCACAACACCTTCGCAGGAGGATCCTTTTTTCTCACATCATCAAGATCATCATCATCACCACCACCCTTCACTTTGTATCGTGATAACCCACATTTGGGGCAATCGTGATTGTCTTCATGAACAACGGTGTACAATATGCAATCATTGGGGCATGCGTGTATCTTCTTATACTCCATACCCATCGGACACAATACCTTCTTGACCTCATAGTTACGGTCAGGTAATGTGTTGTCCTCAGAAAGCAAGTCTTTCAACACTTCAAGCAATTCTGTGAAGCTTTTATAGGTCCAACCTTTTCTCGCCTTCACATAAATCAATTTTAGCACCGCCGACAACCGTGTATGAGTAGTACACCCTGGATATAAAGGCTTATCCGCATCACCGCACAACCTATCATACACATGAGCTCGATGAAAAGATTCTTGTCCAATATCACGGATCATGTCCTTTACTCGATCATCCTCCATATCTACGTCAACGTCCTCACTTTGGGAGACACTTGCCGTACTACTCAACAACACATCACCATGCCATGTCCATCTTGTATAACTCAAGCAAATCCCTTCACAAATCAAATGAGTACGTATATCCTTCACCGTACATTTCCTCGTATTCAAACACTTGACACAAGGACAACAGAACATTCCATTACTATAAGGAACATTCCTTTGAGTAAATTCTATAAATTCTCCCACCCCCTTCAAATACTCAGCACTAGTGCGCTTACAAACCATCCAACTACGATCCACAACTAGATAGGTTTTGTAGATATACAAAACATATATCCAATATAAGGACAATACGGGAGATTGAAAACTAGTTTTTGAAATCCTAATTGAAAACTAGTTTTTGAAATCCCATCAACCAGGTATATCTTATTTGACTAACTGCCTAAAACAAAATTTCCACGGTAATCTCACATCATTCTTCTCATCAAGCAGGAAACAACACATATTAGGACTATTACTATATCTAGTACTATAACCACTCAGCCATATGAATCGATCAAGAGAGCATGATATATACAAGCAAGGCGTTTAAAAATTATTTCAAATTTACACCATTTTCAGGTTTCTTAAGACATAAAAGAAATAAGCAGATGAAGATAAATTAACAAAACAGAATTCCAATTAGCAATATATTGTTGATGTCACATGCTACAAGCAACTCTAAATTTCTTCCCACTTTGAAATAGGTCATGATAGCAGAAGAAAAACAAGAGAAAACACAAAACCCACGACCAGAAATAGAGGCATTCCAAACAACTCAAACTCACAATTTCAAGTTTCAACTACAGAGACTACAGTTTCAACATACACTCAAAACCAAAAATAAAAAAAATGTGCCCCAAAGACTCACCAGAAATAGGTGCTCGCGTGGTGGTGAGGAGGGGAGCTCCAGTGGTGACCAACGTTCGATGTGGTTACTGAGAGCAGGGGGACAAGGAGAGTTAGTGCCTGGGAAGGGGAAAGAGAGAATCCAAGTTATTGCAAAGAATGAGCGGGAAAGACAGAGTTAGGGTTAAGAGTGTACCTCACGGTGGTGGCGAAGAAGCTCTCGCGGTGGTTGCGGTGGAGAGGAGCTCGCGATTAGGGCAGAGTGAGAGTGAGCGTGATGAAAAGAGAAGAACAGAGACGTACAGAGCGAAGTGAAGAAGTCGTGCGGGTGTAATCATTATAATAAAAAATAAAACAACAGTTTACTTCAGTTGTTAAATACAACTGACGTTAGAAGTCATTTTTAACGTCAGTTGTCTTAAACAATTGATGCTAAAAGTCATTGTTTAACGTCAGCTGTATTAAACAACTGACGTTAAAAATAAATATTTTTTATTTTAAAAACACTTTTAACGTCAGTTGTTGAAGACAACTGACGTTAAAAGTGTATAAGTTTCTACAAAAACATTCATTCCTTTGACTATTGTGCTACTTACCCATGCACCTTGTAACTTAATCCTCTTAATGAACATTAAGTTTATAGATCAGTTTTGAAGAAAATCAGGTAGTCTCTCTTCTCTATATAAAGTACCATTCCTCTGTATCAGTCTGTAATACACCCTTTTCTTTTCCTCTATATTTTGTGTGTTTTCTATTCTTTCACAATATGACTCTATCGTATTTGAGACTTTTGTTATTTCTTCCTATACCTAGACTTAAAGGTTTCTGTCTTAATGGTCAAAAAACTTCTGAGGTTGAGTAAATCACATAACATAGATGGTAAGGTTGATTGAATCACATAATGCGATTCCCTCACTTTATTTCATCCCCTTCATCCCTTTCACTCCGCTTTGGCAGCAAGTGATTGTGGATTCAGATGGAGCATCAAGGACTTCAAATGAGGGAGGCAATGCATCCATTGGAGTTTCTGAGGACAGGACTGAGAAGAAAATGATGTTGAAGTAGAAACTTTTTTATATTTTAGGGCTATGTTGCATAAATTGTTTTATCTTTTAATCATGTAATTGTAACTTATGAATCGCTTCAATGAGATACGATTTGATTATACATATAACTTGTTTTATGTTAGGTGTTTATTTATTTTAATTTGCACAAGAATTTGTTTACTAATTCAAGCTAATTAATTAAGATTAAAAATAAACTTGTTTAAAAAAAAGATTAGAAATAAACTGCACTATATATGGAGTGATCTGCGTTAAGAGTGACAATAGGGAGATGACAACGAAAGAAAGATAGGAATGAGTTTCAGGTAGGAATATATGATTATTTACGTCAGTTATTTATTTAACTGAAGTAAAAATTACACTTTTAACGTCAGTTGTAAACAACTGACGTTAAAAGTGTTAATAATTCATGCACATCACTTTTAATATAAGTTCATTACACAACTGACGCAAATAGTGATTTAATATTTACAAAACTGTCACCGCCTCATTTTTAACGTAAAACATATGGTCAACTGACGTAAAACATTCCCATATATTACATTATTTCCACTAATAATGTTGTATCATATATTTCTATTTTTCTTTTATTCAAACAGGATAAAGTAGTGAGAAGTAAGAACCCATTGTGGCTGCTTTCCAACCTGATAGGGAAGTATTAGAATTATTAGTTGAATGTTAAAGACGGGGAAGAAAAAGAAAGTGTGAAAAGGGAAACAAGTTCCATCTCTTCTTTTAGGAAAGAAAGCAGAAAAGTAGTATATGAGCCAAGCAAAGCCACCAGCAACTCATTTGGTCTTTCCCCGTATGTTGTCATTTGGGGTTGTCACAATAACATTTTTGTTTGCCTAAATGCTTCAAAAATGGCAATTGGTCCCATGCTAAAATCAAATGCGAGAAAGGTTCAATTAATTCAATTTAATCGGTCAAGTTATTGATGATCAATGAGGAGAGGTCGTTAGGGATGACAATTCCTACACTATCCTACCTATTGGGTACCAACAAAAATTACTCTCGATAGTAGGATAATCACCATCACAATGGGTAAGGGTCTGGATACGGGTAATTACCCGTAAATTTGAATGGGTATGGGTACGGATACCATGGTACCCACCCGCCCCGCACCCGCACATATGTATATGTATATATAATTATTTAATTATTTATATTACTAATATATATAATTGTAACTATAAATCAATTTTTAAAACCAAAATTAATCTAAAGATTCTCAACTTTCTAAACCTAGTTGCATCTATAATTTCTTTTTCGGTTTTTTATTTATTTAAACATTGTGATTTGTAGTGTTTTATGAGTAGATTTAAAAGGCAAATGAATAGTTTTTTAATTGTTATAAATTATAATGTTTCTTTTGTTATTTATTGCTTTTTCACAGTTAAAGTACTAGTAACGGATGCGTGTACATGTACTTAGGTATTCAGAGGGTACATGTAATGATACAAAAATTACTAACCACACGAATACGGGTTCGAGTACGGATAATTTTTTCAAACGCATGTATAAAGACGTGTATTATAATACCCAACCCAGATCCTACCTATTGTGATCCCTACGCCTGAGTCCAGGCAAACAGCTTGCAACAAAACTAGTTATTCTACTGGCTCATCTTGAATAGTTTCTTCATTGTTTTATGTTCCAATCTAATTGTCATTGATTACTTGCTGAAATAATTGAGTGGAAACTACCCTTGAAATAAGATGGAAAAGTTTCATTTCTTTTGATCCATTTGTTTAGATCGATATGCATGGCTTCATGTGTCTGTTATTATTGATTTCAACCTCACTTGGGCAGCAACTTGGACATTGATGTCACTCCAATCTGAATGAAATTTCCCCCTCAATTTGTTTGGTGGTGGAACCATAAGCAAACAATCGCTTATTTTTTTAAAAGGTTAAATTATATTTTCACTTCCTATAAGTGACTTTTGCTTTTAACTCGGTCTTTATACATAAAAAAAAAAAATCAACCGAGTCCTTTTATGTATAATCCTTTTTAATTTGGTCATTAATGTTTATTGTTATCACGTACGGGGATCAAAAAAATTATATTTAGTCCCTACATGTGACAAATTCTTAATTTAATATATATACTTTAACTACAACAAACGGTATTATAACAACAATAAACAACGATGACAAAATTAAAATAAAAATACATATAGGGACTGAATTAATAATTTTTTAGATACTGGGACCAAGTTAAAAACAAGTGTTATGTATAGGTAGTTAGGTACCAACAGTATTCTTTAACCTTTTTTAAAAGCTCTAGTATTGAAATTTTGGGTAAAATTTAAAAGTTAATTTAAATAAAAACAAGTTAATCTGAATAGAGATGGCAATTTGGACCCTATCCAATGGGTATCCACAAAAACTACCCAGGGTTAATAACCGCTTTATGGGTATGAGTTCGGATATGGATAATTACCAACAAACAAAAGAGGGTATTGATGTTGGTACGGATACTCTAGTACCCACCTGTTAACGTTGGTTTTTGGTTTCTGACCAAAATTTCTTCGTGACAAATAATTGAAGATCAAACGAGTGTGGGACCTACGAGTTATGCGGTAATCTCATCAAAATGTGTGTATGTATTGTCTGCCAAGTATGAATTTGACGAGTTAGTCAAATCTAGTAATATACTGGCAATGACTTGATGCTATGACAAGTATATAAGTTTAAAAAATGGTGTACCGATTATTGTCAATAATGAAACTTGACAACGAAATTGTTTATATTTGAAAAGGGGAATCTGAAATTTAAAAGAAGGAAGTAGTTTATATGTAGAAAATAACTTCCTGATTGAACTAAGTTTACAATAAAAAGAAGAAGCATAAGTTTAAAAAGAAAGTTAAGTAGAGTATGATTTAAGTGATACAACTTTCAAGAAGTAAATGAATTTAAAAGAAGAACATAAGAGAAATGCTGGAAATGAGTAAGAATAAATGAAGAAATTGAACAGAAGAAATGAAAATGGCATCAAATTTTGCCATAGTATTGAAATAAGAAGGATGGAGGGAATACTTGAATGTAATCTGTCAATCTGCTGTGTGATCGAGATGTGTAGGATGTGTATCAAGTAACCTCCTCTATTACATTGTAATAACTAGTATTTATAGGCAAATAAAATAACTACCTAGTAGTAACTTCCTATCTAAATGACTGCCACATGTCCTTGGCAGTTCTCTTAGGCTTTACACTTAAACTGTTTGTCAATACAATTCCAATAACTGCTCAATGTCTTGAACCGCTCCGTGTCAACTGGCTTGTCTTTGACGGGATTAACTGCTTGACAACTTATCTTGACTATATGGTCGATTTTGAGACTTAGTCATTTTTTCTCTTTCCACATCTTTGACAATCCTCCCATGAATTTCGTCAAAAAGACTACTTATTAATCTATCTTTTCGTTGACATGTACACTTTCTTATTAACTAAGTATTTTCGATACTTAGAAAATAACATTCTTTACTTCAATTCATCCGTCAGCCTGTCGGAATTATTTCTGTCAAGAGTTTGAAATTCTTCCACTAACACCACCCTGGACCGCACCCATATATATATATATATGTATATATATGTATATAATTATAGTTATATATCAATTTTTAAGAATAAAATTAATGTAAAAGTTCTAAACCTATGACTCATTAGTGTTTTTCTCTTTCTGGACTCACACGTTCACGAATTTATTATTTGGATGTTTTTGTGATATTTACTTGTTTTAGATGTTTTTATTTAGTTTAATACCTTGGTTTCTAATGTTTCATGAGTAGATTTGAAAGATCTTTGGATGGTTTTTCTATTTGAGTTATATTGTTCCTTATGTTATTTATTGTTTTTTTCTTAATTAAAGAGCGGTAACAGGTGTAGATGTGGGTACTTAGATACCCAGAGAGTACGGACAAGAGTATTAAAGTTGCTACTCACAAGAGTATGGGTCCGGGTATGGGTATTTTTTTCAAACGCAGGTATGGGGTCGGGTAATATAGTACCCTAGCCAGACCATACTCATTGCCATCCCTAAATCCGAACGTATACTTAACACTATAGATTGTCCAGACAACTGGGTATAGAGAATCATGGTGTAGTTAGGGGCGGACCTACATGTAATTGAGGGTGTGCAAGCTTTAATGAAATTACAACTAAATATCATAGGTGTTTGTATTGCCCTCACTATTTTTATATATTTGAACCCACTGTCTATTTTTCTCTATTTTTCCAACAAACACAGTCACCCAACCATCTCTTTTCTCTCAAACTGTCACCCTCACCCAGTCCTCTGTCTTCATATTCATATGTATAATAATAATTAGGGTTACATATATTTTTGATCCCATAAAATTAGTAAAATTTTAATTTTCCCTATAGAAATTTTATTCATTTTTAGTCCTGCATTTAATAAAATTATTGTGTTTTTAGTCCCTCACCATGGATTAAAAACACATAATTTTTGTATTTTTTTAGGGACTAAAAATGAATAAAAAATTTATAGGGACTAAAAATCAATTTTTAACACTTTTATAGGAATCAAAAACATATTTAACCTTAATAATTTTTACTATTTTTTATTTTTTTAAATAAATCACCTCCACTGAGGCATCGTCTTAGATCCGCCATTGGGTGTAATGTAACTTTTGGATTTTAGTTACTATCAATCAGTGGGTGTTTCTAAAAAATTTCCAAAAAAATATGAATTATGCAAAGGAATATACATGGATGAATTGTAACATTTTGATAGTCCAAGTGCGACCATATAAACACACACACACCATCAGCGATTTTTCTACCATGTTATCACTAGCCTTACAATGGACCCTAGTTTCTCTACTCGTCTTTTACTTCTAGCTACAGTTAGTACACTTCTGCTGAAATGTCACTCAACTTCCCCAGATGCCCTGAAGGCAAATATACCTCATCTCTCTTTATGTAAGGTATAAGCTCTCAATGAAAGCACCAATATAAGGTATAAGAAATATACCTAACAGAAACTATAAGAAAGTGTAAAATAAAAGAGTGTATAAAGTATATGTTTCCTTTCAATATTCTTCTTGTTGTTCATTCATTCCATAATTGCTTACATATATAGCTCATCATAAGTAGCGACTCATCAATATTCTAGATCCTTCTTAAATGATGTGACTCATCATTATTCTAGACCCTTCTAATTTAAGTACATTTGTCACACCTAAGAGCTAATATTACTTGGGTGTAATATTTGGACCATTACATTCCATTGGTCTTGCAAACACACTTTGTCCTCAAGGTGCATTGAAGTTCATCAGTCTCAATATTATGCTAAGCCCAAAAACTAATCCAAAACTGACTCAATTTGAAAAGAGCTCAAAATAAAAAGGTGAAGCCCAATAATTAATCCAGAATGAAGAAAATGATGCCATAATTTAGCAGCCCAGGAAAGAAGTAGCAAGGTCCAAGTGAAGAAACTAGAATGAGCCCAAAATAAAATGATAAGTAAGCCCAATAGCTGCTGAACCCTAATGTTTCTCTGTTGGTTTCTAAGCTTCATTTAAAATCACAGACTACAATTTAAAAATGATTCTTATATGTATATAAAAACACAATATAACTTCTACTGAATTTTTTTTAAAAGAAGAAATCAGAAAGTACGTGTAAGTTGAAAGAAAACAGGAGCTAGGGGGTAACCTGATCCTTAGAGGTGGGTATTTGTACTCGGGTCCGTGGACAGTCCGTTAAACCCGTCGTCCATGCGGACTTGGACACCCTAAAATATGAGTCCAAAAAAATACGGGCTTTTTGGGTCCGATACATTTAGCCCGCGGGCTTAACGGACTCGGTCCGAGGATTCACGGACCCGTCCGCGGACAAGAGCTGTTTTTTTTTTAAAATTTATACCTGCTGGGCCAACAAATAAAGCTGAAACCCAACCCAAAACTACTCACTACTCACTCACCCATCTCTAACCCTAAACTACTCACTACTCACTCAGCCACCGTCACTGTCCTCAGCATTTCTCTTCTCACTTCTCAGAGCCTCACCCTTCTACAACGTCTCACTTCTCTTCTCACTTCTCGCTGGTAGCTGGTTGAGGTCAATGGCCTGCTCAGCTCCTCGGTCTCCCTTCTCAGCGTCTTCGCAGTTAGCTGGTCGGAGTTCGCACTTCTCTTCTCACTTCTGGCTGGTCGCTGGTCGAGTTCGCAGTTCTCGGCATCTTCGCAAGTTAGTTGTTACATTTATCTTCTTCAGTTGTTTGTTTGTTAGCTTCTATAGATCCTTTCTTGTTCTTCATTCTCCTTTCAAACTGCATATTATACAAGATATTTGATACATCGGAGTCCAGCGAGACCAATTCTTTTTTGCAGTTAAATGATTGCAATTGCAAAACATAAAAGCAAAAACCTTCTTTGAACTGTTACTCTGCTATGAAGGAACATAATAAATACCACAGCTTGGTGCTTTCATAGTTCATCGTGATACTCTTGAATTCTAAAAAATTTAATCAAGTATGAATTGTGGTTAGATAATGTTGGCTCTAGAAAGATCATATTTCATTAATCAGTTTTTGATGGCTCTAGAAAGATTATGTTTCATGAGTCCACTCTCTGTAGAACCATGATTGTTTTTATATTTATTCTTTGATTTTAAATCTTTATTTTGTTTCAATTTGCCATTTTCAGTGATACTTGTTTGCTGAAGTTTTTGTAATTGTAATGGATTTCTCTGCATATGCCATAATTGAAACTAAAATTGATAATGAGGTTGAAATTGAACATGAAAGAGTAGACCTAATTATTGATCAGGATAATGGTGGAGATGGAGATGGATTAAATGAACCTAAAATACCAAAAAAGAGGGCTAGAAAGCAAAGATCTGACGTCTGGGATTTTTTTTGACAAACTGCCTTTGGGAAGTGATGGGAAAGAGATGAGTGAATGCAAGGCATGTAAGAAAGCCTTGGTTAGTGGTGGTAATAAATACGGAACTTCAACTTTACAACGTCATAGATCACTTGTGAGAAGATTCCAAAAGGATTTGCTAATACCGAGGTTGGTAAACTTATGCTTGATCATAACGGAAAATTAAAAAGTAGAAAAGTTGATTTTAAAGTTGTACATGAGATGATTTCTATGGCTATCATAGAACATGACCTTCCATTCTCTTTTGTGGAATATAGGAGGGTAAGAGAACTATTTAAATATTTGAATCCTGAAGCTAAGGTTCCCTCTAGACGTGCTGCCACAAATGATGTCATTAATATGTATGAGACAGAAAAGGAAAAAATGAAAGATGTGCTATCCAAAGTTCCAAGTAGAATAAACTTGACATCTGATGTATGGACTTCTTGTACCACTGAGGGCTACATTTCATTGACTGCCCATTTTGTGGATGAAAATTGGAAGCTTAACAACAAAATTCTAAATTTTTCTCATTTCCCCCCTCCACATTTCGGCCGTGAATTGGCCAAAACTGTTTATGGTTTCTTGGAAGAGTGGGGGATTGAGAAGAAAATATTTTCATTGACTTTGGATAATGCATCTTCTTGTGGTAGCATGCAAGGGTTGTTGAAAGATAGACTTCTTATGCAAAGTGATGGATTGTTATGTGGTGGGGATTTTTTTTCATATTCGATGTTGTGCTCATATCCTAAACATTATAGTTCAAGATGGGCTGAAAGTTGCTAGTGAGGCTGTACATAAGATTAGAGAGAGCATCAAGTATGTAAAGGGGTCGGAGGGAAGAATGATTGCTTTTAAAAGTTATGTTAAAAGACTTGGTAAGATTGATACCAAGATGGGTCTTCGTTTGGATGTCTCTACTTGGTGGAACTCCACCTTTATGATGCTTGAAAGTGCTCTTGCATATCGTCGTGCTTTTGAAGATCTTGCTTTTGAGGATAGGAACTATAAGTATTACCTTACTAATGAAGAATGGTCTGGAGGAGATAAACTTTGTGAATTTTTACGTCCATTTTATGCGATTACAAATTTGATGTCCGGTTCCTCTTATCCGACATATAACTTGTATTTCTTTCATGTGTGGAGGATTGAATGTTTGTTGCTTGAAAATAAGACAAGTGAAGATGAGTTAATTAGGGATATGCCAACTTCGATGCAAGGGAAGTTTGACAAATATTGGAGTGATTATAGTGTTGTGCTTGCATATGGAACCGTTCTTGATCCTCGCTATAAGTATCATTTTTTGAGTTTTGCTATTCTCAACTTGGTGTTGATTCAATTTCTTGTCAAGCAAAGTTGAAAGTTGTCAAGCATAAGTTGTATACTCTATTTTAGGAGTATGTCAAAAGGTCCTTCAAAGAGACACCTCCCAATGAAAGTTCACTACAAGATAAGCAATGTCTTCCAACTAGTAGTAGTGGATTTGCTAATATGGACCCATCACAATTGTTTATTTTGAATGTAAGTATATTTCTTTCTTTTATTTATTCATTATTCATTATTTTTTATGTTTAATTTCTCATTCTTTATTTGTTGTTACATGAAAATAATGTAGAAGTATATCTCGTTTGAGAATCAAAATAAGAAGGATGTGGGTAAGTCTGAATTGGATACTTATTTGGAGGAGCAAAACCTTTCCTCGACATACCATCCAAATCTTGATATTTTGCAATATTGGAAGGACAACATGTATAGGTTTCCGAATCTTGCTTTGATGGCTAGTGATATCTTAAGCATTCAAATAACAACTGTGGCATCGGAATCAGCATTCAGTATTGGTTCTCGTGTTCTCAACAAATTTCGAAGTTCTCTCCTTCCCAAAAATGTGCAAGCCATGATATGCACTAGAAATTGGTTGTTAGGGTTTGAAGTGGAAGGTAAATATACAATGAGTTTATGTATAGAAATAGAATGCCTTCCATTGAATTATGTTTTACTTTTTAAACATAATCTTACTTATGAATTATGACTTGTGAATTGTAGGAAAAGAAGAAGATGAAGATGATTTGATTGACGCAAAGGAGGAGCTTGCTAAATCAAAGGGAAAGACTAAAGTTGTTATTGATGCTTGATGTCAACATGTAGCTTTAATTTCAAACTTGTAATATTGTTGTTTTTGTTCCTTATTTTTCATTTCAATTTCGTTGGTATTTTGCATCAAACTTGTGTTTTTGTTAAGCTTGCAGGAACTTATTTATTCTGGGTTGATCTTGTGTTTTTGTGCATGGATTTATCCTTAATCATTAGTATAATTTTCAATAATCAATTTGAGATGTGGGGATCTTAACAGTCACCATGAATGTGTATGTAAAAAGCTTTTTTGGACTCGTAATACCTGTGGCACAGCAGTTTAATCCGTGACATATCAATAATCACTTGTAATATTTTCTTTTTTTGCCTTATAAAAAAAAAAGTGTAGAGTCCGCGGACAGTCCGTTTAGTCCGTGGACTATGCGGACTGGACTTGGACTTTGTTTTTCAGAGTCCATTTTTCATGCGGACTATAAAGTCCGGTCCATTTAAATGCGGACTTATACGGACCAGACTTAAACGGAGCGGACCGATCCGTTTACCCACCTCTACTGATCCTGATGGAAGACCTGTTTCATGGACCATAAATGAAACGAAACGCGTTGCGTTGGCTACCGTCGGTTCCACAAGTTCTTCGTCGTTTCATTCAATCGGACAAAGGAATCAGAATCTCCTTTCACCTTCGGATGTTGGTTTTGTCCCCTGTTTTCTCCTGTATACCATACCATACTCGTTTAGTTTTATTTTGTAATTATCTGTTTTACTTTTAATGGAGTGGTCAATTCTTATAAAATGCTCGCTCAAAAGTGGTTTGTGCTCTTCTTTGCATGATGAAATCTAATAATTGCTACCAAGATCATGCTCCCAACCCAAATGCTTCGCTGTAGAAGCCAGGCAGGTTCTAACCCTCCACTGAAAAGGTAGCCAATTTAAAAGTGGCTTATCTGCTTTAGTTTAGCAGTTGTACATATTTGATATGATTTAGGGTTTAGGAATTTAATCAAGTTCTCTACAGTGTCGATCTATACAGTCCAAAGTTGACTTTAGGTGAAAATAATATAGGGAAGATATATCAACAAACAATATTAATGAAATTCCAAGCCAAACAACAACAAATTAATCCGATTCATTCAAGTGATTGGATGCCTTTTTCTAATGCCATGTAATGTAGCACACCAAAATCACAATTTTTAAAGAAAAAAAGTAAATAAATTCATCATATCTATAGAAGATGTATTCAGCATATAATATATATATATATATATATATATATATATATATATATATATATATATATATATATATATATATATATATATATATATAATTGAATTTGGTATAGCATGGTGGGTGATCCGTTGTTATCTATTGGGAAGTAAACTGGAAAAGAAGCGGCAATGCGTGAAGAGGACTTGCAGTCTCGCAGCGTGGACTCTCCGGTAGAGAGGAGTTGCGGGGTCAATGTGTTCCAGTATAATCATCATATGAACCCTATTTTTTAAGGGTGTTAGAAACATTCCACTTTCGAACGTGTTGCTATCTGGTTCATATACGAGGGAAATGGTAGTGGAGAGATGAGCTGACTCTTTTTTGAAATTCAAATAATCTTGATTTCTTTACTTAACTTAACTTACTTGGAACCCGATTTTAATCTGATCAGATCCGTCCGCCGATTTTTTTTTATTTAAAAAATGATCTAATCTTAGCCGACCAAATTTAATCAATTCTACCCAAGAACGTTTGGATGAGATGACACGTGTCTCTTCCAGCTTAACCAGAGGTATTGGGTTAGAATCCTGCCCCTGGGAATGCAGACTCTTGAGGGAGAGTTTTGCCGCTCTTGTGGTCTTACCCGGCTAGAGGGATTAGTCTCCGCAGTTGCACGTGGAGGTACCCTGGGGAACCAAAAAAATATTTAATCAATTCTAGTACAGACCAACCTTATTACACCCATAATGAATAACTAGCATATCATGACTCTGTATCCATATTCAGTCTGGTAATTATGTATTATCTTCATCCTACACACACGATACGTGCATAAAATATTTGAATGAGTGTTTTGAAACCTTGTTTCCTTTCTTCTTATTAAGTTTTAAAGACCATTTTCCACATGTCAAAGATCGATCCTAGCATCAAACAAGTACAGACTTTTGGGTTGTCTTTTGTTATGGGCAGAAATAACTACAAGCTAAGCTAAAGAAAAACTAAGAGCTAAGCTACTGAAAAATATATTAAATTCATTCATCATCTTTCTGGTTACCTTTCTCATTCATTTACATGCTTATATATAGTAACCTATTAAGGAATCTACTAACAAACTTGGTGACTCACCATTACACCTCATAACTAAACATATTCTAGATACTTGGGCTTAATGCATAGGGAAGTTGGGCCTACTACCATATTTTGGTCATTACATCCCATTGGTCTCGTAGAAACACCTTGTCCTCAAGGTGTATTAAGGCCCTGTAAGGAACAAAGTGTATATATACATAAAACAGTAAATGTGCTCAGATGAGGAAAAGTACTTCTTTATTTAATTACTAGTCATATGACCATAACAAGTCAGTCTATGATAAAAGAGGTACAATGAAAGAGACAATTCAAAGGCCTAGAAATAAGAGAGTACACTAGAGTAGAAGGGTTCAGAAAGGGAGAGAAAGATGATCATAATATTCCCTGCGCTTTTGCCATTCCTTTTCCTTTTTTATACCACATAATCTTCATAGAATCTGTTAGGCACTCTGCCCCTGCTGATTTTTCGCATTTCCTTAATTGTTGGATCACTTGACGCGTGTCCCTCTTGAGTAACTAATTCACGTGACTCATTTGTGCTGCCAGCACCAATTTCTTCATGCCTAACATTACTCCCCCCATTGAAAGAAACCTTGTCCTCAAGGTTGTGGGAGGGTAATCTTTTAGCAGGCATCCCAATCCTCCCAAGTGGCTTCCGCAGTTGGCATACCTTCCCATTTGACCAAAACTTGTTGAACCCGAACACCATTTCGAAGTAAGATGTGGTCTGCAAAATGGCTTAAGGACTAAGAATTGGTCCTTGTTCCGAAGTCAGCAAGAGTAGCGGAACATATTGGGAAATTGCTTCTCCTTTACATGGTTTAAGGACTGAGATGTGGAAAACAGGGTGAATATGAGCTAAGGGTGGTAAGAGTAGCTTGTATGCTACTGCACCAATGAGGTCGACTACCGGAAAAGGCCCTAAAAAACGTATGCCCAATTTCAGATTTTTGCACAAGGCTACTGAATGCTGTCTATATTGTTGCAGTTTCACAAATACCATGTCCCCAACCTTGAACTCGCAATGGCGCCTCCCCTTGTCTACATACTTCTTCGTGAATTGTTGTGCCCGTCACAAGTGAGTCTTGAGTTGATTGAGGACCTCATCTCGTTGCTGCAGCAGAGTATATAATTCAGGAGTTTCAGTAGCAACACCAGAATATCTTATGAGTGTAGGTGGATCTCTTCCATACACCGCCCTAAACGGAGTTATGCCAATACTATTGTGGAATGATGTATTGTACCAAAACTCCGCCCAAGACAGTCATTTAGACCAAGATTTTGGGTTATCAAAAGTGAAGCAACGAAGGTATAATTCCAGACATTTGTTCAGAGCCTCGGATTGCCCGTCGGTTTGAGGGTGATAGGCTGATGAGTGTTATTACACCTCATATTTCTCCATCACGGCCGTGACATGCCAACCGAACCAGACCCTCACAGGCAGAACTGATCACGGCTAGGCCGTGATGATGGTAACGGCCGTGACAGACCAACCAGCGAAGCAATCTCCCAGGCAAAACCCATCACGGCCTGGTCGTGACAGGCATCACGGCCGTGACGCGCAATTTCTGGATCTTTAAAAACTAATTTGATCTGATTTTTGTGTTTGCTTGGGATTCAAGTTACCCCAATTATAAATAGGCCTCTAGGGCTCGAAACTGGGCACTTTTTGGGCTGCTACCTTAGGCAAAATTCGGATTTCTCTTTTTCTTCTTCTTCTCTTCTCTTCTCTTATGTTTTCTTTTATGCTTTTGTTAATCAAGCTTGTTATGAACATGGCAATGCTTGAGTAGTCTTTTTATTTCTAGGAGTTGGGGCTATGCCCAGGATTTGTTTATGGTGACGAATTGACGTTTGGTCTCTTGTTACTTTCAATTTTGCTTTCGATTTGATTCTTATTGTTTTAATTACTCGTAAATTCGGTGGCCACTTATTTGCTTGATGTAGATACAATAAGGACGAACTTAGCGATGAACTTAGGTATCAGATCTATAGGAATCAAACTTAGGACTTAAATCACGAGAGTTAGAAGCGGTCCTTCGAGGGTTCACGAATTGTCACAAAACTTAAAGGGTTCGATTTAAATTCAATTACCACGATAGTAAGGGTTGGTTTAATTGGGCCCGGTTCTTGTAACCCGAGAGGGAGCATTAACTTATTTAGGATAAATTCGCCTTCAAAGCAAATTTTAGTAATTAATAAGGGGAGTAGTCAATTTAGTATTATAAGTAGTCTTGTTGGTAATCCCAATTCCTGGAAATCTCTTTTGAATTTGAAAAACCCCTATTTGAATTACTTTCCTATTTTGTTTAATTGCAATTTTAAATTTTATTGTTACTTGATTCCGATTTCAAAAACTAAATCTTATTCAAGTTCAGTTAAATCAATTTAATAACTAATTGTTATTTAAGATCACGGTCTCTGTGGTTCGATCTCTTTTTATTACTTGACGACGAAGTCGTTCACTTGCGGATTCGAGAACCATCAAGTTTTTGACGTCATTGTCGGGGACTGTGTTTTCTTGAATTTCAATTTAATTTTTAATTGATTTTTCTGGACATTTTTTTTATTTTATTATTATCTATTTCTTTTTCTTTTTCTAGAGTATCTATCTCTCTACCATAGGTATTTTTCTCTTTTATGCAAAGATCCTTAAGTCTTGGAAACCTTATTGAAGATGACCCCGAGATCGAAAGGACCTTTCATAGACATAGGAGACTACAAAGACAAAGAGAGAGAGAGAGAGAGGTTTATTCCCATTCCACTCATGGCGAATCTACCGGATACCAAACCACTGAAGGACTACGCAACCCCAAATGCTAGGGGTTTGCGAACTGGGATTGCTAGGCCAGAAATTGAGGTGGAGAACTACACTATACCACCTCAGTTAATTGGCATGATTAGACAACATCAGTTTGGAGGATTACCCTCGGAGGACCCGACTGATCAAGTGGAGACATTCTTGGAATTCACCGATGCAATAAGAATTCAAGGTGCCCCGATCGATGCTATATGCTTGAGGTTATTCCCCTCCTCTCTGATTGGAAAGGCAAAAGCAATTGGTTGAAACAAGTTCCCGCTAATACGTTGTCAACTTGGGACCAACTAGAGCAGGCATTCTTGGATAAATTCTTCCCTCTATCCAAGACTGCTTACCTACGAACTCAGATCACCAGCTTCTTCCAAAAGGATGGAGAATGATTATCCGAAGCTTGGGATCGTTACAAGGGATTGCTAGAGTCTTGCCCACATCATGGACTTGAGAGGTGGTTGTTAGTGCATACCTTCTACAACGGATTGGATTACTCATCAAAGGTGTCACTTGACTCCACAGCTGGTGGAGCCTTTATGAATAGACCTCTGACTGAAGCGTTCAATATCATTGAAAACGTAGCCACCAACTATCACCAATGGGGTTCAGAAAGAGGTAATAACCCGAAAAAGCTTTCGGGGGGTAAGTTCAAAATGAATAGTACTGATTTGATTATGTCTAAATTTTACTCATTAAATAAATGCTTTGATAAGCTTGAAAAGGCTAATGTGAGTTCAATAGGTGCTACTAATGTTGTTTGTGAGATTTGTGGAATGCAGGGACATGACATAATGGAGTGCCCACATGGTATCGCTCCTGAGTCCGGCGCTTCGGGGGAACAAGTGAACTCTTGTCACAATTTCTATGACACGGACCCGAAGCTACCAAATTATGCTCCCCCAAATCCCTACAACCAAGTAAGGAAGAATAATCCTTATCTCTCCTACGGGAACTACAACAACACGTTGAACCACGAATTCCAAGAAGGGCAAGGTAATAGGAAACCCATATCGGGGTGTCCTCAGGTACAAAAGTCTAAACTTGAGTCTCTTATGGAAAATTTTGTTGCTACTCAAACTAAGCAGAATGAAGAATTTAGGCAACAAGGTAGGGCAGTTAATGAGGCAATAAAAGAGTTAACATCTAAGGTAGATAACTTAGCCATCCATAACAAGATGTTAGAAACTCAAATTGCCCAACAAGCGGTAAATTCAATGAGGCAACCGGGTAAGTTTCCGGACAATCTGAAGTGAACCCAAATAATGAACAGTGTAAAGCTGTGAGTCTAAGGAATGGTAAGAAACTTGAGAATCCCGAGGCTAAAGGGGAGAGTGATAACAAGAGTGTAGATGAGGAGGAGGAACCTACTAAGACACAACCCTTAGAAGAGGAAGAGCCTAGTGAAAAAGTGTCTAAGTATGTTCCTCCACCATCTTACCAACCTCCAATACATTTTCCCCAAAGGTTGGCTAAGGCCAAGTTAGATAAGCAATTTGGAAAATTTCTAGAGGTCCTTAAGAAATTGTACATAAATGTACCCTTCAGTGAGGCGTTACAACAAATGCCCACATATGCTAAATTTCTTAAGGACATCCTGTCAAATAAGAGAAAGCTAGAGGACTATGAAACAATGGCTTTAACCGAGTAGTGCAGTGCTTTATTTCAAAATAAATTGCCTCCTAAATTGAAAGATCCAGGTAGTTTATCTATTCCTTGCTTGATTGGTAACACTAGTTTTGATAAAGCTCTCTGTGATTTGGGGGCTAGTGTTAGTCTTATTCCCCTCTCTGTTTGCAAGAAGTTGGAGATGGGTGAACTAAAACCCACAACAATCTCCCTTCAATTGGCGGATCGGTCAGTCAAATTCCCTATAGGCATCTTGGAGGATGTTCCTATTAGAGTGGGTAAATTTTTCATTCCTGCGGATTTTGTGGTACTTGGAATGGAAGAGGATTCCCAAATCCCCATTATTCTTGGTAGGCCTTTCTTGGCTACCGCAGGAGCAATTATTGATGTTAAAAATGGAAAATTGACTTTAACTATGGGTGATGATAAAGTTGAATTTGATTTAGCTAAATCTATTAAACACCCTTCTTTTGAAGATTCTTGTTGCAGGGTTGTCTTAATGCACCAAGTGGTGAAAGAAGAAACCACTCAAGCTTGTGTTGATGACCCATTAGAAATGTGTTTGATTGGTGGAGACTTAAATGCTCATGGAGGAGAAGTAAGGAATTATGCCCGCTTTTTGGAGGCTTGTCCGGAAATTTCTCCGAACAAAACAAAGAAAGAGAAACTTGATTTGACACCAAAGAATAAGGATTTGAAAGAAGAAGAAACCCCTAAGGTAGAACTAAAACCTCTTCCTTCCACATTAAGGTATGAATTTCTTGGTCCTAACTCTTCCTATCCGGTGATTGTAAACACTAGCTTGAACGAGTTAGAAACTAAGAAATTGCTTAGGGAGCTTAGAATGCATAGAAAAGTGATAGGATATACAATTGATGATATTAAAGGCATAAATCCTTCTTTTTACATGCATCGCATTTTAATGGAAGATGAGCATAAACCATCCATTGAGCATCAATGTAGGTTGAACCCTAATATGAAAGAGGTGGTTAAGAAAGAAGTGCTTAAGTTGTTATATGCGGGGGTTATTTATCCAATCTTCGATAGTAAATGGGTTAGTCAGGTGCATGTGGTTCCTAAGAAAGAGGGGATCACTGCTATTCAAAATGAAAATAATGAACTAATCCCTACTACGACGGTAACCGGTTGGAGAATGTGCATCGATTATAGGAAGTTAAATAAGGCAACAAGGAAAGATCACTTCCCTCTCCCATTTATTGATCAAATGCTTGAAAGGTTAGCTAGGCATTCATACTTTTGTTACTTGGATGGATATTCCGGTTTTCGTCAAATTCCTATACATCCTAGCGATCAAGAAAAAACCACGTTTACTTGTCCCTATAGGAATTTTGCCTATAGAAGAATGCCTTTTGGTCTATGTAATGCACCGACTACTTTTCAAAGATGCATGACTGAAATTTTTTCTGAATTTATTGAAAACATCATGGAGGTTTTTATGGATGATTTTTCTGTTTATGGAACTATCTTTGATGTCTGTTTAACAAATTTGTCTAAGATTTTGCAGCGATGTGAAGAAACCAATTTGGTATTGAATTGGGAAAAATGCCATTTTATGGTAAAAGAAGGTATAGTGCTTGGGCACTTGATTTCTGGTAGAGGTATTGAGATGGATAGGGCCAAAATAGATGTTATTGAAAATTTGCCCCACTAGGTAAATGTGAAAGGAGTTAGAAGTTTCTTGGGACACGCCGGGTTTTACTGGCGTTTCATCAAAGATTTTTCAAAAATTTCTAAACCCTTATCTAACCTATTAATGAAAGATGTTCCATTTGATTTTAATGAGGAATGTTTGAGTGTATTTTATAGGTTGAAGGAAGCTTTGACCACTGCTCCAATTTTGCAAACACCAGATTGGAATGAGCCATTTGAAGTAATGTGTGATGCTAGTGACTACGCCGTGGGAGCGGTGTTGGGACAAAGGATAGACAAGAAGGTTCATGCAATATACTATGCAAGCAAAACTCTAGATGGAGCTCAAGCTAATTATGCCACAACTGAGAAGGAGTTGCTTGCGGTTGTCTTTGCATTTGAGAAATTCAGATCATACCTTGTGGGGTCTAAAGTCATAGTGTACACGGACCACTCCGCACTGAAGTACCTCATGACTAAGAAGGAAGCAAAACCAAGACTCATCCGATGGATCCTCCTTCTACAAGAATTTGACTTGGAGATTCGGGACCAGAAAGGGATGGAGAACTTGGTTGCGGACCACTTATCCAGACTTGAACCATTGTAACATGAGAAGGACAACTTGTCGATAGAAGATTCTTTCCCCGATGAACAACTGTTCGCCATCTTGGGAGAGAATGCTCCATAGTATGCGGACTTTGTGAATTATTTTGTATGCGGGATTCTACCACCGGAGTTCAATTATCAACAAAAGAAGATGTTCTTTTCCGATCTCAAGAACTACGTGTGGGATGAGCCTTACATTTTCAGCAAGTGTGCAGATATCATTTACGGAAGGTGTATTCCTAAGTCGAGGTTCCAAGTATCTTGAGTTGTTGTCATTCCTCGTCTTACGGAGGACATGCTAGTGACTCAAAGACGGCAGCAAAGGTGCTTCAAGCTGGTTTCTATTGGCCTAATATTTTCATAGATGCCCGAATGTTCGTGCTTGCTTGTGATCCATGTCAAAGAACGGGGAATATCTTTAAGAAGCATGAAATGCCACTCAACACTATGCTACAAGTAGAGATATTTGATGTTTGGGGAGTTGACTACATGGGACCCTTCCCTTCCTCTTGCAACAATAAGTTCATTCTTGTAGCCGTTGATTACGTCTCTAAATGGGTGGAAGCCATTCCTTCCCCAACAAATGATGCAAAAACCGTAATCAAACTATTCAAGAAGGTGATTTTTCCAAGGTTTAGAATTCCAAGGGCAGTCATTAGTGATGGGGGATCACACTTCATTGAAAAACAATTTGAAAAACTACTACTCAAATATGGAGTCACTCATAGGGTTGCTACACCTTACCGCCCTCACACTAGTGGGCAAGTCGAAGTTTCCAATCGAGAGATAAAGAGCATTCTAGAGAATATTGTTTCAAGTTTGAGAAAGTATTGGTCCTTAAAGCTTGATGATGCTCTTTGGGCTTACCGTACAGCTTACAAGACTCCTATCGGGATGACACCCTTTAGACTTATTTATGGTAAGCCATGTCACTTACCAGTCGAGCTTGAGCATAAGGCTTTGTGGGCTATTAAGATGCTAAACTTTGATATAAAAGCCACTGGGGAAAAGAGAATCCTTCAACTTCATGAACTTGATGAGCTAAGATTGGATGCTTATGAGTCTGCACGATCTTACAAGGAGAGAACAAAGAAGTGGCATGATAAGCTTATCCTTCATAGAGAATTCCATGAAGGAGAACCGGTGCTACTCTACAACTCGATGTTGCGGTTATTCCCAGGAAAGCTCAAGTCTAGATGGTCCGGACCATTTAAAATAATGAAAGTATTTTCGTATGGTGTCGTCGAGGTTTGGAACTAGGAACGTGGAACATTCAAGGTCAATGGACATAGACTGAAACACTACCTTGGAGAACATCCACTTGAACAGGAGGTCGCGATTTCCCTCATTGATCCAACATCAAAGGATTAAAAGGATTATGGTCAAGCTTAGGACCGTAAATAAGTGCTTCTTGGGAGGCAACCCAAGCCTTCTTTCCCTTCTCAGTTTGTTTTTGAATTTTCTTTTTGAATAATTGAGAAGATTTAGAGAAGAAAGATCATAAATTAATGGATGTGCCAAGTGTTTTCAGGTCAGGAAGGCATGAAGAGTGAAAAGGGCATGGAAAATGAAGTCAGAATCAATCACGCCTAATCAACAGCTGAAAGTCAGACAGTATCACGGCCCAGCCGTGATAGCCATCACGGGCGTGACGAGAAGGCCCTAGAAGATCAGAATCCATCACGGGCTAGCCGTGATGTGAAGACCAGAAAGTCAGGAAGGATCACGACCAGGCCGTGATAGTAATCACGGCCGTGATAGGCCAGATTGAAACAGAACAGATTCCATCACGGGATAGCCGTGATACGCATCACGCCCGTGAAAAAGGATTTACCTGACACAGAACGCATCACGGCCTGCCCGTGATGTGGGTCACAGCCATGAAACGCTTTTAACTCAAACTTTTTAAAAAACGCTCACCCTCCCCTCTGCTACACAACCTAACTCTCTTCATCCTCTCTACTTTCTTTCTACCTCGATAGCTGATAAGCCTCTGGCTTATCTAGTTTTATAACTAGATAGACTGTGGTTTTTGTGCAAATTATTCGAGTTCAATCTCGTTTTCGCCCAAATTTGACCTTGTTTTGTTCCTAAGTAGACTTTGACTCGTTCTAGGCATTTTTAGTAGTTTTTAGTCTATTTTGAATAGAATTACGCTTTTTGTTTCTTTTTTATTGTTTCAGGTTAGAAGTGAAGCTCCGAGAGTCAAGGAAAGTCAAGAAACAATGTAAATTGTCATTCTGGAAATACTCGCCCCGCGAGCCTGAAGATCAGCAAAGCAGCAACAGTCATCAATTCTGTCTCGCCTCGCGAGTCACATGCTCGCCTCGCGAACCTGAAGGCCTGACTGTGCCAGAGAAATCATCCTTTCGGGATCGCCTCGCTAATCACGGTTCGCCTCGCGAGCATTCAAACTCAGGATGGAGCCAAAACTAATTTTCGCGTCGCGAGAGTATGCTCGCCTCGGGATCGAGCGCAGATCAGGAATCCTATATATTGCTGTTTCAGTATCAGAACGAGCTCTATCATCCAGATCCGAATCCTAGTTTTTCCACTTGTATAGAGTAGCGTTTAGGCTAGTTTCTTGTCTCTTTGGAGCTGCGTCTCCCTTTTTCTTTTTCTTATTTTGTTATGGAGGTTATGTCTGATTGTTTGTCTATGAGCATGAGGAACTAATCCCCTCGTCTGAGGGAACAATGAAGCCACCCATGGCAGTGTAGATTCGATGTGATGTATGTCTTTCTCCCTTTTTCTCAATTAATGTTTTCCAATTCTGATTTGATTGTGTTGATCATATGCTCACGTGATTGACTTGTTAACGTTGATGAGGCTTAGTCAGCGATTCGCGTTTAGAACTTGAATTGGGATCATCGGTCGAATATTGCACGAGAGTGAGTAGGAGATCGGTGCAACCTTATAGGGAACAAGAATTAACAGAGTTTGATGATTAGGATTATGAGACCTAGTAAGTAATTAGTCCAATCTTCGAATACGTCCTAATGAGTATGACAGTGGATTTAGGAGAATTTGGGGGTCCCGGTTGACATTGTAATTGAACTTAGGGAGGAATTCATCATCACTTGGGTATGCATATTGGGTAGGTGGATTTGTGACCTTGGACATTTTAATTTCAGATTTTTAGTTAATTATTTTATTAGATTTGTTAATTTGAAATTCGATCATATAATCTCTCTCTCTCAACCACCTTTTGTTACTTGACCAAACGTATCGGATTTCCCAAGGATTAGTTGAATTGGTAGCCCAATCCTTGTGTTCGACCTCGGTAAATTCTTACCGTGTTATTTTATTACTTGCGACGACCCGGTACACTTGCCGGTGACTCAACAAGTTTTTGGCGCCGTTGCCGGGGATTGGCACAACCAATTTTCCTAATTTTAGGGAAGTTTGATTATTTGGTTAAGTTATTTTTTTATTTTTATTTTTAATTTCTATTATTATTCTCTACTTCTTGATCCCACTTGGTCTTGGCCCTTTTTTGTATGCGAGGTACCCTTTCAAGGTGGATTGCAAATCATGGAGACTATTTATTTTCCAGCCTTGGACGGTGTTACAAAATATCACTTTGGGCCTAATGTAACCCTGGGAGATCACTGGCGCTGGGGACGTAATTGCCCTCATGCACAAGCTTATAGTGTAATCATGAAGCATGAGGAGGAATGGGAATGGAATGAGCAAACACCGTTGGAAGTTGCTCTAGAACAATATTCCCAGGAGCTATCCACCTCTGAGGCCAAGGCAAGAGCCAACTGTGACGATATCGAAACTGTGATGCAGAATTTCAAAACGCAAGTTGAGGAGATTTGCAAGCAGTTAGTACAAGAGTCACATGAAGCCCAATTTGAGGAAAATCTGGTTTTGGGGATAGATCAAAATGAAGACGAAGTGGTGGTGGATTCCACCATGCTTGCTAAGGAATCTGAATTTTCTGCATTGGATAAATATGTTGGCTTACATGCATGTGTGGACATTGGTAAGTTAGACCCTCCCACTTGTCTGGCACACTTCCTCGAGAAAACACCATTTGACCCGAGAGGAAGTGAGTCCATAAATACAGAGGTCAAGGGAGATTTCTCACTCAGGCTAGATGGAAGTATGGATAGAGTCGTATTGCTTCTGCAAAGGCCACTTCACAAACCATGGGATCCGGGTGGAGGATCTCACATGATGAGCGTCTCTTGGCCCTTGTGCCACAGGCTATGGGATCCAGGTGGATGCTTATTAATAAGTCAAGCTAGTGACGTTAAAGAAGCGCTTATTGGGAGGCAACCCAATCTAGGTATCCTTTATTCTTAGTTTCTGACATTTTCATTTATATTATTTAAAAAAAAAAAGAGCTTGATTCGCCACGCGAATCCACAGTGGCCCCGCGAGACAGAAGCCCTGAATCTCAGAGGCTTGCTCACGTTTCTGTCTCGCGTCGAGAGGTCTGCTTTCGCCTCGCGATTCTGGGCATCATCATCTGTTGGAATTCCAGATTCGCCTCGCGAGATACTACTCGTCTCGCTATTCTGGAAAGTGTGAAAACATTTTTTTTCAGATTCGCCTCGCGAGTGGTCTCTCGCCACGCGAATCTATACTTAAGGTTTTGATTTGCAGGAGTTCTTCCAGGATGCTATGCAACAGAAGGGAGCATGTGATACCAGTTGGATGAGGAGACAACCATGGAAACTTGATCAGGGAACACCCTCTCCTCTCCTCACTTTTATTTTGTTTTTGTTTTTGTTTTTGTTTTGTTTATCGCTCTTGAATAATTTGAGAAGATCAAGAGTATGTGTATGAATGTGTGTCGGCAAGCTTGTTGGAGTTTAATTAAATTGAGCATAGATTGATTGCATGAATTATTTTGACCATTGATGATTTCCCCCTAGGTTCTGAAAATAGAAAATTGATCCCCATGTGAAAAATTGAAAATTGAACTTTGAGAATTTTATTGTGATTACTTGATTTATGATAAGTTTGGGGTGAGGGGGTGCACACACTAGGAATTGTATCTCGGTCAAACACTTTGCAAAATGTCCAGGTGAGGATTTGAGACTCCAACTTTGTTTTTGATTGTGTGAATCACCGTTAAGTTGCACTTTCCCGGATTTGCTTGAATCTCTTCATGGTTTGCATGTTTATGTGTTGCATCAAATGATTTAGGCAATTTTCTTTGAATAACTACATGGCCTAAAAAGAACCATCCCTAATGCATGTTCCCTAGTTAGCCCCGTTGAGCCTAATTAGCCTATTGTTTCTTGATGACCCTATATTATAAGCCAAAATCTGAAAAACCATGTTAACCCAATCTTAGGATTAGGAGAGCATGGAAGCGTAGCAAGAGAAGGGTTGTGAGGAAATAAGTTTGGGGTGGCTACAAGGTGGTGTGTCATTTTGGTTGAGAAAAAGAAAAATAAAGGTTGAAACCCAAGGCATTAAAAAAAAAAGAAAAAAAAAATTTGCCAAAAGAAAATGGGCAAAACAGAAAAAATAGCAAGGAAAAGGATGTAGTCACCCGAGGCAAAAAGAAAAATAGAAAAAGGAATTTGAGTGGAAGATGTGTCAAATGCTCATGCTCTCTTAGTTCCTAGGGACTTAAGCCTAGTATCCTTGAATATCCTACCCTCAGCCAGGCCCCATTACAACCTTTATAAGACCTTCTGATGTTGCATGCATGTTTTCATGGGAACCATTTTTGAGATGAAAATCAAATCCGTGGGAAGTGCCCTTGACATGTGAAATTGAGTGAAAAGTTGATAGCCTAGACGAATTTGAGCGAATGAGTGAAATTTTACATACCCTTGTGAGGAAGCAATTGTTTGAAATTGGTGATCTTCCTTTTGTGTCTGACTCTGATCCTCAACTTAGATTAATGCTTGCATGAATGATGAAGTTCTCAACTGTTTAAAGTAAATGAATATGAGGACTACACTGATGCAAGGGGGGGAATCATTGGAGAAAAACTGTTTTGTTTTGATTGCATGAAATTTGTGCGAAATCGATTGATTCCTTTAGGCTTGCCAATCGTATCACTAGTGCAATAAGTGCTTTTTACGTCAGTTAAAATTGATTTTTTACGTCAGAATACTGACTGACGTAAATACAGCTGACGTTAATAGTTACTATTTTAACGTCAGTTGAGAACTGACGTTAAATATAACACTATTAACGTCAGTTCCTTAACAAAACCGACGTTAAAATAAAACTATTAACGTCAGTTCTTTAATACAACGGACGTTGATTTTGTTAAAACTAACGTCAGTTGTTTTAAAGAACTCGACGTTAAAGTTTTAATTTTAACGTCGATTGTAATAAACAAATCGACGTTAATAGAGTATCGTATATTTTATAAAATACTATTAACGTCGCTTGTTTGATACAAACCGACGTTAATAAGTTTTTTTTTTTAAATTCAGTTTTAAAATATCACTCCCCTCAGCTATCCCCTCGCATTCAGTCCCCAAGAATACGTAATATCACACACATTACAGAATTGCAAAGGAAAATTGAACAATGGGGGACTTAAAACCAAAACCCATGTATATATATAAATAAATTTTAGTTCCAATGTCTAAAAAACAAAACTATCTAAGGATATATATATACATGTTATTAATTAGTTTTTAAAGTCTAACAAAAAAAACTATTTATCTAAGTAGTGCGGAGGTATGTTGGCAATTCCTTTTTCAGCCGCATACTTGAAGAAGAATTCGGCGAAGCGCGTCCTCAAGTCTCTTAACTCATCTTGTTCAATAGGCGATTGGTCGATAAATGCCTAGACACGTTCAAATAATAACAATAACATCAATGCAAGTCATCTTCAAAACTATAATATATAATTTAACAAGTTGTTTAAATATTACCTTCTTCCATCCATCCGTAATAGATGCGGAGACTATGTTCAGCATATGAAGCATCACATAATAGCCGCACGACCAACTGTCAGGTTGAAATCGAGACTACCAACAAAATTAATTTCAATGTCAGTTGAATATACACATAAATTAGTAATTATAATAATAATTATTTGATAAATAAACTACCAAACCTTGAGGATGTTCCATACAGGATTTGCTTTAGCCTTAGAAGTCCTACTTCTCCCGTTGGCGCAACTTATGCTACTCGCCTTCAGCGCTATCATAAACAAATAATCATGTCGATCAATTAACAAACTCATTTATCATGTGTGTAATAAACTAAAAACAACAGATATTAAAACTTAAATTTAATTTAAGATTAGTTACTTACATATTTACTGCTTCCACCACCTTCGGTGGCGGATCATGGTGGAGAGAGCAGAAGAATATGACAGTATGCCTAGACGGGTGAAGTACCAACAACTGCCAATGGTCATTCATACAGTAGGGAGCCAGATATAATTCTTTCGGATTGTCACCCAACACCTTCACTATGTATTTACTCAATGCATCGCCAAAGAAAGAACTCGGGCGGAAGGATTGACGGATCTAAGAAACCGTGAACCGATGCAACGCCCTTATCAAGTCAAGACGATGGAGATACCTAAGATATGAAAAGGGTGTGGATGTTAATTACATAATATATATATTGAAATTAAAATAAATTATTAAATGGAAAAATACCAAAAATAAATAAGTTATAAAATTAAAATTAACTTACGTACACCGTAGATCGATGACATTGTTGTTCATCCAGACGTTATTTCTGCAGCGCGTTCGAGATCGTCACCAACGAAGGAAAATATCCTCTGTTGATCTGGGCGTGCCACCCATCCATCGTGCTCCAATGGACATTCAAAAATCTCATACGCATAATCCTCACCAAGTGAGAACAAACGAGTGATAGGCGGCAATAGCCGCACCGACGTCGACTTGGCCTTCGATTTAGGAAAATAAAATATATAAGTTTTTGATAATTAAAAAAACACAAGTAATTATTTGACTATTTTGGACATTAATAATGAATAAATACCTTTGCTAACATTTCGAGCTCACGTCGTTTGGAGTCCAACTCAAGCTCACGCCTTTTCATTTCCAACTCATGCTCATGGCGTTGGACTTCCAACTCTCCGCCTCCCTAGCCGCCAACTCATCGTCCTCCACATGTGCCATACTAAAACTCTCTTTTGTGCTCACATGTGAAGCGTTGGCAAGCCTTGCGGTGTCCTCGGGATGTACCGACGGAGGAAAGCTCTCTCGGCAAGCGCCCGCTTGAATTCTCGGGTTGGCTATTAAGCCTTGCATCGATGTGATGTAATATCCGGATTGGTCATGAGGTGCCTGAGTAATGTCACCAAAATTGATGCTTCATTGACCACCCGCTTTCGTGAAGCAGACTTGCCATAATATTGTTTGATGGTCACGTTCCCGGGAACACCGAGAACCCGACCAGATGGTCTTTCTTGCCTAGAGCAATCATCAAGACGCCCCGCCGTCTAGAAGGGACGAATGCGCCCGGGAGGATTTTGCTTTAAGATCCATCTACAATGAAAAAAAATGAAAAAACGTGCAAGTGAAAAGTGTTGCAAGTATCTATACAAATATCAATTGAAATCAAGTTAATTATTTACTTACAATCTTATCCGCCACTTCGTGAGTGGCATCGCTTTAAAAGATCCCGCCTTTGTCATGCGGGCGGCTAACCGGGACATCCTCGCGGTCGATGTCCGATGGAGGACTTGATGGTGTGCCCTCAGGCACCTCTCCTCTTTCAATCCTAGCAGAGTGCTCTTCCCGCTTCGCCTCACCCTATCCGCCATCATCCGCCTGGATCCGAGTATGGTACCCACCCCGAGACATGGTGTGGCGGTGGGACGTTCTTTCGCCCGATTCTCGCCGACCCTTATTTGCCTTAGCCTATTCAAACAAAAACACATAATTAAATATAGTTAAATGATCTATAATAAGCATACAAAATTAACTTAATCAACCAACCTGAAATTCTTCATCCCGTCGACTCCTGGCAAACATATCCCAAGTATCCTGATCAATCCAGGGATAATCCGAGAACATTTTATCAAGCCGCTTCTTCCCAGATAGATAGTACCTGGTAAGATCATGCTTGAACCCATTCCAACGCTTTGATGCCATTTTCATACATTTATGACGATGATCCTCGTCATTTGGCACAGTCCAAGCTACCTACACATTAGATACATATATAACAACTGGATGGATTATAACTCGGATAATTATCTAATAATGTAAATCAAACGAATGTAAAGGTAAAATACCGTGATAGCCTCCCAAATCTGATCCTTAACGTTCTGTGGAACGTCATTCCAGTGGTTGTAGTTGATGCTTACGTGCTGCTTCGCTTGTAGAAACACCCACTTATTAAATTCTTTAGCACGGGGTCCCTGGGCATTTAGATTAGCATCGAAGGACACCTCAAGCTTTTGTCCGCTCTGCCTGTCCTTCTCTAGTTTCTTGAGGTGGCTCCTCTACCCCGTTTCCTATGAGCCTGTGATGTCTGTATGGACAAAAAAAATGATAAAATAGAGGGTTGTAACATTATAAACTTACATTAACAAGAAGGACTAAAGACAGTATATAACATGCATGTAAACTTACACTAGAATCAGCAGACGTAGGCGTGATCGGGTCCTGCGAAACCCCAACAGTGTCCTCCCGTGCATGTGGGCTATCCGACTGATCCATATGTATGCCTGTTCAAAAACAATATATATGTATTAACATAGGTTATAACTCAAAATAAATACAGAAGTACAAATAAAAATAACTAGATAGGTCCTGTAGATATACAAAACATCTATATATCCAATATAAGGACGATACGGGAGATTGAAAACTATAGTTTTTGAACATTGCCAAGCACTGGTCACGGCCTGGCCGTGATGTCCATCACGACCGTAACGTGCCAACTGAATCGGACCTCATAGGCGGAACTCATCACGGCCTAGCCGTGATGAGCATCACGGTCGTGACAGATCAACCAGCAGATCAACATGCACTCAAAACCAAAAATAGAGACATTCCAAACAACTCAAACTCACTGTTTAAAGTTACAACTACTGAGACTACAGTTTCAACATACACTCAAAACCAAAAATAGAGACATTCCAAATAACTCAAACTCACAGTTTCAAGTTTCAACTACTGAGACTACGGCTTCAAACCAAGCAGAGCAACATGCATGCACTCAAAACCGTGAATAAAAAAATGTGCCCTAATTAAAGACTCACTGTAAATAGGCACTCGCGCGTGGTGGTGGGGAGCTCGAGTGGTGGCCAACGCTCGATGTGGTTACCGAGAGCAGAGGGACAAGGAGAGTTAGTGCGCGGGAAGGCCAGGGGAAAGAGAGATGTCAAGTTATTGCAAAGAAGGAGCGGGAAAGACAGAGAGTTAGGGGTTAAGAGTGTACCTCACGGTGGTGGCGAAGAATCCCTCGCGGTGGTTGCGGTGGAGATGAGCGCGATTAGGGCAGAGTGAGAGCGAGAGTGAGGGTTGAGCGTGATGAAAAGAGAAAAGACGTAGAGAAGTGGAGAAGGCGCGCACGGGGCAAACGTTATAATTAAAATAAAACAACATTTTACGCCGCTTTTTGGTAAAACTCGACGTTGAAGATCATATATTTAACGTTAGTTGTCTTAATAAACCGACGTTAAAAACTCTCACACTTATTACGTCGGTTGTTAGTAATAATCGACGTTAAATGTCATATATTTAACGTAAGTTGTATTAAGAAACCGACGTTAAAAACACTCACAACTTCTTACGCCGTTGTATTACACAACGGACGTTAAAGGTTTATTAGTTTCTGCAGAAACATTCATTCCCTTGACTACTCGTGCTACTTACCCATTCACCTTTGTACCTAATCCTCTTAATGAGCATTAAGTTTATAGATAAGTTTTCAAGAAAATCAGAATAACTTAGTAACTTCATCCACTGCTCCTATAAATAGCTTCCTAGCTTCCATCTCCTTTTAATTAATTTTCTCGCTTCACAATATGGCTCGCCGTGGAGATTAACTTCATCACTCTTTCTTCCTATTCCTAGACTCAAAGGTCTTTGTCTTAATGGTCAAACAACACTCGAGTTTGAGTAAATTACATTGCATGGATATTAAGGTTGGGTGAATCACGTAATGTGATTCTCTCACTTTATTTCATCCCCGTCATCCCTTTCACTTTGCTTTGGAAGCAAGTGATTGTGGATTCAAGATGATGCATCAAGGAACTCCACTGAAGAAGAAAGATGCAAAGATCCGTTTCACTTTGCTTTTTTGCTAGTGACCGAGGATTTACTTTGCATCTTGGAATTCAAGTGAGGGAGGTGATGCATCCATTGGAGTTTCTGATGACAGGATTGAGAAGAAAATGATGTTGATGCAGAAACATTTTTATATTTTAGGGTTATGTTGCAGAAATTTTTTATCTTTTAATCATGTAATTTTAACTTATGAATCACTTCAATGTCATACGATTTGATTATACATATAACTTGTTTTATGTTAAGTGTTTATTTATTTTAATTTGCACAATAATTTGTTTACTAATTCAAGCTAATTAATAAAAAATAAAAATAAACTTGTATAAAAAAAAGGTTTAAAAATAAACTGCAGTACTATATGGAGTGATCTGCGTTAAGAGGGACAACAGGGACATGACAACCAATGAAATGAGTTTCATAAATATTTACGTCAGTTATTTATAGAACTGACGCAAATAGTTTACCCACCACCTCATTTTTAACGTCAACTTATTTGATGACTGCCAAGTTCCCGTGTATTAATTACATTATTTCCAATATTCATTCTGCACGTGTATAATATATAGGATTATTTACGCGCCTATTTATTTAATCAAGTAAAAATCAAACTTTTAATGTCGTTGTATAAAAACCCGACGTTAACAATTAATATTTTTTATTAAGAACACTTTTAACGCCGCTTTTTTAAAAACCGACGTTAAAAAGTGTATAGATATCTGCAAAAACATTCATTCCTTTGACTGTCATTGTGCTACTTACCCATGCACCTTGTAACTCAATCCTCTTAATGAGCATTAAGTTTATAGGTAAGTTTTCTTCAAAATCGGAATAGCTTAGTAACTTCATCCCCTGCTCCTATAAATAGCTTCCTTCCATCCTTTTAATTTTCTCGCTTCACAATATGGCTCTACCGTGGAGATTAACTTCATCACTCTTTCTTCCTATTCCTAGACTCAAAGGTCTTTGTCTTAATGGTCAAACAACTTCTGAGTTTGAGTAAATTACATTGCATGGGTGATAAGTCCGAGTACATTACATTGTGTGAGTTGCTCACCTTATCACCTTCCGGAGAATCATCTGGAGGGCTAATCAGTGCTCGGGGTCACAGGCCCAAAACCTCAGCTTTGGCAGCAAGTGACCGTCTTGGAAGTCTCTGGAACCACCGCCTTTGCTTGAAACGGATCTGGTGCACCTGTTTTTGCCTCTCTCTTGAGCTCTCTCATGCCCCCTGCTTTCTCGAGGTCTTTGAGTATATATAGTTTTCCCCTTTGGCATATTTCATAAAACTCTCGATGGGATGTAGCTTTAATGTTTAGGATTTTAAACCCTTTCAATGTAACTTTTTATAGGATTTTAAACCCTTTCAATGTAACTTTTTATAGGATTTTAAACCCTTTCAATCTTCTCAGACGATCGATCAGTATTACACTTCATGAATGAGATCCGGTTTGGGTTATTGATTCAACTTATACTTCGCACATATATTTTAGTTTTCAAAATAGAAACACAAAACATCAAAGCAATGATCATGTGAAACTGAAACTTTGAGGAAGGCAATGCGGAAGGACTCGTATACTAGATAAAAAAAATTATTAAAATAACTTTTAACGCCTGTTGATGTAGGGACCGACGTTAAAAGTGAAGAGACTTACTTATAACGCCGCTTCTTTATTGAACCGACGTTAAAATATTCACTTTTAACGCCGGTTCTTTATTGAACGACGTTAAAAGTGAGTCACTTCACTTTTAACGTCAGTCATTAAAACAACTGACGTTAAAATTGAAATAATGAAGCCTGATATTTACAAAACTGCCACCGCCTCCTTTTTAACGTCTAGCTTTTGGTTAACTGACGTAAACCTTTACCGTCTAATGTATGTTTTCCACTAGTGTATTGAGTCGTTTTTGAGTTTTAGCTTGCTTGGAGACAAGCAAGGTTTAAGTTTGGGGTGTTTTGATAAGCCTCTGGCTTATCTAGTTTTATAACTAGATAGACTGTGGTTTTTGTGCAAATTATTCGAGTTCAATCTCGTTTTCGCCCAAATTTGGCCTTGTTTTGTTCCTAAGTAGACTTTGACTCGTTCTAGGCATTTTTAGTAGTTTTTAGTCTATTTTGAACAGAATTACGCTTTTTGTTTCTTTTTTATTGTTTCAGGTTAGAAGTGAAGCTCCGAGAGTCAAGGAAAGTCAAGAAACAGTGGAAATTGTCATTCTGGAGATACTCGCCCCGCGAGTGGACGCTCGCCCCGCGAGCCTGAAGATCAGCAAAGCAGCAACAGTCATCAATTATGTCTCGCCTCGCGAGTCACATGCTCGCCTCGCGAACTCAAGGCCCGACCGTGCTGGAGAAATCATCCTTTCGGGATCGCCTCGCTAATCACGGTTCGCCTCGCGAGCATTCAAACTCAGGATGGAGCCAAAACTAATTTTCGCGTCGCGAGAGTATGCTCGCCTCGCAATCGAGCGCAGATCAGGAATCCTATATATTGCTGTTTCAGTATCAAAACGAGCTCTATCATCCAGATCCGAATCCTAGTTTTTCCACTTGTATAGAGTAGCGTTTAGGCTAGTTTCTTGTCTCTTTGGAGCTGCGTCTCCCTTTTTCTTTTTCTTATTTTGTTATGGAGGTTATGTCCGATTGTTTGTCTATGAGCATGAGGAACTAATCCCCTCGTCTGAGGGAACAATGAAGCCACCCATGGCAGTGTAGATTCGATGTGATGTATGTCTTTCTCCCTTTTTCTCAATTAATGCTTTCCAATTCTGATTTGATTGTGTTGATCATATGCGCGCGTGATTGACTTGTTAACGTTGATGAGGCTTAGTCAGCGATTCGCGTTTAGCAGTGATTCGCGTTTAGAACTTGAATTGGGATCATCGGTCGAATATTGCACAAGAGTGAGTATGAGATCGGTGCAACCTTATAGGGAACAAGAATTAACAGTGTTTGATGATTAGGATTATGAGACCTAGTAAGTAATTAGTCCAATCTTCGAATACGTCCTAATGAGCACGACAATGGATTTAGGAGAATTTGGGGGTCCCGGTTGACATTGTAATTGAACTTAGGAAGGAATTCATCATCACTTGGGTATGCATATTGGGTAGGTGGATTTGTGACCTTGGACATTTTAATTTCATATTTTTAGTTAATTATTTTATTAGATTTGTTAATTTGAAATTCGATCCTATAATCTCTCTCTCTCAACCACCTTTTGTTACTTGACCAAACATATCGGATTTCCCGCGGATTAGTTGAATTGGTAGCCCAATCCTTGTGTTCGACCACGGTAAATTCTTACCGTGTTATTTTATTACTTGCGACGACCTAAGACACTTGCCGGTGACTCAACAATAGCCACCAAGCTCTCACCCTTCATTCCAACTCCTCCATTCCTTCATCCCACACTCATCAAAACACCCCCTAACCCAAAACCACCATCTTCCTCTTCATCCACTCATCTTCTTCTCCCTCTCACAACCTCCACCATACCCATTCACCCAAAAAGCTTGAAAACTCACCTCCCCATAACACCTATGCCCAACCAACTCTACTCCCTTGCTCCCTAGACCTAACCCAACAAGACCCACAAGGCAAATCCTTCAATTTTGGGTAAACTCAAAAATTCCCAATTATGAAACCCTAGCCCCTAAAAATCCGAATTTGAAAAAGATGAAAGAGGGGATTGTGAATTTTGGTGCTTTGAGATTCATTGAAGAAAATCATGGCAAGCAAGCGTCAAAGGGCAATCGAAGCCTCACGCCCCCGTATCAGAGGAAGCAGGAACCCAGGTAACTACTCTGACTCTGACTCTGACTCTTCTAACTCTGAGATTGATGAACATGGGTATGGGATTGTTTTCAAAGATAATGCTTAACAAGATAGATTTCATATTTTGAAAAATAGGAAGATTATCCAAACAAAATATCTTGATGATGCATGTATAGACACCCTAGGCTTGACTGTTGACATCAACTGGATGTTAGAAAATATAGGGTGGAGCGAGTTTGCTCGCACCAGATACCCTGTATTTGCTGGCCCTACTCTGGAGTTCTTAAGCCCTCTAAATGCGAAAATTCTCCAAGGGCCGCATTGCCTAGAGGGACGGATTACATTCCGGCTCTTCAACCAGGATTTTGTGCTAAGCTGAATTTAATGAAATTTTTGGTCTACCTGTAGGGGGTGATAGGAGATACCTCTTAGGGTTTAGTGTACATAGTTTCTGGTCAATAATTGACTATGAAGGCAGGAGTTTTGACCTCGGACATCCAAGTCACATCCCTTGTTAACCCAAGTATAAGATATATGCATAGGATCATAGCCAACACCCTGTTTGGCCGTGGAGAGAGTGACGGATCCGTCCGCCAGGACGAGGTCTTTATACTTTGGGCCATGCTCCACCCTGAGAGCAATGTGGACACAGGGTCGTTTTTTACTAGGCAACTCTTAAAGGTCGCCAAGAGTTCGAGTGGCACTATTATCATTGGTGGTTTAAGCACCACCATATGCCATCACTTTAACTTTGATTTGGATGGTTTTGAGGCCGCCCCAGGATGGACACGTATCACCTTGCAGGCTTGTGAGGCCATGGGGATGATCACCCAGGAGGATGATACGTACTCCCTGAAACACCCAAGGCGCAGGCACCCAATTTCTCTCCCTAACCCCGCACTTTTGGATGTAACAAATCCGGCAAATTGGAAAGTGCGGGTGGGAGAGGAGCCTCAGCCTATTAGGATACAAAGGTCGTTACGCCCGCCACCGCGGGATAAGCCGTCTGGGAACCCATCTTCTTCCTCTGCAGGTACATCATCCGATGATCCCTATGCGCAGTTCTCGTCCACCTTTGACATTATCCTAGCGAACCAGAAGCGCATCATGGAGGAGAAGCGTGAGTAGAGAGCCATGATCCAGCAGCTCTATGACTGGCATCTGAGCCAGCACCCACCACCTCAGTGAGTTGTTTTTATTTTTATCCTCCCTACGACTTAATTATTTACATTGGGGACAATGTAAGTTTTTAAGCTTGGGGTAGGGGTATTATTTTTGCATTCTTGCATATTGCATTCATTTAGGGTTAGTTTTGCATATATCACATTATTAGATTTCCCATTGCTTAGAGTATGCCTCCAATTGTGAAAAACTTTGTGCCAAATGAATTGAGACAGTGAACTTTTGAACCCAATTTTTGTATTCTTGTGATAGGCTAAAAATAAAAATGCTTGAGATGATCTTTTGATAGTTAATAATTAGCATGTGGTTCCTTAGATTTGGGTTTCTCATTGATTTTAAACTACTAAATGTGAGATTTTGAGCCTAAAAGGGGTACTCACTAAATCTACCCCATTCCTTGTGATCGGGTGTTTTATTCCTCTTGGATTGTGTTCTCTAGAACTTGACTTGAAACCGTTTTGAAACTTAAAAATTTTTGAAAACATATTTGAAAATGATTGAGGCACTAGGTATTTTTCTGGCCTTCTGAACTTTGACTGATTAAACGTTACCCCTTAGTTGCCCAATTTTAAGCCTAAAAGAATAAAATACTTTTCTTGGTACCTTGATTTATTTTAATAAACGATGCTTGGTATGACACCTTTTAAAGTCACTAGTGCAAAATATACTTTTTACATCAGGGTTTTAACATCGGTTTTAAAAAAATCGATGTGAAAAAGGAGGCGGTGGCATTTTTGAAATTAAATTGAAAATTTTTAACATCGGTTTTATATTTAACCGATGTTATAAAGGTTTTAACATCGGTTTTTTTAAACCGATGTTGAAAATTGAACCAAAAATAAAAAATTAAAAAATGCATACTTTAACACATCAGTTTTTTTATAACCGATGTGGAAATGTGTATGTTTTCACATCGGTTTTTTAAAAACCGATGTGGAAAAACGAATAAAAAAATTAAGGAAATAAATAATATAACTTTTAACTTCGGTTGTAAAATAACCGATGTGTAAAACTTTATAACATCGGTTTTTTATTAACCGATGTGTATTGTTATCTGTCATTTTTAATTCCATCTTCCCCCTTTTCACTTTCGCGCTGAGACCTTTTCATCTGTCCTTTTCATCTCCATGCTTGTGAGCTCACTCTCCCTCCTTTTCGTTTTGATTTCTTTGAATATTTGCGCCAGTTCTTCAACCCTAGCTTACACCAACAGCGACGGCCGTGAAAGTCCTGACCTCTAACCCTAGCTTATACTGGTTGCTGCGCCTGCAACTTAAGGAGACCCACCACTCCGTTCGTGCTTCCGTGAAGAGGACCGTTACTCACGAACCACCACTCCGGTCTCTTAGCATCTCACAACTCTGGTATGTTCTCTCTGCTGAAAATATTGTCTAGGCTCTGTCATGAGTGTGTAAGTGCCTTGTTGTGAACCCTTTGATGAAGTTTGTGTCTTGAGTCCTTGTTCTGTGTATACTTGTGTTGTTCTGTGTGTGAAGTGCTATAAAGTGGGAATCTATGTCTAATCCACCATAGTGGAAATGGCTCCAAGACTGGATTTTTCCAGTGGTGGTATCACGCGTCACGGTCGTGATGCCTGTCATGGCTAGGCCGTGACGGATTCTGCCTTGGAGGTTGCTTCACTGGTTGGTCTGTCACGGCCGTGACCACCATCACGACTAGGCCGTGACCAGTTCTGCCTGTGAGGGTCTGGTTCAGATAGCATGTCACGGCCGTGACCAGTTCTGACTTTTTCAGCTCTACTGTATCATGGCCATGATGGCTGTCTCGGCTAGGCCACGATGGGCTCTGTTTGGCTCATTTTCTTCACTTTTCAAGCTCCATCTTCATGCAAGCTACATAATTAGTAAGGCCTTAGTTTCCCGTTTGAGATGCAATACTAATGAGCACACGTGTATGTGCTTAATGTACCGCTCATTGTGTTGGATCTTGAATTGTCCAAAGTTGGACAGTTTGGGAAAAAACTTTTCTTAATTCAGTTAAAATAGTTATTCATTGATTCTAATGTTATATACTTGATGAAAGTTCGGATTGATACATTTCCTTTCGTTCTCCGGGTGCATACTTTATCGTGGTGGATGTCATCGCGTTCAAGTAGTATACGTCGGAGACCGAAGGGAAATGCTGCTGAAATTTTGCCGAGTATGAGCATGAGAGTTAAGGACTAACTGTTAACTGAATTTTGAAAAAGTTTCTTCTCGAATAGGATAGGGCCATACCCTGTCATAAGAAGTGGTTGATGAATATGTTGGACTAAGTAGGAAGTTATTGGTTTAGTCCTGGATCGCGGTTGGATTTATGCTAGACGGACAAGTGATGAGTATGAGAATGGAGTGGAAGATTTTCTACAGTTTGAAAAAAAAAATGCTCCTGATAGTGGTAACGGAAGGTTTTATTGTCCTTGTGTTAACTGTTTGAATGAGAGACGACTAGAAGCTGAGGAGATACGTGATCATCTTATTTGTGAGGGGATTTGCAAGAGTTATACAACATGGATATGTCATGGTGAATCGTTAGACAGGCCGAGGGTGTCGGATAGAGAGGAAGTTGATGACGTGGAAATGGACGATGGACTAGAGGACATGATCCGTGATGTTGGGCAAGAGTCTTTTCGGCGCGCATATGTGTATGATACTTTGTGCAGTGATGCGGAAGTGGCTTTGTATCCGGGGTGCACTAATTTCACACGGTTGTCAGTGGTGTTAAGATTGTTCAATGTGAAGGCGAGAAATGGGTGGAGCGATAAAAGCTTTACCGAATTGCTTGAGTTGTTGAAAGACATGCTTCCAAAAGGCAACACATTGCCATCTCGAAACTATGAGGCGAAGAAGATATTGTGTCCGATGGGTATGGAGTATAAGAAAATACACGCTTGCCCCAATGATTGCATATTGTACAGGAAAGAGTTTGAAGAGATGCACGAGTGCCCTAGATGTGGGGTATCACGCTACAAAGTGAAGGATGGTGATTCTAGTTGTGATGTGGTCACCAAAGGTCCTCCTGCGAAGGTGTTATGGTATCTTCCCGTGATTTCGCGGTTCAAGCGATTGTTTGCTAATGTAAATGACGCAAAGAACATTAGATGGCATGCAGATGAGAGGAAGTGTGATGGACAGCTTCAGCATCCGGCCGATTCTTTGCAATGGAAGAGAATTGATAGTTTGTTTCCGGATTTCGGCAATGAGCCCAGAAACCTCAGGCTTGGACTTGCTACCGATGGAATGAATCCATATGGAAACTTAAGTAGTATTCATAGTCCATGGCCTGTTCTCCTGGTAATTTACAACCTGTCTCCTTGGTTGTGCATGAAGCGCAAATACATTATGTTAAGTAACATGATTTCGGGTCCTAAACAGCCAGGAAATGATATTGATGTTTATCTTAGTCCCTTGATTGAAGACTTGAGAATGTTGTGGGATGAAGGCGTTGATGTGATCGACGGGTATTGCCGTGAGACATTCAGATTACGTGCCATGTTATTTTGCACCATCAATGACTTTCCAGCATACGGGAACCTGTGTGGGTATAGTGTTAAGGGGCATAAAGCATGTCCAATATGTGAAGAAGGCACATGTTACCATCAACTGCAACATGGAAGGAAGACGGTTTACCTTGGGCATCGGAGATTTCTCCGACGTAATCATCCTTATTGTAGATTGAGAAAAGCTTTCAATGGACTTCCGGAGAATGAAATTGCTCCGGTGGCTTTGACTGGAGAGCAAGTTTATGAAAAGGTGAACAACACTAATGTTATCTATGGGATGACCCAGAAGAAGGCTACCGAGAAGAAAATATGGAAGAAGGGGTCAATCTTCTTTGATCTTCCATACTGGTGCAAGCTTGATGTAAGACATTGTATTGATGTGATGCATGTGGAGAAAAATGTGCGTGACAGTTTAATCGGAACGCTTCTCAACATTCAAGGCAAGACAAAGGATGGTGTGAATGCTCGTCTGGATCTAGTTGTGATGGTTATACGAGAGTAGTTAGCTCCACTTAAAGTGGGGGATAAGAAGACTTATTTTCCCCCAGCATGTCATACTTTATCAAAAAAAGAGAAAAGAAGTTTCTGTGAATGTCTACGGGGAGTCAACGTGCCACAGGGATACTCTTCAAATATCAAAAGACTTGTCTCGATGAAAGATCTCAAATTAGTTGGCTTAAAGTCTCATGATTGTCATGTCTTGATGCAACAACTACAACCGGTGGCCATTCGTGACATATTACCTAAAAAAGTCAGACATGTCATTACTAGGTTATGCTTATTCTTCAATGCTATATGTAGCAAGGTCATTGACACTAAAAAGTTGGATGACTTGGAAAATGAGGCAGCCATTATATTGTGCCAATTGGAGATGTATTTTCCACCTTCATTTTTTGACATCATGGTTCATTTGATTGTTCATCTAGTGAGGGAGATTAGATTGTGCGGCCCCGTTTATTTAAGGTGGATGTACCCGGTTGAGCGATACATGAAGACCTTGAAAGGATATATGAAAAATCCACACCGTCCCGAAGCATCTATTGTTGAAAGGTATGTTGCAGAAGAAGCTATTGAGTTTTGTACAGACTACATGTCAGAAGCGGAACCTGTAGGGCTTCCGAAGTCTCGTCACGAAGGAAGATATGATGGTAAGGGTACACGAGGTATCACTGTTAAGAGCATGGATCGGGAGGAAGTGCTTCAAGCACATTTGTATATATTGAATAACACTGATGAGGTTGAACCATACTTATGTGAGCATAAAAGCATCATCAATGAAACTTACCCTAGAATGAATGAAAAATGGTGTTTGAACAAGCATAACAAGACTTTCTTGAACTGGTTTAAAGAAAAAATTGCAAAGGATGGTATTCCTTCCGATACATTAAAATGGTTAGCACAGGGGCCTAACTTTGATGTCATATGCTGGAGTGGGTACGATATCAATAAGTTTTTCTTCTATACAAAGTCCCAGGATGACAAAAGTACAATACAAAATAGTGGGGTTATGGTCGTCGCTGAGTCCATGCATTTCTCTAGTTCGAAAGATAAAAATCCTGTTATGGCATCCGTTTCATACTTTGGAATCATTGAAGAGATATGGGAGGTTGATTACACGAAGTTTAGAGTACCTATTTTTAAATTTCAGTGGGTCGACAGTAACAATGGTGTGCAAACCGATGAGTTAGGATTCAAATTGGTGGACCTTAATAAGGTAGGTAATAAAGAGGAGCCTTTCATCATGGCATCCCAAGTAAAACAAGTGTTTTATATCTGTGATCCTTCTAACAAAAGGTGGTCAGTGGTTCTCCAGGGAAAAAACATGTATAATGGTAGTGAGGGAAATCACGATTCAACTCTTGATATTTCTGATACTCCTTCTTTCTCAACATGAGTGCCTAATTTCAATGAGAAAAATGAAGTGGATGATGTACATGCTACTCGTAATGATCACCAAGAAGGGTTATGGGAGAACTTTACTAATTGACCATAAAGTAAGTTTAGTTTGAGTTATGTTTAAAGACATATTATATGTTTACGTTGATATTTATAAGTTATGTTTACGTACGTTGATCGATATTTATAAGTTATGTTTGATATTTATCCTGACATACTAACAAGTTTTTTTTTTGTTTAAACAGGTATACATGGCTGATCGTGAGGATATCCCTCCTTCATGCAAATGGGGTCGGAGACCCCGTCTACTGGTAGAAAGGGTAGACACGCCACACGAATGAGGAATTTGACTGCCAAGCGTGGTTCAAATCAAAGGATAAGAATAGACTTTGATAATAACCGCAATCTTATTGGGCCAATGGCAGAGCAGTTTAACAGTTTTGTGGCGAGTCTTGCTAGGAGCAGGCCTAGTATACTCATTGATATTTGGAAAGATGTACCGGCGGACGTGAAGGATCAGATATGGGAGAGTATTATGGTATCTATACTTTTACGTCCTGTGTTTGTCTGTATCTACATTATTTTTATCTTAATAATATCATACAGTAATTCGTTGATTCTTTTGGTCTTAATGTAGCTGACCTTTGACATACCGGATACGTACGTTATGAAGAAGCGTTTGCTAAAGTATGCTGGTGAGCGTTGGAGGGGTTTTAAGGCCGACCTGGGCAGATACTATGTATTCAATCCAAAATGTAAAAAGAACCCACTTGAGGTGTACCCGTTTCTTGACCAGGCGACGTGGGATCGCTTTGTTCAGAGCCGACATGATCCCATCTTTCAGGTTAACTTATTTGATTTGTCTCTAAATTTATGTAATTTCATTAATTTTATTTACTTATGTAATTTAATTGTCTTCTATTTATAACAGGAGAAGAGGAAAAAGGGGCAGAAAAACCAAAGCAAGAATGTCTACCCCCATGTCATGTCTCGTGGGGGATATAAAAAGCTTGGTCAGATAATGGTTGAAGAGGAAAAGAAGCATGTCAGGAAGCAGCATCTCAGGCGGATCCTAATGCTGATAATCGTCCAAAGGTTGTTGATCCACCTCCACCCCCACGCCATCGTAAATGGAAGAGGGCCCGACAAAGAAAAACGGGACAATATACATCTGAGGAGGCCCGCCAAGTAGTTGAGAAGATTGTAAGTATAGTTTGAATTGTAATTGTCATTTTAAGATTTTTACCGAATTGTAATGTGACCTGATATTTTATGTGATAGGATGCCTTGGACGAGCAGGTAACCCAAGGAACCTTTGTTCCTAGAGGACGCGAGGATATCTTAGCTGCTGCCATCGATAAACCAGACCACCCGAGCCGTGTCATTGGTGTTGGATGGGGCGTCGGCATTCGCCAATACCATGGTTCATCTTCACACCAATACCACAAGGATGTTGATGCAGATAGAGCACGGCTAAAATAGGAGATTGCAGCTGAGCTTCGACAGGAGATGGCCGAGCAGTTTGCCCAGCAGATGGCAATATTGACTTCTATCTCTGTCCATGTGAGCACTAAGAGCTCATGTGATCCTCCTCATCAGCCTGAAAATGATGATGATGGTGATGATGATGATGATGATGATGATGATGACGACCCTGATAGGTGTGAGCTGTATGTTGATGATCATCATCATCGCCGCTTAGTGGCATTGGGGAGGGCACATAATAACTTAGGTAATATCATACACCATCGTTTATTACCGGATGATCAGCTGAGGGTCGTTATTGAGATTATTCGAGATGTTGATGCTTGAGTCCCTGTGTCCACTGAGGAGGTTCAAACAATGGGTCAGGCCCCCGGTAACTTCATCCTTTGGCCAAGAAGACTGGTCAGCTTTCTTGTTGCATTTGAGGTATTCAGTTAGTTGTGTTTTTCTATATTCATAGTTGAAATAATTTATTATTGTTTAAAGATAATGCTTTATTTTTATTCGTTATAGGATGTAGGAAATGATATTGTGCTGACACGGACTCGGCAAGTGTACCGGTTCGTTGCAAGTAATAAAACGGTAAGACCGGATATCGTTCTCAGGGATCGTGGACAATTACCACTTCGCAAATTTGACTACTATCTAGGCGATCGAATTTTGGAGTGAAGGTTGTTCTAACATCTAACAAACACACAAGAAGAAAATATTTTTGTTCTTTTTGGATTTTTCTCAAACAGTTAATGTGAAAACAGAAAGATGAATAACAATGAGATAGGATTGCTAGGGTTAGACTAAGCTAATCCTCCCTTGATTGTTATGAAATGATAACTAACACAGTTCCTACTTCACTTATGACAATCGAATCTTTTCTAATATACTCAAGCCTAATGTCTTAGGTGCATTGAGCCTAAAATCCCAAATTAAACCCTAATGTCTTAGGTGGATTAATAAGAGAAATTGTATTAAGAACAAGATTCATAAGATTGCAAGTAGCCAACACCTATGTCTAGATTCTTGGACTACTTGGCATATAATTCATGAGCATGCTTTAACATCAACCTTTCAATTGTCTATTAAAGCAACTAATCATTCCTAAGATGATCAAGCCTAGGAAAGCATTAAGCATAGAATTATATACTCATAAAGAAGAAGGAAACTGTATTAAAATCAAGTCATTTTTACAACCAAGTTCAGATAGCAATAGTCTAACCCCAACAAAGGGGAGTTTAGCTACACATAATTGAAGATAAAACAAAAGAAATAATTACAGAGATGAACAAAGGAGAGAGCTCCATGGAATGATGCACACAGCCACAGCAGCAGAGGATCTCTCTTTAGGGTTTTTCTGAATCAATTTTTCTTCTGTTCTGCTCAGTTCTTTTATTACTCGTGGCCGGTCACGGCTGTGATAGCCATCACGGCCAGGCCGTGACGGGTTCTGTCTCTTCCAGTTCTGGCCAAACTACTCTTTCGCGAGGCGAGCACTTATTTCGCGACGCGAGCCGACTTTTGATGCCCGTGATCCCCATCACGGCCAAGCCGTGATTGCTTCTGACTTTTGGAGGTTTCTGGGTCACGGCCGTGATAGCCATCACGGCTAGGCCGTGATCGTCTCTGACTTCGGTGGTTTTGGCAAAATCACTCTCTCGCGAGGCGAGCTATCAGTCGCGTCGCGAACCAATTTTTCACGCCCTTGATCTCTATCACGGCCAAGCCGTGATCATCTCTGACTTTTGCTGGTTTTGGGTCACGGCCGTGATAGCCATCACGGCCGGGCCGTGATGAGATTCTCGACTTTTGGTCCCTTTCTTCTTGGTTTTCAGGCCTTCTCTTCATCTCAG